>OW387148.1:14714164-16094164 GCA_936440205.1 Lepidonotus clava | reverse complement strand
GTAATGTTTAGGCATAAAAATGAACATTCTTTAGTCATCACTAGTAGACCAGAAATAGATTTAAGAAATAATGGTAAATTTAAGTTTAGAACCCCATTTACAAAGTTGACAAAGGTTCAAAACAGCCCTCTGTATAGGGGCATGAAACTATGGGATAGGCTATATGAAAATGTACAGAGAGCAACCACAAAGGTAAAATTTAAGAAGGCAATACGATAAACCAGTTTTATGTAAGCTGCCGACCTCCTGGTATTTCGTTCTGATACTAGAGCCCGTCCTTTTCTAACTACGCATTATATACTAGTTACTTGTATCACATCCTCATCTTACTCAAACATTGCAATATTCATCACTCTTCTCATTCACCATCTCCATTATTATATACAGCAGCTGGAAGAACATGAACCTTCTGTGTACGTGAAGTTGTTAATAAATAAAAATAAATTATCTTTTTTTACTTATGAATCGACTTTCACACATGTGACCAGCCAAGAGGAAAGGGTACTCCAAGGTTCCTATATTTGCTATCCTTATATTCAAGGAGATATGAGTAGATTTATGAAAATATTAATTTTTTAATCCTAGTAGGGGGGTCCACCTAGTGGAGGTTCCAATAATTCAAAGGTCCCCTGAAAATTTAGAGTTTTCCTTAATATCTGAGGAACAAATTATTCTAAATAATATATTTTATTGATAAGCTAACACATAAACATACCAAGACTCATTTTACGTACAAATCGACTTTCACACAATCATGTTAAACTGGTAACTTAAGCTGACGTTAAGTTGGACTATAATCTGTTAGTATTTCATCTCATCAAGTAATTGGTCTATTTATATAATGTTATTAATAATTTGTATTTCTTTCATCAATATTAATTTACAAGACACTATTGAATATAACAATGATGCATTATGTTTTCTGTAAAGCATAGAGCTGCTTACTTTTATTTTCCAATGTTGATTTGGTTGAATGACCAAAAATCATCCTTGTTATTAGTTACTTATACTGTGAATAAAACTAAGAGCTACATTTAAATTCAACTACAGACTGTTGGAGTTAGTTTTTTTTTATTAACTACGTATGCATTACTAATGAATCAACATGTTTTGATCATGACGTTTTCACTGGATTAAAAATTGGCATAAAGGTGAGCTCGAGGTACAGCTAGATATAATTGTGTTCAATTCAGTATTCGATAGAGTTAAAATTTGTTACAATGGTTAGCTAAAGCTTGTAATTTTACAATCCAGTATCATAAGAAACTATAAAAACTCAAACTGGCAAAGTGATCAAAGGTATCCCTTGATTTGCAGTTTTAAGAGTTAAGTCTATGATGTGACATTCTGCGGTGAGTCGGGGTTTCCGAGCTCTACAAAGAAGGGAATTTTTGGTTGTTTCGGTCTCGAGCCAAACGACGAGTTCAAATAAGAGACCAAGGTGTAAGAGTAAGAGTCATGCCCCGTGCCTGAGGGTGAACAAACGGGAAGGTTGGAGTGGTGTTCTCAAGGCTCGAAACAGGAGGGGTTTTAGGGTACCGTGTGTCTCGGGCATTAAAGAGGTGTATCATTCGGCTGGCCCGTCCAAGGAGTCAGGTTGTCGCTCGCCTTTAGAGGTTAGTAGCCAAGCGGCCAAGCAGGTCGCACCTTCGTTTCTGTCATGTTGAATCTTCTTTATAAACATCAATTATTGATTACATTGTGAACCTTTTGGTAATATGTGTAATCATTATAAAACGATTGTATTGGCATATGTTTACCTATGCAACTCATACACTAAATGGAAACAAATGTAATGTTATTTTTTGTCTGAATAAAGAAATGAATTCAAAAACAAAAATGTTGTGCTGACTGCTAACTATTTCGGGCTTCCGTTCTTGGCCGGTCTTTCGGTCTCAGGCTGATCCGGGCTTTCATACCATCTTCAGACCTCTCAAGTCACTGCCTAATTTACCAATAACTCACTGGATGATTCATTACTATTATTGTATATCTTCGACTCAGGCTGATTTGGAGGCCGAACATTCCAAAAAAGAGACGTGTGAATACAATGAGTACCAAGGAGGAACTGTTTATTTTGGGCCTTCATGTCCCTTTTTATAGTCTACAACTCGATTCTGATTGATCAATCTCAACTACATGACCATTCTGAGGTCACATCCGGTTACTACATAGTTTCATACTTTTGTACCAAAGTACAAGTTTTGGTTGGTTGGTTGGTTATTGGTTGCTTTACACCCTAATTAACAGCCAGTGTTCTTTAATGTGCATGGTCCCATAGGCAGGGCCATACACACAACAGCCGGTGGCCCTCTAGGAACCTTTGGTAACCCAGTCGTTGCCACTGGGAGAAACGCAGAGAGGTATAGCAGCCCAGCCTGGCCCAGGATCCAACCTGGGACCTCCCACACTCCAAGCGAACGCTCTAGCCACTTCACCACCCCGTGCCCCCATACAAGTTTTGGGCTATTGTGTACCCTTTCTCATATCGTACATTCTTATTATTGGTTGACATTTGGTATATATAGATGCATGGGCAAACATGGTGACCACCAAGACGGAATTTACCTCAGCCTGTAAATTCAATTGGTTGCAGGTGATAGAAGCTGATATTCGTAGTTTGTTTTGAATTTCTTTGATCAATATACTTCATTTAAATTTCTTCCCTATAATGATGCCTCTGCAAATGACATGAAATTGTATATATATGCAACTCCCTTCCCTCGCGTGAGCAGCCTATCAATGTTTTTTATATGTCAATAAAATAGATATCTGTTACTCGCGAATTTACAATTACAAGGCAGTTTGTGAAGAATGTTCATAGTTAAGGTAACTTGGCTTTACGCCAGTTTTGATAATAATTCAGACCTGCCCATAAATTAAGGCTCTGCACCCTGTTAAATAGAAGTCCTCCAAGTATAGAATTAATGGATAATGACCCCTCGTTGGGAGGGGGTACATGTCAAAGTACCTAGTTCTTGTGAAAGGTACCTGTTTGGTATTCGTGGAAATAACCATTTATGATTAATAACTGCAGGAATAGCTTATGTTCAAAGTGCTACTTTCAAATACCGATGATAGGAATCATGAAAGGGAATCATATGTGGGGGATAATTTCATTAGGTAGAGTTCAAATTTGTGCATAAAAGTTACATGATACATTTATTTGTTACATCAGTTTGTATTTATCTTATGGCATTGTGATGTTCTTTGCGGAATTTTGGTTTTCTTTTCTCCTAATCATAATGTGGTGGACTTTTGGTCTCGGTCCGACTGATTCTTTGGCATGGGAGACCATCTGCTTTAGAGTCATGCCTCGCGCATGAGGGTGAACCGATTTAGGACTTGCCTGTGGGGGTCATACTGCCTTGCATTCTGGAAGAGGGCTGCGTATATATACGACAAGGGGGAGGAAGGGTCAGTGTCTCAGGGTATTCTCAGTGTTGGTCGCTCTAGTCTATTCTAGGTCGGTTCTGAGGCCAGGGAACTCGGTTAATACATATTACCAGGCTTATATTCTGTCTCTTTTATTTTCTTCTTCTTCTTCACGTTTTCCCTTAAATAGCAAATGTGAGGTGCTTTTCAACATTTCAGACTTGGTTCAACCATACAGGTCCCAAATAGACAGTTAAGTTGTCTGCCACACTGCAAACTACATGTACCTGATAGTACAACTTGATGAATTCAGCAAAATCCTACAGAGGGACAGCACACTACCTACAATCTTTAACGGTTGCATAGCGCTCCACCATGGAACAAAATTTTAGGTCTTTAATTGTCATACCCCCTAGGCTGTTCATATCAAATCATCTGCCTGGTCTGTGCTAAAATCATCCAATTCTTGTGAAGTAATCGGCCAATTTTAGCAACAATTCATATCAAACATATCCATTTCAATATTGCATAATAACTGTTGAACTGAATAGGTGCACAAACAATCGATCCTTAGCAAAGACATCAGCCGATTTGTGCGCCGATTCAGCCTAGTGGGTAAGAGGCTATGCATACTGATCAGTGATATGATTCGGCGCTAAAATTGGCTGAATATTCTAGTAAAATCGGCCTATTCTGGTCGGCCGACTTGGTCAAAAAACACATAGTTGATATAGGGGCTTTTAACAATATTAATCTGCAGTAGGAATAAAGGTCAAATAGAGACATGTTATACATGGTCTCATAATTAATTTTCAAATAGTATATAGAATGTAAACTTTGATGCTATTTTCTCACAGAAGATCAACGAAATACAAAATCGGCAGCATCAGCATCGGTATGTGGAATACGGCCTTTAGTAAATTCCAAAACCTAGGAATTTGAGTGCCATAGGCATTTGTACTACCATAAAAACAAGCCCTGATGTTTTGCCTACCAAGCGACTTCCTCAGTTATTCATGTACGTGGATTTATTTATCTAAGTTTCCAAACTTCCTAATGAAGTATTTATGTAAAGACCATGGTGACAGGGCATTTTTAAATTAGCACTTCTATATGAGATTCACATGTGATGTCAACACGGTGTCTAAGGTATACTGACGCACGATGGCAGCATTTCCTGTGGTTCTTATGTACCTTAGTCTTTTTACAAAGGTAAGAGACAGGAGCGGATCCAGGGGGGGACTCCTTGGGGTCCTGACCCCCCCCCCCTTTTGCTGGACCCATGAATTAGAAAAAGAGGGAAAAATGTGTGTGTATACATGCGTGAATGCACACCAGTTTTGTACTTAACCTTTATGCTGACACCCCCCTTTCGAAAATCTTGGATCTGCCCCTGAGAGTTGTTATTTTACACACATGAATATAATTTTAGTTGTCCGTATTGGACAACGATTTTGTCTTGAGATCTGAAATTTCTTCTTAAAAGTGAAATAATTAATTAATCAATTGTAAAAAAATAGTTTGGGAATGATTAACGATCTTTATCTTTTTTGCTGGAATGTTTAAATCTTAAAACTATATTCCACAGGCTGACATTGCTTCTGATTTTGAAAATCAGCAGTGGAAATAAAGGTTAGGTGTGCACACGTTATATATCATTAGAAAGGGCTACAATTCTTTTTCGATTTGCATGTAGGATGAATTTTTTTGATTTATAGAAAACAAAACAAATACAGAATAACTTGAGTCAAAATGGGCCAGTTTATATAGGATTTATCCTTACATATGCAGACTTTGGTTAATGTGACTAAGTTTTGTAAATAAAATTGAGTTATTTAATACATAAACTACACTGAAAACATTAAGTCGTCAGAGAGCCCCTGCAAGGTTGTCAAAGGGTTGTCACAGGTCACTTTTGGGCTCTCATAGGTGACTTTTGGGTCATCACAGGGCTCATTTCAGACCATCAATGCTGTGTGACTACCTTGTGACAATCCTTTGACAATTTTGGGGTGGTCAGAGGGTTGTCATTGTGAATTTTGAGGCTGGATGACAACCCAAAGGTAGTCATTTTCTCCCGACTGCTTTGGGCCGAAAAGGTCGTCAGAGAAGCAAAAATGAAGATGGGGTTGTCAAAGGGTTGTCACAGAAGAAAATGAGAAGTCAAAAGTCCTGCCTGACTACCCTAGGGTTGTCAGTGAATGGTGCCTAAAACGACAGCCCAAGGTAGTCATGGCCTCTGTCTATATCAACCCAGTGTTGTAAGTGAATGGTGTCAAAACCATACAACTCATCGGCCTACTATGTGTAGTGGCCACACCTAATAACTAGTAATAACATAATAGGAAGCCATTATAATGACTATGATATCTACAACATGAAAATATTCATAAATAAGATTTTTTTGTCTAACAGACATAGACACAGCCTGTGACAACCTTGGGTTGTCGTTTTTGGCACCACTTTTGACAACTCTGTGTTTTCAGTGTAAGGAGAGTGGAGAACATGTCTTTTGCTTATATGATTATAATACTTGCCCATATCATTCTTGCACAATCTGTGGTACAAACACATTTTCAATATAGATTCAATGTTTTATCAAAACAAAGAGCTGTAAACATTAGGCTGGCGTGTAAAACAAACAGGGAAGTTTAAAAAACCCTCTGAATTATTCTTGCTATGGTGTACTGGATGATGATATTTTAGCGATCCAAATCACCTAGTGGAATATTCGTGTCTGCTGGAATATGTAAGTTTGTTGAGCAACTAGTTTTGTCTGTCCAGATTGTAAGTGCTGATGAGTGCAGCAGTTCGCCTTGTATTGGAGGTGGCATCTGTCACTCTGACTGGAACGACCAGTACTACTGTGACTGTCCAGCTGACAGGTCAGGGCCTAACTGTGAGCACTGTAAGCATAACCTCAGATTTGTCCCATGAATTCCATTTTAGCATGAATAAATTTGCTAAATTGTTTAGACTGTTTTATATTTCTAATAGATCTCACATTGAATAATATCTTCATAATTACGTAACCACAGTATTGTTTATTTTGTTAACCTCAATTACCTCAATATTATTAATCTCACTCTGTGCCCTGATTTATGAATTCATTACAAATAGCAGCACCCAATACATCTTTTGCTCAGTCTGATCTAAAATAGACATTACTATATTACATAAGGAGTACTAATTAACTTAGTTATACTGACTGTAATTCTTTAGATGCAATTCACATTGCCAATGATAAAGGAGAAATAGGTATTGCTGTGACTAAACCTTCCATATTATGCAATTTTTCCTATCAATCATTGCATCACTTTTGAACATTTACCCCTTTTTTGTTATTAATATTTCGAACCTAAATAAATTATTTTCTATTTCCTTTTTAGTGTCAATAACCTGCTTCCCACCCTTAAGGATATACAATGGCCCTCAAACATTTGGAAGACGCATGCACTTATTCCATGGTTTGGTAACACATTGTAAAGGCTCACTTATAGGGCTGACATTTTATGCTAAACAAGCTGGAACATTCTGGCTTGATCTTTGGAAGCCCACATCTGGAGAGATGGAGACATTTCTACTAGTTTTCTCTAACCGTATAACTGCATCAAGCGCTGGACCCACTACCCTAACATTTACATCTTCTAAACCAGTTGATCAGGATCTTACAGTTGGTGTACATGCAAGTGCAACATTACCTGTCTGTTTGAGTAAATCAGTTGGTCAAGGTTACAAAGTCTGGAATAACAAATGGGTTGAGGAGGAAGGACACTTTGAGGTTCGAACAAAGGAATTGAAGTCAAGTGATAATATTGGAACCACTACTTCTCATGTAATTCCATCTCTGCAACTTCACATTCAACCAGACACATTGACAACAACTTATTCACCAGGTGAATGTGCTATTTCATGTAACAAAGGTGCCAGATGAAAATACATTCAAAACGGTACATCACCTGGTTTGGAGGTTTTAAAACTGAGCTTTATTTCTAGAGATTTCTGGGAAGGCTACATAACAGTTTGCATGAACAAACGCACATTATAGGTTATTTTGATAATTCTAAAGTAAAGTTAATGCTTGTGGTATTTTGCTATTTCTATGGTTACATAGATAATAATATAGATACACATATTAGCAAATGGTATCCTTAGAGAGTATAATGTTCGGCATTGGTGTATGCATATTATCTACAAAAGTGATATTTAGACGAAAACGGAGAAAATGATTTGGAAAAAAAAGATTGGGAGGTTACCCTAAAAGAGGCAACAAATATGGGAAATCTTCCACTGAGACAGGAGATCCGGTGCTTCTGATGTCATTTGAATAATAAAAGGGCTAATAATATTACATAAACAGCTATAGCAGAATGCAAGATGTTGTTATTTTTATCAAATGACAAGGTAAAGTATAAATGTGCTTACTCAATGTCTTCTATTCTTTCAAAAATTCTGTTCTCCAGGAATAAATCAGGTAATAAGCTGTGTGGTGTTTGACCACATGGCTGAAACATTGAATGATTTTTTATAGTAATAGTTAACCACTTAATGGCTGCTCCCAAGTATACTCGGGTGCAGATAGGTATTTTAAGGTATTTTACTCAAAAATAGACCAAAATTTATGAAAATTTTGCATATTGACATTTTATCCAAAAATAGTGATGTATGGTATCATTGGAAAGCTCATCCTCTGATCTTCAAGGTTCTCATGTTTGTTACTTTCAAAAACTTGCCATTCTGCATGGTAACCATGGCAACACTTTCCTTAGCAACACATTTAAAAAAAAATTAAAAAATGCTGAAAATTTGGCAGAATTGGCCAAAAATTACAAAACCAATTGATTGGACAAGTTCTAGATCTGTTTCCAACTTATTTTGTCAAAGAAAGAATTTGGTACACTGAAAGTGTTCTATTATTTCATTATATTATGATTCTAAAAATACTATTTTACAGGAATAGATCAGGAAATAAGCTATGTGGTGTTTGACCACATGGGTGAAACATTGAGTGTTTTTTTTACAGTCATAGTTTATGCTATAATGCAGAAATAGAGATATGTCAATTTTAAGTAACATTATTGTTCTAGCAACTTGCTATGACTATAATTTATGGTGTATATTGTTTTTTTTCAGAATCCTTAATCTGTGACAATAATCTTGAAATTGTTGAGCACAACGGATACATAGGGAATCACGGACACATATTTCATGGATTAACTACCAAGTGTCATGGCGTTCTGACCAGCATATACTTTAATCTAAAATTTGAAACTAAGTTCAATTTTGATCTATGGAAAAAGATTGGCCCAGATGATTATGTGTTGTTTTACACACAGGAAGTAATTGCAACACAGGGATCCCACTCAGTCAGCCCTGCAGGAAGAGTGGTTGTTGAGCCAGACCTTGTACTTGGTACCCATTCTTTCCCTAGCACTGCTGCAGGAGTTAGTGCTGTACTGGATGAGGAATATTTCACTGAAAGGTTTCGTGACACTAGTAGTTCTATTGAATGGCTGCCTGGTGTTCTTCGCAAGAGTCACCTGAACTTAGATACTGCTACCCACAAACGCCCATCTCTAGGTGTACAAATAACTCCGCTTTTCATAGAAGGAGGTAATGTCCTAAATCCTAGTATAATGGTATTGATTATAAATGGCAAACAGCAAGTTATTACCATTTTGTATTGGTTTGATTTCTAGATTTCTTAATAGACCTTGTCATGTGATCAAGTTTAAGTGATCACTAGTTGTTCTCACAACCACATGATTATGCAATAGATAGAAATGTTCTAAATTCTAAGTTCTCAGAATTGTGGATAATGATTCCATAGAGTAAGTGTTGAATGAAATAAGAAGGTTTAGGGAGGTGTGACGCTATGTGCAAAACGTCTATGAACATCCGAGAGTTTCTTTTAGCTACCTTTTCCTAAGCTCTCTTACCATTGCAGGCTGCGAGGAGAGAAAATCAAGGCCGCCCCTGTTGGGAGGGAACTTAACACCACCACCTGGACTAACAGCCTTCCCAAACATGCCACTACCCTGCCCAGCTTTCATCAAAGGACTTTCACTGTATGCCTCATACGCGGGGATTTTCTGGGTGAACTTACTCCAGCCAACAGGTGATCACACAGTCTACAGTCTGGTATTACAAGAAAGGGTCGCAGTTGATACACCTGGACTGCACCATGTGACATTATCTTCCACTGATCCTGTCTTTCTCAGAGAAGAAAGCATGATTGGGATCCAAGCAGATGCTTTATTTCCTAACAGTCTCCTGTACTTTGTGGCCGATGATGACCTAATGCTAGACCTTGGAAGCTACTCAGATAATAATCTTCCAACAAAACACTTGGCTTCCCTTGCAGCCTCCAGCGAGATGGAAGAAGTCTCAGTAGATAATTCCACAAGTTTGGACCACACATTCCCCCCGCTCAATCTCCATCTGGATTATGGTGTGTATCTGTAAACTCATAATCATCTGTTCTCGTTTTTTTGTTTACAATCATACAGTCATGGTGAGTTTGACAGTCAAAGGCACATTGCTTCCATTCTAATCATATCTGATTATTGTTTCAGGATTCTAAACCTTCATTCCATTTCAGGAATGGTAGCAGTAATATGTTTTTTATAGGAACGGTGGGCAATACATTGGTATTGTTATGATTAATGCAGCTTAGTCATTACAAAAATGAAGAACATGTACATGTGTCGAGGGATAGCAAAATCAAACAGGTAGGTCTATTTCGTTTTTTTTTCTTATGTCGAGCATGAGTTGTCTTTTATTGGACATTCTCAACTTCTCAAGATAGCTGTGTATCATGATACGTAATTTTCATGATAAAACATGTTGAACAAATCCACCGGAATGCATTGTCTCATTATATCTTAGGTCACCAGGACAAGGAACCCGTAATGCTGAATTCTACTATAACATCTAGCGAAGAATGAAAAGCAAGAATTTCAATGTAATCAATCTACTATGGAAAGATCAATGATTTTGCATATATCAGGTGAAGTCATAAAAGTTATACTGACTTGTGAAATGCCTACAATTTGCAGCCGTATATTTACAGCTGGAAATATGTGCAGAGATGTGTACATTTGTTACTGTATAGATATTTGGAATATCTCCATTATTCATTTCAGGAGAAGTATCGAGAGAATATACAATTATATGTTTTGTAATGAGGATATTGTCACAAGGATATTTTTTTAAGCACGGGCATGAACTCTCTAGATGGCGCTACCCCTGTCTCACAGTTACTTATAATACTAACAGGGTAAGAACCTAAAACTGTACCCTGCAGTTTGCACAGACATATATTTTGGATTTATGCCTAAAATATTATGTTTTTGTGTGAAAAAAACAATGGTTTGTATTTCAGACAAATGATAAAAACAATTGGCTGTCGTGTTTTATTGATATTTATGCTCAATTAATGGCAATTGACAGATTTATTGAAAAAAATGAAACCCCACCCAGCATAGCAGCATACCATATAATTATGGCAATGCCCTTTTTTGGAAAGGACTTTATGAATGGAGGTCACATGGCCAACCACATAGGGCAATGTGCATATATGCCAATTGGTAATTATAGGCAATGGACAATTGTAATTATAACTCCTATGCATGTTAAAACCTTTATTTGACCATAGTTTTCTAATTGTTATATAATATGCATTACTATTTCCTTCAAACAGGTTAAAGGGATTTGGGACTGACCACACCAGCTCCACCTGGTGTGAAAATCTTAGGGGCTTGAAATTGTATTTATGTATAAAATATACTAACTACAAAGAAATACTAACTTTTCCACAAATTGTTTAACTTAAAATGGGATAATGAGAGATCTAAAGAGAATTTGTTTACATAGAATTATACAGGAATTACCATATTATTTTGTTTCTAAGAGTTGTAGCTCTTTAATAAGCACGGTGACCCCTACTTTTTTTTGCTGAAATATATTGGTACAGGTCCAAAGATGATATCAGACTATGTTTGATTAATATATGGTGGTTGAATTTTTCAGGAGATGAAGAACTAGTGTTTTCCCAAAGAAACCTATAGTAAAACCTAACTTTTACAAGCCAATTTATCTTGAAAACGAATACAGTGACATAATTATGATTTTTATCATGGTTATTTATTCCCATAATATAGGTCTAACCTCACAAACAGTATCAAGACTATATGCTGGTTCATTTAGAAACCAGCCAGACAGTCCTTAATCCCTTTAATTAGGACATGGTAGGGTAGGGGAATCCCATATGACATCACAATGATAGTTATACAAGAGGCCCCCATATGGGGGCTCTGAACAAAAGACTTCCTGGTTTACATAAAACTGTACTCTCATACAAGCCAGGCATTTGTGCTTCTGACATCACAGTAACCGGTGGCCTAGTAGCTAAGGTGCAGGACTTCAAATCAGGAGGTTGGAGGTTCAAATCCCAGATGTTCATCTTATTAGTTAATTTTCAATTTCTATCATTTTAACCATTTATATTACATGTATTCATACCCTGAGAAACATACATATATGAATTACCCTGGGATACTTACACATATAAATTATAGTTTTATTTTGTAAGAAGGGTACCATTATATAAATAGCATAAAATACTTCTACTTTCACTTTGACATAATTCATTATATATGTATAAATAGATGTTACTCTAAAGAAGGTAGGAAGGTAGATACATATGGCCTAATGGTTAGAGAGCTCATCTGCAAATATAAAGGTTAAGAGTTCAAATCAGGATGAAACCTTTTTATATTTTATTATACTGTAAACTGAAAATGACATTTGTATGATAAATACAATATAACTTGTGGATAAATACTTGCCACTTGCATAGATCTATATGATTTCAAAGTTCTGTTTTATATTTTGCAACAATTCCTTAAAAGGGGTTTATTTGTAAAAGAAAAAGTGCTTGACTAGCCATGGGTGGGACTAGTTGAACCACTAACTTTCAGATTTGAAGCTCTAAGCTCTAAGCACTAGGCTAGTTTGTCTCATAGTAAAGGAGGGTATTCATGAATGGTATGAGCATATAGCTTCTAACTTGTTACCTGTGATCACTTTACAAAATGTTTGAACAACTTTGGGGAAACCCTTTTAGCACTATAAATAACCAACCAACCCAGTCAATGAGTTGCATTCTGACCAGTAAAGGGGCACTGAAGGGGGAAACTATACATACAGCTACATTTACCTGTAAAATAGGCCACACAATAATACAAAACAAACTGTAATAATTATGATTCATTTTATTACAAATCAGACAAATATAATAAGTTATATATTTTCCTATTCAAATTAGAAATAAAACTAGGTCATTTACTGTGGTCTTGTGTTAATCCTATCAGTCTGCTGGTCATCAGCTTATAGGTTTTGACAGGCACCAGCTAAAAACAAAATGGCGAGTGTGCTACCCTTTCTATTCTTATAGCTCTAATCAGGAACCCTGGTGCCATCTGGAGGGTTCATGCCCGTGACCAGAGTCAAGTACCTTATGACTGCTGAGGCAATGTTGACGTTGAAATATGAAAACGGCTGGTCCAGAGAAAACCTCAAATAAAAGTTCAATTGCTAATGTTACGTTTCCGGCCATGGATATAGAGTATATTGAAGAGAAAAAGATGGTGTAGATACCAAACTAAAAATTGACCTAGGATGTCAATAAAAGTTAAAGTAATAGGTCAAATCACTTTTACTTTCATTTGTAAACCCATTGATACCAATACTTGATAAAAAAAAAAATGAATGTATAGGGGCACTGTAGGGCCATGACAAAACTTTCCCCAATCATTAATAAAAAATATATATTTCTGATAGAAGGACGGGCCTGTCGCTTTTTTTCCGATTAGAAACATATTTTTCCAACATGTATTGTAGGAAAGGTTTTTCATACTCAATACAGAAGATATGATATAACAACAAAAATGTGTTCATGTCATCGATTAATAAGGATCATAAGCTTATATCTATGGTTTCAAACTTATGGATTTTGTTCTATTTGTTTAGAAAATTGATGAAGTTTTCTCATCTGTATAATCCAAAGTTTGGGGGAGTATAATAAATTAACCATTTGAGCTTCATAAGCATAGGCAGCGAAATGTGACGGCCACCACTAGAAATGTGCATATGCCACTGAAGAACAGCTCGAATGCCTTCTGTTCTCGAGGTGAAGCCGCTGATCCATGATGTGACATTTTCCATGACGACAGAAAAACTTGGAGCACACTGATTGAACAAATTTCGTCTGTCCTGAATCAGTTGAGCAATTAAAGCTATTGGTCCAAAAATCAGTCTAGAATCGGTCCTCAACCTATGATCCATAAGGAAGTTGAAAACTGATTGTTTCCTTGTATTTTAGACTTCAAATTAAAAGGAAAACAATTAAAGAAATTGGTCGGCTTATTTTTCAAAACTTTGCAAATATTTGTCTATTTCATAAGTAAATATATTCAGTACAACCAGAAACATGTCATATTTATCCTGTGTGATGAATAAAAAGTAAAATAATAAAATACTTATCAGAAAGCATTAGAAATTATATCCCTTGAAAGAATATTCATTTTAATATATAACATCTTTCGTTCTAATATACCAAATAATTAATGAAATAATATTGAAAATATATAGACATATTGAAATTGGTCCAGATTTGGTCCAGAATCAGTCCAAAAATATTAAACATGATTAATGATAGTATTTTGTCGGACCATCGTCGGTAGGAAATCGGTTGGAATAATTTAATGTCACATATCGGTTGGTATGATCCATGGGCCGATTTTCCAAACCGATTTGGACCAACACGTTTTCTGACCTGATAATGAGCCAATTTTTTCATCTGTCCACTGTCAGTCCAATTTTGGTGTCTCGAGGATCACCGAATTCAAGGTTGTAATTCAAAATCAAAAATCTCAAAAAGTCCTAGAAATATATTAGTCACATCATAATTACTTGACAAAAATAATTATGTTCCATTAACTCCATAGTGAGACTCCAGGATGTAGTTTATGGTATTGGAAACTCAATTCGTGAAATTAATTTTTCCTTTTCTAACCTTTGCTAACCATGTTATAATTTACACGTACCCAAGGGTCTTAAAGGGGCAGAGGGAGTATTACAATCGATAGAACAGCCATAATCCTAGTAGAGGTTCCAATAATTCAAAATTATTCTAAATATGTATTTTATTGATACTTACGAATCGACTTTCACACATGATAAACTGGTAACTAAGTTGAACTATAATCTGTTAGTATTTCATCTCATCAAGTGCTTTGTCTATTAATATAATGTAAGCATAGAGCTGCTTACTTTTATTTTCTAATGTTGATTTGGTTGAATGACCCAAAAACTTACTTGTTATTAGTTACTTATACGGTGAATAAAACTAAGATCTACATTTAAACTCAACTACAGACTGTTGGAGTTTTTTTTATTAACTACGTATGCATTATTAATGAACCAACATGTTTTGATCATGCCTTTTTTACTGGATTAAAAATCGGCATAAAGGCGAGCTTGAGGTACAGCAAGATAATTATAATTGTGTTCAATTCAAAGTGTTAAAACGATAGAGTTAAAATTTGTTGTTACAATGGTGAGCTACAGCTTGTAATTCTACAATCCAGTATCTTAAGAAACTATAAAAAAATCAAACGGACAAAGTGATCAAAGGTATCCCTTGATTTGCAGTTTTAACAGTTAAGTGTATGATGTTGTGACGTTCTTCGGTGAGTCAGGATTTCCGAGCTCTACGACTAAGTGATGTTTGGGTTGTTCCTGTCTTGAGTCGAATGACAAGTTTGAATAAGAGACCGAGGTGTAAGAGTAAGAGTCATGCCCCACGCATGAGGGTGAACGAACAGGACAGTTGGGGTGGAGTTCTCAAGGGTTGAAACATGAGGGGTTTTAGGGTACGGTGGTCTCGGGCATTAAAGTGGTGTATCGTTCGGCCAGCCCGTCTGAGGAGTCAGGTCGTCGCTTGCCTTTAGAGGTTAGTAGCATGTAACAGAGCAGGTCGCACCTTCGTTCCTGTCATGTTGGGCCAACTGCTCACTATTTCAGCTTCCCTACTAGGCTGGTTTTTCAGACTGGGACTGATCGGGGCTTTCATACCATCTTCAGGCCCCTGGAGTCACTACATAATTTACTGATAACTCACGTCTTTTAGCTAAGTTCTACTGGATTGCTCATTACTACTATTGTATATCTTTGACTTTGGCTGATTTGGAGGTCAGCATTCCATAGAAGAGATGTGTGAATACAATGAGTACCAAGGAGGAACTGTTTATTTCGGGCCTTCATGTCCCTTTTTATAGTCTACAACTCGAATGGACAATTCATCACAATGTCACAAGTTAAAATCCCAGAGTTCTAATCAAAGCGGAAAGTCAGTTCATCTGCCATAATGTTTAACGGTGGTACAATAGGGTACTTTCTAGCAGTCATAATCATTCTAAGATATATAAATCTGCATGGGCAAACATGGTGACCACCAGGATGGAATTTACATCAGCCTGTGAATTTAATTGGTTGCAGGTTGTAGAAGCTGATATTCGTAGTTTGTTTTGATTTTTTTTGGTCAATATACTTCTTTGAAATTCTTCCCTATAATAATGCCTCTGCAAATGACATGAAACTGTATATATGCAACTCCATTCCCTCGCGTGAGCAGCCTATCAATGTATTTTATTCGTCAATAGAATAGATATCTGTAGGCATGCATGGCATGCAGCATGCCCAAATGAAGACAAAGTCCCAGGTTCTCTGTTGTTGGAGATTGGTGATTATTCAGTATACAGTGGTCATGGTACAGAGTGACAGGGGTTCCCCTTGGCACTTGGCCCCAGCTCAAAGCTGCTCACATGCTGGGCAGTTGGGTATATAGGGGCCTACACACTTAGGCCCCGCCCTCTGGTATGCAGTTCCGACATCGAAATATGTGTCTAAGGGTGACAAGGAGTGATTCTCTGGAACTGCGTCGTCCCTTGTGGACACGGGCATGAACCCTCCAGATGGCACCAGGGTTCCTGATTAGAACTATAAGAATAGAAAGGGTAGCACACTCGCCATTTTGTTTTTAGTTGGTGCCTGTCAAAACCTATAAGCTGATGACCAGCAGACTGATAGGATTAACACAAGACCACAGTAAATGACCTAGTTTTATTTCTAATTTGAATAGGAAAAACATATCTAACTTATCATATTTGTCTGATTTGTATTAAAATGAATCATAATTATTACAGTTTGTTTTGTATTATTGTGTGGCCTATTTTACAGGTAAATGTAGCTGTATGTATAGTTCCCCCTTCAGTGCTCCTTTACTGGTCAGAATGCAACTCATTGACTGGGTTGGTTGGTTATTTATAGTGCTAAAAGGGTTTCCCCAAAGTTGTTCAAACATTCAGTCCAAATAAGGGCATTGCCATATATGGTATGCTGCTATGCTGGGTGGGGTTGCATTTGCCATTTATTGAGCATGAATATCAATAAAACACGACAGCCAATTGTTTTTATCATTTGTCTGAAATACAAATCATTGTTTTTTTCACAAAAAAACATAATAGTTTAGGCATAAATCAAAAATATATGTCTGTGCAAACTGCAGGGTACAGTTTTAGGTTCTTACCCTGTTAGTATTATAAGTAGCTGTGAGACAGGGGTAGCGCCATCTGGAGAGTTCATGCCCGTGCTTGTGGAACTCTCACAGAGGGTAAACAACTACCGTAAACTCTCTACTATGTTACATATCTGTTACTTGCGAATTTACAATTACAAGGGAGTTTGTGAAGAATGTTCATAGTTAAGGTAACTTAGCTTTGCGCCAGTTGTGATAATAATTCAGACCTGCCCATAAATTAAGGTTCTGCACCCTGTTAAATAAAAGTCCTCCAAGTTCAGAATTAAAGGGTAATGATCCCTTGTTGGGAGGGGGTACATGTCAAAGTACCTAGTTTCTGTGAAAGGTACCTGTTTGGTATTCGTGGAAATAACCATTTATGATTAATAACTGCAGGAATAGCTTATGTTCAAAGTGCTACCTTCAAATACCAAGGATATGAATCATGAAAGGGAATCATATGTGAGGGATAATTTCATTAGGTAGAGTTCAAATTTGTGCATAAAAGTTACATGATACACTTGTTTGTTACATCAGTTTGTATTTATCCTATTGTATTGTGATATTATTTGGGGAATTGGGGTTTTCCATTCTCCTAATCATAATGGGGTTGACTTTAGGTCTCGGTCCGACTGATTCTTTGGCATGGGAGACCATCTGCTTTAGAGTCATGCCTCGCACATGAGGGTGAACCGGGGGTCATGCTGCCTTGCATTCCGGAAGAGGGCTGCGTATATATGGTCGATTCTCCAAAAAGTGGGCCAAAACAAAAAAAACTGGGTTGTCCAATTTTTCTATGTGAAAAATATAATTGCTCAGATCCTTTCCATATTTTATGATATCAAGAATCATCAGTTGGGGAATGGTGCCTATATAAAAGGTAACAGAATGAAGAATACATGTATCAATCACGGGAAGAATTTGAACTCATACATTCGACAGGCTCGGGCTTGTCTGAAACCACTTCCTCTAAAACGTGTCAAGGAGTCTAACTCTTACTCCACTCCTAATCCTCCAACAGCAAACTATCATTATACTCTCGCTCGGTTTAAAACGACTATCCTAAACTTTTACAACGGGCGTGGAAGTTCTACCCCACCAATTTATGCTTTGATGTGCGTTCATGTTACAGGCCCTCCTGCAGGAATAGTATTATACACACCTTCCTACCACATAGTAGAGTTTCACACTATTGCATTGCAGTAGGTGCGGCTTTAACAAAACAATCCCCCTTTCCAGCTTCAACGTGTTAATTCCATTAATGCACCTACCTCTAATCTGACAACCTGTATCCAAAGGTATGCTACCCCGGTACCCAGGTACCCCAGGTACCCTAACTAGCGATTTTTTTTTTTAAACGTGTTTATTTAGCTGGATGAGTTTCAGTTTAAGCCACTTGTTTCCGGCCCCGCCCAGCGTGTTGGTTTTTACATTGCGGCGGTATACAGGAAAACAATGGAGATATATACATAAATAACTGATCATACCGTTTGTCAGCATTTGTCCTATGTGCGTTTTGAACAGATCTTTAGACTCAATTTGTCTAATTATAAGATTTAGGGGGAGTCCTCCACCCCAAACCATATTTGTCAGAAAAGAGAAAGAACAAGACTGATTCTTCTCCTTTCCTTCACTTAAGGCCAGTTCGAGAGGTATCCTGGTTAGCATAATCGGGTAATAAAAAACAAGTTGTCAAGATTAACACACAGCCCTATCAACGTCACAGGTGTTGACAGCCCTTATGCGGGGGTGCTACATAATAACCGTAACCAATTCTCTTTAACACGCTGAGAAACTTATATCACATATAACAAGGCTGCTCTAGTATGATATAAATGGTTTAGAAGTAGCCCTATCAACGACACAAGTAACATCAATCCCTGTGCGGAGGTGCTGTATGGAGCCATCCGCAGACAAAGAGTTTACCTTATCAGGCTGGGAATTTAAGTATCACGTGAAAAATGTTTAGAAATGATATCAGAGGTGTTGTACGGAACCATCCGCAGACAAAGAGCTCTCCTTATCAGGCTGAAAATCTAAAATTTCACGTGAAAGAAGAAATGCTTAGAAATGGTATCAATGACTAAAGCATAGCCCTGTGGCACCGGTAACATCAGTTTCTTATTGAACGATATCAAGCAACTTTTCCCTATGGGATATGCGATATATAGAATTATTCATTAAACCAAATTGATTCCTGTCAATTTCAATCTACACACAAATCTTGGCAGTTTTGGGACCCCCCCCCCCCCCCCCCCCCCCCGGCCAGCGACACATGTAGGCTACATGATTACAGAAATGCCAACATTCTGTAAGTGTAATTAATGGAGGAAAGCGGGGGGGGGGGGGGGGGGGGGATATTAGAGAGTTTTTGCAACACACCCCGATCTCAGTCCCCGTTCCCTATACGGATCTGCTGGGTTCTAGATGAATAGCCCCTATGTAAAATGACAGTTAAAGTGAAAATGATTATGAATTACATTTTCCTGCAATCTTATCCATCAGAAATGTGGATTTCATTAATAAGGATTTTTTCATAGGTAAATCTGAAAATAAATAGCAGTATCACAAGTTGAAGCTGTGTATGTATATTTTGATTAAAGATGATTTAGTCAGTGAGGGTAGACCTGACTAGCCCTGGGTCACGGTCTGCTGCTCCCACCTGTGTTCTCACTGGTCAGGGACACACAGGCAAACAGTGTATGAGGGTCTGCGAGGGGGGGGGGGGGGAGCAGAGTTACATCCGTAGGGGCACTGTGGTCAGCAGGGCCAGTGCTGAGGCCTCCCCTATCATATGAATGTACTTTTCCAATGAATCCTTTATGTTAGTTTCTTAATCAACTTTCTTGCACCCATCATGAATATAGACATGTTCATTACAAATAAATATGAGATTAGTTTTCTTCTTATTTGAGACATTATCTACTGGTAAGTAATGGGTAGGAGATCCGTGTTCCTGTGTGTCCCTGATCAGACGGCCCACAGCTGGGAGCAGCAGTCCATGACCAAGGGCCAGTCAGGTCTGCACTCAGACACATTTATATTTATCAAAATATACAAACACAAAATCAACCTGACCGAGCCCTTTATTTTCAGATTTATATCATAACTCATTATTCTAAAATAAGTTACATTTCTGACATATTTGATAAAGGCAGAATTCAAATAAATAATATTGTTTCCCTTATTAATAACATTATCCATGGGGACCATTCATCTATAGCCCCAAGATCCGTTTCGGGATCGGGGGAATGAGATACGTGTGGTTTGCAAAAACTCTCTATTGACATGTTTTGAATCGTACAGATTTATGTCTCAAACTTATCAACGTATATATATATCTGGTTTCAATACATATTATAGTAAAAACTCACAAAAGTGGTGAGTGTCATGTTGACGCTGGGGAAGGACAATCGTTTTGTTAGGCCGGGCCTAACGAATCTAGTGGGGGTCGAACCCACGAGGGGCTCGAATAATTCATTAGTCGCCGAGCGTCACGGCTCACCGGACGGATTGGGCCGATAGAGGCCTTTTATATCAGAACCACAGGACTGATGCAATACACGGCGTCCTACTTCTAGTATAGTGTAGACAATCTGCGGCGAATAACCCCTCCGCGCCAGAATCGACAACCATGATTCGCAGTTAGCGAGCGTCGAGGTGGCAGAGTGATAGTGTAGACTGATCTTTCCTCCAGCGACACCTGGTGGTATAAATTGAAACAAGGACGACCATGAACGAAAAAAATGTACTCAAATGGGGATTCGAACACGGGCAGGCCACCATCCAAATACCAACCGGTCTCAATGTTGCTTAACTTACCCGGGCTAGGGACCATCCAAGCAGAAACCGGTATGAACGGGGCTTAACTATGCGGTTAAATATATATATGAAATGGGTCGAGTGATTCCCCCATCGTGATCAGATCATAACTTATAGATTAGTGTTCACTGTAATTGACTGTATGGATTTAAACATATCAACCAAGAGCCATCAAGAGATAAGGGGCCGTGCATAAATGATGTCACACTTTTTCAGGGTATTTGTAGGACCCACCCACCCCCCTGTCACGCTAAATTCTCTGATCTAAACATGAAAATAAGGCCTGTTTCAGGCAGTGTCACACTTTTCACCCTACCCAACCACCCCCTAGTGTGTGACATCATTTATGGACGGCCCTTAAAGTCTAGTATTCATAGACTTGGATACCTGCCAAACTGAATTAAACCTTCTGCATACCGAGGATGATTATATTAAGCAGTTTGGGGTATTTAGGCATATTTCCTGGTACTGACATGTACAGAACCGTCAACGGTCAACCAGTTTTTTTTTTTTTTTTTGGGGGGGGGGGGGGGGCGGTTATGTGAGTCTTCCCTGACAAACAAGGGGTGCACGTGGTCAACCCTGACCCTGAGACATACCACCCGTGGTTTATGGCTTATCAAAGGGCCGCCTGGAGGCATCCTCGCACACCAGTCCCCCAGCCGCTCCCGCGATCAGTAGGCCCTGGTCTCAAAGGCTCCAAAACTGGGGGACCTCATGAATATTTAATTTATTTCCCTGTAATCAGAACACCCTTCTCAGGTTTCCCTATCTCCCCCAGATTGGGCGCCCTTGAGGTCAAGGCACTGATAGAGCGGTAGCGGCGACTGGGGCCTTGACTTGAGAAGATGCCTGGAGGAGGCAGGGACGGATTTAGGGGGGTGCGCCCCGGGCCCGCGCCCCCCCCCGATTTTTGGCCAAATTTAGATTTTTTTAATGTAAAACTCTTGCCCCCAGCTGGGGCGCTGGGACATTTTTAATATGGGCGCCCCCCCCCCCCCCCCCCCTTTCTTGAACTCCTGGATCCGCCTCTGGGAGGGGTGTGTGTAACGGTCAGTGGAGGCCCTCAGACACCAGCCACACAGGGAAAATGAATGAAGATTTCCTCAGATACACGCTATTTTTGAATGGTTCTCCTGCTTTTATTTCTGGAGACCTACGGGGACCTTTGTAACAAGGGGTGCACGTGGTCAACTAGAATTCAGGAGGGATCGGTGAGAAAAAGAAGGGGCGGGCGGTAGTTTGGCAGTGGGTAGTAACCTTGAAAGAGCCCCCTTCCCAGTATAAATTGGAAACGGAGAAAGACAGTTTAAGTGGAGGATCGGATTCATATGGGGAGTCCCATTGGTATTGCAAATATAAATTTATACAACATTTATTTATAGTTTTACATTCTGAAATTGTAGTCTTATCCCCGTCATGGGTAGCGCTGTGGTCAGGGGTGTCTGGTGACCAGCTGCAGATGGTTATGTGATATGGGGGAAGAACGGGGGTTGGGCGTGTGGTCTCTCTTCTTGTGGAGCATTAAATTATTCCGACAGTGATGATAGAAAAGTCTTGAAATGATAAATGAAAGTTGGATTTTTTCTAAGGAAAACATTCTTTAACATAATTGTGAACAAATTGATATGTTAAAAGTCAAAAATGAGCAATAATTATGATAAATACAAAATTCGGAGAATTAAACAAATAATAATATTTTAGTACTCGACCCTCCCTTTATGCATGCAATTCTTCGCGCATGAATTTACTGGGTTTTTTTCTCATGGACCACTTTCATCTCTGGAAATCCCCTTAGCTTATTACCGGGGTGCTAAACACTGGCTTTCCCTACCAAGACATATTCGTGAATTACATAATATTGATATAAAATAGCACTGACGATGACAATTAAAAATTATGGCTTATTGCCGTATGACGGACGATACGTCAAGTTTACCAAGGCATTTACAGGATTCGAACCCACGGAGAGAAAACACATCAGGTCGTCAATGAAATGACTTATCCATTTGACCGCCGACCTGATGCTGCAGGTGATAGATTTTCAGACGGGTTGGTTCCTCCAGGGGCCTTACAATGGGGTCAAACATTGCCATTTCTCCACGTATTCACAAATCAAGGCTCCTGCGCGGTAAAACTAGTTATCTGTCAGGATAGACTGGGAGGGAGGGAGGGAGCGAGACAGCCCTGCGTGATGGAGGATTAATCTCTAGGGCCCGACCCGGGGGCCCGACCCAGAGACCGCCTGACGGTGTAACCCTTACCGGGCCACGCCCCACCACGCCCCGTTGCACTGCGTAAGTTATCCCCGGTCTCAACCGATGATTGGGACGGAATCTGAGGTGTGTTGCAGTTTGCCCCATGAGTTTGCCCCAGTCTGAGAGGCGGTCTCTGTGGGTCGTTACAGGGGTGACAGGGCGGATCCAGAACTTCGTATAGGGGGGGGGGGGGGGGCACAAACATGAATGTACAGGGGGAGGTGGGCCCCCCTAAACATGATTTAATAGGGCAAGGGGAGGGGGGGGGGCCCGCCCCCCCCCCCCTTGAATCCGCCACAGATTGGTAACTATAAACAAATAAAGGCTCCCCCCCCCCCGCGAGGGTGGTCCCTTCCAGCCATTATATAATTGAGGGTCATGACTTACCGCTCCTGAATTTTAGGCCACCGCCACCTATTTTTGGACACCAAAAATCACCGCCCTCCCAAATAAGAGTGTGTCAATGGAGGGGGGGTAGACTGACCCGGTCCAGGGGCGGATCCAGGGGGGGGGGGGCGGACGGGCCTTGCCCCCCCCCCATGCCCGGTTTAATCATGTTTGATTGGGGGGGGGGGGGGGGGCCCACCCCCCTGTACATTCATGTTTTTGGGCCCCCCCCCCCCCCCCCTCTACAAATTCCTGGGTCCGCCCCTCTCACCCCGAACGTTTCTAACGGCTATCATAGAACAGACCAGTATGGTGATTCCCCGCCAATTATTTTGTAACATGAAGTCGATAAGATGGCAGTTTAAGTAGTTATGCCTTTTAACTTATCTCGAGCTCTTTGGTCTGTGAACATAATCTTTGAACAAGAGATTATATAAAACCAGTGTATCTTTGCTGATTCCTTATTGTGTTTCGATAATATGTTTTTTAATTGCGCTATTTATCGCGTGTGAACGTAAGTGTGTGAGATAAAGAGTGTTGATTTCCGCTAATTAACTAAGTTCTCACGCTCGCATCGCGCTAGCTTCTACCTGACGTCGTACGTCATGACGTCAGATATCAGAATAAGTCGACGTCTTGGACAAACAGATAAGCGGAATTTCAACCGGGGCGCAGAAGGCTCCAGACCCCAGACAAGGAAACACCTTGATTTTCTGTCTAGGATTACGGTTCAGGAATCTGGATTACCACACAATATGGCACATAGACCCGCGGCCGGGCATCAACAGTAAGTCTTTATTTGTTAGTTATGTTCCCTATTTTCCCAAGAACAAGGGTCTATAATATATAGCAACCCGTTGTGTTTTCGATGGTTTTTAGTTGGCCGTTTGGGCAAAGAGATGATCTGGCGGAGGCAGTGGCTGTTTTAGAGGGGGTTGCGCGGGGGCCTTTTTGGGACCAATTTTACATTTTTTTAAATTTAAAACTCGTCCAAAAGGTAATTAAGAAGCAAACACTTCCAATAGCGCGCACCCCCCCTCTTTTCGACACTTATTACAGACATGTCCACTCTAGATCCCGTGAGTCTCCTGACCTCCCCTAGCGCAAAATCGACCCCCCGCCCCCCCCCCCCCCTTCCTCAACTTGATCCGCCCCTGGACAACGCAGGGACGGGAAGGTGGGAGAATGCCCGGGGAGAATGTCTTATGCCCACCCCCAGCTACCGCCAGGCTGAATGGCCGGCCTAGGTAGCCCTGCCCCTTATTTACCCCTCCTTGCATGGTTTAATGACCCTTAAAGCATTGGCGGATCCAGGGGGGGGGGCAGACGGGCCTTGGCCCCCCCCCCCCCCCTCCAAAAAAAAAAAAAAAAAAGAGAGAGAGAGAAAGAAAGGGAGAGAGGGAAGAGAAAGGAAAAGAAGAGAAAAACGGAGGGGGCCGTTCCGGGGTAGGTTAGATCTAAAATAATTGTTGTGTTCAGGCAACCCGACCTACCTTATTTTATTTTTGCTCTACCCTAATTATTTTCATAATTCTTTTTCTAAAAGATACTAAAATTCAATAGAAATGACCTAAATGACAGGGAAGAGCATATATTTTACCAAAAGATGTATTTAAAACTAAAGATAAAGTAATTTTTTCAACCTAAGTTGCACAACTATTTTTTTTTTGCCTTAGAGGGAGGGGGACTGACATGTGAGGGCTGGTAGACCTTGGATGGGTTCAAGGGAGGGGGCCGACCTATAAGGCTGGGAGACCTTGATTATGTATTAGAGGGAGGGGGCCGACCTGTAAGGGCTGGTGGACCTTGGATTTATGTTAGAGGGAGGGGACCAACCTGTTAGGGCCGGGAGACCTTGATTATGTGTTAGAGGGAGGGGGGCCGACCTGTGAGGGCTGGTAGACCTTAGATGTGTTAGAGGGAGGGGGCCAACCTGTCAGAGCTGGTGGACCTTGGACAGGGGCGGACCCAGGAATTTTCAAAAGGGGGGCGTGCTATAGTAAAATTTTCCCCCGGGCCCTCCGGGCTTAGGAATTTTACATTAAAAAAAAATCAATATTTTGGCCAAAAAAAAATGGGGGGGGGGGGCATGTGCCCTGCATGCCCATCCCTTAAATCTGCGCCTGTTGGATATATATGTTAGAGGGAGGGGGGCCGAACTGTGAAGGCTGGTAAACATATGCTTCCCCTGCCAGTCCTTTGGTTCCCCTCCTGATCCTGTGCCTCCTCTGTTGGCCCTGAGGATCCCCTGTCAACCCTGCTGCCCCTGTCGACCCTGTACCACCCCTGCAGAGTGAGACCTTGTGCCTCCCCTGTCCAAAATGCTCCAGAATGCCTCAGATTACATGAATGATAGGTTATCTTTTCCAAAAGTTCCTGAGAGTTTAGGGGCATTGGATTTGTATAGGAACGTACGCAAAATTCTTAAAATATCAGACCCCCCCCCACCCCCCCTTGGTGCGTACGTACTTAATGGAAGGCCCCTTATCCTCCTGGGGTATCATCATGTACACAAAAATTCCCTTGAAAAATTGGTATTCAAATTAAAATAATTATTAGGAAAATAAATTATCCCTTAAGGTTACCAAAGTACCTCAGAATGGCTCAGATTGCATGAATGAAGGGTAATCTTTTTAAAAATTTCCTGGGGGAGGCCCCCCATACCCCCCCAATGCGAGGGGGGACCCCTCCCATACCCTCCCCGTGGACGGCTACGCCGTCCACTAATTAAGCCTTCATATACTACTAGGAAAATTGCAATTCTTGGCCCCCCCCCCCAAAACAATTCCTGGATCCGCCCCTGTAAAGTACCATTTTAAATAATTTACACGATAAAATTAATGTTTTGTCATTTAGCATCTCTTTCTAGTTCAGCATCATAAGAAGTCGCTAAGTGACAAAATTAATGTTTTGTCACTTACATTAGCAACAATTTTGTGGCTTAGCAGCTTGTACATGTGCAACCGCTATCCCATAAAATATGGTTCTAAGTGACAAAGTTTTGTTGGATAGTGTCTGTTTGTAGGATAGCGTCTTCGGCTGGAGCTGATTACTATTGATAGACATGAAATGACCTTAAGCTTCACTATTGAATTTTCAGAGGCCTTGTGTACACCCAGCAGGTGGGGCCGGGGATTGTGTTTCTTGTCCTCAGCGGTCCAGCCCCACGCATACAGTGAGTCTAATAATATATAGTTATAACACTCCATTATTTATCTAAATATAACTTCGAATTCCATAAATTAGTATTAGAATCAATTCTGATCCATTCATTTCATTTGTAACTTTTTTCCCTTGTAACAAGGTAACGCCATGCTACCTCACCCTTATTATACATACTCTGCATACTTAAAAGTCAGTGGACATGCATATGTAAATATCTTCGTCCAAATTTCCCATGAATAACTTTCACTTTACGAGCTTACATCCTTATTTAGAAAGCAAAGGCAATATTTGTTAATTTTGTAAATTTGTATTTTTTCTCTTAGGGTGGTACGACCGCCCGCAGGGGCCGAGGTGGTCATGCTGATGCTACCAGGTCCACCCCAGCTGCCACCGCCGCCCCAGCCCCAGGGACCGTCCCCGGTACCAGCACCGTCGCCCCCGCCGCCGCCGCCACCCGCCCACCCCCAGCTGCCACCGCCGTCTCAGCCCCATGGCCAGGCACCATCACCACCTTCACCACGTCCATCACCACCACCACCACCACCGCCACCACCGCCAAGCCCTGCCTCTGTTTACTCTCTCTCGTCCGACTCAGGGTCTGACTCAAATAGCTAGACCAGAGAGTCGGACGAGAGAGAGTAAATTTTTTTGGTTTTTTTTAACCACACTCTTAACAAAGTTCTCGATGTTAATGAGTAAGGGATATTGTGTATGTTAAGAATTTATCCCGGTTTATATTATTATAATAATTAAATATATTATGTCACTTGAAAAAAGTCAAGTAGTTATACAAAACGAGTAAGCAGGACTATGCTAAGCCTGCCTATCTCAGGTGTTAGAGTCACGTTACATATTCCTCAATACATATCTTTACCATGGTTTGAATTGTTGTAGACTTTCAGCTTGATATAATGTGCATGGCCAATTGGTTCCATGCCAACGCCCCTATAGAATAGGGACTCTTACGATATAATTGTAAAACCACTTTATCTAAATGGAATTTCAGGGCAATAGTACCTCGTGTTACCCTCGTTGGTTGAACTTTCCATGCAATATTTGTTAATCCTCGTCTCCATGGCTAGACCTTACACATGTGTGTGTGTGTGTATGTGGGGGGGGGGGGGGGGGGGGGGGGGGGGGCAAGGGGGACAGGGGGAAAGGGGGACAGGGAAGGGGGGGCAAGGGCAAGAGGGGGAGAGAAGGTGTTTTTTTTTGTACATTTTGTAAATAGTTTAGTTTAGTTTAGCTTAGTTTCTTAATTTATAGTTTTATACATAGTTTGTTGTTTTTTTGTTTGAGTTGTTGTTTTTTTATGGGATTTTTGGTCTGGGGATGGGGGCAAGCAGGACAGGGAAGGGGGAGGGGGCAAGAGGGGGATTAATACCAACACCTAGCTACCTCCTGGTCTTCAAGGTTTTGACAGCGATGCGGAACCAGTCCTCGTACATTCCCCGCCCCGACGACCGCAGACGCAATTAGGGCCGGTCTGTGGCGTCGGGTCGGTGAGCTGTGCGAGGTCTACCAACAGCAGCTGGAAATGACCGCTCGAATTCCCCAGACTGAATGGGCCTATCCTAACAAGTAAAAATCAGGGCTGTCAGAAAGCTCTCAGGACTGACAATACTTGGCATAGTCGGCCCTGTTGGCCCACAGGCCAAAAAGTTGGTCGCCAACACTGTACACCTAACATGTCGCAGGGAGAAATGCATCCATACCAACACCTAGCTACCTCCTGGTCTTCAAGGTTTTGACAGCGATGCGGAACCAGTCCTCGTACATTTACCGATCCGATGAACCACAGACGCAATTAGGGCCGGTCTGTGGCGTCGGATCGGTAGCTGTGCGAGGTCTACCAACGGCAGCTGGGCCAAAAAGTTAGTTGCCAACACTGTATACATAACATGTCGCAGGGAGAAATGCATCCATACCAACACCTAGCTACCTCCTGGTCTTCAAGGTTTTGACAGCGATGCGGAACCAGTCCTCGTACATTTACCGATCCGATGAACCACAGACGCAATTAGGGCCGGTCTGTGGCGTCGGATGGGTAGCTGTGCGAGGTCTACCAACGGCAGCTGGAAATGACCGCTCGAATTCCCCAGACCGAATGGGCCTATCCTAACAAGTAAAAATCAGGGCTGTCAGAAAGCTCTCAGGACTGACAATACTTGGCATAGTCGGCCCTGTTGGCCCACAGGCCAAAAAGTTAGTTGCCAACACTGTATACATAACATGTCGCAGGGAGAAATGCATCCATACCAACACCTAGCTACCTCCTGGTCTTCAAGGTTTTGACAGCGATGCGGAACCAGTCCTCGTACATTTGCCGCTCCGATGAACCACAGACGCAATTAGGGCCGGTCTGTGGCGTCGGATCGGTAGCTGTGCGAGGTCTACCAACGGCAGCTGGAAATTACCGCTTGAATTCCCCAGACCGAATGGGCCTATCCTAACAAGTAAAAATCAGGGCTGTCAGAATTCTCTCAGGACTGACAATACTTGGCATAGTCGGCCCTGTTGGCCCACAGGCCAAAAAGTTGGTCGCCAACACTGTACACCTAACATGTCGCAGGGAGAAATGTGTTTAATCTGCAAAGTACAGTCTTGTAAAGTGTCAGACCTAGTCCTATCATAAGTATATACGTGCACTGTGTTGTATTCGAAATTTTGTTTTTTCTGTATGTATTATTAGCTGGTGCATTTAGAGCCGATGTTTGTGTGCACGTGCACAGCACGTACGTGTATGGTGTGCAGCCGACTGGGCTATATCTATTACAATTTACATATATAGGTTGTCGTGTGCAGGTTGCAATTGAATTGTTGAAATGTTTACTAGTACTCGGTCTCTGGTACAGCTGGTACACTGTACCTAATTGTCATGCTATTTTACTTTTATATAAACCACGGTTGACGGGGAGAACAAAGGATCTAGGCTGTGAATATATCACGTATTGGTGAGTTCAGTGAAGTGGAACGGTATAATCTCATAGCGTACACCTTGCTGCCACAGGGGATGTGGCCCTTATTTTTACACGTTTGCATCTAAGTTTTTTAATTTTCATTATAAATGTGAACAGTAAGCGAGTAGATGTTGCTAGGAACCTTCTGAACATAGCCCATGTGTCACATATCTTTTGTCTAGTAGATTTCAATTTTGTATGATTTATTGAAAAATAAAAGTAATGGGAATGAACCACTTTTACTTTCCATTAAATCATAAAAAATAGAAACCTTCTAGAAATTAAAGATTTGACATATGGGTTATCCTCACAAGATTCCTGACTGCAAGTCACTCCATATTGTTGGATGATTCAATGAAGATTTCAAAAGTTATGATGATAAATGCCAAAGAATGTCCCGTGGTTTATGTTAGATACAACACTCGTGTGTGTCTGCACTTGATGTAATCACTCGGCTAGCACCTCGTGATTATATCGCGTACAGACACACACTCGTGCTGTATCTACCACGTAGCACTTCTTATAATATATCTAAAGACCGACAGAGGATCCAATTGGAAGTTTATTCCTAAATCATGGTAGTCGGCTAGAGTCATGTGATATTTATATTTACAAATATAGTCATCTTTTGAGATAGAAGTTACTCTTTACTCGTAATTTAAAGTGTGCTCTATTCTATTTCATTATTATATACATTCTAGTCAAGGAAAAAATCATGTCATCAAGCTAGTCCTATTAGTCTTGTTAATTGTGGTTTTACGATCATAATGGAGTGATGATGTGAAACATTTTAAATGCCTTTATATTGGTAACCTATACAGTGTACCTAGATTGTACCGATATATTTTTAAAAAGTCAGTTTTACATTTAAACAACCCTGCTTAGCAGGCAGGGGTAAATAATGAGATCGAAGTGAAAACAAGAAGTGCCAAGTACTTTGGAGAACAGTTTTTATAACGAATTGAACAAATTATGGCAAAATGGCTGACTGGCGGGGATAATGTCTGGGCAGCTGGGGTGTTAGGCCTCGCCTCCCCCACACCGATACGCAGGCTTCACTGCCCAGTCTGGGGCGCCGGGAGGAGGCTGTTGGCGTTCTGGTGCTGGGTCGCAGGTCGGCGAGCGCTCCACAGCTAATCGGACGGACTGCTGACGTGTGGTGGTGACAGAGTGCTCTTTGTCGTCTAGGTGCGCTTTAGAGGATCTGAGGGCGTCACTTTCCCACACCAGGGTTTTGATTACGCGGTGGTATCGCGGGGAGTGTTCACCAAGGACGCGATCCTCATCACTTGTATAGTCTGGTGTGAGGACGGCCCTCATGGCCGACCTCCTATCCTCGTCCCACTCCTGATGAACAAGCTCGTCCAGTGCGACACGCCGTCTTTGTATCTTCTGCAAAGTTATTAAATATATAATATAGTTAAGACATACTTGGCCAACAACATCAAACACAAAGAAGTTGTTTAGCATTGGATCTTACTTGCTGGAATTTAAATAGCATAGTGCAACTCAGTATTAACAAGGGTTGCAATATTAATTGGTCACTCTAGATCTAATAATAAGTGTAAGTTCAATTGTGAGATGGCAACTATAAGAAAAGTACATGCTTAATAGGATCGGGGCTTCACGAAATAATGCCTGCACGAGCGCGCATTCTCTTTCGACCAAAATTGATTTACCTGGGTTATATGGTGACGGAGGTTGGCCTTTCTGTTTTTCTCCTCGATCTCCCCGGCCCGCTCTCGCCTCGCCCTGGTTTGCTGAGTGCGGAAATACGTCTGGGTAGCGACTATATAAATAATGATTTGAAATCAGCTTACAATTCAAGCCACTACTTGAGAAAGGATATAAGGGGTTCTTACATGTTAAATCAAAGCACGGGAAAGGACAAAAACGTTCTATAGGAATGGTAGAGGAAATATATATGAAATACTTTGACATTGTATGGAATTATTCTACCAGGTTTTTAATTAGTGTCAAAGCGTATTAGCCCTAAGCTTTCTTCTTTGTGATACACACTCAGAGGTGTGAAAACACTGTGATAGGACTTTTTATGAAGAGAGACCGCCACTGTCACATTTGTTGTGACCCTTTATATTTTGTAATACCTTATGTTGTCATACTTTATATTGTGACACTTTACATTTGCAACACTCAATGTATATGATATTAGTTCTACATTTCCTATTTGTAATAACAATATCTCCTCCGGGAGTTAGCCTTTATTAATAAATTATGGATTAAACCTGTATTAACTCTCCAAGTCATCTTTCATTTAATAGACAATTATGGACACGCATAAGCCAAGCGAGTAGTACAGTTACATCATAATTATAACATTTACATAGGTATATCAACACTTTTTCCGATAACCTGACTTTAGGTTTTAAGTCAAGATGACTAGGAGGAGCGTGATCCATCCACTCATGTACCTGTACAGGTAATTAGTTAACAGGGAAACTTGCTACCGATCAGACTTACCTAATACCTCGGGTCTGGGGGCATCTTCGCCGGTGCTGACGTTATTAACCAAATCCTGGATAACCGCAGCGTTTTGAGGATGGTTCATCCCCGCCCTGAATGTAGGAATATAATCATATGTATTATAGTCATGAACGGCATCGCTTGGGGTGCACGTGCTCTATCACTACAATTAGATTACAATATTAAGGGAAAACAATATTAAGGTCTCCACTATACACATCGATCGTTATCACCTTATATGATCTTCGAATTCATAAACCTACCCAGCAGTAAGCGTGAAGCCAGCGTTTTCCCTGCACCTGCCCTTGTAAGCGGAACGAACAGAATACTAGAAACAACAAAAGAAACCAAGCATTAAGCAGTGAATTGTAAATATATTTAAGATGGAATTCGATTACTTACTAAATGATATGTCGATAATTGATAAACCAAGACTATGTTTAATATGTACAGTTTTATAATATAAGGAGCCGTTGAAACATATTTCGCAACTTACAGCTATAGCATTACTCGGCTTCGGTTCGTATGCCAAGGATGTTTCGGCAGGCGCAGGCTTGGCTTGCTGCATACTGGCGAACTTTTCGGCCGTTGCTCTTACCGCAGACGCTTCACACTCGACCTTTCGGCACTCCGCCTCCAGGCGATCCATCTTAGCCAACACATCGGCCATGGTTGGTTTTGAAATGGCGGAGGTGCGTGAAGAGTCAGACGCTTCCAGGTTCTCGTCAAAAATATTGCTCACGTGAAACACATCCATGGGGAACAGGGAATCATCCGAAGACAGATCAAGATCTGTTATTTGCGCGCCACCCAATTTTGGGCTGCTGGTGATCATCCTGCACGGGCTGATACTCGGGTCACCGTTGGACAGGACAGAGTCAGGACAGTCATTTGATGCGTTCATGGTGGCAGCAGGTTTTCCAGTGATCTATAGCCATATGCCACGCCGTATTTATACATCCCCGGCTGGCTCTCCTGTGGACACATGATCTGGCGGAAGCGATCTTTTATCGATGAGGCAAGACTTTTACCGTAAGTTACGTATGTCCCAGGGGTTTCAGCGACACCATAAGTTACCATAAGTTACGTCCTAGGAGTATGAGCGACACCATGACCGCCGCCCCGTTTGAGGCCTGTTACGTCACGTGTCAAGAAGTGGGCCGCGGTACTCCCATGAGGGACCTGACACAGAAGCTAGTTGAAATGCGCCGCCTCAGATGGCCAACAGCTGGACGCAGTCATCATAGAGGCGTGTCCCGGTGTCAAACCTGTCATTTCCTGTCCCATCAGTTTCATTACTTATTCAACTGCCAATCCCTTGCCAAAGAGATACCGATGTACATATCTCTTACTCACACATGCCTGTGACGTGAAAATGCCCTAACCATGGAAGCGCTCTTCTGAGCTCAAAACCATGCAACATTATACAATTTGACAGAATTAATTTTGCAGCATTATGATGGCCAAATTCAGACAAGAACGTGGCAGAAAAGCTGGACCACAAAACAAAAAAAAAACTAAATCCTCTAAAAACAAAAGCATGCGGCTCCATGCCAGAGAAGAGCGCAGGCCTGAAGCCTAAGGGAAAAGCATGAAATGCACTAGCCTGCGATGCATCCCCTCCCCTGCTGCTCAACCACCTCCGCTGTATAGGAATGGCAGTATCCAGGGACGAATACTTTGTCTACAATGCAACTATGGGTAGTGCGGCAAGGTACACCTCTCGGGGCGTAGAATCTCAGCTCTAAACAACTTAGTCGACATGTTAAAAGTATTTTAGTCTCAAGGTGCTACCTCAAAATAACTACGCTGCCCAAGCCATGTCACTATATGTATTCAATCCCCATCAAAGGGGATACTCTGGATAACCATTACACTTAATTATTTTATGGTGCGGGAGGAGATTTCCAAAATAGCACGCCCCTCCCCCCCCCTTTTGAAAATTGATCTGTTTCATAGTCTTTAGTGTTATCATCGAGTAGCTAGCTGACTCGAGATCTAGATCTTTCTATTCTTAATCGGGGATTCCAAGTAACTATATATCGGCTAAACGATCTCTTTCCTTTGCCTGAATTAGGGCTGTGAATAAATAATTGTATTGTATTGTTGTATTGTAAGTCGTTAACGTTTGGTAGGAACCCCCCATCTGATGTGGGCTCGATGAAGTAATAGCATATAGGACTTGAATAATATTCGCCATATCGCCATAGACAAGTCAGGAAAATGAACCCTGAATTCTAATATATTGATTACAATATCGTTCAGCCCGGCAGGTGCTTTGTCTTATAGAATGAGTCAAAATTCATGGCTAATCAATAATTGTGAAGAAATTTCTAGTTATCAACAGGCGGTGATTCTGTTAAGTATACGCTAGCTAGCATTTCATTTACTCACTAGATGGCTCAGACTTCAAGTACTTGAAAGATAACGCTAATTTGGGTCACGTAATTAAGGTTAACGCTATCGGCAAAGTTAACACAAGATGGCACTATTTACTGCAAATGACAACGTTGATGAAGTCGAAAGGTATATATGGAATGGAATATGTATATTGTTCTTAAAACATTTAGTCTACAGTAATGCCTAAAGACTCTTAGCGTTTAATAATATGATTTAATATGTCAGGATGTAAGCATAATATTCTGAATCTTTGTACTTGAAATTGAACTTTTATAAACACCTTTTCCATAAAGTTAGTGTTTCACTTGAATTCCTTGATGATAAGACAATTCCTTTAACAATCAATTACACTCGATTACCTCTCTTTAGCCAACCGAGGTTAATTTTTGTAGGCTTATCATGCTGGAAGTGTTGCAGGAATCCACTTGGTTGCCCTTTACACAACCCATGAGCCGATAATTAATCAAAGATAATTTAAAATAGCACTCTTATTACTAGGTAAACACTTCACAGTATTATGCACAAATCAATGCAGTGATTGATGAGAAAACAATGATAAAAGGCACTAAATCGCGAGAATACTTTCTTTTATTACGATAAATTGTTTACACTAGTACTATGACATATGTTGAGAGAGTTGATGAGGTAAATGAATTGAAATGTACCACCGAGAACTGATGATAAAGGGCCGATGACAGGGGGGGGGGGGGAGGGGAAGGGGGAACTTCACCCCCCCCCCCCCCCACCTGTACATATTCCGGGATCCGCCCTTGGCCCGGATCCACCAGGTAGCGACCAAAGGAACAATTGCAAAGCGATGTCGACGAGGACCAGCCAGGTTCAGAAGAACTAGATATTCTGATCAATTCGGAAGCCCTGACCATGAAGCGCTATCTCAGAGGACGGGCGCCACTGAAATCATTAAATAGAAGGTGATTAGGACTAGACGGAGAAGGAAAGTCGATTCTGGCACAGACTGCTCGGTACCGGGAAAAGATGTAATTAGGATAAAAAGTTAGCACCCGATCAATAATTAGAAGGTTATTGAAAATGCAAGTATACCAGAAAAGGAATGATGAAACGGTTTATTAGATAATTAAAAGAAACATGTACACGCTTTACAGGGATGTTGCTGAAAAAAAAAAAGGGTTTCTTTCTTACCTCACTTGGATGGAGGGGGTGATGGGTGGCCACTCTTTTGGGTATGGGCTCCCAGCTGACTAGATAATGCCCGCAGCACGAGCGGAGAGAGGGAAGCCCGGGCCAGGGGAACAGACTGCCGACGATCATACACGGTAGTGGTGCTCATTGCGCGACAGTATGGATGAACGGTTACGCGATGTCTTTTCAAAGGAGGCCTAGTGTCAGCACAATCTTTAGTGATTGTCGCGGGAGGATTGACCTCCCGAGAGGGTCCCGGTGACTGTGGACTTTCGATGGTTTCCAGAGGAGGGGTCGACACATCCTCCATCATGCAGGGCTCTGTCCCTCCCTCCCGGTCTAACTGACAGAGTGGTAACGGCGCAGGAGCCTTGACTCGTGAAGATGGGGTCGACATGACTCAGATGTTTCTTCTCTAAGTTTTATGTGTGAATGGGCGCTAGGTCGAGTACATTCAAGTTGAAACGAACGCAATGTGCCTGCACCCTAGGCCTGTTGATGAGAAGATGCAACACATGCTCCGAAACTGAGGGTCACGTTGTCGGTTACGTGAAAAAATGTGCCCTGGTGAGTGGAGCAGGGTTGCGATCGATGTAACTCATGATCATAGAGATATACAGTGAGTTGGTAGCTAATCACCAACAGGATGAATAGCTCAAGGATAATTATTTTAATTTATTCTATACCAACTTCGTAGCGCCTATACGTTCGAATTCATCAGTGTCCTTTCCCGCTAGCAAATTTGGGCTAATGCATATGGTCAGCGTTATTTCCCTGCAAGAACATAATCCAAATTTTTTTCCCCCGCTTTAATCCCCTCTTCATGGGTTAATAGGATATTTTCCTGGGTTATTGTATACAATAAAACAAAAACAGACCTCGGGGATGACACAGCCAAAGCCGAAGCCCTGAAGGCATAGAGTCGAGTAAACTGACGTCACACAGAGGCCGCGCGTGGCGGGTGGTTCCATACTCCAGGGCCGGGTCTCATTAACAGGGCCGGCTACTGACCCCCCTGCCAGCCCTGTGGCCAGCTAGACCAGGGGGGACCCCCGACAACATACTGGAGGGGTGTCAACAGTCAAAATATTTCACTAATTTATCCTATTTTCATAATATTTTCTCAATTTCTTTAGTATGATGGTTTTCGATATGATATACCCAATGTGTAGGTGGCTCCGTTTCTAAGTGCAGTACCTTGGGTTTGAAAAGGTAACCACTGCAAAATGGAACCACCAAGCGGGGGCGGGGAACGTAAAAATTTTGGTTATTTATGTATATTTTCTGGTATTGACACACTCGTATTTTGGAGGGCGGTGATCTGTGGTCCCCAAAATTAGGGGGACCTAATTCAGGAGCGGTAATTTTGGCAGTGGGGACAACCTTCAAAGAGTCAGTGCCCCCCCCCCCCCCCCCCCAGGAGCGGGAGGGACGGGCCCCGTTGTGGGAGGATGACCCTAGCTAACCCAGGGGGGGCTGGGGGATGAGGGCTAATCAGTTAGACACTGACCACCGCCTACGACACACGAACTAGCTCCCGACTCATCAACATGTCTACAAACGCACCTTCAACCCCAAACCAAGGGGAAACTGAACCGCATAACGGCCTCTCTGCTCAAATCCCTAAGAGGAAGAGGAAGAGGAGCACAGTGGCAATCAACGCTGCCTCGATTGACTCAGTGAGGGAATCAACAACAGCTCAGTTCACATCACTGCACGACCGTTTCGACCGGCTAGAGGCCATGCTCGGGCAACTAGCCCCCACCAACGACCATTGCTGCCGGGGGGCTTCCCCGTCAACCAGCCGGCGCACTTCTTCGGGATGTGACACCTTTTCTGACCCCCTCCAGTCCGAAGAAGAGGAGGTGGAGGATGACCGGGACACCCAGTGGGCGCGCTTTCTCCTTATGAACCTTCAGGACATTGGTAATCACGACGTCAAGGAGAGGCTTAAGCGGCACTTTGACAACCTGACGGTTGAAGCGCTGCGGACTGGGCAGGCGCCGGCAGCTGTAATAGCTGAAGAGAAGGACGGCGAAATCCCCCAGGCGTGTGCACGTGGATATTTCCAAGGCATTGACGCCGATGGATATCTGATAACGGGGGAAATTGACTATGAGTCAGAGTGACCAACGGGATCTACTTAAGGTAATTGGGCTTAATTGCAAATTGAGCCCGCTCCCAGGCTACTGCCCTCATCGTCTATGCCGTACCTCACTCCCCATACTGCCCAGTCTCAGCATGGAAGCTCGCCTGCGACCAGGTCCCTACTCCACCAACAGCCCCGGCCTTCCTACTGCCGGGACCACGCCCCCTCACAGCTCCCCCACTAGTGGCAGTGATGGGGGAGGCCCTAACACGTGTGGGCAGCCCCCATGCTGCTCGTGTGACCATGCACTCCCTCCGCCGGGGGGCTGCGTGTGTCGCCGCACAGGCCGGGAGCACCCTGGAGGAGCTGTGCCATCACGGAACGTCGGGGGCGGGGCGCTCTGGCCTCTCAGCCTATGTACCACCTGAGCGCCTTACCTCTGTCCCAGCCCACCTCGCGGCGGCCCTTGGCCCCATAAATCGGGACAGAGACGGCACCACGGCCAGGACGGCCAATACCGCCTCATAGTGAACACTTAGACTTAGGACTCATATTTACTCGCATCTACTCACTTTTGCTCGCTCCTACTCGCATATAACCATGTCTCTTAAGTAATAAAATGCCAAAACTTGTATACCATGTGTTGCTCTCAATTACTCAAACTTGGTAGCTCTAATAGCTGAAGAAAACGACTTCGAAATCCCCCAGTCGTGTGCACGTGGATTTTTCCAAGGCATTGACGCCGATGGATTTCTGGTGACGGGGGAAATCACGGGGGGGAAATGGACTATGAGTGACCAACGTGTTCCTTGGAAAATTCTGTATAAGAAAAAGTAGACTTTAAATATGTAAGATAATACGCAGCGCTTCATATAAAATGCACAAATTTATGCATCCCAATTGCCACAGAGCCTTTTTTTTGCATGTATGTTATTGTTTCACAGTATTTTTAAAAGCTTTTTTGGTTAATCTGACTATAAATAGCATATTGCAATGGTGTATTGAAGATATATATAAAAACCTATGACAATCGTTTGGAGCAGGTATATTAATTTTCTAATCTCCATTTTCACTTGTTTAGTGACGTTTTATAGCCTAATCTCTGACGTTGGCAAAAAAAATTTGTCCAAAATGCAATTATTGAAAAACAGGATGTGGTTCCTCTATAGGCTATAGAAGAACCAGCTGTCAGACCCAATCATTTCCTTATCAAGTATTGATTTATAAACAGAGCTACCTAAATATTGGGGATAACATATAGATAACCCTCATACCCTGGAAATTATGAAAAAAAGGGTTGATAAGTGAAGTATGTCGATTGTTTACACCCCTCCAGTCTGATGTCGGCCCCCCCCCCCCCCCCCCCCCCCCCCAGGCCCGGCCGGTCAGAAGGCCCGGCAGGGGGGGTCAGAGAACGGGCCTGTAATGAGAACCGCCCCCCAGTGTGGAACCACCCGCCACGCGCGGCGTCCTGTGTGACGTGAGCCTACTGGAGTCTTACACCACAGAAGTGCCGCGTTATCGGGGGCCGGACACGCGTCGGGTGATTCAAATTGGTCACTCCCGGCACCCGGTGCCCTGAGTGCCGACAATAGACCAGGGCAAAAAACCCAAGCCGATTATGTCCAAAATAAACCTATTTATGAAATTTTGATATGACCATGCATGTTATGACATGCTTCTTTCTATATGTTGTGAGTTTCATATGTAGGAAATGAATATATTTAGAGAAAAGCTAATGTTTACAACCGATTCCCTATGGTGCAAAGAGGGCCCACATGGCACCGTTTTGAACCATTGGGACCCTTGAATGACATTTTTAAATGACATTTTTACTACAGAAGGTGACTAAGAGACCCTTGAATAAGAAAAAGGATTAATATAGAATAATAGGTTTCTGCACAAAGCCACTAAAACTGGAGGGCGTACGTGTACACGAAATTATGGTGACGGAACAACATATACGAATTTGTTTTGGGTAAATAACTTTTTTTATTACAGAATATGAGTTAGATGCGCTCGATAAAATAAAAGGAATATGATATAATAATTGTTTGGTCGTTCGATATGATTTACAAGATTAGGAATTATTAACAGATTTGAATTGTTGCTTGAATAAAAAATAACGCCGAAAATTTGTAGCGAAAAAATTGCCCTCCCCGGGGACAAGTCTTTCTGCTAAGGCTCCAATCTCAAGAATGGTACTCTCTGCCTCGTCCTCCGTCAAATTGCACGTCTTATACGGCCGCCTGCAATTGGTGGTTGGGGACGTCAACGGATTGCCAAGGTTGCAACTGAAGGTAAAAATGACGAAGCGAAGGGGTAAAACAAGGAGAAGCATCCAGAGATTTAAAAAAAAAAACGAAGGGGGGAGGGAAAGGTGCCTACTTAATTGTAAGAATTAAGGAGCACATTCAGGGATTAGAATTTTTACATTAAGAAACGTTAATAAATTAATTAATCAATGTTTATTAATTTTTGCATTTATAACGAATGTTATACAGCCGTAAACAGATATATACATATGGGACATTTGGCTCAAAGTTTAACTGATTTAGGGTAAAGGCAGACTCACCTTGGACTGGTTTCCGGGTTGCATTCGGCTTTCTTTTCATATTGAGCTCCCGCTCCCGCGGGGGGCTGAACATGGGTGGCAATTGGACGATTATCATCCGAGATGACCATCGGTTCGATGACCATTGGTTCCTGATCAGAGAACTGAACTTTGGGACATGTGGGTGCCTGGCTGGGACTTGTTTCCTGGTTGCAGTCCACGGCTTTCTTTTCTTCCCCCTTTTGACCGTCATCGTCCAAGATGACCACTGGTTCGCGATCAACTACTTTGGGACTTGTGGTTGGCTGAATATAGATCGGATATATATAGAGTGCGTGAGTGTGTGACAACTGTAAATTAAATGAAACTGAAAAACGCTACAAAACCCACCCAACGCTACGGGATGCGGTGGGTAGGCGGTAACAAAAACAGGCTATTACAAATTATCTTTTAAATATCTTTAGCAAAAGAGAATGAACTATTGAAGTAAATGTAACTTACACGGAGCTTAAGCCTTAGGCTGCGCTTGCCCTTAGTCGGAGTAAGATTCCAAGAGTTCGAGGTCATCCTTGCTCGGCTGTTGATAGATGGATGAGCTACTCGCTTGGCTGAGTGCTATAGCTACCAAGCGCCATTTGCATAAGTGCAGAGATTACACACAAACCAACCTTTGTTCTACTAGATTTAGGGGAAACCAATCTTTCAGGTCGCACCACACATGCATATGGCCAGAGTCAGGAGAACTGCGGAAAGACGCGCCCATTAAATTGGTGCTTACATGGAGTGTAGACACATTAAGACGCCGCCAAAGTTGAGGGTCTTAAAAGTATTATGAGCTACACGGACTTTGGTGGAACAATATAGTTAACACACTCTGATCAACACTTCTTGACACCCCAGAAGGCGTAGGGAAACTTAGAAAGTAGGAGTAAAATAGTAGCAATAGTACAATAAACACTGCGTGTGCAATAAGTCAGATTGTAATACTATGATTTTTCAGGGATAATGGTGGAGTAAGACTTACCCTCCTTGACACGTTTTAGAGGAAGTGGTTTCAGACAAGCCCGAGCCTGTCGAATGTATGAGTTCAAATTCTTCCCGTGAATACCAAGGGCGTGTCCGTATCTAGGGAGCTTTTGATATGTCATCTGTTATCTAATGGTTAACTCTAGATATCCATTACAGTTCATATGCCTTTGGACATATCTTGGTTATAATAATCAATAAACCATTTTAGGTAAACTTATATATTTAATCTGATTTAAATATAATTACTAACTGCAAACATTCCTGACCTAGATACGGACACACACGTTTTTGTAATCATATCTCTGGGAAATGTATAGGTTGTGCTGAATGCAGTTTTCTTCATTTAGTAAAGGCATGTTATAATTATGTTGTTTTTTTAATTCATTTATATGACCAAAACAGTGGGAATTTTCTATCACTATCAAAATGCAACATAGCCTAGATATGGACACGTCCCCTAGATACGGACACGTTTACACTAATCAATCTGCAATACAGTTACTTTTGATAATGTGATATATCTTAAATACTTTTATTATGTTTGTCTAATACCATACTTGCAGTTTTAGGTTTAATAGCGTTCAGTCTCATGAGCATTGATTAATATTGATCAAAAAAAAGAATATTTCAGCCCCTAGATACGGACATGCATGTCCGTATCTAGGGCGTAGTACTAATATTTGTTTATAGAAAGATTTTAAATGGATGATATCTGTTTTTTCTCTTTCCTTTTTCCTTAATATTGCTTAATATAATGGTACTGCTGATTTAAAGCCTACGTTTTTCCAATATGATGTAAAAACTGATTTCTCCCTAGATACGGACACACCCCTAGATACGGACAATGAAAATTTCATAACCTCCTTGTATATCATAGAAATTAGCACCAACTCCAATATTCATATTTTCCTGGATTGCTATCATTATATATTTGATTATTACAGAACATTATTTGTGACCTGCTCTGCGATTTTGGGGCTTATTGACAGAGATGATGAATGTAGATCAAGTCTCCGGCTTTCTAAAAATGTAAAAAGCTCCTTGATATTCCCAGTAGAAGCAGAGCTCTGAGCTTCTGAACATGATATGGTCAGACACTCAAAATCCATGAAAATTCCATATAAACAGGATCAACAAAATTATAAAGACTTAAATATAGAGTAAAATATGAGCTGCATAAATTAAAAAGTAAACAAAATACTCTAAATTTGGTCCTAATGAAGATAGCTACAAGCTGTTTTTTGCGTAATGTAGCTTAAAAGTTCTACTTATAGATTTTACTAATTCTAAAATAAATGTCACATGACCTGGTTTCCATGGAAACCAAAAGCTACATTTAAGCAGTATTTATGTGTTTTGATGTCTTATCAACATTCTGGTTACCATGGCAACAACATGAGGAATTTTTGAAAATTTTATAGTTTCAGGTTAAACTACACAAAATTTGATTTTTAGTCAAAATTGAGCTCATTTTACCATTTTTGGTCAATTTCTCTGTAAATATTGACAATAGACCTATTAAAGTGGATGTTTATAGGCCCCAAATTCGCAGAACTGGTCACATTTACTAATATATAAATTGACTGAGACACAGTTGAAAAAGATAGCTACCTAGAGCTCCCTAGATACGGACATGAATCAGACTTCCCCACTTTCTTTATATTAGCATGATGATTTAATTTTCTCATTTTCATTCCAATACTGTTCATAAATATATTTGGGTAACATAGTAGTAACATATAAAAAGAATAAAAATGACCAAATAAAAATAATAATTCTTATAAATAGCTATTAGCCCTACCCTAGATACGGACACAAACAACCTTCCCCACACCTATTTTTATGCTTAGAATAAATATAAATTACCTGCCATACGTTTTTCTACCTTAAAAATATTATAGAGGTTACGTTTGCCCCAATTGAGAAAAAAATAGGCACTAATATTAGGTAGAATTTTTTTTATGACATTTTAAAAATCAAATGTACATAATTTTTGATGAGAAAAATGAGAAAAATGAGAGTTTTAAAGCCATAACTTAAAAAAATATTAGCAGTGGATATACAAAACCTAGGTACGCACAGTAGTACAAAGAGGTCCGGACCCCTTGGACCCCATTAGCAGCATCTGTAACTTCATTTAAAAAAAATAAACTGAAAAAACTGAAAAATTGAGTTTTGGCCCACTTTTCTGAGAATCGACCATATACGACAAGGGGGAGGAAGGGTCAGTGTCTCAGGGTATTCTCAGTGTTGGTCGCTCTAGTCTATTCTAGGTCGGTCCTGAGGCCAGGGAACTCGGCTAATACATATTACCAGGCTTATATTCTCTCTTTTATTTTCTTCTTCTTCTTCACGTTTTCCCTTAAATAGCAAATGTGAGGTGCTTTTCAACATTTCAGACTTGGTTCAACCATACAGGTCCCAAATAGACAGTTAAGTTGTCTGCCACACTGCAAACTACATGTACCTGATAGTACAACTTGATGAATTCAGCAAAATCCTACAGAGGAACAGCACACTACCTACAATCTTTAACGGTTGCATAGCGCTCCACCGTGGAACAAAATTTTAGGTCTTTAATTGTCATACCCTCTAGGCTGTTCAAATCAAATCATCTGCCTGATCTGTGCTAAAATCATCCAATTTTAGCAACAATTCATATCAAACATATCCATTTCAATATTGCATAATAACTGTTGAACTGAATCGGTGCACAAACAATCGATCCTTAGCAAAGACATCAGTCGATTTGTGCGCAGATTCAGCCTAGTGAGTAAGGGGCTATAAGGCCCATTCACCGTGGTAAATTCGGTACATACGATCACTTGCGACGATTATTATTTGCAATTCTGGTACAAACGATAATGCAAACGATAAGACTCCAAGCGATCAGATCCAACATGTTGGATCGATCGTTTGTATTCCAGCCGATTGCAGGGGTAAAGTACTTGAAAAATTTATCATTTGTGATCGGTAGGTACCTGTGTACTCTTAAAAAAGTTCTTAAAAATCGTTTGCCTCCGACAAATTTATCGGTGATAAGATGATCGTCTTCACTATACGATAAATTTATCACATCTGAAAACAACATAATTATCGCCCAGGGCGAATGGGGCTTAATGCATACTGATCGGTGATATGATTCGGCGCTAAAATTGGCTGAATATTCTAGTAGAATCGGCCTATTCTGGTCGGCCGACTTGGTCAAAAAACACATAGTTGGTATAGGGGCTTTTAACAATATTAATCTGCAGTAGGAATAAAGGTCAAATAGAGACTTGTTCTCATAATTCATTTTCAAATAGTATATAGAATGTAAACTTTGATACTATTTTCTCACAGAAGATCAACGAAAACCAAAATCGGCAGCATCAACATCGGTATATGGAATATGGCCTTTAGTAAATTCCAAAACCTAGGAATTTGAGTGCCATAGGCATTTGTACTACCATAAAAACAAGCCCTGATGTTTTGACTACCAAGCGACTTCCTCAGTTATTCATGATCGTGGATTTATTTATCTAAGTTTCCAAACTTCCTAATGAAGTATTTATGTAAAGACCATGGTGACAGGGCATTTTAAGTTGGCACTTTCCATATGAGATTCACATGTGATGTCAACACGTTGTCCAAGGTATATTGATGCACGATGGCAGTATTTCCTGTGGTTCTTTTGTACCTTACTCTTTTTACAAAGGTAAGTAACAGGATTCATGATCGTGGATTTATTTATCTAAGTTTCCAAACTTCCTAATGAAGTATTTATGTAAAGACCATGGTGACAGGGCATTTTTAAGTTGGCACTTTCCATATGAGATTCACATGTGATGTCAACACGTTGTCCAAGGTATATTGATGCACGATGGCAGTATTTCCTGTGGTTCTTATGTACCTTACTCTTTTTACAAAGGTAAGAGACAGGAGCGGATCCAGGGGGGAACTCCTTGGGGTCCTGACCCTCCCACCCCCCCTTTTGCTGGACCCATGAATTAGAAAAAGAGGGCAAAATGTATGTGTATGCATGCGTGAATGCACACCAGTTTTGTACTTAACCTTTATGCTGACACCCCCCTTTCGAAAATCTTGCATCTGCCACTGAGAGTTGTTATTTTACACACATGAATATAATTTTAGTTGTCTGTATTGGACATCGATTTTGTCCTGAGATCTGAAATTTCTTCTTAAAAGTGAAATAATTAATTAATCAATAATTATTGTAAAAAAATAGTTTGGAAATGATTAACGATCTTTATCTTTTTTGCTGGAAAAAGAATTATACATTTCAATTTAGCTTTTCCTTTGGGATGTTTAAATCTTAAAACTATATTCCACAGGCTGACATTGCTTCTGATTTTGAAAATCAGCAGTGGAAATAAAGGTTAGGTGTGCACACGTTATATATCATTAGAAAGGGCTACAATTCTTTTTCGATTTGCATGTAGGATGAATTTTTTTGATTTATAGAAAACAAAACAAATACAGAATAACCTGAGTCGAAATGGGCCAGTTGATATAGGATTTATCCTTACACATGCAGACTTTGGTTAATGTGACTAAGTTTTGTAAATAAAATTGAGTTATTTAATACATAAACTAAGGAGAGTGGAGAACATGTCTTTTGCTTATATAATTATAATACTTGCCTATATCATTCTTGCACAATCTGTAGTACAAACACATTTTCAATATCGACTCAATGTTTTATCAAAACAAAGAGCTGTAAACATTAGGCTGGCGTGTAAAACAAACAGGGAAGTTTAAAAAACCCTCTGAATTATTCTTGCTATGGTGTACTGGATGATGATATTTTAGCGATCCAAATCACCTAGTGAAATAATCGTGTCTGCTGGAATATGTAAGTTTGTTGAGCAATTAGTTTTCTCTGTCCAGATTGTAAGTGCTGATGAGTGCAGCAGTTCACCTTGTATTGGAGGTGGCATCTGCCACTCTGACTGGAATAACCAGTACTACTGTGACTGTCCAGCTGACAGGTCAGGGCCTAACTGTGAACACTGTAAGCATAACCTCAGATTTGTACCATGAATTCCATTTTAGCATGAATAAATTTGCTGAATTGTTTAGACTGTTTTATATTTCTAATAGATCTCACATTGAATAATATCTTCATAATTACGTAACCACAGTATTGTTTATTTTGTTAACCTCAATTACCTCAATTAATCTCACTCTGTGCCCTGATTTATGAATTCATTACAAATAGCAGCACCCAATACATCTTTTGCTGAGTCTGATTTAAAATAGACATTACTATATTACATAAGGAGTACTAATTAATTTAGTTATACTGACTGTAATTCTTTAGATGCAATTCACATTGCCAATGATAAAGGAGAAATAGGTATTGCTGTGACTAAACCTTCCATATTATGCAATTTTTCCTATCAATCATTGCATCACTTTTGAACATTTACCCCTTTTTTGTTATTAATATTTCTAACCTAAATAAATTATTTCTATTTCCTTTTTAGTGTCAATAACCTGCTTCCCACCCTTAAGGATATACAATGGCCCTCAAACATTTGGAAGACGCATGCACTTATTCCATGGTTTGGTAACACATTGTAAAGGCTCACTTATAGGGCTGACATTTTATGCTAAACAAGCTGGAACATTCTGGCTTGATCTTTGGAAGCCCACATCTGGAGAGATGGAGACATTTCTACTAGTTTTCTCTAACCGTATAACTGCATCAAGCGCTGGACCCACTACCCTAACATTTACATCTTCTAAACCAGTTGATCAGGATCTTACAGTTGGTGTACATGCAAGTGCAACATTACCTCTCTGTTTGAGTAAATCAGTTGGTCAAGGTTACAAAGTCTGGAATAACAAATGGGTTGAGGAGGAAGGACACTTTGAGGTTGGGACAAAGGAATTGAAGTCAAGTGATAATATTGAAACCACTACTTCTCATGTAATTCCATCTCTGCAACTTCACATTCAACCAGACACATTGACAACAACCTATTCACCAGGTGAATGTGCTATTTCTACGCGTAACAAAGGTGCCAGATGAAAATACATTCAAAACGGTACATCACCGGGTTTGGAGGTTTTAAAACTGAGCTTTATTTCTAGAGATTTCTGGGAAGGCTACATAACAGTTTGTATGAACAAACGCACATTATAGGTTATTTTGATAATTCTAAAGTAAAGTTAATGCTTGTGGTATTTTGCTATTTCTATGGTTACATAGATAATAATATAGATACACATATTAGCAAATGATATCCTTAGAGAGTATAATGTTCGGCATTGGTGTATGCATATTATCTACAAAAGTGATATTTAGACGAAAACGGAGAAAATGATTTGGAAAAAATAGATTGGGAGGTTACCCTAAAAGAGGCAACAAATATGGGAAATCTTCCACTGAGACAGGAGATCCGGTGCTTCTGATGTCATTTGAATAATAAAAGGGCTAATAATATTACATAAACAGCTATAGCAGAATGCAAGATGTTGTTATTTTTATCAAATGACAAGGTAAAGTATAAATGTGCTTACTCAATGTCTTCTATTCTTTCAAAAATTCTGTTCTACAGGAATAAATCAGGTAATAAGCTGTGTGGTGTTTGACCACATGGCTGAAACATTGAATGATTTTTTATAGTAATAGTTAATGCTATTATGTAAAAATAGAAACATGTCACTTTTAAGTAACATTATTGTTCTAGCAACTTGTTGTGACTATATATAGTACTTATTGTATATGGTGAACGTGTTTTTTTTTTCCAGAATCCTTAATCTGTGACAATAATTTTGAAATTGTTGAGCACAACGGACACATAGGGCAACACGGACACATATTTCATGGATTCACTACCAAGTGTCATGGCGTTCTGACCAGCATATACTTTAATCTAAAATTTGAATCTAAGTTCAATTTTGATCTATGGAAAAAGATTGGCCCGGATGATTATGTGTTGTTTTACACACAGGAAATAATGGCAACACAGGGATCTCACTCAGTCAGCCCTACAGGAAGAGTGATTGTTGAGCCAGGCCTTGTATTTGGTACCCATTCTTTTCCTAGCACTCAAGAAGGAGTTAGTGCTGTACTGGATGAGGAATATTTTACTGAAAGGCTTCGGGACACTACCAGTTCCATTGAGTGGCTGCCTGGTGTTCTTCGCAAGAGTCACCTGAACCTAGATTCTGCCACCCACAGACGCCCATCACTAGGTGTACAAATAACTCCGCTTTTCATAGAAGGAGGTAATGTCCTAAATCCTAGTATAATGGTATTGATTATAAATGGCAAAGAGCAATTTATTACCATTTTGTATTGGTTTGATTTCTAGATTTCTTAATAGACCTTGTCATGTGATCAAGTTTTAGTGATCACCATGTTGTTCTCACAACCACATGATTATACAATAGATAGAAATGTTCTAAATTCTAAGTTCTCAGAATTGTGGATAATGATTCCATAGAGTAAGTGTTGAATGAAATAAGAAGGTTTAGGGAGGTGTGACGCTATGTGCAAAACGTCTATGAACATCCGAGAGTTTCTTTTAGCTACCTTTTCCTAAGCTCTCTTACCATTGCAGGCTGTGAGGAGAGAAAATCAAGGCCGCCCCTGTTGGGAGGGAACTTAACACCATCACCTGGATTAACAGCCTTCCCAAACATGCCACTACCCTGCCCAGCTTTCATCAAAGGACTTTCACTGTATGCCTCATATGCTGGGGGTTTCTGGGTGAACCTACTCCAGCCAACAGGTGATCCCAAAGTCTACAGTCTGGTATTACAAGAAAGGGTCACAGTTGATACCCCTGGACTGCACCATGTGACATTATCTTCCACTGACCCTGTCTTTCTCAGAGAAGAAAGCATGATTGGTATCCAAGCAGATGCTTTATTTCCAAACAGTCTCCTGTACTTTGTGGCCAATGATGACCTACTGCTAGACCTTGGAGGCTACTCAGATAATAATCTTCCAACAAAACACCTGGCTTCCCTTGCAGCCTCCAGCGAGATGGAAGAAGTCTCAGTAGATAATTCCACAAATTTGGACCACACATTCCCACCGCTCAATCTCCATCTGGATTATGGTGTGTATCTGTAACGTCATTATTTATCTGTTCTCGTTTTTTGTTTACAATCATACAGTCATGGTGAGTTTGACAGTCAATGGCACATGTCTTCCATTCTAATTATGTCTGATTATTGTTTCAGAATTCTAAACCTACATTCCATTTCAGGAATGGTAGCAGTAATATGTTTTTTATAGGAACAGTGGGCAATACATTGGCATTGTTATGATTAATGCAGCTTAGTCATTACAAAAATGAAGAACATGTACATGTGTCGAGGAATAGCAAAATCAAACAGGTAGGTCTATTTCGTTTTTATTTCTTATGTCGAGCATGAGTTGTCTTTTACTGAACATTCTCAACTTATCAAGATATTTGTGTATCATAATACATAATTTTTATGATAAAACATGTACAAATCAACCGGGCTGTATTATCTCATTATACCTTAGGTCACCAGGACAAGGAACCCGTAATGCTGAATTCTACTATAACATCTAGCGAAGAATGAAAAGCAAGAATTTCAATGTAATCAATCTACTATGGAAAGATCAATGATTTTGCATATATCAGGTGAAGTCATAAAAGTTATACTGACTTGTGAAATGCCTACAATTTGCAGCCGTATTTTACTTAAAATGTGTGCAAGGATGTGTATATTTGTTACTTTATAGATATTTGGAATATCTTCATTCATTGTTCATTCCAGGACGACCCTATGGAAAAGTATTGAGAGAATGTACAAGATTATCATTGAAGGAGAACATTAAAGTTTCCATGAGGATACCATTTTAGAATAGTCGATCAGATTATTGAATAGTACGAATCAACAAAATCATGATTACTATGAGCAGGTGCTGAAAAAGCTTACGTCAAAATGCAGGTAAATGACTATCATCATATAAGGTTAATGGTCACAATTATATGTTTTGTAGCGAGGATATTGTTGCAATGATATTGTTTTAAGAAAAAGTTTATTCATATTCCATTTAGAACTGTCGCTGTTACACAGTGTTCTTTTATGTGACAGGCTGCTTGTGATGGTATCATTTTGCTTCTTGAGCTATTTTCTGCATCTTTAGATAGGCGGACCCTCCTATATAATATCATATCCATTGTATTTGATGCCTTTGCATAATTATTACACGATACATTTCTCATTTTAGAATGTATCAATAAAGTATTATTATACATGGCGGATGGCTCTCAAGACAGGAAATGACCTCAGGAAGCGTTACTTATCGATGCTTAATAAGGGAAAACTTGTTACCCCAGTGATACCCTTGCCATATACAGCCACGTTTATAAATTGGTATAAATATACATTTCAAGCGACCTCTCTAAAATGAATTTACTAGTAATTTTCAGAATTGGTGGAATGACAATTCGAAGTATGTAATTAATGTTATACAACTACGACTATTGTTCGCCAATTATTATCTCTATACTCTATTACCAGCTCACCGAGGACACTTCAATGCACTGGTCCCAACCATATCTGAGAAGCTGCCAAGCAACATTTAGAAATGATGGAGGCATCTCAAAATCATCACGGCTGCAAATTGACACATTTACATGATGTATGTACATGCACCGAGGGATATGTAGGTGGCTAGCCTCATATGACTCTAATCAGCTAGTAATGATATAGAAAAAGTCATAAAACTGAAATAAAAAAAATTATCCTCCAATGAATTCAATTCTTTTATATTGTCACAAAAAATGTGTTGACGATTTGAATTAGCTTCATACTTTAGTCTAAAGATCCCAAATTTAGATGTATCGTTTTGTGCAATAACAATAATATAATCATTGCAATGGACATTATACACGATTAAATCACTGTTAATTGATCTAGTGTATTTGGGTCAGTAATAAACCAATAACAATACTCCGACTTCTCTCTTTACTGTGAGTCATATGTCATTTATCAAGATTTGTTAGATTATAGAATTAAGGGGAGTATGGTTCCGTGACTACTCATGCCCAGCACTACCACACCTATGTTATGCACACTTAGAGGTTGCCAACAGTAACCTGCTTAACAACCACTGGTTATATGGCCGGTCAAAACTTACCCCCACCATCGTCGATTCAAGGATCATTTTTGGACTCCATTGAAATAAGAACCCAGGCGATGCCTTAAGGCCCTCGCCCACGGGCCCAAATTGTCGTAACAATGTGAAATCTTTGACTTTGTCTTATCAAATGTAACTACGACAATATATTTACGATAAAGATGTAACGTCTGCGAACGTAGTACGCAATTGTAACTACGATAATTTTATCTTAAGAGGCTTTTTTCACGATTTTATCAAGACAAACGCCCCGATAAATTATCAAGCATGTTTGATATTTTTGTCGTAGATACCTCTGATTTTATCATGCAGGCGTTTATGAATTATTTGTGCATTTAGAAATGACCCATTTTATCAATTTTCCTAAGTGTTTCCTGCAATATATTCGTCTGTCTATGATAGATTTAAAATTTCTATTGCAGATGCCTCGGATAAATCAATTTATACAAAAAAAAATCCACAAATATATTTTAAATCTACGGTTTTGTATTTAAGATTGAATGATAAATCGATATAAGTCTAATAAAATATATTTATTGTGATAACATATAAAATATAATGATAATAATGATATCATAGAAAATTAACCTGATTTCAGATAAAAACACTGTTTAGGTGTGAGAACAATTTCTCAGTTTGTCTTTCTATTTTATCTCAGGATTTCAATAATTGTCGCAAACACTGATCCAGGCATACAGTGTACGACAGTTGCGTACTCCGATAATAATGTACGCACGACATTTCCGTTGCCGTGGGTGAGGCACTTTAGTCAGAGCGTCCACCCAGGACCCTACTAAGAAGACAGGCTCAGTGGTCACCCGGGTAATCTGCCAACTACTTCAACTTGTTGATATTGTCCCCTGATCAATCCATCCCATAGAGTCAAATCCATTTGGAATGACTCCAGTTACATACCCATTATAATGTGAACTGCCAAAGCAGCAACCTTGTATACTTAATCACTTGCAAAGGCCATTTTCATGGCATCAAGCATAATCTTGATACCACCACGACCAGATACTTTAATAGCTGCCCACCAGATTAATGAAGGCTCCACTAACTGTCAAAGGCTTCACTATTTCTGTCACTTCCTTTATCAGGGCACCACCCGATTCATCGACTGCTCAGTCTGAACAGGACCGAGAGGTAAAAAGATAGATGCAACGGCTCTCATCCATCGTTCCTAAGGGTCTAGGTCTAATGGACTGATCCATGTCTTTGCCATATTGATCCACTCCGTCAAAAATAATCATATAATTTAGATATGAAGAAAAAGTTATTTTTTTTATGATAATAAGTTCTGATAGAATTCACAAACGAATTTACTCTTGTTATTTTTTGTTGACAATGAAGGTGAAACTTTATAATGAAGCCAATAATATATAGCATGCTTTGCAAATTGATTATAGAAATGATCTTGTTTCATGGTTTTCTTTCTGTTTGAATAAATAAGTAGAAACATATTAGAGAAACATTCGATACCACAGATCAAAAGCGTTAAAGACAATATGGGTGTCTGATATCATTGTGAAACACCATTTCAGTTATTTACCCTATAGGTTGGACAAAATGATTATATAAAAGTGTATTTCATACCTCTGCAAAATACAATTCATATACCTTCAAGAAAGTTCAATTTGTATCAATGACGGTTTGAATTACTTTAGTTGATGCAAAATGTACTTGCTTTGATAGTTCAAAGATTAAGTGAATACTAGCAGCTTGAAAATGATTTGAAGTTGAAGTATTCAACAACCACCAATACGTGCTTCCTTTCAAATAGATAGAATAATGGTTGTTTTGTGATGCTGGGAGATTTGGCAGCAAGATGTTCTTTCCATGGTTCACGTTTGTATTCAGATTCTACAATCTCAACCCTGTCACTCTTGGTGTCATGAGAGTATGAGCGGTTTGAGTAGTGTGAACGCTCATTCTGATCTGCCACAAAACCGCAAGAGGATGGGGTGAACAGACGGTTGTGTGTGAGTCTTACCCCGTGCACGGGGAACATGGTGGTCAGGATGAAAACTAGTGGGGTTCAATGGGTAGAAGTCAATGGGGGTCGTCAACTCAGGAGCTGACGGTGGGGGTTGACATTACTGTTTGGGCTTTTCGAGGTTTGCGGTCTCGTGTCGGGATCTTAGTAGCCTCGTGGAACCAACCATTCTAGCCAAGGGAAGGGGGTGAAGCCAAAAATAAAGGGGAAGTAGCATGCTTGTTGTTCACCCGTAATCTTATCCCTAATGGTGGCCTGTTCTGATTTCATACCCTTGGTCTGCTCGTTCCCATTTTTGTATACTCATTTGTTAGTTTCGTGTCACTATCCCTGACTTTCCAGTCCAGCTTCCCCTTTTTATGCTAATCTTGCTTCTCAGACCTCTATCTCTATTGAGTCTAGTCTTCTAAGTCATCTCTTGGTCAATTTCTAAGAAGAAAGGAGGTGCGAACACAGTGAGTACCAAGATGGAACTGTCTATTCTCGCAAGACAATACTCGTTATATAGCCCAAACTGGCCTCTGATTGGCTAATCAACATCACATGGTCACTTTGATCTGTGCTGGGGTCATTTCTGGTCACTCAATAAGCCCATCCCACATTGCATATATCCCAATGTTGGTTAAGGGTTGGACAAAATAGCTATTTAGGCAATTCTTATCTCCAGGAGTACTGAAATAGGTAAGACTTATGTTTTTCTCTATCCTCAAGTTTGTCTTAAACATTATACTTTCTTAAATTCTCTTAATTAACAAACTTGTAGGTATACTAGCCAATCAAAAGGCTGTACTTCAGTGCAAAATAGGGTTGGACATTATAGGCTGGGCTGACAAGCTTTAACATTGGCTCCTATGAGAAAAATGACAAAATAGACAGGTGTATTTTACAGATTTTAGGAGCAATCTTTTAATGAAATTACGTTGGTCTATTTTGTATTATCTAACCCTCTTCAGGTGATAAATGTGGATGCAATTTTGAAAGTGTTTCATGGTAAACGTTAATGTTGGTGTAGACTGGGATGGTCTTATTTCTCTTCTTTTGTACATTTCAACTTTTGTACATTTCGTACACTTGTATAAGTTGTACAGTGTAATTTACAGTGTAAGTTGTACTATGTAATAAGCAAATATCTGACCTGTCATTCATAATTTGGTCCTTAAAAACTCATACTAACATCAGGAATTGATTTCTATAAATTAATCACACCTTACTAATACAGGAAATGCACCTAATTCATCAACAAAATTAATTTTACCAGGGGTAGACTGGGTATTTCAAAAGTAGGGTGAGGTAGACAGGTAGAATGAGTCTCCATCACCAAGGTCATAGGGTGAGACAAAGCGTTTGAAACCGTACTGTCTCCTGCCCATCCAAACACTTTGTGACTTTGTATATCGCCGTCGGGAGTTTGTGTTTGCGCATGAGTGGTCCTTTGGCGCCATTAGTTTTCGGGGGTCAAGCGCGACTTTTTAGCCTATCATGACCATCCCTTTCCCAACATGGCGGCACCCACTGGTCCTCTCCCTAATGCGGTATACCATATATCTTCTGGAGACATACTTTACTTACTGGAAGATCTAAAGAAATTCGAAATGAACCACCGTGTATTGCCTCACAAATTCGCTCTCATCAATCATTAACATACCTCAGCCAGTGCAATATTTATGTGAAAACTATGGTAACAACAGACCATAACAGACCATAACAGACCATATACCAGCTAATTATTTAACATAAAAGGACCCCAGTGGTTGTTGCACAATGATATTTTACTGTTAGGATAACTTTGAGATAACTCTGTTTCTACTGGATGAAATTAAATTCTGTGAATTCATATATGAAGGGACGAAATAAGGAAAAAATCTGTAAAAATTACAGCTCATTCAGTGGCCCGTTGCACAATAGAATTTCGTTGTTAAGATAAAACAACGAAAGCACAACGAACTTTTGCTTAACAACAAAATGTTTCGTTGTTACGAAAACCCCTCTACATAACAGCAAACAAAAGCCGTTGCACAATGAACAAAGATATCTTTGCAAAGATATCTTTGTTTTGAAAAACTAACAAACTTCAAATTAATGACCATTTCAAATACAATAAAGATATTGTTATAAAGATATCTTTGTTGTCATAAAGATATCTTTGTTACGAAAATACTTGCAATTCTGTCTTTATTAAAAGTCAATCATGTCCCGGTCCACTTCTATCTTTGTTACGAAAATAACTTCAAATAATTTATTAAGCAACAACGAATTATTTCATTGTTTACAATATTTTCGTTGTTACGAAACCCATTGTGCAACGGGCCACAGGGCATTCTAAATATTTTTTCTTTTGATTGTCAAAATGTTGATTGTTATGATAAAAGTGACAACAAAAGGTTTCGCTGTTTTTCTTATTTTCGTTGTTATGAAACTCATTGTGCAACAGGCCACAGTGCAAATTTTGCTAAATCATACAAAACATTAAGATGACACAAGATCTTCCTGCAGATACAAACAGATCTTTAATGAAAGTGCAGGACAATAGAACAATGAATATTAAGACGGAAAGAAATAATCATAATAAAAAAGATGACGATGTACTGCTAATCGTCATGAGGATGAAGTTGCATGATGTGCGAGAGAGTGATGGTGGTTTTACACCCTACCGACAGCTAGGGTCATTTCCACTGCAAAAATAAGTTGGGATGAATTCTGTCTTTGGCGATAAGATCTATGAGACGAAGGTGACAGGGCGGGCAAACAGCAGGGGATCCAAACCTGGAAATAATTTTTGATGTACCTCATCCCTTAGTGAACCCAGAACCAACTGCAAATCAAACCCATAGGAACACTTGGTCAGTGCTTGGTCCCCCCTATTGTCTCCTTATATGATCAGCAGTGGCCCATTACACAATACCGATCGTAACAATGAAAACCAATTAATTAACAACACCTTTTGTTGCTACAATAAAAGTAACAACGATCATTTTGACACTTATTTAGAATATTCTCACAGATCTTTAATTTTTACTGATTTTCTCCCTTCATATATCAATTTACTGAATTTAATTCCATACATTAGAAACATAGTTTTCAGGATTTTCGCAACAACGAAACATTTCCCTGTTAAGTAAATAATTTTAAAGTTATCTTAAAGTGATTGTTGTTACAAAAAACTATTGTGCAAGAGCCACTGTAGCCAATTGCATAATGGGTTTCCTAGCAATGAAAATACTATTATTAGCGAAAGCTTTCGTTGTTCAATAATAAATTATTTGCAACTATTTTCGTAACAACGATCGTTTTGCAACAATTTGTTTTCTATGGTTAGAATGCCATCAAAGAACTGTAACTTTTACTGTTTTTTTTTTTTAATTTTTTCCCTTTTTATATCAATTTACAGAATTTAATTTCATTCATTAGAATCAGATAGTTCACTGTTTTGCTGTTAAGCAAATGTTCATTATACTATAATAGCTTGATCCTAGGAACGAAATTCCATCGTGCAAGGGGCCACATGTGTTTTGTTTGTGTGGTTTGTATTAGTGTTAATCCTTTTGCTTGTATTTGTTGAGATTTGGATTCTGAGAAGTTTACATACTAAGTATCTTCAGCGTAACCATGACGTGAAATATGGTACAGTTTGTAGGACCCATTAAATATTAAATAGTGTGAATAATCGATTTTCTTAAACCAAGTTTGAATGCATCTTGACTAGTCAGAATTAGTCATTTATGATATTTACAATGTAAAATTGAATAGGAAACCCTGACTTAAGCCCCGGGCACACTTACCAACTCAACTCAACTGGACTATCGTAGCTGCTACTGACGCCTTTGACTATGACTGTCTGGTCGTAGGCTCAAAACCCTACCATGCCATAAGGTACGACCCGACGGTCATAGCTCCTAAGCAATTATTAATATAGCTTTATGATAGGCACTCCCCCCTAAGACCCGACGATCCAGTCTTACATCTTTGACATCTCAAGATTTAAGACCCGACTTGATAGTCTTAGTAAATTGCTATAGTCTAAACCTATGCCACACTCTACGACTGACCGCAACTGAACTCAACTAGACAGTTGAGTTGAGTTGAGTCGTGCAGTGTGGCCAGGGCTTAACTGATAGATACTTGTCATTCATGTTCATGAGTGCAAATAAAACATTAACGTCACCGCCCTAGTAGTATCTAATACAATGGAACATTTTCAGATATCAATGTTTAGCTACTAGTAGCAAACTAATACGATACACTTTACAAACTACAGGCACTCCATGAGATACAGGGACACATCTACAATCAACTGACTTATTGCATACATCACAATGACAATTTTGCTTAGAATTTTCTTGTTGTTAGCAATTCCTAAGCAGGTAAGGTTTCTATTTCTAAGCACTATTGATTATCAACTGTTGTGAGTATTAATAAAATTTGCACACTCTCTGAAATGAGAGTGACAACGAAACCCTCATAACAGGAAATTGATATGATTATTATCAACCGCAAGGAACCAGGAACTGCAATTTAGGCATGATAATATCATGCCCAAAACATATTATATTCTGATAGATACCTTACATTCATTGATAGATAACCTTTGGACATAGAACCACTCTTACATTAAGGACACTGGCTCCGCCACTGAGTTATAAATATAAATAGTCTTTTAATGTGATAATTATTGCTATGGTTGATTCATTTATAATGATGCATAAAGGGAGAAAAATTACGTTTCTTCAAATATAATTATAACTTAATAATTAATCTAGTGGATTATATAAACCTGCTGGCAAATGTAATTTTGTCTAGTAATTTGTCTGTCCAGGTTGTAATTGCTGATGTGTGCAGCAGTTCACCTTGTGTTGGAGGTGGCATCTGCCACCCTGACTGGAACAACCAGTACTACTGTGACTGTCCGGCTCACAGGTCAGGGACCAAGTGTGAACACTGTAAGTTCCAGATTTATACATCTTTTTCAGTATGGTGATGCTACCCTGGTGTTTCAAAATTGAAACATTTTGGGAGTTTTAATATAATTAACATATGTGAGGTGAAGTGACCTAGATAGTGTGATGGGAAATGGGGGTTTGGTTCCTTTTCCATTTTTTAGGTAAGCCTCTAGCCATGGTCCAACCGTTCTCCATGGTTACACAAGAACAAATTAGACAGTCAGTACGGGCTCTTGCTCAAATTCTTGGCCGTGTCGCAGTGCTGCAGACCAGGCAAGGGCAGTCAGGGAGGGACCATGCATCTCAGAGTCATGCCTTGTGCATGAGGGTGGTCAGAATAGGGATAGCTCTAGGGTGTGCCTGGGACTGACAGACGTGAGTCAAGATGAGGGGGCTTAATGCCAGGGCATTCTCACTTTCAGCAGAGGAAGCATTGCTAGGTTTCATACTATCATGATACTGACTTTTCAGGGCCCTACACTGGGGGATGGTTGTCAGGTCATCGCCAAATAAAGGGGTGGTAGTGTGATGGCTGGCTGCCAATTGCATCGTTCCCCATAGTTGCCCTACTTGTTCTCCCATTCTTATGACCCTAGGTGGCCATTCTCATGCCTTATACTGCCTATTTAGGGTTAAAGTCTATTAACCCTAACATAGTCCTTTATTCAGCTTTTCGTGCCTCATGCACCATATTCCTTAATCGTCTAAGTCGAGAGGTGGTTCGTGCCTAGAAGAAATGGGTGTGAACACAGTGAGTACCATAAAAGGGGGACTGTATATTTTGTTTTACTTTATGCTTTATATGGCCTTCAGCAGCTTCCTATTAGTCAATCACATGACCTCCTTGACCCTTACAGGGGTCATTTCCGGTCACATGCTTTCCTTAATTATTTGTGCTTTTGTTCTCAATTTCATACCAACATGTTATTTCATTTCTATAAGGCAATTTGCTATATCATTCAACAATTCAAATGTAGGGATTAATTCAGCATCTTTTACCAATAATTAGGACCAGCTTTAAGCCTTCTCAATTCCATGCCTATAATCACGGAGTGGTCTACCATTCATCACAATACCAAAATTCCCAAAAGTTAGGCAAAGTGGGGTACTGCGCAGGTTCATGGTAAAGGTGTATAATAGTTTTGCAGATTTGTTTGAGTATATCAGGTATTTGATATGGAGACTTACATTTTCTCAAAATGTAAAGTTAAGTTATATTAGAACATTTCAAAGTATCTCTCTTCTTTTAAGAGTCTTTGTAGCGTATATTGTGTATAGAGTTTGTGCCAGACATAACAATAAACTATACATTGCTCTTTGACAAATTGTATGAACAAACCATAAACCTGCATTTCTGTCTTGTAGGATTATTTTACTTGAAGTCCACTAAGCAACCAGATTTCTCCCACTGACATTTGTGACCATAAGAATTCCAATTAGAACAAGGAGTAAAATTCTACTTGTTACTTTTACAGCCTCGGTTACCTGCTTTCCACCCTTGAGAATCTATGATGGGCCTTCTATGGTTCTTGGAGAGCAACACATTTTCCTTGGTCTGATAACACTCTGCAAAGGGTCTTTGACCAAAGTAACTTTTTATGCTAAACAAGCTGGAACATTCTGGCTTGACCTTTGGAAGCCTACACCTGGAGAAATGGAGACATTCCTACTAGTTGTCTCCAGGAGGATATCTGCATCAACAGCTGGACCCACTACCATAAAATTTACACCTGCTGTTCCTGTTGAACAGGGTCTCACAGTTGGTGTACATGCAAGTGCAACATTACCTTTCTGTTTGAGTGAATCAGTTGGTCAAGGTTACAAAATCTGGAAAACTACTTGGCGTGAAGAAGATGGACACTTTGTAGTTGGAACAAAGAAACTCAAGTCTAGCGATAACATTAATACTGCTCCAGAATACAAGATTCCCTCTCTACAACTTCACGTTCAGCAAGTCACAGTTACACAAACGACCTTACCTGGTAGGCATGTAATAATTTTTTACCATTAAATTTTCATATATGAAGATGATGACCTGTTTTGTGAAATTGGTTTACTCTGTATTAGGCTGGCTCAGTGTTCTTTAATTTGCTTATTGTGTAGTTTTTTGTAAGACTTTACACCTTTAATCAGATCAGATTGTTTTGAAAAGCTCCATACGTTTGACCGCTAAGACTTTAGATTTTTAATATTGAAGATAGTTAAATATATGTAAATTAAACATGAAATTATTTCAAACACACATTTATTGGCTTTCTTTTCAGAATCCTTGATTTGTGACAACAACATAGACATCCATCAGCCTGGAGATTACATTCATACATGGGGACACATATTCCAGGGATTAACCACTAAGTGTCATGGAGTACTGACTAGCATATTCTTTCACCTGAACATCAATACAAGATTTCATTTTGATTTGTAGAAGCCAACTGGATCAAATGACTACATATTGTATTACACACAGGGAATCAGTGCAGCTGCAGGTTCCCGCTCAGTTGCTGTGGCTGATTTGGTAACTGTCGAACCAGGTCTTGTTCTTGGTATTCATCCCTATACTGACACCACTAAACAAGGTGTTGCTTTTGTCTCTGATGCAGCTTACCCAACCAAAAGGTTTGAAGATACCCACAGTTCTATTGCATGGCTGCCTGGTGTTCTTCACAAAAGTCATCTGAGTTTAATGTCAAACACTAATAGGCGTCCATCCCTTGGTGTGCAAATAACTCCATTTTTCACAAATGAAGGTAATTTATACAACAAATTTGATTGAGCATGATTTGTTTGCTTCATCCCATTTGTCAAATTGTTCTACGAATTACCACTTTCAAATTTACTTATTATCCTACTTTGTTTTTTAAATAAAAAAAATCATTAGTAACCATTTGACCGTATTTTGTAATAATAAATCACATATTTTCATACGCAAAAACCGCCACTGAGCAAGTATTCTTAAAATGACATAGGCATTTGAGTTAAAGAATAGAAGATTGGATAATAGTGCTTAAATTGTTTCATCTGTATTCTTTTAAATGCCATGCAGATTGCAAGGGAAGTAAACCAATGTTACCACTCATCGGGGGCAACTCTGCACCATTATCTGGACTAACCATCCTGCCCAACATGCCCCTACCCTGCCATGCCTTTGTCCAGGGATTCTCCTTCCATGCCTCGGTTGCTGGCCGTTTCTTGGTGGACATCCTGCACCCAACGGATGATAAGTCAGTCTTCAGCCTGAGTAACACGCTGCAAGTAGATGTGGAGGTGGCTGGACTTCAGCATGTGAGTTTACAACCTGAAGAACGGGTTTTCCTGTGGCAGGGAGATGTGGTTGGAATCAGTACTGACACGCTGTATCCTAACGGTTTACAGTACCTTGTAGCCGACGGCTCCACCATGCTCAATCTGATTGGCTACCAAGAAGACCAAGAAGATAATCAGCTTCCCGCAAGGCACATTGCTCCTTTTGACGGTCACATGCAAGAGGTCCCTTTCAATATATCCACCAATTTGGACAACACCTTCCCACCAATCAACGTCAATCTGGATTATGGTATATTTATTCCCTGATCTTGCTCCGCCTTTCATTCATCTGCTGATTCTACTGTTAATTGTGTTAAAGTTTTTGTATACACTCACTAGCAATTTCGCACATTGCCCAAGATGTCATTTTCCAGTTGCCAACTGATTAAATTGTTCTTGAAATTGATAGGCAAATGTGTAATGGGTTCCCCTTAGGCAGGGGTGTTTCCAAAGTCAAGGTTTGGTGAGTTTGAAAGATCAAGGCACATAATATGAGTCATGATTATTGTTTGTGTCTTATTGTTATTTTGCAGGCTTCAAACAAGATTTCAGGAAATGTAGCGGTAATAAAGAATCTTTTTCAGGGTATTCAAACGTTTTAGGGCCAAATGGGTATTTTCCAGCGGGGACGTCATTAAGTATACCATAGCACGCGGTAAGTCAGAATTATAAAAGATAAACCGTCAACAGGTAAGTCAGTGGTATACCTCCTTTCTTTTTGTTAATATGATATTTCTATTCATTCTATTCCTTTTATATTCTTCTTATGGACGATTGTGATTTCGAATAGAATGAACAAAAAAATTAAAGTCATCGTCCTAACTGTACAATCTAACTGATTAATAAATAGAATTCAAATTCCACAATCTACACTAAATGAAAAAGTTCAATTATGAAATATTTGACGAAAAGTTCAAACTACAGCCTCAAGTCGTGTTGTATAGATAATCAAAATTTTTAGATAAATACTTTTCTATTCAATCGTTACATTGACCATTTATAATTAGTTTGGACTAGCTCCAGGCTACTCTCTGTTATTCATTTGATTTCTATTTGGTAATCATGCTGATATTCTGATTAGTCATCTGTGAAGTACCTTTTTAACAAATCAAATAAAAATAGTTTCAAGAATATGATGTGACTAGAATGAAAAAAAAAATCTCCAGTTGAGACTCAGTTCCTGTCAGTGAAATGTTCTTTATTAGTAGTTTATTTCTGTCAGAATAACTTTGGAAGATATTTTAGATATTAGTTATAGTTTGATAAAATCACACGTAGGCACTATTTACATGTTGTTACAATGAAATTAGAAACATATGAACGACTTTGCAATGGGTCTGGTGAGATAGTACATATCAATTACGTAGACAATAGGGAAAGTGAATAGGCTCAGAGAGTTTCTAGATGTATATCTAAGCTTGATCAACAGAATGGACGTCATCTGGCTTAGAAAAAACACAATTCACACCACATAACTCTCTTTCATCTCTCTCGTACATCGATAATCTGTGGTCAGAAGCAAGTATTTCTTTTGATAAAGCACCACAATGATAAAGTGATGGAACCGAGTCATAGACAAAAACAGATAAATGCTGATGTAGGACGATGAGTTTAGTCATGATGTGAGGAAATGACCGAACTGTGAGACATACTTTGTCAACATTCAGTGTTTGGTGGCAAATAGCGCTGACCAAGTTACTGGGCTGGCTGAGGCGCAGGAGAATGGACATGGTGAGAATGGTTGCTATCGCCAATTGTCTTTTATTGTTGACCATCTTTAAACCTCTCAGTAAGTATAAGCAGGTTGTTATTCTTACAACAGCGAATTTCATAATTCACTCATTAGATCGCTGCGTAAATGTATTAAATAGTGTTTGTTTTACAAAGATTTAAGAATGTTCTTGAAAACCTTACTCATTTCATATTTTTACCAAGGCATAATATGATTTTGTTTGAAATGAAAAATGCATTCATAATCAATTAGACTATACAGAGGCTTTCATTTGACTCATAGAGCCTCAATAGTTTGTATTATTATCTCATTGGTTTTACACAGACAAACTGAGGAAATATATAAAATTCCGTTGATTTTCTGGGTTTCTTCGAGCTATTAGGCTTAACTTTTCACATTTGAATTATGAGGTTAATAAGTATGAGTGATTCATGTTATTTTTTTACGACCATTCCTATTGAATATACAAAATTAAACTTTATAAAAAAGATTGTATGAGCCTTATATGCCCGTATATCCTTAAAGAAAATAGGTCATTGTGACTGAAATGAAAGAACACTCAAACTTCTTTCAATGTTAAAATATGTATGTAGCTTGTCAAATTATAACCTTTCAATAAACTGACATTTCATTTTTATCTTAATTCTCTCTCACAACATTTTATATCATTCTACAGGCGGCAGTGGATCGAAGCAGGACATTTTAATGATAACTAATCAATCCCATATCTTCAAACACGATCTGAAAAACGGCATCCAATCTGGAATAGTTCAACATCAAAAGTATATCTATTCCTTAGACTTTAATTATGCAAATGGTGTGCTATTTTGGTCTGACTGGACCCAGGACAAAATCCTGGCTATTAATATAACAGAATCTAAGAGGAACAACGAGCGGAAACCAATGGTAATTGTTGAGAATACGAAGAGTCGTGGAATTGCCGTAGATTGGGTGCACAACAATCTTTACTGGACCGATTCAAAAAGTAAACAAATAAGGGTGAAGAATCTGGAAAGAGATATGCATAGGGTTCTAATCGAATATGACTTTGCTAGTCCTTGTGCAATCGAAGTGGACCCACGAGATGGTCAAGGGTAAGTCATTCTCATTCAAAACATATAGCAGAGACCTTGTATATATATATATATATATATATATATATATATATATATATATATATATATATATGGAGCAAATTAATTTAAAACCCGAGTGGGGGCCCTAAAAAAATATATATATCGAGACTGGAAAGCTAGAAGAAAACCTATTATGCACTACAGGCCTGTCACCTGGCCTCTGGTTGGAACCAATTCATATTGATCATTTTGCCTATTGGTAAAATTACCCTTGTGTCATACCAGTTACTCCAAAAATACATTGCTAATAGTCAGCCCATGGTCATGGTTGATTGGTTCCAACCGGCCGCCAGGGAAACAGGCACATAGGAAAATAGAGGAGGTTTCCAGTCTTGATATATCTATCTATCTATCTATCTATCTATCTATCTATCTATCTATGCATACATACATACATACATACATACATACATACATACATACATACATACATACATACATACATACATACATACATACATACAAGGTCTCTGTGTATAGTCATCATAAACAGCAGATTATTCGGACCTGTAATCAAGGTGACAAAAGCGTCTTTAAGAACGTAATATTAAATTTTACGTTCAGTAATGTTAAGTATACTTGTAAGAAGCTCAGCAATACAGTTTTATTAGCGCTATCGTCTGTAATTTTTCTTGCTCTAAATGGTCAATGATTATTTTTTTATTTTCAACCTCTTCAGCTTTATGTATTGGACTGTTAATATGGGCGACTTGGGAATCGAAAAGGCCGGTCTGGATGGCAGCGGCAGGAGGTACTTAATCACCACCGACAACAGGCTCATGTCTTTAGCTCTTGACCTCATCCAAAACCAAATATACTGGATTGACACAACACTAAACATCATCGAAACTGCTGACCTCGAAGGAAGCAACCGCCACCAGGTCGGGAAAATTGGCGCCTCCTCATACACCTTTGACATATTAGGCAACAACGTGTATTGGACGCAATATGACCTGGATTTGGTCTATAAGGCAAACAAGTGTTGTCTCAACAACAAGACAATAGTTATTAATAGTGTTCTCAGGCCACTAGTGGTCAGCGTTTTTGATGACCAAAAGCAGCCGTTTGCCATCAACCGATGTGGAGACGACAACGGAGGATGCCCCCACCTGTGTCTGCCTTCACCCGGGCTCTCTGACTACGTCTGCCTGTGTGCTGATAATGTACCCGCACCTGACAGAAACACATGCAATATTACAGGTAAATATGTAGAATTTGTGTCTCAACCTTCTAATAATACCTTCCAAACATAATTAGGCCTATATTTGTATGTCAACTATTCTCAAAGGCGGGGCACTCTGAAGAGGTTCGAGTACCTTAGGGGTCAGTATTTCTAATATCAACTACTGTGATGTGTAATGTTTATGCAAACTTATTGTCATTTTTAAAAGCGTGTGACGAATATAATTATGGTCTCTCTGGAATACCCGCTGCATTTGAATAATACATGACCCACTCATCAATTATAGCAGAGGTTTATGTATAAGTCAGTTCACCGAACATTGAGGTACCCTAAAACCCATTTAGAGGTTGAGATTGTTTTTTTCGTGTATTTGTGAAGGAATTGGTTGGTTTAGGAAAGAAGCTAAGAGGCTAAGATGTATCACATTGTTGTAACTTTGAAGGAAGTACATTTCTGAACCTTTTTTAGGAACCAAAATCCAGTTTGCAGACTTGCATCTCCATTCTTACATGTTTTTGCCCTTTACAGACCCGCAATTTGACTTTAGGAATTCAGGGACAGTTTTGACTGTACAAAGTGTTTCTCCTTTAATTGATCATGTACACGTTCCCTCTTGCTCCCTTATAGACGATCATGTCAACGCAAATATTTCCCTTCAGTCAACAGGACCAGAAGCTCCAGAGTGCAGCAGCAGCAGCCATCCGACACGGCTGGACAACACAAGGAATACCTGTTGAATGTGACACGAGGTACTGAGAAAGGTGAAGAAGCTTATAGCAGGGCAGCATCCCACTACTACATTAGGTTCCAGGTGGTTGTTGTGGTACTCTTTAACGCAATATACAGTACCTAAAGCCTAAGGATGTATACAACAAAGAAATCGGAGTCAAGTTTTGCAAAGTAAAGCTGGACATTCCTCGTAAAAGAATGATATCTTTTTAAAACAGCGGCCCTTGTTGGCGTATTATTAGAATGAAGTGAGGGTTTTGTTTGCGTTTCGTCTGGTCTTCTTCTCTGGACGTAAGGGCGGCATCCATTTGTAAACATAAATTACCACTATATTATCTTTATGTTGGTAATATTCAGTATCGGATCTAGGCTACAAGGGCGCATTTCACGCGTTTTTTATTCTTTGACTGGCTGTGGACATGGGACGTGGAATCGTGCAGATGTTATCAAATTACCCTTCATATACATGTATCTTCATTGGTGTAAAGACTTCATAACCATTAAAAGATCAATATACAAAAACTGTCAGTCGCTTTACACTCAATAATATACTATAATCACAGCAGAAGCCGAAGGAAGAACATCTTTCCCAAGAATGCAAATGTGAAATAAAAGCAGCTGAATAGAGATTTTCTTATCTTTATCCAAAGTCACATTTTCACGCACATGCACGTTTGTCCTTGCTTGTATGTGCATGTGTGTCTGTGTGTCTGTGGCTATAATCATATACACTGTATTTGAATAGCTTCAATCAAGTAAGTGAAGTAGATGATACCAGATAAAGAGTAGTAGGATCCAATAGGCGGCAGCACGTGGCCTTCCAACAGAGCTGCCATCTAGTAGATAGTTTGGGCGATGGTTTCGATGTTGTTATAATCAATACACATACCACAACTAAACCAACTGAGCGTAACCTGAGAAGGAGTGTACACTTATTGTCTTTGATGTCCAAACTAGTGGGCGAAAATACAGAGAGTTACTCGCCGTTATAACACATACAGAGAGGGGTGACTGTCAGTATGTCGTCTCAGTGCCCAGACTTCCTGCTCCTCCTGTTCTGCCTCACATGTTTCGTCGTTGGAGTACCTGCAGGTTTCCACCTAGGGTGAGTATAGCCATAGAACTGTACGTACAGTTCTATGGTATAGCCTACTTATGTTTAATGCCTAACTATGCCAGATTGCCGGTTAAAGATGGGTCCCATGGTTTCTCATAATAAAATCAGAAGTAAGGTCCTCAATTGGGGGCTGTATTTAGATAGCAAAATCTGTTATTCTGTTATCATAAACAGTCGCCGAAGCCACTGGCAACACAATGTCAAATATTAATGTATTAATGTTTTTTGTCTGGTGTTTACCAAGTGTTGTTCTACTCAGGAACCTGTCCTAGTTTCACTTCTTCAACTACTATGATAGTCAAGTTAGGAAACATTTCAAAACGGAAACTGGAAGCGGCAAAGTTAAACTGTTCGCAGCATTATTCACTAGAATGGAAATTCAAAACCAAATTTCATTGCTTTTCCTAGCATATTTTCCACCCTGTTTTTAACCAATGCCTGTCAGGCATATTACACCCTGTTTTTAACCAATGCCTGTCAGGCTGGAGTCAGATCCTATCACCGGTGTTTTAGTTCCGTTTATGTATACTATACATAAACGGAACAAAAACACCGGTACCAGTGACAACAGTTGCCAGTATTGATGCGGGGGTTTTAATGGTTTTCTATCATAAATAGATTTAAGCCTATATTCCATACTGGTTTTACTGCCGATTTTGAAAATTCTCACTGGGAATAAAGGTTAAATACATAATATGTTATCTGATCAGGTGATATATCACTAGACAGACTTTACAATTCTCTTTTGAATGATATGTAGGATTTAATGCTGTATTCTAAAAGAAATGTCAAGCAAATACAATATCGGCAACTGGATAACATTTTGATGTTGATACATGTCTAACAACACTTTTTAATGTTCGCAGTACCTTTGAGGGGACGAAGTGGGAGACGCCCCACCTGGCTGTCCCCCTGGCGGCAGCCGGGTGTATCATCTCTCTGGTAGGGGTGGGCAATGCAATTAGGTGAGTGTGTTAAGTTTACACCTATCAGTCCAGGGGCGGATCCTGAGGGAGGAGGTGTTCGGGGGGACCCTCCCCTCCCCTCAACCCATCCCTTTTGGCAGGAACTTAAACTTCCCAAAGAGAAAAATTTGTCACACACATGAGTGCAAGTGCATGCCGTTTTGATACTTGACATATAATAATTATGCTGATCCCCCTTTCCGAAATATTGTAGATCTATCTGTGGAGGAACGTATGCAAAGGTCTCACAGAACTAATTGTGGTGTCATCTGTAGCGTCACGTGAAGGCAATGACTGGCTTTGAGTGGCTGATAATGAAATAAAGAAAACTAACAGAAATGAATGAAAAATTACAGGGTACCCTCTATTATTTCTGAGCTGTTTGATAAAGATAAGACCTTGATCTCTGTTTGTTGGTAGGTGTCACTTTTAGATGTGCTCTGTGCACTGTAGATTTTACCACTGCAAAACTGGCAAATTGAGGGTACATCCACATTAAAGGCCCCTGCTTTAGATTTTGATGGTCAACCTACCCTGAAATCTATGTATTTTGTGTGTTAAAGAGGTCACAACTGGGATATGGTCAATTTGAGGTGCCGCAAAATTCTGATGTTTTTTAAAGCTAGGCTACATTAAAATTTACAGGAAAATAATTAGTTCCGTTAGACCTATAACAGCTGAAAGATTGGTGCGCTAAACACCAGGAGGCTTACCGTAGACTTATTTTGTTATTTTGCGCTCCCAGTAGGTGGCAATACAAGCACATAGTGTCAGTTTCCATTGCAGAGACTAGGCCTCAATGCTTCAAAAATGTTGAGCAAAATGAAAAGGAACTTGTATGAAATTATTATTTCTTTTCACTTTTTCTATTCAAGTTAAAGTGAAAGGAAATAATAGGCTGTCTGATTAAGAGTGGATAATAGAAAGACAAACAGATCATGATTCTATTTCCCGAGCAACAGCATCAATAATTATTATCGAGCTGACACTTAGCCTGCATGAACTGATGAATAAGAAAGTCTTTTCATAAATCGTTTGGGGTGTGGTCAAGCTTATTACGTAGTTATTCCATAATGGCATTATTGATCCCCAGCTTTATTGATGAGCAGTTTTAACGATGAATATATTTATTATCGATTTAGACGTTATTCTTTAGTACATCATTTCATATATCTTTTTCAGGGTGGAATCAAAGGCCCAAATATAGTTCAACCGGTTCAGGAACGACCTAGCTATAGGTATTCGACAACATCCTAACGATCGAGATTAATATCCTCGTCTCACCAAAGAATCAATAAAAGATCTGTTAGTTCTATGTTTCAAGGACCACTAATAATTTACGAACAGAAGTCACAATGCATGAAATTCCCACTAGTGTGACTATTGTTAAATAAAATGGTGTATTTTACCAGCTTAGTTGTTCATGTTTTTCTTGCACGTATACGGACGTTATGTTAGATGGGTTAAGCAATGTATACTAAATGAATATTCAACCATTCCTCAACACAGGTAATTGCCATTATAGGACAAGTTAAATGTTTATAGGCAGCTGCCAAGGGAAATGGGAGCTACAAAGGATATAACTGTCGCATTGATTTTTAAATGTACTATTAATGAAGGTGACCTCACAAAACTCCTTCCTATTGTTTCCATTTCTTCCTTGTTTACCAAATGGCCCACAAATTGATGTATAACTAGTGATGAGTTGATAAAACAGTCATTTCATAAAGTAACGGTTAACTTTCGTCAACCCCGCATTACTACTATCCGTCAATTGCATCAAGCAGGTATATGTAAGATGGCGTTAGCTTTAACGATGGCATAATGGCCAGGTTTTTTTCCTATTCAGCGTGCTTATGTTTCTTTTTTTTGTCAATTGAACGAGCGCTTTCGACAATGAATTCCCAATTATAATTTAGTATGATATCATAGAATATCATTGCTCCCCTATGCCAATTTTAGTGTATGACAGGGGCTTCATGGTGCTCTTCTTGTTGAATAAATAGAGGTTTCAAATTAGCAGTATTGGTAAGTTTGGGGATATATTTAAACAAGGCCCACCATATTTAAAGTCTAATTATTCGTCAGTAAATGTTCTTTTAGGGATGTACACAAACATTATCAAATACACACACGTGCATAAATGCATATACATTGTCAAATGCATATACATATATACAGTCAAATAATTCCAGTTAACCGAATATAAGCATCTTGACGCCATGTTCTTGTCGCTATATCCCCGGCTTCACAATATAAAACGTTGTGCACATGACGCTGCATCCCCCAAATTGAGGTGGGCGCCATGTTGGTGGGGAAACATGGGATTCTTTGCTTGAAATGTATCAATATATCTTAGATTATAGATGTTGAAGATTTTCTATACAAATTAATGTCAAGTAATAAACATGGAAAGAGCCAATGTAGTTCTCGGTAATTATAAACACAAAGCCAAATGTTAATACCAGTATTGAACATTACGTTGCCTTATCCCATACACCTTGCTTTTATATAGTCATAACCCTAACCCATCGCAACCACTCTTTGATTACTGTTGTCCTTTCTGTTCAATGATACATGGACACACATACATACAACCATTTTTCTGTTTGTAATAGGAATCAGTAAAGAAACCAAAGTAGTGGGATTTCAGAGGCGTCATAATGAGGTTCTGCCATAGACCGTTACCGGGATAAGGGTGCGCATCTGTCGGTATTATGTCGGGTATGGGAAGCCCCACACTGTCAGACATCATCTTCCTCTGTAATGATTCCTATCGGCTTTCAGAGAAAAAGACATATGACTATATATAAACCTTGTCAGGCGTAAGATTCTGATTCTGTTTGTCAGCTTTTTGCTATTTGATGCTCACGAAAGGCTTTTTGTTGGTTTGCTGCAAAGAGCTCTAAGCACATATGTCTTTTATCGATCGCAACATACAAGTTTTGTTGTTGCTTACATCAGTTCTTAGATTTTGACCATTTAGGCCTATTGATTGTGCAATGTTGTTCAATTCCTCAGACATGCATCTCTTATTTGTGATGTTTACTCGAAAAATCCTGATTAAAATCTCTGTCGACCAAATCTTTTCATTCTATTGTTAACATGTTGCCTGTTGTTGGTTGCGACTAGGGGGAAAGGGTGGATGAGGACTCAGAGTCCTCGAGATGTTTCAGGGTCTTGAGAGTTTCTTGCGTATTGGGGATTTCATTGTTTGGTGTTTGAGTTAAAATGACAAAGGGATATAAAGGGGGAGCTCAAAAGATTAGCCTGTGGCACTGCCTGCTGTTGTCATTACATATATTCATATCATGATCTAGCATGCAAGCTTTGTTTGAACACCTGTCCAAAACCGTGTTCAGTTGAGGTCACCCTCGGTCAGTAGGTGGTCAAGCAACTAAGACCATGGGGCTCATCCCTGGGTCTGTCCTTGAGTATGGATTATTGTCATAATGCTATTTCCCCATGCATAAGTGAACAACAGGTAGATGAAAAGTTTATTGACACTGATTTATTTTGTGACACAAGACAAGTTTTATGGGCCTTCCAAGAGGTGCATAGCAGCTGATGGGTTTAAAATGGATCACTTGATTAGAACAATAGAATAGTCGAGGAATACAACAGTTTGAGTCATGTGTTTATATTATTATCATGTTATTCAGAATTTTTGTAACATTTTCAGTATCAACTACTTTCGTGTTATATTTACCTTCCTGTCACATTTCAAGTATCACTTAATAATTTGTATATGTATTATAATATATGATATGTTCATAAATGCACTAGTTATATGGTCCATTTATATTAATAGAACATATATTAGGGGTTTTACATGGAGTTTCATAGGGTTTCAACATGGACTTTCATCTCTGTATTCACAGTGGCAGATTTCGACAGATCGCACAAGGCGTGCGGCCCCTATTTTGGGCAAAATATTAACTTTTTTAATGTGAAATTTTCGGATCCAGATGGTCCGGCAGAAATTTGCAAATCTCTGGATCAGCCCCTATTACAGTTAAGTCATGCAATATTGTCCTGAGAATAGAGGAGCCTATTGACACGACGTCGTGTAAATAGGTTATACAGTTAGACAATCGCTCCATTATAGTTCTAATGTTGATATTTTCATATCAGAAATGGTAAAAAAAATAGGGGGTCATCGTGAAAACCTTTGAATAAAAAGTATCACAAAATGGGCCAAATTGCATAATCTTTAGTATAGCTATGATTTATAACGATATACAGACATTTCTAAATTTTGATAAAAGCTATCAAATATGTTCTGAAACCACTTGAACATTAAACCAACATATGAATCTTTGTTATCAATGCATCAATTCACCAACATAAGATGAAAGAGGATTTTTGGTGATTTTTGATTAGATACATTTTCTGATAGAATCATAGGGTTTCTCATGACAATGATAATAACCAGAATTTCAAAGTGGATAATTTCTTTAGATTTCTACATTTTATGGGGAAAAGTGTCAGCTATAATTTAATGAAGAGAAATTAGGGGGTCGCCGAACTTACTTTTTCATGAAAAGCACTTCTTTATAACAAAATGTATGTAACTTTCCTAAGTATATGTAACTTTCAAGAAATAGATATCATTTTTCACAATAAGACATGAAGGAACCTTGCAACACCAATCCGAAGATAGTCCTAATTATTGTTTTAATACAAATAAATTCATAATTAATTCACAAACCAAAAATCTATCAAATTTAAGAAAATGTATAGATTAGTAGGCCTAAGGTTTTGGACTATAACGTTGTCTCTTACAGTATGACAATTGAACAAATATTAAGGAAGATACAGGTCAAATTCTCTTATCTCCCATAGCCCCCATAGTAAACCATTATCGCCCGACTTTTCAAGCTGCGCAGCCTAGATGCGTGTGGACAAATGGCGAGCTTTTTAAGCGACATGGTTGTAATTCCCATTTCCATATACTACTTACAGCTATTTTGGCTTGTTGTGTACTGGTGTATACAATTAAGTTAATTTGAGAACAGGCTATGTACACGACGTTGTATATCCGAGGTCGTGTATATTAGGTAGAATGTGTAAACGACGTCGCCTGAATAAGACTATTTTACGCTACAACAATGAAACTTCTATAGTTCCCATTTCCATGTACTACTCGTTTTATTATAAAGTGTGGCGTAAATGCAGCACCGTTGGCTGCCGATCGTACAACCTGTTCGCACCTTTTTTTAATTTGTCGAGGCGCCGGGATACCAGGATGCCATTTATATTTTTTTGGGATTTCAGGGAAAGGGAGGTGATATATCAACATGGGGCGAAGGAATTTCAGTATTACAAGTCAAAAGATGATAAGATGCAGAATCTTGCGACGTTCTTTTTTTTCAGAGACAGTTATAATAAAACATTTTCATTATCTCTTTTCTTTTGCCGAGTTTTGGTTGTCACTTATTTATTTCATAAACTACCAGGTGACAGGTAGCAATTCCCAAATTACCACAGTGACATAAAATCCATCTCTGCTAACCCCCCCCCCCCCCCCCCCCCCGAGAAATATCCTTTCTATCATTCTTCATCGGTAACAGTATTCATAACCAGATAGCGTTAGCAGAGGAAGACTTATTCGAGAGTTAAGCCGTAATTATACTACGCGTCGGGTAGGTGGACGCGTTGGGCACCGCGACCCAACGTGTTTGGTTCACGTTTGGGGTGTATAAAGAGCATATCACACTACGCGTTGGGTCCCAACGCGACCCAACGCCAAGTATATTATACTACGCTTATGGCACGCGATGGGAGTTGCGTTGGGTCGCATTGGTACGCATTGGTACGCGTTGGTACGCATTTTTATATATTATACTTTGCGTTGGGCAACAAGATTCACGTTTGCTATTCACGTCGGCAAAAACGCGTTTGAAACGGCCCCAACACGTATCAGCCGACGCAAAGTATAATACAGCCTTTATGCCTAAAGTTATAAGCTACAAGAAACAGCTGTAATTAATTGTTAGCGAAAATCATTAACCATTCAAATATCCATTCTATAGGCCCTGTCAATGCTGTCTGGAATAGAAACGTAGTTTTTATATCATTAAATCAAACAAGTATTATGCAGTCTACAGCTTTGTGTATAATTATGATGTCTACATACTCTTAGGTTTATGTTAATCTGGAAAGAACATAGACTAAACACAATTCTAAGGACAATAGTTTCACTTTGTTTTCATAATTTTAGATTATTTAAATGTATTACGATTCATTGAGACAGCACCAACAAAATATTGCGTTAATCATCATTTAAACTTTCGATCGACGTAATTTATGCAATGTTGAAATGTGATTGAATTGATACAACTAAGTAGTGCAGTATGCAAAGAAATATCGGGTAGGGTCTTGTTAAAGAAAATCTTTTCAAAATGATTATGAGTCTTTGGAGCCATTACTGTCGACTGTATGACTATAAGAGTGATTTGACCTTCTGGAGGGTTGGAGGGTGAACAGTAAACCTCTACTTGGAAGCAGAATCGGGACGACGTGGAGATGTGCGCATGCGCAGGCAGACAGGCCCCCAAGGTGAAGCGGCCTTGTTAGGGGTAAAAGGGCCTAAAAGAGGGCCTAAAAGAGGGCATAAAGGCCTAACGATAGACCCACTTGTATACGAAGAACTGCAATTGTCAACAGCAATTACTAGTGCGCCTGCGCACAAGGCGGCCCCTAGTGTCAAATGTAGGAACTCAATGGGCCTCAATTAAAAGCCTCTTTGAGAGCGGCCGGAAGCCGTTCTCCAAGACATAATGGCCGCTGTCGCTGGCGATGATTAAAACTTTTTCCGAGCTGGAGAAGGGAAGTTTTATCTGTGTTATTTTTTTGTGCGCGTGCTGCTCGCCGAATAGTGCGGGTTTTGGGCGCGTCGCCGGTGTTTCGCTGATTACCGGCTGGAGGAGAGTGATCTCCTTGTCGCTTGTTCAAGAGACGCGCCGCCTTGGGTGAGTCTCCAATTAAACGCCCAGAAAGACTGTCAGGGGGCACGGGGGAGGGGGGAGAAAAGGGGGACAGGTGTGGGGAGCAGGGGCCGGGAGGGGGGTACTCAGTTTCAATGTATGAATTCATATACAGATATCAGTTATCAACTAAACTCATGAGCACATAGGATACATAGGCCTATACACTGTCATAAACATGATTAACTTAGCTGTATCCATGTGGCCTCTTTCCGTGTGACATCGTAACGTCCCTGCCTAAAAGATGAGTAATAGCATGCACATCAGGACAGTGCAATAATCTATACGTCCTCATTATCAAAGCATAATAATGTTAAAGTAATATACTTGAATATTGGCTTATTGTTGTGCCCACCTCCTTCCAATTAGTTGTTAATAAAATCAATCTTTAGTTACAATTCTAGCCTTAGTTGGGGATGTTCAGACAAAGTCCGCTTATTTGATTCCTTTAGATGAGCGGTTGCTGCACTGACCGTCTCGTTTTCAGACCCGCGTACCCTCCCCACAGGAGTAACGATGGGGAGGGCACCAGGATACAGCCTCTACACCGGCACCCTACACCACCAATTGAGACCAGGTTTGTCAGCCGAGAAAAGCAGGGCTAGGACGCATGCGCCACGCTGCACAAAAGCGCCGCTGTGGGGCGCCACGGGGCGGAAGGCGTTTGCTTAAGTCCCCAATTATCGTTCAGAGATCGTGCGGCGGGGATGTGCCCAACTCCGTGCTCCAGTGGGCATCGGGCCGTGAGGTCACGTGATCTCTGCCCACCCTGGAGGAGGCCCGGCGTCCCCCTCACCTCCCATCCTACCCCTGCCGCCCCTCCAAGGGCGACAAGTACCCGTCCCGGGCGCCCTCAGCCTCTCTCAATTACAGGCCTCTTGAGGGGAGTGTTTGCCGCGTTCTGTGACCCCCAGGGACCCGGCCGGGCCGAGGGCACTCAGGGGGGCCGGGGCACTGACTCCAGGGTGGAAGGGGCGGGGGTGAGGGAGGGGGAAGATGTCCTCCAGAGCAATAGGTGTCATGGGGTTCTCCTCGCCCGACCTCCTCTGCCCCTTCTACCTGGCTCCGGGGCAGACACCTCCGACCCTTGGGGCTCTGTGAACCGTGATCTGTGACCTCTAGGGGCCCACCTCCCTACTCCACGGTGCCACCCACCCTATATCCTCCTCCCACTTCTCTCCTGTAGGTTTGTCTCCTCATTCTCCACAGACTCTGCATACCTTGAACTTCAACCCGACCCATCCTCGGGCCTGTCCATGCCCCTTCCCCAGGTTCATGATCTTGATTGTTTTTTTCTGAATCATTCCCCCAGTCTTGTCAATCTGGCAAAGCCTGTTGAGTTTCCATGTGCTTGGAACAACGTTTGTTCTACGGGAAATTACATAGGACTTGGATAGAAAATAATCATACTTGACTTTACTAGATAACATGTAATCAAGTTACATGTCTGCTAGGCCCCTACCTTTTCTTCATTTTGCTCATATAGCATTCCTAAATGTTCTTTCCGTACCTTGTTTCGACCCTTCTTAGCACCACCGCCCCTATCCTATAGGGCTACCGCTCTTGTCCTCACCCGACGTGATTATCATTATTAGCCAAAAGACATGCGACTGTCGTTTACTATATACTCTTATACTCTTCCCTTCTCTTTTTATTCGAGCATTCATATCTTCCCATACACGTACCCGACCACGTACTCTCACCCTAGTTACTGCCCTGCCATTACCGTATGGATAACACCCCCCAGTGCCCCCGAGCCCTGCCCCCTCCCCACCCTCCAGCCGCCATTCCCTGCTGACCAGCGGTCATCTAAGGACCACTCCCGACCCCTGTCCTTGACCTCTCCCCATCTTCTAACCCCCCATTCACAGAAAAAAACCCACAAATTGCCTCCACCTTCTCCCATTCGATCCCAATTTGTGCCCTTGCCCCCGGTGCCCCTGGCCCCGTCCCCTGTCCCGCTCTTCTCACAAAGAGGCGGGTTTGTCGGGATGTCCCCGCCTCTTTGGGCGATAATAGAGGCTGTCCGTAGATAACAGAGGTCAGATGGCGCCACTGTATAATCGCTTGGTCCCGCCGTCACCTTGGGCTGCCTTGTTATTCATGGCTTGTACCCGGCCTGTCGACGCTTTTCTCCGCCTGATAAAGGCCGAGCTCCGGTTACCAGCATCGCCTAATCACATTGTGGGGCTGGGGGCGACAGGGGCGACGTCTAGTGTGCGACATGGGCGATCTGTAGGGGGGATGGGTCAGAGGGTGGTTATACATGGGGATAAACAATGATCAACAAAAGAATGCGACTGGGGAGCATTGTTTGTCAAAACAGGCTACATGTATTCCCTATGATTGACAAGGGGGGAATCATTTTTGTCAGTTTGTTCTCATCTAGCCACGTCCCTACGCCTAAGTGTAATTGGAATTGTGCAGCTCTAAGAGAAGATTACCAATTCTGATAATCATATGGAAATAAATATGAACTTTCAATCAATAAGGCAAAGAACAAATATTTAGGGTCTCAATCTAAACGAGACGTGTATGGGTTGGCGACGTTATCCAATATCGCCTCTTGAAAATGCTACTTTCCATACACTTCTTACACTACTACAACTACTGCATCAGCACCATCAGCCGCAGAAACAACAATAACAACCGCGACCACTATTATACTACAGTGGCACGACTCTCTTACAGCTCTTATAGCCCTAGGGACCGTTTTCTTCAATCCTGGACCCCCCCCCCCACACACACACACAAACCCAATACCTGCAGCTGACATACACATTAGGTATGTTTCAGAACCCTAACCCCCATCCCCCTCGGTGCGTTCGTAATCAACGAACGGCCTCTTAACATTTTTTTTTATTTAGAATTCAAACAATTTTAAGAAAACGATTTCGTATCAAAAGTGTGACCTAGGATTAAAGTACGTCTTGAATATGTGCTACAGTAACTATCCTCCCCAGCCCCACCTTTATATCTATACGTTTTGACACCCTGCCCCCCGCCCCCCGTCACGGCCACTAGTAGTAAACCCCCTCACCCCCAACTCTCACCCCTCCATCTCCTCTGAGTGCTCCGGGGACACCGAGGTCTAGAGTTACGGGTGTCGTTTTCATTCGCAATGCCTTCACACCGCCTGCCTTTCTGCCCGCTGAGAATGCCGGCTGTGAATGATGAACTTTTCATGTGTGGCCTGTCTTTGTGGCCTGGCCCGGCCGACCGCCCCTTGGCCCATTGTGCGGCCGGCCCACTGACACTGGCACATTTTAGCCGCTGTGTGCACCCGCCATTGGCACCTTTCTGCGTCCTCTGTCTGCACCTTCAATAAGACATCACAGCCTCCTCTGTGCCCACTATTGTACCCCGCTGTCAATGCACATCAAAAGCTGGCTTCTCCGCCGCAGTCCAGCCGGGCGGCCGCCAACACACTGACGGTAGCGTAGGGCTCTGCCACCGCCGCCACGCCATGAAAATTTTAATTATTTCGACTCCCTCACCACACCTCCGGCCTCAATTATGGAGAAGGGCTCATCGAGTTTCACCCGCCACATCGACCGCCTGGCACCAATGGACCCGTGAGGAACGTAACACGTGGTGAGGGACGGGCGTGAGGGGGGAGCCCGGAGAGTGGCGAGCCCAGCACTCAGATAGGGATGGCTAAGTGGCTGCATTCAGAGAAGGCGGGTCTTGGCTTTCTCACAGACACAGGTCAGGGCTTTCATAAGTGAAAAGTGAAAAGCTGGTTCATTGACCCCCCGCCTGGAGCGCACATTGAGGCCGCAGTACGGGGAGTTATTGACACAGCAGGCCCCGTTCTCCGGCCCGGGGCTACGGCCCATTCACACCGACTTCTCACGGCCACACACCTATTGTCAACGTCGCGTTGTATCCATCTCAATATCGTACCTCAATATTGTCTCCCTCCATGGATTCTTTTCAGAAAATTTCCATTACTTTCACAGTTAATATGAAACCTGAAACACAATCTATCTGATCCATCTCAAGAAGTAGCAGGGCACCAACTATAGCCTTTTGCCCACGAATGATTTGTTGGTGATAGTGCTAGTTTGTTTTATTCTCTAAATATATAGAACTAATAGTATACCCATCCTTCCTGTATTATGATTTACTTGAGAGTGTAATGCATCTGTAGGCCTATAGATAATATATACACACAACATCAGAAAAGCGGGCATCGTTCTTTCACATTACAAATCCTTCAAACTTCTTCTCTAGCGGCTCTATATTCTATATGGCGAATCAATGCTTGCTGACTGTACTGTGACGTTGAAATCGTAGGGTTACTTTTTCTATTCTCCTATATCGTCATATCAAATGACGAGGCTCAGGAATAACACCTGATGGTTTTAATGATAGTTTCCATACTTTTATAACATTTATGTATTGCATGCTCATATTTGTATGGCCAAAGTACTTCTTCCAAACATCTGTTTAGATTTAGAGTTAATATATTAGTGTAGAAGGAATGTATCATTCCAATTAAGCCTGCATGGCGTTGTTCCAACTTATCACGAGTTAAGGTGCAAAGCCTTGGTATTTCTGAGGTATTATGGCTGACAGCCACCTTGGAGATAATCCATGTCGCCGCATCATCCATAGCCGAGAGCCTGGCACTCATTGCAATTATTCTCTTGTTAATATTCTTCCTGTCTCAATTTAAAACAACACCATCAGGGCTCTGTCAACTGAAATCACCCATCACAGTAAAAATCAAGAGAAGCTTTTGGAGAGAAGTTAATCCCGGGAGTTAATAAGATGGCGTGGCGGTGGGGCAGAGGCGGGGTCTGACAAACCGGCCGGTGGACCTTTTGTGTCGGGTCCTTTGTGATGTGGAGGTCGGAGCGGGGAGGTGCGGAGGGCGTGTTTTTCTACATTAGTTCGCCAATAATAGAACGTGTTATGGTAACCCGGGATCAAAGGACGCCCTGCCGCCAGCCATTGTCAGCTTACAATAGGCCCACCGCCTTAGTGATGTATAAACAGAAGGGGTGGCCAGGGGCGGACGGGGGTAGGTCGGGGTGGCCGTCGGGAGTAAAGATAGGTTAGGGAAGCCACGGGTTATTAGGATGTGTGGGTGGGTGTGCGTATTGAGGTTTGAAGGTGAGCAGTGATGGTAGACGAGGGAGAATCGGGGAGGGGGTTATATGGATGCGGGTAGGCATGGTGCTGTGGCAGGGATATGCTTAATTAATGAGGACACTGATTTTTAATGGGTATAGTTAAGTTAATTCTAGTAATGACCCTGTGAAAACCGGGCCCAATTTATAGGTATTGTTATAAGAGGTCCTGATTCGCTGTATTGTAAAGAACGAGAGATAATACGCGTGAAAAAAATGTAACACTTCAGATTTGTTTTGAAACAATGATGTAACCCATCCCTATTAGTATCTATTGATAGATGGGAATCTATGCTGGAGAGTGGTCTATAATGACGTTTCACTGGAGGAGGTTAGTGGGGAGTGGCCGTGAACGTAAATCCTCCTGCTGGCAGGAGTGTACAGTGTGTACAGGGTGTCAAGGTTCAGACGGTTATTGGTAAGGAAACGGTTGGGAGGATTACATGTTCACACTTTTAACGGTCTAGGATAATAAAGAAGTAAAGCACGGAAAAACATAATGATATAATTTATCCAATCCTGTTTTAGTTGTCATGTTAAAAAGATGTGCTTCGTTTTATGACAATATAGGCTACACTATTTTGTTTTAATTCAAGATAGATATATCCAAGATTTCCTGTGCACCATCTTTTTTTCTCAATGAAACCATATTCTTTTGGACAGAATACTATCAAGAATGGCCATTTTGCCGCCAACCGGCTTTGTGTGTGACGTTGTCTATTCGTTGTTTGTATAACACAGCGCGTGTATACATGTGACGAAACCCAAAGCATTCTTTTCATAATGGTACTCTCACGTGCACATGACAAGGTGATTACCATTTATGTAAGGAATTTATAAAACATGTACAAAATACAGTATACAAAGACAATGCTTCGAGATGCCATGCATTTCAGAGCAATTTGATAAGTGACGTCGCAATTACAGATTAGAATATGCTTGCATATACGCGAAAAGAACCAAATTCTTATTTCCCTATGCTACTAACATGTCGCACATATAACAATATGAATGTACGCTATATGCCGTGTATAATAAATTCCAAAGCAAGGGTACAAGCCTGTGCTATAAATAGACATATCCAATTTGTAATTTAAGTATGTTAACCTATGTAATTCAATAAAAAATATTTCATTTACTATAAAATTGTTCAAATTATAATTATGATTAATATTGATATTCATCACTAAATCGGCGGCTCACTAAAGTCTTCTTCACGTTACGAGAGGCCATTTTTTTACTCAGGGGCCGCCGATGTTCCTTCCTGATTCTCCCTACATTTTCCATTAATCTAAATAGACTAAATCGGGAAAGTTCACGCAATGGTTGTTAAAGTGGAAGAGGTTAGATCAGGGGACAGTACAACAGTGTTTCTTTTAAAATATAATTGTAGCAATACAAGAATTACTGTTGCTTCGGGTGCGGAGGATGATGGGGTATGATAGATGCAGTTTATGTTAGACCTCTATGTAGCGAGGAATGGGCTCTTGCAGTGGGAGGGCGTGGAAGGCATTGTAGCAGCATGTATAGAGAGGGCTTGGCATTATCAGTGTGGCTGGGAAGGGCAGGGAGGGGATTGTAGCAGCATGTGGATAAAGAGGGCTTGGTGATATCAATGTGGCTGGGAAGGGCAGGGAGGATATTGTAGCAGCACATGTATAAAGAGGGCTAGGCGATATCAATGTGGCTGGGGAGGGCAGGGAGGGGATTGGAGCAGGACATGTGTAGAGAGGGCTTGGTGATATCAATGTGGCTGAAAAGGGCAGGGAGGGTAGATAGCAGAAAATGTACAGAGGAATGGACGATTAGCTTCGGGCTTGGAAGGGCAGAGAAGGGAAGATTGTAGTACAATCAGGTGGAGAGGGATGGGCAATAAGCTTGAGGCCTGGAAGGGCGTGGAGGATAGATAATAGTACATGTAGTGAAGGATTGGTGATTGGCTTGGGGCTGCGAAAGACAGTGGAACAGGTTAGAGTGTATGTAGAGAGGAACGGCTGGGGTTTATTTGTGGTTCCTTGAAATAAAAAACGTTCAGTATTTATAAGTATCTATGAGAACACATGTAGTTTATAGTCAGTAACTGTGTTTATTTCGACTAGGCAAAAGGACGCTACTGGATCTGTAATTAATGGAAAGCACTAGACATACAACCAGGGTTGTTTCTTGTCACTCCTCCACGCAGACATGACAAGACACTCATTACTGCCCTTACAAATCACTTCTCCAGGGAATAAAATGCAGCTGAAGATTAACTATACCTGTGGTTGCGGTTGAGACCTGCCATACCTAGCTACCTCCTGCAAGAAGACTGAATACCTCCTGCCGCATCAAAAGCTCTGCAAACTGGTAAATTTATCCTTGTCACATTTGTTTTATAATTAGCCGTTGGGTCACCACTGGTTTTAGTTCTACCTCAATACAGACTGCCCGTTAGCAGCAACTTACAATGGATATTGATTACCTGCACGTGATACGTGTGCCAGAGTTGCCAACCCCATATAAACTGCAGTATTGAGGATTATTCAGGACATTTTGAATGGTGTGGCATGCCCTTCCTTGAGACTCACCAGGTGAATACAAGCCTTAATCCCCCCTACCCCCCCCCTCCGCCCAAGCCCAACCACCCTTACCCTCACCTGCCTCCCGCGCCCACCCCCCTCCCTCTGTCCCTAACTAATACGATCAGGGCCGATCCCCTTTGTCGACGCCCGGTGTGTCGCCGCCCGCCTCTTACTGCTTATTATCCCCACCCTTTATTCCCGCCCAAATTGGGCGATAATAAGACGAAGGGAGAGGTGCGAAACGCCGCCCCGGCTCTCAGACTAATGGAAGACTAGGGCGTAATGGGGAGCGGGTAGTTCGGGAGAGAAACACACAGCCAAATGAACAGAATAATGAGAACTGATAATACCTATTCGCCCGAGTCCATTGCAATTATTGGCGGGCGCGCGGCGCGGAGAAAGGAGCCTGAAAGGAAGCGTGGTTAAATTGGAGGCGTGGCATAATGGAGAATCGGGGCGGAGAGTGTGTGGTGGGGAAGGGGGGAGAGTGGCTCATCGCTAAGATGGCGACAAGTCTGTGAGCAGAAAGGCGACAATGACGACGTTTTGTCGCGGGGGGTATCGAACCTCCCACTGACAGAGATGAAACAAGTCGCCTGAAAGCCCAGTACAGAAAGATCAAGAATGGAGACTGAGAGAGAGGGGAGGGAGATGGCAGGGAGGAGGATGGCAGGGCCCAAAAAACACCATCACCAGCAGCGCGGCAAAAGGCGACGTGCACGCGACGAGGACAGTGAGGGACACGGAGCGGCAAATTGTTGTTTGTTACCAATAGACCGCTTTTAAGACCGTGCCACCTGGTGAGAACATGTGGAACGAGGCAAACATGAAATTGTATTTATGGAAAAACACATAATACCAACTTCACCAGATTGACCTCTCGTCTATTAGTATCACATTTGGACAGTCCATTACTTGTTTACGTATTTTAAAATTATTTTATACCTCCAATTCCTTAAAGCATGTTATACATATTAGAAATGTACTAAAGCCCATGACCAACCGCCATGTCCCCTTTTGTATATGCAAAATTAATGGACGACCCCTATAGATATAAAGATAAGATCATCCTTGAATAAGTAAAGACGGGTTGACACGGCATACCCGCACCAGTTGTTTTGGGTCCCAACGACCCAAAACCACTAGACAACCATTCATTCAGGTAATTAATGGTAATGTTAAACGGGTGACTAATTGTATGGATATGGTGTATAATGAATTATGAGGAAAAAACTATATTATTATCATAATAATTCCGGAACTGTTAAGGGAAGATCAGGTCGAGCAAAACAGATGTTCATTGTCAGTATCAATTTGTTGAATTATATAAGAATGCCGTAGAGACATGAATCCACCTGTTTCAAATCTTTTACTAAAATATCTCAAAATTACATGAAAACGTAAATGGTTACTTCGACCAGCATTAAAACTAATAAAAGATATGAAAGTTAACTCAAACTTAATCAAAGCTATGTAAAGGGGCACTTAAAATATTTTGTAGTACCAATTACATTGAAAAGGAAAGCATGTGTTGCATACAACATTTATTTAAGTTTACAGGCATTTCTAGCCTGGTTTACCATTGAAAATGGTCTATAGTTGTTTGCAGCAGATTAAGACAGGGTGGTAGCAGGGCGTGAAATAACCCGATACACAGCGCTAAGGTGTTCTTAATGGAATTAGGTTTTGTGCTGCAGAATGGGTATTGTAGCTCCCATAGTGTGCGTTTTTCCAGAGTTTTTTTTAGGTGGGAGGGACGGTGGCACAGCTTAAAGGGTGCGATGTATAGAATATGAAAAAAACACAAAAGGTAGGCGTGAACAACAAGCAATTATAAAGGGTAAAAAGGAGGAATGCGCTTTGCCAAAGTGTGTTTTGATATGAGCTAGTTGGGAGTTGAGGGGAAGGGGACTGTGGAAATAAGATACACCCCAAAGGGTTTTTGATTACTTGAATGCAAGTTACGAGACACGCTAATTACTGTAAAAACAGTGTGAATGAAGTTGGCATGAAAAGTAGTCTTTCTTTCTTTTCCCTGTGAAGTTTATGACAATGTCTATTTACTTTTACACTTATGATAATATTTATAAATGTTCTAGAATAAGTGATATGAGTACAAAGATATTCAGGTCTTATTGAGTTTTGAACAAAGTGCTTATTTTTTGCGGATGATTCGAATTACTAAGAGAAACATTTGGATGCAAACTACCCTTACATGTGAAAGAATACAGACTCCTATCTAGCCTTTTCTATACACAGGCGTTATAAGATTACTATCGCCATCTCATAAAAGTATGGGTGACCCACAGATACGTCACGGTTGAATACTGGGCTGGCCCATGTGTGAAGCAAGACCAGTGTTATATGTATATATATTTATATGTTTTATGTGCACTGACACAATACTTGGACCAGCGCTGAAAACACACTGAAAATACAAAGTTGTCAAAAGTGGTGTCAAAATCAACAACTCTATGACAACCTTCTGGAAACCTTGATGTCAAAATCAACAACCCTATGAAAACCTTTGGACAACCTTAGTGTCAAAATCAACAACCCTATGACGACCTTCTGACAACTTGAATATGAGATACTGACAACTTTGTGACCAAAAAAGCACAGCCATGGGTTGTCAGAAAACATCTCTAGGATTGTCTTGATCTACTGGAACAACTCAGGGTTGTCACAGGGTCTTCAGAAAGATGACAATGTATTTACATTTGCTGGGTTCCTATTATGTCAAATGTTACTAGTTATTATGTATGCCCATCACATTTAGGAGGCCTAAGTTGTATTAGGCCTTAGGAGTTGTATGGTTTTTGGCACCAAAAACCATACAATTAACTTACAATACTAGGGTTGTCACAGACAGAGGCCATGACAACCTTGGGCTGTCATTTTAGGCACCACTCACTTACAACCCTGAAGTTGTCAGGCAGAACTGTTGACGTCTCATTTTCTTCCCTGACAATCTTGTGACAACCTGATTTTCACTTTTGCTTCTCTGACAACCTTTTTGACCTAGGGATGTCAGGAGAAAATGACAACCTTTGGGTTTTCATCCTGCCTCAGAATTCACAATGACAATGCTCTGACCACCCACAAAGTTGTCACAAGGTTGTCGCTGAGTTGTCACACAGCATCAGTGGCCAGAAGTCACCTATGACAGCCCAGAATTCACCTATGACAACCAAAAAGTCACCTATGACAGCCCTCTGACAACTTTAAACTGGCTCTCTGACGACCTTGTGTTTTCAGTGAGAGTTCATTATATGAATTTAAGAAGCGAATGATCTCAGGTAACCCAGAACGCATGAGTCGTTGCAATTTTATTGATTGGAAAAAACAAAGTAATGCTTGTATTTCTTGTACTGTTTGATGGACAATGTAATAATTAGGTAGAGTACAAAACAAAGATTGGCGAAGGATTAAACCAATAACTTACTGAGGGAGTCGACTTAGCAGATTGACAATTATCATATTTGACTTAGTTTCTTGCCAGTCAGTGGGGCGCCCTATCATGTTACACTTTCAATTCACTCGTTCATCTTATGCATAACCCATGTTCACTTTGTCTTCAAATTCCGCAGTGAACAAGCATGTTTATTATAGTTATTGATTTCTCTACTTGTCTTTATTGCTTACAAAAGTGTCGCCATACAAGCCTACATAGGCCTATATAGGCCTACCTCCACCCCATACACACACATACGTGCACATAATATCACACGCACACACTCACACAGTACACACACACAACACAACACATAGTACACACACACTCACACACACACATACACACACACGTACACACACGTACACACAACACAAAACAAAACACAGCCATAAAACTCTAATAAATGACATCTAACAGGTCATTCGAGCCAATACGTCACTCTACATTGATTTCACATCTCCAGTACAATACATTAGACTTCAGGCCAATCTTTTTAACATCATCACTAATAACTCATAGATTATTAGCCGTCATATTAAGCCACTCTGTGACAAATTACTGACAGTGAGTGGGTAACAATACAACCGATGACTGAGTATTGTTTGACACCGAGTAGAACAAAAAGCGGGCTTGGGGAGAGCACGTCGACGGGGTAAGCCCTGCAGGTGACAGGGGGTGATCCTGACAACTTAGGCTTGTCAAGCCTCACACAGTTGTACCATTAGGCGGACTGTGCCTGGGATTAGGCCTAATCCCTCCAACAGGACCTCCCACAATGCAGCAGTGTCAGCCTGCCGCCCCTGTCCCACCCACAGCTTCCATTCTGAGATATCCCTCAATTGAGTCCGACTTTCACCGAAGAAGGGAGTCCGAAAAGAGCGGGATCTGAAACGGACACCCGCCATTATGGTGCCATCAAATGGGGTAGTTTTGTTTTAGTTTTGTAAATACACAGCGTCAAAGCAGATGGATGGATGCATTGGGAAGGGAATGGGAGAATGGATTGTTGGAGTGGGGGGTTATTGAGAGGGGAATTGTGGTGGGGGGAGGAGGGCGACGTAACGGCGAGATTTGGGTTTCACGTGGCGACGAGCCTGGGCGAGACTTTGCTTCCCAGGAATCCCCTCGGCGGAAATGACTAGTGGAAGACAATACGGGCGATAATGGGGAGAACTGACGGCGGTGTCGCGTCGCAAAGACGGCCTTGTGTTCTTTCACGCGGTGGGCTGGGCGAACAGAGGCGGGCAGCATATTGTTCATCTCCTCTCGGGAAATTGGACTTAATCATACACACAGCGGCGCGCTCCAAACGTGCCCGGGTTGGCACCGTTCTGCGGCACCCCCGTGTTTGTCGGACGCCGATCAGTTTGCATGTTAACAATGTAGAGAATCGGGGGAGCGTCTCGTCAACAGCGGCTGGGGGATACTTGGGTCTCAAAGTGAGAGTAAGGGCATGTTTGGTATCCGTATGTTCCTGGGGACCTGAATATGCCCTCCAAAGTAAAGATCCATACCAGATCTTGAACCCTTCCATACAGAACCCTTTCAGACTTCTCTGTTTTGATTCTGTGCCAGCACGATTCCAGGTTTTGAAATATCTAACGCAATGTGAATGAACGTGAGATGGAAGGGGGGGGGCACATTTTTATTTAGTTTTGAAACATTGTACATCTATGTGCCTGCACATGGTGAACTATAGAGAGGTTAATTATCCATTTAAAGTTAGTGCGTGTAAGTGGTATTTAGTTGTATAGATAATAGCTAGCTCCATTCGCAGTCTCCCTCCTCGTCGACTGCGGTCGTCCAATACATAATTATAGTTCCCTCATCATGTAAGACGTGAACACTCGTTGTGAAAGGATTTGTTGTTTATTATCCAATGTCTAGTCGTTCCGTGACAAGAACTCGATTGACCATGATCAGTCCCAAGGTTAGAGTCCCCTCAAACATACTCAGTCAATGCTCCGCACTCTAACACAATTTCTATATGCCTCTCTCCAGAACCTAGACTGCAGATTAAAGGTCCAACCTTCACAGGATGTTTACACACACAGTGCTTGCAGCTACTCTGGCTAGCTAAGAGCGGAACACATTATTATATGGTGGTACGTCACACCGTAACTCCTCCCTCATTTCACTACTGTCAAAGTGAAACATTGGCTTACACGTGCGCTTCTAAGCTCACGTTATGCTGCCCAAACATGGACTGGCCACCCGCGTCAGTACAATGGATTTCTTTTTTCATTTATTTTTGTGGTCTCCATCAATTGCAAAAGAATAGGGATAGCATCTTTATACCTCACAAGATGTAGGCCTAAATCAATGTCTAGAAAGAGCAGTTGCATGGGATTTTGGATAGACTAAACCACCATTCAAAATGGAGAAATATATATGATCATATAAGTTATGGAACTATATCGCACCATGTCTTGACCCCTCAATGATGAATCTCCCAAAGTCTGCGTGCCCCCCTCCCCTCCCCTTCAACCATATTCTGGTAAACGGAGGGTTTCATTGGTGAGCTCAAAATAATTACCCACTGCCGGTGTTCCCTGTTTGCATGCGTCCTGTGATTGGTGTCTTGGAGGCGGCGGTCTGCGCCTGTTTGCTAACGGAGGCCGGCGGTTCATTTGGACAGCGGCGTTTATTACAGATATAAATGGTTATTTAATGAGTGTTGAGACGTGATGAAAAACAGGTGACCAGAACGTGGGGAGCGGGAGTGGACAAATGACGCCTTGTCTCGCCATGCGTGGATTCCTGCGGGATCTCGGCCATTCACGTACACGTGAGACCTGTGACGTCATTGATCTTGGTGTCTCGACCATTCAGGTGGGGTTTCGGCCATTGACATTGGACCCCAGCAGTTCTGAGTGTCTTTCGGAGAGTCGTGTGGGATCTAGGGGATTTTCCTGGGAAGTCAACTCTTGGCAGTCAGTACGCGTAGAATCTAACCGCATAAAATTGAGTGATTCGTTTAAATAAAACTTCCTATAGGAATATTTTTGGTGGCTGTCATGATCTACCATACATCTGTATCAAACATAGAGTCTAGGATAATGTATTTTGATCACTTTGAGATACTAAAATATCTTATTTTTTGGGAACCACTAATAATTCGAGAGAACTAGAAATATTAATAGGCCTACATTGCTATTGTTTTATAAACTTTTGATTCTCTCTGTTCTGTGACTATACTACATGCATCTACTTCTTTAATACCTCTACGAGTTACAATAACCCTGTATGAGTTAACCCGCTTCCATCCCCACCCCCTTTACTCCCATCCCTCCTCCCCCCCTCCGTTCCTATAACCTCCCTCCTCCTCCCTTCTAGGCCCCTCCACTCGTACCGTTACCTCCAAATAAGACGGTCTTAAGTCCTCCTCTGGCCGCCATTATTGCGTCTCATCCCGCTCTCAACACCCATAGTAGTGGCGCCTTCTCCAGCATCCAGGCCTGAGACGGTCGTGCCGCTAAAAGTAAACCATCTTACCCACTCCCCTTAGTCAAAGTAAACCCCATGTAGGTCCATCCACCCCCTGATTCACTACACTCAGAGCCTCTCTAGCCCTCCTCCTTACCCCTCCATCTACCTTCATTGAAATCCCTCCTTTTACAGCGTGTCTTTAGATATTTTGTATATACACTGTGGCTATTATCCGGTCAACGTGCCTATAATTCGCTATCACGCCATAACTTTGAAACCTTTTCTTTTATGAAGCTTTATTCATACTTGTGGGGAACATTCGAAATGTAATTTCCTAGTGTTAACCCTAACGGCAAAAACGTATTTCTTTATCATTTGAAGTCATTCATCTTTCATCTGTTAGCCGATAACAACAAACCAGATTCGCTATGAGAATATTTGCATCTTATTAGCCAATCACCCCCTAGTGCTGACTGAGAGAATTACTTCCTATCTCTCTGTAGTTTCTTCCGCAAAAAACACATAAATTCTGTGGTATATAATGTAACTCAGACCCCCAAACCTTCACCTGTGACTTGGTACCATAATTCTTAACTTAATATCTCTGCCTCACCTCTCACTTGCTACCACAGGTCCTGCCTTAACATTGTCTCACCTATCACTTGGTACCACAGGTGCTGCCTTAGCCCCCATCAACTGTCACTTGGTACCACAGGTCATGCCTTAGCCCCCTTCACCAGTCACTTGGTACCACAGGTCCTGCCTTAGCCCCCCTCACCTGTCACTTGGTACCACAGATCCTCCCTTAGTCCCTATCACCTGTCAATTGATACCACAGGTCCTGCCTTAACCCCCTCACCTGTCACTTGGTACCACAGGTCCTAACCTGGACCAGCCTCACCTGTCACTGGTACTACAGGCCCTGACTTAAGCCCCATACCCACTAGGACATTTTACCAGCAACAGCAGAACCACTGGTAAAATCATAACCAATTCAGATTGCATGTTAGAATGTAATATGTATGAAATGTTACATACTAACATGTGATCTGAATTGGTGATGATTTTACCAGTGATTCTACTGTTGCCCGTCGCCAGTCGTCAGCAAAATGTCCAAGTGGGTATGGGGCTTTACACTTGCCTCGCCTGTCACTAGGTACCACAGGCCCTTACTGACACTTGCCTCACCTATCACCTGGTACAATAGTGACATGGATGAGCCTACCCTAAAACTTAAGACAGCATAGTCTTACTAAGACCTTCCTCACCTGTCCTGTTACTGCACTGTCTGACTTCAAGCCACTGCACCTGTTACATGGTACAGTATTGCAGGTACTGACTTAGATATGCTTCATCCATAACTTGTCAAAATAGGTCCCGATTCAGAGTTACTCTTTTTATTTTCCTGACGCCTAGTCTGTGTCCAACCTTCCCTTCGCATCTTATCCTATGTGACTGCCTAAACCTTTCCACCTCATCTATCATTCCTTGTACCACAGCCTTTGTCTGTAACAATATATCTCTCATTCCTCATTCCTTACTCCTTATCTCTCATCTGTTTCTCTTTTTCTGCTCACCAACCCTTCCTCTCAATACTATATCTGCTCAGTCCCCATGCCTGAAACCCCGTTTCACAATCTCCTTAGATATCATGCATAGGCTTACACTTAATCCCATACGACACACTGTACCTCTCCTTACAGTTAATGACGCGCATTCGGTCAATTAACATTTACCGCTTCAACCCTCATTTCACACTCGTAACCATTGAAACCTCAGACACAAACATTAATGTATTTTGGGTCTCTCCCTTTATCGGCGGGTCCAGAAGATTTAGAAGGGAGTAGGGCCGTGTTTATCAAAGAAAATACTCATCGGAGCCACCAGGTTTACATTTAAAGATAAAACAATTGGGACCAGGCCGGTGGGAGTGCATGCCGGTTTTGCCCTCAGACACTTAACCCCTCACTCATCAACCTCTCCTATCACCTTTCACCTCACATCCCTCATTTCGCATCCCTCACCCTTCAACCCTCACATCTCACCCCATGATTCTCACCTTTCGCTACTCACCCTTCAACCCTTGACCCACATCCCTCACCCTCATCCCACAACCTTCTATCCTCATCCCTCAACTCTAAACCATCACTGGTCAGCCTTCACCACTTTGCCATCAACCCTCCAACTTCATCCATCACCCTTCAACCTTCACCCCTCAATCCTCTTCCCTCACCCTTGGGGGTCTGGATGGGGGTCCCAATGTTGAGTGTCAAATTAAAAAAGAAAACGGCAATGTCGCATGTCTTTGTCACTTATTTTTCTCAATGTCGCATGTCGAATTTAAGAAACGACCATGTCTAATACTAGGGTATTATCCATGTCTGTCATTTCGTTAAGGGTTCATGTGGCATGTCGATTTTAAGAAACGGCTATGTCGCCGTGTCGAATTTAGTGGTCAACCCCCATACCCTTCACCTTCACCATACACCAATCGCTCTTCACCTTTCATCCCTCACTTCTCAACCCTCAACCCTCAATCCTCAGCTCTCAACCCTCAACCCTCAACTCTGAACCTTCAACCTTCAGCCTTCAACCCTCAACCCCTAAAGCCTGTATTCCACATGCCGATTTTGTTGCCGATTTTAAAAATCGGTAGGAAGAATAATGGTCAAATATAGAAGTGTTATGCATTGTTAGAAAGGTCTCACAATTCTCTTTCAAATGATATATAGGATGTCAAGATCCATGTCGTATTCCCAGAGAAAATCAACAAAATGTAAAATCGGCAGCATAAAAATCGGTATGTGGAATACGGCCTTAACTCTCAATTAACCCTCAACCCTCAACTCTGAACCTTCAACCCTTAGCCGTCAATCCTCAGCCCTCAACTTTCGGCCCTCAAACCTCCACCCTGAAAGCTAACCCACAACCATATCTCTAAATCCTCACCCACACCCACACCCACACCCCCACCCACACCCACTATTTCACCACACCACTTACTCTAATTTCATAATCAAACTTCTCATTCCACACCCTTTACACCTGAACTCTCCACATTAATAATCCAAACTCCTTCAATCTATAGACCTTGTGCACAGAGGGTCACGTGACCAGATTTTGGTGATCACCACGTGGTTACCACACCCACGTGGCTATGAAATATATATACAATTTGAAGAAAATAATTGTCAATTATGATGTGATGAGTTTTCTATGGATGAATCAGACAAAGATCCTCATCATAAATTCTTTAGAATTGTGAATAATGATGAATTTAAATTGATCACCAATATGGCAGCAATGTCAATTTGGGAGATGTGACGTCATGTGCACAACGTCTATATCCGACTCTATATCAATTTGATCAAAATTGCTTTTCCAGACCTCTTCTAGTACAATGCCCATCGACTATTGGAACGGACCACGGGCATGAACTCTCTAGATGGCGCTACCCCTGTCTCATAGTTACTTATAATACTAACAGGGTAAGAACCTAAAACTGTACCCTGCAGTTTGCACAGACATATATTTTGGATTTATGCCTAAACTATTATGTTTTTGTGTGAAAAAAACAATGGTTTGAATTTCAGACAAATGTTAAAAACAATTGGCTGTCGTGTTTTATTGATATTTATGCTCAATAAATGGCAATTGACAAATTCATTGAAAAAAATGCAACCCCACCCAGCATAGCAGCATACCATATATGGCAATGCCCTTATTTGGAAAGGACTTTATGAATGGAGGTCACATGACCAACCATATAGGGCAATGTGCACATAGGCCTTTTGGTAACTATATGCAATATGCAATGGTATTTATAACTCCTGTCCATGTTAAAACCTATGTTTGCCCATAGTTTTGCCATAATTGTGTAATGTACATTGCTATTTCCTTCACACTGGTTAATTAGGGCATGGGAGGGTAGGGGAATCCCCTGTGACATCATCATGTTAGTTATACAAGAGGCCCCTGAAAGGGGGTTTTGAACAAAAACCTCATCCCAAACATAATACAGCAACCTCATTCAGCCCAAGCATTTTGTTCCACTGACATTACAGCAAACTGTGGTATAGTGGCTATGGTGAGGGACTTCAAATCAGAAGGTTGGTGGTTCAAACCTACTGATGGTCATGTTGCAGTTTGACCATGTTGCATTTTTTCTTATGCAAATCATCTTCAATCTAATATTATTATCAACTTTTACAATGCTAATCATTTATCTTTGGTATACACAAAGATATTTCAATTTTAGCTTAATGTTATAAAGTTGAATAAAAGGAAAATTATTTTTTTTTTACAATTAGACACAGGTCATTAGCTGTAGAATTATAAGCATTTATACAGCCTATATATAAGACAAATAAATGGTTGGATAGACATGAATGTCAGATCATTCTGTTGTTCTTTCACCCAAATGAATGCTTTTTTAAAGTGATTTCTTCATTTATTAAAAAGAGTGACGCTGCCCTGACATGGGTGGGATTTGAAACCCCAACCTTTGGATTTGAAGTCCTAGACTCTAGCCTCTGGGCTATTTCTGACCATGGTAGATATGGGTGTTAATGAAGGCTATGATTATACAACTACTAACTCTCTACTTGTATTGAGTTCAGAGAATGTCTGAAGAAGTTTTTGGGGAAACCCTTTTAACACTATAAATAACCATCCAATCCAGTGAATGAGTTGCATTCTGTTCAAGTAAGGGGCGCTGAAGGGGGAATCATACATAGAGCTATATCTTCTGGGAAAACATTAACTACAAAAATTCAAAGCACACTGCAATAATTATGATTTAGTATTGTATTAATGACAAAAATATAATAAGTTTAGTTGTGTTTTTTTATATTAATATCAAATAGAACTGGGTCATTCACTGCAGTCTTGTGGGAATCCCATGCATCTGCTGGTCATCAGCTTATAGGTTTTGCCAGGCACCAGCTAAAAACAAAATGGCGAGTGTGCTACCCTTTCTATTCTTATAGTTCTAAGCAGGAACCCTGGTGCCATCTAGAGGGTTCATGCCCGTGGAACGGACCGTAATCATGTCTATATTGACAAAGGCTTTCATGACGAAGACTAGACTCCCTCGGGTTGTTTAATACACTCGAAATGAATAGTGGGGTCGGCCCTGAAGGGCCCACTGTTGAACTCTACACTTTAGGTCCTAGCAACACTATAAGAGTGTATACAATACATACACAATTGAATGTACATATAAGAATATAATAAATATAATAAGTATATACATTCGTATATATGTATATTACTATTGATGCCTATTCAAAACGATTAAACTAAGGATGTCCGAAGAGTTGAACAGTTGCACTGTCTCTTTAGCATCCTTATCTACCCCGCCCCAGCCACCGCATTACCCTTTGAACCTAATTCACTCTACCTTATTGAGAGGAGCATACAGAAATTATCTGACAATTTCAATCTTTCATTTTTTGCCTGAAATAAAACATCCAGAGAGAAAAATGTATTTTTAAAATCTGAAATCAAATAATAACCGGGAGCTGTTACCTCCCCATGGCATGGTCTAACCCCCGGCCCTTTGCCTACTTCTGATCCGCCTGTTTACAAAACACCGCGTTGAAGGGGTGGAGAATGGTTGAATGATGGAATATGGAAGGGATAAAGAGGTAAATGGCAGGGATAAAAAAGAATTGTTCAGTCGAACCGTTTTTAATGGGTCCGCCTTTCGTCACAAAGTTCACACATAACGCGGTCGGGTTGTGATGTGGTTGGGTATTGTTGGGTTGCAATAAAGCACAACAATAGACAATAGTAATGGACAAAGTGGTGACAACAATGGACAACAGATTAAAGTGTCGACTATGATGAACAACAAAGTGCCGATAGAGGTCGAAAATGGTGTTAATATATCAATGTCAACTGTTTTAATACAAAGAATGAGTGATACGTATGTTTCATGAAAGGATATGATATGGAATTGTAAAGGAAAGAAACAGCTGAATACATTCAACGTATTTACTTCAAACAAACAATTTCCGCCGCCGCCGATCAGTTTCAGCGCCAATTGGCCAAGTAGTATACGGGGAAGGCCGTTTGTGGCTGGTGACCGAATAGAATAGCACCACAGGGTGGTGTGCACAGAGGTCAACGATTAAAATATAGTAGAGCGGTGCTGTAGTAGCCAAGTCCCAAAGGAGTGTGGGGTAACCGATAGCCCTTAATGTACCAACAAGCTGAATAAGTATAAATAACATTTTAGATATAATCTTTCACTAGACCAATACCTTTGCTGTAAGACCTCTATTCCTGAAAAACATGCTCAGCGGGATGGTCGCAGTACAAAAGAAATTAAGGCTATATTCTATCACGTAATGCAACCAATTATGATTGGAAAAACACAAAAATAATCGTAAAGAAACTTCGTCCGCCGGCGCAGTAAGCGTAAAATAGAGACCAAGGCGATATGTGGGAGGCAAATCCGACAATAATGATATTACTAGGGAGTACACAGACGAATGAACGTTATTCATTGGGATACTGCCTTGATACAGCTTCCCCCACAGTATATGTATATTATATAAACTTACTGGTTTGCTGATGGCAACTAAACCCCTCGTCCATCGTATGATAACTAGCTGTTAATCAATTATATCAATGGTATGTATACTGTAAAAAAACAATTTATAAGATGTATAGAGCTTGGATTGATTTAGTTATCGTACCTGGAGAAATACCTTAGACTCCCCATGGTAGGCTGGTCTCATTGTGAGCTTATTCCTCCCACACCCACACGCCTCCTAGTGAGAACTGGCCGCACTAACCCTGCTCCCGCCCTACCGTGCCGCTCCTGCCAATCGTCGATACAGAAACAATAGGTGGGCGTGGCTTCAAATAGGATCGCCTCCGATTGGTTAACATCACCAGTCCTTACCTAACGACGCCCATTAAAAGGTGAATTGTCGTCTGCGTCAGGCGTGAGAAGTAGAACCAGCGCCTGCCAAGTCTGACACTTTCCCGCGCTCCGTGCGACGAGCAGCAGACGACATTCAGAAGCAGAAGGACGCCGTGCCGCCGACCGGAGAGACGCGCTCTTGTCACGTGATCCTCCCAGAGAAGGCTGGCGATCCTGTAAAATCCACTACTGCTCCGACTCTTCCCGCATTCTCACTCTCCGTTCATTCTGCACAGACTGAAGACCAGGCCAATTGTCGTCTGCTCACTGTATTATCGCCCATTCCTTTCCCGCCACCACCACGGGGTTATCTGTGGACGCTGCTGGACGTCTGCAGACCGACTGACAGGTGACCAGGCCGGTCACGTGGGTGGACTAGAGCAGCTCGCGAGCAGCTGGTTCTGAGGACTGACCGACTCACACTGACTCAGGCGTTCAAGCTGAATAGAAGGACGCACCCGCCTCTGATCTTTTCATTCACAAATTGGAGACCCTGAGAAACTTTAAACACTCGTCATCGCAGAATTGGACTCACAGGAGATCTACTCGCAGTTACTCATAACGCTTTGCTGAACATAGAGCAGCTCACCTTCACATACCGGACAACAGACATTCTCAGTATCAGGCTCACGTATAGCGGTCAACTGATTCGGGATTCATCTCAGGGACATCCTCGCGAACAGATAAAGGGGCGGGCGCTTTGGCTGAGACTATCCAGGTGTAATTGGTCATCGCTGTAACTGTCATGCTATACACGTGAGCTGCACAAAATAACATACTATAATTAAACAGGGAAACTGACATTTGAAAGAATAATTTAAGTAGACTCTGTCCAGTTACCAGGGTATATATCCATCAGGATGTCCGATATTGTCAGGATGTCGACCCAGGAGGATACCCGTTCAGGGTCGCCTGTATCATCGCTGTCACCCCTGTCACGGATGTCGCCCATCTCTCCGATGATGGGTCAGATGGGCAGCTCTCATCACGCCCCACCGCGGCCCAGCACAGAGGATGAACACGTCAAACGTCCCATGAATGCCTTCATGGTGTGGTCCAGGGGACAGAGGCGTAAGATGGCGCAGGAGAACCCCAAAATGCACAACTCAGAAATCTCCAAAAGACTGGGGGCTGAGTGGAAACTCCTGACTGATGAGCAGAAGCGGCCTTTTATTGACGAGGCCAAAAGACTGCGGGCACTACACATGAAGGAGCATCCTGACTACAAATACAGACCGCGACGCAAGCCAAAATCACTGCTGAAAAAAGACAAGTATGCCTTCCCCATGCCCTACCTCCAAGGCTACGGCTGTGGCCTAAGCCTCACGTCGCAGCCCTCGGCCGCTGACCTGCTCTCGGCGGCGGCGCTGGGTGACATGAGTCGCTCCTTCATGCCCCACATTCCCACCTCCCTCTACCCGCACCTAGACCATGCGGCGGCGGCGGCGGCTGCTGTTGCCTCCCATCGCCGGGCCGAGGCCGAGACGGGCGGGGGGCTGCGGACGGCCGGGTCTTCCCACCCCCACGACTCCCTGTCGCCCGCCCACCCCCTGTTCCCTTACGCCGGCCTAGGTCCGTTTACCTCCGGCGGGCTCTCCTCCCCGTCCTCCCAGTACATGCTAGGCCCCTGGGCCACCCCCGGCCTGCCCCACTCCCCGTTCAGCCTGCCCTCCAGTGCCCCCTCCGACCTCCGACACCCGCTAGCCGCCTACGTCCTGCTCCACAAGCCGGGCGAGCGGAGTAAGCTCAGCGGGGGGATCTAGTACCCACACACACCCTCCTCACCCCCTACCCATCCCCGCCAACTCATCGTTTACATACACATCATTTCTGTTTAATTTTGGGACAAGCGTGAATGACATTACCTAAGAGAGACACACTTAACGGCTGTGATATCACCCCACAATTCACACTATGTGGGCCGGCGCACCTCCCCTACCCGCGCCGCCAAACCGTTGACTTTGATATGAATAATAAATCTCCGCGCTCGACAGAATACGAAGAGGGCAGTTTGAGCAGAGCGGCCGGCGGACAGAGCAGCCAGGGACGGAGAGAAGGTCACACGTCTCCCAAACGGCAGGTGACATTTTTAGCAGAGATTCTGGTTCGGTCTTGTTGTAGTGGGAGCAGCCTTCACCCGTCGTCGACCAGCTGACCCCTGCCCACTCACCTCCCGACCCACCCCCGGCCGCCGCCCACCTGGCCACTCACCTGGCAGCCTCACCTGGCCACCTCACCTGGTACCAGCACAGTCCACTTCAAGGTAAGACAGGTTATTAAACCCATAATGAAGTTTTGAAAGTATCAGTTAGCGAGAATTTATGTAGACAAAACTTGCATTTTTATCATTATGTATACACTCATCCAAAATATGTTACCATGTTATTATGATGTCTTTTCGTGTTTCATTCTGCCTTGAGAACTCCTATATGGCCGTAGTTGTCCTTTCTAGTTAATAAGGCTGTGGCAAAGGAGGGGGGTAGATATCGGTTTAGAAAGATCGCGTAATAAGGAATCGATATAAATTGGTGAATGGTTTTATTAATACGGAGTAAGTGCGGTCTGAGGGATAGAAGCATTTATAGTTTTTATATTTGGTTAATAACATGTTTTCATTCAAACTGCATTTTTAAACACATTTCTGGAAGGGTATTAATGTCCATCTATTGATAATTGCATACATGCCCTATCAGACACCACAATTAAGAGAGTATTAAATAAACCTAATCAATAATTCCTATTTTGCTCATTAAGTGCCGGTAACACTACAATACTCAAATAGAAACTACTTTAATGTTGCGTTTCCCTTCAAAGTCAGGTTTCGCACTTTGTATTTCACATTGATTTTAATTAAACTATGTTTCTTTTCTCTATGTTGTATTTCTTGTACTTGTGTTTAACTACCAGGTCTATTTCCCTATTTTCCGTCAGATATTTAAACGATATTAGTGTGACGTATATATCACTTAATTTGTAACCAGAATGTTTACAATCTGGTTACAAATTAAGTGATATAATTATATATACGTCACACTAATATTGTTTTTTCTGTATCAAACGTTTACTTCGCTGAGTAACATAGAGTATGAATGTATCCTAATCATCTGACCCTAAAGATGTGATAGAAATATTTTATTGAGTAAAGACTATCATTCACCCTGCCAAATCCTTAACAATATATTACCGAATCCTGTAATAATTATGATATCAGGGCTCACATCCCTATCTTTCCCATTCCTTAACCCAACCCCTGGGGCCGTTCTGGTGGGCGAGAGTTAATGTAAAAGATACCAGCTAAGAATATTTACCATGAGAAATAATCTTCCCGCCCCGCATTGGTCTATTTGTCAATATCAACACACTGCAAGAAGGCCTACGGACAGATAGATTAATACGGATGCAGTAGAAAACGGACAACATTGCGGTTGTCTATTTTACGACCTATCAGTAAGCAGTATAGTCAAAGTGTGGTTATGCGCGGGTTACGATTGGTAAAGTAGTATATGAAAGTGGCCGTGTACTCGGGTTACGCGGCGCCCTAGTAGTTTCTAAGAGAATGGGGGATGTGAGCAGGCTATGGCCGCTTTAGTAGTGCGGAGAAAGAGAATAGTTATGGGGATGCCTCGACCCGGGTAGTCCACAATCCTGATCGTGTCTCCGACCCTCGCCTATCTCCATGTATCCGTCAACTGCCGGTTTCCAATGGATGGCTATAACGGGGAGTAGCGGGGGAGTAGCGGGGGTTAGGAAAATGCGAGCATGCAGGGTATATTAAAAAAGTTGGCGTTCTATTCTACCGGGACCATGGCTTTCTTTCAGTCTGCTTGAAGTTGCAATTAAATTACAGTATTAAAAGGTTTTTTTTATCTAATTAGTTTTATTGTTTACTCACAATAACTTGAATATTATTTTCCATTGAAAAATTAGATACAAACTCTATACCTACTATTGGCTCTTTAATATAAAGTCAATAAAGCGCAGGTATGAAGATAACAATACACGTCTCTAGATGCCACCAAAAGTATCCCATTACTGGTGAAATGAAGTTCCATGATATGAACAACTTCTACCGTGTGGGAAGCGAACCTTATTCAATAATAACTTATTTATTTTACCAGAAGGCCTTCTCTTTTCATACATAACCCGGGCGGGTTCTGTCAAACATCCCATATAAGATATGTCTACTATCAACGGCACCCAGTTCACTAAATACGCATAATAAGTAATAATGATAACGTCAGTCAGGCAGAAAATTCAATTCTAAGGGCACAATTAGTTTAGATGTATCTTGATCCGGCTCATCCCGGCTTTGCCAACGAGGCTTACGGGGGGGCATTGATAAAATGTAAGGTGCTTCGAACCTATTTCTTCCGGAAATCTTAGAAAGGTTCGACAATATATTACTACCATTGTTCACTCTCGTAGCCGAGGTGTCGATGCGGCAGAGTGACACACCCCCATGTCTTTTCAGACAGACTAAAACAGGGTTACACACGTCCTCATGTCTTCCTAGAGACACCAGAACAGGGCTGACCATGTTAAGGCCCGGGCTTTACACGTGTGTATCCATCACGTGGCGGTAGTTTGACGCGGTCTGTCAGGACCAAGTACTCCCCACACAGCCGGCATTCCACACACACGCCCCGCACGCTCCTCAATTACCACAAGGGGGATTCCAGCTACGAGTGGAATGGCCGCTACTCGTCGGTTTATTCAGTATGCTAATATAACAAAACAACACTTTTTGTTTTTTTCTGAAAAGGAGGTTACTCATATTTAGTATGTCTCACTGTGTTAGATAAGGCCCTTCAAGCTTATTTCAAAATAAAGGGCTATCTGGATAAACTGTTTATTTTGATAAATCATGGATCTACACTATCTATATGAAACACAAAGAATTGATTAAAACCTGGCCTGCGATTTTGGGAAAGAAATAGACAAACTTCATGGCCTCTCAATAATGAATTGGCTAAAGCTTATGTCTATAATCAAAATTTCACAAGATGACCTCGGGCTCTTTTACCTATTCCGTGACCGTCTAGACTCGGAATGATAGAATGTCACGACAGTCGTTCTTGTAATTCCGCAAATTCTTGGCTTCTCTTGATATAAAATACATTAATTCTTGTAGGAGAGAGTATATGCAAGGTACAGTTGCAAGATTTCCATACCTTGCCAAAACGCCCTCCCTCTTTCACAAGTCATCGTACATCAATCACATACCCACTCTCCCACATGCCCATTTTCCCCATTGTAATGTCCATGGCACTCTTCCCCACATGTCCGCTTTCCCCACATGTCCACCCTCCCCCCACCTTATACACGCTGTCTAAAAGCATGCCCCCCACATCCAGCTATATCACTCGAAATATGACATATATAGTCTCTCACCCAATTTACTTACATCGACTCCATCTAGCCACATCCGACATAGAAGTCAAAAGAGTGCGTGAAAGAGTAGGACCTGATGACCGTTTTACACTGACTAAAATAATTCATATTTAGGGGAAGGTATATCCAAAGACACATGGATTGGCAATTCAAAGTTTTAGAAACTCAAAAATCATAGCGTTACATACAGGTAACGTTCTTTTAAGCGTTATTCATAAATAGTTTGATACGAGCCTATTATTGAACATTAGGGAGAAACGTTATTCTAAAAAGCGTCTCAAAACTGTGCATTTCTAGTCTGAAATAGTATAAAGGTCACGAAGATCATATGTAAACGTGAAGACTGAATAAATATCTATTGAAAAAAAAAAAAAAAGATTATACTCTCACATATCGAGATGTGATCCTGACGCGCAATTACTAACTCCCCCCCCCCCCCCCGCTTCCACCAACCAACCAGCCGCCCTGCCTACTGACCAGTGGTCATTGTCCCCTGAAAGCGGGGAGCCCACAACACAGTGTCCGACCACGGCTAATTATCGACACGTCCCGGAGGGGGAGTCAATCAGAGGGGTCACTCGGTGAGAACAGGATGGGCGGGGGTAAAAGGGATACAAGAGGGGGTGGGAGGGAATGAAGGAGCGCTGGGGGAAGGGGAGAGGATGACACTCAAAGAGGATGGGAAGTGGGATGCTGTGTTTTCTGAGTGAAGCTATTGGGGTTGGAGTTCTGACACTGAAAGTGTAGAGTGATAGTGGTTATGGTACAGAATAATTAATATGTAACAGTCACGTGGAAGTGCGTTGATACGTTTTACGTACGCAGACCTGAAGAAACAGGCCGGCCTATATAACTCACCTCCTTGACACGCCCCATCTCATTTATTTATATCCGATCGAAACGTCAAATGCCCCCCTTCCAACTCCCGTCCTTCAATGTAAAAGTTTCAGCCTCCCTCGTCGTCCCTTTTCAGGCAGCAGCCTAGACGACATCAAGCCTCAATTGCCAGTGTACTAGCATGCCCTGTCTACTTACTTACGCTCCTCCATTTCTTCCATTGCAGTGACAGTGACGGCGCCGCATCCAATATGTAAACGCCCGCATCCCGTGACTGGGCCGAGGAAGGCGCGAGGCCCGACAGATCTGACCGGGCACGGACCGCCTCCTGCCGGCAAACGGCTGACGGGACCCTCCCGGTCTCCCTTCCGGCAAGTGGCGCCCTTCCCCGTACCCGGCGACCGGCCAACCATAACCTGGAGGGAATTGAAAGAGGAATGGCCGGATAGGAAGACGACGGCAACTACGTTTGATGGAGATTTGCTTGACAGAGGGACACACATATTATGGCATATTTTAGGGGGTTTCAATGTTAATGATAAGGTCGTCTCCTTATAGTTTAGGTGAGAGACCCGAGCGATTGGTTACCACCCCCACCCCGATCCCCACCCCACCCCACCCCACCTCCCACCGACACATGTTGGGTCCATACGGAAGCAGTGCATCTAGGAGAGATTTACATGCTTTATATTGGGTCTGATCTAAATTCCTTACCCCTCCCCCCCCCCCCCCCTCCACCTACCCGTCCTTAACGTATACTTGAGTCAGAGACGACCGTCGGTAGGTTTGGCGGCTGGAGGAGGGTAGTTTGAGTGTATGGGGAGGGGAGGGGGAAGGATGCTACCGGGTGGGTCCCGTCTCCAGTAGTAAAAGGGTCATTGGGTGCAGTCTCCGTCAGCGGAACAGAGAGTGCGCAGGCGCCGTCGTCGGCCGGCCAAATGTTAAAGTATGAGACTGAATGTAAGGTACCATGGACTCTTTACTGACTTCTACAAGTCTGCTATATTTATAGGCGGCCGGACTCCGAATTGATAACATTATACCACTCATTTTAACTGGATTTTGTCATTCATCAATAATATTCTATGAAATGCGTGATTAGCTTAATAAGGTAATGTGATGAAGATATAATTGTCAGGAGCGTTTTGGCTTGCAACTGGTCACAAATAGTGACGTACGTGATTGGTCACAACATGACCATGATTGTAATGGTGTGTGATTGGTCAGATATATATGCTTGTGTGATGTCACAGCGTGGCGTCATTAGTTGAATGTTGTTTTTACTATATTTCTGTTGCATAGAGTGTTTTCTTCAGATAAACGTTATATTTGTTGTGTTGGAGAACAGAATGCTTTGATATGAACAAAGAAAATAATTATATGAAACAATATTATATATATTCTATCTTGTTGATTGCAAATCAAAATCGTTACAGTGGAGGTGGTATTTTGTGTGAACATTATGTAATAAAACTGATCCAATTAAGTCATACCTTTGTCAGGTCGTTCTTTACTTTTCACCAAAACCACAAAACAGGTTACGCTTTATTTTCCGCTGTCTATATTCACGGATATATTATACATTCAATAAAAGTGGCGGCTATGTAACCAGGGATATCTAGCTAGAGATACCTCATTAAGTTCAGTATGAATAGCCTTAGTTCTGCTTCTTTACCGGCCCTTTGTTAAATAGTATGCCCCGGATTCATTTAACAACAACAGCTTCATCCAGACCTATTCATGAGCTGTAATAACTTACGACAACTCCTCGTTAACACCTGATCACCTATTACGGTCAGGGGGACAATCAGTAACTGCTGAGTCACAATACAAATGGCCTCCTTGATACAATGCATACAACAGGACTAGGGGACGCGGCATTCACCTTTTTACAACAACAATAACAACCCCCCATTTTGAGACGCTCCTACAGCCACTTCCGGTTCTCACAAGAGGCCGCCATGACAGTCGTCGACGTCGGCGGCGGTAGTGACGGAGGTCGGGCGGCGCGCATGCGGACTTGTGTCCAAGTTGTAATTGGCAATTAGGCGAGGCCTGCCTGCGCCGGTTGAATCTGTTTCCCCTCTTAGACCGTCCGTCCCAACACACAACGCGCACAAAAGACACGCGCTAATTTTCTCGGCCACACAATGGTGCTTAAAGCCCGTGAATTACGGCCGTCAAAGCCGCCATTGACGGCCTGAATGACGGCCCCAATGACGGCCTGAATACGGGCTGAGGTCTCGCGCTGGTAATTCGGGCGCGGAAACAGGTGTGGAACGACTGGAGGTGGCGTCGGGATTAATTCATCGGAAGCCGACGGACAAAGGGGGCGGGGGTTGTCGGCGCGGGGCGGGAGGTGAGAAGAGGAGCGTTATTAAGGCTGTTGTCGTCCTTTATTAAGGCACACTTCTCTGTCAGTGTTGGGGCCAGGGGTCACAGCTGATCGCCTGGGTCAGACTAGACGGGAGATGTTGGATAGAGGAGGACCTATAGACGTTGTGCACATAACATCACAATAGCCCAAAATTGTCCGGCCGCCACATTCGTGATTAATTTGATATCATAATTATTATTCACAATATCCTATACATTTGGAACAAACACTCTATCAGATAGATAGATACAACACTAACTAAATCATAACCAACAATCATTTTCTTTTAGAATTAATCAATCTTGAATTCTCTAAATCGCTACTTGGACCTGATCACCATTTGGTGATCATCGATACATGGTCACGAGACCACATCTGCACAAGGTCTATTGTCGACATCGCAGAGAATCAAGTAAACATTAGGGTCAATAACTTACAGGTTCATTATTTTATTATTTCTATAACGCTATGTATTTGATTACGGACTATTATAAATATAATCAAAATAAATCTACATACCATTCTAACGCAAATGACTTACATATTAATATTCACCAGCATTGGTAGTAAAACTTTAAAGCCTGTATTCCAAAAGCTGATTATGGTGCTGGTGATTTGGTCTTTAAATTTGTTTCATTTTCTCTGACAACATGTGTTTCATTTTCTCTGACAACATGTCATGATACTATACATGCTTTATTAATATTAAAAAGAGAATCATAAGTCCTTTCATACATAACATGTCTTTACTATGTCTCCATTTCCATTGCTGTTAGATCGGTAGAAAAATCAGCCAATGGAATATAGCTTTAATTTGATTTATCCTGACTTTGAGATGAGAAAGGACAGCGAAAGAAGTTGGGATAAGAGAGTAGAAATATGAGTGTATGGAGGAAGTGACGTGAAGCTGAGTGTGCACATTTACATATATATATATATATAAATGTAGTACCGGGTCCAGACACAGAGAACCAATAGAATAGACAAACCATTCAGAAGGTAAATATCGGTTCCCTGTTTGCAATGGGTGTGACGTAAGGTTCCAGTCTGTTGAATACCACCAGCTCTCCGACTTGGGAACTATCTTGTTTCATCTGATTAAGTTCCAATTACAGTTATGTGTTATGCTGCAATTGTCACTCAAACAGTACAGACGTTGTCAATTGAAAACAAAGTAAAAGGGGGTTTTACAAAGGAGTCAGACGGTCTACAGTTATGTTCACAAACGGAAGAATAATATATTAATAAATGAATTGATAAAACTAAATTTTCTGGGCTGTATTCCTGGTCTTTAGGCCGACTTGGTTATACGTAATAAGGTTAGTGGATCAGCAAATTCAAACATGGATGACCTTTGCTGACAAACGTTGATAATACGCCATCAAACGTTTGGTAAAATTCCAATGAGATACACATGCTCTAATGTGCTCGTGTGAGAAAGACAGTGATCAAGAACATGACAGACCGGAGTAATGTCACTGGGTTGTCAATATCGCCATGGCTGGTTGATGAGTTTGTTGTACCCGACATTAAATTTGAGGAGTCAAGCATGTATGGGTTATTGTAATATGGAGAAGAAGGGATGTGGTTTTAAGTATTAGGCAGTCAATAAGTTGACTGTAGGTGATGGTAAAGGCGTTGGGTCGTGGCAGAAGAGGTGTTATGGTGTTGACGGCACAAGGTGTTGGGGACTCACTAATGTACAGTAGAAGTGTTCACCAAAACACAGTGCCAAGTATTACACCACTCGACCATTTTGTTGTCACAAATCTTCTATTACCTATTAAGAACATGCCTTCCACGGAAATAATGACGGCGATAATGTTGAACATGGATTATCAAAAGTAGATCACAGCAAAATATGTACAACATGCAAAACAAACAAATACATGAATGAATGAAGATAGACATGTGTACGATAGTCTGTCGAAATATTTTGGCCAATTATACATCGTTTTTTCTTTGCTGATTTAATCAGATCTAGATTTGGTAGTAATTCACAATGTAAAAGACCTCTATTTCAAAATCAACTCAAAGAACCTAATCATATAATCATGTGTGTTTAATACAACATACACTGGCCGTTTAAAAACAGATGTTATAGCGTCAGTACTTTATTCCAGTCCCTGCAAGGAATGGAATGAGTGTGTCTGTTTAATAGTGGGTTTACGGTAGGCGGCAGGCGCGGTGCAGGGGCCGCGGGCGGACGACTCAATCAGGGACCAACTGCCGGCACCAGGGCTTCGTTTGCCAAACCATTTACGGGGCAATTGTTTGAATCACAGGCGTCTTTAGACGGCCAAATGGGCCACAGGGGGTGGGGTGGGCGGTTTGTTGTGGACTCGTGTGTCGGCTTTGGGTATCGGCGGCAACGAACGGGTCGGGAAGACCAACCGCAACCACGGGATGTAAACTATGGCAGGGGATCGGTAATGGAATCCTGCAGGAATGGGGATGGCCTTGTTTACATTGGTGACGTCGGAATAATCTCATCATCACTTCATGTTGTCTGTTGTAGTAGCTTACTAGTGTTGATTGTATTGGTGATTAAGATGAAACTGCTGAGTGTGTCAAAATGTATCAGTGTATAATCATAGGTGCTCAACACTAATGAAAAACGGAAGAACCGGTATGATTTCTGACCAGAATAATGAAAAATAGATAATTATCTGGTCAATTGATCTACACTTATCGTATCATATAATTTCACTTTGTACTAGCACCAAATGGCTCTCTTGAAATTAGAGAAGAAATGTGCGTGTTGTACTGTGTGGTTTTGGGGCTTGCGTTTGATAGAAATCATGTGACATGGAAACTAGACCAGATTCACCTGTCCTTGTAAGACAACTGTCCCTTGACGGCGATCCTTCCATGTACATGATATCAGTATTTCTATAATCTAAGCACCCCCTACGCTGATCCATGTCCGGGTCGGGTCGCCACCATTTTATCTGGTTAATATTGGTCACGTTCAACCCACTCACTCAGGGAAGATGGAAGTGGAACTGTGCGTGTTTGGGTGGGGGTGAGGGTTTGGGGGTGGGGTTAAGGGGGTTACTGTTCCCAACAATGTTTAATTCATTTAACTTCCTAACATGGCTGGTCGGGACACAAATTTCGCCTAATAATAACAACCAGAAAAGTGTTTTATCTGCGCTGGCTCAATGTGAATATTGGCCCTTTACTTCTTTCTTCTATGCCCTGACCCTCCCCCCTCCCACCTCTCCCATACTTCCTCTAGGCACTCTTCCTGCCCATCTAACCCGTAAGGTGCCCCCCTCCCCCCGTCAGACCCCCACCTCTACCCTCCGACCCGACCTAACCACATCAGTGTTATTTAGGCGGCCACACGCCTAGTTTTCCGGACGAGTAGGCCTGAATGGTCGCTAATACGGCGACTAACGCGCGACCCATTCGTTAGGCACAATTCAATATATAACGCACCCATTCAACCGGCGATTGGCGCTTTGAATGAGCCCTAAATGAGTACAGTGAGACTCGATAGGCCCGCCCTTTCTCTTCGCTCTCCCCCCGAGCCCTTGACCGGCCCGGCCCCCAGGCCCCTTCAACCCATGTCGCGCTATTTGTTCGCACCCGGCGATTGGGCGGCGATGCGGAACGAAAACACTTGTGATGAATGCGATAATTCACCCCTTGTAGGCAGCGGGCACGAGAGGGCGCTAGCAAAGGGGGCGGTGTCGGGTCAAATAGTCGCCTTTGTTGTATCTACACTACAATATGAACTGCCACCCCTACCCTAACCCGACCTCTCCGCCCCTCGCCTCGCGCCCCCCTCTCCTCTCCTCACTGCTGTCGTCCTGGGGCCATGGTCGGGAGAAAAAAAGGGAGGCGGGGGGAGGGGGGGTGTTAGCATGTCGCATGGCGTATCACTATTGAGTACCACCTTTCGTCGAAATTATATTTCTGCTATTGATGGGCTGAACGGAAACGTCTTAGTTACAACTATCACTATAAGAGCAAGATTGTGTCCTTCGTGGTTTTTGGGTGAATGAACATAATGAGGTAACGGAAACCGGGAACAACAACCTCCATTATTGTTTGTAAGCATTGGGAGTTGTTTTTTTACTTGTGCTGGCCTTTGGCTTTGGCACCATGCACACGAATATTGATGTGTCTACCTAGTAGTGTATACTGAAACACCGACACGGGTGTTGCAAAAGACCTATATTTACACTAAAGAAACACATCCAATAAATAATTCTGGCATGCTGTTAGTATAATATTATAAGACTGAATTAAACAACATTGAATTACATTTTTTATGTCCATTCCAATCAATTTGGATCCGCATTATTAATTCAGAGAGTAGATGGAGTCACGCATAAGAGGCATGGCTGAATGGAAAGGTTGATTGCACAAAGAGATGGAATGCCATAGGTGTGGATATGGATGCAGAAGGTACCATTACTTAGCCATTGATGCATGTGATCAACCTAAACCCCAACTATATTGTAACTGGATCTGCTGTGAAAACATTTGTTATGTTGACTATTGCTTGGCAACTAAATGATAATTTTGAATCCCAGACAAGGGAAAAGGGATGATCCGATAATGATCCTTTATTATCATTAAAATAAGAACGATTGTGAAATATTTGCTTATGATCATTTATGACTATGTGCGAGGCCCATCTACATTTGTATTGAAAGGAATTGGTAAAATAGGCCTATATGAACACATTACAATATTTATCTTTTCTTTTTTGTTATAAGATACACGTAAAGATATGACTGGTTTGTTATTTTGTGACCGTATTAAGCAAAGGGCACTTAAGAACTAAACACATGATACACTATATGTATGTACATCCCCTAGGATTCCCTGGGATGCCCACGGCTCCTCATTACATGTTAACCATTCCGTCAGTTGACGTTAAGTAATACATTGATATCAAGTATGTCTTATTGCTGTTTACAGAATTGATCTAGAAGAAGAAAGAAGAATTGTCACCTACACTAAGTAAAAAACGACAATATACGCTGTCGAATTGTCATTGTAACGCACATGTTCTTGAGGTGATCTTCACATTCTCCCTGTTACGATCGGCTGGTCTGTAATGCACCACGGGGCCTGTTTTTTAATTAACTTCTCGGGGCACCTCGTTAATGGAAACAACGTGCCTTACATGATGTAAGTATCAAGGGATGAGGGGTCTTATCATTGATCTGTTCAAATCGTTATTGATACCTGGATACTGGACACACGCGTATGCTCTCATTCGGTGGTCAAAACTGCCAAATATCGCTTAAACCAAGGAAACAAGTATATTAAAAACGTTGTACGTTCCCATATGCATAGGTTTGCCATTGGTTATCAAATCACAGTTGGTCTAGGAACAAACAGGCTGTACATCTCGCATTAGCAGTTTTGTTATCGAACGGGAATAGAGGATGGGGGCCATGTACATGGCATTGACCCCCATTGTGTTATCACTGAGGAGACATTTTCCGAAAATAGTAATTATTGAATTATAACTTTCCCCACTGAAATATTTTGAGATAAATAAATGTTATATTTCCCGTAGGAATCATAGAAGAAATCTCCCTACGTGCAGAGATAATTGGAGAATAGGAATAGATGACATGGAATCGGTAGAGGATGACACGTTATTATATCATTAATATCATGCTTTTGGGGTCTTATTAACTCTTTTTGAATGAGGAGTCAATCTGAAATAGGTGGGCTTAAATTAGCGTTGCATAAACGTAGACCTACACACAATCTAAAATATTTGAGACCACTCACAGTTTGATGTGTGTGTACTTAGAGGAAGGCCCAAAAGAAGATGAGTTAATTATTACAAAGACCGAAATTTAGAGGCGCGAACATGGTCCACTGCCTTGGCGACAGATGCCCCTACCCCCATGTGGAGTATACAACTCCCGTAACATATAAAAGAAGACATCAGCGTTAAAATACAAATTAGACGTGGCCCGGATAAGTGCACTTAGAGCTGTTTCATTATATCGCCAGTTAAAGCCCGAAAGTAGGTGGAGTGGTCAGCGATAAACAATAACCACGTCAACATAGGTGTATAAAAGGCTATTGATACAGCGCCAGGGAATCACGATGAAAAAGCACAGGAAAAGAGCTTGAAGAAAGAAATACGGAGAAGGAAAAGGGAATTGAGAAAGTCGGGAAACGATCTTGGGAATTTCAGTTGGTGGTTCCATGCATAGGGGGTAGGGGGTCGAGGGGAAAAGGGAGCTGGGGAGGGTGGGGGTAGGTGCAGGGTGGATGAGGAGGGGAGCTGTAGATAGGCGGGATTTGAGAGAACGTCATGGTAGGAAAACAATCAACAATAACTTAAACCTTCAGAACTGTCAAAAAGGAAATCCCCGCCTGGCAATGGGTGCATAGAATTGCCAGAATGTGGCGCGCGGCTTGTCGGCGGCGCTAAAGGCGGGGTGGGTCCGTTTGTGGGGTGTTTGTGGGCGATAAACGGGCGCCTGTCCCCCGACTGACAGATCTCCATCGGCCGGGAGGGGGCGCCACAGTCAGGTGGGACGCCGGGGGGACGCGGCCAGGTTTGACAGTCGTATTAGAAGCGGAACGACGCGCGCCACCAGAAAGCGCCATTATCAGCGCCATTCTGCGTATCGCTATGGGCGCGTTTTGAGCCTGATACCGATCGCCATCCACACCTGTCAAAAGACCCCGCGCGCGCACAATTCCGCGGCGGCGTCCATTGTCGGACGCAGGGATTGCGGCGAGACGCGCCGCTGACGTCGCCATAAAGCAGTCATTAAGCACAATTCGCGCCACAATCGTATCATTTCTCACACAGTCGCCTGACCCCTTACCCCCTGGCGACGACCCCCAAAGCTCGCCAAACTCTGCAGATCTCCATCCAAACGATTATTTCACTTTGCCCGTCGCCCGTCGCCTGACGAAATAATAAGTGGTGAAAGCGCCCGGGATTGGAGGTGTCAAAACGGGCTCAAATCGCTCTCACACTGTGACCAAGTTGTTTCAGAGGCGAGGACCAAACCTTGGAACTACTTCCTGGAGCGCCAGATGTTCCCTTATCGGCAGCGGAGATCGGCAGACTCATACGCCGAGTTAGGGGCAAAAGTAGTTCCGTACCCATTCTATTCCTTTCTGCTTACTTTCTCACATTTTTGGCTAGGTAAGACATGCAATTTGTCTACTCAACCATGCGCTCCAAAACACAGTTATATGAATATGTGGTTTTGGTCTGGGCATCTGATAATTATGTGGATTAAATTTTAATTTGAACACATCTGGTACTCGAAGAAAAAGTACTGCATGTACATATACATTTGATCGAAATCCCACAAAGGCGGTCAAATCTGATTGTTTCAATGTCCCTAACAGATTTGCATGTCTCCCTATGCACTACCTCTAATTTTATTCATCTTTATGTTTGATTAGCTTTTCATCATGCTCAGTCAAAAGAGCAATCAATAGTATCGGTCACTGCATAAACAAAATTATTGGTAGAAATTAAACAATATACTATACAATATATAAATGTTTCAGTGGCATTGTTACTGAAACACATAAGTTGTAGTTTCGCAATTAAAGGTAATCGTTGATGTTTAGTCTGTTGTAACCATACCTGCCTCTTCTGCAATAACAAGTGCTCAACAAGATCCCTATATGCTTTCCCTGTGCCGCATCGCTCTTTCTGAGTTCAAGCTTCAAGGTTCGAGAGAGAGTAGTATATAAAAAGGGAACCTTTCCCCGGGTTACAAAAAGGCTTATAAAAACAGCTGGGATTACCAATCTTTGATAGACACTTAAAGGTATATTTTAGATACGCATGCTATTGCAATTTCAAACTTGATGGTGTTGACGTTGAAAAAAAAAACTAACCCGTATTCCATATAACGATTTTGATGTTACGATTTTGAGTTTGTCTAATTTTCTTTGTGAAAATGACATTTAAACCCATACATCATAATTATATATCATTTGAAAGAGAATTTTAAGACCTTTCTAGTGAGACGGTTGACCAGGATACCGCCATTAGTCTCTAATACCATATAACCGCCTTACTAATTACTCAATCACTTGGATGGTCAATATTATCGGATAGGTTTTCACCATGAAAAGCTGTTACTTTGAAATAGAAATAATGCAACCGGTCTAAGCCTCAAATTATATTCATGATCCTTCTTCATTCTGCCGTAGGTACCGTGGGGGTATTTTTGTGATTTCATGGTAGTTTTTCATAAAAGTAAATGGTAGATGGCTGAATAAAAGTGCATTAGAGAAAAAGGATGCTGTCTGGCCTCCAGCCTCGTTTTGAGATGGACTGAGGCCGCTCACAGTGCCCCCTTTTGTGGGCGGGTGATCCTATTGTGACAGCCCTATGGAGAGCATTTTTACCGGCATTATCAAACCGTCCATCCCGCCCGCCCGTGTCCAGCATGTTCAATAGAGTCTTTTCAATAATTCCTGTTTCGAACTCCCACATTATACATTTGATATGATTAACTTCCATAACTCTATAAACTACCTAAAATTCTTTACTCAAAGAAAGACATTCTCAATATCTGTATAGGTAATGTAGCTTACTTTTTAGTGTTTCTTGACATCTTGTGGCATTAGGTTGTGGCTTCCATGTAGATCGCCTCGATACGGTTTTCCATGAAGTCTCAGATGTGTATTATACGTTTTACAGACTAGTCACAATCGTAGCAGTGTGGGGTAAGTGTGTGTGCCTGATAACTATTAAGGACTTTTTCTGTCAGAACTGATAATGGTCGCTATGTATTTTACCAAGTGTTATACACCTTTCCGACGAACCTGTGGAATCAATCCTCCCATAGAAGGATTGTTCCCAAATCCTTTAGCATAGGCCCATTGGACTTCATATTCCAAAATAGAGGTTCGGGCTTATACCACAAGCAGGGCGCACCCTATTGATAAAAGTCTATAGATAATATCCTTCTGGATACCTTTCTATCAGGCGCCCCTTCTCCGTCACAATGACGACACCATACCCTGCCCCGAAACACAGGCCGCCTTTTAGCACCCCGGCCCTACAGCCACAGGTGACCGATATCACCCCCATCACACTGTTGTGGGCGTAGTTTGCATAGATTTGACCACTTCTATATATTGTGATCCTTCAGTAGAAATCGTTATCCTGCCTTTATGACATAATGACCTGGCGAAAAATAGGAACAGTAACTCACTGGCTGAAACACATAAACGGTTCGTCATTTTACCCTTGATGTAGTTGGCACAAATATAAATTTCCTTATTTTTGAATACTAAACATACTTTATCAGTTCACAGTTTTTTATCCCAAAAATCTCCCCCACATCACCAAAGAGAATAAAATATATTGCATGCATATGAAGCCAGAAGGCCTTGAAATTGTCAAATAGAGAAATGCTCCCCAAACTAAACTTTCAACAATATGTGTATTTTTCATGCATTTTCAAGTGTATTTCATCCGACCAAGCTAGTGCCTTGAAGGTTCAGGCCCCGCGTGGTTTATTGGCCCACCCCTCTCCGTCTACACGGGTCATAATGGACACCCCGGATTTACCGGTCTCTCTCAAAGACCAGGGCAGCTGGGTGAGGTGGGTGTTGTGTGCCGGGCTTTGTGTCCACTGTGGGTGGGCAGTGGACACACCCTGAGACTGTAGCCAGGGGATATGGTAGGCCAAGTGTGAACCGATAAATCTTGCTGTATATTACATATTCACATAGGTATACTTATCATACTTATCCTGTTTTAGTCCAGGAACCAAATCTGAAAATCATGATCTACCCTATATGGTGGGCTACCTGGATTTTCTAGATTGACCTGCCCAAATGGCAGTTTTTCTGTAATTGCTCATAGACTGTATTAACGACAATAGCAAACAATATATCAAAAAGTCAGGAAACCCTTTCAGATGGTATATGGCATGCTACCATACCTTACATTGCTTCTGATAAAGAAAAAAAGTGTTTTTTTCAGTTTTTGCTGATTAAGCAAAAATTGCTTAATCAAACAGTGTTCACATACCCAAATTCTTTAGAATAATGTTGATTCAGGGTCCCTACAATGCCCTAAGATGAAGAAGAATTAGGGTACTGACTATGTATGGCACGTCCTTATTTTGACTGAATTCGGGATTTGGCTCCTGGACTATTTTTCTTTTCTATGAATTTCATTTTTCTTTATTTTCCTATTTCAATCTTTTTTGTTTTTGCTTTTTTGGGGGCGAATTATCAAATTCTATCCATTTCATTATCAAAAGTAACGCTACACAAAATAATGGACCATTATTCTGAAATGACTGTATTGTATATACGTGTATGACAATTGAGTTAGCCCTATTGAACAGGTCACATAGGCCTATTATTCAACATCCAGCATTTAATAGACGCTTACCTATATTCACGCACCACCTTTAATTTAAACCCCAAAAGGTAGGGTTAGGGTTGGGTCTGGCTTTGTGCAGGGTTAGTTTGGGTTGGAGTAAGTTATGGTAGGCTTTGGGTGAGGTTAAGTTGAGGCAGAGTTTAGGTTAGAAATGGTCTCTAGGGGCATGTGCCAGGAGGAAGTTATTCATATCCTAAAGATAAAATGTCCTAGGGATAAATATGCCCTAAGAGAAAGTGTCTAGGGGTGGGTGCCAAGGGGGTTATTTTCTGGTATTTCTATAACATAGGTTATGTAAGATATTTTCTAATATACGTTAACTACAACTTACAGGAAGACATATGTAATGGATTTGCATAATTGAGATGTTTATTAGCAGTCAACAAGTCATGTGCACATACATTAAGATAAGTATAAATATTGATTACAGACGCCTAGGACCATATAAAGGTGCATCAGTTCTGTTGATATTCGAAGTATTGAAACTATGCAATTCCCAGAACACCAGATTAGTTTCGGGTCCCTTCAAATTTAAAACTGTTTGTCGCATAATCTGAAGCGAGGACGGAATTTTTGCATCAATCTACTCTCTTTTGTCGAGAGGGTGCATCGTATGATTGGTTTGAAACTTATCGTAGATTCTCAATTTTGTGAGCATCCAAACTAGCAGCATAATGATATTGACGAAAAGCGAGATTTAGCATGCAAGCCAAGGGAACTTATAATCAGTATAGAGATATGCATTAAGACACCACTCAGACGTACACGATGTCAATGCAACAATGGCGATGTGGTAATTGAAAAATAGACCACAGTCATATGAGTGCAATAATTCAATTTAAATCTAAATGAATACACCGAAAACAATGTGGTACAAATCCCCACTAGTAATATCCATTTCCTTCTGGTTACGGTAAGTTGATGCTATTTATAACGTCTTTGTAATTAGCTAATTAGATGGCAAGCAGATTCATTTCTAATCACTCCACATGTAGAGAATTATTTCAGAGTTGATCCTTGATCTCTTTCTGCTCCTCCCCCTCTCAAATCCACCATTCTTTCACCAACTCTCTCCTAGCGCTCCCGTCTCTCGAGGAGGAGAGCTCAGAGAAACATATTTTTCTCCAAAAGTTCTGTGTGGCAGGCAAACTTGGCTCATTGTAGTTTATTACTTTGGCCTGGTATTGTGTTTTTGGGGCGGCGGGTGTCGGTTACTCCGCCCGCCTTTTCTGGAGCCTCCTTTTGGCGCCTTTTTCTCGGTTCCATTAACGCGCGCCTATATTGTCTTTCCTTGTCGAGTCGTCTTCAGTTTCTGCCGCCAGGGGTCTACACCAGTTTGCCCGCCTTCTTTCAGCGCTCTGTTGATGAAGTCATTTTACGAATTCATCCCCCACTCGCTCGGCGGGGTTTCTTCACAGGCCGTGCGCATGCGCATTGATCCCTTTTTGTTGATGTCGCATTTCATTCCAGTGAACACAGGGTTTGTTTAATAACTTCAAAACCGCCTCAAGTGATGTGGAAAAACTGTCACAGCAGCGGGGGGTTTTCTCTTACGATTTTGTTGGGCCCGATTGTAGCGTTCTCACTATGCCGGGCGCTCTGGCCATCCAATTACGGCGAGAAATATTTCAATATCACCTTTTCATTAGCGCTCTAACGGCTCAGATAATTCACCCGCAATCCGATCCGGGCTGGAGTGCCGCGCTATCCTCTGTGTGAGCAGTGGCGAACAGCAGCCCCTTTGGCCTTAATTGATAAGGGGAACTGATGTTATCGCCCGCGTGGAAGCCATTGGCTGGGAAGGCGGCTTGTGTTTCTCTCAATTATCGTTATCAAAGCGCGAGTCACTACAAGTTAATGATTAAACTGGCCCGGTGTGCATCCGCAGGTGAGCGGCGTCTGTCTCCATTACCGTCAGGAGAGGGTGCGGGGCCGGCGACGACACGGGCACCGGGCACACTGGAGGAGGGGCCAGGAGGGGACCAGGGGCAGGCATACCATTGATGAACAGACTACTTGGGTCCTAAGGGCATGTTTGGTGTAATGGTATGAATATCATGACCAGCATTTTGATCAGGTTTGTTTATTTCTAGATTTCCTGCTTGTGTAACAAAGCTTATGACTACCATAACAGAATCACGACAGAATAACTGTACATGACCCATACACGTCAGAGATTTTATGGAGAGGAAAAGTAGGCCTAGTGTTGTCACGATTCAATGGAAGATAAATGTTGTTAAGCAGTACACTAAACCTTGGTTGGTATGGCCGGATGCCTTACGTGTGAATAATTAGAAATATACCTGGGTTATAGGAAATCTTTTGGTTTGATGATGATAACTAGGCGACCGGGACAAAGGCCAATCGACACATGAATTACAATTTTGAAGCATATCCGGGCTGTTTTGCTGGTATAAGTATTTTACCCAGCCAAGGATATGACGTTCTAATAACGTTGAAGCAATATTATGTCAGGTTACAGTGACGTTCTTTTGAGGGTTCCCAATAACATAGCTGCAACCAACGATTGCAATGTCACTTTGTGACCTTCTGATAATGTTCCTTTAACATTATTTTTAGGCTAATATTGTGATTTCACTTAATAAGAATGTCACAATAATGTTCTATTTAGGTTCCCTTGACAGCTTACCCAATGAGATGGTCACGGTAACATTCTGTTTAGGTAAGTTTAAGACCGGACGTAATCAGAATGTCACAATAATGTTCTGTTTAGGTGAGCACTGGACCTCACCTAATCAAAATGTTATGATGATGTTCTGTTTTAAGTTGATCGTGAAGTAACCTCACCAAAGGTTATCATGAGATTCTGTTTTGGTTAGGTGGCAACCTCCCAGAAAAATAATATAACAGTGAAATTTTGGTAAGTCCCAGACAAACCAAAACAGTAAAATTCCATAACGTGCATGACCATTACATCGCACCTTGGCTGGGTATGATCCATGATGTTGTGAAAGCAATAAGATTTGAATAATGATGGTTAAATTGAAATAATGATTGTACTGACTTTATGATATGTCATCTTCATAATTTCAAGTCTGTCTCAAGCAAATGTCTCAAAAGCATGTCCTTAAAGAACATAATCATATGAGTAACAAATGTCTAAAAGCCGTGTCCCCACTTGGCTGACAAACAACGCAGATTAGTTGACGTAGCCAACGAATGGTGCTTTCCCTTTCTGACCATGGCGACTGCATCTGCAAATAGGCACTATAGTGCCTCAAAGAATAAAAGTATTATTTCATATACTACTCAGACAATGAATTTCAATATTTTTAATTCTCTTGTATTAAGTTATATGTTGTGTAAATAAACAGTGCTTTGTACTTGATATCGCCAATATATTTTGCATAATATAAGCAACGTACTGTATATAGTTTGACCTATGTACGCAACAAGCTTCAAATTCCCATTTCCATACACTACTTACACAACAATAAACTGCCGCATGTCACAGTATGCGGCAGATCGTCACGTTGATTATTTTCAATTGAAAAAGAATATAAACGAAAAAGATTTTGGAACTCTCCCTCCTGTAATTAAATCTTTTACCCAAGTGAAATGTTTTCAATTACAGCTGCCAAAAACTGCTCATATTCGGTCTTAGCTATAAACCACAGTAGACGGGAGAACAATTAGTCTCGGCCGTGAAAATATGCAAATCTCACCAGTGAAGTGTAATGCCTCTTTGTAACCTATAGAAAGCATTTGTTTTTATTTTTTATTTTCTCATTAAAGTTCAACATCTTCTAATAATCAAACATTTGACGAATGAACTCTTAACAGTTGTGAGCTACATTTTACACCCCTAAAGTCTTGTGAGTCAGTTGATGAATATTTAAATTGTTATAAGCAAAAACGCGAAGAAAAGGTTTACATGATTACTATGTAAACTGGTAAAGGAGTGTGCCCAAGAAACAACACTTTGCAAACTTAACCTAAATACATATAGTGATTTATACCATCTTGTTAAATTATTGTTAAACAATAAACACGGAAAGCCGAAAACCCATTAGATTCTATAATTGACTTGTATTTGTCGAGAAAACATGTTTAAATACAACACATTATGCAAATAATTACCCTGTTTGGCATCAATGAACGCTATGTTGCTTTATTTACCTCCAATAGGAGAAGGGGTCCATTCTTGCATAGGATTTGTGACGGTACGATATCTTAAACATGAACATATCAAAACATAACCTAATCGCATGGTTTTGCATTAACTGCACGTTATTGAAACGGTATAATAATTATGACACTCTTTCTCTGGCCATGGATGACCGGCTGGAATGTGATTGCATTCTTAGTACAACAGTATGTAAGTTCATATACATGAATTACGTCACTTCATTATCCAAATCATTACAGATGATACAAATATTGATTATTGGATGTCATAAGTATACAGTAATGTACTTATCGTTAACAAACCGTTCATATAGTCAAATTAAATTTTCATTGCTTTCTCAAGTAAATTCCCTTCGATGCAGAATAAAAGAGCATCAACAACAACAAAACGTATTGACATTCTGGAATCTGTCATGAACTGGGTTACACCAAAATAGTGCTGATTGCATTGATAAGTTTCCCTGGATAAAATATATACCTTTCTATTGAATAAATACATAGTTGACGTCGTTTTGCCTATTCTAATTCTCTTCTTGTTTTACAACTTTTCAATTGGAATTTAATAAACTTGAATATCTAAAATAAATTTATAATCTGACTTGTCGTAAATGAGGGGGTCTTCCCATTATATGCTACGTAGTTGACAGGGAAGGAAATTATTGAAAAACAAAAAAAGTAAACATATTGAGTCCCGGGAAGAAATTTTAATTTTGTGTTAATTGGAAAGAGTTAATATCAAAATCTTCAAATAACAATACGTTTTCCTGTCAGACCTATAAAGTAACCCCTAGAAATTGGACTTTATCCAGACCACGAGGTGATTAATTGCTGCAATGTACACGGGCTACAGACGTTTTCGACTCCTAGTTCAATATTAGTATTTATTTTCTATCTTGGCTGATGGCTTGTTTTCTTCCTCTTCCATCACTTACGAATGAATCATGGTTCCCTTCCTTCTTATCAACCAGCACTCCTTCTCCAGTGTGGTATTGAGAGGAGTCCCTTTTGTTAAAATGTACATTATTTTAATGCCAATTTCGGCCCTAACATAATTGAAGGAGATCTTTTTCCAATAGAGGCCACCTTCCCCCTCCCTATACACCTGCCGAGAACTCCGCTCCTTCTCACTGGCCCTCTTCTTACATGTCTAGGTCTCTCTTGTATTTCTGGCTTCCTTCAGTGCCCCCATTCGTGCACATTCCGTTTCTTGCCTGATTAACTGCTTGTCCAAGTATTTCCTACCTTGTGTCACTTGCATCATTCCCCTCTAATCGTTGTTGTTATCTTATTCCCCTAATTTGAGGCCCCCTAACACTTATGTAAATATGTATGCTTTTCATATTTATTTTGTACTTAAATTCTTCTACCACTTTACCTCCTCTTTGCTTCCTTTTTCGATTTTGCTCCCTCTACCTCTGCCATTCTTTTCCAACACGGCGGTTCTGCCCCCCATTTCTCTCTCTTCTATTCTGTGCGAATTCTTCCTGTCTTCTCTCCATCTTCCTCCCACCACTTGATCAGTCCACAGTCCCACCACCTCCGTCTCCCACACACAACACGCCCGACCCGCGCCCGCCTTACAAAACGGGCGCGAAAGTTCAATATTGTCTCTCCGATTAGTCCAGCCGTCCATCATTCTAATTATTCCCGCGTCCCTAAACCATTTCCCCACCACAATCCTCCCACAATGCTCCTCGCGAGCCGACATTTCCCGCCGCTGATGACGTCGGGTATCGGTTGTCCCGCCATATTTAATGACTGTTTAATAGAGGTGCTAAGCGGCCCTCTGAGGACGTGTCGCAGAATAACGAGCAGACGACAAAGCCACTTCCGGTCGGCTTCAAATCTCGCCGCTCCGTGATCTTACAAGACGTGATCTCAGGGCGGACGGGGCCTGGTTGGGTTTGGTGTCGGAGCGGGGAGGTGTGAGTGACGGTCCAAAGGGGGCGCTCACCAGGGGGGCGGATAGAGTTCGGACTCGGTAAAGAATGGTCCCAGCCATTGCCAGGTCGGTAGGAAAGAGGGTGGGGTCTTGAATATAAATGGGAATTAATGGAGCCGGTAAAAACCGCAAAATCAAGAGAGTAGGAACTGTCACTGTGCTATGCAGTTACCGTGAAGATCATTATTGGAGCAGTGCATCTCAATCTGTTTTTCATACGGATCATTGAAGAGTCCTATTTAACCCATTTACACATGGAGCTTTATGAATTAACAAAATGCACTGATGGACTTCCACATATTCACATGCCTGTTAAGAAATAACACACACTTCCAAAGAATGACATGGGAAAATCTAGTTCATTAAGATGCTTTTATTCGTAATCATCATCAGGGTTTCCCCTGGCTTTAGTTATAATAATAATGTTGACGTATTTGCAATACAATAGTACATGTCATTCACATTCTACATTTTGAATGATATTTGGAACTGATAATAAAAGGTACAATATTGTTAGGAAAGATGAAGCATCCACATATCTTGTACTATGAAAATATAGTATCATAATATTATATCCAATCCCATATCAATAATGGCCATCACGATCAATTTCAATACCAATTTCTAATTCTTGGATGTATACAGGGATGCATAGTTATTTATAAAAACATGTATTCTTTAGAGAAGGGGAAAAAACTAATGGAAAGGCAAACGCTGATCTATGTTTATCATAGGAGTTTATACCATCCTTTGTGTTGCTTATAATGTTGTTATAATGCCAAGTTGGAGTGTAACAGAAACGTTCTGCAACCATCCTTCTTAAGTCAGTCTGTTATTAACTAAGATGGCACAAAACAGTTACATTATTGATGGTGAGGGTGAAACCTTACCAAATCAGAATGTTATTATAACATAACGTTTTAATGAAGTTAAGGATAGACAACACCTCTCAGCGGTCAATTCGTGGGACTCTTTCTAAAGGGGGCTTAATTTTTTAACATCTATAGCATGATTATGAGTCTTATATGATTGGATAGTCTTTTAATAACCCAATATACTAATATAATTCATAATACAATGTGTAGAGATTTGCCTGTATGAGCATGCCGGGAAAACAAAAATCACATTTTTCACTTTTATTTTTTGAACAAGGATATCTCAGTAACCATTGCATATAACTGCATGAAATTTCTTGGACATATAGATAACACTTATGTGGAGGGAAGCGTGTCTCAAAATTTTGATTAAGGTCATACTTTTTGTTTTATGAAATGTAGAAAATAATATTGAAAAAAATACCCAAAATCTTCCCGTTTTTTGTCATAAAATGAAAACTAAGCCCTAAATAAAAAATCTGAGACACGCTTCCCTCTAAAAGATTGTTATTGACATGTCCAAGAAATTTCATTGGAATCCATTCAGTGGTTACCGAGATATCTATGTTCAAAAAATAAAAGTGAAAAAATAGTATTTTTGTGGATAATTCCTTGAATTTTAAGGTATTGATAACCAAATATGTACCAGAGAAAAATGTGTCCTTTTATTTGATATTTTAGTATGCTGTTCTAGCCTTCCTGGTAACTACACCAGCTTCATTGTCGCAAATGAAGCCACTCTGAGGTGTTGTCTATCCTTAAGACCAAACCAAAATGATAAGAACATGCTGTTTAGGTTGAAGAATGTAACCAGCATGTTGCAGTGTAACAACACAGCATTACATTTAAGAAATATTATTGGGAGCGATTGAACCAATACAGAAGCAAACAGAACGTTGCTGCAATGGTATAATAACGTCATATACTTGGAGGTTATATATGGAGGTTAGATTTGCGTTCCTTTTGGTACCTAGGCCAATATCCTTGAAAGGTATAAGCACCTCCATTCCCCGCTGAGTGTATCCCTTTACATGTCAAACCTTTTCCCTTGTCTGAATATGGGGGTTATTTGTGGTTCGGTCGACAACACTGTTCTCCTACGCCGGTTTTCTATAGCTCTTTTCTTGTTCTCTTTTACTATTTCTTCCCACCTACCTGAGAACCTGCCGCTACATGTACAGCCACCCCAACCTGAATAACCAGGTGGTATGTGGTTCATTGGGAAGGTATAACATTTTGTCTTTATTCTCTCTCTTACTCGTTCTCTCTTTTCTCTCTTTTCTTGCCATCTTTCCTCCAGTATTCCGTCCACTCCCCTCACCCCTCACCCCACCCCAGTCGGTGGGTCGGTGGCCGGGTCAGCGGGCGAGGCTAAGCATTCTGCCCTGCCGTGAAAGGTCTGAAAAGACACTTCACAGCGCGCATTGTGAATCATGGGAAATGATCTGTTTGGGTGGCGTGAGTTCCATTTCCGAGGTGACGGCGGTCTGTGGGCGCGTGTCAATGTCCCAATCATGGCGCCATTTGGGGCAGCCCGTGTTGGCGTATTGACCCACCCCGCAGCGCCCTGCGCGCCCCCCAGCGGCAGACGCTGTCAATGGTCGGGCATTGTGTCTAATAGACTGATAGTACCTCTCCTCAGGGCTAGGGGGCGGTGTCATCTGCTCGTGAGCTGCCCGCGGCCCCCTGATTGACCTTACCCCCGGGCCCTCTCATACAGCCGGCCCAAAATAACACAGGAGCAAAGTTCGCGCTCTTACTCACTCCACAAACTCTCAACTGCATGCTGCCCGGCCCCTTTCCTCAGCCTGTGGGGCGAGCAGGAGGTGAGCAGATCACAGAGTATTGAGCAGATGCGAGTAATTGAAGCGCTGCCGGTCACTGGCCTCATCGATTCTAAGTCACAGCGTGTAGCGGGTAAGGCTAGGGGTTTGCCGCGAACCAGCGGGTAAGAGGGCCGGCTGTTGTAAGAGCTGCTCTCACCCCCTCATTCCTGGTCTCCCCCTCTTACCCTTTCCTTACAACCCTCCCTGGGCAAACTGCGGCCTTTTGGTGACAATTCAGACAATTTCTTAGCATCATTCTTTCCAAAGCATCAGTCCTGCGACCTTCGCTCTCCCCTCTCGGTCGGCTGTTAGAAGAGGGTTTGTAACATAGAGGAGAGCTGTTGTAGTCTCTAAGTATACCACTGTAGGGTGTATGCTGGGAGAGTGGAGAGCAATGTGGGGAGAATCACTTCAAAAAAAATAAAGGAAAACGAAGATAGAAGCAGGGCTTGCGGTTTGTTTGAAAACACTCCAGGCATTTGGAAATTATGTTCACTGTAAATTACAAGGACAATCTACATAAAGCAGTACAATGGATCAGTGGCTTTTTGATTTCTCTTTTATACAAAGGATATGAAGAACCACAGAACAAGCTGTATAACATTAAAGACCGCGCCCAGAGGGGAAGTTTCTTTCTCCAACGCCAGGAACTAAAGCAAGCTACGATGACATTGTTTATTTAGAAACAATAAAAGGGGGGTATATGATTCTGAACTTTATACCTAGTTAATCAAGCAAACAATGAATTGTCCCAGAAGTTCCATAAAGTATTTTGCAAAATTAAATGTCTAAATTACTACACTGGAAAGGGATCATCCTCTGGCACCGCCTTCTCGCTATACCTGAATACATTTGACGCCTGTGCCGTCTGTACCTGTGCTGTATTCTGTTAATTCCCGCAACCATTCTTACTTACGTGATGATAATGAAGAATAACTTCACAGGAAGAACAAAACGGATGACACCGCAATAGTAATATAGAAAGGCATAGTAGAAGTACAACATGATGTTTCGTCGTATAAGAGAGTAGTTTCTCGTGTCATACATCATAAAAATGCAGATCAACAAGTGTAGATATGACGATAGTACACAATGATAAACAGTATGGCTGTTTTATTTTCAAAAGTTAGTATTGTTCATCAATGCCTTATCAGCATTGCATTAACGATCTGTGACCTCCTGTATACATCAGTGTATGTAAACAATCTCCCATTTGTTGGAAACCTCGACTTCGTGTGTACCATCATGTATGTTGCGACCTTCTTTGTGTCTTCTTTTTCTTGATGACCTGTCTCTTTTCCCTGTTTGTAAATGACCTGTCTAATGTTAACCTTCTGTCTTTTGTCATTCTCCTACTAGTTATAGGAGGCTACTAGTAACTCCAGTTTCTTGTCGTATCTCATACCCTTTGTTCATAGATCGAGGCATGCCTTCTGATGCCTGTCGACCTGTGACTGCCCCACTGTCGCCTTGTTGTTGGCCTGGAGGGTATTTCATAACAAAATAATAAGAAACGGGTGAATCTTAGTACCTGAAATAAGATATTCTTAATTCAAAATTGATGTTGAATTGTACAAAGATGCTTTTTAAGAATCGATTGATTCTTCACATTATGTTATGAAATACCTAGGTAAAATTACTTTCTTACCTCTGTTTTGCCATTGATATAACATTGACCATACTGGGTCTAAGATCAGGTTGTAGGTCTCTTTAATGAACAAAGATTTTTTATACAGCCTTTACAAAGAACTCTTTTCTTCTTCTTAAAACCTCTCTTATCTTTAAGAAAATCTTAATACAACAAAGAAAAAGAATCTTTAACTAAGATTTTGTTCTGAAAATGCCTCCAGGTTCCCGAATACTCGCCATCTTTTGCGGCAAGAGATGAGAGACGGGAGTAAGAAAGGATGGTCAAGACGGGTTAGATAATACGACCGTTAGAGATGTGTGTACAAGGGAGCTGGTACAGATAAACACCCTGGCAACATCCATGTAATAGAACTAGGGAACCATGTTCAATAGATTCTCCTAGAATCACATGTTTTGCAATCGAAGACCAACAAATAAAAGTCAATTGGTATAAATAAGACAGATTTCTAAAGGCATGAAATGTTACAAAATATTGCGCAAAGTACACGCCTATAGGCTGCCTGATGGCTACTCTATACTTCATTCCTTACACCCCCATTTCCTACTTGACATTTATACACTGTTTTTAATATGCGAAACCATGGGTTTGGCTTGCGCCCCTTTCCCTATTTTTGAGACCTGCAGTTTCACCTATACCACAGCGCCTTCTTCTATTTCACGTTCAATTTTACGCGCCATTGGATTGTGAAATACATGTTATATATCAGAATTGAATATAACGAGTTTGCCGGGATAGTACCTGGGTTCAGAAGGACAGCTTGGATCAGGGAGAGAACGAGAGTTGTTGTTGGGGGGAGGGGGGTGTTTTTCAGGTCCCCTCCCACCCCCTCCCCAACCCCAACCCCCTCCATGATACCCACTCCGCAGGGCGCCGCCACAGTCGCCGCGCGCCAACAGCCCGGTGAGACCACGCGAGAAAACGTGAGACTAGACGAGTTTACACGCCAAACTCCGCGGCTTACAAGAGTATCCATGTCGCCGACGCACGCTTCCGTCACCACCGTAGGATCCACGAAAAAATGTCCATCCAGAGGTCAAGTGGCCGACGATCAACCATATCCGGTTCCGGTACCAGTTGTGCCCCCACCACGTGACCTCGGCGGTAGACAGTCACCAGGTGGCGTTAGGGTCGGCGGGCACAATATGGCCTCCATTGTGGGCAGGACTCCATGGAAAAGGCCGTTTTTGTGAACCCCGTAGAGGCTAATGTCTCAAACTAAAAGCGCTGGTTCGGCAAGTCGCTCCTTTCATGTCGGCAACCAGCGGTGTCACATGGTCAGTTTTTGCCGGCCGCGCATGCGCATTGAGCCGGCCGAGGTCCTTTCATGTCCATTCTGTGGGGTGATCTCTGTGGACTGGTGCAAAGGGGGGTTATTCAACATGGCCTGATTGGTAGGGCAGTTATTTACATAACGGCGTGGTTTTGTTTATTTTACCAAAAGTGATGTCAAAACAAAAGGTATGTAAGTGTGATGTTTAATCTGTTATAAATTACGATAAAATATGTTTGAGCACCCATTCGGAATGCATCAAAGATCAGTTTTTATACTTCATTTGCTACTCTCTCTCACTTATTCCGTGTATTTCAAAAACACGTCAGCAATGGAACTGTCATAATTCAAACCTAACTATAGGTATTTCCAACAGCATGAATGCTGAAAATACAACAAAATTGATCAAACCTAAGTATTCAGTTTTTCTATTAATCCTTAGGTAGTGTATCTATAGACCATCAGCACATTTTGTTTTACGTTGGAGCTAAGTTATCCTCCACCTGTAAGAAAAATAACTTGCTACAGCAATGTCAACCAGGGCTTTATCTGTTTCTTAAATTCTGATATCTATCATTAACTGAATATGAGCATGTTTTGAAGCAGCAAATATTATCATCAGGATTACAGGAAGGTTAAGAGGTTGAATATGCATGGCGAGCTATTTTGAAGCATTGTATATCATCAAGAATGTACCATAGCCAGACATAACCAGCAAAGTTTGTATGATTTATCTCTTTTTTAAATCGAGGAAATCATTATTTCGGGGAGGGGGAGACTAACGGTTGATGTGATACCTCACCCCAATAATTGTTGTAGATGTATTTCAGAAATGAATTATTGGCATGCCATTTTCCTATATCCTTTAATGAGTGCGTGGTCACCCCTTACTACGGCGGACTGTAGAACCAGATCCCTACCATGACGTGAGTCTGACGTACACCTATACTGGCATCGGTATTGCCCAAACTCACGTCCTTATATTCAGAACCTTGGATGTTTGGAGATCTAACCTCACAACAGTAAAGTGTCTACATAGTAGATGCAACAGTTGGATAACGGGAAGGACCCCCGTCTGCACGTGTTCTGCCCGACTACACTCCTGGGCATTAACACGGCTAGGCGGGGGGGGGGGGAGGAGGGGGGGATAGCACAATCCTCTGTCTCTGTCGCCACGGCCCCGACTGTCGCACCAAGTCGCACTTTTCTTCACTTCAGCGGCCTTCATTACTCGAACTGCTTTTAAGGAATGAAAGTCGCACAGATAAAGTCGGATAAGGCTGAGCCGCGAAGCCTGTGAACGCCACAATACCACAATGAGACTGCAGCCTCGGATTGGACCCACGCCTCTCTCAGACCCACCGCGCATGCGTGAAGGGATGATGGGGGAGGGGGTGTCCACATCCGGCGACTTTAAGCTCTCTCTCCCTTTGCTGCGCCCTCTCAGCGTCTCTTTCTAGCTTCTCTTTCGATGTAAGGTTTCACACTATCATTCCAACAAGATTCGGGGAGGCCCTTTGAGCATGCGCAGAGGACTCGTTGGAAATGGGATGGAGTAGGGAGGAAGAGGGAGGGTGAGGGGCGTCGCCTTTCTTCCCTTTTCCCCGCAGCATATATCGAGCTCTCCCGACTAGTCGGTTTGAGTAGATGGTGAGTGAGTGGGAGGTAGTCTCATTTGGAGTCGTCAAAAGAGAGGAAAACCAACCGTCTGCACTGTCGTTGGTTCCGCTTAAGCCAGAATCGTCAGTAGCCAACAATAATGAAAGAATAAATGAAACGTTAATATTGGGAAGAGCAAATTAGGAGCTGCGGGATACTATAAGAGGAAGGACGAAACGACAGTAATCGTCAGGGAAAGAGGATGATATATTAGAAACAGGCGGGACAATGAACAATAAAATAAAGGGGGTTAAATGAAAGAAAGAAGTCAAAAAATTTGGCTAAGGGCGACGACATCAGGTGAGTTATGCCGGGAGGAGGGCGGGACGAGGAGTATATATGAGAGACAAGGCTGGGACGGGCATGTGTCAGGGGATGGGAAGGGACAAGTGTAGGGTCATGTAGGTACCAACGTCAGGGAAGGAACAGGTAGCTGACAAGGACAGAGACAGGGAAAGGAAGGTGGTAAAGGAAGAGGTAAGAAAATGTAGGTGGTAAGACAGGGAAGTAGTGAAGGCAGTGGTGGGAACAGTTAGTAGCAGAAACAAAGATATGGGCAGAGGAGAGAAAGGGGGATAGGAAGGTGGTGGGAGAAATAAGGATAGGGACATGTAGGCAGCATAGGTAAATACAGGTAAAGGTAGGTGGTAAAGAAAGGGGATCGGACAGGTAGGTAGCAGAGCCATTGGTAGAGATAGGGAGTAGGCAGAGACAGGGGTAGGGACAGGTAGGTTGCAGAGACAGGGGTAGGGAAAGGTGGGTGGTGAAGACGGGACAGGGAAAGGTAGGTGGTAAAACAGTCGAGGTTAGGTAGGTGTTTGGAACAGGTAGGTTGCAGCGACAGGGGACAGGGGGAAAGGAAGGTGATAAGAACAGAAATAGAGTTAGGTAGGTGACAGGGACATGTAGGTTGCGAAGCCAGTGGTAGGAACAGGTATGAAGCAGAAACAGTTACAATGACATGGGAAAGGAGAGGTAGAGGGAATAGAAAGATGGCAAAGTTAATGCAGGGGCAGCTGAGATGAGAGGCAGTTGAATAGGAAGATGGCGAGGATAGAGGTAGGAACAGATGAACAGTAGAGATATGGACAGGTTCAGTTAGATGGTGAAGACAGGGCCTGGGGTTGGGTCAGGTAAGTGGCAAAGAGAGGGGCAGGGACAGGTGGAGAGAGAAGAGAGACGAAGAGACGTGGAGAGAAAGACACGGGAGGCGGGAGGAGGCAGGTTGACAGCGCCTGTCAGCCCCCAAGTCACACTCTCCCCAAATGAGTTTCTAATAATCACAAAAGCCCTTTCACCGCCAGTGTCCGATTAATCCGCGAAGCCCCAGCTGGGCGCGGCGCCCGCCCGTTCCCGGCGATATGACAGAGTAATCTTTGCACCCGGCCGGGTACTAGCGCCGACCAGCGCCGAGCTTCAATTAGGGCCGATAAAAGTCACCCCCTACCCCCTGCCGCCCCACAATGCCCCGCGCCCCGCCACCGCCGTCCACAATACCAATCCCCTCTCCACTCAATTATATCTCCACTATAACAGTCATTTGCCGCCATTTTTACCCCTTCCCCTCTCCTCGGATACCTGTCACGTGGTGGGACGGACGCTAAGCCGGGATGCCGACGACGATGACGTCAGACGCCAGCAGAAGGCCCCCTGTCGGCCGACGGAGAAATTAAGGTAATGGTGGATTTAGGGTAGAAAAGAAAAGGACGTCGGCAGATAGAGGGGAGGGGGAACCTATGTGAATCCTGCAATAAGGGACCAAGTGTAACTTTTCGAAATTCAGCAGAGAAAAGAGGTACATTCCTTAAGGTAATTACAACCAATACAGTCACGCCCTCGTTTCTGCGGGGCCCTACCGGGCCAAAACGCTGCCAAACATCATCTGCAGAGCCTGCTTTGTATCTAATTTATAGATGACTCGAAATGGAGGTCAATCTCATGATCCTTTTCAGACTATAGGAAGTAAGGATATTTGGACCTACTAGTCAGGCATTTGGGTTGATTGGCATTTTAGAAAGATCAAGAACAAAACGGCCAAAGAAACTTACATCACCCCAAAATAGAACGAAAACAAGCATTTACTGTTGTTTGTGGTTGCTGATTTGCTTGGGAAATGTAATTAGGATTTGCCTTATCTTGGGCCAGTTTTTCGTTAAGGGTGGGCCATGTACCAAAACTGGCGATAATTGTACCAAAATTAGAAGGATAACACATAGCACCGAATAATGAATGCCCAGTGTTTACGCAGAAGGAGGGAGGACATACTACTGTCATGAGGGTGCCACAGATGGTTCCCTCTTTATTATACCTTCATCTTATTGAGGTGTCAGTTGGCGTACAAACCTAATCACGCCAGGGAGAAAACACGTTGGTTTAGTTCTAGTACTGACACGATTGATGAAAGTTGTGGTCAACCAAACAAAAGGTTCACTGAAGTTTAAGGGATGCACGTGGTTCTGAAACCTAGAAGGAAGTGAATTTAAAACTTATTTATTATTGTAACTATTTGCTTATTGAATCTATACAGATTGATAGAAAGAGAAGACACACTCAGAGGACATTTTCCTCACTAGGCCTTTAAGATAACAAAAAAGCAATTCTCAGAATTGCAGAGGGAATCAAGCTGCCTAAGCGGTGACAGGAAACTTACCCCCCGGACACTTACCTCCCCGACACTTACCCCCCGGACACATACCCCCCGGACACTTGCCACCTAGGACACTTACCCCCTAGGACACTTACCCCCTGGACCCTTACCCCCTAGGACACTTCCCCCTTAGGACACTTACCCCCCAACCTTGGAGAACTCATTCCAATGATGTTTTGATGGAGTGCCAGCAATTAAACCCCAAGGAATGCTCCTTCCCCTGGGAGGGGGCTCTCAAGGGTAAACATAGTTTATTCCCCATTACAAACTGTGGAAAATAGTGACTAGGAATAGGGACGAGTCAGCCTTTTATGTATGAACCCTACAGAACTATCAGAAGAGAGGGATGTTTATTTAGTTTGCTTTGCATTAGAAACACTAAGCTCTTACCCTTTATTTTCATCTACATTATAAGCCAAGGGGGGGGGGGGTAAGTGTCCTGGGGGGGGGGAGTGTCCTAGGGGGGTAAGTGTCCTAGGAGGGTAAGTGTCTTAGGGGGTAAGTGTCCTAGGGGGTAAGTGTCCTAGGGGGTAAGTGTCCAGGGGGTAAGTGTCCAGGGGGTAAGTGTCCGGGAGGTATGTCCTAGGACTGTATACATAAGTAATTGTGAAGCCCCTGCCACACTGAGCAATAACAACGTTGGCGTGTTTGAGACATCCATTCACTTACAGATGGACTCACTTATCAATTACAGTCATATCATTGCAACATAGTTTTATTTGTTCTACATTTCGACCCTTCAAAGTTATCAGATGCAGAAATTCATTTTCTGAAGTTTATCAGTTCAGTATAGGCTCTACTATTTCAACACGTTACCTTGGGAAACAATCAATGCCTTACCAATGCAGTTCTGAATGCGATAAATACACACCCATCTCTGGGTCATCCATCACTTAAAAATCCTCTAATTGATTTTTTCCACTCTAACCATTCACACCATGTTGTTTTCAGACCCTACATCTCCTCTGTGACTATAAATACACATTCAACAGGGGAGAGTTCGTCCCCTTATTACCACCATTGAGTTCACTGTCCCTCCTCAGAACCTATGGGTGTCCAACTAATGTGACAGAAATAACGCCCGTCCTCATGAATCAGAACTCTACTTCTCTGCTTCTTTGGTATCTTTAGTCAACACAGAAGGTTTGAATGGCTTCAAGTGCCATGCCACTCATCCCCTCCTTTCTCTGATTGGGGACTACTCACTGTCAATTGTTCTGACTGCTTCAGTGCATTCCTATATGAACCAGGCATTCTGATTCCTGAGATTCAAGCTCACGTATTGACAGGGTTGCTGTAAAATGTCTTGTTATACACGGCATTCCTTGGACACCATTCCCAATGTTGCCGACATGTTTCTGTGAATCCCTTGTTCTCATTAGGACATTTTGATATAGCTCTCCCTGTAATATCTTTGTGAAACATTATATTACCACATACTAAAACTTACGTTATAGAAATAGCCTTCTCGGGGTAAATTTGTGTTTGTCCATTAAACCAAAATGCAATGGATACGACGTACGTGTCAAATCGATTACAGACACGAGCCCAATTTGCTGGTAAGCGTTCGGGCACTGATCTGTGCGACCAAACGCTACATGCATTCCATGTGTGACAAGGTGTTTTTTTATGTGTAAAAGAAACTACTCTCTTTGATATAAATATAACAAGGGTTGAAGCTAGAACTGTTGTTCTGGTAATGCGGACAACTTTCCAAGAGCAAAGCTCGGGGTCAGTTATTAGAACATTCCATTCGGCTGATTTAATCATGGGCAAAGCTTGGGGTTAGGTTTTAGAACACTCCATTCAGCTGATTTAATTGTGGGCAAAGCTTGGGTATAGTTACTAGACCATTCCTGCAGCTAATTTAATCACAGGCAGAGTTCGGTATCTGTTATTAAAACACTCTATTCAGCTGATTTAATCATGGATGAAGCTCAGGGATAGCTATTAGGACACTCCACTTAGCTGTTTTGATTATGAAAAATTGTATGAATCATATTGATAATATTTGATTATGACTCATAGGACGTAAACAAATTCATATACCAGGGATGTTTCTTGCACATGACAGGTGGTGTAAGCCACAAGCTGTCACAATCATGACAATACTTTGTTCAGATGGTTCAAAATCTTATAGAATTTATCTATTGGCGTATCATAGTGAGAAGCCATTCAGAAAAGAAAAAAATCAACCGTCTTAAAAATGCTATTTGGCTTTGTTTATCAAGATCATGGGGAAATGAGTGCAAAAACAATCTTTGATATTTGCTTATAATAGCCTAAGGTTGTCCTGTTAATTCACATCACAATCGTATATAATTGAAACCTACTAAAATAGACTGCACATTGCAATTGTTTACATTTGTATATTACAAACTGAAAAGTATAAGCCTTGAATCCATGTACCATAAAAGGAACTTGTTAAGAAATACCACACGTTCATCACATAGGTACACTTATCTCTTGCCCGCACAGTTCACCGAAAGTTATCTTAATACGCTTTTCATTCTAAATCTTTTTTCCCATTACCAGAGCATTTTTCATATGCCACATAATGGTGCACAGCTAATGATTTGGCAAGTACGTCCCTTAGGTCAAGGTACCGAACAGCTCAGGGTGCCCCACTCTCCTCTACATTTATCTAATCACACATTGTCAACCAAAATAATACACAATCCAACCTACTATACGGCGGGCACAGAGACTGGTGAAGACTAACTCCCATACCCAGGAGGCCTAGCTTTTGAACCTCAGTGGCCTTAATGTCCACAGAAACAGGTATATGAAAGGTGAAGAGAGGAAGATGGGCAGTGGACACAGGGCAGAAGGGAATAGATCCATCGGGAGCCACTGTGTATGTTCACAGAGAACAAAGGGACAGATACACGCGGTGTGTAGATTGAATCATGAAAGGAGGAATAGGTGGTGAGATAGGGATCGAGAAAGGGACACGACCTATATATGGTAAGACGGAATAAGTGTTAAAACAGGGATAGCGAAAGTGATATATGGATTATGATGAGTGGAATAGGTGATCAGACTAGAGAGAGGGGTATGGAATAAGGTATGAAGCAATAGGTGGTGAGACAGACACAGAAGGAGGAATATTAGATAAGGTACGAAGAAATTAGTAGTAAGCCATCCACAAAGCGACATGGAGGACTTGTTAAAAAGGTAAGACGAGAAGAGGGTGACCTAAGGTGAAAGGAAAACATTTAGGTAGAGGCACATACGTATCGGTAGGAAGAAAGAAATTGCTAAAATAAGAGGACAAGTGAAAAGAGTAATAGAGTTTCGCAAAGAGAAAGGGCTTAAAAAAAGGCCAAAGGAGACAGCGATTAAGGAAGGCAGGTAGACGGGGAGGCTATACGAGAGGCATCGAGTATGCAGAGATAATGTAGACAGGTAAAGAGAAAAAGGAGTGTGGTAAGGAAAATAGGAAGGAGCCAGTAAGACGGGGCTAAACAAGGTGAGCAAGCAGTAAATGAAGTCGATATGCAACTGGGCAGGAAAAGAATAAAATGGAGCGCGCAGGAAATAGAAAGGCAGTGCAACGAGATGAGAGGGGAAAAAAGAACGAGAAAAGGACGTAGTTCTTGGCCCCAACAGAGTCGCACAAACACACAAGAGAAGTCAGAGATACTACAAGGGCACCACAGATATGTGATTCTTCCCACCACAAGCGCCACCACGAGCGTCCTCAGTACTCATACAAACCCTCTCAGCTCTCAAACACAAGTCTCACACATCTCGGTCCCTTCTAACACACACTGTATCATCGCTGCTCCTTTCATGTCGCCATGACTCCTACCTTTTCCTGTCCCCAGCTCTCATCCTCTGCGCCTACCCTCAAAGCAGTGACTCTGTAATTAGTCCTTCGCTAAGGTAACCCAGCCCTCCCCTCATTAAAGCTGGCCCTTTTGTGGGCCCTTCTCAGACCTATCGCTTACCCCGCCGCCCGCCCGCTGCCCCCCAAATCGCGTCACTTTGACAAAAGGCGTGTAATGGCGGCCGTGTCTTTGACTGGTTCCCGCAGATAGACGGGGCCTATTGTGTTACCAGTCAGGGACCAACAGTCGGTCGGACCATGCTGTTAAACACCTTTAGGGGACAGGAGGCACCGGGAAAAGGTTGGAAGGGGTTGGGAGAAGTGGTAGTAGTGTGAGAGGCGGTGGGTGGGGGCATATTGTAGTGCATCGGTCGAGAGGTTATCATGTTTGATGACTGAGAGGACTTTTGTTAGGACAAGAGGGAAGATCCAGAACGGAGAAAAGGAGGTCAGTGGAGCTAGCTTCCAAATCCTATTCATTTCCTGGCATTTGATTCTATGCCAAAAAGATGATTTCACAAAAAGAACAAGTTTTCATTCATTAATATTTCGACTAGTTCCGTATCCAGTTTTCAATTTGGTACACTCATTTTTGGGGTTATAAATAGTGGCTTGGTTCAATTCGGATACATGATTATAGAATGACAAGGTGGGTAGGTTGTGGTGAGGAGGTGAGTAGGCGTTAGAGGGTGTGGAAGGGGGATGGGGCAGTTCATGTTGTGATCTTGGTAATAACTTGAGGCATCGGGTTCTACTGGGGAAACGACATTGTTTATGGAAAACATGCAACATGGCGGAATCCATGGGATTCCTATAAGGAAAGAATGGAGGGAGTTTTTCACTACTCCTGTGTATTCAAATGCACTTGCCGACTTTTTAAGCCTTATGAAATTCCGGAATAGTTTTGACAGACCATGGACATATGTTAATGTACATGACATATTGCAAGATGGAATCCTGAATGGCATCTCCAGCTTAAGAAATTCTGAAGCACCATCTAAGATGTAGGCCTATGTTTACCAAGGCACCAAGTGAAATACTGTTTGTTAAAGAATACCGCATGAGCTTTTTAGACTTGGTCTTACAATGAAAATAGAGACGCGTCCTTTTCGGAAAGTTTTTGGGGATTGAAAGTCGAAAGGACTGACTGTAGGTGCGTGCGTTTGTCACGTTGTTATTTGATCGTTGTGAGGAGTGGGGGTCGCATGGCTGTTTTATGATGGAATGTAAAGGTGACAAAAGTTGGCGTCTCTCCCTGCGTGATGCATGTCTTGAGGTCTCTTAACTATTCTTAAACCCCCGAACTCTCCTATCAAAGTCCCCCTCCTCATTTTCCCTTAAAAAGCTGGCGTTCCGCAGAACCACACTACAAAGGCGCCAACGATCATAATTCAGAGTATGAGACTAACTACACTCTATGTGCTTTATGTGAAGGTTTGCCTGGTCTCATACGCATTTTGCTTTTTGCTTCAAATATGTAAAAAGGAATATGAGTTATGTATTTAAGACATAAGCACACATATATATATAGGAAACGGAATTTTAGGAATATAAAAGTAATGTCAAGTGTGTCCTTTGAATAGTTTATTTGAAAGAAAAAGTTTAGGATGAGGCCCGGAAGTCTTTATTGGTATTATTGCAAGCACTCTTCTTCGTCCGCAATATACATCGACCGCAATTCATATAGGTCTATATGGCCACTAAGCTTTTGGTGCGAAAGGCGGTTAAAGGTGTGGGAAGGGATGTGACGAGATGCAGGAACGTAGGCTAAGGGGGAGACGAGATGCAATAGAAGGGAAGAGGGGAAAGGGGAAAGGGGAGGGGGGAAAGGAATATTGATGAGGAAGGGAAAGGTAGCAGGTTTGGACAGGGGAGGGGACAGGTGAAGGGGCACGGAAAAGATCATAGGGACGGGCGCTGGGGACCGAACCGAACTGGGGAAGGGACAGGGGGACAAGTCAGGGAAAATGATCAGGGAGGGGGACAGGGGAACATGCAGAGGAAAGAAAGGGGGATGGAGCAGTGGAATAGACAGGAGAAGGGGCAAGAGAAATGACAGGGAAAAAAGCTTGGGAGAAGGGCAAGGGGATGAGGAAAGGGAAGAAAACAGAGGAAAGGGGAGAGAAGGGGAAAAGGGAATTGGCAGGGGAAGGGGCAAGAGGAAAAGGAAGGTAGGGGGGAGGGAAATGCGAAGGTTAGGGGCAAAGGCAAAGGACCCTGGCAGTACACGGAGCAGGGAAGGGTAATTGGGCAGATGAAGGGGGACAGGGGCAGGGGAAGAGGCAGCTAGGTGAAGATGGCAGGGAAGGGACATACAGAAAAAAGGGACAGAGATGTGTAGGTAGAGTGACGCGACAAGACACTGATGGGGCAGGAGATGGAAGGAAGGAAAGGCAAGGACGGACAGAAAGTAAAAGGTAAGTAGGCGAGAGGCTCTAGTGGGAGTTAAGAGCGAAGAGGGAATTGGATTATGCATTCATGAGGGAGGACAGGGTAGAAGAATTTTCTGTTTGGTAGAATAGGAAAGCGGGATGGGCGTTGAATGGAGTGAGATGGAGAAATGTTTATGTGGGAGGGTGGGTGGAGGATGGTGGAGGGCGCTGCTAGGGGATGGTTGGAAGGAGGGGGTGGGGAGGGGGGTAGTGAGGAGGGGGTATGCAGGAGAAGACAACGGGGGGTGTCCGGGAGGAGGGGGTGGAGGTGGATGGTGGGGAGGAGGGTGGTAAGATAGAGAAGACAACGGGAGGTGTCCGGTTGCTGTGCGTGCGGCCTGAGGGTGGGGACGGCGGTCGGCAGGCGGGCCACATACGGGTGTACGGTGTACAAAAAACGGCCTTTGTCCCCTCTCTGAAGAAGGTAACTGAAAACAGACTTAGTGTTAAGAAAGGACGGAGAAAGGACGGAGAAAGACAGACAGACTAAGACACAAAAGGACAGTGAGTGTCAGAACGTGGACGTCACGCAGGTAAACTTCTATTGGACGTACATTGTTCATTACCGTTAGATAGTAAAGTACAATGTATGCCCACTAAAAGTGTTGTTACCTGTCAAATTATTTCTGTATATCAACAATACCTGTAAATTTTCAGTTTACCGTGCTTATTCATTCCTCCTAGATATCTTAACTCCTCCTATCCTATCGCTGATTATAACTACACCTACGTTCTAGATCAGTGGTAACCCTCTACATTGTGTCATCGACCATAATGATAGAAATTTTAGAAATCCTTTGTATCCGCGCGACAACCTTGTAGTTACAACATGTTTTTGGCTTTTTTTTGGGGTGTTCAAATGGCTATGTTGAAATATCTCGAAATTTGGTTTGGTGAATCTTTAGTTTATCATACTTTTCTTGCAAAGTACAGACATATTTACATGTTTTTAAGATTAAATTAAACATTAGCATTGAATAGAAATTTGAAAAAATAGATGGTTGATGACAAGAGAAAATACACACACATGTATTATCAAAAGACTATAATTATCGTCGTTCTATTCGCAATACCTCACCTTAATCATTCGGTCAGTATGGAATGCACCCTTATTTGCCATGGACACAAGTAATTTACTTTAGAGCCATAAACAGATGGTCCTATCGTTTTTGGGATATTAGGTGTATGGAATTTCAAAATCAACACTTAAATAGCAGGAGAGGGCAAAAACAGTCTGAGGGGAAAATAAACCAATCGGCAAAATTCATGGGGAGCAAAGATCCGGGGTTCGAAAGTCCTGGGGGATCGGCTGAATGTATCAGAGTAGATACTTGTGCTTCGACTTCATTTCAATGATGATTTAAGGTACTTTCAATATTTACTACGATAGTCTGCTTAATGCCAATTAATTACTGTTCGCTGCGATTTTGCAGCTGACGGATGTCTTCCATGAATATGTTAACCATGAGAAAGTGATTACGATTAAAACTTTATGTTCTGTACTACCGGTGATAGTCGATGTTTCACCAAATTGAAAAATTGTAAAGGTTGTATGTCGGCATGTTACGTGAGGCGCTGAGCGGTGGTAGTGTCGCCAAGCGGGCTGAGAGCGCACTAAACACCCCTCGAGTCGAGCGGTAACCAGAAGTGATGGTGGTGGTAGTAGTATTTGGAAAAGTGGCACCGCATCAGGGTCACTGTAAGAAGTACATGGAAATGGAAAGTATCGACAGGCAATAATTATATAGTTACTTACATAATAATATTATGTTATGTTGCGACTATTTTCCTCAGCCGACTTCCTAGCTGTCATTATCATTCTATTCTTACAGTTATAATTTCACAAGTGTAAATATACGATGAGAGCCAATATTTTACAAAGTTAAGCAACTACGTTTATGCGTAAACACATCCATTCTCGTCAGTATATTCACATGCAGTCTCAAAACTTGTTCAATTTACACAAAGTTAGAAAACTTTTCACTTTTGAAAGTATAGTAATGCAACTTCATTGATAACTATGATAAAGACAAGGGGGTGAAGAACAGAGGAGAAGCTCTCAGGGCAGAATTGTACCAGTCTAAACACACGCCTCACTAATGTTGGTCTGGAGTTTATCAAAGACCTCAGAACATTTAGTTAACGTAGGCCTATTGTCTCGTATACCCAGTGCTAATTCTATCCTCTACTACCTGCCCATACTTACCGCGCGATTACTATTTGAAGGTCTCACAAATAGAGGTTATTTCTCTCTCTATGCGCTGTGTAGTCGTTATTTCACAAAGAAGCGGGAATCAATGCGTCGATTGATGTATGCTTGGTGGAGCGTGGATAAAAATGAGGGAAAGTCATTTGGACTAAAGCTTTCGACGCTGACATTTTCATTGTCTAGCTCGTCGGAAACGACAGGGTGGTGTGGAGACAAATTGACTTGCAGTGAGTTACTATAGGTCTATATAAGGCTTGTATTTTAGTCCAGGCAACGTCGGCTCTTTCATGTATGCACTCTCCCAATGCAATGCAATTTATGTTTTGATTCGTCAATGTGCGCTCGTTTATTTGAAAACGCTGGATGAAAATCTCAATCCACTTCAGGGATTGTTTTCCTCGCAGTCGCTCGCCATTGTCCTTAATGTTCGTACTTAATGTTATTCTCAACCTTTTGATGAACAAACCCCCTCCCCCCTGTGATTTCACTTTCACATATATCCTCCCTCTCCCCCCTCCGTCCTTCCTTTCCATCAAGACGCCGTATAATGCCCACACTGGTGTATTTTTCTAAACGGCCCTTTGATTCGTCCTTGCTCAATTACCTCTGCGTGTATCCGACATTGAGTCCGTCATTCAGTCCGTCATTATGACGTCATTATGACGCGCCTGTCTTGTCTTTCAGGCGGTCCAATAACGGCTATTTGTCGTGGCGGGTGGCGCCATTACATTCATCATCCTGGTCCCACCCCTTTGATGGCGTGCGACCAAAGTGCCACTTCTCAATGATATTCTTTCAGCCTGCGCCGTCGCAGTCAATGTCAAATATTTGTCCTGTTCTCGGCACTAATGCGTGCCTTTTGTGTCAATACGGAAACAAATCGCCGCGTAACAAACCGCGCGCCTCACCCCGCCACGCCTGGATGCGCGCGCACACCGACAGCCTCGCTTTGAAGTCCGCGCAACCGTGGTCATTTGGAGCAGTGGGGGAGGTGTGGGGGAGGGGTGGGGAGGGGTGGGCATGATGCCAGAACAGCAGGGGTTAGGGTGGTTGGTCGGTTTGCAATGATGCGGAACGAACCAATGACAGAACGACGTTTCCTTCCTTTTTGACGAGAGACCAATCTGTGACTTATTGATTCAAATGTGTTAGCAAAATACAACAAATGAGTGGACGGGCGTTTGGGAGGTGGGGGGGGGGGGTGCAGAAGAGAGAGCAGGAGGTAAGGGTCAGCAATGGATTTACATGTAAAAGAAAGAGAAGAGAAGGGTATAAAGGGGAAGAGAAGAGAATAGAGAAGAGATAAACGGCAAAGAAATATGAAATTACGTTGAAGTCAGATAGAGGGCAAAGTAATGACAACTATAGGAGAGATGTAGACAGAGAGACTGATATAAGTGGAGAAACTATAATTATGCATCACCCGAAAGGGAGCGGGGGCATACGGTAAATACGATGGGGAAGAAGATATCATTGCGAGAAGAACATGAACACAGAATGCTGCCAAAGAAAAGGGAGAGACTGGCGGCAGAAGAGGCGGGCCGTGTAGGAGCGGAGTGAGGCGTGGGCTGGTGACTTCCGGTACCGACATGCACGCCCCTATGCGGGGGTTTGCCAAAGTGGAGGGTTGGGGGGTTAGGGGGTAAAGAGGGGGCATGGGTGGGTTGAGACAGGGAAATGGGGGGAGGAGGAGGCAGGAGGGGGGATAGGGTGCTGATGGGGGTGTAATCAATGTTGCCTGGCGGCCACCTGCTGTGTTGACGGCGCCGCTCACTAGGTGTCGCCACCATAACACGCCCTAACACTTCCGGTCGGGTGGCCAGGCAATGTTCTGACGCCATGACGGCGATAACCGATCATTAGCCGTGCTTAACGGACGCCCGTCCCCCGGCTCCTTTGACGCCCCCACCCCTCCCCTCCACACCCCATAGAGCCTTTCCATCATACCAGGCTTTCGGTCAATAATCAGTTTCAAAGTTAACAATATCATAGCAAAGTGTGCATGCACGTTACCGAATCACTATCGCCTTTTAGTTGGAGATATTTGCATGTGCAAAGGAGATGCGATAAACAATATGGTGGCATTCAGTTCAGCGATAAACAACTTAAGTCAGTTATAATTTACCAATACTTTACACATTATAATATCAACTAAGATTTTAAAAAATACAATCAAGGCATGCATTTACACGTCAGAGGGTGATACACATGGTACATACAATAATTGAAACGAGGGGCGGACTGTTCATTCGACGGTTGTTTCGAATATAATATATAAAACGACAAGACTGAGAAGACAGTACACGGGCGGCAGTTCTCGCTGTATGTATCAAAGTTCCCCGAACCCCCACCCCTCCGTCTCCAACTTCTTCCTATTTTTTCGGCCCCCTTTATCCCCTCTCATTGTCCGTGCTCATAAAGCCCCTGGCCCCCACAACGGCCCACCGGAGCCCTTTGAAAGTTTGTTCCTATCAAGAATCTATATTGTGGCACAAGGCGTTTCCCCTTTGATCCAGGGGGCCTATTCTGAGGGGCCTTTGCCTCGGGAAGAATGCCCCGCCAGCGACAAAGGGGAAACAGGACAAAATGTCCCGTTCAACACCAGAAAGGTTCTTTAAAAAGGGCCCCTGCCGCCACTGTCCGCCCCTGAATACCCGCCACCTTGTCTCTCTATTGCAGCACATAGCAGCCCGACTCTCCTTTTTGCGCATGCGCACTGAGCGCCAGTTTTGTGGGCGATAATAGAAGGAATGAAAGTGCCGACATTAGGTTGATTAGCCCGTAAAAGTCGGAAAGTCGTTTGAGGGGGCGATTCTTCTTGTCTCGACGTTTGAGATCAAAACGAAAAGTTACACAAAATGTTGTTTAGGACGCCCATTTGCCCCACGGAGGTAGAAGTGACTGTATAGCAGCCATTTTGGGCAAGGTATACTTTAAACTTCTTACACTTGTCAATGGGTATGTCTGCAAGCACTGAACTGCATTGATGTGGGCCAACAATGGGCTACGCTGCCAAACTTTACCTTTTACCGGCACATTAACCAGTGTAACGTTGAAAGTGATGTTGGAAGTAGTCTATACCATCAATCAAACAATCATAATGTAGCAGTCAAGTTAAAATGCAATTATACTAACACGCATTCAATGCTGGTTTTTTCGATATACGTTATCTATATTGAATGTAAAGAAACAGATATATTTAATGGTATTAATTGTGTTGGGCTTCTTCTTTGCAAACCATCACTATACGCCAAACAAGGCCCGAAATGGCATAAAAGGACCCGGATATGATTGTCTTATGACATGCACCTTATTATGGGCAATTGCATCTTTTACCATTAGTCTATGTGGGTTTTAAATGTGAAATCTTAGAGAAGAGAAAACATGTTATTCTGATCCAAGTATTTTACCACGAAATACGCTGACACAAGAATAGCATAGATGAATATTAAAGGAATATGTCCAAAATGTGTTTTCCCTGATCACATGCAAAGGACGATTAAATTCATCGATATAGTGTCTCCTCTTTTGGAAACCTTAAGATGCTCCCCAGTAGAATTCTAAATTCTGTATCTGTAAGTCAGAGTACTAGGTCTAGGCAGTGGCGGTTCTATTTATAAGTACCTAGGAACACCCTCTACAAATTTTTATTTCTATACTTGACCATTTTCTAATTTAATATTTTTCAACAAAACTGACACGAATAACGTTTCATGTATCGTGTTATGAGATACAAAACCCCGGATACCCCACTGACAGCTGCCTGTCTTACCTCCATGTACAGCTCTTGCGCCTACCAGGCTGACGTGACAGTGTGTCAGGGGGGTTAAGTACTAAGTTGGTGTGTATTCATCTATTTGTTAATCCATTATTCTCAATTCATATAATTATATAGTTCTTAGTGGTAGTTGCATTGAAATATACAGTAATACATTGAAGAGCATACATTTTGGTTAAGCCTACCGGTACGCACGAACTAACCTAAACTAGGTCAGGTAATAATCAGATAATTTTGTTTCGCAAACGATATAATGTTATGATAATAATAGACTCCATATAATACTAATACGCTCGTTACATACATCAACCTCCGCCTCTCGTGTCCGGCCCGCTCCCTCGTGTGACCCTCCTGGGTGGTGGGTTTAGCCAAGGTGGCCAGCGTCTAACCTAGTTTGTGTTAATCCACAATGACATTAGTGCCTCATTTGTCTGACACAATAATGGGCACCTAACGAGCCGTGGGATTACCCTCTGTCACCGCCGGGGGCCGCCACCGTCTTCGTCTTACACCCGGCACACAGCCCTGGACTGCCCACCTCGGACTGTACTCAACAGAATACCTGAAATTTGAGAAGAAATAAAAAGAAATAAAAAATATATCATAAAAAAACAAATGCTGCAGAAAGAGTGTGATATGAGGCGGATATTTATTTTAGAATGTTTTGGGTAGTAGATCAAGGTTGGCGGGTCTAGGATATGAAAGCTTTAATTTAGATTTTTGATTAGGGGTTACCCTCTGGTCATGATTCAGGGATAGCCAGTTAAGAGTGGAGGGCAGCAGTTCGCATTGTGACAGAGAGAAAACCCGACAAGTGTTTGGGTTGGGATTCGGACCTTTCTATTGAATAAAGCGTAGGGTGAAACCACTGGGGTTAATGCGTTGATGGTGTCAAAATATGCTCCTGAAGTGATTGTCAGATAATCTAAGGAAGTTCGGAAACAACAGTCAATGCAGATTCAATCAAATGGTAGCGCACACCACCTGAAATCCAGCAATAACAACGATTTCAAAATTATTCATTTTTAAGCGTGTGCGTGTGTTTCTTTGCCAATCTAAAGGCTCTTTTCCACTATGCGTTCTTTTACTTGCGTTGGGCGTTTTACTTGCACTCATTGACAGCAACGCAAGGACACGCAAGTGATTTCTAATAACACATAGTGGCATATGGAATTTGGGAATGCAAGTATGGTGTTTTCTATGGAGTACTTGCATTCAGATACCAACATGTTTGTATCTGAATGCAAGTAAACTTGTGTTTTCTAATTAGAGGGAATGCAAGTGCCTCTAAACACATAATGGAATATAGCTTTAAACTAGTGATAACGTGCGTCAACCATGTCCACTCGTCAATGCTGAAAGACGAGCTACCATGATGGTGGGATTTTTGAAACTGGAGTTGGAGAGTGGGAAGGGGAGGTGAGAAGGGGGTCGGTTTTTTTTTGTCTTTTTTCTGGCAGAGAAAAAGGAGTCGCCTGGCCCCTGTACCCCACCAGCTTAGTACATGGCAGTTACACGAGGGGGCCTATTGTTAGGCTTATTGTTAGGCGTGGCAGTAACTTAATATGTAGGCACGCGGCCTAATTAATTCTCTTCCTACTTTTTGCTTCACCTGATGAGTTTCACCCAATTCCTCACCCCCACCCCCACCCCCACCCCCACCCCCACCCCCACCCCCACCCCCACCCCCACCCCCACTTCTCCCTCCTCCGCCCCCTCCCACCTGAGGGGGTTCGACCCCTGACCTCAACCGGAAGTTTAAAGCGGGTAGTGTTGAGCACGGCCGGGGGTGGCGCTGATGCGGTTATGCTAGAGGTATTGGTTGGTTATGGTTTTGGTACTGGGACAAGGGGTTTTAGGGAGCATGAATGGGTTGGATAGGTGTTACCATTAATAGCCTATATGTTATTGTTTAAATTCAGGATGGTTGTTATTGTCATAATTTTCATTTGTTTTATGTATTTGTTTGGGGTGCCGGGTTCCACCCCCGCCCCTTTCCGTTTGAAATATCGGTTATAGAAACACATACAAAAAGGGACAACTACATATGTGACAGTCTCTTGGATTTCCAGTCTTATGGAAATGCATATTCAATGCTCTAGAACCTTTATTTAGCTCAGACATCACAAAAATAAGAAAAATAAAATTTTGAGCCAGATTATCTACGTTGTATCTTTATAAATAACAAAGACTGGTCCATTTGACCATATCTAGTGTATCGGACCTCTGTGTCTTCAAATTAACATAACTTTTTTTAAATAAGAATATTTACATAATTCTTTCAGTATTGGATTCCCCAAGATGTCTTCCTTATTCAATATTCCAGGCCATAAGACTGCTTTTCGCAGAGGATGTCGCATATATGTAATATTTAATCTACAGTTCTACGGTAAATGAAAAATGGTGTGAAGTGAACCCCGCCCTGCCCCTCTCCTGCGCCCATACTCACCCTCACCCTCACCCTTACAGACCAAGGAAACGACTCTCATTATCCCCCGACCATAAAGTCAGTGCTACCCCCTTTCAATGTCAAGTCAGGTTGCCTTTTAGCCGGCTGCTCGTGTGATTCTAATTAGTGGCTGGGGGCTTTCAGCTCCGGAACCACGGCTACGCCACGCGCCACAATCGACTTAATTACACTGACAAGAGGCAGCCCCACATTGTCAGCGCCCAGTATTACCACAGATACATTTTAATTATCGCCCAACACAAATCAGTTTTTCTTAAACTCAACACATGTAGTTATTACCTCCAAGCTCAATCAAATATCAGCACACCGGTGACATTATTTTTATGAGACACACTGAGGATATACAAATGTATTGGGGATGACTTTGACGTATCATTCAGGGAGTTGAGGCTATATGGGGTTCTGGTTTTATTGCAATTCGACACCGTCCTTTCAGTGGGTAGTAATTAATTTGGCTGTATTGTTCAAAGTGCTGAGTAGTGTGAGTTTTCATTAGGCCTACTGTTCCCTGAGGTCAGGCCTAAAGAGAGCGTTTGGGGATAGGCTGAAGGGGCTAAAGGGCCAGAGTGTAAGTATCAGTATTTTGATGCCTAAAATGCTACTGCTGGGCAACCATAAGACATTATGTTATAACTGTGGTGGTCCCTCGTTCCAGCTTTATACGAATGGAAAATAAGCTTCAATACTAGGCCCTGCAATGAAATTATCATATTCTCATTATCATGTATGCATATATGTCTCAAAATTAGAATGTTTTCCACATGGCCGCCTGCACTGATGTATATATAGGGGAAGGGAAGTGGTGGTTATGAGGAGTCATACTTATAAGTACATGCCGCCTCTACAAGGTCTGACCTATTAGGATACCACTCAGTCCAAATGGAGGAAAACCACAAACTCTGAAGATGTCTTTAATGAATTTAAACAAAAACATAAAAACTCTCGGGTGACGTAGCGAGTCAGGTTTGAAGGATCAAAAGTCCTGACATTTCTAAAAGTCATTACCTAGCGGCTAGTAGGGGAATGGGCAGTTATTCACATGAACTTCAACATTAATTTTTTATTTTGTGCAGTTACATCGAATTTCTTACCATTATTTCTCCTCCCAGATAATAGATACCGTTCCTTAGACCCAGATGAAGGGGAATCTAAGTTTCAAGATACGTGAAAGTATTCATTTCCTGAAATTAGTTGGAAACCTGGAGACATGTTTCTCATTAAGTTAACCATACAACTTTGAATGAAAAGTGAGTTTTGTAACAGTAAAGTTTAATTACAAAAAATGTTCAACGCAGTTTTAATCAATGTAACAATTTATGTAGCGAACATTCATCCTCGTGCATGTGTATTTGAAAATGCCATTTCCACAACGACACAGGGCCTCTATAGGTGTCATGTAGGTTCGACTGATTAACTGTATGCGTGATAAGGTTCTTATTTAAGAACTAATTTTTAAAGATGGTCTATGGTGATTAAATCGACGTGAATGGTACTTTTGAGTGACATTGTTACCTACAGGACTTAATTAGCCCCTCTTCCATGGTCCTTTCGGGCACATGCTACCACTGTCAAATGCACCTTCACCCCCCATCACTTCCTATATTAAACTATCTAACCTCTCTGGTCTTATAAAGGCTGGACGAAAGATTTACCCGCCCTATTCTCAAAACTGCATTGGACCAAGGAGTAGTTATTAAACTCATGTACGGTGTTTCGATATTTCATACATGTTTATGCAACTAACATGTAAAGAGCAAATGCCTTTCATGTTTTACCACATCAGAATTATATTATGTTCCTCTACGATGACCTTTTGTTTAAACAGTATACGTATTGAGAAAATGTCTGGCCACGTCAATACATCACACTCTTACACTGTCGTAGGCCTATAACCAGCGTCAACCATTGAGAAAGTGACTCTTCATTACATTGGCCACCATGGCCCTTTGTGTTCAGAAGGGCAGGTTTCTGTACATTTCACAGTGCAGTGTCATTGGCAGCAGTGTGACAATGAGTGCGTTGATAACGTGGACTCCATAAAAACACGGAAGGCGAAACTCATGTCAAGCGCCGCGCCGCATGCCACCCGTGTTGTTTTAGGGGCTGGCCTGGCACCGGAAACACGTGACCCGACGCTTGGTCATTTCTGTGAATGCTGGGATTGACGCCCACGCATGCGCAATTGGGGGAAGTGACTTTTGCTCTGTGATTTTCTCACTGATGCCATCTGCAATTCATTAGTAAACCGTTCTTAAGCACTGCATTGGTCTGGTAGAGGCATTGAAATGACATGTTTGGTTTGGTGAATTGTTTTAAAGCAATCCGCGATGAAACGGCTCACGTGAACTTTGATCACGTGACATCGACAAACATCCTAATTACATGGAACACCTCAAGGTGTCAGAACCCTTAACTTGTATAACAAACAATGCCCCCTCCCCCGCCCCCCAGACGAATTCCCCTCCCATTATAATTCATTTAACGGGTTCAATTGCTTTAGTGTTTTTTTTAAAAACAAGGCCTCATCCAACCTCACCCCCTTAATGTAGATTTGTCCAATAGTGTACAAGATAATACATCTTCAAAATTACAAGCCCCCCCCCCCCCCCCACTGCATCAACACATGCTATATTCATGCAGTTGCCAGCGTCAGTTGTTCTGAATTTCCCACCGCAGTCTCCTATACAGTAGGACAAAATGCCGAATGCCCTTCTGTTGAGGGGACCTTGCTGTTAGCCCCCCTCATGGTTTTAAGTAGATTGGGGCCGGGGATATTAGTGTGTATGTAGGAACGTGGGATCTGTTGTATGAGGGTCGGATTCCATTAGCCGATGTTTGCTGGTGTGTTTATCGCCAGCGTAGTTGCAGATCAACATAGGTATGTTACAATACCATTATAAAATTTGACTATTTTCTCTTTCAGATATGGACTTCCAATGTGGGTACTATGGCGCAATAGTTATGTTACAGTTAAGTCAAACCGCCACGCATGTGTCCATAGCCAGACCTCTTCCCACTTGATGGGGCCTTGTAGAAGGTATCGGCATCTTGTAGTGTGAACAGCACAGATAGTAGAAGGCACTCTGTGTACAGTCTCTGTGTCCCTGACAGACCAGCCACCTGCCCCTCCATTCCCCCACTGTACCGCATTGTCACACTGTATCGCACCGCATTGTACCGCATTGTACCGCATTGAGACCAGGCCCCGGCCCTAGGCCCGCCGAGGGGCATTGTGGGATCAACAAGGGGCGCCACACAGCGGGTGAACGGGAACTACAAAGAGAAGGCACCTTATTGTAACTGGACGGAAGGGTGTATGTGTGTGGATGGGAGGAGGGACTGGGGTGAGGGTGTTAGAGAAAATGAGTTGAAGGGACACAAGAAGAAGCTGGGATGGAAAAAGCTCCAATTAATATGATGCCATGTTATTGCATATTTATGATGAAAAGTTCTAATAGCTCTGAATGTATCGTGCATTGTATCTTACACCTTGAACAGTACTATACAGTTGGAGAACTAAATAATTACAATATTTCCAAAAAATATTTTAAAGGAATGAGAGGTTGTCCCGGAAATAGATCAAACATTTCCCTATTGTGGCCGAACATGAAAATCTTGACTATCCCGCCATATGCGAACCGGCTATGTACGCGACGTTGTGTACGCGACGTCATTTATACTAAGTGCAATGTATACACGATGTCGCCTGTATAAGAGAAACAATGTACGCGACAAGCATCAAGCCATCTGTAACCAAGTCGCCTGTAATACAAACAATGTAGGCAACCAGCTTCAAATTCTCATTTTTGTATGTTATTAATATGTAGCTTGTATTGTGAAACCAATCTGAACTATGAACGAAACAACCAAAGTCAAACCTTCAACAAATTCCCATTTCCATCTACTACTAACATATTGCGTGAATAATTGAATCAATTCACGCGACCACGTCGTGTAGATAGTGAAGTTTATTGAGGCATTACTGGTGAGAATTCACCATCTTGTTCCATCAGGGTTAGATTCAGCAGGGTTCAGACTATGACTACCCGCAATGGGAGGACCTGCTCACTCCCCGTCTTTCCTCCAGTAGGCCTAACCTAGATCCACCCCTGCACAGTAGTCTAGAATGAGGTGCTCCCCTGGTACAGGCCACAATGTCCTCCCGGCCACAGAATGAGAAAGAGGGCCGGGGTGTAAAGGGAGAAAGGAATAGAGCGGAGAAAGAGGCAGAATGGAATGGAAGAATGGAAGAAAGAAATGAAAGGGCGACGAGAAAGGCGTCTGACCAGTGCCTCTTTTGGTGGCCCCTTGTGTCGTCTTCTCACCCCAGCGTCCGTCCCAAACAAAGCTTTCCCGCCACAACACAGGCGGCCTTCTAATGGCGTCGGCCGCCCGCCAATTGTCGTCTGCGCCGGCCGTCGTCAATGTCGTCTGCCGCGCGGCGAGTTTCGCGCCTTTTACTGGTGGCAGAAGGGGGCTGAATGCGGACTAATGTTGACTTTGTCTCGGCAGAAAGGTGGGTGTAATTGGCGCGCGCCATTAGTAGTCTTTTATCCCGGCACAACTCATCAATGTCCACAAAGCCCCCTCCCCCCACGCAGCGCTCGCCGGCCTCCTCTTGCCGTGATCCCTTCCAAGCAAATGGATACATTGTATGGTGCCGGGCGCGGGACGCTTTGTTTGCCCGCCCCCCACCGCCAATGGACGACCGGCGTCTCCAAATAATATCGAAATGCACTTTTTGTATGGGACCGTTTCCTCTCTATCAAGGCTCAGTTTTGCCGTTTGAGATGAAACCATCGTCCGATCGATCCGTGGATTCACCCCTACCTCACCAGCCTGAGAAGGGGCCGGGGTAAGGGGGTACTCTGGGACTGAACTAGGGGTCGCATTATTATACTAAACGAGAATGTACCGATGAAGAAAATTCAAGCGAATGTGTCCATTAAAGCCCAAGTATTGTGGAAGGATACGGAAATGACCTGTGTCAATGGGTCAGTTTTTATGGAGTAAGTAATGAACAACAAAAAATACAAAAAGTAGAAAGAAAAAAGAAAAGTGATGTGTGGGCATAACCTTCGATTGAATTTACTTTTTTTTAAAGAACGGTCGGGTAGTATGAAGGAAAACAAGTCATTTCTGTTAATAAGATTCTTCCTCAAATAGTCCACGAGGTCTCATCTCAACCAATCCCTAAACATGTTCGTTGCCTAAAGAATTGTAACTATGACTGTAACTATATACAACAAAACATAACTAAACTATATTCGTGTAACACGTGTATTCAAAACACCATCGGCATGTCTAGATTGTTTCAAAACGGCAATTAGATAAGATAAGAAGAAATAGCTCTTTAGCACATCGGTTTGGTAAGACTATAAATGTTGAAGGTGTAAGTGTCCCCTTAGCGGCCACCCCCTTACCACACAGTACCACCCACCCGTCCACCCCATTGGTCCTTCTCTAAAGGAGTTATTTGTCCGAGCGATTCTGAGTACTCGGGGCGACCAGAAAGACAGGCGAACCTCGCCCTCATGTGGGGTGCCCAGTGTCAAAATCAAGTTGATTTTATTATAAATCAAAAGTACGTTGCAAGTAGATGTGTGGATGTGTGGTTGAATGTGTGTGTGTGCGTGTGTGTGCTTGCGTGCGTGTGTGTGTGTGTGTGTGTGTGTGTGTACGTGTGTGTGTGTGTGTGTGTGTGTACATCTATACATGTATGTATCATGTACAGATTTATACATGCATGCACGTGTGTTTCATGTACGCCTTTATGTATGAAAACAAGGATGTATACGTATGTTTCTTATGTATATGGTTCACTGGTTTACCTTCGTGGATATTTAATGCTCTCATTCTCGTCATTTATATTATTGATAGACATGAAGAGAAAACTTTGGTTACATAGACCAACCAAGGTAAGTTAAGAATGAGTTAAAAAGGTCGCTGAATTTATGCAGCTCCACTTTTCACGCATATGGTGGTGTTAGTAGTATATACAAATGGGGGTTTGAAACCCATCGCGTCACGTACATTGTATATCCTATAGGGCCTACGCATAACGTCACTTATATTGTATGAATGATATTATTAGAATATGCCTATCACTATTATTTTTATCAAAATGACACACAATATTAGCATGTCACCTGGAGTTATGCTATTGTAAATGCTACATCTTAGCAGTATATGAGAATGGGACTTTGGAAGTTGACTGGCACACAGTTTATCAAATTCACACCACGGTACTTCATACTGATTTCCTTATGACAGTGACGTCAGGGAAAACTTTAAATAGTGAATCGTTTCATTTGAATATTTTGTCCTAACCATGTCATAGCATTACCTTTTGCCGAAGGCCGAATGGTATATTTTCATATAAGTTGTAGCGCACTTATCCCAACGTTTTGCTGGCCCTAACGTTTTGGTATGCCAGAGTGTACCAGATGGAGCTGAATGAATACTTACAGGGCTGACTCTTCTGCTGCATCGCCATATGCATTCTCCCACAGGCCTCCTAAAAAGGCATTGGTCAGTTAGAGCGGGGACAGAATGCCCGTGCCCCATGTCCAAATTGGTCCATTTTATCTTTACAAAAAAAATATAATGAGCGAGGCCAATGTTTAAGTTTGACACATTCTACCTTCTTATTCTTTCAAAACTCAGTGCATTGTAGTTGTATGTGATTTAGAGTTTTCCATATGATCTGATTTTGTCAGTATAATGTTTTGATAATGATCAAAATGCAAACCAGCAGGCGAAAAGGTACAGATTAAAACTTGAAAATAAAGTTTTCAAAATGTTAATTTAAGTCATTAGTGAGGCATAACCTAGTTTTCCTATATAAGTACAAATCCGATATTACAAGTAGAATTAGATGAAAATTATAAATTTGTTCAATAACTGTTCACTTTTGAAAAACAATAATTCAAAGTCAAAGGCCAAAGCTTTTAGACACAGGTTATGCCGAATTATTACACATATATGCCATTAGTGTTTCCGTATATCTCTAAATATGAGTCATACTAACCTGCTATGGAAATTCGGATACAAGTACTCCAACAACACTTCCCTTACCCAACATTGCAGGCCTTTTCAACTCAGCAGAAAAACCAAAGATTCCCCCGATTTCAAACTCAAAGTAACATTTGTCAATGTCATTGTCAAATCTTTTCCTACTACTGTAGACACCTTCAACGCGACGATAAACCAAATAAAATCGTAGTTCAGATCAAAGAGTTCGAGACTTTGTGGTCGACAGAAACGTCGATAATGCCGACTGTATACCGACAGTATGGTCGATTTTACAGCGCATGCGCTGAGCGTTTTATCCCAATGTGTATGGTGTACAATGGGAGGAGCTCGCACAGGGCCATCTCGGACTACTTTCAGGGACTACTTTCTTTAAAAGCTGTGAGACAGTGTTGGGCGGAATCTTTGTAGTGAGTAAAGTGTCAGTCACTGTGGGTGCTATAGAGGTGTGCATCTTTGTACATTATGGCGGGAGACGCCCGCCTGTAAGAGGGGCAGGGGGCGTTAAGTCATGGTGTTGGGGACGACTTGGCCCACAGGTTGTAAGGGGGAGGGTGGTAGGGGTTAAATCACTGAAGGTGGGAATTCACTCTGCGATTGAAATGTACCGATTTTTGGGTTTAGTTTATGAACACAGACAGATAAAACCACACAAAACGCACGGCCTAATTACATCATGCATGTAACCAACAACTCACAGCGGCGCCTATGCACATGCTCACATACATTTGATTTAACAAAAAAAAACAGAATTAAGGGTCAAAAAGTTTTAGACTTTGAAACAGTAGGAGTCGCGGTGTGTAAACTATGCTGCAGTACAAAGGATGCCCCTAACCCCCATTCCGCCCGCTCCCCCGCTCTGCTATACTGGCTCCTGGAATAAAGCACCCTTTCTATATACTGCTTTACTTTCCGCCTCCTCCAAGCTTTCTTGGTGTTTTCAGCCTAGGCGGGATTCATTGTCCCTCCCTTTGACGTCAAGCCTCTCTCTCCATCGCCCCTCCCGTCAGTGTTGACAGCCCCAGCTATTGACGCTGACAATGGTAGCTTAACGCCTTGTGCCCCTCTCTTAATGATTTGGGGGCTGACACTTCACCCCCAGCATCCCCAAAAAGCCCCACCCTCCATCGACATTCACCCCAGCTTTTACACTCACAACCATCTGTTTTGAGTACGTTTCAACTTTCATGTGCGGGTTAGGTTGGCAGGTGGATCCGTAATGCCTGCTTCGCGGGGCTATTATAGGGTAGCGATGGAATTCAAAGGTGTCAACCCATTAGATACAATAGAATAGGTAGGGGGAAAAAGCCGAAAGAAAATACAAGTGAAAGTAAAGAGGAAAGCACATTTCACAGTTCGGGAAAGTTTGTAAATAGAACAATGATTACTTTATGCCAATACCGTTTATCTATTTCATAAGAGTCTCCCATTAGGTACGTTTTAGAATATATTGTCAAGTACTTGTTTTGGCGTAGTTATGTACATCTATGAATGAAGGTTATTGTAAGAATGGAAGTGAATTAATTGACTCAGGTACCAAGCGTAAAAAATGTTATTGGTATCCACGAAATGCACTCCAAGTATTTCATATGTAGGGGAGTGGTGGGCAGTGTTATATGTTTGAATAGTATGTGTGTGTGAATTGATCAAATACCAGCTTATAACGTGCTTACAAAACTACCTATGTTATAACAATTTGTTTAATCCCTAGTACATGATTTCCATTTACACATAGTGATCATTACATACGTACACAGTACGAGTGAAGGAAGAATTCAAGGTACGACTTTCATACAGTGCCAATGTACTAGGAATGCAATGAAACCTTTGAGGAGAGTCAGATGTATATTATGCTGTGATACATTTATTATACTGGAGAATAAAGAAATGAACAGTATCCTTTATATCGATAAAAAAAAGAGAAGGCTTTTACGCCAAGATAACCAGGCTGATGGAGACAGATTCCAGAGTCCCAAAAGACGGCGGCAGAACACCATTGAACAACTGACACACAAGACACAGACAACACAGACAAGAGAGATGGGGACAAAGTTTTCGAGTTGCACTCAGTGCCACTCGGAAAAGGCCTTGGTCTGAGACAAGTCGGGTATTGATTCGGTAAAGTCCGCCTTTGTAGTTGGGGATCGGGGCCACAATGGTGGACAAAGCTGGGGACGGGGCCGGCCGACAAAGGCAGGCGGGCGGCGGGCATTGACAAACAGCGGCCACATCCAATGGCTGACAACACTGAGAGGGACAGGAGGAGGCGGCGGGAGGCGAGGAGACGTGGGATCTGCGGCCGTGGAGGATGCACGGGTAAACACTGTTAGACGATTGATACCCTGTTTTACCAGCCCCTCTAGTGGGCCACTCCTGCCGACAGCCAATCAGCGGCGAGTACTGGGGAGGGGTAGGGGAGGGGATACAGCCAGTGTAAAGCACTTGACGGGAGCACTCCCTCCTCTGGGACACTGGGGTCCAGGCGGGTAGGGGTGATGGGAGGAGGTTCGGGGATTGTGGGGCCCCACTCGTTCTACAGCACTCACAATAAGAGGAATGGGAAGGGGGAGGGGTGCACACACAGGAGGGAGAGGGAGGTGGATTATTCCATAAGAGGGCCTCGTACTCTGTGGCTCCTTTCTCCCGAGCACACAGCCGACCGGCCAGGCAAGCTGGGCAAATTGAAACCCGCCACATTAGTATGTTTCCCGGGCATTAATCCGATGGCTCAGTTACATTGTAGGCCTTCACAGAGAGCTCAGGTCCCAAGATTCCATCCCGGCATTCCCCAATGCCAACCCCTTTCTCAATTCACCCTACTCTCTTTGAGAACCAGAAAGAAAGGCACGGGGGCAGAAAAGTAGAAAGACTGGGTAGTGGATTGAGCAGTTCTGTGGGCCTCCTAGCCGTACGTGTTCTACTCGCCATCTTCTATATGCTTGTCCCAAGCCACCCGGACAATGCGCGAGATGGTTCCGATTGTCCGAGACAGTGCGGGCTCCATAACGGGCAGACAGAGGACAGGCGGGGGGGTTCATTAAACTGATGACTAAGTCGCTGGGCGAGCACGGCCTAACAAGGAGGGGCCTGACAATAGGAACAGCTCCGAGCCCCGCGGAACATCTCCGGCCACTCAGGCACTGCGCGTGAGTTGCCAGGCGGGAGGCCAGCGGGTAAAGAGGCAAAGGGGCAGGAGGGGTGCACGCGTTGTCACAATACCCCACGGGGTGAACAGAGAAAACCACTGTAGCCAGCAAGAGGAGCAGCAAACGGCTCCACTCAGGTCGGATAAATAGCACGTAGGGTTCTTAAAAGGTGGCTTTTTGTACGAGAGGAGACAAACAGAAGTCGACTTTTAGGTCATGTCGTCATTAGGCGATTGTCGATTAAAAGGGATTCACAATAGTGTTGACATGGGCATTTCCTAATGACCAAGCTGTTTGGAGAGCTGGATGTATATCATTGTCATGGGATTACTATTTTTTATCTGAATATGATAATCCATGCATGTATAATATTATGTTGAATGGAAACTAACTCTACGTTAATGTTCAGGTTGATCTAAAACTGTATCACGGCAAATTATATCTCTTGCTCTTGTTGATATGATATTGCCATAAAGATAACAAAAATTTACTATCGCTAAGCACTGAGGTCAGGACAACACTCACAACAAAATATCTCTGACAGAACTATCAGGAAAATTGATATGTCAAACAGATGAGGAAATCATAGATAAAACTAACACCGCCCACATTGCGTCTATATTAGTATAGGCAGGTAAAGAAACCACCACAATATTTGTGTGCTTATAAGCAGGGTATATCCCGGAAACCTGAAGGCTCTCTTTATGGACACTATACCTATAATTCAGTCCTCAGGGAAGCGTTACACTTATTGACATGTCAGGATTCTTGGTAATGGGTTGCTAAAATCCTGACTAAACATGAATATGATATCTGCAATCACAGTTTACCACAGAATTCAAATGTATATGGTTTCTTAATCAGAATTATCCTTAAATGTGTTTGATGCCTTAATTTGAGCTTTGCAAACATACCCAAGACATCTCACCACAAATAGGTTTTCATGCAAAGCATTAAATGACTGCAATTATAACACCTTGTTCAATTCAACTCCATCTGGGTCAAAAAGGCGTGTGTGAGATAGCGGGGTACAGTTACTTCACCTCCTGCTCTCAAACCGCACCCCGTCGATTACTGACGCTGCTAATCATGCTTAGGTTCCGCCGAGCCTCAGTGACTCTACTTCTGGCCTAACGACAGCCTAAAGACAGGCAGAGTAAGCTGAGCCTACTCGCTAGGTGTCGCCCTGGCCTTAATGAGCCTCACCACGTGATTAACAGGCTTCAATTGGTGGGTGATAATAGAGGTAAATTCACATATCGTCGCCCATAAAGAGCAGGCCGGCCTGGTGACTATGGAGGGAGCCCTGTGTAGTCTGAGAGGCCCTGTTTGTGAGGGAGACTTCACAAAATGGCAGGTCTTTGACACCTACACCTATTAGTTCTGGTGGTATAGGGCTTATGATACCCACCCCTTCAGGCTATATGGAAGGATAGCTTCAAATGGATGTAGGCGGAAGTTAAAGGTCGGAGCTAATTACAATTGTCTCGGTTCCAATGATCCTCAGTATCCTAATTGATGGCGTGGATAAAAGTTGGAGAGTTCTTGATATAGAAAAAATATTTTTAAGTTAAAAATAGTAAAATTTCTTTACTGTTGCTTAGGCTAGTATAAGCAATGTGAATTTATAAATACGATAAAAAAAACACCAATTTGTTTATTTATACAAAAATTGTATTGCCAATCTGAAATTTGGCATAAAGTATTCTTTTCCTTCTTTGCAATCAAGGAAGAGTATTGAAAGCTCCATGATTAATCATTTTGACAGGAGAAATCTGTTCCTCCTTCCCTCCCCTCCATTTGTGTAAACAGACCCGTCTATTGATGCCCCACACATCCCCCAACGCACCACGCACGCCCCATTACACGCATTCAGGTCGGGTTGGACGGGCCGTTATCGCAAAAAGAGATTTTGCTCTCAGTAAGTGCATGGTAATACATACTGCTCTAGATTATAGTCATGGTATACTTACCATTATAGTTGCTCTGGTCTTACTTTGGTCTACGAAGGAAGCACTATATCTACCATCCCACACTAAGAAATCATGTACAGACAAGAAATAGCCACAGGTATATGAGTCCCTATTTCGCTTGTTAATCATTTCATCTGACTTAAATATATGTTGCTGAAAATCAGGCGCAGAAGCTTTCATAGATGGACGTCCATTCGTGACGATATCGAAACATAAGACATCTAATAGCGCCACCACCGTACACATTTCAAATTTTCTTTTGTGTATGGTATTATAGACATATCAATGACAGAACCTCTTGCAGAATCCTTCACACGAAATGCCTGAAAGCAACAAATACTGTGGTTTCTGCTAGGCGCATTTACCATAGCATCATGCTATGCACATGTATATCAGAGTTGTTATAATCATACAGCGAATAGATATCCGCCACTAGTATTAATCAAGATATGGCCAATATGACTCAGACTATTGGAACATGGACTTTAGCACATACTTTGTGTATTTTTGTATTGCTTGAGCGATCATTCATTCATTTACCTGGTGTGCCTTAAGTGAAAAAAAAGCCTTGCCCAAACGGTGTGCCCTAATCTCCTCGGGGTAGGGCGACCCCCGATTACCCGTCCCCCGTGCCCTAATGTATGTGACCCCCGCACACCAAGGGTCGACGTAGACGCCACGCCCGGGCCACCCAATGCGCATGCGCGTCGTGTTGAGGTCACATGACCATCGTGTCATCAGAACGAGGTGTTAATGAGGTCACGGGGACGCCGATTGACTCCACACTCTCCCTGACAGACTCTACATTCTCCCTTACAGACTTGCCCCTCCTTGCATTTCCAATTTTCCGTTCATTTCTTGAGGACTGTTACGAACAGAGATATACTTTACTAATGAAATTAATATATTATAGGATTAAGATATAATATATGTTAATCATATATATCAATTGATAATATTATTATTAATGTTCCCCCCATGAAATGAATCAGATCCTATGAATTTATTCTGTGACTATTTACTATATTGGCTATATATTTTATCTTCAGTAAAAATTTATATGTTCAGCAAGGCTCTTTGGCACCACTGATTTTGCCTAAAACCTGTTATAAAAAGATATCTGGACATGGAACCTTTTATACAAAATCACTATAATATACTTACATAATTATGTTGTGAACATAAAACCAAAAAATGAACAGAATACACTGATGACAAGATATTATTTTGTTCCAATTTGTGGGAGATGGAGTAAAAAATAATTATTATTGGACAACATGTTACCAAGGGGTGGGAAGCGTTCCCATAGCTGCCCAAGGAAGAACTCTGTTGTATTGAGGAACTAAATCCATAGAGTAACCATTGAGTGAAGTGTGTACCCATTTAGCAATCATCAAATCTCGGAAGTCTTTCCTGGTACATATGACACTTAATTTTGACGGAGACTTTTTCTACTTTGAGGATTGATATGAAAATTGTGACAGTAGATCTGCTCTCACACCATATTACTCTGTTCATTAGATGACTTTGACCGCGGCAAAGACATCTCAGCTAGGAGAGTGACATTTTTGACCTTATACACAGCGAGCTGATTACACTCTCCTATCACATCTCATGTGACATTTTTCATCTTCACAAGCATCGGGTTTGAGAGCAGGGGTCATTCAGACCTTGAAGATATCTGAGATGCTTGAAAAAGTTTGGATACAAGCAGAAATTGTCAAGAATGATTGGCATGTCAAAAACCTGACAACCAGCAAAAAGTAAGAAGTTAAGGCAAGTGCATTGACATTTCCCGATGAAAAATGATTTTAATAGCCAAGACGGCAGAGCCATTCCTTTTTCATAAATTACCAAATGCGATTATATAGTATGTAAATTGTGTTAATTTTAACATTTGAATGGCGTAGTAATTAGGTTTAGCATGTTTCAATGCGCATCATCATATTTTACTGTCAATCTAGTTTCTGGCAGGTGACAATCCCTAAATAGAACATACATATTATCACACTATTTTTGACTTGTGTTAATGTAATGTTTTATTAGCGTTGTATCATAAAACGACCGTGTTGACCCATGAAATCATAATTTATACTGACCATGCAGTGTCTGGGTATGGTTAGAACTATCATCTTTGACCAACCCCATGCAATTTTTTCAATCGTTCAGTCTGTGTTAGGTGCTAACCATTCCTTAAACGCTTTGGTTATACAATAAAAATACTCACACTTATATGTATACATATATACACATACATATAGCTTATTAAAATCTTTCATAACCTTGTTTTTATCTAGAGTTTGTTTACTATTTCCGACAGGATGTCTTGAGGGTACCAGAGTATCAATACAAACAAATCATCGGACTTCCCAGATTAGAATCAAATGTCAACAACAACTGACCACGTGTGTGACTTCACAGTAAGCAGTGAGGTGGTCTATCACGACTTCACCAGATGACCAGTTTATATTGGAAATTATAATACAACAGCTTAATATATTTGGCTGTTTTATAAAAAGAGGCGGGAACTACTTCTGGGATAACTGCGACATATTTTGCATCTTAAATGTATTGTTTCTTATGTAACTCTGTTGAATGTATATACAGTAAATATTACCATTGTTATCAATCGACGATGTAGGCCCATTAATGAATCTGTGAAGTGCTGCGTCCGTATATATATATATATATATATATATATATATAATATAATATATATAGTGTAAAGACATCAATTCATTAGCTGTATATATTTATGAAGTACTTACTCGGAATATCAAATTTATGTGGTCTAAGAAAAGATACATGGTAGTGTGTATTTGCATATCGTCCTTCTCAAAACATTGTGTGAACCAGGGGCGGACCCATGTGGGGGAGGCACATGGGTTAGAAATAAACATGGTTTTATAGTATGGTTTCTTAGAACTGTTAAGAATTAGAAAATTCTGGATTACATACATATCAGTAGATTCTGCTAAAGAGGAAAACCAAAAGAAGGGGTTTTAGCAACTTCAGACGCATTCTATAGCATATGAATAACTGAATATATGTACTACTGAGGCCAGTCCACAATGTTTTTGTTCAGAAATAATTATTATGTGAGTGTAGTCTAGCCTCAATTTATTCAATATACATATTTGTATTTCCTAAATATCAAACAGAAAAAAAAATCTTAATGTCTAAGGAAATGTTGATGTATCGAGCTGCGCCAATGTTGTCAACACCAATTCTAATGCAAATACATGGGAAAGTCACGCACATGCATAGGAAAAATGAACTGTTCTTTATACTGTTATGCAGAGATCTAGGTAAAGCCCCATTCGCCCTGGCCAATTATTCATTAATATTGCGATCTGAGATATAATTGCAATTGTCTTGTATTTACAATTATTATTTGTGGGAAACATCTTTGTGGTTTACTAAGGAGGTATCAATGTATGCAGTTAATCAATTATTTAGCACACAAATAGTTGGTTATGCTTGTCATTAATTTTTATAATCGCAATGAAAAAATGCCCGAGGGTGAATTAAGCGTCAGATAATATGACAAAGGGAGACCCAACTTTGTTTCAACTAAATCATGTATATTGTGTTTATTCATGAGATATTAATGCCATGTCACATATTGTTTATAACTATTATGCCCAGGCATCCACCCTGTGGATCTGATCACGTCAAATAAAACCTGATCAATTCATGGGCAACTCTCAATAGTGTAACTGCCTCTGATCTGAATGCTTTATTGTGGAAGGCAAAATACAGTTTAGAATGTCAAAGTTAACACTCCAAGAGAGTATCGTGATTAGAAACTGAACCAGGGACCCCGGGTGATTATGTAGTTTCTCCACTGCCCTTGTCAAGCAGAAGACAGGACCCGAGACAATGCTCTATTCTGTGGGATACAATAACTGTTCTGTGCGTTATAACATGATATGTCTGTCTATGACAAGGCTGGTTCACGACCCCACCCATCCTAAGAGAAAGGATGAAAAGAGAGTTATTCTATTGGTAACGGAGTTATAGTTGCGTGTGGTTTGACAATTTACTACAGAAATGATAAAATATGTACTACCTTTAGCCTTGCAGTTGGGTTGTTGCGGGGTAATCATGTAAAACATAGTTTATATGACGCCTTTATCTTTTCGAAAGTGTAACATACTGTAAAAATCAAGTAAATCATTATTAGATATGACTCGAAGACTTAAATATCACCATGAATCCTGAATAGATACACAGATGATCGACGAAACCACGAAGACTAGAATGTAATGATGCCACAAAGGTACAAATTTATAAATAATCATAACATTATCTAATCCAGAGTGACACGAATGTTTTGGTGATAGCCTCATTAAATCTTACATGAATAGTCACGTAATCTGGTACTTAACAATCATAGGTTTGTTTCTCTATTGATTTGCCTTTATAAGGTATTCGGTTGAATCAACTCAGTGTCTGATTTGATGCTCATCCATTAACGTCTACTTGATGGCTTTCTTACTAGGGAAGAAACGCAATGGGAACTAGTCATCTGAAGACAAGTCTAGAAGTAGGTCCTGGAGCAGCGATGGCACATTTAGGCCCATATGATGGTTATCCGAAACACCCCAACAGCCTTTTTAGTACCCCTCCAGGTGATGTAGCCACCCGAGAGTGACAGACCCTGATTGGGCTCAACACGCTACTTAATTATTCCAACCTACCCCCTGAGAGTATAGTATTATTCACATGGATTGAATTTAATATAGTTAAAATGAAAGGAATATGATCATCATTATAGAAACAGCATAGACTGGTGCTGTGGCGATGCACACCAAACAAATAAAATAATTATTATAAGGAGAGAAGCTTAGTACAAGAATATGTATAGAGTTTTTTTCTAGCGTTCAGATCTTCAAGCTTCAAAGATCTTCAAGATTAGTTTTCAAAAGTGTTTTTTAATTAAAGTAATGGCACCAAAGCGACAAATATATATAAATAAGACAGGTTACAAGCTTGTTTTTATACCAAAAATGTTGTGTGTTTCATGCTATTAATAGACTGTGTTGTATAAGTAAGAACAAACATGTAACATTAATATTTCTTTCTTTCACAAATGCTCACGACACATGACTGTACCTTCGAGGGGTGTAAATTGTATCATTGCGGAAAACAGTTCAGGGAAAGATATTGCTTACATTATCAAACCCTGAGTACTAACCAAGTGGAATATGGCTACATGGCTCACAGCATAGTGATTCGACGTCCCATGCCCCATATTTTCAAGATTAATTAAGGTCTAGTATTCAACTAGCACTGACTAGCAATAACATAATTGACCAGTGCACTTACAGCACAACCAATTGCCAGTTATGCACACCTTTCTTTACCGAGTGCCAGGTGCGGAAATGGTCTATAGGTCCAACAATGTAACGAGTCAGTCTTCTTTGCTCCTAATGAGTCGGTATTTTGTGCTACCCACTGACCAGCTCACGGCCCATTCTGACCATTCTGGTTATGTCAATATCAGTAAGTGCCGGGCAGTGGGTGGGCTGATTGACTTGTGTCTCATTTAATTACTTTCCTCACACGTGACTATTGACGTTATCGGGAGACAAAGCCACCACTGTGGGAACTTCTCGTGAGGATGAGAATACACGAGATCTCAAGTCACATGGCCAGTTTGTTTGCAGTCGAAGCAATTACAATAGGCCTATATTTCTCTCAGATAATGACACGTTGTTTGTAACAATACTTTCTTATTAATTAAGTCTATGGAATCAGCGAGTGCTTTCTGTGGAACAACATATGCCTAAACAATATCGTCAATAACGGCACTTTCTCAGATTTGTACAGACGGACGGGGCAGATATATTGTTTAATCTGTCCAATCTCTCCGTAATAATGTTAGTTATCGCTGCTGTCGACGACATCTCGTCCTCTCAGGGCAAAAAGGTTGTAACACGTTGTGTTAAGCAGTTGTGAGTGTTAGTTTGAACCTTATTTACACTGCGTGGACGATTTGAGATGACAGTTAATCTGCCCAACCATAATTGTAATGTTTCAGTTACAAAATTACAACCCTAATTAATAACGAAAATAAGTATCATTTTCCTTTGAACTGATTCTCAAAATAGCGACGTTATGCAAATTCTCAAGTGTATGTTTATAAATGATTGTTCCGCATATTACTTTTTCTAATCGGAAAAAAAGTGAAACATCTCACACAGTTTAAGCGCGTTAAGCCCACACGTGATCAGATGGTGCAACAGTTACTGATGAGTGGATTCAACTTGAAACCATGGCAAATAATAATGAATCATATACCCTGACCAATAGATCACGTTTTATATCCCACGGGAAATTTATATTTGTGTGCACATTGGAACATGATCCTTTAAATCCGCAAGCTTTAATAAGTGTTGGACCTTAGGGGAGCAGAATAATCTTGGTCCCTGAATCCAGTTAGAAATGTGGTCCCTTGAAACTGACCAGGGACCTATGGATAGATGACCAGTGCCTCGTTTCAATACAGTATCGTGCCGTCCTAATGAATACGGCCAAAGAATATTCTAGAGTTCTGAGTCCATTCAGTTCACCTTTGTATACGGACCTGCTGATATTACTGGCCCTGTTCTAAAAGAGAAGAAAAAGGTCACTTGCAATGTAAGTAGTCTATAGAAATGGGAATTCTGACAATGTCATATATATCAATGTGATGCTCCTTATTGCACTGTGTATAGATAGATGACCAGTGCCTCGTTTCCTGTTTCTATAAAGCACCTTGCCGTCTAATGAATAACGCCAAAGAGTATTCTAGACTTCTGAGTCCATTCAGTTCACTTTTGTATACGGACCTGGTGAGATTATTTGCCGTGTTCTAAAGAAGAAGAAAAATGTCACTTACTATCTAAGTAGTATATTGAAATGGGAATTCTGAGCATGTCGTATATGAAGCATTTCATGTTAATTGTTACTTTAACGGATATATAAATAGGGACCTCAGGGGAATAGAATCTGAATAACACAATTATGATTGACTTATGAAACATCAGATTCTGGATAATTAATTTTAATTCATAAAGAGACCAGTTCAAACATACAGTCTAGTCTATTTCAAGTCGTGTTAGGGGCATAGGTGAAAAAATTAGAATGCAAAATCCAGCTTGGGAACGAGTATATTCAGATTCAGCAGGTCCAAATTATCTAGAATAGCCTTGTTCCCAACTTTCAGTCAAAAAAGCCGCCTAAATTGTTTTACAGGCCTCCTTTCAAGAAATCCGACTAGACTAGTATTGGTGTGAAGTAGGGTGGCTATCCCTCAGAGGGCAATCCTCCAAAGACCATCTTCCCCTGACAAGATGTGATCTGTCATCCCCTGTCTTCCCTTGTCTCCGTCCATTCACCTCCCGCCCCAACACATTCTCCGTGCCCCCTACACTCTCCATTCACAGTGTCCATGCATGCCATGCCCGTGGCATCCAAACGGACAGCCCCAAATCATGCCCCTCCTCCGGGCGGCCCAGGAGGTCAAGCGTGTACTTCCAGGTCAGCGGTAAATGAGGTCACATGACATGACAGGGTGAGAACCACTTCCGGGTCACTTAGTGCACATCATGTCGGGTGTCTCGCGAAGTGACCACTAGGGGGTGTGATGGGTGAGGTCTTCATGACAAGCAGAAAGGCGATAATTTGGGGAACAATTCAGTGGTGACAGTATCTATGGAAGGAAGACAACAACATTTTCAAACATGCAAATAGTCATATATGCATACTCTAATACAAATAAGTGGAGGAGGGGCTACTCTCTCTAATCGAAACGGCTATATACAAGACATCGCTTTTGCCACTATGGACAGCGTATACTGAACGTCCGCAACAAGAATCAATCTTTTCCTATCGTACTCATACATGCATACAACGCGGTCATTGGCATTATCATGAGAAATGTATCCGTAACACTATGCATAGAATGTAGTAAAAAAGGGTTTTTTAACTTGTCGGTATATAATAAACATGGTCGAGGTAAATTCACACGATACTGTTGCCTACATAGTGGGGCTTATTGAGACGCCGTGGCGCAAATACTCAATACAAAGTACGCAACAAGGCAGGACCAAACTCACGTTTTTGTATACTACTTACATGTCGCGTGTATTTAAAATCAGTCTACGCGATGGTATCGCGTAAATAGCGCAGTCTATTTGAGGCGACATCGTGTTTGTAAGCACTGCCCATAGGCATGGCGACCTTTGATGCAAGTCAGCAAAGCTTCTAATACGTAGCCGCATGTACAATCGCGGATGAAGATACTTTAAGTAAATTAAGTGTCCGTCTCATCAAATGCAAATCACATAAGAATCAATAAGTTGAATCTCTACCCAAATTTTGTCAGTAAACTTTTTAGTAAAGGCATTTATGCATGGTACACCTCGAATTGCGAAACTTAACTTCATAAACATGTAGCAATAACCCCACAACATAAAAAAAAATCAAGGCAAGTAGTGATATATGTCTTGTGGGTTGTCACAACTCCAGGAATTCAATAGATATTTTTATCTGGAAGGAGGAAGATTTAAGATAAGCATGATTATTGTTATGATAGTTATTAATTTCTGAAAGTGAAGATCTACTCGTAATTTCCATCTGCCTATTGTTTGGAATTCTTTGTTACAGAGATACACATTAAACAAGTGTGAGATTGCCTGATACTTTTAATGGAATAACCCCAACAAAGAGTTCCTCATGTCAATGCACGAAATCTAAACCAGTGAGTGGATGGATGGGACTCTACCTCTGTCACCCCATTCTCAACCACAATGACAATTGTGCGGGGAATCTCTAAACAAATTTCACAAATTGAATACATAGACCGATATCAACAGAACTTTGCAAGGCAGTGCCCCGATACTTCAAGCTCTGTGGGATAACAGGGAATACGATGAAAGGCTATTTGACTTTGGGCCTTTGAATGCATGCGGATCGCACTAATGGCGGATGCCGAATTTGTCCTCGCATTGAAACTCATTTCATGAGCTCTAGTTTTAATGGGCTGACACTCCCATAGTGTAATGTCAATAGGGATTGTTTTCTAGTAGTGGGAATGCATCATAACAATTCAAAGAGTCCACAGATATTGAATATTATCCCCCGCTTTCCACCATCCCCTTTTCCATTGGGGCAATAGAGTGTTGTTATAAATGTGAGCTTTGGGATTGAGCTTCTCTTCTCGTGTTGTAATTATAAACCATAATTGAGAACTAGGGATCAGTGCACGGCTCAAAGAACTACTCCCCAACCTCCATAGTGGAACGAAAGGGGGGCACTTGAACCCACAGACAATCTACGCTGAACCACTTATCAAGTTATCAAGTGAATGAGTATCCAACATAAATTGTTATCTTACTTGTTTTGCTGCCATAGCATTTAATTATTTGAAAGTAAGGTATATCTAGAAATCTATTAATTTTCCTTCCTCTTGAATAAAACACAAAATGGTGAATAGAAATGAGTGAAACGCAACAAATATAATGTGCGAACGTGGCAGTTCCCTCTGCTAAAAGTGAGACTTTGGTACTTCTGTCCGGAAGGTGACACAACCATGTTAACTGTCTGTATTAGACACTGCAGTTATACCATCCAAATCCATTGTTGTATATATACTTTAGATGAGCAGCATTCCTATCATAATACAAGAACGGGAGCACGTTAGTATCGTATGCTCATTTTTACACTGTGACATTATTAATTTTTGTTACGAAACATACAAATGATTTCAATATTATACTTTAGAGTAAATCTAAATTAGTAAAATGACAGTCATAAATAAGAAAGTTTATCTATACATTCCATTCATATAATTATAGTAAGACCATATGTTGTAACATACAGTCTCAGCCTAGAGAGCTGGTTTGTTCTAGAGTGATTACAAGGGAAAGTGCCCTCCCTAGCAATCCCCCACCACCCTCTCGACACATCACCAGGGATCCACTCGTACAAATTGATAGACTCCAGTCCCACTCTATTTAGACAATAAACTAACCTGGTGTGAATACCTCCGCCTCCGTGTACCTTTCAAAATCACCGCTTGAATTTAGAAGTAGAAAAAAGAGGGGAGTTCGAAACGCTTTGTTGGCAAAGCAGTCTTTCAGCAGGGTTGGAATTGCGCCTGCACGTGATTGAGGTATCACTACAGTGAGTGGTTATAAATAAGGGGGGAGGGGGCTTTGTGCTGGAAGTATCCTTTTACAGACACAATAGGCAGTGATTACACTGAAGTCTTCAATGCGTGCTGCTCTTCAATGGAACAATGACCAAAGAATTGGCGTCATAGACCGGCTGAACATCGCCCATCGCCTTCTTATCGCGCGATTGTGAGGCCGACAAAGCGGCGACTGTGAGCGATGTGCGGCCCTAGGTAACATGTACAATTTGACTGGAATGATACCCCTTGGAATGATAATGAAGTCTTATTGAGTGCCCAAGATGCACCTGTTGTTAGGGCCTTTCATTTACATTTTCACATTCACTCACTAGGAATCTCAATGGCGCACTTACGTTCCGACAACAAAGCGGGCGCGACATAATAGAGCGAAATAGACTGTTCTTTTTCAATGTTCAAAAAGATCTGGTGCGCATGCACGAACAAATACAGGGGACGACATAGATGGCACTGTAGAGGGAGCCACTGTGGGCTGTGAGGGGGATTCTGGGACAGTGTGAAGGGCATTCTGGGAGACTGTTGAGCCCCATTACTGTCGATTGTCGGTACGTTCACACAGAGACAGACCAGAGTGGCCAGTGGCGGTGACGACGTCACAAAATACGTCACTGACACTGGGCAACATTACTACCTCCTCACGTGGTGAAAAGTGGGCATCGTTTCTTTGAATGGAGATGGCTCGATCTATCTACCTGATAACCCTTTACTGAAAAAGAGTTTCTGGATCATTAAAGTCTCAGACCCAGAATTCCTTAAACTGGTGTCGTTAGTCAGATAGTTGAGCCCTTTTTTTCAGATTACTACATAGTATTTTAATTGGGGAAGAAATACAAAAGTTCAGTACTGACAACTGGTATAGGTAAAGTAAACACTTAGAAACCATTTCTCATGGAAAAATATGAGGATACTTTGCATCGTAAATATATATCATCTTTAAGGTCCCGATCTGTATCTTAACTATTTGAGAATGGAACGATGTTTTATGTAAATTGAGTCAATCCTATCACGAAGCAGTCTAGGGAATTTATATTTGTGATCTGCTCAAGGATGGTCTCCTGCGTTAGTGACGGCTTAGAACATTCTCCATTCCAAAGAAAAATGATGAAAATGTTGCCAATATAATGACAGTTAGTACAAACATACGGCATTTTTTCTTTAGTACGATATGAATACTGATAAGTGTTATAGAAAGACCGTTTCCACATTACAAGTTTATCACATCCTCCACAGACCGTTGTTCTCATCTTTGATTTATTTTATTTCTTTGTATGTTTGATTTATTTGATTTCTTTGTATGCTTGGGGATGGAGAGGAAGAGACGAATGTGAGTTTGTGACCTGTCCCGTGGATTCTACATACTTTTCCTGTAAACGCAAATCCACCACAACAGAACAACAAAACGACAATCAATAATAAGAAGTGACAGTGATGTGGTTGAACGCCTAGGACAGGTCCTTTCTGCGTCCTACAGGCGGCCGTCTATAGGGGTACAGCGGGGTGAAGGGGATGCTGGTACGGCGGGTCTAAGGGTTTTCTCCAGGTCCAATAGTTGGCGCCACAGACGGCTGCGCGCGCAACCCTCGCGCCCCGGCCTGCGCATGGGCGTTGATCCTTGGCGGGCCACGTGACAATGACCGGAAGTGACGTCGTTCACGTCGTCTGACAGCGCAACAAAGCGATATGTCGCGCTCCCTGTGCGCCTGCGCGGCGTGCACCAGCTTTCCAATTAACGCTCAGAGAATGGCGCCTGTCCGTCGGCCAGAGCGGGCAGAAAAGCGGCTCTGTGCGTCATTTGCGACACCCTTTGACGGCGATAATAAACCCGCCGCCGCTCCTTTTTACGACATGGAGAATTTCATTTTCGCGCATTTGGCGACTGAATCGGCGCCACTATTCCGGGCTGGTTACAGTGTATTAAGGGAGAAAAGAGAGTTAGCGGAGCTGTCAGGGGGAGGACGGGCAGAGAGAGGAACGACGGACAATACTTGTCAGCGGGACAATGGTCAGTAGTGGTGGGAGAGGGGTGGGGCTGTAGGAGGATGAGGGGGTAAGACACTGCCAAGATGATCCCCCTGTCACACCCTGGAGTGGGGGGAGGGCCTGCTGGGGCGTGAGGGAGGGAGGAAAAGGGGCAGGGGTATTAGGGTGCAGCTGAGGGACCTGGGCCGAGGGGACGGGAATTTAGCGTTTAAGACTTCCAACACCGCATCTTAAGGAGAAGGCAAGTAGATATTGCTTTTTGCTTTTGACGTTTGTAATTTGGATTGGTTTTATAGGAATGATGGTGATTCAGGCAGACGCAGTTCCCATTTTTCCTGCATTCCATGCACCTGCAGGCTAATTTCGGAGCATTTTGTAGACAAAAACTGAGGAAAATGAATAGGAATTTTATAGTTTTTGGCTAAAAAAAAATGCCTTATGAAAAATTATCAAAGCTAACATAAGAAATAGTAAGAACACACAGGTGCAAAATGGAAAATATCCAAATACTACATTTTCAGAACCTTCAACAACAGATAATACCATAAATAATGAAATGTTATATGCTAAAGGCTTGGAGAAATTACTCACACCTTTTCAATGTGTTTGTTAATTGTTCATGTCCTACTGGCCCACCCAAGGACTTAACATTGCAAGATGTTATAATAACGTCGCAGAACGGCACAGAACGTTATTAGAACGCAGAACGTTATTTTAGAACGTCATAAAAGTTGACCAAGTTCAGAGTTCCAATCAGCAAAGCTAATGTCAACTGCACATAGCTTGTAAATAAATGTCTTTGTGCATGTCTACCAGGAGCAATACTGTTTACCAAATTCAATAATCCAAATCAGGAGCATTTATGGGTCATTGCGGTCGTGCACTTATCAGCTTCATTTAAATATTGTGTCTTGTTTACAGCCCTCAGCATGTGTAGCTGAACAAGGAATCTAAGTGCACTGTGAGTAAACTTTCTGACTATCATTTTCAGTGCCAAATTAAAACCTCTTACATAAAGCAAATTGAATTAGAGTTGTTCTGCAATAACTAAATGTTGACCATGACTGTCCATTGATTTGAACAATAGCACCATAGAAGACGGACAGATGAACTGCTAACTAATGCCGAGCTCACCTAAATCGTTAACTTTCTATATTAAAGAAAAGATTTGTGAGCTGAATGGGATAGCTTGGGGGCTGAAGTTAGGTCTTTATGATACAAAGATATGTCATCATGATTTTGGAACTATTTTTTCGCATACAGCACAAGCTACTCAAGTAGATCTAGATAATTCAACATAATCTTTAGACTTTTAAGAGAGAGTCAATTACGTTGAAAAGTTGCTAAAAATAGAATATTACAACTGAAATTCATTATATGAAGATGCAATATGATTAATGGTGATAATTGAATATTTTGCTCAACTGTGACCATTCAAATGTTAGTTATATTTTCCAATTATCATATATGATTTTCAAATGGTTTGCACAAAAATAGAGAGGGTGCTTCAATCCCCCTCCCCCATCCAAACCATGCACCCTCTCTACAACGTTACCTCTACCCCCTACTGCCTGCAAATGATTCCTTATTAATGATATTAGCGTAAAGGCGACCTTGCTGTAAAGTCGTGCCTACTTAGCGCGTACAATGAGTCTCTTAGTGAGCTGCTCTATAAGTTATGAGTCGGTCTGTACTGCTCACCCACAGCAACAGGACGCCTCTAATCAGCCGGCTATGGCGGGGCAGGCTAGAGGTCAGGCCAGGGGTCGGGGCGGTGTGGGTGTGGGAGAGGGGGGGGATGGCAGGGGATGGGAGACATTGGGAGGGGGCTATAGGGGAGATGGAGACATGAACAGCAGGAGAAAAGAGGACGTGGAAGGTAGGTGACAGTGAGGATAGGAGAGAGGGGTCGTGGGGGGAGACGAGTGGGGGGAGGGGGCAGTTGAAAAGGCCAGTGGGGAGAGGGAGGAAGGGGTAAAGGAGGGCAGGTGAATTGGGGCAGTAGGGAGAGGGAGAAAGGTGGAAGAGAGGGTAAGTGAAATTGGCTAGTAAAGAAGGGGAAGGAAATGAAAAGGAGGACAGGTGTAATGGAGCAGCGGGGACATGGATCAAAAAGGGAGGGATGGCACAGGAAGGGCAGTGGGTAGGAAAAGAGGCAGGCATTGACATGGGAAGGACATGAGGCATTAAAGCTTGAGGAGGTCTGGGACAGACATTACACAGAAAGCCAGAAAGGGCGAAATTTATAGAAATATAGTTGTAGTGCCCCCACCAATACCCTCTTTCCTACATGATAAACCACACCCAGAGTTTAGTGGATGCTAAGTCAGGAAGCAGATCCTGTTTTTGTAATGAAGAGAGTGAAAATGAAATAAAGTTGCGAGTGGTGTACTCGCCCTGTTCCTGGCCCCTCACGGCCAACACCCTCCCGCCACCCCCGCGCCTTTAAGTCGGCCGATTGGTTGACTTCTTTAACCTCGGGTTCGGGTGAACGTTGCGGTTATCTGACACAATGGGCTACAAAGGCCACACGTACGTACGACGTACGACACCTCTATCACGTGCGGTTCACATATCGGCTACGTGACGCCCAGGCGGGCTAGAGGCTTGGCCACAATGCCCCAAAGGTTATATAAAACAACCACATGCAACCGGTACTAGATGAGAACTGCTCGTGTTGGAGCAAAGCAGAGGCCAATGGAAGTCAACTGTCAAAGAATATATTTTTCTCTTCCCTGCATTATGTATTTCTGCTCTGGAGTTAAAGTTTCGAAAGCAACTAAAAAAAGTAGGGGTCCTGACCCCTTGCTCCCTGCCCCCCGACTCCCATGCCTGTTCTTGATCTGTTCCATTATTTCCCGGCCCTCCTCCAGTCTGCAAGGAGGAACAACAGAAACGAGGAGGGAGTGGGTGGTGACATGACGGCACAGATTGGCAGACAATTCGAACAACGCCCATTATGATGTCCACATGGCATGACCAGCTTCTTTCTGCGCTCCTTACCATGATTAGGCAAGTTCGTGACGCTTTGTTGCATCAAAAGCCGCAATCAGCAAGCGCAGATCAAATAATATATGCTCCCTGAAGCCAGGGGTCAAACAATCTATGCTCCCTGTTAGAGGTCACAGACAGTGAGCAATTCACTCAGCGACTCACTGAGAGAGTGGCAATAAGGTCTGTGAGCTGCTCACAATGTCATAATCGCGCCGAAACCTTAACCCTGCACAAGAGAGGACATATCAGAAGAGGGCTCCTGGTATAGACTTCCTGTTTAGTGAAGAGGTAACCAATTACCATTCAGGTTTGGTTCTACATGAGAATACAAAGAACAAGGCTCAGTTTTCTAATATGAATGTAAGTATTTTGAGTTGTCGCGGTAAAGAGGAAAGTTCTGGAATGTGATGCTAGATACATAACAATTTATTAAGTGGTTTTCAGTCGTAGATAAACACGCTCCATCTAATTCATCTGGCATCAAATGTTAAGGATTAATAATCATGAGTTTTCTCAATTTGGTAAAGGGTTTATCATACTTATGTAAACACCTCAACGAAAGGAAGTGTGATATAAGTTGTTTTGTTTCATGTTTGCGACAGCTCTCAAATCAACGACCAGCCAATTATGTGTCTCGTGACCATAACAAACGTTTTCCATCCAGTCATAATCAACATTATAAAACTTACCTGATTTCCGCTGGCGGTGTGATTACTTAAGACCAGTAGTCATCGTTCCATGGGCCTGTGTATGTATCTAAACCTATCACATTTGGGAAAGGGGCAGTGGTAAAGGGCCTATTGTGAGAAGGGAAGCAGGGAAAGTTCCCTTGTAACGCCTCGCTCGGAGCAGGGCCCCGCATAATGGGGTGTAAAAGAGGGCGCGGCCCACGAGCCACTCGGGCTTTTAGCGCTGTCTTGGCCATTGTCGCCGTTTTCTTGGTTTTCTTATTCTATACCGCATGCTGCAAACTCGGCAAACTCGTGTCTCCGTTTTGTGCCCGCGTAGTGCATTTGTTCATCTGTGCTTGTTACGTCTGTAAACAGTGGGTCGGGGCGATCCGACGGGCCACCCCGAGCAGGGTGGGCAGGTTTAACACACAGAGTGTTAGCCCTTATCATTTTGTTACGGATAAATAACTTAACCCAACGACAATGCATGGACCTAATTATGAAGAAAATCACTGGCACGTGGTTAGTAATTAAGATGTAGCTATTCACACTAAACGAGATATGGTTCTTTCTAAATTCCACCCCCTGCAAAGAAAGCTTGGTCCTCACACTCAGCTTTTGATAAAGGAGTAGACTTTCTTGTCTATTCTTAATGTTTTTTTTAAATCATATTTTCTTTTTTAAGAGGAAGGGGCGAGTTAAACATTGAAACAGTCAAACAGTCGTGGTTGTGGCGACGTTGGGACGACACGCCCCCTCCCCCTTTGTTAACGTCTGCCGAGCTGCTCGGAGCAGCTCAGTATGTGAGGTGGGAGGTAATGGACGAGGCGCTCACCTCAGAAAACGATACCAAACCCTGACTACAGTACCCAGCCCCGGTCTCCTGGGTCCCCACAGCCCCTCCCCAAGTACAGTAGTTGTCCTTCCTGTAACCCCCCTCCCCAGCCACCGCCACACACTTACGTAGACCTGCCCGACAGCCCCGACAGACTACCATAGGCCATACAATGTCAGAAGGGGTGGGACCACTGTCACTCTGATTAGTTCTTTTTGCTATTCTGCTTTATGTTTGTATTATTTAACCAAGAGGGCAGGTTAATACAATATAATGCTCTGACCATTACCACTCTACCCCTTTTTCGACATCCTTGATCAACTCCTAAGGCGACCTAATTGTGGAGTCGAACCAAAAAGTGCCCCCCACCTTCCTTTACTGTTGTCACCATCTCGATGCCCTCTTTCAATTGTGTACAAATATTTTTGCAATCGGCGGCAAGCTCGGCCGAGACAGAAAGGGGTGGTTGCTCGGCCCTTTCTGCCCACTTTTCCCGCTAGGTGGCTCTAAAAGCGCGCCACCGGAAGTCATTCCTCGCCAACAATGGTGGCTACAACGCAGTGCATGCTGGGAGGATATTGAAGACTCGACTCTTTGGTCGACACACGACAAGACAAGTGAGTGCGGACACAGTGTTTAGGTCATTGATCCATGCAAAGTACATATCTCAGGCCACAATTGGACTCCAAATGGCAACTAATGGTCGCCAGCCGCCTGGACACAATGACTCAGCAGTTGTACAACAAACCTGTATTATCGCTCACCACGTTCGCCACCCCAACGACTCGGCTAAACGGCATGGTCTTCTCAATGAGACTGACTGTAGAAATATTGTCATGGCCACGATGCAATTTATAAGCAAAATAAACAGTGTGACTTTTATCGACTTGGGACAGAGGGGGGTGTTTTCTCAGGGTTGTGGTCCGATGCATGGGACCATTAAGTTGGTGTCCACGTCTTCCACTGTTGGGTCGGAGTTTGCTTTGCTGTTTCTTGAATCGAGTATAGATACAGGCACGGACGAAAGTCGTGTATGCGCACACGTGGGTGTTCCTCTGGAATAAGAACATTGAATGGGTAAAATGGTATCCTGTCTGCACAGTGGCTATGGTACATGGAGGCCTAGGCCTATTCATTTTATGCTACATAAATGCCAGTAAAACACCAATCGGCCTACATAATTATAATGTTCAAATCGATCACTGTTATAGTTATCTCAATATACATGCATAGGTATATCTTATAAATGTGGAATTCACAAAATTTCATTTTATAGATATGATTATCTATCTGACTATCTGATCCGACCAAACTGGTCAGTATTGTATCCCGTATTCTATATCTATATCGCCTCATTTCACGTCTTCGCAACTGAGTTGAGGTAAGTCTACTGTGTGCTTCAAACGTTTGCTGTCTTTCAATAATTATTAGACATGTTATGCATCTCAAGTCACTCAGGCAAACGAGAGCAAATCTTCAGACTTAGGTCATGATCCTATCCTTGGATCTCTTTTACTCTCAAAGTCAATGCACGAAATGGAAACAACAATACATTGCCTCTTCCCATGCGTGGTTTGGTTCTTACAAGAACAATTTACTTTGTTTGACCTGTTGAATAACAAGGATCAAGTTTTGTTAATTAGTGAGTTGTGAACGTAACAAAGGAATGTCTATGACGTAACAAATATATAACTTTGTTGTAACAAAAATACATGTTACTTTATTACTTATGCATACATTTCCATATATTTTGCACATGTTTTAGTTTCTAGAAAATGTGCTGTAAATTATGTCAATGCAATTAACTAAATCTCTTTTTTATAGACTATTTCATGGAATGGACACCCTATTGAATAGATTCGATCTAGTCTGACTAGACGTTCTGATTAATGGAATGAGTTATTAATTTCCCGATATGAGATGAGTCTCTTAATTAAAGGCTTCACAATGGGCACGTGAGACTTCATCACGTGTGACCTTACGACCACGTGATGGCCACGTGTCTGTTTTACAAAGGACCCCCTCCCCCGACTGCCATCTCCAGACGCTGACCACTGGTCAGTCCAGTATGCAGAAAATGTTGACCGTTTGAAACAAATGCCGAGGTGTTTATTGATTTGTTTTGTGCATTGCAGGTTCGGACAGATGGCTTTATGCATTTTCTCACCGGGCGGCTGCCTTCCCTAGAATGCCGTGCGATTCATGGACATGCAATTAAGTGGTTATCAATTTCGTATGTTCAAAGAAAAAAAATTACTTGGTTATAAAAGAAGGAAACTTAATTGGAGAATTGTGTAAAAGGAGGTACTAAAAGGATTGAATGGGAAAGGTTCCAGCATACATAGTAATTTCTACCTTTTATCTATACTTAAGTGTATTAGGATTGCCTTTGTAAAGGTACTCTACAAGTGTAAGCAAATTCAATATCCATGCATGCATTACTTAAGCATCTTACCGTAAATAATTTATGTTATATGAAAGATTGATAATATTCATATACCTACAACAGGAGCTCTTAGACAGGGGAAGGAACCCTATGTACTTTCATTAGTGATGGAAAATATATAAGGTTTATAACTATAAGGTGAAACTTCTTATGAAAACATTTTTCAGGCGCTGACGATAACAAAAGAAACAAGTTGTAAGTAGAAATGTACAATTGTAGATTGAAACTAAAGTTGCAAAGCTTCACGTATAAATTTCGAAGTTTGTGCTCTTACGAAAGTATCTTAATGTAGATCATTACATAAACTGAATTTGAGGAATAGACACAAGCGATCCGTGGACCCTTCACCCCCAGCCTCCATTGGACATGTAGAGAGGTCTGCTCGTGCAGTTCCTCCCATTGTCCGGCCGAACGGCGAGTGGCGTAAGCTGACTAAGGTCTGATTTGTCCCATACCAGTAGTGGACAGCTGGACAATACAGACTGACACTCACAGCATTATCCTCGTCTCACGTGCACTAATTAATGAAATCCTCGGAGCACCTCTATATTGAACGTTCATACTACGACACTTAATTGGGTGAGTTTCATCACCGCACCACCTGCTGAGGAATTTGTATGACTGTACACAGAATGATGGGTTGTGAGTGTTCAGACTTTGGTCATTTTCCTTCAGTTGTTTATGGTGTATCTCATATCAAACTTTGCGGTGATCGTTTGCTTGATTCAGAGCGATGATTCACAATGGGACATCTTAAGGCTGTACCGCACCCAGGCAAGCAGCGACGTGACGGACATGTTCTGCGACCATACTTATTTGGTCAGTCTGCCAATTGTTAAATTTTTATATAACAGTCACAATATCATAGAACAGGACACTTATTAAAAAAGAATGTTATAATAACATAACATTTTAATGAAGTTGAGACCTTACTAATACATAATGTTATGATATCATTATTTTTACATGAAAGAACATGAGAAGAATGTCACAATAACGTTACAATGCAACATTGCAATTTTAAGTGGTAGAGACGTTTGTGGGTACCATCAAAATAACGCAACAAGAACCAAAGCAGAACTAAACAGAACGTTGCTGCAACTTTATAATCACGTCACATTCTTGCTTGGGCACTGTTCAATGGTGCAGATTGTGATCTGAGCGTTTGCGATGACCATTTGCTTGTTCATACCACTGGCCATAGCTCGCCCTGGAATATGAAATACATAAACACGTGATATTCTGCTTGCGATGGTATCCTTTTCCTTTGATACCCCAGGCGTTAATGTTTTGATTTTGGATTGGGCCATGAAGTCGTGACCTAAAATGATTTAATAATCATAAAATTCATAACCAATTATAATATTGCTGCAATATAAGTATTTCCTTTCATCGCAAGCATAAAATGGCAGGTGTGGCTATGAACCATTCCATTGCGAGTAGGAACATGCTACACTGCAGAAGTGGTTGCGATGTATTGCGATGCCTGGTGATGCCTTCCAATGCAATGTGTGTTTTCTGCTAACCAATAAATGGAAGATTAATTGGCTTAAAATGCAAATTGGAACGTGCGCCATTAACATCCTATTTAAAGAAATATTCAAAAATATGTTTGGAGTGCCTTAGGTGAATTGCGATTTGTTAATTTTGGCACTAATTTTCATAAGATTACTCGTATCTCGTAAACCCTTTGGATACTTTTCCTCCCCGGCTAGAGACATGTCCTTAATTCTGCACAAAGTGATGGTAAACCCTCTTTCCATATACTACTCACATTGCGCACGTCGCGTGTTTAAGGGATGATGATAATGTGTGGGAGTCTAAGGTCTATCCAGCAATTTTCAGCTATATCAAGACCAACTCCGGTTGTTGACTACCAATAGGGCATGTGCGGCCAAATAGCGGTGCAAAAGGCCCTGCTTGGTACCAGCCAGGTGTGTACAGGTAGCACACCTTGACCAGCGGCCACTGTGACCTGTGATATGTCCATGCAGTGAAGGCCCATTCGCCCTGGCCGATACTTCTGTCGCTTGGAGGAATGAAAAATTTATCGCATGGAGACGACGATCAGCTCAGTGGCAATAAAATTATCGCATCTAAGCGATATTGGGCAAATAGCATTCATACTGACCAAAGAAGTGCCAAACGATTGCAAACGATAAGTACTTAAGTACCTCAAGTACTTCAGAAACCCTGCAGTCGGCTGGTTTTCAAACGATTCAATCCAACATGTTAGATCTGATTGCTTGCCATTGGGTCGTTTGGTTTATCGTTTGTACCAGAATTGCAAACGATAAACTTCGCAATAGATCGCATGTACCGAATTTGCCAGATCAAATGGGCCTTGAAGCATATCACCAGTGACCACTGCTTGTACCTGTAATCAACACATGGGGCAGGTTGGGGCCACTTCCAGCCGCTATTGGCGAAGACTCCCTATTGGCTGGCCAAATCTATGGGGGTGAGAACGACAGCAAGGTAAGGTGGTGAAGCAGGCAGACCCCAGACTCGAACCCAAGTCTCCCAAGTGAGAGGCGAGCACCCTACCCACTACACCATCATGCCTCCTCTGTTTAAGGGAAGATTAGGGACTGGTTAAAAGTCATGTGAGGAAAAAATCGGTTATTTAGACGTAACTTAACTCAATCTTCATGAAAAAAAACAAAAACTTCAAAAACATGTATAGGTTGGAAAGGCATGGGTAGATCCAGGATTCCGAAATGGGGCGACGGGTCGGGTTGATCGGTCAAGCCTTGCTTGCTTGAGGCCCGACCTGCCATGCGTTTTTAGGCCATGTTTCGCAAAATAAACATCATGCATGTAAAGCAATTTAGTTCCTGATTAAAAAAAAGGCTGGGGGGGGGGGCAATGACATGCCTTATACCGCTCCTATATCCGTCCCTTACCATGTAGTGTCTGCGATAAGCCCCTAGATAAGGCCCTACAGCAGGCCAACCACCAGCCGTCCCCGGCCCTCGGTGCGTGGCGGCGCCCGCTGCCCCAGATTGGGCGGCTATCTGGTTGCTGATTGAATCCCCCGCCCATTACGGCCCCGCCCGAGTCGTTTACCGCCCAAACAGCCTCTTTATAAACCAACAACCAGCCGCCACTCCCCCAAACCAAGGTAGAAACACGCAATTACCGGAGCTGGGCGCCAGGGAAGGGGCCAGGGGGCGCCTAGGGGGAGTATTGGCATATGACGGCACGTACGGGATTGAGAATATAGTCTATCAAAGACTCTATGCTATGTGGGATTTCAGACATTCATATTTTGGAAATATGGGATCTATTACTTGTGTATGCCTTCATTTCATCAATGCCCGTGAGGTAGGCCTACAGCCATGACATGGCCATTAACTTTGAAATAATGTAGGAATTGGTATCCCACGATTTTATCTGAGCGCGGAATTCCTAAAATGTCATGAATGAGTCTTTTTTCAAGGAATGTTCTTCTGTACCCAGCAGGTAGACATACCTTTATATTAGAAATAAGAAATATCAAAAACGACCAAAATAGTGCAAAATGCCTCAGGTGTCATATTTATGAGGTTAAATATTTCTCCATGGCTGCATTGATGCCCATTATCCACAACCTCCCTGTTGTCGGGCCTTGCCATTCGCATTTCCCCATTTGTATATACTACTCACATTTATCGAGATCTTCCCCGCCTCCCCTTAGGATTCTTGGATCCCCCCAACACTTTGTTTGTCTTCAGCATAATAAAACGGTCATTTATAGCAAGAGTAGATATCACGTGTAAGAGCTTTCGTCATACATTATATTATACAAGATTGCAAAGTATCATTAAAACGGAAGAAAACCCTGCTACCCTGAAGCTTGTGGGTGTGTGCGCTGCTCAATGCGCCAAGTAGCCTCCTTAATGACGTCATTGTGTGGCTGGTTCCCGCGTTCCCGGTCTCCCGGTACCGGCTTCCCGGCCTGTCGCTGATGGCCGTTGGGTAAGGCGGCGACATGTCGTTTGGCCAACCTCGTTAGGAAACAATTCAATCTACGGCAGCGAACACACAATCAGTTGTGGGCTAATTTACCTCTCAATACTCTTTAAATGGGTCCGCTGATCCAATTGGGCGCCGAGAGAAGCGCCTCATTGCTGGCGCGCAGAATGGATTCCAAAGACCGTTTTGTTCGTCCGAGGAGTTTGTCTATGGCAGGGGGAGGGCTGGAGGGATTTTAGATAGGCCCAGGGGTGGTGGATATGATGAGGATTACGGCCATGATAAGAATTATAAGAGACGCTTTCTTCTCATTGCCAACGTCCACGTTCTCTCTCCGACTCATTTTCGCGGTCGACGCGAGCCCGGGTCTATAGGTTTTTTTCCAAACAACGCCACCTTCTGAGAAGAGTGTGAATTTTTGCTAATATAAACTAGGTTGATGTGGTTCATGTCCTATATATACTGGAGATTAAAAAAGATAATTGTTCTATTTACAAGACTGTAGATTGACAGTGCTATTGACATGTAATATGGAAGTGCTACTGGTAACTCGTTGCTGATTGCGACAACTGTGACCGGAAGTAGCCATTTTATCATCAAGCACGACATGAAGGTTATCTTAATTGCTAAATATCAAATGTGGGATTTCTGGATTGAGGAATATATTTTCAATAGTTATATTAGACTCTGATCTAGGTCAGTAGGTCGGACTTTACAGCCGTAGCCACCAAGCGGTTAGCTCCAGTAAACCGTGCTGCAAGCCCTTATTGTGGCAGCTTCTTCGTCTGTCGTACATATGAACCAAATAATTTTAAATGTTGCCAATTATTACAATTCACATGCCATAGTATTAAGTTCCCCCAAGTTAGATACATAAAAGCCCTCTACAATAGGCCGGGTGTGTGCATCTTTTAAACAATACCTCATGGAATACGACCTATTCTGTCTCTTTATTTGGTTACAGTGTGATCAATCCATCCGGTCGACTTGGTTTTGATGATTAAGACACAAATACCATTTTCGCCCTGTATTAAATCCATAGAAAGGCGACACATTTAGAACAGTGCTTCTCTTTTTGTAATTCTTTTACGAATGTGCTGCTGCAGAGACCATCTCCACCGTGTTTTCACTTTATCACGTTTGTCTGAGAGAGAGAAGAATATGTTCAACGCCCTACAGACCTCATCATTCTTTGTCACCCTTTCCGATGTAGCTTATACAATACCATTTCTCTGCAGGAGGATCATTTTGAATGATACGGAATAAATTATTCTTACTCGATCAATTAACGCATATAGGCTACATATAAAATGTACCTCAGTTATGGTTAACGGCCTAACGTTTTAAGACCAATTCCATCCAGGGTACTCTTTTGATGTTCAAACAGTTTCGCTTTTATTGAAAATTAAAAAGTTGAAAAACCATTGAACTTCATAGTAGTTTGTCAAATGTAACAACTGCAGCACAAAGAATAAAACTCTGCAGGTATTTGGAAACATATGGTAAGAGCGTTCGTGGAAATCTAAACAGACTGCATGGGAAGAGGGGGCACTTACGTCTTAAAAACAGTGTGAATCCCTGTGTAAAATCTGAAAACCCTGATGAAGGTTCTAACCTGCTGGAACTTAGGTTCACTCCATATTGATGATAAAAAAGACACATGTTTACCACGCTGGAGTTGGTTTCATACAGTTTCATCTTTATTCAACGATCATGTATACAAGATTAGGTAAGATTTCTTTTAAACAGCAAATTGTTATGTACATTTAATCCAACACATATACTAATTACACTCGCGAAAAGATACCAGGACACTTTAATTATCATAAATAGATTAATCACATTCATAATTTTCATTTTGTATTTCTAGTGGTTCCAGATTTGTATTAGGGAGTCCTATAGTAGTGCCCCCCCCCCCTCCAAACTACAACATACCCTTGCCACCTTTAGAAAACCACGCCATCCATCCAGGCATCACATCCTTTTGTCTTCCACATTAGTGGGCTAAAACTATAAATACTAATGTAGCTTATTGAATGGCGAGGCTGAATAACTGGGAAGATCCAATCTAGTTTTCTTTTGGTTTGAGGTTTCCAGGGCATGGCTTTTGTTGTTCAAAGCGGCCCTTTGTCAAGTGGATTACGGGGATGTAAGTGGGTAAGATGTACAGAGAACGGGTTGGAGGAATTTGTGGACAGTGAGGGAGGAAAGCCGGGGGATGTCGTATTTGTCACAGTCTAATGCAATTGAGCCTTAATTCATCGTGCCCTGAAAATGTGTTGATGGTATATAAATAAGTATAGGCTTATATATGTGCTTAATTCATCTCGTAACAGCTGGAGTTGGAACTTCGTCAATTTCGACAAGACAATGCGCTTCTTTTTGGTAGGAATTGTTGTTCTTTGTGTAGTCTGAAAGGGAAGTGTGAGGTACATGAAATAAGGGGTTATGATTGGAATCTGAATTTGCTGCATGTTACTCCTGCAAGAATGAGTGGGGGATACTCCGCTTGCTTTTGGTAAATATTGCCTGGGTCCAGCGGTCGTCTCGCATGTGAAAACTATGCTCAAATAGTGACACTTCTAATTATATAGGTTTCGAGCAGAGTGGGATGGTGGGGTGGGATAGGTATAAGGGGAGATGAGGGGTTGAGTCCGGCCCTTCCCGTACCGCTCACAGGTAGGCAGGGTTGCCTCCCTCAGCTGCCCATTCTCCCACCTGAAGACTGGGGAGGTTGTTCTCTCCTACCGCTGCGCCGTCTAGTGGGCATTGGAAACACCATTTTTCTGAACTATTCCTCTGATTACTCTGGATGAACACTTATTAATTCATGGACTCTGTATGTTGGTTTAGGCGGGGTGGGGGCTTCCATTAAGTAAATACGCACTTTCCCATTTCAATTATATTCAATTATAGGTCATTCATCGCACAAGGTTTAAAACTATACACACATTTATAATAATTATTGATAACCGCCAAAACGTCAGGGGCCGGCCGGTCAAACTAATCTGCTGAGTTGCGTGATTGGCCGGCGATAACAAATTACATCTCACTATTCTTTGACATTTCAATTCAATTTCTATCCATCGCTATTTCAAATAGCATTCGATAAAAAAGAAGAAAAGTCAATTAAGAAGGATTTCAGATTTGTGGTTTTCTATAGTTATCAGGACCATTATCTCATCATAAAATACTAAATGCTAACAATGCTCAAAGTATAATATGTTGTAGGTATAAAATTACATTCTGGAAATTAAGGTCTTGAGGAAGGGACCCCGCTAAACAAACATATTAAACATATAACATGAAAACACGAGAAACTATTTTTGAAAATGTTAATGTTGTACTATCGAGTTTGGCTATCAAGGCAATATTAGGCAAAACGAGAAATATCGGTCCTTGTAATATGTACTTATGTAATTTAATTACTTATCAATTCATTGACGTATTCCTGAGAACCTTCTCCTGATTGTTTATGGAACAGAAGAAATCTTTGGTTCTGTTTCCTACCTTGTATCTAGCTTTAGAAATGTAGAGTAATGAATACATACTAGGCCTAACCGCAGTTATGACTAACCAGTTATATGACCATCTCATTGCATGCACGATGTTCAGTTACATGTGACTTGATTTCAAATAACAATAGCAGTAAAGATAAAAATACTTTTCCAGTCGCACAGGATCTATACCCCCCCCCCCCTCCCGCCTCCACGTCCAATACCCATTAACCCCCACATAACCCCCTCCCCTTTTACCCCGCCACTGCAACACTCCAAAGGCCGCGGCTGACGACTACAATTAGGACCAAATCAAGATATGATTCAACGATTGATCCGAGCCTTGATGGAGTATGTGCGGCCTTGTTGGCAGCAATAACAGGCCCAAGCTGAAGAGATGGAAATGTCACTGGGCCCATTGATCCAATGGGTATTCATCATGGAGTGAGTTATACCAATAGGCTTTTAAACACTGACCCAACGACTAAGAGCATTGAAGGGGGCCTGTGTGGAGGGTGTGAGGGGGTGGGGGTGGGTTGACTCGAGCAGCTACAGTGGCAGTAGCGGTAATGTCATAAAAGAAACACCTATTCAGTCCGGGCAAGATCAACATTAATTTGACCAGCAATCGATAGTTAACAGGGGCGCGAGAAAAGCTCTTCTCTTCCCACCCTTTATGGGCGTGTGTGCTTTAACATTGGCGCTGTGAACACTCCCAGCCCCTCTAGCCCTCACCGCTCTACGCCTCCTATTGTTGACCACTGGTTGGTTTTCACCTATTTTCTAAATGGCGACATTGCGGTCCGGTTTGAAAGCTTACCCAAAGTCAACATGGGGATACAATACAGACGGATTCCGCCGACCACTTGTAATAAGTATAGTAGGACCCAGGTATAGGTCGATGGTAACTTACAATGCCCTTTCGCACACACTTTTAGCATTTCCGCTTCTTTCTTTGGACCACTGGAACACGCAAAAAGAAATCGGATAGGGTCAGTCAGAACCTCTGCCATCCCCCCTCCCTGCATGGTGGTATCCGCTCCTAATGAGAGAACCTATTTTTGTTTTAAGTAGCAGGTATGCCAAACGATCAGACCAGACTACAGAAAAGTATTGTTTAACAGTTTTGGGTTTGTAATTAAATGTGTGTAATGCTTATGAACTACGATTTATACAGAGGTACACTACCACATTCTTTTATAAGAATAATACTGCAAGTCACTATATTTGTACGTGTACATGCGTTTACCCTGTATAGAACGTTGTGGTAAATGTTAAATTGAATACAATTTCTTTGGGAACTTTTGTTGTGTATTTTTATTCATTGATCTTTAATATTAGAATTGAAAACCCCAACGAACCGCACACACTTCAACACTCCACCTCAGAGTAGATGTAATGGAGACGCTGTAAAGGAAAAGTGGATGAACACATGGATTCAAAGTAATGACGACGCTGATATTGTCTGAGTAAAATGGTTCAGCATAGCATAGTTACCTCAAGTACATGGAGGAGAAGCACATGCAACAAGAAACGTTACTTTCCTAGTCCATGTACATCTGTTGCGCTGAGAATATGAACTTGAAATACGAAATTCTCTGTAAATATTGTTAGTTAAAGACAGAATTCATCTTTTGTCCGATGTTATCACCGGCTAGGTATACGCTGCGAATACCTTGTACACGTTCAGTTGCAATGTTGGTTGCACAGTAATGACTTGCAATGTTAGGTAGGCCTATATGATATAGTCAATTCCTGGCGGTTATTAATTCTTCATAAACTATAGTATTGATTATGTGTAAAGGTATAGAGCATTGTCTCCTTTGGCAGAGTCATTTTAATGAATTCACACCAGCTCGTTATTGAGCTCATCGGATGACACATTTCCAAATTTCAATCACTCATTTCACAAGTAGGAGGGTGAGTAGGGATGGAGGAGAGTAGAAGTAGTTTCATCTAGGACATCTCTTATCCAAATGGGAGGCGCGGCGACCACCTCCTCGACAATAAGATGAACCGCAGAGTCCGCAAAAAACAGGGGCAAAAAGAAGGAAAAAAGCAGCGGATATTGGACTGACAATCGGTGGAGGCGCGGCGGCAGAATGGGCTCACCAAACAATAATTGTGGCGTTATTCGCGGCGGAGTAAATGTCTTGCAGTAATTACATGTTATTCGGCGCCCTCTCCGAGCCAGCACTACTTTCTGGCCGGCCCTCGGCGACTGTTTGCCCCGTCAAGGCCGCGCACTAATTTCTATTTGCCTTGCTGTCAATGCGCGCCGCCAGGCGTCGCCTCGGACCAGCCTCACTCTCATTGTAGCGGCCATGTTTACCCATAATGCGATACGGGAGCGCGTCTTCCGTTTTGACTTTTCCCCATCTCCGCGAAGCTTTACTCCCGCCATATGGGGCGTGATTAGTTCCAATACTCCCCACCATGCGGCGCCCTCAATGGCCGGGCTTTTCGCGCCTTCTCACTCCATTTTCCCGCCTTTTTCCCACAATAGAACAGCGCGGGGTATACCTGTATTATCGCCTTACTACACGTGTATGTGACGGTGAATACGCCCCTACACGCCGCCCAGACAGGCCTGTCTCTGTCCCTGGAAGGGCTTTATGTAGGGCCTGAAAAGGTGTGAAAGACGCCACGTAAAGAATGAAGCCCCAGCCTGTAATACCGATATGGCCGTCCAAAAGAGCCAGCAGCAGTCAGCACTATGGGGGAGAAGGCACTCTGTGTGCACACTCCCAGTGGTTGGATTATGTTCGACTTCTGTGTCTGTAATAATGTCGAAACATTTCTACACATATAGATGTACACAGGTATAGAATTGGAACTTTTCGCCTGAACCAAAACATCTTTCTACTGTGGTCAGGAGTCAGAAGGCTCTTCCATCGAGAGTGAAAGTCAAGGATAAACGTCTATGATCTTTCATACAGCATTTTAAATAGGCCTACATGTAGGGCCTATGTAAAAATATATAACCATTTCAATCACTACTACCATTGCATATCAGATAGGCCTATGGTCATTGTTTAATTTGTTATATTCATCTGATATGATGTCTCGAATATCATATGAGGTAGATGATTCTGATGGCATTCAACAAAAACATGTTTTTAAGAAGAACATCCGTAATGAAAGAGAAATAACCACAGTCACCCCTATGTACATCTTAAAATGAAACTGTGGGTAAAACACTGTTTATAAGACGAAATCAGACTAAACTATTCATAAGCTGAGTGAGTGACGGTCTTTTATGCTGCTACACAGCTATAAAGGTCAATACGATGGGTCAAATCAACAAGATACTGTCTTCGATTCCTCAACAGCTAGTAACAAAAAGGAATCAAACCACAGGTACTGGAACGTATGCACATTTTCAAACATATTCAACCACATCCCCATCCCCTTTGATGCACGCATACTTAATGGCAGCCCCCTAAGGTATCCATAACCTTCATTAAAACTTGAAAAATGATTTCCTATAAAATGTATGATAGGCCTTAATGAATATCAATAATAAGAATTATGGTAATGGTTGAGATCATTTCTTTCAAATAATCATATTGTTTTATATCTGAGACAGAAAATTATTTTTTTCAACAATACTTCTTTTCGAATTCATGCTAAGTCGGAATCCTTACTTGTTCCTTATATTTGACATGGTGTATGATTCATCGTTTGTTTCACAACATGTATTTTGTGGAAGAAGGCTTGTAGTTCTAATGACAAACAAACACTGAACTGACAAGGTCCAGTGTGCCGTTATTAAACCAGGACAAGACATCAAGATCAGATGTTTCTATGTATCTTATGAAAGTAATTATTTCATCCAGGGTTTGCTTACGCTTCCACGACCACCATTTGTTTTGTTCCGGATGCAAGGGGCATTTAATAAAGAGCTAGATAGCCATGTTAGATTTCCCTGACTAAATGTGAGAAAACGCCAAAAATTGTGTCCTCAATGATGAGGTCTTTCTTAATAACAAATCTTAGAAGGATTTAGGTGCTCTATTTAAGTGTTTCTAGAGCACTGAAATCCATTACAGCCACACAAAGTCTCTTAATAATTCTCCTTAGACTGATATCAAAATTTTGAATGCAAAAGAAAAGATAAAGTGAGGGTCACAGATGAAATAGAATTGCTAGATCATGTGTAACCTTGAAGAATGAAGTTTTCAGTACATTCCATTATAAATCTTTTCTTCCTGGGCAATTTAAATCTGTCTAGACAACTGAAACTGCTTGCTTGTGATTTAAATCTAGCATAATTGTATTACTGCCCCAAAACTAAATTTTAGGGGATTTCATTTTTCACACCAGTGCGCTACTGTGCCACTTTTAAAATCTCTTGTATATTTGATTTAGGCAGGTGGATTTTCTCAAACTTACCTTGGTCTTAATCAGAAATCAAGTTTACCCAATGTTCTCATAAAAATATGTTGATTCTTAAAGTTACACACTGTTACTCACCAGGTAGTGCTATAACTAGTGGGTAATCCCTTTCAAGCAACCCAAAACCATGCAATCTAACTACATAAATTGCCACAAATTCATGACAATGTATTAATATTTCTTACACACTCCTTGAGGAGTCTAAAGTTCCCTGTAAATTTATTTTTGTGCCATAAGGCACAATGTGACGGATAAAAATGCTTTCAAAGTTTTGGGTTTGCTTTGGTTTGATCAATGACTAAAATACTTTAGGGAAATAACCCATGTGACTAAGTTATTCCCAAGAATTATTTTTTCATTATTAGACCATACACACATACATGTGATCTTCCATATAGGTTAAGTTGTATATGATGTCATTTGACAAAGTACTTGCAGAACATACTCATTTTAATAGAATGGGATAGTGGCCAGGGGTAGTGGGTTGGATTTTGTAAAATATTGTTTACATAACTTCCATAGTTTGGAAGACCTTTTCCACCCCACAAATACAGCATATTCCAGAACAAAACTATTAAAGTGAATAAGGGATTTTAATGATACATTACTAAAGAAACAGGGCCACTCAAATGGATTGATACATGCTCGAGTGCTCCCCTGCCACTAATGGGCTGGTCTTGAGTTAATGGCAATGTATGATGTACATTTCACTGGTGGAGCCTGAACCTCAGGCCACACTCACACAAGGTGAACTGCTGGCACTTTAGAGATGCAACCCATTCTTATAAGATATCTTATATGAGAAACTTCTTCTAATCACCTTATAGGAAATATTGACAAATTAATTAGTAATCCTATGGTTTTAATCTACTAGACACTTGGAACCCCGTTTGAATTAAATACAAAGTGGGCATAGTGTGAACTGGGTTCAAGTGGTTGGTGGGGGGAATCCTAATAGGACCTGCTCTGCGATTTTGGGGCTACTTGACATGAATAATGAATTTAGAACAAGGCTCAGGCTTTCTCAAAATGTGAACATCTCTTAAATATTCTGAGTAGAAGCTGAGTTGTGAGCTTCTGAACATGATATCGTCAGACACCTTAAATCCATTAAAATTACGATATAGACAGTAGCGACAGGATTACAAACAGTTAGATATAGAGTAAAATATTATCTACATTAATTATCATGCAAACAAAACACTCCCAATTTTTTCCTAATGAAGATAGCTACAATCTGTTTTTTGCACCATATAGCTTAAAAGATGTACTTTAAGGTTTTATGAATTCTAAAATAAATGTCACATGACCTGGTTTCCATGGAAACCAAATTCTTCATAATATCAGTAATTCTACGTTTTGACGTTCGATAAACATTCCGGTTACCATGGCAACCGAATATAAAATTTAAGGAAATTTTAAAGTTTGATATGAAACTACACAAAATTTGATTTTTAGTCAATATTTGGCTTATTTTAATATTTTTGGTCATTTTCTGTGTAAATATTGAAGATAGACCTATAAAAGTGTATGTTAATAGGCCCTGAATTTGCAGAGCTGGTCATAGTTACTGTCTTATTATAGGGATGTCATCACTATCTGTTGTAAACAACTAAAAAGTTGTGTGGATCTACAATAATAAAACGAGATAATAACATAAGATATTTGATAAGGTTCAAGCTAGAACTGACACTTTTTTTTTTTAGCTTCCCAAGGACTTCAATTAGATGTTTGCAATGTATTTCAACAGTTAATGGAACTTGCAATATCTTATTACAATAAGAAGAAACATTGGTTTTGGGTTGCTTTAACTTTGGTAATTAAAGGTGCCAATCAGGGACGAATCAAGAGATTTCCACAATGGAGGGGGGGGGAAGCAATGAATTCCCCCTCCCCCTCTCTGAACCCGCCACTTCCAATGCATGAACAAGATGTCGGTTAATTCATACAATGAGACATAATTAATACTTCCAACTGGCATAAACATTACTGTTCAACACGTTCAAAACAATAGACGCTCTTCGCCGGTAAACATTGTAACCAACCTGCAAGTGACTGCAGCACTCCAAGAGACATCATGGTCAGTCGGTGATCACGTGATGGGGTGGTGGCTTGTGTCACGTGTTGGCTGACAGTGCAGGTAACATAAAAGAAAATGACATGACCAGTCATTATATAATTATACAGTTACAAAACCAGGTATTGTGGTTTGTTTTGTTGCATGCCAAGCTAAAAAAATTCCCCTCAAAAGTTCCACTCAAATTTCTGATGTTTCAATACTATATTCTTGCTTACGGTATCATTTCGTTGAGTTTCATGTGGCAAATGTAAGTCTCCAGTAAAAAGTGAGACAAAGTGGTGTAATCGTTTGTTTCACAGTAATTCACTGTATATCACGAACAAGAAGAAATGTGTTTGCCCATTAGTTTGATGTCTGTAAGTGCAAACTATTTGGAGGAGGACAATAGAACATTCACAGTTCTCCAATTGGTAGCGGACCTACAGTGGATTCACGACTCACATAGGCTGAAGACACCTACTCCGTCGTAATGCCCTTTGGCACACCAATCTGCACCTCTTCTCATGTTTATTCAACTCTATTCTAACTGTAAATACAATGGAATCTAAGTGATAACTTACCTCAGGATCTATTGATAGACGTTAATATTGGATAAGTCAGGTCATCAGTTCACTGAAAAAACAGGGTTTGGATCATCAGCCGCACTATGTTTCCATACGCACCAGTTGATTGGACTATGTATTTTGATATTATCTAAATTCATTTATCATCTTTAGTATCAAAGTTACAAAGCACTATCAATTTTGAAAATACCTGGTGCTTTTTACATCATCATATAGGCCTATAACTGTTGCATCATCCTATATCATACAGTACACGTGCAAAAGTTTCAAAATATTATTTTGAAACGTTACAACCACACATGGAAATATATATTATTACGTTTTTTTTATATTACATGTGCTATGAAAAGATATTTGTGTATTTGATATAATGCTTTTACACTGCCTTTCATAAAGGTCTAAAAACACCATGGACGTAACAACACAATCACACTCTTCGCTATTTCCTTTTGATATAAACCACTTAAGTCCCACACACTGGACTCTCATGTTTTAAGTGGACATTATGCCACTGAGCCCCATTAATTGTAGCTCATACATTCACAGTTCTCCAACTATGCGGCAATTCTTCTCAATTTACGCCGGATCAAAAGGCATTGCAGGGACTCCGCGGCCAACTTCTCTCCGCCGGAATAATATTAATTACGTGTTAAGTTGTAATTAAAGGTTTGTGTATAAGGAGGATTACTCCCCGTGGAGGTGGTGGGTATGGCACCTCCAGGGGTCCGGGCTTGTAAACAGTTGATTTTGTCGGAGGTAATCAGGCGTGATAGGCCGCGGCCACTTATAATGTAGGTTATACAATAGGCCGCGACCACTCACCACTCAGGCCTTTGTCCACTTAGTCCTTCACACCTGCTTAACAACTGCCACTCAATAGACCCCTCTCTGATACATGCTGAGACATTTTTCGCCAAATAAAATCTGAGTCTTCTAGTACCTGATAAAGTTTTGGCTTTGATTTGCCATCGACAAATAACTTCTTCTTTCTCCCCTAAAAATAAATTCCCTTTAAGATTAATATGCATATGCCCTATCTCAGTATGTTGAGGTCAAAATGAGAACTTGAATGGGAAGAATTCAAGTATAGGAATTACAGTCATGTGACATATCAAGCATAATGTTTCACGTCGTCTTTTGCTATCCCCAACTCACTTTTAAGTCTCTGCGATAAGATTTAACCATCCTTTAGACTTTAGAGTGATTTTGAGCTTTAGTCATTGGTAGCTTTAGGTCGGTAATAAAATTGTTCAGTGGGAACACAAAATCGGTGGGCACTATGACTGCAAATGCCTGAAAACAGCAGTAATCAACTATATAAATGCAACAATTTCTGAACAACAACAAAATAAAACGTGTCTGATTCTTTTCTGGGCAGCTGTAAAAAACGATTTCCTTCCAAACCAATGGAGGGCAATTCAGCCCGTGAGCCCGTGAGCAATCAAAAAGAGTTGTTCGTGGGGTGTTTAGAAATAAAAGTTTATTTCAGTTTTTCTGTGTAAATAGCCTACTGTCATTGTTTACCTTCCTTATATTAAAACGACATTGCTTCCAATCTTCACCCAACCCCACCTGTTCAATGCTAGCTACTCTTGAACACAGAGTAAGGTGGAGCTAGAGGCAGAGTGCCAGTTGAGATAAATGCTGGTATATCAATTCTTACATGTCACTTGGAAATAAAGAGGATAACACCAGCACCCAGTGAAATTCCACCCCCATACCCATACTGGGCCCCTCTACATGGCCACAGCAGTGGTAGTCTAATGGGTATGATGCCCGACTGCAATGAGGGCAGCCAGGGTTTGCTTCCTGGCTGCGGAACACACTTGTCATTTTCTAAAATCAGAAAGGGAATACAATTTCCTGACAATTATATGTTCTCTAATCGTTTGCAATCGTTATTAGTCTTTCAAGTGTCATGTCTTTATTCAAATTTGTTTCGATGGAAACACGCCAACTGATCTTGTCACCTGCTGTGTCATAGGATACTTCAATTAAGACTTGATGCTTTATGATACACTTGTTTTAAGTCAAGGCCATATGGTGTAAATAGCTTTCAATTTCAATTTTACCTTTATAACCATATATGCATAAAAGTTGTATAAGGCTGACAGGTTCTAGGTCTTTTGCCCCCCAGACCTTTGGCCCCTGGACCTTTGCCCCCCCACCCCCCCCCCACCCCCCCCCCCACCCCCCCCCCCCCCCCACCCCCAGATTTTTGCCCCCCTGGACTTTTTGTCCCCTGGACTTTTGCCCCTGAGGACTTTTGCACCTACGACTTTTGTCCCCTAGGACTTTTGCCTCCCAATACATTATAATTCTCATTACGGGGGCCCTTGAAATTTTAGAGACATCCATATCGCCTTGTCAAATTTAAAGTAGACACGAAAACGCGGTTTTAAGCTTCATAATGTGATAATTATGTATAGGTATTATTGTACAAGAAATAAAATAATTCAATGAAGTGTAATTGATGAAATAAAGTTATTTCAAATGGGACTGCCTGTCGATGCTGGTGAGCTGTCTATGTCCCATGAAGCTGCACGAGGCAAGTCTGGGTAGGCTCCCGTGACGTCATGGGAGCCATTGGGCCTATTAAATGCTTGGCTCCCAGCCATGCCTAAAAATCATTAACAACCAAATGACTACTTGTAAAATTATGGGAAAAAAAGAGGTACTAGCACCCATGTGTAACTTTGCATTTTGAAAATCATTTAGGATTCAGATTTTTTTCTTTTGGGATATTTGTAATTTTGTTTGCCCATTGGTAATAGCTGGGACTCAGTAGCTCACATGACGTCATGGGAGCCTGCCCAGACTTGCCTCGTGCAGCTTCACATATAAGGTGTGAGACTGGCTTCGCACTTACAACAATAGGCTTTACAACATTTGCTATATAGTAAAGGTTGCGTTATACCTGTTCCTGTTTTTAAATAGACATTAATCAATTAGTACAAGAGATTACCTGAAGTTTAAAATCTTTCTTTTCGTGTGAACTTTAAGAAACATCCATGTTGCCATGTTTAATATTTAAGAAAATCCACTATCACAATGTCACTAAACCCTAAAAAGGTCTGTGTTACAGTGTAAAATCTAAGGGTTTGGGGGCAATGTTACATTGTTCCCAAGCAATGTATCAAAGGAGGTGAGGGCAAGAATTGGGGAAGGGGGTCAGGATGGTATCAGAAGGAGGGGCAGGAAGGTGTGTTGAGAGGCACAGGAGAGGGCTGGAAGGTGGGGCAGGAGGGAGACAGAGGGACGGACCTTGTGAAGCACAGATGCAGCCAGGAGTAAGGGTTTTGTTTATTTTATGTGAGGAACATCAGTCTTGTAATTGATAAATATGAGAATAAATCAATAAGAAATTGATTGTTTATAAAAGCATTTTTGAATCTATAAAATCTTAAGAAATATTTAAAGTTTCTCAAGATATACACACACAAACTTTTTTTTAATCTGTACTTCCTAAATACATAAACATGACAACAAATAAGAATATTAAGTGAAGAAAGTTATTAAGGATAAATAATCAAAGAATTTGATTTGCATGGGGCAAAGGTCCAGGGGGCAAAAGTCCTAGGGGGCAAAGGTCTGGGAGGCAAAAGCTCAGGGGAAAAGGTCCAGGGGGAAAGGAAAAGTCCTATCACCAGCTGACAGCCACTTTTGAACAGAAATTTGAATATGACATGTTGATTATGAAGACAAAATTATGTTAATAAATTTTTGATTGCTCGTGCTTTTACGTACTTTTATTGAACTGAAATAAATAATTTATTGATTAATAATTACTAACTATTTTCCGAATTCCTCGTGAATACTTAGAATACACGGTGTCCTAAACCATGCATATATATACACATACTCACACACACACACACACACACACACACACACACACACACATGCTAGGAGGGACATTATAGATAGGGACAATAGATCCGGAGGTGTTATAACATATTTTAAATACTATTCACGCAAAGCTCCACAATGGTCATGATAAGCTTCTATTCTGCCTGATTGTTTAGTTCAAATTTTAAAAGATCACACCTGGTGTGAAGGCATAGGCCTAGGAGGCAGAGAGCTTTATAGGTGGAACCTTTGATGTATACCTCCAGGTGTGTTAATTCTCCTCAAGTAGATAGGATTGGCAATCAATAGACCATTGTACACATGGCATACACATGAGTCCTAAAAACATTTTCATTTTATGAAATGATGATGATGATATGCGGAATGATTTTTATGAAGGAGGACGAGGGGTGGTCCAGCAGGTTAGATATGGGACTTCTGCTCAGCAAGCCCAGGTTAGATTCCCTTCGATGTCTTTTGGACTACCTTTCCTTGCCTTTGTTCTCACCCCATATTACTTTTAACAAGTTAATTTCAAACGTGTGCTGGCCTTGATATCGCTGAAATACTGATGAGTGGACTTAAGACAATAATTATCATCTGACATGAAAGAGTGTGGGTTGCATGGCAGATCCAGGAAACGAGTGAATTGATAGAAAGTCACCAGTTTCTAGCCATCCCCCCAACACATTTCTAGGCCATATCTATTTCTAGCCAGTTTATACAAAGCTGTTATATGACGAGTCAGAATACATGGAAATGAGACATCTTACTCCGATGTGGTCCATTCACAGTATTACTTTTGGGTACGTCCAGGCTACGACATGTGCTTCAGCCCGGGGGGGGGGGGGTGAACTTTTAACTCTTTATCTTCAAAACTACTGGATATATTATGATTTAATTTTCATCACGTTTGGGTCAACATCACAGTTGACATTTTTTTAAATTTTAGGATTGAAGGATTTTATTTAGTGATAATCGTCTGGTTTTCAGATGTATTACATAAGTGGTGATGTAGATAACGTGGGAAAAAGTTAATGAGGTACATGTATTGTACATACACATTAAATTGGTCCACAATTTGACATAGTATACAGACTAACTATATGCCAATAAATCCACATGTATATTTGCACTATCTTATTGTATTTCTTTATTTAGATTATTCCACAGCAAGGTGCCTTAATAGAAAGGGCTGTCGAAATATTTCGAACCCTAATTAGAAGCTGTATTTTCTGTGAGCCTCATGTGAAATGAATCGATTTGCCTACTACTACTACATGGCCTTTTTTACTATGAGCATACATTAAACTTAACAGATAGAAGTGCCATCTTTGCTCGAGACTAGCAAGATTCATATTTCAAATGTATAATAAACATTCAAATGCAGTCCTTTCTTTGTGATTTGTTAGACGTCAAACTAAAACCAAAATAATCAATATGTGGCAATATAGTTTGCTTTTATCTCAATACATGTGTTCACGTTCATATATTTATGCAATTTAAACAGTCGAAATACCTTACCAGTTACAACTTGTTTTACATTGTTAAATGCATTGGTATACTTAAAGCCTGAATCAGAATTCACATCAGGGACGGATCCAGAGATTTTTTTTTTTTTTTTAAAGGGGGGGGGGGAGGGGGCCTCATGTAAAATTTGAGGTGCCCCATCCATGTTCTAGAATTTTACATTAAAAAAGAATTGGCAAAAATAAGGGGGGGCACACCCCTCAGGCGCCCCCGCCCTAAATCCGTCCCTGCACATCAAGGTATGGGTATTTTGTACAAAACTAATCTTTATCACACGAGTACATAACACAGTCATCAGCATACATGCTGATATTGACATGTTCTATATTTTCAACCACATCATTTTAATAGAAAAAGGAGCATCAAAACAATTAATACCAAAATGATAATTTGCAAGGCATTGTGCGAAAGGTAGTAAGCGGAGTGTGTTCCCTATGCACAAAGAGATCCCAAATTAATATTCCTGTAAGATCAAACGAATGGTGCTTTTTGAGAAAACAGGTTATTTTTCACATTGAACTCTACTGTTAAGGTGATTTCATTTGGCATTGCAATAACTCTATGATAAGTATGGTGACTTGAGCGTTTTCTTTATTTAATGTATCATTTCAAGTACAATCTCTCAAGTTCTCAATAGTGTCGAGTTTGGAGTAAGGCATGTTTATGATGTGCAAGTGTAATGCATTAATGCCTAATTATACCAATGATTGTGGTTAATCAATAAATGAAGAGACACACCAACAGAAAACATTTTAACATAAAAAAAACTTTCACGCCTATTTCTGGTGAGTTAAGCCAAAGTCAATTCTTGGCAAATACGAAAGGTTCCGACTATAACAAACATTCCAGGGACAAAGATCGGAGGTATTGCTGGTACCACTGTTTGAGTGAAATTAAGGATGAAAAAAGATATTCGTGAACTCAGGCTAAGAGGAGAGTGGACACGATATCTTCTTGTTTTCATTCAAATCCTCATACTTTCATCCGAAAACTCTGAGTTTGCTCCCAACGACACCTACAAATCGTCTATACTAAACGGCTCTCAGCCCATTGTGCAGCACATAGAAGATCCCCATGTTTAATTCCATAAGCATTCTCAATCTATTTATTCGAGTCAATTGCACATTGAGTAGCATTGAGTGGTGGGTCATGTTAAGCCACTCTTACAGAGGGGATCAGGGAGGGAGAGATGTAACGGGCAGTGTGTCCACCTCAAGGTGACCATTCTCACACCTTGGGCCAGAAAACTGAAAGGCAGGGGGCTCACTTAATGCCAAAGGCATTCACCTTCTTTAGAGTCTAAATATCGAGTATTCTCGAAGAGCAGTGTAGCTAATAAAACTAGCTAAGAAGATCAATGTTATTTAGCGTTTTGTTAAATCTTAATCGGAGATAACTGAATGATATTCAGTTACATATGCCCTGTATGTTTTGAAAATATTCATTTCTTTAATCTAAGACATTTCAGAGCATTGCATTGGCTGCTATAAACAATGCTAATTATTCAATAACAATCATCATGGATGTGATGCCCGATATAATTAATCCATTGTAAGAGTAGGTCAACTTCAATATGTTATTTAATATTTCACAATTTCTTGGAAGTCATGATTTGTATGAAGGTAGAAGTAACATTGCTGTAGACATTAAAGTAAGTATCCCCCTCTCCCTAAACCCCCTCCCCCTCTCCCCCACTGTCCACTTATACCTACATGTAAAGCCTCACACAATACCTATTGAGCCTTAATCCTCATTTGCAGCTTGATCATTGTAGGCCTAGGCAGGCCTATGGCGACATAATACAGCCTACCTACAGTCCCGCCACAGAGGTCTAAATAATAGGCCTGAATGGCCGCCTAGGGCGCCGGCTCTAAATCACCTCGGCCTAAACGCTTTCACTCTATTATCGTCCATATGTCACGGTCCACAAAGCTAAACTGTTACTAAAACTCGCTGCCCTCCCTCCGCCCAGCAGGCCCCAGTGGTAGCGGCCAGAAAGGGTCGGAGAATGGGCAGTCAGAATGGGTCTAAGCTAGGAGGAGGTGGGGGATAAGAGAGGTGAGTGGGAGGGGGTAGTTGAAGGGACATGCTGCTTCCAATGATCTAAAATTTGGACATAGGCCTACAAAGCTTCATCATTTCTCATTAGCCATACACACATATATATATATTTGACCTTTATTCCAACAATATTGTAAGTGATGTCAACTGTTAATACCTACATGGAAGAAAATTGTTAAATGAATGTGGTTCAATAAAAGAAATATTTTAATCCCCATACTTCCTAATGTCTTTAAAGCTGACCGACAAAAAGGAGAAGGACGCTAGATCCACTCCAGGTAATGGTCTCATATGTTTTCATATTGGTAGACTTGGTGACCCTTTAGTCAAAATTCAACCAATTTTCATTCTACTCCACACATAACCATTGAATGATAGTATATCTTCCAATAAATGTAACTTCATGAAAACAAAACGTTCGTTACACTGATCTCAGCCAAGTTGCAATGTAGCAGAATAGTTCTACAACCATTCTTTTTAGTTAGTCTGTTACTTACTAAGATGGCACATAGTGATTATGTTATTGATGGTAAGGTTAAAACCTCATTAAATCAGAATCATATCACATTATTTTTCAGTGAGGTTAGGACGAAACCGGAACAGAACATCACAAGAACAATCTGTTTAGGTTGAGGAACATAACCAGAATGTCATAATGGTGTCACATTGCAATGTCACAGCAGAACATTGCAGCAACGTCAGTGGGAGCCATAAAAAGAAAACGTAACAAAAACCAATACAGAACCAAACAGAATGTTGCTGCAACCTTATGATAACGTCACATGTTTGGCTGGGATGGCTCTGACATTTCCATGCCTTAGTGGAACAAGCTTTGGTAGAGTAAAATATAATGTCATATTACCCCATGGGTCTTGGATTATCAGTGTATTAAGTGTGGTTGAACCGCTTTGAAAAATCGTCTCGAAGTATTTAAAGGTACTTGGGGGTGTTTGGCTTAAATTCTTATTACCAATGCAATGTGATACAAATTTGTAGGACCTTTAGCTTCTATATAGAGGGATATTTGGAAACAATATAAAGAATTTTCACCATTCCTGATAAGAGCCTGATAAAGAATTTGATCTCTACCATTGATTTCAATGGGAAATATTTAGGTTTTTTTCTCAGTGAAGAAAACTACCAATGGAATTTTCATGAAACTTCTTGAATATCTAGCATTTACCTTACAGTAGATAATTAAACCAAAAAAAATGAATATTCACTGTTTGTGAGAAACATTATATTGAAAACATTGAAAAATTGAGGTATTTTGTGTATTTATACTAGAAAAATATTCTTTTTGTAGTCCCTAATCTATGACCCAGGTGGCGCCCTGAACAGCCTCAAGTACCTTTAAACTGTATACTACAATAAACCTTGTTACCCTCAGAGTACCCCCCTACCCCCTCCCTTTCCATCCTGTCATCTCCCTTTGAAATACCCCGATTGTGGTACATGTCCTCTGTTGTTAAGGCACTGAGTGGTCAAACGTTAAAATTGTTGCAGGAGGTGGAAGCCTGCATGTGCCCTATTAAACGTGTCTACATACCCGTTTTGTGGTCCACAGTCCACTGCCATACGTCACTGACATGGAGCGAAAGGCCAACATCAATGTGCGCAGAATCACCATTATTCATTATAGAAAAATCACAGAATGGACAAGAATGGGACCAGCAATGTGGATGTTGTTGCCAAACACAAATTGTAGGGTCATGGAATATGGGATATGGAATTTGTGAAAGTGGTGTTTTATCAATCTGGATTTGGAATGGGGTACCAAACATTCTGATTAGAAAGGCGGTCTGGTTCGGTATTAATGAATACTATCCGATATATGCGGCAGATATATGGAACTATGTTATGGATTGCATACGAAAGTACTCAGTATTAACAAAAAGCCAATGATTACACAGCGACAGTTCTTTGGATGGGAACCTTTGGGGAACAAATATAATTTGCTATTTGGTATATAATCCTTTATGGCTGCCATATAGAAGTAAATAATATCATGATTTCAAAGGACAATTTTTTGACCGTATCTGTTTATTTGAATAACAGCTGGCCAATAGAAAGTCAAAATGCATCTACCTCAGTGAGAAAGAAAATTTGAACAAGAATGGAGTCAAAACGATTGACCATAGTCTTAACACTCAATAAGTATAAGGCATTCTTTTATGAAACAACAACAGGAATCTAAAATTGTCTAAAGGTTCATGTATCAGTACCTAGATAGTACTAAAGTAGTATATTAAGTCGGCATGTTCATACAGACACTGGAGAACTAGGTCTGCAGGAGAAGTCAGTTCGATGGCGCTGGAGAAGCGTTTCTTGTGGAAAACAAACTAAATATAAATCCCTCTGTTCTAATAGATCTCTAGGGTTCATACCTGAATGGCTAGCTCGTCCCTATTCCAAAGTTTTGGGTGTATATCTACCAAAAGCACTACAGCGGACCGAGGCGGATAAATACTAAATCAGGAGGATGGTGGTTTGTCCAGGTTACCTTACTTTCTAGTTAGTGAACGAGTTATACATTGCACAGTGGCGAATTTATAAAGGAGGGGGGGTGCCCCCCCCCCCCCCCTCTTTCTTTTTGCGCCCCCCATCTTTTCAGAAAGCTAGATCCGCCACTGTTGCTCATCATGTAGAACTCAGTTTTCATACGGTCACTCACATTTGTTATGAATAAACCACTGGCACACACAGTCCCATCTGTCTATTTGTTCTAAGTTGACCATGGAGTTTGAGCACAATCCTTTCCTCCTACAGCCATCCATGCGTGTCCCAGGGAGGGGATAGGTCACGTGACACCCCATCCTTAGCCACGTGACCGGACGTGAGGGGTGTGTCCCGGCGCATGCTCGTCGTACTTGAGTCTAAGTACTGTTACTGCCCCCTGTCACGTCCTGATATCACACATTAATACCAATTACCACCACTGTCCGTCTGAACAGTGCCGTGACCAACGTCCAAAAAGAACTTTAGGTTTTATAATGATATTGACAGGAAAATGTGTATAGTCTGTCTAAAACATGGGTGCGCTCCGGGTTCCCCTCAGCACCCTTTTCTCAAAGCCGGCACGCCTACCCGGTGTAAGTAGTATACGGACATGGGTCACTGTATCAGGTGAAACGTGGGGTATGAACACGTACACACGCACACACACCTAATTGGATGTCCCTATTATTGGCTCTGACCACTTGCCCACTGCCCTCACCACCATCCCTCAAATTACGGACATTTCAAGCTACATTTCAACCTGGCGCACTGAAATAATACCATCTAGTAGAGAATGTGACATATTTTCTACAATAATTCAATCATTTTCTCTCTTTATTTTTCAAGATGAATATTCCTGTATAAAAAAAGAAACGTTTTCTACATTCTTAAAGAAGTGTCTGTTTCATAGTAGTACTCTGAATAGGAAATGTCAAGTGTTGTTAGGGATTTAAAAGTAGGTTAATTAATCTATATGGTTCAAAACCCTTCGGATTTCAGCCATTTCAAAAGCATTGCTTTCAGTGAAGTAGCATTTGCTGGTTGTGATGTATATGATGTGCAGAAGAATGGATACGGATGCATTGTTAGGACAGCGTACAAACAATGCATTTACTATGTGAATATGATACAAGCTTGATGTGGTATCGATATTGTTATCTCGTTCATCTGAGGCTTATAATTGTTTAGACATCAATGGTACATTTTCATGGATTGAAAGGTGGTTACTTCAGGCTGAAAATGGCACATGATACCACAACTCAGTCCGTAGCAACTATAGCAAAATTATATTACATTCTAAAACTTACATAGAGCTAACATCCACATAATGTTATTTATTTGTTATCTATAATCAATTATTTGCATCTCAAATTACCTGTACACGGTACGAATGCGTTTTAATGAAGGTATCGTCGAGAAGAATCAGTCACATTAATTTGATCAATTTTTTTAGTTGTTGGTACCACAATTATTTAGTAGAACAAAGAATAGAAAAGGCGACGAACATTCGGAAGTTATGTTTGAATATTGCCGGGGAGATGTTTATGTGTGTGAAAAGAAGGATTGGGAGAATTATCATTTAGTCGTTATAGCTAGTGTGGATGACAAACCAATATAGTTTACGGTAATGTGTAGTTGTCTCCCTCCTCAAAGTTAACCCCCCACTCCTCCCCTGACATTGTGGTGGACATTGTTGCTCATCTAAGGCCAGTCACAGCTGGTTCAGAAGTGGTCTCTTTCACCATGTTCAGCCACCATTGCGCCATTTACCATTCCACCATTGAGGCACTGTTTTAGACAGAAAACCGCCTCTTCAATGCCCAGTCTCGTGGCGTGCGGGTACAACTATTGGTGACTTCAAAAGGCCTCTCTACCTTAAAATGACTTTATTGTGAAACCATTTCTTTGTTGGTTACACAAGAATTACAGGGGCAAAGTGATGTATTCATATAGCACCACAAAAGCACGGTTATGAATTTATTAAGTTTTATTCCGGATGTAGTTGTGCATGTCACTTCAATGGCTTCTATTGTGCCTCTGTTAGGGGAGTATTTAAGTAACATGTGGTACTCTATGAGTGTTCGTCGAAAGAAAACGCTTATCTGAAATGTGTGCTTTATGAAACATGGTTTCTAAATTGAAAAAGATACAAATGTATATTGTCCGGGAATTTTTCCATTAATCTAAAGTTTTTAACTTTAATTGGTAACATTAAAACGGCCCTAGATAAATACTGGGGATACCTCCAGGTCATGTTCCTACTAATGTGATCTTTTGTTACATATTGACACTTTATACATGTATTTATAACCATGCACTTAAATGATAATGTTCTATCACTAAAAGTTGAATCATTGTCTGAATTGTACTAAGTCTATCATCTCTATCATGTCTTTCACAGAAAATGTATGTGTTTAAAAACATTTAGGACATGGGTGGTTGGGAACGTTGGAACATTTGAGCTGCTGGGCACCTTGACCTAGGGGCCTTCTTGGACAAAGAATTAGTTGTTATCTAATAGAAAGGTATAGTAGAAACAAAACTAAAAATTGGAAAGCCACATTGAAATATTAACCTTTGATAAAGCATGCACTATAGAATGAATATTGTATCCTCATGAGAAACTTTAAGGGATGTAGTAGGGTTTCTTAACTGGCATAAGGATTAAGGATTATGCCTTTATGTTGGCTATCACTAATCAGTTTGTGTTGAAGGGGTTGATAGGTATCCTTTATGGTTTAGGGACTTAGGGCTATCACTCGTTGTTAAGCAACCCATTATTGGCATTCTATTGCAGTAGTTTATACTTCTATTGACTCTCCATGACTTGTAAGTCAACATTTCTAATAATTATTACTGAAATGGGGTTATATGAACAGCAATTTGCCCATCATATAAAATATTATCCATTCAATTTTGTCCATAATTATGTTGGTAAGACAAAGTTAAATACCGTTCTCACATTGATATTGTAAGTATTTCTAAATAAGTTGCTACCATTGATACAATAGTGGGTGAGTTTTGGAAGTATACGTATGAAACATAACATCCTCTGATTAGATCATTATAAATACGGGAGACAATGGCAGCACCATTAAATTTTAGTGTGATTACATTTTTTCTTGATTTTCTGAGTGCTGGTTGATGTCACAGCACCATACTTGATTTCTGATCATTGAAACAGCACCATGCTTGAATGATGGTCAGTGCCACAGCCATATGTCTAAGCGATGGTCATTTACACAGCACCAAGCTTAAGTGATGATCAGTGTCACATCACCATTCCTGATTGCTAGTCATTATCTCAGCATCATGCCTGAGTGCTGGTCAATTTCACATTAACATTCCTGAGTGTTGGTCATTGTCACAGGGGAATGTCTGAGTGTTGGTCAGTGTCGCAGCCCCATGCCTGGTTTAAAATGATCATGATTAAACAGTTCAATGAGGTTGCAATCTGATGATTATTGCCTTTTTCAATTCAAGATGGACTTTATGAAAAACAGGTCACATGTTAAAATCTTGGTCATTTTCAAATGTCCACACAGTCATCAGCTAGCAAGAAATTATGTAGAATGATGATTTATGAAGTGGTTAACTGGTCACAAATGGGGAATCAAATGCAGTAAGAGGTGAGGTGACGTCATCTGCATAAGGTCTATTGTTTCATTGTATAATCCGTGTATGAACAGGTGTACACTTCCACCACGTGCACGTGTCTGATCCACCTGCTGGGGTGGGCCGCCTGACCACACACCTCTACTGGACATCGGGCAGGCAGCTTGGTTGTATGGAAAGGGGCAATGGGACTGTGGTGACCTTGTAGAAATGGAAACACGTGAAGACATTTACAACTATAACGACCACATGATTCACAATTTGACTTTATTTAACAGAATAGATATAATAGCTGTAAGCATGACCTATCAGATAGCCAATCTAACATACACCGCCCCCTCCATCCCACCCCCACCCACATCCCACATCCCCCGCTCTCTACTCCCCACTCCCTACCCCCACCATTCAATTTTCTATCTATTGGATTTTTACAAAAAGTTTCTAATAGTTCCCAAATACATACACATAAAGTAAAACAACTAATCATCAATTGATATCAACAATTACCGATAAGATATACCTTTACGTTCAAAATTATTGTGCACCTTCTATACTGTACTGTATCGGTATCTGTATCCCTAGATCTGTAAAAGTGAAAATTCGTAGAAGGAAAATACTCGCGAATATGACGTACAAATGACGTAAGTTCAGTGACGTCCCGACCCTGTCCAATCTGGCGTATTATCGGTGGCCCTTTGTCCGACACATCTGTAGCACCCAACGCTCGGTACTTAGCGCGATAACACCTTTATGTGCAGGGGGAAATTAAAGACCTCATCGATAAGGGCCCATGGAGCGGGGATCGGGCCTTATTGGATCTGCCTGTGTAGGAGATAAGATTAAGGGGATCATCTCTAGTCACTATCTGGCCCTTTCATGTGGCCTTTATAGCGTTGCCGCTGGTTGTTTCTTATCGAGTGGTTAGCAGGAGTCCTATAAGTGCTGGTAGTGTCAGCACTTTCAATTAACCTGCTTTATTATTGTGTTGTACGTGTTATGTAATACATGTGTGACGCCATGTAAAAGTACAATGAATGTTCGTATAATATCTGGGCCATGTTACACTGCTTTCATACTTTCTTCAAAAACATAATGTGAAACTTTCATAAATGACCCAAGGTTATTAATCAGGTTTTACTTTTACTGGCTGTAGCAGGTAAACCTATATCTTTTATGGTACGTTCTAATTCAAAATTCTGATTTTATCAAAGTCTTTGGTTAAAGTAGACATTTAATTAGTCATTTGATTACTGACTATAATTATTTCAAGCGTTTGTCAGTGGCACGCTTGATCGAAAGCATTGTACGTGGAATAGCTTATTTTATAATAACAGATTCCGGGTACATCCTTATTACAGTTTAGATTAATTTTACCAGTAAACTGGTGGTTTGTTATACTGTATATCAATCGAGAACACAGTACGTGGAAGAGCTTTATAATTAAATATTCCAGGATCATTATTTTTACTATTTAGATTATTTGGACAAAGATTGATGGTTATCTTAAAATATTATTTCCACAAGTAGTATAAACATAAGAGACAACACCTATTGCGGTTACTGTATAGGTCAAAAACTTTCGATGCCATTGTCTGAGAAGAACAACCCAGAAGAGATATGTTTGACGTAACAACAAAACGGATGTTGTCGTCGCCCGACGTGTTATCACCGACCACTGCTGGTTATCGGCAGGTGTGGCCGCTGGTGACGGGAGGACCACCTGCTGGTCAACTGACCACCTGACCAAGCTAAAGTCTGAAGGCATTGGGATACGATTCCTGAGGCCCCCCCCCCCCCTTTCCACCCCCCTCCCCCCCCCCCCACCCCTCCTCTGATCCGCCGCTGTCTCTGTTGAAATCTTCTCATTCAAGTCTTGTTCAATTATAATCCAAGTGCGCAAAACAAATAATGTAATAATAAAATATTGCCATTCGGAACCATGTTCACTGCATGTCGTCTAATGCAAAAACCGAGGTTGATTAATTTTTATTTACATTCCTAATAAACCGAGCACCCGGATTTGGATGAGCTGTTGCCGAGGGACCGGAAGTTAGGTTGCTATACCGGAAGTTGGGGACAGACATTCTCCGCCATCAACCTTTTTTGTACTAGAATTATAGAGACCTTTCTGATGCTGTTCCACTTTTGCCTCATAGAGACAGATGTCCAAACCCCGCACAGGGGCGGATCTAGTGAGGGGTTCTAGGGACCCTTACTCCGGACTACCCCCCCCCCCCCCCCTCCTTCACCCCTTTTGGTGGAAACTTATACTTCATATAGAGAATAAAACAACATTGCGTGTGTATGTGCAAATGCAAACGCTTTAGTACTTATAACCTATTTGTGAACCCCCTCTTTCATGAAATCCTGCATCCGCTCCTGTCGCATACGGAGTATAACAGAAAGACGTTTAAGGTAATGCGCACTAAGGTTTTCTGTGAAGATTTCACCAGGGCGGGTAGGTCAGGAAAGGTGTAGGGGCACATGCATCCAGAATGTTAAAACCTAACGCATTGCATTCATATGTGCTATGCATTCTTTCTCTAGCAATACCATCTTTACTTGTATTCCAAGACCCCAATAGAAAGTATAGGTGTAAATCGAGAGGGGGTACCCTTCCCCCCCCCCCCACCTCCACCGCCCTGCCCCCCTTGATACGTATCTGCATTTCTAGAGGAAAAACGCAACTTGAAACAGAAATTTCAAAATGACATGCATAGCCTACCCAGCGTGGTCCCGCCTCCCGCACGCTCCGCACTGCCCCCTGCCGTAACTCGGTGGAACTAAATCCGCGCAATCCGTTGAGACTTGAGGACTACAGAATTGGTCTGAGTCACCTCATCATTACCATTTGTTTTATAATTGGTGCTGAGATTTTACAGCACGACATGGTCTGAAAGATGTAACATCTCTCCTTCTCTCTATAAATGTATTTAAAGAATACATGTTTATTTTGGCAACATGAAGCGTTATCTCCTTATGATCGCAAAAGAGATAATAACCCGTTTCAAATCAAGAAATGAAATAACACATTAAGAAAAAATGAATTATTCAGGGGAGCCGAACATAGTACGCTCCCAAATTGATCATCATTTCATAAACATATGAGGAAAGGTGCGAGGAACCTTCGTCTGAGTAGAGCAGCGTAGAGCTACAGCGCTAGGGGGCAATTCCGGGTATTTTCCAATAACTAATTGGTGTTTTCATTGGTTAATGTGTTTTGATTCCACTTGTTCAAGTGGAACTAACAGCTTTAAAATGGCCTAAGTCCCTGGGATAATCCTATAACTGGTGGTGTGCGCTAAAATCCGCACCTCCCTCCCCTTTTCACCACCTCACCCGGACTCTCCCCACCCTCCCCGCCAGCGCCGCATGACTTAAATCCAATCAGCCAATGAGTGTGCAGAACGCCCATGAATGGGGCGCCAATCACGGGGGGAGGACAATAGAAAGGGCGTGGCCGCTGGCGATGCAGGCTTCTGATTGGCTGAGGCCGTCTCGGGGGGCAGGTTAGAGCCGGGCGTTCCCCGGTAGACGGGCAGTAGATCACAGAACGCTGACAGGCCGCACCGACCGGCGGCTGATCTGAGTACAGGGAGCAGTGGTTGACACCTCAAGACGATGGCCGCTACTGATTGCTAATAACCGCGCCACCTTCACACAAACACTAGACGTGGACAGGGCCTTTACAGAGGGCACATATATATAGAGGGGTACTTCATACCTGCAGCAGAATAAGACCAGTAAGAGCAAGCTACCTGAGCGTTCCCCGCGCGTCCCCTCATACTTACTACGACGCATCATTGCAGACGACGACCACGCCGGGCTACTACTGGTGACAGCGACCAGCGGCAGACACGCGGTTACCTTGACGACCGTCTCCTCCAGTGTTGACGAGAGGTTAGTTGACAGTAGTGCGGAGGGACCCACCCACCCGCCACATTCATTACCCACCACGTGTCCGGGGTTGACACTTCCAACGACAACCTACCTGCAACAGTCTACCTGGATGGTCACTCCCAGTGATATACAACTAGGGTACGTTCTGAGGTAGGACGTTTCTCTGTCGGTTACCGCAAGTTTTGAACCAGGTGTGAAGTGCGGACGACGTCGGTGTGAATCACCTCTCGCTGTCGGCGCGTGACAGTAGCAGGTTGTAAACATTCCATTATCTCTCACAGAAGGTCACCAGGTCGGTGATTGCTGTTTGGGTGGACTGCCTAGGAACTTTAATATACAATTTTGAGACCTGTAAATTCATAAAATAACATTCACCATGGATTCCAGTGGACTGCCTCCTGGAAGCGTAGCTCATATGATGAGTCAGCAACATGGGCTCATGTCTTCTGGCCTCATGTCTTCTTCTAGTGGACTCATGTCACCACAGTCAGGGAGTTTGTCCCCTCCCATGTCACCGGGATCCAACAGCGGATCCTCCCCAAAGGGCACGTCAACATCCTCAAGTGAGCACGTCAAACGTCCCATGAATGCCTTCATGGTGTGGTCCCGTGGACAGCGACGCAAGATGGCACAAGAAAATCCCAAAATGCACAACTCCGAGATCTCCAAACGACTAGGTGCAGAATGGAAACTCCTGACTGATGAACAGAAGCGGCCATTTATTGACGAGGCCAAAAGACTGCGAGCACTACACATGAAGGAGCATCCTGACTACAAATACAGACCGCGACGCAAGCCAAAATCACTGCTCAAAAAGGACAAATATGCATTCCCACTGCCCATGCTTCATGGATACGGAGGCTCATTAAGTATGGGGATGGGCTCCTATATGGGCGCTATGGGCATGGGCATGCACCAGTCCCTGGCCGGCCTCAGCTCAGCTTCTGCAGCGGACACCTTAGCCATGGCAGCTACGGAGAAGGCGGCGCGATCCTGGGGCCTGCCCTCCTCCAGCCTCTACTCCCACCTGGAGTCGGCCTCCAAGCTGGCCGAGTCGTCCCTCCGGGCGGCGGCGGCCGCCGGGGAACTGCAAGCGGGCGGCGGCGGGAGCAGCGCGGGGGGCGGCGGCGGGGTGTTCCCCTACGGGCCGTACGGCCTGCCGTCCCCGGCCCACCACCCGCACCACCCGGCCCACCACCCCCTGTCGGCCGGCGGTTACCTGCCCTTCTGTTGCCCGCCCTACCTGTCCTCCCCGCCCGGCGCGGCCCCCTCCTCCCCCGCCTCGGCCGCCGCCTCCTCCGACGTCCACAGACCCGTCGCCTACGTCCTCGTCAAACCGGAGGACCACTACCGACCCAGGATGAACTCCCTCCAGGGCACGGTATAATACTAACTAATTATTACTAATAATCACGACCGATCCCCTAGTGTTACACTAGAGGATTACTCATTGAATCTACTATTGACACTCATATTCATATAACTGTCATAGGCTTTTTCAATTTGTACAGAATATACATGACTTTATTATCATTGTAATTTTTGATGTATTCTTTGATGTTATTGTTATCATTATTATTGCGAACAGAACTCTGGTAATAATTATTATTACCGGCAAGCTATCAGCTATCTTTGGTGAAGAGTGCTGTATTAGGACTGCTAGACTGTCTCAGTATATTGGCGAATGGTAATATAGGAAAATACAGTGAAGTCCAATTTGTGGTGCTGTCCATGACAAAACGTTAATATTAAAATTGTTGTAATATACATGTGTACATTTGAATAGTTCGACTGCTCTCCCGCTGTCTCACGTATACAGGAGAGTTCTATGGACTTTTGTAATAATACAATTTCCCGGCGCGACTATTTAGTGGTATGACAATCCCAACTTGTCTGGGAGGCTGAATTTAGAGAACGGGGTATTGTAAGAAACTTATTAGAAAATTGACTCATGTTTGGCAGGAATGGCTAGAACTTTATTTTTGTCAAATAACAGTGGTGTAAGTTCAGACGGTGTGCGGGGGCGCGTGCACTATACTTGTCTGAAATGAACTGCCTTTCTTTTCAGGGAAATTCTGCGAAAAGGTTATTAATCCTAGATCTGCCACTTGTAAGATTTTTTTCTACAGACCAAATTCAAAAAAGGTTAGGGATAGGCTAATTGGCATTTGAATGGGTGCGCCCTGTAACCTGCCAGTTCCATGTGAATATTAAACTGTCAGACCTCTCCGAGATCGGTAACATATATTCATCGTTTTAACCAAATACAAAACGATTCATTTACTGTAATCATAGAAATAGGACGACACAGGGCTCACTACCATGTAATATAGCAATACAAAGTTAATAGCATAATTTTTGTCAGAAAGAATTAACACAGAACTCCCTTTAGATTAAGTTAATAGGCTTCCCCCCCTGTCTCCCCTCACAGTCCGCGCCTCCTTCCCACAAACCAGGATGTGAGAGGAACCATATTGGCAGTAAGTGCCCACTCCTAAAACTGTCGTTAACATTGCCGTCACTAAACAGTGGGGTATTTAGGGGCGGGGCCCACAGGTGTTAGCTCGGACAGAGGGTCGTGGGCAGGTGAGACGGGCGGGGGGAGTTGACACTGACCGTGGGAAGGGGTCCGTTACCATGGTAACCTGTAAAGATGACCCACCCTGTCAGAGGGGGCGCGGGAGGCACTGATATCTGTATCAGGGCCGTGCCATTGTTAGGCTACTTTCAATGTGGACTGAGGTTTGGTATCAGAATTCGCAATATATCACAATACTTCATAACAGTAAGACCATAGTCGCTCCAAAATTTAGAATTACCAACTCTAATATTTATCAAAATTAACCAAATTTTCAAATTTTGGGTTCGTAGCGAGTACATAGAGAGATCTAAGGCGTAGCATCCACTGGACTGATAAACTATTACGATAAAGCAATAAGATTCCCTATAGATGGGGGTCATACGTTTTACTCAAAATTGTGGCAGCGTATTTGTTCTAGTGATTCTCAAAGTGCCAGTTGACAGAGTTGTATAATTTGTTAGCGTCTATTTTTGCCTGTATTCTAAATAAGAATCAATAGTATTGGTCACCTAACTTTGGTCCGATTTGGTTTTCTATGAAAAGCGATAAAAATTACTAGCCCCTGACAAAATAGAAATAGGTACAGGTTATTTTCAGTTCAATTTCACGATATTTACACTGTTTGTATGCCGAACTGCGACCAGTACCAATGCGTCGTTTATGATCGGAAAATGTCTAGATCTATTGGACAAAGTACTACTAGTATGACTCCCTGTCCCCGGGGTCGGTTACAAAAGCAATATTCTTTCTGTATATTATTAAAAACAAATCTGTCTTTGAACCTAGTCGAGACATCCATGTACTAACATAGGTCCAGGTCATATGGCCTCAAGAGACCATGACAGAACTCAGCCTGAGTGTACGCGATTGTATCATTGTTTATTATACCTATTATACTGTATAAATGACCAGCCCGTGCGGACCGTGAAGATATATATACGTGTGTTGGTCTGTATGACACGGCGGGCTGTATGGGTGATACAACAATAGACCCTCTTTAACTAGCTACAGAAAACGAATTTACAATACCCAATTATGATAAGCAAAACACACGACAAATGTCTCAGATAATCTCATTTGTATTTATTATTTATAGTTAATAGATTCTAAGGTTGCGCCACGTTGCGATCACTGAGTGCGATGAAAACTGAGCCCCTGCTCTGTCTCGTGAATTTCTCCCAAAGGCTGAATGTTCGGGAAAATGGTCTATTAATCCATGTAGTATAAAATGGTTGGTTCTTAACGTTTGTGTGTGATAGCTATACATGCCTGGAAGTCGGAGCATTACAATGGGTTTCTTGTATGTGATACTCCTCTAACCATGAGCAGTAATAATGCATGTATTTCCTTCAGGCGCCCCCTGGTGGGGGCCACCTAAACCTGCTTAATCAACAGACCCACTCTGTTCCCAGTTTTGTTACCGTTTGTTCATTTTGAAATACACATGTTTGAATACTACAATCTTGTCTCACTTGTCCTTCTTTACCAACTCAACTCTGAATCTGAATATAAAAGTATACATCATAATGCGAAAATTATAATATCGATACAATTATCTATACAGTAAAATTCCCCATCCATATGGAAACTTTCTTTTTCAAAGTTGTTGCTACGACCAACAACCCTCAAGATAATATAACAGATCATAAGCCAATTATATAAGCTAACACTACGTCCTCCCTTTGCGTGAAATACTGACATGCACCGCGCATGACTCAGCTTAAGTGCTCTTTATAATAACGAAAATGTGACCAGTTACAGTATTGCGCTTTATGTATGTTCTGGGGGATTACTTGATATGATAAACTGCAAAACTTTAGACATTAATTAGTGAACAATACTTTCTTCACCACGAGATCTAATGAGCACGATTTTGAATAATTCAATTCCACCAGGAATCTTTACTTTGGAGCCCTGGTTGATCCTGCATAACGCTCAGCCTAACGTTCTTGGATTTTGGTGCTATAAGGAAACACTTCTTATAATAATGGTCCAAACATAGTTGAGTAATCCCCTCTCCTGTGATGTAGTTAATCCAGTATGTAACGGCCTATAGTTATCACACGTACATGGGATTTGGAGTCGTGAACAAGGCTAGGCTGGCGATAGGCTTGCAGTTACCTGAGATAGGCCTATTGTGGGGCCGTGTCGTCCGATAGTAGGATGATATCACGCTGAGCAGGTCGTGAACGGGAACTGTAGCTGGGAAGGTAAGGGTTGTATCGGGATGTATCATATTTACCTTGTTACTACTTGTCTAACGATGAGGGACATAGCCCTGCGAAGGTACGTCACCCCATGATACTGATAACAATGCTACTTTAGAGATATGTTCCTAACCGCCAAAAAATCAAAAGTTGTAAAACCCTCATTATACATGGGATATATTATAAATTGTTGTCATATGGCCATTATCTAAAATCACAATATCATAATGCCTTCTATAAGATCTACATACATACATTCATTACCCTACTTCATTAGGTCCAACCTGTGTGACATAATATCAAGAAGGAGGGAATAGAGAAAAAGTATTTAACAAAGGAATATATTGTATTGATCTTGATGTATAATTATAGTTATAATTAACACTTAAAATTTTTATGTAATACAATTTATACTCATTGTGATATCACCAAAAAACAGGGGAAACCCTGAAGTGAATTACGGATAAAATAATAATAAAAAAAAATCAAATAGATGGGGGGGGTGGAGACATCCTTTAAAATATGCGATCACCCATAATCAAGTTCTCACCCCAGCCCTATGCATGGGATGAGGGTCCTATAAGTAGGAAGCGTCCATAAATTAACGGGAGACCCCTTCTACAAGTTCAATCATTAAGTGTTCCATCGCTCATTAAATTTAACCAAAACTCATTAAAATACATTACATGTGTAGCACATGGAAGAACATTTATTAACGTGAAGTTGCAATAAATACATTAAGAAACATTGATAACACTTCTGAAGTTCACATGACGTCGATCCAATGACCGAACTTAGTCCAGCAACGTCCTTACCACAAGCGCATCACTGGCTGTGTTCGACACGAATACCTGCCGACAGCCCAGGTTAGTCCTGTACGTGCCCCACTCCCATAGAAGAGTTAAAGAATCTCATCCGATCGTGTCCATTATCAGCAATTAAAAGCATGGAATGCGGATAATATCAATTGCGACGTTGGTTAGTATGGAAATCCTTATTCTGCTACTAATCAGATACTGAATTCACACCAGGTACAGCCGTCGTCTTTCATCTAAATCGATCCCCACTCTGGGCAGTGGGTGAGTGGTGCCGAACGCGCCGCCCGAGCTGCTCCCACGGTAGGTGCCAGCTGCTCGGGCCGCTCTCAGACCGGGTCGTCACCGCTCTCTGTCAGCTCCGTGTTGTCTTATCGTCCGGGAAGAAAGCTCCAGGGACCTGCCCAAGAACATAAGGAGGATCCAAAACAAGAGTTGGTTTTGAGTAGGCGCAGGGGGTACTATGTTTGCAAACTTAATTTGCTTTGTGGCCGTCCATATAGCACGTACGCAGCCCTTCAAAGAATCAAGAGCCCCCACCCCCTTGGACTGAAGTATGCAGGAATGTACATACATTTTCAAGAAAATCACGCCCTCCCCATGCATGATACATGCGTACTGAATGGTATGCCCTTTAAACTTGAAACCCTCGTGTGTGCGACGGAAGTTTCTCAGTTTTGCTCTAATGTTTATTTGAAACATGGCCAATACAATATAGACCTGTATGCTTATATCACATTAACCCTTTTTAATCTTACACTTATAGTATTATGACGTCAGATTGACCAAACTATGGCTAACAAGTTGTTGAATTAAAAAGAAGCTGTGCAGCGAGTCCCACACAGTGACTTTAACTCATGTTATCCGAACATAGAAGCCTACATCTTGGATCCCACCTCCCATTGGCCATATCCACATCTGCTACACTATAATATTGACTCCCAAACATACCCTGCCAACAACGGCTGGCACGGTTCAATGTTTTCCTTTTATGGACAGTGTGATATATTTGTGCAAACGACGCGTCGCGATGCGTTTGTTGCATGTCGCAATGCTTTTGTCGCGTGTCGCGCCTTCTCCCTTTGTGTAAAAGTCGCCTGTTGATCTAAATAAAGAGGATAATTATGAATATACCAGCACAGGGTAACAGTTTGGTGCATGGAAGTTATTCAATAAATGCTATTGTATGAGCCTTTTCAACATTTATCCAGGGACCAGGTTTTCTTTTTCAAACATGCACATAATTAATATGAATTGAATGGAAGACAATAAGTGATACCTCTGTGTGTTTATGACAACAGGGATCTATGTAAAACACACAGGGCGTGTACGGAGCTTATTTTATTGAAGATGAGATGTCTCCGTTTGATGTTAACATGTCACACTTCTTAACCTACTGGCAGAACAATGGGGTAGGTCGACCTCCATGCGAAATAAATCAAGGGTTCTGTTAACTTGTATATAGTCCGTATCAATACTGAAGCGCAGTTGCGTTTCAGGCACATCCAGGTTCGGGGAGGGCGGGGTGGCAAATAGTAATAAGTAGATTTTTTTTTCAATATTCTTCAACTTCTCAAAAGGGGGCTTACAAAGATGTGTTTCTAGGAAAACGTGGAAATGTTGAAAAGTTTTATCCCCCAGTTTACCCTATACGGACCAGAGTTGGTCGAGTTGCTCATCAGCTCACCGCTACAGCTTGTGTGCGTCTGTGTGGTAGGAGGTAGGAGGGGGGTCACTCTCTTCAAAACATTGATCGATTTCGCAAATCATTGATCCGGTTATAAGCAGCAGCTACCAGCTCACTACCTGCCTGTATACATATGTTATGTTGTCCTAAGCTGGACCTTATGACTCTTGAATAACTACTTGAAAATGTTTCTCGTTATATACCTCCGCACCGTTTAGTTGTTTCAGAACCCCTTCACCTTTCCATGATCTTGACGGAAGCAATAGGTTGACACGTCGGGCTATATAATACTCCCTTCCAGCACTCCCTCTCCCACCCTACTCCAACTCCTCCGCCCCACCTCCAACCACAACTTTGACCACTTACCCTAGGAAAGTGCAGCCGTCGTATTATCATGGTTAGGTAATTGAAAAGAAATTATCACAAAGAGGAATTTAATAAGTTTTAAAAAATATTTTACCACCCTTACCAATGACCTTCCTCTCAATCCGCCAACACCAAGCTTGAGGCACCTGCATCTTTGGGAAGGTAAACGGGTTTATTTTGGTCTTATCAGCCAAGGGCGCCCATTTTCTACGATAACAGAAATAGAAGAAGCTGTTGAATGAAACTGAAGGGATAATCACTACCGTATTTTGAAATTAAAACGATTAGTAATATCTTTTAAGATGCCGACTGTTCTGATGGAACTATGGGCAGATTCATTATGTACACTCAGATAGGGAGTGGCCCCCACCCCTCCCTATCTCTCCCCCTCCGGGTGTCAACCCACTATGTCTATAGGCGTTAGTGATTCCCACTCCTATTTGTTTCATGGCATGTGTATTGTGAGGAGGGGCGCTTCATTTGGTCTATTAGTACCCGCCGGGGGGAGTTAAGTGGGAAATAGGCGGGGTGCAGATTTCTGCGACGGGTGACGTGGTAGGAGGGAGTGAAGTGAGGGGTGCGCAGGGGAAAAATCGGAGAAATTACATCGCCTTTTGTATGAACAGGTCACTTACGCTTCCCCAACCTCCAGTTGTGTGGGGAGCGTGAAAGGGTCTCTTGTCGGGCGAATACAACGTGAGAAAGGAGCGAGAGGCGGAGGGCGGGGGTGCCGCCTCCAGCCTCAAGGGGGCCTTCTATGGACTCAATCGGGCATATTTGCTGTAAAGTTTTGTACAGTTTGCCCGAAAATGCCCCATTGGTGGCGGGGTGGTCATGTGTAAGGCCAGGCTCAATGGCGAGGTGTGAGGGTTGTAATGCTTCTTGGGGGCGGCGCACAATACCTCATGTCAGCGCACAATGCACGCCGCTCCTTTCCCTTCAAATGCGCCTATTGTGCTCCCTGCTCAAGTCAGTCTATAAGGCGACGGGCCGCATTCACCGCCCCCTGTTGGCCGTATTAATTATCACAAAAAGAAACGCCGCTGGTATAAGGCACCAGAAATAACAAGCAATTCAGCCCTATTATGCGCGGAAATAAATAAAACATGGGAGCCCTCCGTCCCCCTACCCCCTGCGCCACCCCGCTCCACTACTCTCCCTGGCCTCACAACGACAAATATAAACGAAGCGCGATCAAGAGGGGGTTGGAGGCTATTGAGGTCCATTCAAGTGGGTACAATGGTGTTAATACGGTTGATCAGCATGACAATGGCGCTGGGTGCGGGGCCCTTACAAAGGGTCCATGGCGGCCCGGTGCCCGTCTAGCGCCGGATAAATAGCTGCAAACAGGGAGCACAGAAAAGGGCGTGAATAGGGGCCGGTCTGAAAGGTGTTCCAATAAATGCCCCTCTGTATGGTCGGGACGGGGGGGGGGTGATAAGGGGGTGAGGGGGCTTGGCGAGGGGGGGGGGGTACTGACTTTCTGGTTGTATCTACGTATACGTGCCCGTTGTGGATACGTAGTTCTTCTGCAGCTATAACTCATTTGTTACAAACTCAATTTATCAATTTCATCCACTCAAACGGCATACCAAGGATTATATGTTTAACCGCTTATCTAGTAGAATATTCAATAGAAATGCCATGCGCTTTCACCTACTGAGTGCGCCTCATTCAGAGGTGAAAGTACTTTGACCTCTCTATGGTTCGGGACTCGGCTGAGAATAGACCCTCGACCCCCAGTCTCTGAACGTGGTCTTTGAAGTAAAGAGAAGGTGGGACCTGAAATAATTTTAGAATGGCTACAAAACGAAATTGACTACGGTTAGGAGGTACAGGTTGGTTCTCCAAAATCCTACACTAAATTCTTCAGTTTCAGATACATCTCTAAACGTGGCCGCCTCCCGTCGCCATCCTCACGTGCACGAGTTGGAAGCCACTGTATGCTCCGTTTGGCCTGCCATCTACTTTGGTCCCATTACTAATGAGAGGACAATTAATATGTAACCACTAATTCAGGAGTTTTACATTGTTGGGGTTGATCTACATGTTTTCTCTTACTAATACAGAATCGAGGCACCCCGCCAGGCACCCTTACAAAAACACCAGGTGAAGATGTCGTTTTCTCACACCAAAGTACCCCCCTACCCTTGCAGTGTAAGAGCTGGGGGGAGATGTTATTAAACTACAAACCGACCAACCCACTACCCGCCGCGAATAAATACATTAGCACAACGAGTGGGGCCGTACAATGGGCCCACAACGGACTCAATCATGGCGGGCCGGGCGGCGGCCAGGGCCCTGAAAAGGGCCTTTCTGCAGGGCCTTGTGCACCGCCTTGTATGGGGCATTCTCCTCGGGCGGCGCGGGGGCCTTGGAGGAAATCTAGCGGGCCGGGGGGTGGGGGTGTAAAGCAGCCACCCCCTCAACCCTCAACCCCCAAACCCCCTACTCCCGGAGGACCTGTCACTTGTCCACGTCCTGCACTCCCTAGATGGTTCGACTCAGGTCCGACTCCAGGACTTCTAGTTCTGTTCGACGGGGGGAAGTGTTGGAAGCCCGAGGTGGGAGGGGTGTTTACAGATTATTCGAAATAGAATGGGACTATACAGTGATCCCAATTAAATCATTTCCAAAATATACAGGGGGGTTCAGGTAGGATTTTGAAGTTTTAGGGCGTCGAGAACTGGCGGATTTTGAAAGGGGTAACTCCGAACAGGGGGCGCGCTTTTTGAAAAAAATATGTCGTGCTGAGTGTCCATGTTGTCACTCAAAAGAGACGAGGGGGCGTCCCTGTCCCCACTCTAATTCCGCCACAGAGGGTCACGACTCGGGGACCTTGCATGATTCTTAATTGGACCGAAACCTCCAAGATCCAAAAACTTGGAAATACCAAAGGATTTGTCTGAGAAAAATAAAACATTTTCGAATCAAATCTTAATAATGTCACTTATACTGGTAGGCATAATCACTCGAAGGTAGAGCAGAACACAATCACTGTTATCTCTATACAGTACTTAAAGGACATTAGAAATCCAACACCTTTCTATTTCCATGTAGATAAGGGCCTTTGATCGTCCCATCCATTTGATGGACCAGTAGAGACATGGATGCGGGTGAGACCGACCGTTGAACGACCTCCCAATTTTATATACTACTTCATCTAGATCAAGCCAGGATAAAACAATGCCTTCTGGAAAGCTAGAATGTTTTCCCGCTTTCTCCTTGATATAATACGAATTTGCTCTAAATTTGGTAATGGAATCAGGAACAGAGTGCTCAAGAAGGACACTAAGGACGCAGTGAGGTGGTTTATATGTTTAAATACGTAGGTTAGGGAGCCAGTTATAGCGTAGGATGGGTGTCTTCAGTCTGGGGACGGTCTGGGCCCCGAGCCCCGAGCCTACGTATGGGATCTGCATGTAGAGGCTACATGGAAATCAAGGATAAGATCAGACTGACTAAGACATCTTCAGAGATAAGAAGTGAGGCTCGGAAAATGGGTACAAGAGCCCAATCTGATTCCTTGAAGGTGAGGTGACGCTATTTGAAATGCTACAGTTATTGTTCTAAATCCTCAGTTAGAACATCTCAGATTTGCTTGAAACCCTTCTGGATTTTGTGGCTGAGGGCAGCCCTGTTATAATTGATGGCAGTGTGTAATATCAACTGTTACTCCTAAAATTAGCTCAAATCTATATCTTTTGGATCACAGAGACGAGTGACTCGGCCCCTGAGACTGGGGTTGGGAACTGGATACTTGGGGGCTGGAAAAGGGAGAATGGGAACTGACTTATGGGGAAGGGAGGCTTGGGACTGAGGAATTGGTATGGAAGACCTGTTGGTGGGACTGAAAACAAGGGCTGAGGAGAAACTGCATTGGGATTTTGGGAAATGTGATGGAGACTTGGACATGAGGACCTTGGGCTAGAGTCATGGACTGGGGGCGGGGAATTAACTGGAGACATCTACTTAGGACTTGGGACTTGAATTTGGGTATTGGGCGTAGGGCGGAGGATTGGAGGCTGGGGCCTAGGAAATGGGGACTGACGGATGAGGATGGGGCATGAGGGATGTGGTCATGGGTATGGTAGCTAGGTGATGGGGTATGGGGCTACGGCTGGGAGCTTGGAACTTGGGACTGGGACCCTGGGTATGATCCTGGGGTGGAGAACTGGGGGCTACGGTATTAAGGGACAGGAACCGAGGGACCGACGGTTAGGGAATGGGTCATGAAAAGTGAGGGGTGCTTATTTGGGAAATGGAGGTTAGGGGTTGTGTATGGTGTTGAGGGGGACTGGAGATTAGTAACTTAGAACTATAAAGATTGGGAACTTTTGCTGAGGGCTAAAGACCAGGGGGCTGAGAGCTAAGGGCTGAGGGCTGAGGGCAGACGGTTGAGAGTTGAGGACTGAGGGCGGAAAGTATGGCCTTGCTTAGGGTCGTGATATTTTGAACTCAGGAATATGGTGCGTGGGGCGTGCTGCCAGGCCCTTTAGCTCTACAGAACTGAGAAGGGGCCCCCATGGTAAAGGTGTGTGTATGGGCGGGTGGGTGAGTGGGGAGCTAGGACATGCCAATAGACGTTAGCTGCGGCCTTAGACCAGGAGGCAAGTTAACTTTAGTCAGTGGGGGTAGGGTATCCAGAGCACTGTGCACCAGTATGTAGACACCCCACTCCCCAGCCCCTCCCCCACCCCCAGCGCCGGGTGGGATCCGGCCCCTACCTGAGGGGGCCCGCACAGTGCACACAAAGCGGTCGGCAGATGTGGTCGTCGGCCCATTCACCCACTACTCACCCACCATTCATCCGACCATTCACCACTATTCACCGCCATTCACAAAACAACAAAAGGTCGCATTGCCCGGCCCTGAAAGGCCGACAAATACAGCCGACCGGCCGCGGCCTTTGTCAAGGCTGCGCGCCCGGCCGCGATTAGATGTATTAATATTTGTCCCCACACAAAAGCCACACTAGCGCTTTTCTATGCGGCCCGTCGCCTGATGTGTTAGGAAATCAAGATGGGGGGAGGACGGACAAAACCAAAGCCAACCCCCCTGCGTCCTCTCTCCCCCTATCACGCCTCCCACACATACACACCTCTACAGGCTGAAAAGCTATCCTCCCCCTACTCCTTGTCCCCTCCCCCCATGTCAAATATGAATTACACAAAATGCACCTAGGGTCCGACATGGGATACGACTCTCATGTTGCCGACAACGTTAAGGTAACGGACAAAAATTGAACTGGCTTTAGTGTGAGAGTAGGACGGAGAAGACAGAAGGGTCGGAAAGAAGAATAAAACTTGGCGACGGAGAGAGAGACGCTCTGAATGGGTCCCCTTGACGATAGGGGCGTCGCGAAGTCGTCAAGGACAGCGGCATTATGGGTACTGACACTCACACTATTGATGGTAGGTTTGTACAGGTAGAGACCCGGGGACGGATAGGGACTGGGGAGAGGGGGAACTAGGGGCATGGAGGGACATAGAGGGGCATATAGAGGGGCTGGGGACTCGAGGAATGAGGGGAGAGCACGGAGGGACTGGGGACTCAGGGAATAAGGGGCTTAGAGGGACAGAGAGGGATTAAGGACATAATATTATGGATATATACGGTGTAGAAAGAGAATGGGGGCATGGTATAAATGAGGGGCAGGGAGGGACTAAGGACATGCAGAATGAGGGGTATGAAGGGAGTGGAGACATAGTAAATAAGGGACATGGAGGGACAGAAGAGAGAGGGACTGAGGACACAGGGAATAAAGTGTAGAAAAGGAGTGGGGGCATGGTATAAATGAGGAGCAGGAACGGACTGAGGACGTGCAGAATGCAATGTATGAAGGGAGTGGAGACATGGTGAATTAGGGGAAAGATAGTTACTACAAACGGGAAATGAGGAGAAGGAGGGATTGAAGACAGGGAACAAGGGGTATGAAAGGAGTGGGGACATGTTAAATGAGGGAAGGGTCAGTGGCTGAGAATATGGGGAATGAGGGGATAGAGAGGGGCGCGGTGCACAGGAAATAGAGTATATATGTTGTACGTATGGACACAGCTAATGAGGGACAAAACGGAACATGGAACTGGGGACGAAGGTAAAGGGGAACCCATGCAAAATGAATACACACAGGTTCTGCAACCTTTTTCTTTCCATTAATTTTGCAGGTTGTACTGCAAACAAAAAGGGGATCCTGTCATATTGACTCCATTTCTAAACAGGTGTCTCACTGTGATGGATTTGCTACCCAACTGTTGCATTTTCTTGCATTTAAGAAGGCTTTACCAAGGAGTATAAGGTATTAGGTCCTAAAAGAAGGTATCTTTGTACTAACTAAAAAACAAACTTGAGAAGAGTCCTCTCAAACTGCCTTAATTGCTGAACACGTACGTCTGAATCAGCAGACAGTCACTGAACCACTTTGAACAGCTCCCACTCCCCTCGGCTGTTGGGCACTTTCTATGGAAAAGTGCCCCCAAAAACACCTTTTCAAGGGACGTGTGAGGATAGAGAGACCTTTGGTACCTTCTGTATGAGGTAAGGGTCGTGTATAGCACCCCTCCCAAAGCAATCATAGCCTTCCCTAACCCCTAGCACCTCCCCCGACCCTGTGCATACACCTCACACTCCCACCCCACCCAACCCTGACAGAATCAACAAACATGACACCTCCCTGACACATGTTAGGACTCCAAGCCACCATTCAATTGTCAAACCTCTCCAGCCCACAGAAAAAGAAACTCTATTTGCCTCGTGAAAACGTTTTGAAATATTCATCGCACGTTTAAGGCGAATCCAAAGGCCTATTCGGATATATTTATTCGACCCTGATGGGCCCGCTTTCAATGTGACCACGGTTCAAATGCCTTTTCAAAGTCCCCTTTGTGTGTGCATCATTGTGCGTAGCAGGCCGCAGACCTGACTGAAAAATCTCATTTATTTCACAAAAGGCACTCTCTCATATCCACCATTCACATCTACTGCCTAATCGTACTCCCAACTCAGCTTTCATTTGGTGGCGCTATCATTAGATCTATTAATATGTCCTGTGCTGGGACTGTCCCTATAGAGGCAAGTATTTACTTAGTGTTGAGGGGGAATATGATCTGTTCATGGCTAAAGGTGTGGGACCTGGGAAAACTCACACCCCATAGACGAAGCCCTTGACCCTTTATCTTGAACTTTGGGCAATACAATGCTCACCTTTTAGGCCTCATAGGCACCCTTCTGGACTTCAGACCTGCTGTTTGTCTGTCCCTATCTCTGTCAGTTCATAAGTCCCTATCTACCAGCCGATAAATCCCTAGCTCTACAGGTTTGTAAGCCCCAACCTCCTTCTTTTCAACAGTTCAAAAGTCTCTTCATATGTCAGTTTTTTAAGATCATTTCTTAGTTAGTACATAAGTCCCTATTTCATTCAGTCATGAATGCCATATCCATCAGTGTTTAAGTTGCTATGCATATCAGGTAGTAAGGCCCAATGGCTTTCATCTTGTCCCTATTTCTGTGCCTCTGTCAGTTTGGTTCGCCATATCTGCACTGCTTTGTATTTCTGGCACTCCGCAGGTTCCTTCCCCTGTCATTTTTTAAAGTCCTTATCTAATCTATCTTTAATCTCTTTCTTTATCCCTTTGTGAGTACCAAACTCTATCAGTGTGTCTGTCTCTGTATTTACTATTTAGTAAGGAACTCTCTTACTTGCAATTAATAATTATCTGTATGTCACCATTTGTATGTAAGTCGCTATCTGTTTTTCTACAATGTGTCTGCTCTGCCCCCCCCCCCCTCCCTTTCACCTATCTCTCCATTCTTCCTTCTCCAACTAGGCCTATTTGCATGTCTCAATTTCTTTCTTTCTAACTTCTTTTAGAGTACACATATTAGTTAAGTAGACTGGTGACTAATGGTTTCTATTCCGCAGCCCAGAAAGTGAACCCCTCCTCATTATGCCACTAATGCTACTCGATTTATCGAAGCCATGTTTGATTTTAAAATATTCTGACTATTTCGACACCATCAAACAACAGCATCAATGGCCTCATAACTGGGAACACGTTGCAATCAAGAAAAGGTGTTAAATAACAAAGAGGCAAAGGGGACTTTTAACGATGGTGTCTTGACAGGTACTCGACGGAGGAATTCACTCAGTGGCGAAGTGAGTCGAGTAAGCAATACGTGTACTTGTATAACATGCGAGAAAATCAGATGTGATCTTGATGGATATCAGGCAATAACAGTATCATATAAAAGAGATATATGATGTCATTGAGTCCCTTTTCATTCCTAGACAGAAGGACAATAAATTCAAATACATGTACTACTTTCGCATTCCCTTTGAACTGTTGAATACATAAACAGCGCACGACATGCCTATGGTCGTGCCTCACACTTTTTCTCCCCGATTATCAAAACATGAGAAAACATTATCTATGATTTTCAATTCACTATAATATAGTGAATTGAAAATCAGAGATATTATCATGCCACTACGAGAAGAAATGAAGGGCTTCTCATTATTTCAAAATGTTTGGGTCATGGAAGATATTGGAAATTCTCTTGCCTTAATTGCTTTATATGATAAACAGATTAATGGGAACATGGGAAATGCTTTACTGAGATCGAGCTGGTGTTACATTTTTTTTTTTTTTAATCTTTATTCAGGCTTAAACTTTACAGTTATCAGCTTAAATAAGCTGGTTTTCATAACCCGCCTGAGAATACAATATCGCGGGAGTACATACTGGAGGCATGGTCTCTGACCAATCAGTTAGAGTCATGGTGTCTAACCAATCAGAGAGTCAGAGAGTACCCCCCCCCCCTCCTACCTGGTACTGTTCCCCCTAACTCTGCCGATTGTTTCCCCTGCTAACCCTTACACCCCTGGTGAATGGGCCGTCGCCCGCCGCCCTCTCAGTGTATATATATACAGCCGGAGATAGTGTCAAGTGTGATGCGGCTCATTGTGAAGGGGCTGATTCACCACTGATGTCACCTCACCTGACAGGGGGTAGGCCGACCGTGGACGAGGGGGGGGAAGGGTACTTTTAGGTGAAAAAGGTAGTGACTAATAAGTGCGGGTGGCCAGAGTAGGGGGTTGGAAGCTCGGGTGAGATTTAACGCCCCAGAGACAGCTGAGGTCATACCATTGGGATAACATGGTTGCTTTTGGGTCATTGGATATATGGAAACTTTGGAGGGGAGTCATACAGTGGGAGAGGGCGGATAGGTCATTGATTTGATTGAAGGCAGAAGAACCGGTGCTACGTCCCAGGGTTTTCAATGATGATACAAGGACTTAGAGGTTTGTATGTGGTCAGAAATCCCGTGAAATAGGCAAGCTCCCTTACACAAATTAAATGCGGACGTCAGCTTAAGAATGGCTGAGTAATTAATGGACGGGGACCACTTATTGCATGGGTAAAGTATTCTTCCAAAGAAGCTCCACAATGCAGCTCTTAATCGATTGAGATGAAAATAACTGTGTAACATTCCGCTATATAGAACCGCCAATGTATATCATAAAAGGTCATAACCCTGAATTTCCAAAATAGTTGTCGACATGAAATCCGGTGAAAAGGGGGGGGGGGGGGGCATACGGTGGGGTATTGGGGAGTGCCCCCCACCCCACCCCAGCAATCCCCTTAAGGACTGATGGGGTGCCTCCCGATGTGGAACTGATGGACCTTATTGTACCCCGTGCAGGTGGGAAAATAAAGTGGTTCTCAGCTCACCTCTCGGAAAGACGGATATTTTTACCGTCAGTTTAAGTTTGTGACCACTGACTTTCCCCCTGCAGTACGCCTCAACTCCTCCTAAAAATGAAGTTGATTTCCCTGTACAATACCATTAGTATTAATGGTAACTTTTTATGTATACTATTACTGTTATTGATGCGCACACCGATGGTTATTTATATTTAAAATTAACAGTGTTACGAAATTAAGACTGAAGGTAAATTGTGGGATTGTAGAGTGTAACAGGTGAGCTTTACCCCTTTGTAGTGAATGGTAACGTTTCCCATTGAGACCCTATAGGGGGCTCTGTAGGGGCTCTATAGGGGCACAAAGGGAAGCCGTCAATGGGGAATGCAGAGAACAAGACATTAAAGCCCAAGTAGCCACCACTACCTTTCAGGGGTGGCACTCCGTCTCTGAATTTCAGGTCGAGTTACATCCTGCGTGACGATTGGCTTTGGATCGGATAGTGGCTTCACTAAACAGGCATCTAATGTTCTGCTTGTATAATTGTCAGTCTACCGCACTGCCCAGTGGTATTATTGTCTTTTCCCAGGACGTACCCACTTCTGATGAATTCAAATAGTAAACCGGTATAAGTGTATGCCCTTAGTCCCTTAAAAGTTGTTTGTGGACTGTTCCAGGTATTTCCCCGACCCTCACTTCTTCAGAAAATGATCGGGAGGCCCGGTTAGATCGGCCCCTTCTTAAATCTCACACTACGTCCAGATAATGCCAACAGGAGTCGAAATGCTTATTTCGACAAATATTTATACAAAACAGTATTCAATTTGATTGAAAATAGCTCAAAGCAGGGCGATAACACAATAGACTAGAGTTTCTCTGACAAAGTTTCAAAACATAATTACAAGAGGTATTCGAATATGCGTAATGTGACAAGTAGGTGTCTTCGTTTTACTCAGTGTATCATTTTCAAGAGAGTAATGTCAAGAGAGCGCCCTGTCGCCTTTACCGTATTCCGGCCCATGAACTGGTCATTGCAGATGCTATACGTGACTAGGACATGGGTGGAAAGCCGAAAAAGTCTCCCATCCTGCAACAAACCCAAGGCTTGCTTTTAATTACAGGTAAATTACAGTGACCCCATGCCCCACCTCTCCCCAGCATGGTAGTCAGTGTTTTCTTGGGGGTAGGGTAATGTTATGTAAGCATCTTATGTTTAAGCAACTAAGAACTAGAAAATGTAAATTGTTCTCTCTTTAGAACACCTGTTCTGCTCTACGTCACTTATGATTAGCCCTCGGCCCCATCTCGCTGGGTTTGGGCGCGTACCAGCGCCCATGACCAGGGAAGTGATCACATCGCAACCAGGAACAGCCATGTTCAAGTTTATCCAAGGTTTCTGACTCGGGTACAATACATTCTCAATAGAATCCGTGGCAAGTGTCCCCCCTAAATGCCGCCCCATCCCTCCGGGCACTTTACCTTGACCCAGCTAATACAGGTGTCTCAATACAATCAGTCGAAAAGGGCGAAATCAGATCGGTCGGCCGACAACAGAATAGATTCACGATTCAGCATCACCGCGCTTTCACTGCGCTCAACGCCAGGCTTTGTCGGCGGGAGTTTCTTTACCGACGGGGGTTATTTCACTGTGGGGGGATTTTCTAATTTATCGTAGGTGTATTGCAATCTGTTGGTTACTTGATACATTTTATGGAATACCACTAATATAACACTAGCTCATAGCTGTACAGCATATATGGGCAAAAAGGAAGATTAACTTAAGTTATATATATTTGTGTGTCTATGATACCATTGCAGAATAAAACTATATTCGTGTGGAAGATCCAGGTGAACAATGTTAGGAGAAACCGTCATGTTTAATATAAAACCTTTCAACATATGGAAAATTGACTTGTAATGTGTAGAACTTAGCATATATTATATAGATCTATAGACCATTCCCCATCATCGCTTTTTAAAACCCTGGATCCGCAACTATTTATAAGTTTGACCCTCCAGGTTACTCCTTCTCCTATTGATATCTTCACTGTTTTCTGCATTTCTCTTATCAGTACATTTTTAAATTTAGGTACACATATTATGCCTCTACCTACTCTATGCTAATATATGCACAATAACTGCTCATTAAGTCCAACATCTCATAATCCTATACTCTCCTAGGATAAGACGTCATCTGTGTCAGTGTTGACTTTATTGTTCAAGTAAGAATAGAGGTCTATTACCGCATCCACATAATTTGAGTCTCGAACAAAATCTGAAGTAAAGTAAGCAAAGGTGAAACTTGCATTTGGCCGAGGCACTGAGTAGATGCTGCATGACAATCAAGACCACAATAGCCGGGTCATCCCTGCTATTGTACACGTCTTGGGCTACGTCAAGTATTACGTGCCCTTACGACAACACCGGTATTAGTCAGCCATTCAGCCTTTATTGTGACAAACTGGGCGGTGTCAGAGAACAGAATCTACCCAATGTGTCATCAGCCGCTAATCTCTGGGCGCCGCCATCTTCTCCAAAGACGTGACGTCACGACCCCGAAAGCAGGCCCGCACAAAAGGCGTTCAGCACGCCTATTGGTCGCCGATTGTCGTCTGCGCAGAGAAAGGTGTCGTTTTCGCGCGTTTACCACCTCGTTAGTTTTGTAATTTACAGCTCGCATTGTGGGTCGGACAATCACGCTGTTGGTCAGACAATCGGAGTTATTTCGGACAAAGTAAATCCGGCTTTTTCCGCCTGAATACCTGATTGTCCACCACCGACATTCTTCGCACCTTTTGTGTACAATGAATCCAATCCCGATTTACAAGAAAGGCAGGGGGAGTTTTTAAATAGATCATCTTAGTCATTATTCTTTAGAGAAGCTTAGAATGGTTTACGACCCATTTTAGCCAATTACCTACTGCTGGTATTTAGGTTTTACCTATTATTCAAAGACCACAACAGAATGTGTAATTGCCACTCATATCCCCAAATGCACGAACTAGAATCGTTAGTATCAGCCTGTCCTTTCAACCTATTTATATATAGAAAACCTGTCCATGTTAGACGATACCATGGAAGGTTTCGACAAGACACGGTCACAGATTACAGATTCGTCCCTGCCATAGTACGAATTAAATATTTTTGTTGTTGTTGTAAAATATCGTTCTGCTCACACCAACTCTTTTCTCGTCAGAGCCTATGACACAATATGACCAAATGCATCTTGATTCGAATGGCATACCTATGACTACGTATTCCACATTTAACGCTTTGTTTTGGGCATTTTCCTTGGTCCTTTTTGGCCTGCGGGCTATGTGGTACCAATGAGCATGTACTGGTCAAGGGAGGATGAGACTATATGAAAAGGGTGGTATGCCTGTTGAACAATTTTACTACAATTCTGATTATTTCAGCTAACCAGCCAACGGACGACTGAGTAGTAACGTTCTGCGACGTTCTGTTAAATTTAACGTTCTGTGACGTTGTGAGACAATACTCTGTGACCTCACATCGTTGGATGGGTAAGCAGTGCCAAAATAGTGACCATATCTTTTTGGTTGGTTTGTTCCTCACTGTACGGTCGTGTAACAGGCAATTTATTGGTGATGTACAGACACCACAAAGAAATAATGTGAATACAACATTTGGTTGAGACCAGCCACAAGTAGGCCTATTACATACAAGTGAAGTATGCCTTATTTTAATGTACGGTTTTGACACAAAATAAATGAAAAATCACTATGATCACCAGACAAAGGTAAATTATTAACTAGACTTAGATAGAATGTCATTATATTCTTCATTCATTAAAGTTTGGGACCAAATTTGAACAAAATGTCATTAAACCATTTGAAAGTAGCAATATGACATCAATTCGTCATGACATAAACACGTCATAGTCTGATACTCTATTGTTTTGTCACCGGGATATTATTGGAAGTCATCAAATGTACACTGGGAGCCATCAGAAGAGAAATTAAGATAATCTATATCCTTTCTGTGCCGTTAATAACATCAACATTGCTACACATTTACACTATGTTTTAATAAACTTTTGACAAGAGAAAAAATAATAAACCACCGAATACCCTTTGATTTTATGTAAAGTGACTCCCAGACTCTCCCAAGCATTCGGGAGAACAACCTATCTTGAAGGAAGTCCCCCTAGTCTCCTTGAGCTGCAGTGTTTGTACTGGTCATCCTCTATAGACTGGGGGATGAGGCCTGAATCCTTCACCACAGTCCTTGACAACAGGTCGGTCCCCCGCCTGGTCCTCAAAATAAGACCCCAACAATCAGCCCCATATAAAGGCCCAAACACCACTGTATTGACACTATCTCAGATTGGAAAGAAAAGGATCCCATTCGCCTTTCAAAGCCACCCATTATTTGTATAGGTCCAAAGAATTTGCAGTCACGAGAAAATAAGCTCGCGAATCCAACAAAAGCCCCCATGGATATAAGGTGAATATATCATTACTGGCTGAATAGGAGGTGGTATATAATATGTAATGGTGGAATAGGTGCATATGCAAACATCAAGTAATTTGTGTTTTTTCCGCCGATGCAAATGACTGAAGTAACTCAAATATTTGGAATTCCTTTATCGCTATTCAGACTTCAAATGTACACATTACAGAGTAACTGTTCTGTTCTCAGGGAAATTCTATTCATGTAGAAGGAGCATGTTTCAATTTACCAAAGCAAATAAAGTGAGTAAACTATAAAATAAAAGCACACAAGTAAGGAAGAAAGGGGAACTGAATAGATTGTTTGCATGATAACTTATACCGAATACTTCTTTTTTAAAAGAGCAATGCATTTTCTTAATTGACAAAATATGCATTTTAGATCGACCAATTTGAATAATATTCTTTGAAAAGAGATGCGAAAATGCAATTTTAAACTTCATACACCTACAAAGGTTCCGGCAGTAAAATATAGTAGGTATTTAAATAATAGTTACTATAAAGGTACATTACTATGGAATGAGTTGAGTGCAGATAAACAAAACAGTGAACAGGTGACGGTACTTAAAACGCTGTAGAAAAAAAAAGTTATATATGGTATACAGGGATTTGTTGCAAAATTGAAAGATTTTCTTCATTGTTTGTTTAAAGATTGTGTTATCATTACCCTTTCCTCCCATTGTAACTATGATCATGAAATGTAATAATATACTTGAAAACAAGGGGAAACTCTGACGGATATTATGTAATAAACACATTTTAAGAAAGAATGGGCTGGTCGTGGCCACCTGCTTGTTGTCTCTTATAAACAATAGGCTACGACTTCAGGGAGCTATTACATCTAATTGGTGCATGACAATATTATAATTACATAAATTAGGTTTGAAAATTCATAGCACTGAAACAACTACTTGATAAATTAAGCAAATACTCATAGTCATAGAGCCCATATACGACTATCAGTTCTGCAAGTAACATGTGCTTCATCACTTTTTGAATTATATGCAGTACCATTTTGTCCATTATTATAGTGGAGAGTCAGCGCCTCACATGACGTCAATAACTGTATATCCAGGATTGCCTCCCCGGGAATCGCATTTGAGGTGTGAGGCTGGCTTCAAAATAGAGCTCACACCTATTGTTTACCTGCACTTATCAATTTTCTTACCGTTATATATTCCTATAGACGAGGATGACCTTATGTAAAAGGTTATCTTAGTCTTGAAATACATCTTTTCGCGTAAGCTTTAAGAGGTCAAGGAAATCTTTGCCTTATGATTTCTAAAATGAATGCCTTCCAAGTTGTTTCATTTTTTGGCTATCTCCTATTTCAACTATTATAGCAGGTATAGTTGAAGTGAAAATTGATTTGGAAAAAAAGTGATAGCTTAAACAGGAAAGTCCATTGGGCTGAGGGCATGGTTTTTTGGTTTGATAAGTCAATTTTTAATAAAATGAAAAATGGAATAGATACTATTGTGATGTTCTCTGGGAGAATTAGGGGTTTCCCTGCTTAGATATTCATATTCTTGACGGTTCTCGTCCAAGTCATGCTCGATCTCTCATAGAACGAGGGGGATAGATTTACACGAGCATTCGTCCGGGCTCACTGTGGAGCAACCAACGGGCAAGTGGTTGTGTATGTCCCAGAAACGTGCCCCGTGCGCAGGGGTCGGAGGAGGGTGTGATATGGTCCGGGGGAGTTCGCGAGGTAAGTATTCAATAAAATGAAAAATGGGATAGATAATATTGTGATGTTCTCTGGGAGAATTAGGGGTATCCCTGCTGAGATATTCGTATTCTTGATGGTTCTCGTCCAAGTCATGCTGGATCCCTCGTAGTATGAGCGGGACTGAATTACACAAGCATTCATCCAGGCTCACTGTGGAGCAACCAACAGGCAAGTGGTTTTGTATGTCTCAGAAACGTGCCCTGCACAAGGGGGTCGACGGCGGGTGTGATACGGTCCAGGGAAGTTCGCGAGGTAAGCATCGAGGGCTTCGGTCTAGCAGGAGGCAGGATCCAACGGAGGTCAGGGGGAAGTCAAACTGGGCTTGTGGTTGGTGTCTCATACGGGGTGTCTAACAACCACTTCAGACCGACAGTCCTGAACTCGTGGTGGGGACCATGCCCAAAAACTTAAAAAGGTTGTAAGTGTAGGCAGAGGTCCCAAGTCTTCATTCTTTAACCCATTAACAACACGAACTCATGCTTCTGAGTGATTCGTCCCCATTTTCGTGTGCCCAAGTTTGTTCCTTCATGTTTCACTCCCTTATTTCTTATAACTCCTACTTTCAGTTAAGCTCTGGTCTAATTCTAACACATGGACCCTTATCTCTAACTATCTTGCTCTTCTAAGCCTTTTCGCAGTCCATTCCCTGGAAGAAATGAGATGAGAACACGATGAGTACCAAGACGGGACTGTTTATTTCCTTGCAATCACTCTTATATATAGCTATAACCTGGCTCCTGATTGGTTACATAACATCACATCATCACTTTGACCTTTTGCCGGGGTCACTTCAGGTCAATGATACATCGTGCATTACGGCTTCGTGTTTTATAACTCGTGCATACATTTTCGTGCAGCTCGTACCGTACAAGCTCGTACCACATGATCTCATGTACTTTGTGATTGTGTCCAAGAACATAACTTTACCCATGACTTTACCAAAGAACACTTGTCTTTTAACCGCTATGATTAATTACACAAACTCGTGTCATGACATTGAATTGACAACTATAATTCATCACAATATGTATCAACTCCAGCGTGTTCTGTACACACATGTAACAAAATTACTTGCAATGTATTTTGGAGTGTTTTGGGGCATTTTCATGGACATTGGACTTAGTATTACATGGAATTCATTTGCTATGGTCCCTTTTAAAGGTTTTAATTAGAAATAATCATCAAGGTTTCCCTTGGTTTTCAGAATTATTACACTTATAGATGTGAAGAATATATACAGGATTACATTAATTCATTACAATATAGCTCATTTTATGCAAATTTCAAGTTATGTTTAGTTTATGACAATGACAATATCTGAAATAGATGCTTGTCAATCAACATCAAGTTATTTTACCTACGTCTTTTTTTCTACATCAACTAGACAAGCATCCCAATGAGTGATAGGACGGATTCCTATGATATTTACACAAATGTTAAGCCTGGTTCCCACCAAACGACATTGGATGTTTCACAACCAACAATTGAAAAAAAGTAATCCTCTCAAAGTCGTCTGCTCCTACATATATCAGGATCCAACACTAAGAAAACAGTGGAAATAAATATTGTTTGGCTGTAAACGTCCAATTATGATAAACAGGTTCCAAATTATGTCGTTGATGAATTGTTGTATTTCCCCAGTTGTTAACTGTTATATCCAGTCATTTACAGCCATCAAACCCACCAATTTTGTGTTTCCGCTGGACGATTATGCTTACGACCAGAAATTCGGTGAATCTTTCACTGCCCTTCATGGTCGTTAGCATGATGATTTTTGGTGGGAGCCGGGCTTCATTATCAAACTGCTATTACCATTATTAACCCCTATAACTGATACTTATAGTAAGCCCTAAAACACTGGTCAATAGAAGGAAACTGGCAGAATAAAGTATGACGATGTAAACACAGTTTAAAGCGAGTTCTGTTCAAGTTCAAGACCTGTTCATGGACCCATACAACCTCTTTGTCCCAAGTGTTTCCTTAGAGGTTTACTCAGTCACTGACCATTAAGATTCGCCAGAGTACACATATACAACAGGGCTGACTGGTACAACAGAGGTGCATGCATTCACTTATGTACTGTTCAAATTGACGGACCCAACACCAATGGGTAAAGCTTTTATGCATATGTACTCATGCATAGATAAAACAATCTAATTCTGAAATAGCAGGCATGTATCGTTTATTATCATTCAAGTAAATGAGTTATTTCAATGGTGAACTTTCTTAGATGAGTAGACGTGCCTGTTTGCTTTACAATCAGCGAATTATTTCCTACAAATGTTTCTTTTTTATTCATATTTCACACGTGTCAAGGAATACGACATGGCAAGTCAGGCCAATCGTCCTCCTGCCGTGGCTGACTAACCTGCTAACCTATGGTTGGTCAGTATGGACTAAACAATGTTAGTCTATAAATCAAAATACCATGGTTTGTTGGTCATATATGAATAACCATGACTAAGCATGGTCAGTCAGTGTTGACTAACTTGACTAACATTGGACAGTGAATTTTGCCACAGTCATAAAGACCAAAGAAAGTTGGTCCCTTATGACTAACATTTTTAACATTGAGATTATCAGCGTACTCGAATGATAAAGTCTCCTCCCTGCCATCAGGGTCTCCTCCTGGCTCTCAGGGCCCCCTACAAGCCACCAGGGTCTCCTTCCAGCCGTCAGGGCCTCCTTCTGACCATCAGGGTCTCTTCCCGGCCATCAGGGTCTCCTCTTGGCTCTCAAAGCTCCTACTAGCTGTCAGGGTCTTTTCCTGGCTGTCTAGGTCTTCCTGTCAGGGTCTCCTCCCAGCCATCAGGATCTCCTCCCAGCCGTCAGGGTCCTCTCATGTCCTTCAGAGTCTCCTGTCTGATGAAATATAATCATTCTATACAGTGATTCCAATGACATCCTATGCTACTTTAGCAGTTGGTCATAATGACCAATACCTTAGTTATTTTGACTGAGGCTCGTTATTATGACTAACCTTGACATACACCACCTCTGTCTTCATTCAAGTTAACAAATTCACAATAAAATAGACCATTTAATTGATCTAAATGAGTTTAGAAATCATCCTTGAAATCTCTTCTTTCAAATAGAATGTGTTTGAACATTAGATGTGCAATGTGAGCTAAGGATGGGAATGGATAAACTTACCAACTGTGGATTCTGTTTCCTCGTGTATGCCTTTTTCCTGGTGGTCATGTGATCACTTATTTGGTCATATGACCTGCTAGTCATCTAGACTAATAATATAGTCCTAATGACTGAGACATTATCAACAAAGGCGTGTGGGGTGGTGTAGTGGTTTGGGTGTCCGTCTGCTGCGCGGGCGGCCGGGGTTCAATTCCCGGCTGAGCTGGCCACTGCTCCCCTCTGCATGTCTCCCAGTGGCAACAACTGGGATATCAAAGGTCTCTAGTAGACCACCGGCTGTTGTGTGTGTGGCCCTGTCTATGGGACCATGCACATTAAAGAACACCTGCCTCGGTAAAAGTGTAGGGGTATGGTCTCTAACTTCTCATAGATTCGATCACCATCACCGCCCTTGATATGACCCTGGCTGTTAATTAGGGCGTAAAGCAACCAATAACCAACCAACCAACCATTATCAACAAAGTTAGTCAAAAGGACTATAAACCCTTAAATGACTAACACAAGTTAGCCAACAGTGACCAACTTTTGAACTCATAGGATTATCATTGTATCCCCTGAATAACGATCTGCCTGTTGTTGTATAGAATGGAAATATACGACTCAATGACCGTTTGGGAGATCAACCGACTTAATGAAACATAAGGTTTGATTGGAGTTCGCGATTGAAAGGTTGCACCGCTATAGATATGATTGTTTTAGGGCATCAAAACAATCTTAAGAAGTTTATCTTATGGTTCCACTTCAAAATCTAGCAACAAAAACGTGTAAATAATATACATTATGCATTTTGCCCTTTGCACAACCTAATATGATGCAATGACCATACTATTTTAATAACATTGATTTTAATACATCTTAATCTTATTACTATAAATACAAGATGTGAAATTAAACACAAAGTATGTACAAATAAAAAACTTGACTTATTTTCCGCTAAGATTTATACATGCCAAAATATCTAGACAAAATGTGTGAGAGGGAAAAGCTGGTAACGGCAACAGTCTGAATTTACGGCTATTCAGTGTAAAGTAAGTGATAAAAGACTTAATGAGTTATCTCTTAACCGTCACAGATCTGTTGAGAAAATATATTTACCATTCATCTCCCCTATCTCTACCGAGGTTCCACTGAACTCCTGGGAAAGAGGGGGGAACTCAGTGAACGTGGGAACCTGTTTCAAAAGTATAGCCAAAAACTTTAACAGGGACAGTACCTCAAATTGCAAGGGCAGCATCGAAGAAACCCCTAAACAAACTGCTGGACCCCATGCATTCAGAAAACACATATTTGTTTTGGAAGAGCCTCCCTAAGTTATTTTTTCCTTAACGTTTTCCCTTTGTTTGAAATATAAGATTTCACAAGAAAAACATCTGCAGGTAATCAGTCAGGAAGGCGAAGCAATACGTCAACTGTGAATCCTTTAAATGTTATACTAGATGGCACATACTTGACAAAGGGTATTGCATCCTCCTCTGTTTTTCCTAGTTTTAATGGCGCTGTATGTATTCCAACCAGGTGTCCAGTGGGTACCCTTTTTCAAGGTAAAGTGACCTCCTGACATAAGTAGGTTCAGCCCCTCTTACATCCCATCCCCTATGACTTCATCAGAATCCAATGAAAACGCCATCTACCCAAAGATATTATTGATACCAAGTCCCAGTCCTTTGTAAGTAGCACAAAGAGGAGAAGAACAACTGTCTCCTTCCCATTCACAGACTCTAAGTCTTTGCTTTTAAACTTCTCTCATCAAGACACCTTTACAAAGACCCATAACAAAGACCCACAAAGACCCCCCTTTACTGATTCACCCTGCTCAATACGCCCGCATCAGGACGCCCTGATCGCCATCTAGCGGACAATTCATTGAGGAGACGCAGGTTACAGATGCCCGGATGTAACAGTGGTAAGTTGACCCCGTGACCTCAGGCCCAGCCTCCTTGTCGTTATAACTTAGGCCACGCTTCGATGACTTGATTATGTCCCAGCTGTCAATGTCGTTTAATAGAAGTCCCCTTGAAAGGTATTTCAAAACAGGTAAGGGTATTGTAGATATAATTGTGTTAACGTCAAATAATTCCCGATATGTCATTCACATATTATGATTGATAGATTTAGATACCAAAGAGAAATATTCTTAGGTCTGATAACGCTGCTATTGGTACCAGTATTACAATGACATGTCATGGCATTCTGGTTATTTTTGGACGTTGAGTACGTATACTCATCCATTGATCCCTTTGATGCGTCGTCATTATGTAGATAGCATCTCAATCTTCATTCTAAAAGGAAAATATCTGATAACATTTGACATTTTGTACCTTAAGAAAAATAACCTGTGATAAACTAATACATCAATAATACTTAAACAAAATTTAATGGACCACCATATATCATGGAAATGGAGAATTCTATGCATCACAACTTAAAAAGTACATTGATCATCTCATTGTATATATTCCACTTTTTTGTATTCATAACTTGGTTTTCCAAATGGACTGATTTTGAAGATAATTCATATCTATATCATTCTAATTTCATGTCCGCTTCTTCAAGAAATCAATGAAAGAAAAGTTATGCCTTCTTTCTTCATAGAAAACAATATACATTTATGATGCTTATTTATTACTCCAACAAGTCTAAATCTGGTGGTTCACAAAAAGTATTTAGATCTAAAGTTCTCAACTGTAAGCCATAAAACTGTCTCGTTCTTCTTGTCCTCTCCTAGTCTGTCAAGCCGAACTACCCCCCTCAAACTTTTAGCACAAGCGAGCAGTCAGATCTGCAGACTAACAGTCCCTTACTCTGTTTTCTATAAATCGGATAAGAAATAATAAAGACGCGTTACCAGGGTAATAATTCCCACTTATTTGGACAGTTATTACCCTTGATAAGTATCTTTCGCCCTCTTCACTGCCCCCCTTTAAAGATAGCTTTATTGAAGCTATTCTGGGCCTTGTAACCAGGCTGACATATTTAGTTATGTGACTTCCGGTTTGATGCGCAGTGATGTGCGCAGTGACTTCTTTTTAAAAATAGGTGTGTTATATTGTGTGGAGAAGCCTGTTTTTACTTGTTAAGTCAGGCCTATTGATCATGAGGGGCTTACATAGATGTGTTACAGTTTTTTAATATTATGCGTATATTACACGTCTGCAGCATACCAACGCCACAAAGAATTCAAAGGTGTTAAATTAAAGAGATTAGTCTGTTAATAAAACCACCTTTCTCTAAAGGTGTGAAAAGTACTGGGATTTAGATTCCAATCTCAACTAAGTAGTGAGCATAATCCCCATGGACTAAATCACTGTGTAACTATCGGGGCCATTTAAACAGAAATTATTAGTTGAATTAAATAAGCCAACTAATGACTTACTTAAGAGGTTGAGCAAGCTTCTGTCTTTTTCATTTGGTCGGTCAAAAAACTTTCCATTGTCAAACCTTGTATAAACAGGGGGGCGGACCCAGAGATGTTCAAAAGGGAGGGGGCGCCCTATTACAAAGATTTTCTCTAGACCCTAACGCTCCCTCTAAATCCATCAATGACATACATGATATTATGTACGCCTAATCTCAACCAGTTTCTGCTAGTTATCATCAACAACCAGCATCTATAGGGACAAACATTACAATCAATAATGCGAGTTTCTATTCAAACAGATGCATTCTGGCCTCTATGCATCTTATAGCTTGAATGAGCCCGATTTCTAACCGTTAAGATGATCCAGTGTTTCGATTTGACCAGATTTCTGAGTCTGAAGGAATGGCGTTATCCAATTGTCTTTCTGAAACAGAGAGGAACAAGTATCCAATATTAGAGAACATGTTTCAACATTCCCATAATGTAAAGATAAATATAAGACTGTCCTATAGGACAGTCTTATATGATTTATGGGTGCGGGTGCGGACAACAGTTGAGAGAGCAGATAAGACCCTAAATATAAACTAAATAATACCAAACTAATAGAACACCATACATACATTTCCTCTTCACTGCCCTTCACTTTGTGGACCATGCCTGTGGTCCCGTGCTGTAAGGCTCCTGCTTGTCGGCGGGCTCAGCCCAGCCCAGTCTGAGCTGCTCTAGGGGAGGGGGTGAGCAGCTCTTTTCTGGGCCACGCCCGCCGCCCGCCGCTCTCGACTCTAAAAGCCGTCCATTGTGCTCAACAATCACCGCCAATTGTTGCCGCCCCGGCCCGACGCATACTGCCGTTTTGTCTGCCGCATTATTCCCGCCAAAAAGGCCGCGCCGCCCCGCCTTTATACGGCCACCGGCCTGGATGCATGCGATAGGAGCTGGAGGAAGAGGGGTGGGGAGGAGCAGGGGGTGCCGGTATAGGAGGGGGGCTCAGTGGGGGACGCGGGACCCCCAAGACCAGATCTAAAGCTCTACGTGTACAGAGGTTTTCCTGAATTCCCCCCCTCCCCTCTGTATTGGGATGGAGGAGGAGGAGAAGGAGGGGGGAGTCATTGGGGGGCTGGAACACCCCCGGATCAGCTCTCAAGCTCCACTTGCATAGATCTTTCTTTTTTCAGGAATACGCCCCACCAGCAACTTTCGTCCCCTTCTTTTCATTCCACCCCCCACCCCGATGCCGATTGTGTGTCATTCCCAAAACGGGCCTCCACCCCCTCCCACCCCCATTCCCCCATTGCAATGCTAATTGCCGGCCGGCCCTGATAAATCTCCCCTACAAGCTTTTGAGCGATTTCATTTCAGCTCTTTCAGACCGAGATACTCTCAGATAAAAAGGGCTGGTCGGGGGCTCTGAATGGCTTTATGTAGTTAGTCAATGTCGCCTTAGTTTGCGCGCATTCAGGTCTGAATAGCTTGTTTCCAAGCCCCATTCTGCCCGCTTTTCAACACTATTATTCCACGGCCGATTTCAATGATTTTCAATCTTGGCGCGCACAATGGCTCAATCGCCTTGACTAAGGGTTGTGTTGATTTCATTACGTGGGGCCACAATGCCATGTCAATTCTCGGAGAATGGCGGTATTTGTCGGCTCCATTCATTACCCGGCCCACAAAAGCCGGGCTTTCAATCGCCATTCATTACCGCTGAATAGGGCTCTTCAGGCCCCTTTGTCCGGCCGCCTATTGCGCCTTCCTCTCCCCATACACTTCTATTATGCCCCTGTTATGTGGCCCTTGTTCGGTCAAATTATAGAGATGCGAGCTCGAAAGCACCTGGAGAATTAGGCGCATTCAGCCCTTTCAAACTTTCATTTCACCTCGGGCGGCCACAATAAATGTTTGTGCATTTTGAGCAGCCCCCACCCCCTCGCCTCCCCCGTCCCCGTCCATTCCTTTCCACCCTTTTCCAAGCAGCACACAATGGGACAAACATGTCGGGCGCTGGGGCGTCGGGCCGGTATAAAAGGCGACTGACTGCTATAAATCGCGGGTGCTTTCATAGCGGGCCCAGGTCAGTGGAGGACCACAAAAGGCTCGGCCACATAATCTGTTAAACGGGCGAGAAACGCGAGTGCTGCGGGGGGGGGGGGGGGGGGTAGAACCCCCACACCCCCCAACCAACCAACACTCTCTCACCGTATATATAGAGGATTTGTCACACATATATACAGTGAAGGATAGGCACCGAAGTATAGTCTGTTGTATTTGAGCTGTTCGCTGAAGTTTGAATAGTGAATGATTTCTAGGAAAAGGAGAAAGGACATTCAAGTGTTATCCACAGAAGCCCGACACTAATAACTAATACTTACATACAAAATATCAAAGGTGCGATTATTACGATGCGCTAATCTTTAATAGCAATGCTGACAGATTTTAAAATGGTATTGCACTTTTCACACTGTATTGTGCTTCTCGAACAAAGATCCATTCTCCATTTACAAACAGATCACACATAAGTATACATTCGGGTTATTGACAAAGTTGGATTCAACTTATTTTGCCATGTCGTCAGAGTTGGTGCCATTGGTGTGGTTTGGAAATAAATATCCAGCGTTGAATATGGCCCAGAGAAAATACTCTATAGTGTTCTCTACCTGGCCACCACTTTATGTGTCACTCCCAGAGTCCTACCACCCTCTCCCCAACCCTCCATTCCCCTAGGTCTCCCCTTCTTTCTAAACCCTCCTTTCTCTAGCTCCATTTTCAATCTTTTCGCCTTTCTCCCAGTTGTCGTGGTCCTTTCTGGTCGTGTCCGCCCCCCTCTGTGACAGCGGAATAAGCCCGGGGGGAGGAGGCACCCTGTGAATAATAACACCCCCTCTACTCAGGTGCTGGTAACTGTTCAATCACACCATAAAGCTGTCCCCGTCCGCCCGCCGACTTCCCCCCTTTAAGACTAGTCCAGTCAACAGACCCCCTTGTATAGTCCCCGCGCGCCTTTTAATCTATTTCTATTATTGCGAATATAATCATTCTACAGTACTTCACCATGACGTTTCAGTTACCTAATCTACCTTTTTCAAAATCAAGCCATTTACTTTAATGCAGGGACAACATTTTTTCAAGCCCACACATTTGAATAGATATCCGAACAAACTTAGCATGAAAAGAAACGCTTCGCACCATACACGGGGTGATAACTCATGTACACCTTAATGGCGATTTAATATCCTCGCGTCTAAGTACTCGTGTGGCCAAAAAAACTCCACCTGCGGTTTGCAGTGATAAATGAATCACCAGGTAGGAGTGACTTTACTCGCCTCTACGCGGAAGAACCGTCCATCTATCTAGTGGCCACAGGTAGTATGAGTCATACAGCCTGATAGAGATGTCAACGCAACGTCAACTGATTAAGTATATTTGTGTTAGTCTTCAAATGCCATCAAAAGATGTTTGTACCAGTATAGATAGTAAAGTGATTAACTACTATCATGAATATTCATTTGGAATGCAATGTTTTGATTTGATGTAAATATAAATCAATTTCAACCGCAAGTTTTCCAATGGTAAATGTGATCCATATTGAAAGGAGTATCATGTTTTTAGCACTTAAGCCTTGAGGATAATCTCATTTATTCTGTATTGGCAATGTAATGTGGTTTGGACATGTTTATGAGACACAGAGTACTGCAGTGGTCAATGTGTCCTTCTGGCATGCCTGCGACCCTTCTATCTCATCTCACATGAGGCGATTTTTTACCGCGCGATCTTTTTGCGCTTGGGACAACGTATATAAATCGCAGATATTGTCGCAAAGGTATCAACTTTAAAATGGAATGCACAGTGAGTGAGCTGTTGCGACTGAAGTACAAGTGATTATGGACCAGATTAATTATAATATCAAATTGTTTGCAATTGAGGTACGATTGCCTGTGATTTACAATCAAACATGTTTAATCGTCGCAACCAAAAAAAACCTGAAAACCTATGTACAAATGAGTGAAGCCATGAAGCGGTTCTCTTCTCATGCATCTTCGATAAATTCGAAGCATTTTATGCCAAATTAGCATTAATTTACTCAATTTCACTGCCGCATTGATACATCTAATTCTAAAACAGAGTTGCTACACCTCCGCTAATTCGTCGGTGCAACACCATTGCCTTTTCGGGTCGCACCGACAGTCGATACCCAAACCACTTCCACCCTGGGCATTAAAGCGTGAGTTCAAATAGTATAGTATAGCATTAAACTGGGATTTCTAATTCTCCGTAGTAGATAAAATGGCTTGTAGGAAGCCCGATAAAATTCATGACACTACCCTGATCGCGTGCGTATTGTTCACAAGTCAATACAATTGTGAACCGTTCCCTTTTTAACTCCCTTTGTACGCACTCAGCAGAAACACGCAATTCGACCCAATTGTTAGATCTGTCAAATCCTGTTTAAATGGTGCTCCCGGAGCTCACATAACACTTGGCGACAGACATGTTGTGTGTCATCTGCAAGGTTCTGGTACCGTCAAGATACTTCTAATGCTTTGTCATTGGGTGTAAACGTAAGGGCTATATTCTAAATGATGATAAAAATGTTTACAATTTAAAATCACGATACATTGTCGACGCATGTGATAAGTAATAGATTATTACAACATGTTGGAATGTTTGTTTGTATATTCACTGTGTAGGTCCCGCCACCTAACGTGATCTGCTGTGCACACTGCCTTATTGTATTAACGAGACATGTCTCGCCATTTTGTTTGCTACCCGATGCATTAACCAGTGCATTTTATTTGATTTATTCAAGTCATTCTAATTCATTGATGTGTTAGCTTGCAATCTGCAATGTTTGTGCGGTGATAACTGTATTAGAACGTGAAATAATGACAGGGTGCTTTAGGTGGATCGTGAAAGTTGTAATATAATAAACATAAATTAAATCTGATATGATGCACAAATGACTTTGGGGTATTTTAATATGAAGGCCTGGTGTTAGTTAGCATAGTGCACAAGTAGTAGATACCTCCACGGCCCAGTTAACGAAAACGAGGACCCAAAGATCCTGCATCCCTCTTTGGTTCCTCAGCCCAGTCTTCCCTTTGGTACACGATCAACTGTGTGCACACACACACTCATCCCCCTTTGCTGTCTCAGCTCAGTCTTCCCTTTGGTACGTGGTCAACTGTGCACACACACACCCTCATCCCCCTTTGCTGTCTCAGCCCAGTCTTCCCTTTGGTACGTGGTCAACTGTGCACACACACACCCTCATCCCCCTTTGGTTTCTCAGCCCAGTCTTCCCTTTGGTACATGGTCAACTGCACACACACACACCCTCATCCCCCTTTGGTTTCTCAGCCCAGTCTTCCCTTTGGTGCATGGTCAACTGCACACACACACTTCCTCATCCCCCTTTGGTTTCTCAGCCCAGTCTTCCCTTTGGTACATGGTCAACTGCACACACACACATCCTCATCCCCCTTTGGTTTCTCAGCCCAGTCTTCCCTTTGGTACACGGTCAACTGCACACACACACCCTCATCCCCCTTTGGTTTCTCAGCCCAGTCTTCCCTTTGGTACATGGTCAACTGCACACACACACACAAATGCTCATCCTCCTTTGGTTTCTCAGCCCAGTCTTCCCTTTGGAACATGGTCAACTGCACACACACACATCCTCATCCCCCTTTGGTTTCTCAGCCCAGTCTTCCCTTGGTCCACAATTAACTGCACACACACACACACCCTCATCCCCCTTTGGTTTCTCAGCCCAGTCTTCCCTTTGGTACATGGTCAACTGCACACACACACACAAATGCTCATCCTCCTTTGGTTTCTCAGCCCAGTCTTCCCTTTGGAACATGGTCAACTGCACACACACACATCCTCATCCCCCTTTGGTTTCTCAGCCCAGTCTTCCCTTTGGTACATGGTCAACTGCACACACACACACCCTCATCCCCCTTTGGTTTCCCAGCCCAGTCTTCCCTTGGTACACAATTAACTGCACACACACACACACCCTCATCCCCCTTTGGTTTCTCAGCCCAGTCTTCCCTTTGGTACATGGTCAACTGCACACACACACACATCCTCATCCCCCTTTGGTTTCTCAGCCCAGTCTTCCCTTTGGTACATGGTCAACTGCACACACACACACACCCTCATCCCCCTTTGGTTTCTCAGCCCAGTCTTCCCTTTGGTACATAATCAACTGCACACACACACACACACACACACCCTCATCCCCTTTTGTTTCTCAGCCCAGTCTTCCTTTTGGTACACGATCAACTGCACACACATACACACCCTCATCCCCTTTGGTTTCTCAGCCCAGTCTTCCCTTTGGTACATGGTCAACTGCACACACACACAAATGCTCATCCTCCTTTGGTTTCTCAGCCCAGTCTTCCCTTTGGTACATGGTCAACTACACACACACACACACCCTCATCTCCCTTTGGTTTCCCAGCCCAGTCTTCCCTTGGTCCACAATCAACTGCACACACACACACACCCTTATCCCCCTTTGGTTTCTCAGCCCAGTCTTCCCTTTGGTACACAGTCAACTGCGTGCACACACAAATGCTCATCCTCCTTTGGTTTCTAATCCCAGTCTTCCCTTTGGTACACGGTAAACTGCACACACACACACACCCTCATCTACCATCCCCATCCTTTTTTATCCTCCCCGAGACAACCCAAGCCTCAGAAGGCGCATCCTCCTATCCTTTCCCACATCACGAACAGTCTGCCCTCGTGTACACGAGGCACGTCTCCGAACAGCACAACTGTCTAGCTCCCGTTCCTGGGATACAGCTAGGCAATTACAAAAGGAATGAATCCCGAAGCCAAGAAGCATGGTGATCAACGCCTACATCCCTCATCCGTACTTTTCGCCACACTGTGATAAAATGGTCGCATCCATGAGGTTTTTGTTGCAACCATGAGAAAATAGAAACGTAGCATCCGCCCTTTGATACAAGAACCCCTATAGTTATTTTCACAATAGATCTCTTACTGAAATCTTAAGGCTGAAACAAAATGGATCCAACATGTTGGTTATTTTTTCTCTGGCAATTTTGAATCACTTCCACCTGGGCTGTGATGATGTTAACATGTTATTAGATTAAAACGTATGCCTGTACTTAAGATAAATCATCAGAATGTACAACGTTGTCATACCACAATAAGCCTATATTGCAAGATTTAGCAATGGTGTTTGATATATCAACTTTGTGAGTTTTAGGCTTGTCCCGAACCTGGTAACGTCTCCAACATTCCAAAATCGCAACAGACCTCCTTGCCTAGCGTAAATGAGGCTGTTTTGTGAATGCTACTTGTTGAATTTCACTGGCATGCAATCATATTGTTGCACCTGAGATTATCAACATTCCAAGATCGCAACAAACCTCCTCACCTAGCTTGAATGGGGCTGTAGTGTGAATGCTACTTGTTGAATTTCGCTGGAATGCAATCATTTTTGTTACACCTGAGATTGTCAACATTCCAAGATCGCAACAAACCTCCCTGCCTAGCGTGAATGGGGCTGTAGTGTGAATGCTACTTGATGAATTTCACTGGCATGCGATCATTTTGTTGCACCTGAGATTATCAACATTCCAAGATTGCAACAAACCTCCCCACCTAGCGTAAATGGGGCTGTAGAGTGAATGCTACTTGTTGAATTTCGCTGGCATGAAATTGTTCTGTTGCACCTGAGATTGTCAACATTCGAAGATTGCAACAAACCTCCCCGCCTAGCATGAATGGGGCTGTAGTTTGAATGCTACTTGATGAATTTCATGGGCATGCAACCATTTTGTTGCGCCTGAGATTATAATCTTATCAATGAGATACTGCTCTGTGAGACAGAACCATCGGCCATGGCGAATAGGCCTTAAGAGAGGAAATATATATCTCATATGTTAATTGATATCTTGGCATCTTCTCCAACTTAATTTGGTGATATTGATGATATTCAGAATTTCTTGCAATCAGCCATATTGCTTTCTTTTTTTGGATTTTCCTTTTAATCACATAGATTGAGAGCTTATATGTTAATACAACTTTCACAAATTATGCTCTTTGACGTCAGGTATAGATGTTCGATCAAGAGAATAAAATTACTTTACATACATTCAGGTATAATGCATTAGAACCTATTGTACATTTGGAAGATCAATTAATTAAATGTCATTGTCGATGGAATGCATTTACTTTTTATGATATGAAACTCTGTAGGCCTATCAACTATTCAAAATGTATCACGATAATAGATATATTATTTCAAACGTATTGATACATTAAATATGACATGATGCAGTATGATCATAAAAGGAATGACATAATGGATTGATATTGCATGACATTTTAGTTATGTTGTTTTACAATATTATGAGTCGTGTATCGGAAGAGTAGTGGACTATTGTTATTGATATCATGGACATCTATACCACTTTTAACGTTCCATTACAGACATCATAGTTTCCATTGAATTGCAACGTAAAAAGACCTATGTTGGTTGGTCATTAATTATTCTTGATGATGTTATCCCTATTGACTTCATTGAGCCCGTATGAAGTAGATTTATAGTTGCTTGTACTTATATTCTCTGAAGTGTCCACCAACACATCCTAACTAATAAATTGATCAAGGCTGGGAAATATTGAAGTATCTAAAAATGTTTACTCTACTTCATATGCCTTGCTTTTCCCCTGGTGATCTCTTTTCTCTTTGTAAAGTGCATATTTGATTTTTTTTTTTAAACATGCAAATACGTTTTAACTTAAGCTAGCCCTTTCAATAAACAGGCCCCATTGAATAAGTAGGCTTTTAGCGTTCATGTCTGTCATAGGGAAGTTAAAATACTGAGCTAAAATCATTATTAATTCCATATCATTATGGTGACCCTGTGAAACACCTGATCGTTCTATACATGTTGTTTTCTTTCCGCTTAAATCCTACATTTCTAACCCCAAAAATTGTAATGTGTTTTCTCCATACATATGCATTCATCAATTTGAAGCTTGTTATACAAGTGTGATGAAAAAGGGGTCTTCAACTGATATTGTAGCTCCTTTTCATTTTAGCTCAGCCGCTCATCAGGTCCAGCCATCTTTTGTGGAACAAAAGAATGGGGACATCATAAGGAGTTGCTCAACTGGGATTCAGGTTCGGGCACTAGACTGTAGTCACGTCCTACTCTGCTTGGTGCTCAAACTAGGACTGTAAACCAGCCACCATTTTAGGTGGGAATTCCACCTTGCATCCCAGCATGCTTTGCAGCCACTGGTTTATGGCAGGTGGGACCATAGACCAGCCAGCAACCATCAAAGGGGTTGGCCACGCATTTTATAGAGGGTCAATAAAAGAATTCCTTACAAAATTTAAGCAACCACTAGTAGCCATGGACGCTTGTGGGCATAAGGACCTATTATACAAGAGGTATCTAGGTAATGGAAGGACCGCAGTCCAAGCATAAATGTATTGAGTGAGTCGCATCCCAGCCAAAGATATGATGTTCTAAAAACGTTGCAGCAACGTTTTGGATTGATTCTTGCTATGCTACACTATTAGGTTACAGCAAGGTTGTTTCAATGACTCCTAATAATGTCAATGCAACCAACTGTTGCACCATAACATTGTACATGATGTTCTGATAACATTCTTGTAACATTATTTTATGTGACCTCACTTAATAAGAACATCACAATAACATTCTGTTTAGGTTAGGTTGACACCTAATCTAATAAGATGACTGTTTAGGTGTGATTGAGACCTCCCCAGGCAAGCATGTGACGTTATTATAATGTGGCAGCAACGTTCTGTTTGCTTCTGTACTGGTTGTTGTTACGTTATTTTGATGGCTACCAATAACGTTGCTGCAACATAATTGTTACATGCCATCCTAGTAAGTAACAGACTGACTAATAAAGTATGGTTGCAGAACATTTCTATTACATCGCAGCTTGCATGGCTGGGGAGCTCACTTCAAGAGGACGTTCCAATAATATTCTGTTTAGGTTAGGTTGACACCTAACCTAATAAGATGGTCACAGTAACATTCTGTTAAGGTGAGGTTAGGACCTCTCCTGGTCAGGAGGTCACAAAATGTTCTGTTTAAGTGAGATCTTGACCTCACCTAATCAGGACATCACGATGACATTCTGTTCAATTTAATCTTGATCTAACCTCACCAGAACAATAATATGATAACATTCTGTTTTGGTTAGGTCTCAACCTCCCAGAAAAATAATGTAGCAGTTACATCATATTTTAGTCCTGAGATTGTTCCAACCAAGGAAGGAAGAGGTGTCAATACATTGAGTACCTTAAAGGGACTGTTTATTGTCGTGCATCTCTCTGCTTTATATCATTACAACTCAGACGCCATTTGTCAGTTCAGATCTCATGGTCTAATTGACCCCAACAAAGGTCACTTCTAGTTAGATGCTTCTTAATGACTCGTGCTCTAATTTATATTTCGTACCAAACATGTTGCTTCTCTTGCTCTAATGCACACTACGTTTCTAGCAGCTAAACAACAATATGCTATCTTTTTTTTATATCTTGACAATTAATGTCTATGTATTCATTCAACCACCTTGATGACAGGACACTTACCCCCTGGACACTTACCCCCCGGACACTTACCCCCCGGACACTTACCCCCCGGACACTTACCCCCCGGACACTTACCCCCCGGACACTTACCCCCCGGACACTTACCCCCCAGACACTTACCCCCTAGGACACTTACCCCCTGGACACTTACCCCCTAGGACACTTACCCCCCAACCTTGGAGAACTCGTTCCAATGATGTTTTGACAGGGTGTCTTCGAATAGACGTCCATTAATATTTACTACAGGACATGGGACCAGCAGCCCTCCCCTGGGAGGGGGCTCTCGAGGGTGAGGTGAAACAGTCACATGTTGAATTTAAGTATATATATATATATATATATATATATATATATATATATATCAGAAGAGAGGGATATATATCTAGTTTACTCCCCATTATTAAAACCTGCCGAAAATAGTGACTAGGAATAGGGATGAGATAGCCTTTTAGGTATGAATCCTAAAGAACTATCAGAAGAGAGGGATATATATCTAGTTTACTCCCCATTATTAAAACTGTGGAAAATAGTGACTAGGAATAGGGATGAGTTAGCCTTTTAGGTATGAATCCTAGACATCTATTAGAAGAGAGGGGTATTTATTTAATTTGCTTTCCATTAGAAAGACTAAGTTCTTACCACATAATTATCTCTACATTATAAGCCAAGGTTGGGGGGGGGGTAAGTGTCCTAGGGGGTAAGTGTCCAGGGGGTAAGTGTCCGGGGGTAATTGATGCTAGGTTCATATACTTTGGACACTCGTGCCTTTGAATTACAAAGTGATATCAGATTCATTACGCAAGGGTGTATGGAATGATGCCCATTTTGTTACTATAAGGGTTGGTAAGGGACTGCATGGATCCATCGATGATTGTGTACATACTAATTTATCAAGTAATTAAAAAAGAAAAGAAAAGAGCCCAGCCCCAGATTTAACTATCTACATTGACAAAAATAATCACAAAACTGTTTGGTAAACTGTGAATGTCTGAAAAGAAAGGTAATCCCCCCCCCCCCCGATGTTCATATGCATGTATAAGCTGAGACTGGCAAGACCTAACCAGCTAACGCCATTGATCCTTTCTTAAAAAATGTTAGTTGACTAGTGAATGGTCGGCCAACAAACAACCACTTGTGTTCTCCCTGGACACTAATAATACTGATCTCATTGATCCATTCTATCGGTTCCATGAATAGTATACATGTACACCATATGAATGGGTAGCAAATGAAATATCCAAAGTTCAGCTGTTAAATGTATAAAGGAATATGAACAAAAAGAGAGAAAAAGAGAGAAAGCCCCCCTACAACATAATGGCCAGGCTTCCCCTTTATGCCCATGCCTCCCCATTCATCTCTTTGACTAATTCTGTGTAGCCTTCTGTGGAAACTGACTTACGAGGGAACCTCAACTATTGAATTACTCACAGTCTATTATTTAGTCCACCCACTAAAAATCCCACCTATTATTGGATTGACACTAAAAAGCCCCCTATTATTGTAACACCACTAAAAATGCAGGGGATTATTATATTGAGTACAAAATGCCTTCACCACTGTGAATAGCTGTCACATATGTGTTACCTGTAATTGCTTTATGCCCTACAAACAGGGACCTTCAAAGGAGGTCCAGGCAAGTGGGGGGGGGTCACTCTGTAGAAAAAGCTAAATACACCTATGAGATCTTCCGTCCACTCTTTCTCAGGGAACAAACCATGTTGACCAGAGTGTCTGACCCTCATGGATATCATGTTGTTTTTCACCCTACCACTGATAGCTGGATTCCAGTGTTTTACATGCAGACTATCCTAAATCATTATGCATCCTGGGAATTTTGTCGACAAAACACAAGGCTTAACTATAGACATTTTCATTAATCGTAGCACAGTTTGTAGTTAAACATCATAGAAAACTATCATTGACTATTTTTGTATCAGTCTAGGTTTGCTCTTTTTTAAGGACAATCACGCCATTATAGATCTAATACCCAGATTTTCTCAAAACATTCCAAATTGCAAGTTTTACCTATAAAGGTCTCAAAATGATCCAAAAAAAAGCATGGGTCACCGTGGAAACTTTTCAGTGAAATCAGTTTCTTTGTGTGGTGATTTTGAAAGAAATCGAGTATTTTGAATCACATTTAGATAATATCTTAATTCCATATTATTTTCAAATAAAAGATAGGGCAAACAGATTGATGTCATTAATAGAAGGACATAGATGTAGGCAAGTGAATTTGAGAGCATTAAGAAAAATTTCATGGGGTGATATGCATTTTAATCTTTAAAGTCTTCAAATCAAAATAGTAAAAAATGGTAAAAAAATGAAAAAATCTGAAAACAAGTATGCATACAAAAAATTTGAATACCCAGAAAATCTTAAAATCAACATATGTTGTAGAGAAGGCTATAGGCTATTATTTTCAGCCAAAAAAAATAGGGGGTCACCAGATGAACTTGGCCAGAAAAGCTGAATATTCATTTTGAGGTCTAAAATTACTTAAAATGGGTATCTCTGAGTTCTCTCGAAAAATTGACCTAAAGATTTACATGACGGGTAATTTTGGTATTTAGTTTTATGCTCAATACACTCACAATCATATGGACGTATATCATATCATTATACATCATGAATTAAGAGAGTTACAGAAAAAAACTAAATTTTTCCTATTTAAAACATTTTTCAGAATTTGCAAAATTTCACAAAATTAGCCTTATTTGGCCATATGTATCTGCAAAAGTATTCTTGATAATCCATTTTTCAATTTCACTTATGATAGACCAAACATTATTGAACATTTCTGCAAGATTTGAGAACAATTGAAGGACTTTGATATTTTCAGTATCTGGATAATGGCGCCATTGTCCTTAAGTTGTTTTGAAAATCCATTCATTATAGATAGATCTATAGCATTGTTGTGTGTATTTCCTATAGATTTCTCAATGCTTTTGTCGATAAAATTGAGTCAAATTAACCTGCAGGTACCTAAAATATTGAATATCAGCTATCCGTGGTAGGAAGAAATTGATGTACGTGTTGTTTGTGATAGAAGTACGTCTCAAGGGCCTCAGGGACGTTTGCCAATCAGTGACAACTAAAGGATTGTAATCAAGCCCCAGTTCAGGCTCACCTACAATATTTAGGCGAAAACAATGGATCATTTAAAAAGCTCAACTATATCACTGCGAATAAAGACGAACACATGAGGAATATCACATTTTATTTTACCCATGCACCTATGACAAAAGAAGAAGAGTTTAACAGCCTATTTTATTGCGTTAATTAACTCTCAGAACTTAGGGGTAAAATGAGGATGGCAAGCCTGGACGCCCCCCACTTCAAGTTGTGCACCAATCAGGCGTCATGACTTCCCTGACACCACATACCTTTGTGTATATGGAAGTGACTCCTTAGCAGCCCAGCCAAACTGGTACGCTTAGATGAAGATTCTTGTTACACTTTTATTATTGTGCAAACAATATCTTTGAGATCTATGTGTATTATGACAGTAAAGGGCCATACCCATTACGAAATTTTGGGTCCGCCAACGGCAATCGGTGTCGGCCTACTCGTCGGCGTAAAATTATCAAACATGCTTAATAAGGATTGGCATACTCGTGGGCGTACTCGCCGGTGCCGATGGCCGATGAGTAAGCCGACATGTACGCCAATTCTCCCAACCACGGATAGCCAATTTCATCAATTCTACCTGCAGGTTAGCCTAGAACAGGATGCATCCTGGGTAATGTGTCGACAAAACTCAAGGTTTTAGCATAGGAATTTTCATGAATTTTACTGTAATTCTGAGATTAACATTGAATAAAATTAACCATAATTATTTTTAGAATCAGTACCCATATGCATCTATATTCCCTGAGTTGTTTGAAAATTCATTCATAATAGATGGATAAATAGCAATCATTTTGTTATTTTCTATAGTTTTTCTGGGAGTTTTGTCGACAAAATCAGCCCAAATTAGCCTGCAGGTCCTTAAAATACTGTAAATCAGCTATCTGTGGTAGGGAGAATTGTTTGTTGGTATGGGTTGTTTATCAGGGTTGGTCGACAGCCACACCAACCGCCACACCAATGACCGCACGACAGCCACACCGACAGCCACACCGACAGCCACACCGACAGCCACACCGACAGCCACACCGACAGCCACACCGACAGCCACACCGACAGCCACACCGACAGCCACACCGACAGCCACACCGACAGCCACACCGACAGCCACACCGACAGCCACACCGACAGCCACACCGACAGCCACACCGACAGCCACACCGACAGCCACACCGACAGCCACACCGACAGCCACACCGACAGCCACACCGACAGCCACACCGACAGCCACACCGACAGCCACACCGACAGCCACACCGACAGCCACACCGACAGCCACACCGACAGCCACACCGACAGCCACACCGACAGCCACACCGACAGCCACACCGACAGCCACACCGACAGCCACACCGACAGCCACACCGACAGCCACACCGACAGCCACACCGACAGCCACACCGACAGCCACACCGACAGCCACACCAACAGCCACACCGACAGCCACACCGACAGCCACACCGACAGCCACACCAACAGCCACACCAACAGCCACACCAACAGCCACACCAACAGCCACACCAACAGCCACACCAACAGCCACACCAACAGCCACACCAACAGCCACACCGACGCCAAGGAGATTCAGCTAAAAATGGCCTAGTGGGTATGGGGCTTTAAAGCCTGTACTTTACCACTGGAAAAAGCTTTTTGTTATGAACTGCATTCGATCACGCCTTTCAGCAAAGAATATCATTTGGGTATTTACATACCACGGAGATAGCTGAGAGAACCTAAGTTAAAGGTAGCAAATGTAGGAGTCTGCCACTTGAGTTAACCACTGAATTCCCAGTTTGTGGTCGAGTAACCCCCACCCACCTAGCCTCCCCTGAGAGATTGGTAATATATGACTCCTGTCCGAATGACAGGTTGAAGACTTCTCATGGTGTTCGACACAATGGGGGCTGACGGTTTTCTACGAGGTCTCATCTTTTTGGCGCTTTTGTCAACTCAAGTAAAATGAAATATCACCGTCAGCTCCCCGTTTTATCATCTTCTTTTTAGAGGTTTTGCTCTTGCCTTAAGCATAAATTATGTCCACATATACAATATATATAGATATACATGGAGGTAAGAGGCAACTTTTAGTTTCAGCTCCATCGTTATCAACTTTTCCCGTGATCTTTAAGGCATTTACATCCATAATGATGACACTTAAGACTGGGACCAATGATAACTTTTGAACACTGAGCAACTTGGGACTTACATTGACGTTCTTTATTTTATATATTCATACACCTTGGGTAGTAAGTCAGGGATGCAAGTAGATTCAGAGCTAGAGTATCGTACTACATAATGTCCGAGTGAAGGTTTTCAGCCAACAATGGTCCGACAAAATTATTAATCTTGTTTGATATTTTAGGACCAATTCTGAACTAATTCTAGACCTATTCTGGACCAATTTTGTTATGTCCATATATTTTCAATGTTATTTCATATAATTATTTTTGGGCATATAAGAATACAAATGTGACCCGTTTTGGCGAAGTGAGTCGGATGTCGCACGGGGAAGATTTTTAGTTAGGTATACCATCAGAAAATACTAATTCTTAGCTTTAAAACGAGGTATAGCATGTCTAGGTCCGATATCTAGGGCCTGAGATAAGTTGCGACGAGAATAAAAAGAACCGCGCCTATGCGGGTATAAGAAACAGAGATAAATGAGTTCAAAGTTTTTCTTACCGCGCGCTACCGCGGTCCTCCGATAAAGCCCTAGCAACGTACACTTGTAATCAATCCTTGGTCCTGAAACTTTACATAGTCATTCTACACTATTCTAGCTAACAAATACCAGTAATTCATGCGTTTATATACAAAACTTTTATTCATGCCGGCGCTGCAAAAAGTGACAAAAATCCGGATCTGAAACAACAACTTAACCTAGAACGGCAAGCATAAAGGATCACAATACCTCATCTTGGCTGCTTAAAAACGACTCTGTGATGACCCTAAGTACCCTGGGTATCCATAATGTGTCTATAAAAGTTCTTGGAATGTTCATGATTGTCTTTGGTCGGTAAAATAGTGAAAAGCCACCGAGGTAAAAATCTTAAAATCAGAAAAAGTCTTAACAACTAAAAATAAGTTAACAATGTTCAAAACGGATTCTTAATAGTTCTCAGGTGGTCCTGGGCCTGCCACGACCACGTTTAGCACGTTTACTAGGACGGCCCCTGCCCCTAGGTGGGGGTGGGGGGCCTTCCTCCTCTGAGTCAGATGAAGATTTTGATTCCCTCTCCAGCTGTCTGACCAACTCCTCCTCCTCCCCCTCCGATCCTGATGATGTGTCTGGAGTCTGTCCTCTGCCTCTGCCTCTGCCCCTGCCCCTGCCTCTGCCTCTGCCTCTACCTCTGCCTCTGCCCCTGCCCCTGCCCCTGCCCCTGCCTGGCCCATCCCCCTCGCCAGCCTCTGGCTCTGATTCCGCATCTGGTTCCGGCGGAGGTACGGCACGGGGGCCTGGGCCTGGTGCTGGTTCTGGTACAGAGGGCTTAGGGCACATGATGTCCTTCGTGTCCTCAGTACAAAAATCCCGAATGTTCTTGAAGAGATACCACTGTCTTTTGGCCGGGAGGCCAGGGGATTCGGTGGGCTGAGGGCCTTCCTGGGGGACAGCTTCAGGGGCGACAGTCAGCATCTTGAAGGTCTCGGGGGCCGAGTTGGCATACTGCCGGAAGGTGACGTGGCCCTTGTTCTGGTCAGAGAATACAAAGTGATGATACTGCTTAATGCCCTTGAGTGGCTTGATGAAAGGGGTCAAAAAAGATTGCCAGTCATACGACTCGACAAACACCTTCCCATTCTCGTCCCCCACAAGTTGGGCAATGTTGACACGTTCTTGGGTACTCTTCACCACAGTCGCCTCCATCTCCGAGAGGCTCGAGACAGGCTCACGACGAAACCTTTGTTTAAGCAAACCAAAGCACCAGTCCGGGGCAAACTTGGTGTGCCCTGTGATCAAAAAGTTTAAGGAAATGGACTGGTCCCGGCCAGTCAGGACCCGCCAGAGAAGATACGCTAGCACAAACTTGTTCTTGTTCTGACCACTACAGTTGTCACAGTGCATGTCCACCGCCTTCTCCCCCAGGGAATACTTTTCAAAATAGTGGTGCAGGTATGAAATAACTGCATTTGACCCCTTACTACCGCAATGGCTTTCGTCGATCAAATAGTTCACCTGTTGGGGGATGGCCTCGGCACAGACACCGAAAATGCCGACCTTGCGGGGGACAAGGAAATACAATGGGCCAGGCTGCATAGGAAAGGAGGGAAGGTGGACCTGCTGGGCATAATCAAAACTGATGTGGACCTTCGTGTCAGAAGAACAAGGGGGGTGGGGGCCAAGGGGAGGGGACTCTGCTTCCTTGTAGGCAGCCTTGGCAGACTTGACCATGTCCTGATAAAAGCCCCTCTCCCGAGCCACCACCTCCAGGTGAACTTGTTGCTTTTTCAGCTTGGCCTGTTTCACAATGTCAGGTAGGTTACTAGAGGCAGAGATATCCCTGTTGTTGCGCTGGCATTCCCAGCAGAGGTCAGTCATAGGGCGGGAACACACTATGCGAGGGAGCAGTTGGAGCCACAGGTTTCTAAAGGTTGAGTCAGCCACACACCTGAAGTTAGCCTCCTCCATGGCGTTGCTGTACAACCTGTAGATGTCGGCCTTTGTGGAAGAGGAGGGGAGGAGGAGGATGTCATCCCGTTTGTGGGAAGACACACGACCAGGCAGGACGAGGGCGTTGGTCTCGGCATAGGAGTTGATGAAGTCCACGACCCGCCTGATGTCCTCCAGTTGGAGGATCCTTGCAGTCGCCTGTCGCCCGCCAGACTTCTTTTGCCTGGTCACCACCCCGTAGCACTTGTACCACTTGATGATGGACGTCAGCTTGTTCTGGCTGATGCTGGAAAGGTCACAAGGTAAGAGTTACATTAGGCCAATAATTATTGGACACAGGCAACAAGTACAGGTAAGTATTGTAATATTAATATGGACGATTTGTGAAGGTAAGTGCCATGATCAGATTCTGTTATGATTCATTACAGTTCATCTTGTAATTTACCTCAAGTAGTACATTAATAGTAGGAATATCTAGGTAGACCTTAGTTGAGCAAAGAAGTTGAATATCAAAGCTACTCACGCATACATGAACTTGAAAGTGTCCCTGCAGACTGGCCGAGAACCGACGAGGTAGTGGCTTCTTTGGTGCTGCCTCTCCCCTCTCCCCTTAATCCCCTTCTTCCAGGTGGACAGCCTGCTGCTATTGTCTGTGCAGGTACTGGCGATGCCCAGTAGCAACATGTCCTTCTCGCCTAGAAAACAAAGTAGATTAGGATAATAACAATCTGTACATGATATGCATGTGACTTGTGACGTTCTCTGGTAAGTCGGGGTTGCCGATTCTTACAACAGAGGAACGTGGGGGGGTTGTTCGGGTCTCGGGGCGGACGGGGAATCCGGGCCAAGAACCGAGATGTGTTTCTAGAGTCGTGCCTCGCGCACGAGGGGGGGGCTGAGCGAATCGGTCGGGGATCGGCACTCGATGTCAAACGGAGGACTGCGGGGAAGGGAAATTATGGTAGGGGTACGGGTCGGCCGGGGGTTCGTCTCGCTCTATCTCCCAGACCAGCATTCACCCCCACCGGGCGGTCCACCCCACGGTTCCGGTCCGCGGGGGCGACGGGCCGACGGTCGCCTATTGTTTGGTAGCGTGGGGCCGAGCCTGCCGCGCCCTCGTCCCCGCGGACTTCGTTCCCTCGTCCCGCCTGCCATGCCTTCGTGCCATGCCACACCTCGGTCTCCGGGACTGTTTCGGGCCTTCGCGCCTTACTTCGGTCCTTCGTTCCTCGTTCTTCGGGCCGTCGGGCCCCTACCCTAAGTTCTTACTATTTTCTCGAACTTCGACTGTTTTGTCCTAACTTCTGGTTAATTACTCGAATCAGCTCATCTTTAGCGGTTGTTTCAGGAAAGAAGACACGTCTGGACACAAGGAGAACTATCAAAGAACTCTGTTTATTCGGGCCTCACCGCCCCTTTATATACTATAGAAGTCAGCCCTGATTGGCTGCTTTCGGTCACATGATCTATAACTGACGTCACTTCCGGTTTATATCTTTCGTTTCCGGTTTACATTTCACTTCCGGTTTATATCTTTCCGGGTTTCGTTCCTTTACATTTTCGTTCCTCACATATTCGTTCCTTACATATTCGTGCCTCTTTTTTCGGGCTTTTTACACTTTCGTTCATTATTTACATATTCGTTCTTTTACATATATTTCATATATTTCGTTCTTTACATATATACCTTTCTATAGTATTATCGTATTTTCTCTTATTTTGACCTCTACATATTTTGGATGAATAGCCGTTCATCACATGACTCAAGGAATGAGGTTTCTGGATTGACCCATGAACTAGGTTAACACACCCTAAATACTAACTTAAAAACGGTCTGGTTGAGTGTTAATAGTTGTCTGTTATACTTCAAGACGTTGTCATGGATTATGGGATAGTTTTGAGCAAGAACGACATAGCTACATGGTCGTGGCGACAGGTTTGCATAACATGTATCTCATAAAAAACTTACCTGAGGACAGCTGAAAGACCTCCTGCCGACGCGCGACCAGCTCCGACGTCGTGAACTGTTTACTGCACTCCTTGTCTTTGTAGTGCTTGCAGGAACATCTAAAGACAACAACATACATGATATTAGACTTAGTTCACCTTCCTGAGGGCCACAATGGCATGAGACATGATTGATAACCGTTACAGGCCGGCCGGATCAGCTGACGCCATTAAGTAGGTCACCGGACAACCCCGACGGATCATCCCTGTTTATGGCATGAAATCAACTTTGAAACTTGATAAAAACTAGTTAGGCAGTTAGAATACATACTAGGGCACAATCGTAGGCAGTTTCATCAACATTGAAAGGGATTTAGGCACTTTGCGTACTTGTTTCAGAGATAGGGCAACCAACCGCATGTCGGCCATTATAAAGTTTTTCAAAACTCACATGAAGCGTTCGCAGTCGTCCCACTCCGCCTGTAGAAGGTCGTCCGTGGGGTTAGGGATGACTAGTGGCTCATCCTCATCGTCCTCAGCATCCTCCGGTTCCCCTAGATCCTCCTGAACATCTTCTTCTTCCTCGGGGGGATCGTCTTGCCCCTCCTCCCCATCGGCGAAGAGAAAGTACTCGTCCACCAAAGTCCGCCATTGCTCTGCCTCGGCTACACCACGTAAATTTGCCCGATTTATCGTATTCAGGGCATCCGCGACAGCCTCCTCGCGATCCATGTCCTTCCCGACGATGTTGGGAGGTAATCCACATCAAAATCCAGCAGTGATCCAGGATTAAAACAGCTAAATCCGTCGGAGAAGTGATGTCGCACGTCCGTCCTGCTCGCCATGCGTCCCTTTAAATTTCCACAACAACTGAAACCGGAAGGCACGCGAGGCCTCTCAGCCAATCAGCGCGCCGCATTCCGCACACGTGACCTCCTTGACGACGATTGTTTACGGGACGACAATCGGGGAAACACGTTCTGATTGGTCCTTGCCGGCGCGAATTCAAAATCCGAGGCTGTCATTGGCCAGTTCACTTCGCGCCCTTTCAGCAGGTACCCGGAACATGGGGCTGGGATGGGATCCAGACCGACAGGCAAGCCACGAAGTTAGGGGAAAATGGCGTGAATCGAGGGTCTTTTGTTTCAGATCACTGAGGCGTTGCGCGTCTTTGGGGCTTATTTAGAGGGACTAAGAGATGGCTTTGGGACCTAAAATTTCTTTTGGGAAGACTTCTGATATAGGAGATATGAATAAAGGAAAAAACCCATTTTCGATAAAAAATGCGAAATGCGACTTCAGAGCCCCATATCTCAGTTCGACTTTCTGCGACATCCGACTCATTTCGCCAAAACGGGTCACAAATGTGATCAACATAATATTAGAATGAATATTCTTTCACGGGGTATATTCTATAATGCGTTTTGATAAGTATCTTACAATGTTACTAATCATACAGATTAACTATCATAACATTTCTGGTTGTATGGAACATATTTACCCAGCCAAGGTGCGACGTAACGGTCACTTTATGCAACCATACATTTTTGGTTTGTCTGTTACTTACTAAATTGTCACGTAACTGTTACATTATTTTTCTGGGAGGTTGAGACCTAACCAAAACAATATGTTCTCATAACGTTCTGGTGAGGTTAGGTCAAGATAAGATTGAAATAGAACATCATTGTGACATTCTGATTAGGTGAGGTTCAGACCTCACTTAAACAGAACATTGTTGTGACCTCCTGACTAGAGGAGGTCCCAACTTCGCCTAAACATAATGTTATTGTGATGTTCTTTTACGACAGGTCTTAACCTTACCTAAACAAAATTTTACAGTGACCATCTTATTAGGTTAGGTGTCAATCTAACCTAAACAGAATTTCGTTGTGACATCCTCATTCAGTGAGGTCTCAACCACACCTAAACGGAACATTATTGTGACATTCTTATTAAGTCTCAGCCTCATGAATAACATTACAAGAATGTTATTAGAACGTCGCGATGTAACATCGCAACAGTTCGTTGCAGCAACGTAATTGGGAGTCATCAAAAGAACGTCACTGTAACCTAAAAGTGTAACGTAACAAGAACCCATCCAGAACGTTGCTAGAGCGTTATTAGAATGTCATATCCTTGGCTGGGTAGACATCAAATTTAATAACAATTTTGATAAATAGGCCAACAGATATTTTTTTCTATAGTATTTCTATTGGTATATAGATTATGGGTAGGGGACCAATTCTGGACCGATATTGGACCGATTTTAGGACCAACATTTTTTAATTGTCGAACCGATTCTGAACTGACTAAAAACGTTCTGATATCGGTTTACTCCTTCTTTTTTCATAGGTCTGGAAAATTTAACATTGTGGATCAAGAGTTTTAATTGCCAAACCGATTCAGGAGTGACAAAAAGAAACGTCAGTCCTAAAATGAGTTTGTCTCTAGTTTTTTCCCGTTGTTTTGGAAAATGTTGTATCATGGATCACCGGCTTTAAAGGAGCACTTTTGTTTGCACCTGACAATAAGGTTGATCCAAGTTCTGAAATACACATAATCACATCATGACTGTGCATACACTCATTTAGTCAAAACTGTTAATTCTTGCTGGTAAACATTTTAATGTTTAAACGATAAGAATCTGTGAACTTAATTTATGTCTCAGTCGACATCAAGCTATACTTAAACTAAACGTTCTTTTTTGAAAGAACAATGAGTTTATGATATCTGATTTCGGTTTAATTGTGCCTGTGTCTGCTGCCATTGTATTTTGACTTTTAGAGTACAATGGGAACCGTATTGACAGCATTATATGCACATAAAGGATATGAAAGAGCCTGGATAGAAATGTGACTCAGTATTTGTAAAAGGAAGAGATACCAATCTTTTGTGTCCATTAAATTGTAATTTGTAGACTCTTCAATTCCGGTATAAAAGTTAAGTCTTTGTTGAATATAAACTTGGATTTCATGGACTTTATTTCAGGAAGAATAAAAAGTTTTGAATTATGTGTTTACTTTACAATGATATGCTTCCTGGGGCGCCAACCGAAAGAATCCATGATAATTCATCCTCATGATACATTTGAATACTAAAGATCGCTAGATTTGTGATCGTTGGATTTTATTACACCACAATATTTCATGGATTTTTTTTTTTGATCTTTTTCAATTTGTTTCTAGCCCAACATTAATATTAACATAATTATGTTAAAAGTATTATATATGAATTTACATACATTGTGAATCATTTTAATTCGATTTATTCATGTTCAAAATGTATCATAGATTTTTCCTGGGCAGCAATTTTGTATCGTGGTCCCTAAAATACAACCCATGATAAATTTCAATGTATTGTGGATGTTTTTTGGTTTGCGCTCCAGGCCTTTTCTCACAACACGGATTTAGTGCATTTTAACAGGTGGCCATCATTTGAAAAACGATAAAATGAGCACAATTGAGAACATAGCATTGGCTCGGTATATATATATATATATATAATAACATAGAACATCATTGTGACATTCTGATTAGGTGAGGTTCAGACCTCACTTAAACAGAACATTGTTGTGACCTCCTGACTAGGGGAGGTCCCAACATCACCTAAACAGAATGTTATTGTGATGTTCTGATTACATCAGGTCTTAACCTTACCTGAACAGAATGTAACTGTGACTATCTTATTAGCTTAGGTGTCAACCTAACCTATAAAAAACGTTATGGTGACATCCTCATTAAGTGAGGTCTCAACCACACCTAAACATAATGTTGTTGTGACATTCTTATGAAGTATCAGCCCCATCAATAATGTTACAAGAATGTTCTTAGAATGTCACAATGTAACATCCCAACAGTTGGTTGCACCTACATTATTGGGAGTCATCAAAAGAACGTCGCTGTAGCCTAACAGTGTAACATAACAAGAATCAATCCAGATCGTTGCTAGAACATTATTAGAACGTCATTTCCTTGGCTGGGACTCATCTACAACCTGGCCCCTTGCAAAATTATACAACATGTTGAATATTTTCATAGAAAACCTTTGGGATTATTGATGAGATTGCATGCAAAATTGATCACAAGGACATTCCTTCTCAAGCCCCACTCGCCGTGGTGAATGTGGTGATGTACATTTTACTCGAGCCTATATAAATCCCTTGGTTTTACAAATATGTCCAGGTGCTTTGGTCAGTCATGAAGATCAGGGGTGCCAACCAATAAAAATCCACAATATTTCAACCCCACAATACATTTAAATAGCCACGATCATGAAAATTGTGATCGTGGGATTTTGACCTGCGATACTTCATGGATTTTTGTTTTCATTTTTTTCATTTTCTTCTTATCCCAAATTGTTCAAACATGTATTAAAATATATTATATGTAATTTCACACACATTTTGAATGATTTTTATAAGATTTATCCATAACTTTCATGTCCAAAATTTATTGTGGATGTTTTCTGGGTAGCATTTTTGTATCATGGGCCCTGAAATACACCCCACAATAAATTTTCTTGCATCATGGAAGTTTTTTGGTGGGAGCCCCTGCTGATTATACGGTGAAGATTATTCGTTAGAGTATTTCTAATTTAATGAAATGTGACTTGTTTCATGGAAATAACCACTGTTCTCTTTGGGCGCTCAGCTATTCACATCTATCTGTTGTCCACCTGTGCTTGGGGAAATAACATCATGATGGTGACCCATACATGAGGACAGGCCCAGAGACAAGTCCAAGGGTTGTAGTTTCTTGATCACCTACTAACCCGAGCACGACTCCAGATGAAAAAGGAGGGACCGAGCAGGTGTTCCAGTAAAGTTTACATGTTAGGTCAGATACCTGATACCCTGACCACACAATTTAATATTGTAATGACTTGACAGGTACTGCCAGATATGTATACTAACCTTTGAACTCCCCCGATCTCCCTTATCACTTTTGCTTAAGCACTACTTCCCCAATACTAATGAAACCCTTAAAAAAAACAAATAATCTTGAGGACCCAAAGTCCTGTCCCTCCTTTTTTCTGAGTCCCAACCAAAAACAGGCTAGGCATTTACACCATTTGGCTCTAATGTGGAGTTCTGGTGTATCTATTGACTTTAGAAAAGCTGTCCTCCTCATCTAAACTAACTTGATGACAACATTATATTGTAGGAACTTAAAGGAAAACTTGCACATAAACTCATGAAGTGTTATTTTTTGTGTAATAACCTTGACATAGGTATTATGAAAATATGGCAAAAGTAAAAGTTTGAAAATGTTGATGTCTACGGGAGATATTCAGGAAAAGAATTTATTGTTGGGAATTCCCTGAATGTTGGGCTGCTCAGTACTCCCCTTGCTACGTCACAGCTATGGGAATTCCCCCTAAATTAATTCTGGGCTTCCCTGAATAATAAATGGTTGTAGATGAATATATTTTTTAATTTATTATGAGGTGCATTGTACCAAATATATATAATATGGGTTAGAGAGTATAACAATTATCATAAATTCTACAGGGATGGGGATTCCCTTCTAAGGGCAGATGGAATTCCCGAGGAACTCCCCTTGCTACGTCATTAATTAGGGGATTTCCCTAAAAAGTGACATAAAACACAAGATTTTTAATGTCCCATAACTTTGTGAAAACTAGGAATTTTCCTTTGATTTTGCGCACATTGGTAGTGCAGGTTGTATATAGCCCCCTGAATTGAGTTCATTGAAAAATAACTGTCCTGAAGTTATGTGCAAGCTTTCCTTTAAGAAACTGGACGTATATAATTCTGAAGTTTGGTTAGGCTACAGGCTAAGCATCTCCTAATACAATCAGACGCAAAAAGAGTGTCTTTATAGCATCCTTTTCCCCAGTTGATTCTCATTGCACTAAAAGGTCAGTTACCAAATGAGTGAGCGCATGTTTGGGTAGGACTGCGAGCAGGTTCTTGAGCAGGTCTGATTGTGCAAGTTGTACACAGGCACTGATTACCCTAAAGAAAACAATGTGGCTGCCTCTTTGAACAAGGACACAAAACACCTACAACATTTACAAGCAGCTGCAGAAGGAGATGAAAGACCCGGAGATATTAGATTAAATCAAGCAGCAACAGGTCGAGAATTGCCACAACAAAGACCTATTAGGACTCTTTAAATCTGGAGCTGTTCCTTGTATAGTTGTCTGAAGTGGCGAGCTACTCAAGCCTGAAGGAGAAGAAAGTGTTGTAATAATGTCATTTTGATAGCCACTGACGCCCTATTTGATGTCATAAAGCTGCAATGTGGTCCTTTGAAGCTTTACTATCGTCATTTGTCTCAAAGTCTTTTTCGTGCTTTTGTTACAGTCCAAAGTACCTCTCAGCCAATAACATTCATGCAGTGTCCTGCATTCCTGCATAATAGTAAGCAATTTCGCTGATATGCTCTTTTAGAAATATTGAAGCCATTTGAAGATTTGCATATGCTGGAACACTAGTGTGAAAGCGTGAACAGTTCAGGTGCCTTTGGATATTGATGGCAACAAAATAATGGCTTCTACAAAATCATTTAACCATTCAATTATATTTGACCCGTAGACCTATCGTTCGGACTATCTATAACATCCATCCGTCTTTCTGTCAGTTAGGCCAGGGAATCTGTCTGTTTTGTCTGTGAGTTAGTTCCTCAGCCTTACTACTCTGTGTGAATATCATTCTAATCCTCTGTCTTCAAGTATCTTTGTTCGTCTCTCTGTCTATTTATTTGGTTTGCATGGCTGTCAGTCTGTATGTCTATGTCGATCTGTCAGTTCGTCTCTTTAACTGTGTTATGTGGCTGTCGGTCTGTCATCTTCATTTCATTTAGCTTGCACCAACCTGTTAACATATTCCATTTTCTTGTTAATCTTTTTGTCTGTTAGTCTCCTTTTCTATTTGTATATCTGTAGATGTACATATCTAGTTCTTTTCAGTGAATGCACATATACTGGTATTGGTCTGCCAGTCTGGGTTTTTTTCACCTATACGTATGTCTCTTTTTCGGTCTGTTTTTCTTTCATTTGTACGCATGCATATTATGTCAGTCTTTCAGTCACATTATTTTTTCATCTCTATATATGTTTCTGTCGGTTTGCCATTCTGTTCCTCGTATTATCACGTGTGTCTCTAAGTAATTTCAGTATGATTATTAACATTCGCTGAGCCGCAAGACATAGGTTCCTTAGTTTCAATTAAACAATTAGCTAAGGTGGTGTGGAAAATGTTCAGGTTTCAAGCAAAAATTCATCTCCAAATAACGTGAGATGAGAACATACAGTTCATATTCATCGCATTGGACTGCTTAAATTGAAATACCTTATGCTTAGTAAAATTATGCCACATTTCCATTGACTATCAAAAGATTTTCCTATAAAGTGTTATACCCTACACACGTAAGGGTCTATTTCCACCCCTTCTTCCCTTTGTATCAGCTGTGCCCCCTCTCAAAGCCCCTATTCAGGTTGAGTGACGGAAAGGGGGGACTTTTCTGACCGGTCCCACAAGACTGCAAGGTGTAACCCAACGCCTCTCACTCCCAATGATAAGAAAGCGTATTTGATCCGCTCCGTCAAGATGACACCCGCCTCAACCAGGCTTATTGTTGTTGGCGAAAGCTCAGACAATACGCAGACAACCAACCAGGCTTTTTATTGAATGTCACTTGATCAAATCGTTTGGCGGATATTGTCGCTGGGTGACCTGCTGGGGTCACAGTAGAGAGCTTATCGTGAAAGGCCTGACAAAGAGGACTCATTCCCCTGTATTGGGGGCTAGAGAAGGCTTGGTGGGAAGTCGGTGAGTCATATATCAGTTGTTGGAAACACTCAATGAAAAGGTAACAGTAAACAGCTCATATAGACATGGGACACTACGAGCAAGTCTGTTCATATGAAGAGCTCTATCTGTGGACTGTTGTTCATCGTTCTCAGAAATGAAAAAGTTATTTGAAATGTAAAAGTTATATCTAAAATGACAATTATCAAGAAATGCAATGATTGAAAATGTATTCTCATGGAATGTAGAAGTTATATCTAAAGAGGCAATTATCATGAAATGCAATGTATAGTAGTGCATCTTCAGAGACACTATTATTGAATTACCCTTCCTGACTAGTTTCCTAACATTTTACATAATATTCTAATGTTGGTTTGTCATAATTATAGTCGTCTATTCTCCCTAGTCCGGTGCATCTACTTTCTTTCCTGATGTATGACGCCATAGAAGTAAGCCAGAGCTTGGTGTTGTAGTATTCACAAAGACCGATAAACTAACCCCATACCCACCAAGCTGAATTGCTGTATCAATCGTCCTGCGATGTTACTTATAATCGAACTGATTTCGAGGCGATTCAGATCAATATGTACATTTCATCCAGGCATCTTTACTGGTTATCACCTAAAAACAGAATCGGCGAGGCACAAAGTCGCCCTCTGGGTATTGGGATTACATGTACAGCCTCTCATAGTATAACCTATACCCCTATACCCAGTTGATCAGTGTGACCTGGGCGACTATTATTTACATATAATCGTCCATGGGTGTCGATTATTGCGATACAACAGGTTTGATCTGAATAGCCACATGCACATATCGCCGGGCAAGTGCCCAGATAGACTAATGGTTCATTTGACGATTTGTATCAAAACTATTAAGTTCATAAGTCTTCAGTTTCCCCAGATAGAGGGTTAGTACTAGGTTAGGAAACGGATGAATGATCGTACATACTCTTAACGTGTGTCTGATAACCACATGGTTATCCTCAAAAGGTCAACGTACAAAGTGACCCAGGCATTAGAAAATAATTTATTCCTGTAACTATATTGTTTTGGGGTAAGACATACGATTAGGATACTCTAATAACAAGTGTCTACCAGGGTTATTTCTATGACCAGTTGAAGGTAAAATCTCGAATTCGAAGATGCCCTAGCCCATTTAGGAAACAACTTATTAATTATTTTTGAGTAGGGATTCCTACAGAAACATTGAGGATCAAATTTTCATTGTTGTGTCATCATGTTAAGTATTGTATATACAATATTTTATTTCAATGTGAAAATGTCTTTGGTTATCTGCAGAACTGTACAAGTACAGGACTACAAATGCTACATACATGACCGGCGTGTGGTGCACACAAAAGGGCACGCATGCATCTCCATTTGTATTATGCAACAAATAAAACGAATTTCACGAACAAAAAATCAAACTAAATGAAATACACAATGCGACTCTGAATATACTTTTTGTGGTGGCAGCCACTGCCCGTATGGTCTGCGGCCAAGCGATCAGTCTAATAACAAAGAGACCATGTCGCAAATTCAAATCAAATGTATACGCTTCTTAAAACTCTCTGCTTGTATGTATATACATGAGGGCAGCCTTTGTTTCTGTTGCATCATGCGGCTGTCTACCACTTTCAAATGAAGTCTCTTGTAACTATTGTTTTTGAGACAAATGGTTTTCCGCATTCAATATTTCTCGTGCAAGCAACACTCCATAATCAATTAAATCCTCTGGTTATCAACAAACCAAAATGCATCTGATAACGCCAGGCCATTCGTTCGGCTGTCAGCCCGGGCAAAACAGAATAGAGGCTTCAGAAAAGTGCGCATTTCATTTGATAAGGCTGCAAATAAAGGATGCTTCTATTGGATGATTACAATGCTATTCTCCAAGCCCCTATACGGCGTTGAATAGTGCTTGGTAAGTGCAATTCTTTACCATTGTGGGCGCAATGCATGCTATCAAAGCCTGCCATCTACAATAATACTTTCGCCATTGTCGTCTACAGTACATACCAGTATGCTCCCCCACCCCCACCCCAAACAGCCCCAACATAACGGTAATATTGCTGAAACGTCCACAGCCGCAATGCTGTTTTCATCACATGATGATTCATCCTGTAGTCGCCTTTTATAAAAATCAACAAAAACGCTCACCATTGAGATTCAATAGCGCGCCTTTCAATGTTTATTATGAGTTTTCTCCTGTATAGCAGAGGACCTTTTCATCGTTTTAAGGGGCATGTAGCAATGTTCTGTAACATCTGGTTGTTGAATAGTACTGTTTCAATATACCCAACCGCTGTTCGACAAATAAATCAATTGTGATGTACCATACTCAAGTCATTCTGACGTCAAACCCTCTGTTTCCATGTAGAACTTCAAAGTATTATCCATGAAACAGTCGATCGGTTCTTTTTCATCGTGTAGAATTTGTTTTCATTCCCCTGTGAACAACAACTGGTTCATTATATGCATATTATATCCAACTGCTTGTTGATGGTTTGGCATAGGCTAATGTCTTACTTTGCTTGTAAATGATCTAACAGGAGCGGCCCATGTCAAGAAGTCCACTGAAATGTATAAACAGATATATTTGAACTTTTTCCCCCATCTTGCCCTCATCTCTAAAATCGTTTGAATAAAATGCTAGTCCCTTCAGTAACTATATTTAGGTTGTATAAACTGTTGGCATCGACAATTCTCAGGGTTTAGAAAGAGCCATCCTTTAAATTCCGCTGTAGACACAAATCAAATGGTATAATTTTCAATAGTCGACACCTAGTATTATTATGACCTTAAACAAACTTTCACTGGACAACCATTCGAGACCATTCGCTTTAAGGACCCCTGTATTTCTCAGGCATCACCAGACCTAGACGCCTGATGCCTGAGAGATACATTTCAGGATTCATTAAAAGTGCAAAAATATGGGAAAATTGATAGATATATGATTATCTGGTGGAATCATAGATAATCAGTCTACACATGCCATATCTAAAATATAAATGTGAAACAAATATCAATTTTGTTTCATGGATAGCAATACTTGGCTCAGGATAGGACCACTGGGCATCACATTCACAGTTGCGACAAAATGCAAGCCGATTTTCTTCTCACACATTTTTCACATAATTATTCAAAAATATATTTTAGGAAAAACATTTTGTGTGTACCAGAACAATTTAGTAATAGTTGATAATTTAGAATAATCATCATTATTAAACCGATGTCAAAAATCGGTCCATAATTGGCTCAAAATCGCCTCATGGATCCCCAGCATTTATATAAGCTGCTAATCTGTAATAGGTCTTTGTAATGCTAATTATATTGCTGACTCTGCCGGTTGTGATTGGAATAACACCACCATCCCCACCCCTGTTTATTTTGGCCCAAACTTTAATTTATTTTGTAAATTTCCTATGCTCAGAGGGCGCATGCAAAACTTTCACTATACCACCCCTGCCCCCCTCTTCTTTTTTTAAATTCCTGGACCCGCTCCTGATTGGTTAGAAATCGAGACTGTCCTAGAAGGTAAGTGTCCAGGGAGCGTCCGGGGGGGGTGTCCTAGCTACCAAAAAAATGATATCCCAGTCTCCGCAAATTGGCAATTGAAGTAATCAAGAATTATGTTTTACTGTACCCCAAAGTACCACTGAAGTATAATTTCTTAATTTTGACGAAGTAACAGATTTACAGCTTTGGCAGCCAATTAAAAAGCTGTATTTCAGTGCAAAATAGGGTTGGACATTAAAGGTTTGGCTGCACCCGTTATAATCATTCACAAACATGAAGAACCTCCGGTGATTAGGATCATGCCTACGTGTTCATTCTGATAATGAACAAAGGTACATCATCTTTATACTATGCATTACGTGCACTTGCGAAAGCCTTGGTGCTAGTTTTATGTCTTTTATGGTATTCATACAGTTACTTTTCAACGCATTTGGTATTGATTAGCTTCAGGAAGAGTAGTACACGTATTAACCCTTTCACTGCCAGAGGCCTCATATTGAGGCCCTATAGTAAAATCCCATAGGAAGACAATTGAAAGAATGCAAATTAAGCATTCAGAACCTGAAAGAATTCTTCAGATATTCCAATTAGAACCAGAGATACAAGTATTTGAACAGCGGACTATCAAGTCACCCAAAAATATTAGAATTGCGATTCAAGATACCGTAAACAATGTATTTACATTTGAATTTGTCATACTTATTAAAAAAAATCATGAAAAATGGGTAAATTTCTGTAAATGACATGATTTTCAATTTGCTCCAACTTTTCTTTCATTTATGATAACCACAAACTGTCTTTTGCACAAAAAAGATAATGTTTTCATGTTACTTTTATAAATAGTGTGATAGTTATTTTATGAATTATTGGTTACCATGGTAACCTGCAGAGTACGATAGTATGAATAATTACTCCTTCCAAGAAATTTGCCTTATTCACACAGTGCCAACATTTGGAACGTTTCAAAATTATTGAAAAAAGCTATTCATCTGAAGAATCTAAAATAAATTTGAGTTTTAGGGAATTTAGGCACTAGTTTTTGTATTTTGGGCAATATTTCAGTAAATATCAGTTATATTGTGATATATCTGGCAGTGAAAGGGTTAACAGGTGAACACCCTTATACAATGAAATAAACCGGGTAACCTAATTACAGTATAGTCATCCCCATACAAAACGTATCACCTCAACAATAACGATATTGTTGTCTTTCACAATGGTTAAGTGATATAACGTCCAGGTACTTGTACTAACAACAAGAGTTCAAACAGTTCTGTATGAAGAAGAAGAATGGGGAACGAACCGTTTCACCGTATACATTAATGGTACTGATTGCTTTTAGAATACCATAAAAGTGGCCGGTGACTGATCCCGCATATTAATCATAGCTGGGCACCTTTGTCTCCGGTGATGTGGATGGTTCCACTCGGATGGCTTCACTCCATTACTCAAAGTTTAGAACAAAGTGCACTTACAGATAGTAGAGCACCATTAGCACAATATTTTCTTTCTCCGAAAGATGGTGATGAAAGATAAGAATGTGGCCTGGTTGTGAATGGATAAAGGAAATTGTATTGATAAAAGCAGAAAAAGAAAATTCTTATTAATAACCATCACACACCTTTAAACAAAATTATCTCATAATCATATGCAAAGATCGAATCTACCACGTGAACGTCCGTGGGAAAGTTATATCTGCCATTCATAATGTTCTGGCCAAGCAGTGCCAATATAGTAGAAGAATAGTATACTAGCAAAATAGTTTACTTGCTTGATTTGGGCAGGGTATTTTTATCCTGATGTTTTTGGATCATAGATGATGTATAATCCCTAGAAAATGCATTAAAAATATCTAAACCTGAATGCTTAGTGTGGGAAAACATTTTAGCATTTCCATTGCAATTGCATGCCTAATTTACCTGCGATTGCGTACTGCTAACCCTCTTCCTCCTGTCGATCAATGCCTTCCAATACAATATAAGGAATCTAAAGTGGCTAAATCGCAAAATGTGTGATGGACTTGGAGTAATGTCTACCTCCTACAGTATAAAGGGGTGTGCACCCCCCTCTATAACTTCCTATAACCTATAGGTTGACATTGAATTTTGGCAGTGTAAGGATTCCGTTTAGGAAAATTCAGAAAGCCATGATCCTAGTATCACCCTCAGAACATGTTTACTATTTTGTATCTGTGGTTAAAATCGCATTACACGTCTACCCTGCTAATATTTCCATTGGTCCAAATGAGGGCCACAATACACATAGCTTAGAAGGCGGTGTGAGAATTTCTTAAAAAGCCCTTTATTAAATGGTTTACCAGCTTTGGTTAACAACTGCAAATATCAACAACAAAAGAAATGTTTAAAAATAGTGTTAAACAAGTACTGCATTGGTGACACTATTCATGAATGATACTGTGATGAATTATAGTAATCAATTCAATGGTGCAACACGCGTTCGTGTAGTGATTATAAAGGTTAAAAGACAAATAATGTTCTTTGTTAAAGATACAAGTAAAGTTGTGTTTTGGGACACAATCACAAAGTACATGAGATCGTGCGGTACAAACTCATACAACACGAGTTGCACAAAAATGTATTTAGGTACGAAATCATAATGTATCATGTAATCTTGACCAGAAATGACGTCAGTAAGGGTCAAAGTGACCATGTGATGTTATGTAACCAATCAGGAGCCAGGTTATGGCTATAAATATAAGTGATTACACAAGAATAAACAGTCCTGTCTTGGAACTCACTGTGTTCACACCTCTCTTCTTCATGGGAATGGGCACGAAATGACTTAGAAAAACCTTATAGATGAGAAAAGTAGCTCGAGAGCAAGAATTAGACGCAAGTTCGAATAAGTCAGGGGATCAGGACTGAGAAGGAAAAAGGGCAAAAAGGCATACATGTACGAACTTGGGAAGTTATTGGGTAAGATGACCGGTTGGTGGGACCTCGACCTACATGCTACCACCTTTTTAATTTTTTGGGCAAAGTGTCATGGATGCTAGAACTACCATCTGAGACATCTGTTAGGCATGTTGCACAAGAACGTCACCCCGATACCAGCCCAACCTGAGCTGCTGACCCTCCCCACAAGAGGCTTGTTAGCCCCCCTTTCCATGAGCCAGAAACCTCCTCGTCGACCAGACCACATCCACCACTGACCTCCGCGAGCGGGGTATGTTTTCTGAGACACTGCGGACCACCCGTCCCCAGATCCCCCCATCACAGGTTCGGATGAGTGCTGTGAGATCCCATCCAACTCATGCATCGGTCGACCAAGCACGATTCGGACCGAGACCGTACAGAATCTTAATATCTCCGTCTGGAACCACAAGCGTTTTCCCACAGAGAACGTCACAATACCACATGGCTTTAACCACTGTATGCATGTAATTATTATTGTGTGTTACACTTTAAATTTGATTGTACCAGGTTCATAAGTATTTTGTCATATCGCATGCATCATCTATACATTATTTCATATTACCTGATTGACTGGAAGACCATGTACTTCCCATAAAGTTGACGATAAACCAAAAAAAATCAATATGAACAGTAAAGCCTTGAGGGTATTTTTGTGGGGCTTTATGTTTTATTCATGAAATAGTGCTTTGGTAACAGCTTCAAATCTTAATTCCTCAACTGGTTTATTACGGATGAGTTGATAACTCTTAGGGACATATATGCCAATTACTAAATAATTTCTCATTTACTCTTTACGTACTGTTTTCTCTACCTTTAAACTTCGTGTCCCTACTCCAAGGACCTCCTCTTCCTTAATGCACATCTGCTAATCATATGCTCCGTCCTTATTATGCCAAGATGGAAACTCTCATCAGCAAAGAGTATGTATTCCACACTATCCCTATCATATACCATGTTTTTGTTTAATTGTGTGGTGCTTTAACACAGAGAATGTGTAAAATTTAAAATTTATATTTAAATGACCATTTTGAAAACGATGTTGAAGTCTCAATACATCGACCCCGATATGACAGTAACAATCCATGATGTACGCTCAATACTACGTGAAATAGGTCCCGGCAAATGGGTATTTTCTGTAACCTTTCTTTCTCCACCCCTGCTGTGATATGAGGGTTTTCATTGCAGAATTTTGTGAAAAATGTAAATGAGTGACATCTGAATCTTTAAAACAAACAAAAAGCGTCAACATCTTTGGGAAACTCAATGAATTCTGATATTCCTTGGATGATGCAAAAGGACACAAATTCCCACAGAATACCTTTAGAAAGGGCAGTTTAGGTGATATTAGGTACTGGTCTGATGAAGCCTGGTTTGTGCCTTGATAATGGTGGACCCCCTTACAACGATAGTGCTCATATTCAGAATAGAATAAATCGACATCTCATTAGCGTATCTCATAGGACTTTGATTGCCTGAATAGATTGATACATTGTTAAAACATAATCATTGATAAAACAAATCTTTAATTGTACCAATCATCTTGTAGATAAGTACACTGTCTGTATACCAAATGTTATAACTTTTTAGATTCAAACATCTAGATTCAAACATCAGATAGTTTCAAGTTGAAAAAACAAATAAAAAGAATTTTACTGTTTTAGGTGTGTGTATAAGAGCGATGTAAATATTATAAGGAAACAGAAAATAATGACCTGCCATACTACTCCTTCATAGTGGTGTTCCTCGTTTTCTCAGAAGTACTGTTTGTTAACTGATGTCACAAGCCTTTGATATACATAGCTAAGGTATGATATTAACACAAAATACACGTTGTATATTTTTGCACTAGGATGGGGCATACTGTACGATAGAGAAGCTTATCTGCACCAGTTGGCCTATCATGATTTCCTAGCAATCGAAAGCAATGGGTAGTGTGTAGGATGGGGATCATTGTGAGTTAGTTACAAAGTTTATAGAAAGGTGTGCTAAACTGCCTCTCCTTATAATAAAAACAGCATAGTCAAACAGTGAACTTTGATTACAATCTCTTGTATGTCAAACATGATTAAAACTGTTTTATAAACCTAAATGCCAACCAGTATCTCAGCAGGGCGGATGGGCAACACCAGTACTCAGCAATCCTAGCAGGGATTATATTGACTGTGACGTCTCAGGTGGACGTTGAGAATACAAATCACTGTTCTACAGGTTTATGTTTATCTATTAGCCCAAAATGTTAATAAAATCCTCATTGGAAGCTTTTTCATTACTTGTGACTTCCATTCAGCCTTGCGTTTTGTAACTTCCATTCAGTCTTGCGTTTTGTAACTACATTTTGTTTTTGGTCTATAACAGTTTTGTCAATTTATGTGGAGCTATTGAAGTGGTCCTTGGAGTTTTGTACCTTTACAACAGGGCGTGTTGGTATCACCGTTTGTATGTATTGTATCATTAATAGTACTCGCCCATACTCTTACAGTAATCACACATATTTTTCATCTTTAAAAAAAGTAGCACCTTTAACAGAAATATTAGTAAACTATTTCTTCTTTTAAAATGTAGGTTCCCGCTGCGAATAATTCTATAGTAAAAACAATACTTTGTCTGTAGGGCTCTGGCTCATTATTGACGACTAAGGACATTAGTGTTACACTATAAAGAGGGGATCTGGGCTTTGTTCCCTGGTCAATGTTGATAAGCTTCACGTGTCCTCGAATGCATTGCAATAATGAAACATTCAGAGACTTGTGGGTTTAGGTGTATGGCTGGTAGGCCGGTGTTTGTCCGATAAATGGTTAGATATTTCCTCACTGTGTGCCCAGGTCTAACAGGGTAATGTAGTCTCATTGATACGTGCAGAAGGCTTGATACCCACCATCAAAGGCCGGAATTTACTTTGAAATGCTTCCATTTACTGGAGAAGAAAAAACACCGCTTCACCAACACAATGGTGGCATTAAAACTTGTTTGCAAATGTGAGTTGAGTGGGGTTTAACGTTGAGAGACGGGGGGACGAGAATGGGAAAGGGGAGGCCTTAAAAAGGGGGTTACTCCTTTTTTTTTTACATCCTTTAGTTTTATATTTTCAGCCCTAAAGAAATACGATGTAAGTTTGTTCACAGAAAATGTTACGTCATATCAAAACATTATAATACCGTTTGTGCGGCCCGCGTACGGTAGACAATATGACCTTCATAATAACATAATGCACATAAACTTATATAAAGTAAAGGGTCTCTAATCTCACCTGTTAAAGTAATTTCCTTATAAGTATCCTGCCAAATGCAAATGAATCACAAGAGTGCTGTACCGTATTAATAGCACGATTAGAAAATCTTATCACTTAAATAAATCATTCTGATCTACTATAACTAATCTGGTGAATGGATGCCCTTCTCTGTATCGGTGTGATTGTCTGTATCATAGATTTGTGCATTTCTTTTTTTGTTTGTTCATTCATTTCAGGTCCACATCAAAATGGGTGAGTGGGAGAGGGGGCGGTCAGGAAAATGTGCAGCTTCTTTCCTCAGGAAAGGGTAAACCCATCGTCTAACAAAATTAAACCACACTTCGTGGACCAAGTATCCCCCCTGAACCCCAATGTAAGTGGTAGGGGTTAGGTGTTAGGGGCGTGCACCAGCGGCATTGTAGTACTCCCTGGCCTTGATAAAGGAGCCTGATTCACTCCTGTTGACGCACCATAACACGGCCCCCTTTTACCGGATTGTTTCTCCTCTCAATACAGGTTTGTGGGCTCATAAATGTATGTTTGCATGTTGCACAAAGACCCAGGCCGCCCCAAGCTTTGTTCGCCTGCTCCCCCTACCGGCGTTAACTGTAATGAGGCATTGGGCTTTTCACAACATGGAAACAGCTGGTCAAGGCTGGTTTGCACTGAACGATTTCAGCCTTTGGTTGAATGCAGCAGACCACGTCTGATGACGACTGTCTAGCATTGCTTGTAATGGCCTAAGTGACTTATAGTGGCTCTTAAGTAACTGCCACTGCCATGGGCAATTTCCTATGAATGGTTCTAAAAAAATCTTTAAAATCTTGGTGCTGCATTCTTTTGGCTGCCACTGTTTTTCCTTTTGTGTACCATTGCCTCTCAATGCCGCTGAAAGCCTGCTGTTGCCTGATACTGTGAATGTCATTTATGTTTCGCGTGAATATATTGCCTGACCCTATCTGCAGTTGACTGCTTGCAACTGGTTGTTGTTGTCTGATATTGAGTGTAAACGCCTGGCAATACCTTGAAAAGACTAATATTCTGGATGTTGCCTGCTATTGACTAAAATTGTGTAAATGCTTGTTTTTGCCTGCTTCTACTTTGCATTATCTGTATTTGGCTGTGACTAAAGCCCCATACCCACTAGGCGATTTTACCGGCGACTGGCGACGGGAAACAGCAGAATCACTGGAAAAAACATTACCAATTCAGATCAAATGTTAGTATGTTATATTAAAATGTTACATACTAACATGTGATCTGAATTGGTGACGATTTTACCAGTGATTCTGCTGTTGCCCATAGCCAGTCGCCGGTAAAATCACCTAGTGGGTATGGGGCTTTAGCTGCAAAATGTCTCGGAATGTCTGTTTCTGCCTCATGCAGCAGTCTTTACAATGACAGTACGAGCCAAAGGACAGTGGTCTCTTGGTTACAAAAATTTAATGTCTCTTCTAAAAAAGCATATTGAAAATATTCTGGAAGAAAACACAATGCAAGCATTCGTAACCCCTATCACAGAATGGGGACTGTGCTCAAACAACTTTTCAAGGTACAATAGCGTACAATACTTTTGATGTGGGCCCTATTGCTAGAAAGGCAAGTGCAAACCATAATTATTATCATAGGACAAATGAATAAGGGTCTGTTCAAAAGAGCTCGAAAGTAAAACTTTTTCTAAATAGTCTGAAATAATGAACTATAGAGGTTTTAATTATCCGTTTAAAGTTAATGCGTGTTTATGTTGTTACGTTGTATAGATAATAGCTAGCTCCATTCGCAGTCTCCCTCCTCGTCGACTGCGGTCGTCCAATACATAATTATAGTTCCCTTTTCATGTAAGACGTGAACACTCGTTGTGAAAGGATTTGTTGTTTATTATCCAATGTCTAGTCGTTCCGTGACAAGAACTCGATTGACCATGATCAGTCCCGAGGTTAGAGTTCCCTCAAACACATTCAGTCAACGCTCCGCGCTCTAACACAATTTCTATATGCCTCTCTCCAGAACCTAGACTGCAGATTAAAGGTCCAACCTTCACAGGATGTTTACTCACACAGTGCTTGCAGCTACTCTGGCTAGCTAAGAGCGAAACACATTATTATGTGGTGGTACGTCACACCTTAACTCCTCCCTCATTTCACTACTGTCAAAGTGAAACATTGGCTTACACGTGCGCTTCTTAAGCTCACGTCATGCTGCCCAAACATGGACTGGCCACCCGCGTCAGTACAATAATATAAATGATATCTAAAAACGTGCGAAAAGTGCCTAATTCAGGATTTTAAGATTCGAGACAATTTCAAGAGACTCACAACTTTAGGAGGGCTTTAGAAAAGTGCTCACATTGGGTGCGCACGTGCATTGGGCATGCCCTACTGCACGAGTGTGAGGCAGACTGCTGCCTGTCGTGACCAGCCAACTCCCACCTGCCAGGAACAAGCAATAGACGCAGCCCACAAAGGGCCTGATTGATAATTCATTATTCATACAAACCCCTCATTATCGCCCAGCTCGTTACAAATACTCCTCCCTTTAACAGTCCTCAATACCTCCCGTGTCAAAATGGCGCCCACCTCTTCCCGGGCCAGCCCCCACTTTGCATGTCTGCCGGAAATAAACCAGGAAGCCAGCGTTCGTGTGTTTGAATTGTCGTCTGCTACTGAGATTCTATATTGTTTGTTTGTTTTACCCTCCTGTTGTGTGTTTCCGCCATTGGCGCAGGTCGATAAGGTTATTGTTTCATTTCCCCTGTTTTCGCTGTGTTCTCTTGTTAGGAGCAGGTTAGCGTGTTACCCTCAAGTCATTCTCAATATGGGCATTTGCCTGCCGGGGTGGTTGCATGATTAGACCATGCGAACCCTCTCAACTCCACCTCCCCCTGCCCCCCCCCCCCCAACTCCTCTCCCACAATCCCGCCACTTACAGGAGGATCCTGACAAGACCCTCCTGCAGGCAGACGACTCTCCCCATCCCCAAACCTCCATGGCGGTGGCGCTGGTAGAGTGTCCCATAGTGTCCCGGATCTGATTATTTCTTGGCGCACATTGTGCGCAGATAATGCCCCCATCCAAACCGAGGCTGTAGAGCTGTCCCTCCATGCTTCCCCCACGGAAGCCTAGAGCACTTGACACGCGAAAGGCTTTGTGCCAACCGACATTTAGCCACGGCGAGAAAAGGCGGGAAAACATGACGGGAGCATGGTATCCGTTTTGTGATTGCCCCTCTCTTTCTCCCTTTTCTCCTGGCACTGTTCCCTGGCGGTACATGACAAGACGCTACAGACAAGGCCGGGACAATGCCGACATCCTTTTCACTGGAGGAGGGGCTTCTTTCTGGTCCTCTCTTGTTGTCGCTCTCTTGTCGCCATAGTTTGTCGTGAATGGTGTCGCGTTCCTCACGACATTGTCTCGCGACTTGCCCCACTTGTAGGCTGTTGAGCCGACATTGTTTTCATTGACATGTGAGGCCTGGAGAGTCACCCCAGGTAGATTATCGTAGACACAAGCAGCCTCCTTCCTTCTCAACTTCTGCTTATCCCCCTAAAGTGGGGTTATCGGTTCACGCATGGCCTTCACTAGTACCTGGGTCCTTTATTATGATTTTTTGGGGGTTTGTCCATTTACAGCACCCCGCCCTAAAACTTCCAATTTGCTCGAACCCTCCGGACGTGAAATATTAAAGAAAATGGCCACAATCTTGATGTTGCGTATTGGTGGCCAAAGAGTGATCTGCGTATTGTTGAGAAATGAGCGATGGTTGACAATTAGTGGTTGTTTTTACCGGGTAATTGTGTTTCGTTCATCATCCGTTGCTATGTTACTAGAAATTAGCTAGCATTATTTTCAGGAATATTTCATGTAGCTGGATGGGGAAGTGTTTGCTGTGATCTAGGCCATGAGTTTCCTGGCACCAGACAGTATGAGGCGGGAGAAGGTTTGAAGGAGAACTGAACCACACCTGCCTGACTGCGGGGATCCCTTGGCAGGGGCGGATCCCAGGGGGGGGGGGGGGGAGGGGGGGGGAGGTCAGGATGTCCTGCCCCTCCACTTTGGTGGACCACTAAACTACAAGAACAGTGGAAAACGCCGTTTGTGTGCATGCGAATTCACCCCGTTTTAGTACTTATGCTGACAGCCCCCTAGTCTGTTGCAGTCAGACCCACTGTTTCCCAAAGTGAATTATGTAAGAGCTAAGTAGGTCAGGGACGGACTAACAGCCCCCCCCCCCCCCTTCAAAAACCCTGTATCTGCATCGTTCATCTTTAGTGGTAAGTTATCTTGAACTGTAGTCTCTGTACATCTGGAAAATGGGTACTGCAAGCTATTCGCTTTAAGTTTATAAGGCACCCTCGTCACCTTTGTCCTTACTTGACCTGATATGACATACTTGTACGTAAACTGATCATGCTTATTGTCTAGATGGAGAAAGGATATCGTCAAAAAATTAGGCTGCCTGGCCACCATGCCCCCATCTATACAGTCAAAAGGATGATTGGTTGGACAAGCATATCTGATCTGTTTGGTACAATCCTGTCGGGATCCCAATCTACGTCAGAGACAATGGGTAGGACTATGTTTTCCATTGGTATGACTTGACCCGGTCAGGTGACAGTGTTTTAGCTATACATGATAACTGTACTAAGAGGGACCCAATACCGATAATACTACACACATGGTTTGAAAATGAGATAACTATAGAAATAAGTTCAAAGAGTCTAACTTTCGTCAATGGTAAGGTATTATAAGTGTAGCATTGAAAACTAGCTTAAACCTCAATAAGATTCTTTATGACATGGAAATATTTCAATTAGTTTTGTAAACAACATTTATTGTATTTTTTACAGGTCTGCATTTATCAAATTGAGCCAGAAAATCGTATTTCTAATGGCCTTATGCCCATTTCCATGGTTTGTTATGTTATGTATGTGCATGGTTATTTTAGCTAGAGGTGTTTCTTTTTTGACTCCCTTTAACAATTATAATTCAATTCTACACGTACCATCATCCAAGCAGGTAAGGCACTGATAGAGCTATCTGAATCAATGTAACCAATGTATTTTCCATAGCATTTAACCTTTCTAACAGCGTTCAGCCTTCAAAATATTAACTTTTGAATGTATGCTCGTATATTTGGTCGGAGAGAATCAATGTGAGACTGGTTATACAGTTCTTCATGGGCAGGCTGAACACAAAAATCCCACGCCCAATAGACAGAATCGCCAAAAACATCGGTCGATTTTACCAAAATGATTGGCCCATTTTCATTCCAATACTGCAGTCGGTCACAAGACATTTATTAGTTTCACTATTAAAATATTGAAATGTAGTAGAACTTATATCATAATCAATACATTGAATCATGAAAACAATATGCAGGTTGACTTGGAATGTCCCTAATTGTAATGTATTGTGACGTTCTCTGGTAAGTCGGGGTTGCCGATTCTTACAACAGAGGAACGTGGGGGTTGTTCGGGTCTCGGGGCGGACGGGGAATCCGGGCCAAGAACCGAGATGTGTTTCTAGAGTCGTGCCTCGCGCACGAGGGGGGGCTGAGCGAATCGATCGGGAATCGGCACTCGATGTCAACGGAGGACTGCGGGGGAGGGAAATTATGGTAGGGGTACGGGTCGGCCGGGGTTCGTCTCGCTCTATCTCCCAGACCAGCATTCACCCCGACCGGGCGGTCCACCCCTGAGTTCCGGTCCGCGGGGGCGACGGGCCAACGGTCGCCTATTGTTTGGTAGCGTGGGGCCGAGCATGCCGCGCCCTCGTCCCCGCGGACTTCGCTCCTTCGTTCCGTTCCCCATGTCTTCGTACCATACTACGCCTCGGTTTCCGGGACTACTTCGGGCCTTCGTGCCTTACTTCGTTCCCTCGTTCCTCGTTCTTCGGGCCGTCGGGCCCCTTACCCTGTGTTCTACTACCTATCTCGAACTTCGACTGTTTTGTCCTAACTTCGGCTTAATTACTCTGATCGGCTCATCTTTAGCGGTTGTTTCAGGAAAGAGGACACGTCTGGACACCAGGAGAACTGTTAAAGAACTCTGTTTATTCGGGCCTCACCGCCCCTTTATATACTAGAGAGGTCAGCCCTGATTGGCTGCTTTCGGTCACGTGACCTACAACTGACGTCACTTCCGGTTTATATATTCCGTTTCCGGTTTACATTTCACTTCCGGTTTACATATTTCCGGGTTTCGTTCCTTTACGTTTTCGTTCCTTACATATTCGTTCTTTACATATTCGTTCTTTACATATTCGTTCTTTTACATATTCGTTCTTTACATATTCGTTCTTTTACATATTCGTGCCTCTTTTTCAGGCTTTCTATACTTTCGTTCATTATTACATATTCGTTCCTTTACATCTATTTCGTTCTCTTACATATATTTCTACTATTACCTTATTTCTATTATTTTGACCTCTATGTATTTTGGATGAATAGCCGTTCATCACAGTATCAATGGCTGCTTCTTTGGCTGCATCTTCGCCAGTGTTTTTTGTTGTTTTTATCAATGTGCCTGCCCCATTCCCTCTCCCTCCGACCATCCGCTCCCTGCTCACCACCTGCTCGGTCCGTGCCCAACACGTGATTGGTGGCGACCTCATGCGGCAAACGCCGACATCGTGCCCAATGGAAGCCGCCTGCGGGAAGATGGAGATTTTTCATTATTTTTATGCATTCCTCAATATTTATCTCGTGGAGAGACACAAATGACATGTGTTTATTCATTTGATACACTATTGGCAGATTATAGATAATGCTGTGCAGATCTATGATATGTGTATTTTCCATCATTTCGAGTGTTTTTACGCAATTTGCATCTTCACCTTTTCCTTTCAGTTATCTCGGATGAATAGGCCTTATACTATTATTGTGAAAAGGAGAGAAAAAATATATCACGGTAATTATCGATATACATATGAAACATTTCATATCAAGACAGTTTTTATTGAACATTTTTAAAGGAAAACATTAATTCATTATTAAACATAAATAGATGGCCTTTCCTCCTTTTGCACTTGTCTCCTGCATGGAAATTGCAGTCATCAAGAAATTGTACAGGTGGAGATACTTATCAATTCGTTAGAATGGTATTTCAAAAGTGTTATATTGTTTCCATCATTTTTAGGGATTTTAGATGACATAATATTTTGATTTAATTAAATGAGAATAATGTGAGAGATAATGAAAGATAAGAACGACCACGAATTTAACAAATGTGATAAGTTCGTATTCTCTCTAGCAAAAGAAATAATTTTCCTACATGATGTCAAAATAAGTATATGTGAATTGATGTTTTGTCCATGATCACTCTGTCATAATTCTTAGAATGCGAAAGGGCTACTTATTTGATGGTGCATTGAAATAGTTTTGATAATTATAAACAGATAGCAAAATAGAGTTTCTGTGTACATATTGACATCGTTTCAAAGTCACAACAATAAGAAAAAAACAAATAAATATACACCTTTATTTGGCATGTGTAGTATATAACATTTTAAAAAGTATTCAAAAAGTCGCCAACCACGATACAATTGGTTTTGTTGCTGCTAAGCAGCCTGTGAAAATGTTGCCACAACCCAGAAAAAAGACGGAGAACTCTGATCTAACCAAACAGTGCTCTATTTCAAATATACAATGGTGACAATGCCTCAGGGCAGTGTGAGAAGTTGTCAGGGCCTTTGGCTGCCTTGTGGGATTTATCTAACCTATACTGGGTACAGGGCAGTCTCACGAGAGGGGGGAGGGGAGGGGGTCACGATGACACCCCCTCTCCCCACTAGTCACATCCATCCACCTTTTTGTTAGAATGATATTCCAAATGTGCATCCACAGATTCTCTAATGCTTTTATTTTAATGTTAGTTGTATGCATTCGGATGCCTGCCTCTGTCAACACTTATTCTCCACATCTGCGTCATATTGATATGAACAGGAAAGTATTGCTCATCAGACTTTATTCTAACTTTTAGAAAGAATTAAGAGGAGATATGCCCATTAAAGCACCGATACAAAACAAAACATTTTAATGAATGCATAACTGTCGCGCAAGGATTAGCAGGAGAAAATGTTTGTGTTCTTTAAGGCCAAAACGCCTTATAACTATTAACAATAGTGCAAGCTTTTACACCCTGTTCTTTAAAGTAGTTCCAAAACAATGTTTTAAATGTGAGTTACCTATGTCATAGGAAACTCCCATTCATTTAACAGTTTAAAGACTTTTTGACCATAATATGAAGAACATTTTCCTTGCAATCAAGGACCTAAAGATATGCGGAAATTAGAATATCTTCAGGAAGTTCATAATCAGCTGCTCATCCAAATAATGTTCCGACCAAGATTTAATAGAACACAATAGATATCGTTTTTGTACATCTTTCACTGATGTCTTTAAACTTTTTGAATGTAAACTATACATGTTTATTATATTGATTACAATTGTCTGCCTTTGATATTGTCTGGGCCAATGTCATGTTATCGTCAGCTTGCTGCTTCGTTTAGTGACAGCATTTTTACAAACGGCGGAATTAAAGGGAATTCAACTTATTTTCTTTCACGAATGGGATGAAATTCAATTCGAGGTGGGGGGCGGGGGGATGACTGACCGACTAAGTTATACACGTTGAATGTTTGTTAACTAGCCAAGCATTTTGCCAATATATCTATGAACATCTCACTTGCCATACAACGACCCCCTCCCACTATCGCCACTACCGCCGAGGGAAAGGCTTAAAAAGCAACCCCACCCCACCCCCAACTCACCACCACCCGCCACCTCCAGAACCCCACCCCCCTTCAGTGATGTCAAAATAAAGCCGACTCGGACGGATCCTTTCTTAATGGCTTCCAAACCTGTCCGGCGTGAGCTTCATTTGTGTAGGAGGCGGTCGTCGGGTGTTTGTAGGGCAAACAGAGGCGGGTAACCCTACCCCACATGACTCGACACTTTATTATGGCCGCCTGACACACTGAAAGAATCACACGGCAAAAATAAACCCTCTCTTCTCTGGCCTGCCCCCGATGTCGGCCGGTTTACTTCTTGTTCTTTTCCTCGTTTCAAGCTCTTCGGTTCTGGCATCTGAAAATCTCCAGCGCTATGATTCAGTTTCCTCTATTCCACACACCTTTTCCCCGAGTCTGCGCAATGGGCACTTCCGTAGACGCCTTAGTTCTGATACTTGTTCGAATCCAAGTAGGCATATGACATTGGTTCAACATATATATAATATTGGTTCGGACCCATAACACTGTAGGAATGTCACACACACAAAAAAGGCGTTGCTAGCTGGGAATGGCCATGCGGTGCATATGATCTCAGGATGTTACTTCTGTATAATAAGTTTATTCTGATGAATTCTGAGTAAAACAAAATGCTGACCAAAACTTTCTTCATGCCCCTCTTCCTTTTTATGTGCCAGGCAATTGGTTAGTTACTCTTTTATCATATTGCAGGGTATAAAGCATCAGTTTATTAAAAAGAAAGGGCATTGCAGTGTCCCCTCCCTACAGACCCCCTTGTTAGCGGAGAGGGTAGACAAGGGACGCCCGGTGGTGAAAGTCGACCCGCTGGGAGCACCCCCGAGCACCTCACAGCCTCGCTTTGAAGTCCACACTGTGACGTCACCAATCCCTTTATGTCGCTTGTTCCCAGTGCCCCACGTCACGGACGGCCGGTACCCATCGTGTCGGACGGATATCAGTCTCCAAGCACAGGTTTGGCGGAAGTATATGGTATAAAGGTTGAAATCTGAATGTCGGTTCGACACGGAGAGTGACCTCTGTGGCAGAGGTCAGCTAGAGGTCACGTGGTTGTGACAAGTCAGCTCCGCAGTGAATAGGACATAAGGATATTAGATGACGATACGTAGGGGTGATGAAGGGTATTGTTGGCTGATATCACAAACCTACCCCGTTATGCTATTGCTAGTGTCCCCACGGAGGGGACAGGCAAGTTTAGGTTGTCCAAGTAACAACTGTAGGACGCTGCAGCCCCACCATTGTTCTACAGGAAATTTAACCACACCCCTAAACAGGGTTTGTTATCTTGAACCAAAGCATATTTTTACTCAGCCTAGATGTTCACTTATAAGCAGAGAAAGCTATCTAGTTATCACTTCTTTCGCCTGATTTAGTGGCTGATTTTGGAAAGGAAGGGAGCCGGCTTTTTAATTTCCAGAAAAAGAGAGGGGAGCCTCCACCTCAACATCCGCCCTCCCCCGCCAAATCCGCGACTATGCGACAAATATATATTGGTGCATACAGATAAAAGAAAATCTCATGTTTGACCACCCACTTCATTCAGAGACTGAAGTGTTCACCTCCACACCCCACCCCCGCTTTGTCAGCGGTTGTCAAACATGCACAGCAGCCGGCAGTGCAAGGCCGCCCCTTTTATGAAAAGAAAAACATTGTTTGTTGATTGGGTGAATATGAATAATCATAATATTTACGTAGATATAGTTATTACTCTTCAGGATGTGTAATCTTAATGACTAATACTGTTATACATTGTTCTATAGATGTCCGTATTGCACTTGTAATTCCTATATTATTTCCTTTTCTTTTCATTCCTGTTTATTACTGTTATTGTAACCTCTTGATATTTTCTATTTCTATTCCACTTAATTGTATATAAACACTGTCATGTGTCATCTGGAAGACCAGGGGGTTAACCTGAGGATTTTAAATAAAAACAACTAAAAAACTAAAATGTAGAAGCAGACGACACAGCATGTGATTGACAGTCATATTGAAAGGTTCATAAATGGTTGTAAACAAAGATATGTTTAGAAGGTCCAGCACTGTTATTTGTCAAAATTGGAGCATTTTCAGATCAACCCTTTATTCATATACCTTTAAAGCTCGACTGAAATAGGTTGGCACTCATGAAAGCAGCAGGTATATTGAAAAGGTATGGAATGGGTATGGAATAGTTCATTGCTAATTTCAATCAGAAGGTACAGGTCAAAAATGTTTTGAAATGTTTACACTTTTACCACAAAACCCGAAACATTGTAAAATTTCTCAACATATTTGCCACACTAAATCAATGAATGTATGATAGATACACTTACAGCTCTTTTAATGATGTCAGTTATATTTTACAGTTGCACAAGATCCACATAGTCATTGCATTACCCCATGGCGAAAGGAAAAGTAACAAAACAACTTATATGTACTTCCCTTCATAACAAAGACGATAGGGCAGGGACTTGAAAATAAAAATTGTGTCGTCATCTGTTAAAATGTGAGGAATGATATGCCTCTACGAATGCAATGGCATTTTTTTTCTGCGAGAATGACATGAATACAAAATCCCGAAATCCTCCTACTATCACACTGTGAAGGGGTGAACCAACATAGGTGAGTGCCTTCCACCCCCCCCCCTCCTCCATTCCCTCCCCGCCCACCACACCCCTCAGGTTAGATGCACAGGGCCTGTCAAAGAGCAGTCTGCCCATGAGAACAGCTCTGAGCAGCTCTGAGCAGCTCGCTAACAAGGCCGTGCTCGCCACGTGTGACTCTCATTTAGAGTCGTCTAAAGGAGTCAGGTTCAATAATACACCCACCCCGGGCCGGTTTTCATGCCTTTTTCCAGACTGAATAAGCAGCAGTGATACACTGAGAAAACACCTGGTCTCCCTGCACACAGAAACTATTCCATCCTCCCACTTTTTGCAATTCCGTGGAAAAAAAACCGTGAATTAGGCATAAAGTACAACTTATTCACACCAATTAATAACCAAGGGAATATGATACTCCTTGTAAAGGGCTTGTATGATATTAGCTATTTTATTTAGTGAATTCGGGGTCAATGTCAAAATTAAAAGTGACTTAAACTTAAATTTGCCGTGGTTAATGAGCTGGGGATGCGCAGGGAGAGGGGGAAACCAAAACAATAATGGCGGCCACATCAGACGCTGCTTGTGCTGGTGTCGGCGTGTAGGGTGGCTGGGTGACGACTGACGGCCTTTGGAGGGGGGACAGAGGGAAACAAGCGGGCACCCTCCCACCTGCCCCTACCCTCCCCATGCTTAACCCTCTACCCTTCCCACTCCCATCTAACCAGGTAATGCCAAGTGTAGGACGCAGAAGTCGATTCCGAATTTTGTAAGTCACACTTTTGGCGCGTCCTACATGCATATTGACCGTTTTTGGGGCAGCATTATCTAATAAGTATGCATTCAATAAACTCTTGGAAATGGAGAATGTCATTTGCCTGTATTAGTATGGAGCAATACATTCAGTTCTGACTTTAACTCTTTTTCTACAACTAATTGTCAAAATACAGATTAAAAATTCTTCTCTGTTACTGTTTTTGTAGGAGGTTTTTACAACCATGTCCTATATACATAAGATTTCAAAAATATGCTTTTATCCTATATTTTGCAAATCAATAATATCATAATGACATAAACAACCCTTTTGTTGACACCTTACTGTATTCACTTCTCAGATACTGATTTATATACCCAAAATAGCATCGGATGATGGTGTGATGAACGGCTATTCATCCAAAATATGTAGAGGTCAAAATAAGAGAAAATAAGGTAATATTATAAAAAAGGTATATATGTAAAGAACGTAAGTGTAAAAGAACGAAATATATGTAAAAGAACGAATATGTAATAATGAACGAAAGTGTAAAAAGCCCGAAAAAAGAGGCACGAATATGTAAGGAACGAATATGTAAGGAACGAAAATGTAAAGGAACGAAACCCGGAAAGATATAAACCGGAAGTGAAATGTAAACCGGAAACGAAAGATATAAACCGGAAGTGACGTCAGTTATAGATCACGTGACCGAAAGCAGCCAATCAGGGCTGACCTCTAGAGTATATAAAGGGGCGGTGAGGCCCGAATAAACAGAGTTCTTTAACAGTTCTCCTTGTGTCCAGACGTGTCTTCTTTCCTGAAACAACCGCTAAAGATGAGCTGATTCGAGTAATTAACCAGAAGTTAGGATAAAACAGTCGAAGTTCGAGATAAATAGTAGGAACTTAGGGTAGGGGCCCGACGGCCCGAAGAACGAGGAACGAGGGACCGAAGTAAGGCACGAAGGCCCGAAACAGTCCCGGAGACCGAGGCGTAGCATGGCACGAAGGCATGACAGGCGGGACGAAGGAACGAAGTCCGCGGGGACGAGGGCGCGGCAGGCTCGGCCCCACGCTACCAAACAATAGGCGACCGTCGGCCCGTCGCCCCCGCGGACCGGAACCGTGGGGTGGACCGCCCGGTGGGGGTGAATGCTGGTCTGGGAGATAGAGCGAGACGAACCCCGGCCGACCCGTACCCCTACCATAATTTCCCTTCCCCGCAGTCCTCTGTTTGACATCGAGCGCCGATTCCCGACCGATTCGCTCAGCCCCCCCCCCCCTCGTGCGCGAGGCACGACTCTAGAAACACATCTCGGTTCTTGGCCCGGATTCCCCGTCCGCCCCGAGACCCGAACAACCCCCACGTTCCTCTGTTGTAAGAATCGGTAACCCCGACTTACCAGAGAACGTCACAATATTTATGAAATAGTGGTAGTATATAAATAAACCTGTGATTGTTTCAATGGATGTTGCCCTCTGCTTTGACTCAAGTGCAGTTCGCAGTTGGCAGATGGCAGATGGTAGTTGGCAGTTTAGTTATATATATCCACCTATTGCTTATCTGAAAATAGCCTATACATTCGATGACAAAAACAACCATCCAGTATTTGCAATAGAGTTATAGATAGCTTTTACCCTTGTTGAGGAAATGTGAGGAATGGTAAATACATGGGACCTACTGATAGCTTTTCTTAGATAATCCTTTTCCAAACTGAAAATGATTATTTTAAGGAGTAGGCAAGAGATTGTCGTACATAATGAACTGAAAATGAGCTCAGATTTATTATTCAAAATCGTATTCTCTTGTGGAAAAAAGAGGGATTTGTCCCATTGATCATCTAGTGGTCATGCAAGGGGTTCACACTCGCGTCTCCGTACCCCCTCCCTTTACCCCCTCCCTTTATTCCTACCTATACCCCTACCTACCCCCCCCCCCCCCAGCTCGTCCTTCCTCCAGGGCGTGTAATTGGCGGGTGCGCATGTGCAGAGGGCCGCTGTACCAACATTGGTATGCCCCTTGCCGCCTCCGATACAGGAGAGCTCCAGTTACCCCCCGACATGTGGTGGTCGTTGGTTCCCGCTATCAAAGACAGGTGGCGCGCCGGTCGCTGCGGTCCCATCTGGCAGCGATCTGTGGTGAAGATGATGATGGCGGCAGAATCCCAACTGTATCCGGAGCTCCTCTCAAAGAAGTCTTTTGCACAAGGAATCCGATGACTGACACCTTAGGCGTATTATTTTAGTATTATGCCACTCACTTTTGTAGGATCAAAGACGACCTAATACTATCTGATTTTAATTAGCAATACATTTTTGTAGTCCTCTTTCAGTGACTCTCTTTTCATGAATCTTATTTTTGTTCTTGACGGTATTTCTTTTTGTAATTATACTCAATGCATGCTTGCCATAGTCATTATTCCACACAGTGTTGGGTCGGTAGACTACAAATTATTGAAGATGATCCGAGACCCGTTTTCCCAGAGTTGCTGGCTGCTGTTATTAGTCTTTAAAGCGGAAATATTTCTATGCCGCAGTGTCTTTTGGAAATTTGCAGATCACTCAAAAAGTAAGATAAATATTACGAAAGATGCCTGGAAATCAGCCAAGATGATCCCTGTGTGATTAAAACTGAATACATGTTTTCCCTCCCGAAGTAAATTTCCTAATCCCATCTCTTCCAAAATAATGTAAAATAAATATAGAATATTGATCTATTGGAGCAAGAACCAAATCCAAGTCTATCTTATTATTTTGTTGGTTTGATAGAGGTTCGATCGCTGGTATGTATTTTTGACAGTCAATCACGTCTGAAATGTTCTTGCTGACAACGCGTTTTTCTTAGTTCATTGTATTTGACATTCTTATTTGCAAATTATCAAGCTACAGATGGGGCGATGTTCCAGACGGGACCCAACTGGGCCATTAGAATGTCATTTTCCGCCTCAAGTCTGTTTCTCATTCCCCTCAGAAAGTGTGTATGATGTTGACTTCAACCACAGAATGTGGCCTCCAAAACATGCCGGTTATAGTCAGGGCATACACCTGATTCTGCCAGTATCTACACAGCTAACCTTTGCTGACGATGGAAGAATCCTATTCTGACAATAACAGCTGCCTTTGGTGGGGTTTTATCAGAACATAAATATGGATTATATGTTCCCCTCCCCTGTAATCAAAAATCGCGTTTTCATCATGTCAGCAATTGTAGGAAAGGGAGAGGTAAGGTGATGGGGGTTTTGGCAGGTTAGCTGGCAGGATTTACAACATTGGGAAACAGTTTCTTTTTTCAGTCACCGTGTAAAGATTTTGTATCATGAATGTCAAGATTCACTAAACAATGACATTTGGAGTGTGATGTAAAAGCAAGCATGGAGGGTTTGTTTTCCCATGCTGTTAGTGTGGTTTGCTGACTGTCGGTCTTGGCAATTCTAAAATGGGAGTCGGACGCCACCTCATCTTTGGGCCCAGGCATGCGTGCATGTACAAGAAACAAGGATAAAACATAGGCATCCCAGAGTCATGCCTTGCGCAAGAGGGTGGGCTGTGTAGCATCCCGAGGGAAGGGGAATGAATTAGGGGAAGGGGAACGAGACGGCAAAACTGAGGCCTTATGAGTGCTTCTACTGTATGATTGGGACTCTGGTTGAGGAAATCGATGTGGGGCTTTCACCAATCTAAGAGGGTGGTAGCCTGCTTGCCATGCACCCGGCATCTTGTTACCCATGCCTATCTGGCTGTTTATACTAATCTCATGCTGTGCAATAGTTATCATCTAATTGTGTGTCCAGCCAGGATTCATCTAAGTCCAATCGAATGGTGATAATCGGCCTAACTGTGCTGTATAGGCATGTTTCTCATACTGCATGCGCGGTTATCTTTATATCATCTAAGTTCTTTGGCAGTTCGTACCAAGGAGGAAGATGGTCTGAACACGTTAAGTACCAACATGGAACTGTTTATTTTGTGCATAAACTTGGACTTATATACCAATACTACTGATTCTGATTGGTCAATACAGGTCACATGATCATTGTGCCGTCTTGTGACATCACGTCTGGTACCATTTCTTTCATACCTGACTACTCGTACTCTGTGCACAATTGTGCAAAAAGGGAGGTTTTGGGTTGATAGGTAAATCGTACTTTACCAAGAGGTGTATGATTTAAGAAATGGGATCTGAAGCAGGCAACGGAGGAGTAGCCGTTTGAGGCCTAGGGAAGTGTGAAGGTGTGTGGAGAGGTACAACGGAGGACATATCGGGAGGTGTAGGAAGGGGTGAGGAGGTTTGTGGAGTTTAGAACAGTGTGGGAATTCATTAGGAGGTGTGGTAGATATGGAGAGATGTGTGGTGGCCAAAATGAATGTAGATTTAAGAAGTGGAACCAACTGCAAGAGAGTAGCTTGGGAGTGTTGGGGTGGGGGTGCCAAAGGTGTTGGAAAGTGTGGGAGGTTAGGAGAGGGATTAGCAGGTATGGACAGGCGTGTTAGGATGTTGGAGAGTTGTTGGGAGGTGTAGGGAGGGCTGGAGGGGAGAGGTTAGGAGTGTGGAGAGATGTGTGATGACGTGGCGGTGTGGAGAGTGGGGAGGAGGTGTAGGGAGTAGTGGGGAGGGCTGGAGAGGGCTGGGGAGGGTGGGAAATACAAAAAGGGATATTGAAGTGGGAAGAGTGTTAGGAACTGTGGGAGGTGTGGGAGGTGTGGAGAGAGATTAGGAAGTGTGGAGAGCTAGGGATGATGAGAAAGCAGAGGGGAGGGTTGAGAGTAATGGGGAGGTATTGGGAGGTATGGGGAGGTGTGGAGAAGGATTAAACGTATGGAAAGGTGTGTGGGAATGTGGAGATGTTGAGAGTTGTTTGGAGGGGTTGGGAGGAGTGAGAAGGGGTGAGCATCCCCCAAAGAATGGGAGATACAGGAAGGAGGAGAGTGGGGAGGTGTGGAGAGGGATGAAGAAATGTGGATTGGTATGGGAGGATGGAAGGGTGGGGAGAGTGGTGGGGAGGTGTGGGGAGATGTGGGGAGATGTGGGCAGTGTGGGGAGGGATTACAAGGCGTGGAGAGGTTTAGGAGGATGTTGGGGTATGTATAATAGTGGATGGTTTAATGATGAAAAATTGTGTGATAGTAGTTGTGTGTGATATGATTTCGGTTTTATTCTGAAGTTCACACAAGTTTAGCTGTATCCTGCAGGTATACACTTAGAGCACATATTCAATAATTGTCCAATGTATAGTGTTAGTCCTGTATGTTATTATCCTTTGAGTTCACATTGTCCTGAATGTTGCTGTTGCTTTGGGAGCATGAAGATAGGCTCAAAGAGCAAAGGCCCTATAGCCTAGTGTCCTTATGGCCACATGATGATGGCGTTTCAGCGAGACCTGCTGGGTGGTTGGGTTGTCTCTATCTCAACGTTCCTTCATTCCTGACCAATCCTTATGACCAACCTATCAAGACTGACTTGATCGGTGATAGCTGAAGCTCTTATACGTTTGATACAGGATGTTTATGTCAGTCTCTGACCAGTCATGCCTGGTCAGCATGTCCCTGGTTTGTCATGGGAAATCCCAGCTTCTGTGGGTTGTTTCTGTGACGCAGACTGCTACGTCACTTGGGTCTGTGCGTCAGATCGCTGTTACACTCATAAGATAAATGGGTTTGTCCCTACATCCGGGTTGAGGCGGGATCGCGAGTTGCAATGTCTCTTATGTTTCTTTACTTCTTATTACATTTTAGTTTCAATATTACAAATTCTATATAGAAATTATACATCATGACTTTAGCAATATGACAACTGAGAGTGGAGGTAGGTATTTGAAGCTCTAGCAGGTGGAGTATAGAGAGTTGTGGAGAGGTGGTTAGAGGAGTGCAAAGGCATTGGGATGGTGGGACATATGGGAGATGTGAAATGTGAAAAACTATGATGTGGTGTGTGTGGGAGGTGGAGGGGGAGGTTCAGAGATGTTTAAGAGATATGAAATAGTCCGTTTTGTTTTTTTCTATTTGTGATTTCTTTTTCGCAACTGAAACATCATATTCACGGAAATTGCAAGACATTGTGACATCGTCATATGCACATCCATGTTACATTTTACGTATGAAACTATTCATTTTGTCAATGCATGTTTGTCAATGCATTTTTCGTTCTTCAAAATTAAGCACAATGTTCCTTGAACTACCGAAGGCCTCAACGCGTTTTGTGAATTACTTTCTGAAAACTTCTGTATACATCGCCGTTAAATATGAATATTGTTGCACGCATTTTGAAATAAAAGGACTGAAATCTATGTATTTTGCTTGGTAAAAATGCATTTGTTCAAAAGACATAACATCAAAAGGACATCCCATTAGTGTAACAATGAATGAGGCGCATAGTGCTGGAGTTCTGGAGAAGAAAAGAACAAAGCTCTTACATGTAACGAGCAAAGGCTTTTCAAGATGAACAAACATCCCTGTTCGGACGTAAAATGTGCAACTCTGTGCTCCTTCAAAGGCACGAACTTGCCAAGAACTTGAATCTGTCAAAGAAACGCCAGGCTGCTGAGTTACGGCTGAAATACAAACTAAAACGAAAGAGAAAAGTAATAAACAACCCGTTGAAATTCATGACAACGTGGCGATTCGTCGCAATAGTCACCACCTTCTCTTGCTACCCAATGCGAGCGATAATTCGTGCTTTTTTTTTTATTATTCATATGCAAGATTTGTACAAGAAAATTTAATGCGTATGGCGGCCAACTTATACAAATACATAAACTACAGGATTCGAATTCAAATCCGATAAAGTAGTGACAGCAAATGCCAAGATGTGTTTGTTTGCATCCCTTCACATATCAATACATGTACTATTATGACGTAGGAATGCATATCAATTGACTCATACATACATATTTATGTCCACAAGTCGCATTTCCAACAAGGGATAATTAGGCAAAAAGTTGGTAAGAAAAGTAGAGTTGTTGTACAGCTAATGACGTGTTTATATTCTAAACACGAGGACATAGTATGTAAAGGGACAGCTGCCATAAGCACAATGCATTTAGGGGTCTTGGTAAAGGTGGGTTTACACCAAGCGATCGTTGACATTTCCTTCTGAAAGTCCGCGAAGTAGGTCAGTTTACTGTTTGGTTGTAATATATCGTGTTCGAGTCTCTCAGTCTCATGTTATATCTACGGTGTTTGATGCTAGATTAATGTATATTCCAAACCGATAGTATTGTTGCTCATGCTTCATAATAGCTGATGATGAATAGATTGATGTGAATTGATACTTATGTTCCAACAATCCTTTAACCAACTTGAAAGGCCCAGTATCAAAGACATATTCAGCGCCGTCATAGTTATGTACATGTCTATCCTACTGCATGGTAAAGGAAACGCATTAGATTTGCGACTATTCAATTGGTGTGTCATATTACACTTTTTCTCTTGTATGTTAACGGTTTAGTTTTAGGACTACGATTACAATTGAATGCACTGCGTTGATCGTAGAATTGCTGACCAGATGTAGATTGGTTGTATGCAACTACTAAACCAATCGGACAGTAGATTCTAGCCTTCAACGGTCGGTGTGAACGTGGCCTATACAGAGTTAACACACTGATCTACGTATGATGCACGTGACGTGGTGTTTAACATCGGCTACACAAACTCTTCATTTAACTGATGTTACTGCCGATTGTCGACGGTTTTATCATTCCGAAGAGATACGTTCCGTAACCAACATTATACATGCTCGCTACACTCTCCAATTAATTGTGAAAATGTGGAGTGGGAAAAAACAGCCCCCTGTTAATTCTGTATGCCGACTGTTAATTCTGTATGCTCAGTGTTCTTACGGTCCAATAGATGGTAACAATAGTCGCCGATTGGCGGCAGCACCGCCACCTGGGCTGCTAAGGGCGATAATAGAGAACAAAGACGTCATTTCAGCAGGAGGAGGCTATAGTATTATTTGTGGCCCGCCTTGGCCGCTACAAAACATCCTCCACCATAATGCCATTTGCCCATCGCCGCTATTGCAGCCTCACGGAGAGGGGCGGGCTACTACTGCACGCAGCGGGTCTGAACAACCAGCTAATTTGGCGGATATTTAATATCCATATTAAAATCACTTATTAGCTATCACTCAATTATCCTCATCATTTTTCTATTACTGCAATGAAAACAATTGCCCGCTCCGACTAACACAATTTGCCCGGGCGCGGGCCCACCGACCGCACACACAAGATTTAATCAAAAGGCAATTTTCCCCTCATTATCGGGCCTAATGGTCTTGTTGGTTCTCCTGTCCGCTCCCCCCTACTCCCTTCTTACCCTCGACCCCCTTCCGCATCCTCCTCCCTTCCCGGCATGCTCTTGGCTCCTTCATACGGGTCCCGACCCGGACTTGGTCACGCGGAAGAAGACGTTCACCGGTGACCGCGTCACCGCCCCCTAATCCAATCCCTGCGCGGCCCTCGGCCCGCACTACAGCCAGTCACCCCTCCTACCGGCCGGCCCACGAACCAGCCGGCGGAAACGCCATCCGAGCATGCGCGCAGGGCATTGTCGGTTGTAGCCGGCAGAGGGCGGCGTTTCCGGCTTAGAGCAGCAGGGGATTCTGGGAGGTTTTCTGGCGGTAATACAGCGCCGACAAAACTTTCTTTCTGCCGCCGCCCGATAGAAGGCGCTCCCGGCGCTCCGCACACAATTGCCTATAGAGGGGCTGCATTAGGCCGCCGTGGTCTTGGTAATGCGATAAAAGGCGCCGCAAGAATGCGGATAATCACTTTATATTAGGCTGAATCAGTATGCAAATTGGACGGCCGTTCTGCGCCGGCCCATTTCATGCAAAATTGAGTTTAATTATAAATTTTATCGGCCGAAATTAGATTTGTCGTGGCCAGGGTATAAGGCGCACAATATGAGAGGGGAATCTTTATGGCATTTCGCGGCCGTTCCGCCCTCCGAGTTTTCTCAATTTTGCCCCAATCCTGGTTGATTTGTCGGGCGGCGGGCCCGGCCTGTGTTGTGCAATTGCCGGTATGGCGGGCGGCGCGCGGGGAGAGGGGAGCGGGACAAATCAAAGCATGCGTTAGGCAGAATGAACGTCTTTGACTGGGCATGTTTTCCTTCTGCGGCCCAATTACTCACGCCTAATGAACATTATGAAACATAATTTCATGATCCTATTTACCAATTTGCTCTAAATGATCCGATTACATGGTCGGCGACGCCAATAATTGGCAGCGTGCCCACAAAGATAGGGGGCGGGGAGGGGCAGGAAGGGGCGGGGAGGGGTGGGACGGGGAGGGATGGGGAGGGGTGGGGAGGGGCGGAGAAGGACAGATACAGAAGAAATGGAGAATGTTTTTTCTACAATATGTTGAAAGGGATCTTCCCATTGTGTGTTTTCGTTCTCTTCTATCTCCTGTGCATATATATGTATACTTCATAACCCCTCCCCTCCCCTCCCCATCCTTCACAGAAAGTTTTGTATGTATCCTCCCTTCCCAAACGTCACATTTTCTGTGTTTAAAGAGCATTCTGCGTTCTCAGACGGGTAACGCACCCTCGGGAAATACAAATGTCACCGTGACTCCACATGTACATTTTTCAACAATTGGAAGCCAACCTTTAGCTCTAAGTAAAAATCCATATTAAAACTTCCCCTTAAGTCAAAGTGTCTTGGAGTTAAAAAAAAAACAGAACAATTTATCAACACAATATTTCAACACATTTCTAAACACAAATTCACCTCGGTCAGCCCTTTTCTCCCATACTTTTAGATGACCTGTCTTCACCTTCCTGGCCACTCGGAGGTCGGGCCCTTTTCACATCAGAGTATCCCCTTCAGCCCCACGGTCTCCTCCACCCTCCCGGTCCCCGCCCCTCCCCATGGCGTGTCCCGCCGCCCCTTGTCACGGGCCTCTTCACACTCAGGGCGCGTAACGCGATACCTTGTAGGCCGCGTGTGTCCGCGCCCACAATAAGCGCCATTCACGCACCGCCCGCCTCCCGACACAAGAATACGCGCCATGCTCCCCGCCGCCCAGAAAACGTCGTTAGAAAAGTTGCCGCCCAGAAGTGGAAAAAGATAGAGGTAGAGGGACAAGTTTCCCCTGCCGCGCCACTGTTCACAATTCAGTTATGGTCCCGTGCCGCAAAAGCCACGCGTGGTTTGGGGCCGGATGGACGCGTGTCAATCGCGTTAGGGCCGTCAATCCGCGCGTCCTTTCGCTCATCAGAGTGAGCCGACCCGGGCGTAGAAAGGGCCCGCACACACGCCCCGCGCCGCGCCCAAAGATGCCGCGCCCAAAACGCCGCGTCCATTTTCCCCCTGAACAGTGCCCGGCGCGGCTTTACCGCCCCTCCTTTTTGCCGCGTGACTGGACGCGTAACGCCATGTTGCCCCTCTGTCTATCTACGCGGGCGCGGGGCGGCGAGGCGCGCGGCAGTGTGATAATGGAGAGGTATGATTGTGTTCTGCGCCGCCCCTAGCCGCCCGCCCTTGGTCCGCGCTTTGACCACGCGGGCCCCTCACATCAAAACGCTGCCCGCCAAAAGCGCCGCTACAACCCGCTCCTAATTCAATCGCACCAAAACGCGCATTGCAGCGGGCATCAATCGGACCCGTTCTTCCCTTGTCGATCTGAGGGACGAATGGGGCCCGGTGGGGTGGTCGGGTGGGGCTGGGGCAGGACGGAGATGGCTACCTATAGTTCGATTGTGAACAACTGTGCATGCGCGCAACGATACTTTGGGCATCGAGAGAAAAGCAATTCATTTTGCTCGTGTTCGATACAATTAATTTGCTGCCAACTCCAGTTTTACATAGTATTCTAAAGCAACTCATTAAGAGCTCTTTGTCACTTATTAACGTCAATTTCCATCCAGGGTCTATAACAAAACAGTGCAAGTGACACGCTGTCAAAGGACGTAAGTAGTACAACAAAAGTAGGGTTTTGTGCGGGCACAATATCCCACTTCATAGTTGACACAAAGGATGTAGGACAACATCATAATTATAACAACATGATTATGTAGTCCAATGCAAAGCAATTAATCAATTAGCTTAGATAAGCTTAAGCGAACAATAGAAAACACTGACAATGACTCGTTATGTGCTGTATTTAAAAAGGCGTGCATAAAAACAATGTTGATGTAAGTAGTATATGAAAAAATATTTTTTTAATCCTTTAATTAGCACAATAAATATTCTTTTATTACTCTGGTACCCCTCTAGCGGATATGTATGAAACAGCGTGTTAAGAGATGGTTCCAATGGAACAGGGCCTAAAGAGTTGTATACAAAGCGTCTATGGGAGGGTCCACTGCACAAACTCGTAATAAAATATATAATTATATTTATGAGGGTGGATAAGGAGCACAAATCCTCAGGTTATTCCTGCATCATTTCAACAGTTGAATTGGAAAAAAATGGAGAAACGGTAATACTTGGATAATAGTTACAAACATCATCTTCGATTAATCATGAGCTGAGATTAAAAACTGAACGTATATCAAAAAGATATGCAGTGTATTTTAAGGTCTTTTTGACCCCCCCCCCCCCCCCCCTAAAAAAGAAAGAAAGAAAAGAAAGAAAAATGAAAAATGAAAGAAAAATCGCCCCCCCCCCCCCCCCACCCGCCCTACCCCGCTGGGCATCAGGTTTTTCTCCCTTCATCCCCCACTTCAAGCACTGCCCCCTACCGGCCGTGTCAATTGTCAATCATCTCTCAGACGGAGCCCACCCCTCCCGGACCCCTGCCCGCCTTTGACGACAACTTTTCCCCTTACGGCCACTTCGCTTGCCACAACTTTACCGTCCCCTGTAACTTCCCCTCTGCCTTGTACCCACTTTTCTAGTTTGGTCAGTGGTTATTATACCCGTAAGAAGTGGCCTCTGTAAGCCCTGCTCGCTGGTTCAGGCTGCCTGTAAAGGTCCCCGGGCCCTGTTTGAGGTCTCATTCTCAATCTGCGTCAGACCGGCCGCCACCCCCCGGGCTGGGGGCCCCGCCTCAGTGGGCCGACTCAGGGTTAAGTATGGGGATTGGTTCTTGGACCTGTACCTCTATTAGCCTGGCAGTGTTTACCTTTGAACATGCAGATAGTATTTATTTTGAATAGATGTCACAAGGAGTGACTCTCGCCCATGATTTGTTGATGATTACGGCAAGATGATTCTTGCAGTCTTGACATTTCATACAAAAAGAGCGATTCGACGTACAGAGGCATTTGGAGAATATGAACTGAAAAATCTAATAATGATATCCCATGAGACGTATTTAAAGAATAAATCACAAAAATAGAAAAATAGAACTAGAAAATAGATTAAAATGCAAAATTATTTCCGTTTGACCTATCTCAGATGTACAAATATAGCTCCAAGATTTCCAAGATTAAGTCCAAGATTTATTATTCAGAGTAAATGGTATGCAGGGTCATAGAGACATATATCTTCCGATCCTGATTTAAGATTGACAAAAGTGGTTCCTCGATCGTAGGTATTATGATTGTGTCCTCTTATTATATATCCCCCCCTCCCCCCTTTAAAAGTCGTAATATCCAGAAACATAAGTGTGCGAATAAAGATTAGTTTTGAATGTGATTCGTTAAATTATTGAGATAAGTCCATGTCTTTGCATGCTTTAGGCCTATTCTTTTGTGTTCACCTACAAGTCAAAACACGACTGTCTGGAACCTCCATTTATTGAGTACATTAATTTTATTGAGGACATTAATAAGCTGGAATTAACTTAAAGAGAACTCCCTCAAGATATTATGGTAATTTGTGATTGAAAACGGTCGACAAAGACAGAAATAATTCCACTGGAAGCATGCGGATAATGGACTCACATCACGAGGGTCACGTGATTCGTCTCGACCAATCAGAACAGGCTAAGTAGGTCATGTGACGCGTTTCAACCAATCAGAGTGCCCAAGGTGGCCGTCTAATTATGTCTGACATGTAACAGGACGTAACGGAAGTGTTGGGCCCGCCCCCTGCCGCCCCCATTCCAGCACCAGATGGCGTGTTAGAGGAGTAAACCACTCTATTATCGCTCAGCCTGCAGGGCAGGGTGTCCTGGGGAGGGGCTGTTTTTGGCCGCTGGGGGGTCTCGTTGTGTTTGCCTTTCTGCTGCTTAATGCCCATACTGCAAGTTGTCGAGATATTATTAACAAGAATAATACATTGATAGAATGGAATCTGATTCAGCTTAATGTGACTTATCTGTAGCAGAGGGCTGTTTATGCATAACAGTAAGCGTATGGGAAGGTTACTGTAGTAAGGAACTGCTCTTTATTCAAGTAAGAGCAAAATAAATGCAAAGCTAAAATTTGTTATTTGTCCCTTTCATACTTATCATGATATCTTCTGACTTAAGACGATATGATATTATGTTTATGTAGCAATGGAAGAAAAAAAGTTTATGCCTATTTTTATTGTAATCTAGGCTGCTACTTAGTTTGCTTTTTAAAACACAATATTGATATTTAGTGATATCATAGACATGTACAAATGTTTGTCTGTGGTGATACAGTGTATGATAATATTATGAGGCAAAAAACATGTTTGTGGTTGCTGTGTATTTCTTTTTATACACAATAGTCACTTAAACATGAATGATGTATACGTGCTTGAAGGTGACCATGGAAGTGTGTATGTGTATGTGTTATTGTCTGTCATTCTCTCTGTCTGTCTGCCTGTGCATGTGTATTGTGTGTCTGTGGCTTTATTGATGTTTGTGTCCGTATCGGTGCTCATGTCTGCACAAGTGTGACTGAATATTGCTGCAGTATGTATGGCTGTGTGTCTGTGTAAGTAAATGTATATTGGAGGTGTCTGTTTGTGTGTGTGCATGTGTAATGTATTATGTTGTGTGTGAGTGCCAATGTCTTATTCGGCCTAGATTATTTCTGAAAAGTTAGACAGCAACTTCAGTTTTACATATCAAGTCAGGTAAACTTACTATTCCAATATTTAAAGGGATTAAGAGGATTATGAGGTGAAATGGCATGACGGTGTACTAATTCTGTGACATTAGCTATTCTCATTACCATCCCTTAAACATCTCATCTTCACCTAATATCCAAATGATGATATGAATATCTTGGAAGTTCCCTGGATTACAAGGGAGACCGTAGGATATATATTTTCCTATTGTAACCAGATTAAATAACTCTGAAATAAAAAAAAAATAGTTGTTTGAACAAAATTAGAAATCTATTAGAGACCTCTGAAGCAAGTTTCAATAGGTAAACTAGTCCGAAAAGAATACATTAAAGTAATAAAAAGCACATGTCACTATGCTTATTTCAGAGTTAATGCTAGCACGCAAATGGATTCCCACTGCCAAATGCGCTCGCAAAGCAGAGGCGGTGAACATCAAATTGAGGGGTGGTTGGCAACTTTTAAGCCAAAAAGTGGGGTTGGTGAACTATCTCAATATTTCCATATAGGCTAATACAACATAGGGGCAATAACTTGAAATTTAGCCTCCTTCCCAGTTAAAAATAATGACAAATTATTTTAAGTTTTCCTTGGCAATTTTGGCAATTTTGGTCTTTATCATGGCTTTAAGACCCATTGATTTTAGGAGGTGGTGACATACACACCCCATGAATAGGGGGCGGTCAACCAGAATTCAAGACTGATCAGTCACAAAAAGTAGGGGCGGTAGTTTGGCAGTTGGTAGTGATCTTCAGAAAGTCAGTGCCTCCCCCCACCCATTGCTAGAGGAAGACAATGGCTTTAACTTTAGAAGTCTATGGGAACTACCATTTGGCAACAGTAAAGTCTTATATTTTTAGTCGATGCTTGATGAAGATTTTTTTTAAATTTGAGAACTTTTAATTTTCTAACCAGGGGGTGCTAGTGGGCAGAGACCAAATTACATTTAAACTTGTTGTCTCAGGTGCTATATCTGTTTGTTTAAACGTTGATATACAAAGTAATTCAACAATTATTGCTCATGCTCAAAAAATAGTTTTTAGAATTAAAACTGCATATTTCACACCATGGGGCTATTGTGTGGTCATATCGGCCAGAGCAGGTAGGTTAACGTTGCTCAATTTTGTTTGTGTATTTTTTTTTCTTTACGATTTCTCCCCTCGATATGAAGACAGGAATATGAACCATTGTTTTTTAATACTATATTGTTATGAAAATGATAACAGCAAGTGCCTTGTTTCTAATTCCAATCGAAATTAATCTAGTTGTGTTCCATCGTAGGACCTCATATAAATGCCTTTAGGTTTTTTCTATTTTAAAAAATCTTAATAATAATTATGACAGTCTATACTTGGGAAACTAAATGGGAGCCTAATCATTGCATACAAAAATCATGACATTTCTGCACCTCCTTCAAATCGATCCAGATATTCAAACCATTGAAGAAATACGCGTGGCATTTTAGGAAAACAACTTAATACAATACACTCAAGGAGAAAAGAACTTTTGTATTTAAAAAAAAAACATGATAGATTAAACTTAAACACTACTCACATGTTCAACAGGGTGTCGGCCATCTTTGTTGAAGCCCTAAACGCGGCCCATTATGAGTGCCCCCAATAGGGCCCTGTCGGCCCACCCCGGCCCTGTTGGTTCAGGCGCCCCCTTAGCGCGGCCCCCATGGCCGACGGGCCCGGCCCATTCAGCGGGCGGCGTCGCCCTTTGTCGGCCTCTCAATGGGCCCCGGGCCCGAGCTGCTCAGGGACGGTCAGAGCTGCTCCTTCTTTTCTATTCCGCCTCCTCTCCTAGCTTTACACCATTGTGTTCCGATTGTTCAGGTTTCGTTGTATTTGCCTTCGTTAGAACTTGGGATTATGTGCATGGAAGGGGTGGAGGCAGGAAAACACAACATGCTGTGCATCCTTTGATAACAATGGCATGTGATTCCAATAGAGGAGCTGCTCAGAAATCTTTAGATTTGTTTAGAGGTGCTCGATCGCTAATCCCGTCCGTTCTCTCCCTGAAGCAGCCCGCCTCTTGTGTCTCAATTGTTTAGGTTTCGTTCTAATTGGTCTGGTTGAAATCAAAAGGGTTTGAACTTGAAACCTATAATATTGCTCTACCTGACGACTACTTAAAATTCTGAAACCACCATAGAAAACTTACATTGTTGGTGTGTAGCTGCAGATCCAATATTTTGAAGATGGAAATGCGCGTTCTACAGTATAATACATCAAAGGAGGCCCACTAGAGTCAAGACTGTAACATCTTATATCTGAATATAGAAATAATACCAAGCCGGTGGTATACCAATTATTGAGAAGTATACCAAGTATTGAGAATCTACAATGGTACTCCAGTATTTCCAAAAAGAAATGCTAAGAAAAATAAAACAGAAATCAACAAGATGGTGAAACCCACCTGGTCGACAAAGCAATGTAAATACAGGCAGGGTACCCGATATTAACAACTTGTTATGTTAGTGTGGGGATGAATACTGAAATCATAAATGAGTCAAAGGGAGCCCATCCCAGTTTACATCAACAATAAAGTCTGCCACGAAATAATCTCAAAATTGCTTCCATGCTTATTCCCTTAAGACAGTTGCATGAAACAAAATTGGTCAAAACAATTTGGTTGAGAGATTGCCCCTAAAATTTCTAACATGTAACTTTATATTTTGGACTTTTCTCCATAGGAACCAATGGTAATTAGCCTGTCAGCCCAACCTTTAATGTCCAATCCTATTTTGGCATAAAAGACCTCATTTTGAATGGCTGAAAAAGCTACAAATATGTCAGTTAGTGAAATCATAATGTTTTATCAGTCCTTGGGAATATAGAAAAATGTAGTTTTTGCTTATTTCAGTAACCCAACCCTAGGATACAAGGATAGACTTACACGGTACTTTTGTCTAACCCTTGTCCAACCCTGGGATATACCCAATGTGGGATGGGCTTATATTGCCTTACACGAAAAGTGATATGAGAGGGAGCCGAGGTAGACCTATACCCCCAATATAACCAACTATCCAAGAAGTGACGTACCATTGACGTTCTTTAACTAGTTAACAATGTTCTGTGACGTTACTAAAACGTTCTGCGACGCCACATCTGTGGCTGGCCAACTTGCTCTCGCTGGACGGGTCCACATTTGATGAAGAGGTATCCCCATCTAATAGATTCAATTGTGTTTGGGAAGTACTTGAAAATACCATAAAAACATTTACCGACGATTATGTCAATGAAAATAACAATATTCGCATATATTTGAACAAATAGCATTGTGTATTTGCGTAAGTCAATTACTTGCAATTAAGTAAATATTGTTAAAGTAGACGTAGGATATCTCTGCTCAAGGAGAGGTGCTCGAAGATGGCACATTGTGAATCATCTTGCTGAAATACATAATAATTATGTAGTTATTTCATAAAATGTAGGCCTAAGAAAAGGCGTAAGTAGAACCATTCAAGTTATTCTTATTGTTATTTATTCTCTCAAAATCTGCATTAAATATGTTGTTTCTGCTGACTTTTTTTCCAGGAAATGCCACTTCCAATCTGGCAGCAGTTTCTTATAGTAAATTAGTATACTGCCATCACAACTAAAATGTCGTGAACGAACAATTTACTTTTCATTTTCATTCTGTTGTACTTCCCCTTTCCATAAGTTTTTTCTCTGGGATTCCGAAAATCATGGCTAATTCTCTTGCCAATAAAAAAGTGTTTGAGGCGTGCATTTGTGTTTAATGTGATTAGCTGCCCTGGCCAGTGCATAGAAATACTAACCCGGAGCTTACATTTCTCACCACGCTCAAACGCCGCCTTGAGACCCCTTGAAACAGGGCTTTAATTCGATTACTTCTCCCCCTAAATTATCTCAATAACCGCCACTCAAGTCGCCTCCGCGTCACAGAACGTCCGACTTGGCGACAGATGCGCGACTAATCGGCGCAGTTAACTTCCTGTGGCGAGCAGACGACAATTGACGCCTTTCGCGCCACACAATCCGTCGCCAGATCTCGCACGGGACGAGAGGAGAGCGCTCCGTTGGGATTTGGGGCCGGGGACAAAGAAGGAGCGCCGGTGAATACTTAGAAAGTAGTTCGACAAAGACAGCAGCCCCTGGATACAGGAGACATGCAATAAAAGTCGTCTGCTAGTAATAAAAGAAAATTCCGCAAGTCGCTTCTATATTAAATCTCGTCACAAGACAATTGGTCACGTTGATGACAAGACTTGACGATTAGCGAATAAGAAGACAACTCATCAAGGCTGCCTTTAGCGACATATATGCGCGGAGAATATGAAAGTTTGTGTGAACTATGGGGCACAATGGTGGCCCATCTCTCCCCAATTATCGCCCTATAGGGTATGCATAAGGCGTATGCTGGAGGCTGGCTGAAGACACAGTAAGTTTGGTTACCTTGGTTACTCTGTTGATTGAAACATGCATATTGTCGAGGTGGCGTGTTCTGAATAGGGGTCCGAACATTGAGTGAACAAATAGCGACGTAAAGTATGTCCATTATAACTGGAACTGCTGCAAATTGCCTCCCAAGTAACAAGGGCTCGTGTTCTGCACGTTGGTAACTCGGGATCCAAGAGGCCACACACGTGATTTAGATCCGTGTCCTACTCGGGATTCTGTGGACCTCATTTCTGGTGTTTCCAACGTGTTTTAAACACGAGTTTTTGACACGAGTTTTAAGATATAAAACTCGTGTTTTTGTAATTACTTTATAAAATAACCTTCTGAGGATCGACCTGGGGACCCTTCACACACATTTCCAGCACTCTACCACTGAGCTATTGAGGAACGAGATACCAAATGAGGTATGGCAGTCGTATTTCAACAGCATAGCACATTGATATCAAATAGAAATACAGGTATTGCTTATTCAGATGCTGCATAACAATTTCGTTTTATATTTGATATAGTATATTTAACTATTATATGTTAAGGAAATTCAACCAACCAGTTTAGCGTGAGTTTGATATGTGTTAGGTTGGTGTTTTTCTCAGGTTAATTATGTAAACTAGCCAGTCATAACTAAGGTAAAATTCAGGTAAAATTAGTGGAATACACATACGTTACACTGAGTCTACACATGTCTTAAACTGGTGTCCCAGGTTGAGGCTTTTCTCAGAGAATTCACAGGTTTTAACACAACATCAGTATTACACATAAATAACACATGTTAAAACTAGTGTAAAACACATTGTTTACTTGGGGATTACCATTTCACCAGAATATCCTGAGAATGACAGAAGAATGTAAAAATATTGATACAGCCTTGATGATATGTAATTTAATGTAGAATAATGGAATTTACCACAGAACATAAATAAAATTGGATTTTGAATAGAAAATAACAGAGGTAGTTTTCTATGTATAAACTACCAGTAAAAAGTTGTAATATACTAACATTACTCGCAGATGTGAACAGCACCAGTATTACACATATTTAACACGTGTTAAACTAGGTAAAAAACGTGTCCTGTTTGCTGGGCTTCTAAATACACATGTACATGCACACTGCACTACACAAAAGGCAAGGAAATGATCATGGAAATGGTAAAAAGACATTGGCATAAGCCCAGGACAATAAAAAAAAGTTACGTTAATGATTTAATGATATTGAAACAAATCTGGTGCAAGAGGATATGGAAACAATAACTGCTAATGTATAAATTATATAGACCTTGTGCAAACGTGGTCACGTGATCACTCTTTGGTAATAACCACGTGGTGAGACCACATGGCAAGGGAATAAATAAAAATACCGGTCCATGAAATGGAAGTGAAAACTAATTGCTAAATATTATGCAACAAGACTATATTTTGAAAAATTCTACTTTAGATGGTTCAGAATTTTTAATAATAATGATTATAAACTGATCACTGATATGGTGACCAGCCCATTATTGGCAGTTGGGACGTCTTTGCACAATGTCTATAGAAGTCTATACAGGCGTTAATGTCCTGTGTTTCAGGTGTTCGCCAATAGAAGACCGTTTCAATCCACTGATTTCTGCCTTGGTTATACAGAAGGCAAGAAGTTTCAAAAGACATTATAGCGTGTCAATAGGCCATTTGCCTTGATATTGATTCCAGATATTCGTTTATCAAATTGCTGGTGAAAGGCAGGACCATAAGAACGGATATGGGCACAAAGGCCATGGCCAATATTTTACTCAACAAAAGAACAAATCTAGGAAAGCTCAAATTGATTTGATGTTATCTCATGAATGAACTTTTTGAAAACAATAAATTGGGTGGGGGGGGGGGTCGCACCAATATATAAAGTGTGGATTTAGAAGGAACCCAGGGGTGCATCCTAGGTCCGCCACTGATTCCCATATGTTCATGAAAAGTATGTAGCATATGACATTGTGACGCCCCCTCAAACTCGACTGCAGATTGAGGGGTATCCTGGGTTACAGCACTAATAATCCAAATATCAAGAACGTTAGTCAAAATTGACAGACTTTCTTAAAATTTTCATAGCTATGTATATGCTCAACATTGTGTTAGTCATCCCTGTTTAACCTCCTTTGTGATATGCTACTGGGAATTGCAACCTTAGCCTCAGTCATACTGACAAAATAACTAAAATAGGATTCGTCTGACATGAAAACAAAATGATTGTTTCAGTGTGTTCTTTCATGAAGAAATCTAAAATGAATAATGAGAACAATGTTGGTTTTGATTTACCAGTCTTACGTTATGATAATTTTGGTTAGTCATTATGTTTAGTCTCTAAAGTGAGCCAGAAGATTGCTATGTACACAAAGAAATGTTTAGTAAAAACCTTGTCTGTAATCGATAGATGATCTCCAATAAGTATTGTTCCATTTTCCCTGTACCATAAACTTAGATTTGCAGCAAACGTTATGCGATGATGGATATACACAATACGTTTTGAGAATTCTATTTCCTTTTATATGGCCACATACTGGCCATGGGATCAGTGAGATGGTCCTCTGACCACTTAGTCATTTTGCCTAAGTTGGCAGCGTTTACTAACACTATCCTAGCCCTATACTTGGTGGAGGAGATTTATGAATGTATGCCCAATCGCACTCGGTTTTAGTACTTAGCCCTTATGCTGACCCCCCCCCCCCCCCCCCCCCACACACACTCTTTTGAAAATCCTGTATCTGCCCCCTGACATGACTCAGTCGCTACTGACTAAGTTTCAGGTTCATAAGATTACCAGTACATGGTTGGTCTTTAATAATACTTTGGGATATGTCAACATAATGTTGACATGTGGAATCTTTGTTGGATCAGCTTTCAGTTTTGAAAATCTTAGGGTGACACTCTTTTTCATACGCATTTTTTGGTAGATCAGAAGTCCTTGCCATATTCATTGCCCTGAACAACCGCAACCGCAATATTAATACACAATACTGACACCTAGTGAGCACATAGGTAAGCAGCGCTCGTCTTCAAACCAGGACATTGACGGGGACAGGGACGCACGACGAACATAATTGTCATTTAGGTATGAGAATGATATTTCTGAAACTATTACGTCTACCGGTGCCCCGATCTTTGAATATCAATCCACAATTTATGAGATCGAAGTATGTGCGCTAGCTATAGGCCTCATGTACTGATGATCCTATTGTAATTACTTTGTGTGCTATAGGTATTATGATGCTACTCTTTTATCAAAGTCAAATTCAATTTGAACTTGTGTATAAAAGTCATGCCACAGATTATACTGTGTACTGTTTACTGTGCTGTATACTGTGTGCACCGGAGCAGAACCCCTCCCAAAGCTCTACTCATTTACTAACTGCTCGATTCAACAATTCTGGAAGGCAAATAACTTTATTACTTTTCTGTTTCCACCAACTGCCCTTTTCACCAACTGCCCTTGGAGTATAATCATGAAATCCATAATTACACAATATAACAGTGTTTCAAATGTCATTTCGCTTTCTATAACAAATATACAGACCATGGATAAATAATTATATTTTTTCTCATTTCCTAGATTGATCCTAATTTCAACAATTGTCCCACATATGAGAAGACCAGTGTTGCTAGCTTTGACTCCAGCGCCACGATTTTGAAACTGTCCTGAACCTGACTTTTTGTCTTATAGTATTGCGTCCAATTACACGTAGAATCAAAAGCCAATTACACACACATTCATTTATTATGCATTACACACACATATATATAAAGTAAATCCATGTGCTTTAATGTCCTTAGGACATTAATTTATTTTCTGATAAATAGAGCATTCCGTCCTGTTTCTAAGAGAAAGTCGTAAACAATTAAACATCGCAATACCTTAAAATGAATAGTAAGACTGAAATGTTACTTCCTGTGCAATTGATTGGACTCACATAATTGATATTTATTTCTGGAACCATGACATGACAAAATCTTTATTCCAGGCCTTTTTGAATAACAGGTGTTAGTTATGACATGCATGTGAGGTTATTATGACAAAGTGGCCGACCATTTAAACTAATAGAGATGGAGAACCCCTTCCCACCTTTTAGCTGAGGCCCCAAGCACTGAACAAGAAGTGAGTGTCTCAAACATGAGAGAGAGACATGCCCCCCCCCCTTCTTTTGCTGGACGACCCCCCTTTTGTGCATGCGTATGCGTGCGAATGTGTGACTTTTCAGTCTGTAAGTTGGCCCCCTTTTCCAAAGTCCTGATCCTCCCCTGCATAGATACACTTATTGTTCAATTATAAGTTGCGGAAAGTTTGCAAAGGTATCGTCTGTGGCTCTTATTAGTGGTCTGCCAATGATACTTCTTCTCACAACTGTCCCCTCGCCATCCCCTCCCCATGCCACCTCAACACGCCCTCACTAAAGCGTCCACAGAGTCCTCTGGCGGCGGCGTCTCCCTTTCGGGGTATTTTGCCGGGAAAATGACAGCAGTAGCAGACGACAATCAGACGGTGGTCTACACTGGTTGCCGGCCTCACTTGACGTTAAGTCGGAATTACCTCTCGGCCAAATCACGACACTACTGTTACCGGCCTTTTAGGCGCGAAGGGCGTGCGGGGACGTGGGACGCAGGGCGGGTGGGGGCGGGGGCAATAGAGTCGGTGCTACAGCTCACATACATCCTCCAGACAGACTCAAAAGGGAGTATTTAACCGAACCAAGGATGCAGGATAAGAAAGGATAGGGATATTGATCTAGGGTCTAGATTCGTAGGCTTGATTAACTTTTAAAACTTGTAATCATTCCAAAAAAAATATCTATTGATTCATGTTACAAGGATTATCTTACTTTTCAAATTTGTATATGGGGATTTGGGAGCATATATCCTACTCCTTTACAGTCAATCGTGTGTCATAATTGGGTTCACAAACAGCCAATACCCTTCTTGCAAATATGCTAGATATGAATGACAAAACAACCTCTGTGAAATGGACTTGCATTCACTGGTTGGACACGGAATCTAGCTATTCATTGTAGTCATTCGATGCAGGAGTATTGATCAATTTCTGATAATACCATCTGATTCTGATTCCTATTTGAAAAAAAACACATTTCCTAAGATTGTCTTTAATTTTCCCAATCACAAACCAGTCTCAACCGAGCACAATTGTATACATACTTTAAATATCTTTTTTCAATAATGAATCAAGTGAGTGTGTAGCATGGAAAAGGATCTATGGGAACACATGGAAGGTGGGCGAAAATAGGGGACTGGGCGCTGTCATTGGCGCCCTCTTGTGGGCCCTCAGTGACACGGAAAGTGTCCGTGTCGCCCGGTAAGCACGCGACTTAATGGAGTTGTGGCGCCCGCACTGTCGCCGCCACTAGTCATGCATTGGCCGGATATAACGGCTAAACAAATTTTGCAAATGTGGCGACAAATAGAAATTGGCGGTAATTGATTGTAATAGGCGCGCTGCACTTCCCGTGATGCCGCAGCAAATGGAAGCACGCATATGGGGGGACAGGGGAGGCAGCGGAGGGAAATGGATATGGCGAGAGGAGAGGGCGGAGGGGTAGAGAAAGGTTGTCGAGAGGGATGTGGAGAGCTTTCTGAGGGCTCTGGGGTAGTGTCTTTTTAGGCGGGGATAGTGGCGCCCCCTCGCGTGATGTGTGAATGATAGCCTACATGGGCGATAATTGGGGCGGTGAATGAGCCGCTCGCTGGGCGACAATATGAGCAAATGGCGAGCAGTGCCATTAGGCCAGGACGCCGGGTCGGGCGTCTTCTTGGCGTGACGTCTTCTGGGATAGGTGTCACCCCCAATTCCCCCACCCCCTCACCCCCACCCCCCAATACGGTAACCATCCCTTCCAATTCGTCACCGACAACTCGCATTCGCTGCCTTTCAATTTGCAAGGCCAAGCGGAAGCGGAAATAAACAATTAAGGCTAATTATAGGCGGACAGAGACGGGTCGATGCGCGCGCACCCCCGAGCCCCCCGCCGTCGCCGCGCGCCGATTCAGTGGTCCGGAAAAGGCGACAAATCGCCGGGCGGGGCGAAGTAATCGAATGATGTTGCTTATAAACACGGGGATACAACGGACTAACTCACTTAGCCGGCTCAATATAAAGTAGTTGTGAGGCAAAGCGCGCCCCAATAGCCCCTTTATTAGATCGTGCGCCGTGAAGATAGCCTTCATTTACAAGTAAATGCGCTTCCGCTGCGTCCATTACGCGCATTCAGGCCCACTGTCCGCGCATGCGCCGTGCGCTATTGACAATTTACTTAGGATGTCATAATAGGAGCGGCGCGTCAAGCCCCAGAAATTAACTTAGCCGCGGCAATCAATGGGCATGCGCAGAAGGGGTGGCCGGCCCTGAAAGCACCCTCTTAATTTGAGAGGGGGCGATGGCCGGGCTTTGTGAAGGACGCGCCCCTCCCCCGGCTGCCCACCACTGGCCACGACCCGTCGCCGCCGCCAAATTGAAATCCAATGAAGAGCGGCTCGTCCTGACTATTGGCAGCTGTTTCAAGGACCGCTCTCGGCGTCGGGGGCGGGGGCGCCTCCTGAGGGGTGCAGAGAAGGCGGGTGTGGGTGTAGAGTGGGAAATTCTCCCGGTTTCCAGAAATTTTAATGTTTCCTTTTTCTCTTAAAGTCTCCAGTTTACAAAGGTCATCTTGTGAACTCTGTCGTATATCTCCCGTCTTACGGAGAAGTATCGATAGGGGAGATCAATTAGGCTTGTTTTTAGGGGCAGAAAACCGTGTCTGTAGAAAAGTGTTCTAATCCAGAGAAGAACAACAGTCGTACTCCCATTTTTGTTCCTCCCAAATTAGCCGATGAGTGTCCATTTTAGAACCCTTAGCAATAGTGATTGCAGTCGAAGCATCGATGTAGTTAGAAATAGCAGGAGACAGCGATAATTTGTTAGGAATTGTGCGCAATGTCGGGGAGCGGACACTAGGAAACTCCTGGAAGATATGGGAGATCTTAACATCTATAGGTGAGAAGGAGTCGGAGGACGTCTGGAGCCGATAATGGCTGATTTACCTTGTCTAAAGGTGTCAAGCATCATTGGGATCACAGATTCATTGAAGGTTGCAAAGTTGAAAGTTGTTGTGAGGTATCAGTCTGAGTTTTTCGTTGCCAAATATTGGTATGACTATTGCCCTCGAGGTCTGACGGCCTAAACGCTGGAGGTCTTTGACAGTGTCCCAAAGAGATAGATTGTGTCTGCAGGTTTTGTTGACGCGAATTGTCGGTAAGTATCAGTAAGTGTCAGTCAGTATATAAGATAATTATATTGTACAGAATTGTCAGGGGGACTAGACGGGGAGACGGTCAGGACGCTGTCAGAAGGTTTGTTCTATTATGATTACTGTACATCCAAACAGCAAACATCTATTGTATAGTTTGTTCGACAAAACAACGTATAGCCCAACTTCTTTTGCCAATATGTTTGTGTTGTCACCCGATTATAACAATAAGACATCTGTCTATTTACAAACGTTTTACAGCAGTGAAGTAGAGCTGCATCTTTACATCTCTGTATCGTCATTGCCCCTTGCACTCACCACAGTGTAGTGCCCTAAATTACTCTAGTACTCTGGTCAATATGTCAGTTTTTTTCTTTCTAGTTTCTTTTTCTTTTCCTTCCCCTCCCTCGGTTCCCACTTAAGGACGGATCATTTAAGTGCTTTTTCTGAATGTCTTGCCAACGTATGAACTTGGGAAGTGTACAACAACGTACTTCTTTTTGAGCCATCGACGTCGTGCTCGGGTGATATTGAGGGACTGTATTGACTTCTCCCCACCCTCACACTCCGCAATGTGACACGCATTAAGTGAATCCATCCTCTCTTTTCAGCAAACCTTCCCCTCCTGCCCCGGGGTAAAGTCGCCAGTTTCCACGCCGTACAAACCACATTCTGAGGGCATTAGACAGGGACAAATAACACTTGACAACTCGATGAGAATTACACACAAAAACGGGGAAGTATGTGAAAGTACTTCAGCATATACGACTGAATGTAAAATGCATTGGTTGAAATTCTGGGTATGAAGAGGCACATACAATATTGCAGGAAGGAAGTGTAAAGTGTCTTCCTGAGTATATATATTTGAGCAGAAGGGTGAGTTACTTAGTGAATGCATATGTAAAGACATAAAAAGTTCTCTCATTGGGATAATGCATCCTCCTATTGCTTCCTTCAGCAACTGTCTGAATTTACTTGTAGAGGGGAGAGAAAGTAGCGTTTGTTCGCCGAGATACACTCCCTTATGCTTTTATATAAGAGGGCACAATCTAAAACAGATAACTTAGTGAACTTCCTAGCATAACGAGAAGTTATTAAGTTGTCGGATAAGAAAAGAATCATATACATAACTATTCCTGACAATAAAATTCGAGGAGATTTCGGTTCATCGTCTGGATTAGTGTACAAAGTTGGATTGTAGTGAAGTTCTGCAAAGAATATACAGGGATAGTTCAATTCCACGAACAAAATACTGTTCTAGTAAGAATGCGTTGACAATAATGTGTAGGGGGGGTTTCTTCTCTATCGAAGAGCACCAGGAGGCATTTGATATATCAAATGTACACATCGATAGGCGATAGATAAGAACTGACTTGGGTGAGTTTTATCAAAGATAGTGTCGATCGTTGTTGGAATTTGTATGTGATTCAAAGCATTTATAAAATACCAATAGACATAAACAATCGTCCGCTATGACATTCAATGTAATGTCACGCGCTTTAAAGTCATCTACAAAACACTTTCTCGCATATATACTTATAACGTATAGCATCAATAAGTACATCAATCCCTAATAAAGATTCCTATATCCAAAGCCCGATTGCTATCAATCTTTTCCCAGTGTTTCCATAGCGGTTCATATATAGACACAAAACTACTTTAATTTGAGGCCATGACCATGGACGACAGTTGCCGGCGTTCGTTCTGTAATCGGTGTTGTTCGGCAGGGGGGAAAACAGGTTTGCTATAACCCATGCACTAAGACAGGCTTACCTAACAACTTGTGGGGTAAAAAGGAAAGACCAGTAATCAAAAAGTTAGCAGTAGTACAAGTATTCGGTGATAAGATATAATTGTCATTCAAATGAGAATATAGTCATTCAATGGAAACAAACCTTTTTGTGCAATTTTTTTTATATTGTTGCATTATTCTGGTATACCATATTTCCCTTAAATTAATCATGGAAAGTAAAGTTTTACTTTTCTCCCAACGCCCTTGCCATTAACCTTGCCAATATACCCCACCCCCTCGTTGAACTACATTATTTGGGTCACACCAGCCTTGCTAAGTGACCGAATTGACGTTCCCTGTTTGCGTCATACCCTGTTACCTTGTTGTGGCTGACGTGAATGGGCTCGCGTCACGTCGACGTAACGTACACGTAAGGCAGACATAACGTGGAGGCGGGGGAAATAGGCCGATTAGAAGAGGTCACCTGCCACTTACAACCAGCACCAAGTGTACTAGGACAATTGTGTTTTATTGAAAACCATTTTAGATATTGCAAGTGTTTTGTACGCCCTTTATTGTTCTTCTGTTCGAATAATTCATGTTTTTCAAACTTTATTGGAATTAATTAGAACCATGTATGTACAAAAGATAGATCTAGGTCACGAAACGATGTTATCTCATTTTGGTCACTTTATTCAGAGTGATTAGGGTGGATGAGTTATATGTTCCAAAATTGAATAGATCATACTGACAAAATCTTAGAAATATTACTTTACTCATAATAAGTATTTTGATTAACCAGAAGTCAATTTTGTGTAATTCTTAAATCCCTGAACTTCATATGCATTGGATCATACCAAGGGTCTGCGGTGATTTTCTCAGCATTACTTATTGATCAGGTGATGATAAAACCACTGGGAATATGCTTGTTAATGTACCTTTTGGTAAAACCTTCAAGTCTAAGTGTAATGCATGATTAACAAACTTTAAATAGAATACTCAAAGAAATTGAATAGGATAATCTTTGTGGGACATTTATGAAACCAAGCAATAACAACATAAAAGTGGGCTCAGTGGCGCCCCCTTTTAAGAAGACCCTACACTATTGGCAGACTTCGTTTGGTCAGTTCACACCAGATGTCAGGCAAGGCAGGTACCTTCTCTTCTTTTTCTCAGCTTGAACCATATATTCATCTTCCAAGGACAGGTACATGGGGCGGTGGTGTCCAGGGGGTCCTGGCTGACCAACCCCCCCACCGCCATCCCCACCCCACCCCTCCCCTTTTTGACGAGAAAACGTTGTATGCCTGCCTTGCATGCACCTTTCCAAAATCCTGTATCTCTTTTCTGTCAAGTATAATATTGGGCTTCGTTGATGTTCTTTATATAAGTGTTTCATATATGTTATAGTTACTATCAAGGAATTACCTAAGACTGCGATTTGGGTAGCGAGTAGTGATTCAGTTAGCTCTTTCCCTTACCACAAGAAACACTCAAATCGAGAGGGTGTTTAGACTATTGGCCCCTAAGACCATTGGCCCCTGGACCATTGGCCCCCCAAACAGTGGGCGATTGGCCCCTCTTGAGATGGACCATTGGCCCCCATAGACCATTGGCCCCCCCATCATAATATAGGTATATTTGATGATTAGTTGACAATTGCTTAACTGATTTTTGAATGACAATAAGAAAAATAACATTTGTGAGTTGATCAATTTATTTATATAACGCACAGTTAATTTATTTATATAACGCCAGTCATAGTCTACATCAGGGACAGAGCCAGAGATTTTAGAAATTGGGGGGGGGGGGGCTTATGTAAAAATTTGAGAGACCCCGTGGGGCCACAGTTTTACATTAAGAAAATCTAAATTTTGCCAAAATAAGGGGGGGGGGGCACCTTAGAATTTAGATCTTTCTAAATCCATCCCTCTACATCTAATTTGGCGACCACATGTGCAGTCACTGATTCATAATAATACACATTCGCATGATGGTCACCATCAGTCCATTAGTCCTCCTTGTGGTCACGCAGGGGGCAACTTCAAAGCCTAAAATTAATGTGGAGGTCGCACCTATAAAGGTGGCATTGTTTTTTGTGTCATGTACCCGAAAATCAAACTAGGGGGCCAATGATCTTTAGGGGAGGGGCCAATCATCCACTACAGGGGGCCAAAGTGACAAGGGGCCAATGTGACGAGGGGCCAATGGTCTAGCAATCGATGCAAATGTAAACCTGGTCCTAGCTTCCCCCATCCTAGTACAGTCTAACAATTATGATATACCAGTTCTTTTGCCTATTACCAATTCTACTCTCATTGCCCCAGTAGAATAGACTGATTGATGTTCATACTACTAGACCGGCCCTAATGAATGGGCTTGTTTTGGACTGCACCCAATTTCCCATTTTTGGTTATCAAAGGTGTGATTTGTGCATAACATTTGGACGTTATTCATATTCATTGCTAAGAGTTCAGTAAGTACAACAGGTAACATTTTACAGCAACGCAAGTTTTTATGAAAATATATTTTATTTGTATTAGATTCTAATACCCAAAGACTATGATAAAGTAGTGTATCAATACAGTGCATTAAATCAGAAACTAGTAGACATTTGTTTCGCATTAAACACTTGCTAAATATGAGTGTATATCGAGTGCTCATCCTCGTCACCTTCGTGCTCAAGATAGCATAATCATTATTTTGGAGTTTATATCACTACAATAACAGTGAGAAAGGACTGTCAGGCTCTCTGAAATTGTACACTTTTGTATACATTCATGCATTATATACATTGAATATTCATTTGTATTAAGGGGTATCAAGGAATTGGTTATTATCAAAAAGGCAACATATCGACAGATATAGGGATACTTAGATTAGAAATCTGTCTGCGTATAATTTGTTTCTGATACTATAGGAGTATCAATGAGCACTAGACTTAGTGCTTAGTTTTGTGGTTTTGCAATTGACTATGAATTACCTGTTTTTTGGGGGGGCTTACATAGACTTAATTATGCATTTGACTTCATGCTTATAAACTATTCTATAGGACACTCTGATTATATTTATACATGTCCTATTTAGCTTGTCTGATACTATTACAATATATCATATTACCTGAAAACGGTGTGTACATTGTGGCTACGGCAAGGAAAAGGAAGTTCTAAATGGAAAAGTTTGACAGGTAAGAGGAAATACGTATCTTTACTTAAGGAACTGGATGTAACAATAATTATTATATCAGAATTTCCTTAAATTTCTTACAGATAGTTTTGTTATGGGCCTTCCATAGAGGAGTTACATGTATTCCTTTTACAAGTATGAAATTTGTATCTTTTCCTAAAGGGAAACGCATTCATTCCCAGTGTCGGATCCAGGTTTTTGAAAAGGTGGGGTCGCGCTAATGAAAGGGGTGGGCCTTTTTCACAAAATTTTACATTATTAAAGTCTAAATTTGCCCCAAAACGCCCCCCCCCCCTAAATCCGCCACTGCAGATATACATAATATATTTTGCCAGTTTGGGAGTAAATGCTACACCTAAAATAGGGACTGAATTAAATTGTTTATTGTTTGTTACGCGATGTGAGAATGACGTTGAAGTCCTTGGGCTTGAGTGTCAGTCCATACTTACTCTCCAAGCTGTACTTAACCCCAGGGACGCATTGAACATCACAATTCTGCATCAGTGAGACAAAGAAGATGAAGAGCTCCATCCTCCCCAGCAGCTCTCCGGGGCACTTCCTACGTCCTGCCCCGAAAGGTAAGAAAAGGTCCATTGTTTTATTTAACCTCTGACCGTCAGTGGTGAGGAAGCGCATTGGGTCGAATACTTCAGGTTCAGGGAATTTGGACTCGTCACGTGTGATGGAAAAGAGATTGATGAAGACAAGGGTCTTATCGGGGATAAAGAAGCCATTCAGTGTTGTGTCCCGGGTTGTACTGTGGGGCAGGGCAAATGGGAAGATGCATGAATGCCTCAGGGTCTCCAGAATGATGGCTTCAGTGTATGGCATGTCGGTGTAATCCTTGTAGCAAGGTTGACGGGTCCCAATTTTTGCTGCGATCTCTTCCTGAACTTTCTTTTTGACATCTTCATGGGTAGCCATGAAAAGCACAGCCCATTGGAGGGTGGTCGCGATGGTGTCAAACCCTGCTCCGATCATCTCCTGCACAGTCCCAAGGATGTGCTCATCAGTCAGCCCTACCTTCTGTTTCTCCTCTGGATCAATCTCCTCAGAAGCCCTTAACAGGGCATCAGTGGCATCACGCATGTACGCTGGGTCGTATGTTAGAGCATGTTCCTCGCGCTTCTTCAAGCAAAAGTTCTCCATGGTTCTCAAGATCTTTAGAAAGCCCTCAAATGACCTCTTGGTGAAATGCCTCATCCAGGGCATGATGTCCACTGGGTTGCCAGCTCCTGCAAAGGCCATGAACTCATCATTGTTCTTGACAAGCTGAACAAAGTCCGGATCATCACGCTTATACCGCTTACCAAAACACAATGCACAGATGATGTTGCCAACAGATAGAAAGATCTCATTGTGCGGATTGACTATTCCCATTTTAGATTCTGCCGCAGCATTAAGAAGTTCAGCCACAAGTACCTCTGCTTCTTGCTGTATATTCACCTCCATCGGGTTATCTGCTGAGTTAATGAACATGCTCAGTGCATTCTGTGCGATTTTACGATGAATCTTCCAACGGGGACCATAGTCAGAAAAGCCCATACTCTTCCCATTAGCGATGAATTTAAATGTGTAAAAGTCAGGCCGACCTGCAAAGTCCTCTGACTGTTTAACAAGTGCCTGGCGACACGTTTCTAAACCATTCAGGACAACGGTTGGTCGAGACCCCAACTGGATTTGGTAGACATCCCCATAACGCTCCCACATGGCTGTGAGGGCACGTTGAGGGGCCTTCCCCAGCTGAGCTAGGTTACCAATGACAGGGAGGCCCCAGGGGCCTGGGGGGTAAGGAGCCGACCTCCCTGACTTTGTGGTATTCTGGCTTGACCAATAGAGCAAGTAGAAGGTCAGAAGAGCCAGTACCAGCACCTGAAAAAAAGATTAACGTATGATCAGTTGGTTGTTTCTTCATTTGCACCAAATCATATTCCTTCAAACTGAGTCATCACGTGTTTTGTATGCATGTGCACTGTTCTAGAAAAATTTATCTAAAAAATCCCCTGAATTTTTTTCTGTGACAGTGTGGTACCGTTTTCTTTGAACCCTTCACTCACTGTTGTAATAAGACTAGTGGTTCTGGGACCACTTTGTAGTTATAATCTGTTCTTTTCATAATAATGATGGCCCTAGACCCTAAAGTCGACATGGTGACATGGCCATTTTGAAGGATTAGTGATATGTGACATGGGACTTAAAAATATAGTGACATGGAATATGGCCATTCCTTAAATTTAACAAGGCGACATGGCTATTTCATTCGCAGGTTGACATTGCCTTTTTCTTAAGATCGACATGCGACAATAAATGTTTCACATGAAAATACAGGTGGCAACATTTTCAAAAGGAGCTACGCACATTAGATGTGTCAAAATAATTATGATTACAAAATTGTCCCATTCACATTTTATAGCACATAACATATAACTGGATTATAGCTGTGCTAGCCACAATGATTAAAACGACCTAAGTTATATTGCAGAGATAGCCATGAAATTGATGTCATTGTGATCAGGAACATAGTGACCAGTTATATCTGGCTGTCAGAGACCATGTAAGAGAGGTATCTAGGCCTAATAGGACTTTACATGATAAAACTCGTGATCCTCGTATAAACCTACCAGTTAAATTTTCTTATATTGGACATTTCCTGTATCATGTACTTTCCAACAGCACCAATGTGTGAAAGCGGCTTAGACTCCCTCATTATGCCTTCATACAAATGGTGAACTTATTGTAAACTGATTATGAACCTACCTGTAGCCAGTAGGCCTGCAGAAGGTTGATGGTACCGGCCGGGTACATGGTCCGCTGTAGCACGTCCGAAAACATGGTGTCCACGGATCAACGTCTCAGCCCCGAAAAGCCTCTCCTCCTTGTTTTATAGGATACTCACAGTACCCCAAAGAGGTGAAAACAGATCTTTTTTGGCAATTGCACCTTCTTCTTATATCATCCGTTAGTATGCAGTTTGAGGGCTAGTGGCGGTGTAGGTGGAGGAACGGAGAGCTGAGTTTCAGGTGGGTGTTCATCTCAGGTGGTGGGTGGTGTGTGGGAAGGAGTACAGAGAGGGGCACAGATCAGCTGACTGACCCCTCGGGGTGGAAAGGTGGAGACGGATCAGAGAGCATTGGGCGATCTCTATGGGGTGCTATGTGTAGTCTTTAATTATTCTAGCATGGATTTTAGTGGCATGGACCCAGTAATCCTTTATTGAAGAAGGTCTTTTTCTGATTGGGATGAGGTTAACTTCGAACAGTAGTTTTATAAAGAAAATAGAAAATATGATATCAGTCACCACAATACCACCAAATGTGTCTGTTGTACCAGGTCCCTCCTACTTGTGGCTTATTGTAGGTGAAGGTCACCGTTTGACCTGACCTTTTGACCCCTTGCCCCTGTCGCACCGACCGTACACTTTGCCCTACAACCAACGAGGGTGCCCACCCATAGTTCACCTGCATTTCCTGTTTAATCTTTAAAAACTTTATGAAAAGTTTTAAAGAGTTTCAAAATAAGTGTAGTGACCGACCATAATAATTCATAATAATTTGTTTTCATTCCAATATTTGGCGCCATAATATAATTGTATTATTAATCAGTATAGAGTTTACACTAGAAATCCATATGATTGTGCTGAAAACCCCATACCTGTCAAATAGTGTTCAGAGCCCTGTCGGAACAGTCTGGGTTGTACAAAGGGTCTGGGTTTATTTAAGGACATTTTCTTTTTGGGGTTCACATTCCAGTCACGCACATCTGATTCGCTGCAAGGGCATTGTGACATGCTAGTATCACATGATTCTTTTATAATATTCTGTTTTACCCCTTTTTGCTTAAATGCATTGTTATACTATATGGTTATATCTCTGAAACCCCTTACCAATGAACGTCGATAGAACATAAATCTATGTTTCATCAGAACATTCTTATTATGTACACCTTTAGTATAAGACTAAATAACGTTAACATGATTAGAAATGCGGAGTGGTGAGAGAGCGGAGGTATAGAATGAAAGTAGCTCCTGTCTGAGGTTTTTGTGACCAGAGTGGACTCTTTGACCCCTCCTCGGATTTCAAGTTTGTTCAGTGAATCATTTGTGGTCCTCCGATTTATTTATCCCTTTAAATAGAAGACGACGCATTTCCAAGAATGCAGGTTGATCTAATCTGCAAATTTATAAAATACCTGAAATCAGCTAGCCGTGACGCACATAATTCTGTGAATCCACCAGAAATGTCTACAGCAAATAGAATTCCATTTTCAAATTTGAAAATATTACATAAGTCTTATAGAGATTAACAATAGAACTCTATAATATTCAGGAGTTTTAGTGTTCAATTATTCAAAGCAACTCAGCGACTTAAAAAAAAAGGACGTCTTCGCAGCCTCTATAGGAACTCACATTCATCATCCATCAAATTAGTTCTGGACTGGACTCATGGTAGCATGTTAATTCAGACATAGGTCTCAAAGGTCTATAAATAGGACACCTAAGTGTCCCATATTGCTGTAGGTTTGATAGTAATCCACTAAACCCAAGTGGTAATAAGCCCATCCCAGTTTACACCAACATCAAAGTTTACAATGAAATATTTCAAAAATTGCTTCTCTGCTTATTCTATGAAGACAAATACACAATACAAAATTAACCAAAGCAATTTTGTTGACAGATTGCTCCTAGAATTTGTGAAATGTTGCTTTGTATATTGGCCTTTTTCCCATAAGAACCAATGTTAAAGCCTGTCAGCCTAACCTATGATGTCCAACCCTATTTTTCCCAGAAGTACACCATTTTGATAGGCTGGCAAATCTTTTGATTGGTTAAATCTAGGAAATCATAATGTTTTATCAGTACTTGGGGATACAGAAAAATATTTTTCTAGCTTATTATTCCTAACTCTAGGAGACAAAGGATGGCTTATAAAAAGTTATACAGTAATTTTGTCCAATCCTTGTGGGGAGGGCTTATTATCATCATCAGGTTACAATAATCAAATTAATGTTGCTCTTATTAGGAATTATTCAGATATTAGATTATCATAGCATTACAATTTACAAATAATTATTAGATGCAGTATAATAATTCACTTTTGGCATAGTCTTCTCATGCGGATTAGAATATTGTAACGCGTCTGTAAAGTGGCCATGTCCCGAACCTGGTTGAAAGTAATCCATGCAGCACATCCATGGATCTAGAGCTACGTTATGGTTGTCAGTCAATAAGATGACGTCACACTATGACGTCACCCAGACATACAGATCACGTGGTAACACATCAGCAGACGACAAATGGGTCTAAAAATAACACTTCTCAGACGACAATCTTACCCAGACACAGGGTAGTCCTCCCCCGCCAAGACGTGGCTGCAACTATTTTAGATTTCTATTAACTGTGTCTATTTCTGAACCATCGACGGTATAGAAACCGTATTATATTATATGTGAACGTATTACATATAGCAATATTACAATGACACATTTTAGATGATCATATGCCTATATTATGGAGGAACGCTTTGTCATCCATGGCATACCTAGCTCTTGTTAGAACAAATTATTGTTTAGATATGTATGCAAGAAACATGGTAGGAAGTGTTTTTCCCATAAAATTGTGTATGTATATATTGTATAATCCTTGTGGTTAGAATTCGTTCACACAACCATGGCCAGTTCTGTTATGCTGATACAAAATACTATGTGATATTGTTATCAACACGCCATGTGTGAGTGGTGGATTATGTGGCGGATGAATTGCTTACAAACAATTTGCAAATATAATCTGACCAAAAGTGAAATCACAATGTCTGATCACCCTTCGTATGATGTGAATCAGCATGTAGACCTTGCTATTATATACTGAGTGCACAATAAACACTTTGGCCACTTCTTTGGGTGCTTTTCATAGAGACTGCCATGTGGTCATGGGTTGCTCTGTTCATCTTCAGAGCCCAACCTAGAGGTCCTCCACCAGCGGATAGATATAACTGGCTTACTGAGGTAATTTTCTACTCTGGGTTGTAAGGAACTTGCAAAAATTAAAAGTAAGTAAAATGAAACCAGAAACCTTTAAGTTAACAATCTGTATACAATGTAAAATAATACATAGCACATTCTCATGCTATAATAATTATGATTATGTTTGTTAGCTTTAGTTTGGTTTTCTGATTATTCAGCAGAGTGATAACATTGTCTTAATGATACACATTTGAATGATTCTTAACCAACATCTAAAAAAGTAACGTCATTCGTAAAAAAAAAAAAAAATTCAAACCCTAAAAACGAATATGTATATTATTTGGAATTCATCCTTTGAATTGTTATTTTGGGAGAAACCCCAGACAGTCTTTGGATCCCATACCCGGGGATCATCAACGATAAGGGGTTGGGGGAAAGGGGGAAAGGGTCAAGTACTTGTGTCTGGGTCATAAGCCTCCGGGGAAATGTACTTGGATTTAGTATCTATTAAAATACCTTAAATCAGCTATCAGTGGTCTGAAAGGCGGCCCTATTTTTTATATTTTGTTATTTAACAATGTGATCTTCCATGTAAGTAATAGTACAATATTACAACGAGAAGATAAAAAATATATTGATATCATCACAGGTAAAAGTGTTACACCAAGTAAATTATTTAATTAGTTATTACTGGCAATTATGAGATAATACTGCTACTATGCAAAATCCTTACTAACTTACACATGAGGTTATGTGTTCCAGGTAATAAACTAGAGCAGTCTATGGGTCATTACTATATTCCTTATAATAGAGACTGCATGCATAATCATTACAGTATGACATCTCTGCCACAAGGGTGGATATAAACACTTCCTTCCTTCCTTCCTTCCCGTCTCCGCTCCAAATGTATGATAGGCCTATATGTCACTGCACTTCTGTTGACAACAACCAGTCCAAGAGGCTTGTCCACTCAACCCAATACAGCCAACACTCCTAGCCTTCCTTCCTACCTGCCAGCCCACTAATTCACACAACAGTAACCAGAATTCGCGGCCCTGCTCTCTCTATCTGAGGTGTTAGCTATTGTCTTACATATGACACTTTAGTACTGGCTCCCGAGCACCACTTCAAACCAGACCTATGACATGGCCTTCACTCTCCGCTTTTTGCAAAGAGACACTCTTAGCCCTGGGTTTTGCTTTCTTTGCAAGCTGGCTAAAACTAAGTAATGGACTGACATCTACCTTAGTACAATAGTCTTCGTCAGTAAGGATATGATCTGGATGCTTATGTGAATCACAATCTTTATCCGTGTTAGCATCTGTACACTCCTTTTGTATATTTAAACCAATTGTGGCAAAATAGTTATTCAGTATTTCAGCACTTGACATCTCTTGATTAACAGTGTCAGTATCAGTCTCATCAGGTGGGTTACCTGTAATGTTTATGAGTTTATTTTGCATGGTGTCTTTACCTCATATCCGATTAAAACTCCTCCAAGATTTCTTATGATCACCCCTAGACTCATTAAGAAGTGATTGTATAATCTTTCTTGGCACCTTCCAATCACTATTATTCCCACTGACCTTTGCTTTTGCATATGCAGATGACCTGTCATTAATTGTTTCTAAAATTTCACGGGTTATCCATTTTCTTCAACCAGCCTTACTTGATACTGTTGATGAAAGTTATGTTGTATGGGTTCCTCCCATTTGGCTAATCTTTCCCTGGCACAAACTAGCCAGACTCACTCTGTAAAACTAATATGCTTTGCTTTGAGATGGTAATGAGGGGTAAATTCAACCTAAATAAGTCTCTTATCAAATTCTTCCAATGATTATTAATGAATATCACAGTTAAAGCAAATACCGCAAATAATCGAAAAAGCACTACTATCTATTCAGCTTTAAGATTGGAAACATCAACTGTCATCACACACTGCATCCACAAGATTAAACCGGCCTTTTTTCATTTACAAAGTGTTCTGAAAATAAACTGGTGTATGCGTAAATCAGCCACTGATACAGAACATTCTAAAATTGATAATTTGTATAAAATATGATAAGTCATGTGATCAGAATTAAAGAGAAATGCGAATCAAACTTCTTCCCCAGTAGAATACATAATGATATATTTGTGCTTGTGTCAGGAAGTCTATTGGAATTTTGCTCATCTTTAAGTAACATCATACAATCAAAATTGTTGCAAATTGAAAATTCTGATATTACGTCAGTTTGAATACATGTGAGTGATAATTCACTCTTAAACCAACTTTTTGTGTAGAATTCATTTCCCATATCTAAAACATTCCATTACGATGGAATCTTCCCTTATTTGGAATGTCAATGGAATGTTTTAATACGGGTTATTCACTGAATTCATTCTATTTGGTTGCCATGCAAACTAAAATTCATGAGATTTTGATAAAATTGTATTAACTATGAGAAAGTATCATTTTCTGGACTCTACATTGAAAACAGAATACATTTATCATTTCTGGTTGAAAAATAATGGATAAAATAGTGTTTTTTAATATTTATGCATAATTATCATAATTTATGATAATTTATGCAAAATCTCAATAAATAGAAGGAAATTAACCCTTTCACTGCCAGATATATTTCAATGTAACTGATATTTACTGAAATATTGCCCAAAATACAAAAATTAGTGCATAAATTCCCTAAAACTCAAATTTAGTCTAGATTCTTCAGATGAAAAGCTTTTTTCAATAATTTTGATACAAACATTCCAAATGTTGGCACTGTGCCAAGAAGGCAAATTTCAAGCATGGAGTAATTGTTCATACTATCGTAATTTGCAGGTTACCATGGTAACCAATAATTCATAAAATAACTATGACACTCTTTATAAAAATAACATGAAAACATTATCTTTTTTGTGCAAAAGACAGTTTGTGATTATCATAAATGAAAGAAAAGTTAGAGCAAATTAAAAATCATGTCATTAACATAAATTCACCCATTTTTCATGATTTTTTTTATTAGTATGGCAAATTCAAATGTACATACATTGTTTATGGTTTCTCAAATTGCAATTCTAACATTTTTGGGTGACTTGATAGTCAGATGTTCAAATACCTGTATCTCTGGTTCTAATTGGAATATCTGACAAATTCTTTCAGATTCTGAAAGCATAATTTGCATTCTTTCAATGGTGTTCCTATGGGATTTTACTATAGCGCCCCATATGAGGCCTCTGGCAGTGTAAGGGTTAAGCTTTTCCTCATTTTCCGCTATCCTGACAGTGTCAGGCTTAAGGGCCCATAACTTCCTTAATAATGGTCGGATTTGGACATGCTTGATATCATTTGAAAGCTAAGTACATGCTCTACAACATCAATTTAATATCAAATCCCGCACGGAGTACCCTTTCCCCTCAGCTGTCCACAATATATCCATACCTATTATTAGCTACAACTGGGTCAGATCCCTTGAATCCGTCCCGATATATACATTTCTCACTGCAAACCTGCGCACTGAAGCGTTCCTTACCACCAAGCCAATGTGACAGGAGTCCGGCAACTGGATCACTCCATTGTACGTAGGCTAACTTTGTAAATTCCGAGAAAGACAGACACATTTAAGACGCATTGAGCTATCAACAATTATATTGATGACAGAGAATTGCCATTGAGAAGATAATTTGGACCCATAGTTATTGTGCCTAATCTTATAAAGAGTAAATCACAGTTACATATTGACTACATGGAATAATCTGCCAGTTCATTTACGCAACATTCAAACCTATGTAAAGTTTAAAGATAAACAAAAAATACTTGCCGAAAACTATGTTAAATCAAGCTGTTGATGGGCCAGTCCCTTATTAAAATAGGAGCTAACCGATACTATGCCTAATGGATCATGACTGTGTCGAAATTTGATAAGGTTTATGTGCTATCATATTATGTTTTTTTATTGTTTATAAAATTAATGGAATGTTATAGAGGAGTGGATGGTATGAATTGATATTCCTTTGGCCATTTACTGATCTTATTTTTGTTGAAAAATGATATGCTGAAGTGCACAGAAGATGCTGTGTTCTGATGAAAACAGTATTGTATATGAAGCGAATAAAGGATAAATAAAACGAATTAAAAAAAGTATGTGTAGGTTCAAAACCAAAGATAGAACTGTTATTTGGAAATACAATTAGATCAAATAGGCTGTAGGATAAAAGGAAATATAATTATGATATGGTAACGCTCGAAAGTTTAATCCTCTTCTATCTTTAACCAGTTCATGTCTTAATTGAGATGGTATAGATTCGATCATAGTACTTTGTGCAAGGCCAAATCCGGAGTTGGTCTTGATATGGCTGAAAAATTGCTTATTACACCTTAAACTCCAATACATCATCATCGTCACTGTAGTACCAACGGTTGCCACCCATGTATTGTTATAGTCGAAAAGGAATCTTTTCAAGGTCTCACAGACCTTATTATTAGCCTGTATAATTCCAAATTGCTTATAATGAAAAAAAGATGTGTTTAGAATTCGCACAATCTTAAATTGACCCAGGTCCCTGTTGGGCCCTTGTGTTGTGTTAAGTTCACGGTAGTTTCCTCATCAGAATCTCAAGCACATGTCCGAAAATTTGATCTAGTATCATTTTGCCAATTTTGCATTGATCAAATTCGTATAGGGCTCAAAGCCCATTTAGAATTCAAATTGAACAATTCCAACAGGCAGACATAATGAATTTCATTTATGTCTGTCATTTTCATTCCATACATTCTTCTTTTTAGCGGTGAAGCCCCCTCTTGGCACACATATGAACCCTGCATGGTGAGGGGAATGTAGTCCAATTCAGTCTCTAGCACTGATCACTGGGTTTGGAGCAGAGCTGAGTGAGAAATGGTGGCCACTTAGCTGGTCAAGGGCCTGTACTTGTTAGTAATGTGGAGAATGTGTATATGGGAGGGGGATGGGAGAGGGGTTACAGGGGCGGATCCAGGAATTAAGGAATCCAGGAAAAAAACGGGGGAGGGGCGTGCTATAGCCACATCGTGCCCAGGACCTGAGAGTTTTACATTAGAAAATTCAGTATTGGGCCAAGAATAGAGGGGAGGGGGGGGGTATGTGCCTGCGTAACACAGTATGGGTTCTAGAAGGAGCGCTCCTTCTCCCTCTGTTAAGAGCCCCACAGGTTCTACGTAGTTACAAATGGTTGGGACACATTAGTCTGTGCCGGATGTGCATACCAGAAGGTGGAGCCTGTGTGTAGTGTGCACTATATATACAGATCTGCTCACCAGGAAGAGCAGCTTAAGAGCTTGGGCCAAGTACCAAGGAATACCCTTGTCACTTTGTAGAATGACTGAATAACACTAATTATAAACATAAAACCTGGGACTTCGTCTTCATTTTATGCATGCTTTACTACACCTGGCATCCCCCCCCCCCCCCGAAATCCACTTCTAGGTTAGTTGTGGTTGTTCACACCAGTTCAGTTCAGCCAAGGTCCCCTAAAAACAACTCAAGCTGAGGTGCAAAATAATCCCTGGTGCAAGAAACAGGCAAGAAACCGCTGTTTTTGTACTTTGAAAATTCAGACACAAATCCAGGATATCCTAAAACAAACCTTACTTTTTCAACAGTATTATCATTTTCTGTACAATAACAATTTTTCACTTGGGATCTGGTCTTGATCTGTTTATATTTCAAAAATCAGACAAAAGTTCCATGTATGTATGGATATATATTGAAAATTGCACCATAGACTTAAAACTGGTACAAAATGCCGATATCTTCAATGCCTGGGGGATTCCCTTTTGTGCATAATCTTACACGGGTTACTTTGATGCCCCAACATATCCATCTCCAATCATGCTATAAAGGAGTTTGGTTGGCGAGTGAAGCACAGTGGCAGGCTTTTAACAGCTATTTAAGAAAAATGGGATTGACCTTCCTTTACCTGTAGTAGGGTGTGTTGTATTGTGTGATGTGAATTTCTTTACTATATTTTCTTATTAACTGTATGCTCACTTTTCAAAAACTTATGTAACTTTCTCATACTTTACATCAATATATTCCTGAAATCAATATAATAAATGGACATGCTTTTGTTGGGAGGTATGTCACGGGGACATGTCTGAAATATCAGGTCCACTCCCATGCAACGAAAATTCATTGATTTGGTCTTATAGGAAACATGAAACAGTGGAGTAGCCACTCCCCAGCAGATGATATAACCATCACTGCGATAGTAATATAATTAGAAGCAGGGATCCTGTTGGGCTTGGCCTTGGTGACTGGCCAGCAGGGAGACACAGGCTCAGTGACGTAAAAACCACACACTGCTGGAGCCTGGGAATATAATACCAGGCAGCGAAGGCAGAGGGGAGAGACTGCAGAACTGGTGTTGGTTAAGACTGGGCGTGCTTTGTGCACCCAGCTGTTGGGTTCGGGGTCTGTGTCTCAAGGCTGAATATCAGGCATGATTGGTTGGTCATCACTGCAAGGCTTTCACTAGGCTTTCCTATTAAGGAGGTAGGTTGGAGGCCCACATCCTTGGTGATGGGGCTCTCTTTTCCCTTTCATACATTTAGGCATAATTAGGACACAAAATTGGTATTATTATAATTGACAAATATAGGCATGTGAGGGGGCTTGGTGGGTTGGAGAAACCACAGTATTCATATGCATGAGTATGTGTATAGTGAAAGTGTTATATAATATGAATGCATATGTGTGCATTAAAGATCATTATGTGTGTGTTTAGAGTAACAATTCATGTAACATCTGCCACAGATAAAAGGTCTTCTACTGGCCTTCCCAACCTCTCTAAATAAATGTGAATCAACTGTTTTAAATCTTTGTGTTACCTTAATCAAAGTGCATTAAGAGATAGTTATTAAGGCTAAATAAGAGGGACAGTCACAATGACCCTCAGCCAATTGAAATATAACATTAAGAGATAGTTATTAAGGCTAAATAAGAGGGACTGTCACAATGACTCTCATACAATTGAAATATAAGTAAGAAGTAGTATAAATTATTATAACTTAAGGAGTAACCTCCCATAATTTATTAAGGCTACATAAGAGGGACTGTCGCTATGACCCTAAGCCAATATGATCAATATAATTATAACATAACCAAACGAGTGACTTCCCAGATGACTATAAGTAGGAACAGGGTGGTCCTTAAAAGGGGTTCAACACCACCTTGTGTCCTTACACTTTTTATACCAATAGAGAGGGAAAAATGTGTAGTTTCTGGAAATATAAAGTTCACCGACATGAGATAACAAATGACAATTGAGCATACAAAAAACCATCGAGAGGACCGGGATTTTCAAGTTTTTGGGTTGTTTCTTGCCTGGTAGATATAATTTAATGTCAAGCTTGGCTGAAATATTAATAATCTAAACTATAATCTTTTCTCATAAAATTGTGCTACCTGATGCATAGAATAACTGTTTTGCTGCTTTATATGAGTGCTAACATTGTTTTTTTGTTTGTATAGGCCCTATTGATGAGCTAAAGACCTTGTGCAGACGTGGTCACGTGATCACTTTTTGGTGATCACCACGTACATGGTTATCTTAATTTTATTTAAAGTAATGTGTGAGAAATATTTGTGTGTCTACGTTTTGCACTTATAAATAATGTAGTCTATGAATTGATTTCCAATAATTATGGCGGCCAGCCCAATTTCTGAGATGTGACGTCATCTTCACGACGTCTATAGACAAAAAGTTAAAAATGCTCCTTGTGTTAGCCTATATGAAATACACTGACCCATTCTGTGGCTCCTGCCACCTTGATCTGCTGCCTGGTAGGACCGTACTGCCCAGATTCATGATAAGGGTATATTACCAGTCATGCATTTGAGTCAGCGCAGAAATTTTATATAAGGCCACAGATGGCGCCACAATTAGTTCCATGGGGCCTCAAGCCGACCTACCTTCTTCAAATTTCCCAACGCTACACTAGATGGTAGCACTAGTACTATCGCAATTGACATTTCTCCCAACCACGGATAGCCAGTTTTGTGAGTTTTGCCTGCAGGTTAGCCTCTAAAAGGATGCATGCTGGGTAATATGTGGACAAAACTTGTGGCTTTAGTATAGAAATTTTCATTAAATACATCATTATTTGTAAAATAACATTGTGAAAAACTAGCCATCATTATTTTCCATTATCTGTACTTTGCAAATTCATTCATTGTAGATGGATTTTTTTAGGAATTATTTGTTCATTTTCTATAGCTTTTCTTTGGGTTTTGTCGACAAAATTAGCCCAAATTAGCCTGCAGGTGCTTAAAATACTGAAGATCAACTATCTGTGGTAGGGTGAAACAGAAGGACTTCTCTGTCGACTTGTACTAATGGCTTAGTACTTTTAATATATTGTCATGTTATATAATCCAACAAGGATCAGGCTTAGCAAGTCTACTTCTAGTCTACTCTTAGAAAGAAATATCTTGCGCTCCTAGCGCCACCTGTTAACCAGTATAAAAGGTGTTGCAAAGTGGGGAGCAGTTAGTTTTAGTGAGAATGTCAGCTAAGTAAGTTTAGCCAAGGAGTTATACTTGGAGTAAGTACATCGGCTCCGTGTAACAGACTGGAGTTTACCAATACCCATTACCTCGGACATAGGATTGTGATAGAGCTGAGTACTAGAATGGTCTAGAAGGTGTTGGAGCAACTCGTGTTCTAAATGTGGTTGATTGCTGATAGGAGATGGGAGGTGGACTGATGAAGACTTATACATGGTGGCTTTGACTCGGGATGAGATGTTTATTGAATAAAAACCCTTTCATATTAAGAAGCTCCCTCATCGTTCATTTCTTTTGAACTATTGGGAAGTGAACAGACAAACTTTAAACGCAGTCTGAATTACTCAGGCATTCTGGATAAACAACTCATGAAGACTTGGATATACACGAACCTTACGCAGTCTTAAATCAAACATTAACAATAGTTCATTTGGTGGAGATTACCCGAAACATGACTTGTGCCGTTTTGCTCATCCTTGATGTCAGCCACCGGTGACTTTGAGGCTTCCTCTAACCCCAAGCCTCAATCTTTGCGGCCCGCAGGACACGATGTGTCAACATCATATACAGGGAATGTGGAAAACCGCCACCTGGTAGGTAATCCCTTAGACGGGGAGGCACAGAGACAGGAGGTCGCAGCCAGACCCAAGCAGCTCTGCCCCGAAGGTGCACAAAATTACCAAACCCGTGGCAAAGGTAAACCATTTCCCTGGCACCTAGGGTCCAAAGATAGGCCGGTTCTTGACGAAGGACTTGAAACCCTAACACACTCGGGACGAGTTGAAGGGAAGAACCGTCTCACGGAATATCAGCAATATTGGAACCCAGGGTACGTACCACCTACGGACCACGAAACTGGTACTAGCTCTCGCTCCACCTGTGAATCCGATGTGAACAACCCGTGGTGTAACCAAAGTGTTCCTTATCGTTTACTACCTGCTGCGGGAGGTGAAGGCGAACAGGAAGTTTCCAATGAAGATAACCTATTTTCTTCAGGAAACCTAAAACAACGACAAAACACCGCGGATAACTCCAGCCCATCAGGGGGAAAACGCCCCGAAAATCCGGTAATCCTACCTGATGGGAGCTCTCTCACCTATCCATTACCCCAACGACTTGAGTTTATCAGTCACCCACTGGTAACACCAACTCACCCCAACCCGGGGGCGTCCATTCCTTATTCCACTGTAGCTAAAGGAAAAACAGTGGGAGGGGATAGGGGAGTGGGAAGGGAAGCAGAGGGAAACGGCGAGAAAGTAGGCAATTTACAACCCTATCGATTAACTTACGGTGTAGAAACGAACTTAGACCAAGCTGGTAAAAGAACGGAGGCTCGGGCCTTTGATCCAGCCGAAATATTAAAGCAGTGGGCAGACTCAAGCCCCGAAAAGCACATAGATTTAGAGAGGCTAAGCGATCAGGATAGTGAAGAAAATGTAACGCTTAAAGCACAAGATTTTAACACTCTAACTCATGAATCGTATGAAGAATACGAGGACGAGTACGAGGAAGAAAATAGCGAGACCGAACAAGCAGCCGCAGATGTCAGAGGGGGTAGTCCTGATAGAAAATTAGCTAGAGAAGATAAATCAACCTCGTCGTCATACGAACTTATTACCGAGGATGTTTTAGAGACAGGTAAGAAGGATAAACAAGAAAGTGAGGACGAAATTAGTGTAGAGGGAATACCTGTGAAAGAACAGTGGGACAATCACGATATACAAAACCTCCACGAAAATAATATGGCGGAAGGAGGCGTACCTTTGGTGGATCTAGTAGGGGATGGGAATGGTCAAATCCCAGACCAACAACCGGGCCGAGGCGCACCGGCAGGAGGTGGGATAGACCTTGGGCCCATACAACAAAATATATTGTACCCTTTCATAAGGCAGGCAATGGGAGCCCCTATACAGGCAGGTCAAGGAGGAAGGGGAAACCAACAGGGCCAACAGGCCCAAGGAGGCCAAGGTAATCAGGCTAACCCTCCTCTTAATCAACAGGCCCAAGGAGGCCAAGGTAATCAGGCTAACCCTCCTCTTAATCAACAGGCCCAAGGAGGCCAAGGTATTCAGGCCAATCCTCCCCTTAATCGGCAAGTTCAAGGGGGCCAGAACGATCAGGCCAACCCTCAAGGACTTATTCCTCCTCTTAATCAGCAGGTCCAGGGAGGCCAGCATAATCAGGCCAACCCACAAGGGCCTAACCCTCCTCTAAACCTTCTCAACAACCCTCCTCAAAACCTTCTCAACAACCCTCCTCAAAACCTTCTCAACAACCCTCCCCAAAACCTTATTAATAATCCCCCTCCGAATCAACCCAACCCGCCGGGCCCACAAGGCCAGGATAACCCCCAAAATCCACTGCCCGGTCCGCCAGGACCGCCAGGTCAGAACAACCCCCCGAATCCGCCGAATCCTCCACCGCCCGGTCCACCGGGACCGCCAGGTCCGCCGGGCCCACCAGGTCAGAATAATCCCCCAAACCCGCCGAACCAGCCAAATATCTGGGATCTTTTTCCGCAGCTAAGAATGGCATGGGGCCAAGTACCCCCGCCAGTGCGGGAAACGTCCCACAATGGTCATCAAAGGGGACCAAATATTAGATTACCATGGTTTAGTGGGAAGGAGGATGAGCAGATAGAAAAGTATTTCAGGGAACTGAAGCGACTGAAAGCTATCTATGATTGGTCGGACGCCCATCTCCTGAATATGACGCTATTAGGCCTGAAGGGACGGGCAGATGACTGGGCAGGAGCCTTAGCTGAAAGCGAGAAAAATACATTTGAGAAATTAGAAACTCAAATGACAAAGATCTTCGGCGATCGAAGAGCTAAGTGGCAGAAACACGCAGAGTTCTGTGGCCTTAAACAAGGAAAAGACCAGAGCGTGATCGAATTTGCAGGTGTTCTGAAACAAAAACAGGTTAAAGCAGAAGCAAGCGAAAGTATGATGTTAGCTGTGTTTTTAGAAGGATTAAAACAGGGCGTAGCCAGACAGGTAGCTATACTGGACCCTAAGTCGTTCACCGAAGCGGTGGATTGTGCAACGAGACTAGAGTCGTTGGACAAAGGCAAAGGGGGAACTAAAATATCTAATGCAGTAAGCGAGCTGGCTGGGAGCCAAGCGTCAGAGGAGACCGCAGCCCTAAACTCTATCTCCGAACGGTTTGGAGTGGTGCTGGCCCGACTGGAGGCCGCTCCATGGTTTCAGAAACCAAAACCAGGGCAAAGCGGAGCTCCCCAGAATGGTGGTAACTATAAACAGCAAGGTTATGAGAGAAAAGATAGGTATGAAAATCAGAAGGGTGAAAGAAATTCAGATCAGAAGACTAAACCCAATACCGCCCCGAACAGAGAGGCAGACAAAGGAAAGAACCCGCCAACTCAGCAGAAAGTGGAAAGACCCAGGCTACCTTTCGATGAAAGTAAGTTTTGTATCATTCACCAACAACACGGTCACTCCACAGAAGCGTGCTTGTGGCTAAAGAATAGATTGAGGGAAAAACCCCCGCGGATGTACAAAGATAGTAAAACCAGTGGCACAGAACAAAAGAGTCAGGGAAACTAGAGGAGGGGTCCGTTCATTCCACGATAGAATTAGGCGCAGTGGACGGACCGGCTAGGAGAGAGATAGGAGACGAAGCATTTTTCTTAACGTTAAGATTTGATGATCAGAAGGAGGTTAGATCTTTGGTAGACACAGGAGCGAGCGATTGCTTCATGTCCACCCATTGTAAACGGCAGATCCCTAAACAATGCATTTTAGATGAATGGAAGGTATCGAAAGGAAACATCAGTCTGGCAGACAACTCGTCTCAAGTAATACTAGAACAAATTAGATGTAAGTTTTCAATCCAGGGATCGGTGGTCTGCTATGATTTCAACATAGTGGACGATCTATGCCACCTAATAGTAATCGGTAGAAACTTATTAACAGTGCTTCGATCAGATTTATCTCTACCAGGCGCAAAGATAGAAGTGTTTTGTGGAAACCCTATAGTCAGCAAAGAAACAGTGAAAATTCCACCGGGAAATGAATGCATCATACCGGTTACCACCCGAGAGCCGCTGGGATTAGACTCACCAGTGGCTTACTGCGCACCAGCAGTCACTGCACCTGTCCTAGTGGAGGGGTGCGTGAATACGGTGGGAAGTCAGTGGTGGATCAAAGTCATGAATCCGCTAGATGAAATGCAAGAAATCACTCCCCAGGAAGTGTTAGCTTTTGCGGAAGAATGCGCAGTGCCTGAGGTAAACCAAGATCAGATAGAAGAGTTCCTAGACTTGTGTTATCTAACTAAAACCGAGACCCCAATGTCCATCTGTAGGATTTCTGTAGAAGTAATGAAAGACGCAGTGCAAATGGAAAGCCAGACCTCTGAGGAGAAATCCCGAGGTGAAATGGATGAAAATGTAAGTAAAATAGATCTAGCCGAGTCGTGTCTAGATGAAGAACAAAAGGTAAGGTTTAGACAGATGCTTAATAACAACAGAAATGCACTAGCGTTCTCGATGAAAGAGTTAGGTCACTGTGAAATAGCGCCGATGAGAATCATTGTGGATGAGTCGCAGGGAGTAATCAGTTCTAGACCGTATCGATACTCTCCACAGAAAATGGATATCATCGATGAACAAGTCAGGCAGCTCATAGATATAGGTGTTATAGAACCCAGCGAGTCGGCTTGGCGAAGCCCGCTGGTGGTTGTGCAAAAGAAAGATGGTAAGCCTAGGCTATGTACAGACTTTCGCATGCTTAATCAAGTCACTTTCAAAGACAAATTTCCAATGCCCACAGCTCGATCGCTTTTCCTATATATGGCTTACAAGAAACCCACTATGTGGACAGCTTTAGATCTGTTGAGCGGCTATCATCAGTGTGTAATCGAAGAAGACAGTAGAAAATATACCGCTTTTGAAACCCCGATGGGTGTGTATCAGTATAAGCGTGTACCATTTGGCTTAGTTGGTGCGCCTTGGCAGTTTACCAAGGTAATGGCCATAGCGCTAAAGGGATTGATTCCTAGAACATGCTTAGCATATTTAGACGACGTAATCGTCTACGACACTACATTTGAAGAACACCTGGCGAGCGTTGAGGTGGTTCTCCAAGCTTTGGCGAGAGCTAATCTCAAACTGAAACCGTCAAAGTGTGAGTGGTGCCGCAGTGAAATCAATTTCCTCGGCCACGTAGTAAACGCGGAAGGAGTGGCTACACAAAGGGTAACCACAGAAAAGATTACAGCCTTTAACCGTCCACATAATGTGAAAACTATTAAATCATTTCTGGGACTGTGTAATTACTACCGATCGTTTGTCCCAAATTTTGCTGATCTAGCTAAACCGTTAAATCGGCTGCTAAAGAAAGAAGTCTATTTCGAGTGGACGGAGGCCTGCGAGGAAGCGTTTCAACAGTTAAAGAAACTGCTCACCTCGCCGCCCTTACTAATTCATCCAGATATAGGGGGGCATTTCTATCTGCTAACGGATGCATCAGACGCCGCGTGCGGTGCAGCGGTTTGTCATAAACTAGATGAAATCTACCGTCCGGTTGCTTTCTGGGGGTGTACCCTCCGTGACGCCGAATTAAATTATTCGGTAACAGAAAAAGAGGCTCTGGCAGTAATTAAAGGCATTAAGAACTATGAGGACATGTTGCAGGGAGCTAAAATCACAATAGTGACTGATCACAAACCGTTGATTCCCCTGCTACAGAGTGCCTACAAAGCCCCGTCAGCCCGGCTGAGACGGTGGGCTTTAGCGTTATCAGATTTTGATTTTGAAATCATATATGAGCCAGGAGCGACTCATTTTCTACCGGACTATTTGTCTAGAGTCTATCATGAGCATGTCCCAGGTGAAGAATATGAGCCCGCTGTGGGATGTGAGTTATTTGAGGCCGAAGTTCAGGATGAAGAGCTTTCTGTGGCTACGGTAATAAACGCGCAACTCCAAGATGCAGAGTGCGCGCAATTGATAGACTACCTGCAGGACGGAGACCTACCAACAGATCCCCTTGAAGCTAGGCGAATAATGGACCAAGCCGATTTTGTGGGAATGGTAGCACCGGGGGTACTCTGTAGGTTCAACGTAAAAAGGTATAACAAACACCAAGACCAACTGGTCAGACTAAAACCCCGCATGATAGTTCCAGGTAGGTTAATTCCCAAAGTCCTGAGACTATTACATAATGACATCTTGGCTGGGGGACATGTGGGTATCAGTAATCTCACTACCAAAATCTCTGACAGATTCTACTGGCGAAACATGAACGCCGACATAGCAGACTATGTGAAGGCCTGTGAAACCTGCTCTCTAAGGAGACGGGCCCCACATTTCAAGGCCTTAGCTAAGTCTTGGGAGAGGCCGACTCGACCCTTTGAGGTGGTACAGTGTGATTTCATCGGGCCACTAAAGAGGGCTAGGGATGGGTCAAAATATATCATGACATTCATAGACCTACTAACAGGTTGGCCGGAGGCTTTCACCACGAAAGACTCCACTGCGCAAACCGCGGCCAACTGTTTCCTAACCGGGATAGTGTGTCGGTATGGGCGGGTAAACCGTCTGCACACAGACCGGGGGGCGGCCTTCCTATCAGGACTGTTCCGGGAGATTACTACCCGACTAGCCTGCAAACAAACGTTCACTACCGGGCGAATGCCGACTGGCAACGCTCGGGTAGAAAGACTACATAAAACCATTGAAAACCTGATTGCTTATTATATCCCTGACGACCACTGTAACTGGATCGATCTACTTCCCATTGCATTATGGACAGTTAGATCCACGATCAGTGTACGGTCGGGATACAGCCCGCATACCTTGCTGTTTGGCAGAGATCCAATTAGCATGGGAATGCCTGAGCAGGGAACAATCCCTGAAACGCTGAATGACTGTGAATTCTTCATGCAAACAAAGGACAACATTGCTATGTTTAGGAATATGGCAGAACGAGTTGTTCAAAACTATGAAAAAGATCTGAGGCTGCGAATTGATGAGCGGGCGCGGCCCACTCAGATGTACGAAGGTGATATGGTATACATGTACGACCCTTTAGCTAGTGAAAATAAAGCGTCTAAGTTCTCAAACAGGTATACCGGGCCATTCAGGGTAATTGAAACAAAAGGGGACCACCTTGTTAGACTAGTGTCTTTAAAAACTGGGAAACAGGTACCACATCTAGTAAACATTTCAAAACTCAAACCTGCACATGGGCCTTGGTCCCCCGCCGTCCCTCATAACATTCCCAAAATGGTGAGAGAAGCGAAAATCACTAACTCAAAAGGGGCAGATCCTGACCGAAACCCTGAATTGCATCACACTCCGACGGGTGAAATCGCTGAGGAAGATGGCGAAATAAGGGGTGCTGAGACTGAAAACTCAACGGGAACGACCGGTCCCCGTGAGCATGATGCAGTTCCTATGACCAGGAAGGTACCTACACAAAAACCTGGTCCAAGTCCCACTGATTTAGCAGAAACGGATGGGCAAATCACTGATGGTCAGGGCGCCAGTGCGGACACCGCGCTGTCACCAAACTTACCCTTTGTTCCTAATAAAGCCGCCTGTGAACGGGGAACAGCTGGCGCTAATGGACAGAGGAAACGCAAACGAGCTAAACGAAGGGGCAAAAGCCAGCCGTTGGAAGGGAGATCCCCTCCAGGCAACAACAAGCCCATAAAACTGCCCTGCGGTGATGTACCGATCTCGGATACATCGGAACAGAGCCCAGAAAAAACAGAAGAGGACCATGTCCCGACGAAAGGTGGCTATAACCTGCGTCGGAACCGTCGGCCTAACTACGCCGCTCTGTTCAAAGGCGGGGAAAGCGACGACATGGATGATTAATACAGGAAATCTTGCCGCCCTGTGAAAATAAAGGTTCGGCGGAGCGGCACCGTTAGCATCAACGCTAATGGAACAGGTGGCCTACCTCACGGCCACCTCGCCGCGCCCAGGGGCGTGGCAGAAAGGGAGGGTGCGCACACCAGGGGAGATGCCAGTGGTTTGGCGTCATCTCCTGGGACCGGATGCAAGCGTTCCCCCCAACTGAAACAAGATACAGCTCCAAATATGGAGACGGCATGGACAAGCGGATCGGTTATAATTTCGTGGGATCCGCGCCGATCCACCAGTCGGTCCGCAACTCTGCTCCTAGACGGTCACCTCTGCTGCAGGTGATTGTACGCACAACCCAGCCGGGGAGGAAACGGAGATGGACATTGATTCTATCTCTGAACAGAAGTTGGAGATAGAAGTTGTTCAACTTCCGACCTCTCCTGGAAGGAGCAGAAAGAGAACTTAGCTGGGACACTGATCCACCGACTCATGGGGAACTGTCTAGCCCTCCGGCCACATAGCAATCCAAAGGGAACCACTACTTTCCCTGCGGACACGGAGGGAAGGATCATTGTCCCCCTGAGAAGGAAACGGATTAGCCGCCCCCACCAGAGGGCGCTACCTACCAAGGGAAGGTTCGTTGGGCCATTCTTTTAGGATTTTACCAAATGAAAGAAAAGACAGTCGAGAAGGAGAGTACTAAGAAACGACCGGCTCAGACCCTTAGGCGGTGGAGTTGGCCGGGCCGGGGGGGTGTCCGTCCGGACTCAACCGACACCGGGATTGCCCGGAAGAAGCCAAGGACACCAGCCCGGCGGCTCACCAGAACGACCACAGGCGGAGCCAAGAGGTCCGCTAAATCGGCTCCAGCCAAAAAGAAGACAGCAGATAAAGACTTCTACAATTTATCTGAGGTGAGTGACTCGGAGCCCGAGCCAAGGCTAACGGCGTTGGCCAAGCCGGTTCAGAAGGAGGAAGCGGCCAACCAACCGGTGCAGATTCAGGCCGGCTGGTTCTGGGACCTTACGCAACCACTGTACCAACTATTTGAGACTGTTGACGAAATTAGAAGGACAGTAGGACTGGATGTGCCAAAATCAAACAAACAGTTAGCTGAGATTAAAACTCAGGTAGCTCCTTTCATTCAAAGGACCACACAAAACTCTAAATGCGTCAAGGAAAGTACCAGACTACAAACAACACGAGGCGGCCGACCTCTGCCCACTCTGGAAAGGCGATCGGGAGGGGAACAGCTAACCGTCGCCGCTCCAGGACTAAAAGTGGAGGTAGCACCCGTTCAACACGCGCCAACCCCACCGGTGGGGAACGGGCCAACGGGAGCTCCCCTCCTCCACCACTTACAGCCTGCGGACCCCGCTTGTTTAGACTTGAGCAGCTTGACAACGAGCTGCAACGCCAATCCCTCACCACTGCTATGGAACCAGCAGCAGTGGACGCCAACCAGCCAGCCGGGGGGCCCACTGTGGCCGAGCCCACTCCCAACGACAAACCCACCGCAGGTACCGAACCCATACCCCTCGAGCCAACCGTCGTACGATCCAACGGGGGCCGTTTCGGACTGGAACCTACTAGGCCAAGACCCCTCAGAGCAATGCGCCCCTCGTCCTGCGAACGTATGAGAGGCTTGAGGATCACGGTCACCAAGGACGAGAGCGGAGTCATCAGGCGAGTGGTGAATGACAATGGGCAAAATCTCTATGAGCATGTCCCAAACTAAGTGGACCAGGGGGCCCGAGAGGAGGGCATACTTCGGCGCATGGATGATAGTGGTGCGCAGAAGAGTGAAGGTAACTTTGTTGTGAACATGTTTTAGTTAAACTATAAACTAAACTCTCACGGACTAGCGCTAAAACCAATAACAATGAAGTGGTCGGTGCTGTTCGTTTTCGCCATGATAGGAGGCATTAGGGGAGTGCATAACGACTCCAGCCCACCTGAAGGGCTAGCCCCTAACGCTGAAGTGATAGCTTTAGAACAATATGGAGTAGTGTTAAAACCAGGGAAGTTAATGTCCACCGCGGATATAACACACGTCCGACAAGGCTTCCTAATCACTATTCCAAGAAGGCGCTCCTTCATTAAAGCTACCTTTGGCCAAGTCTGTCATCGATATCTACAGGGAGGAGACGCCCTCGATCGAGCCTGTTACCATATCAGGTCGCTGGTCAATTGGATGGATCAGACGTCGCAGGCGCTTAAGGGTCGGTACCGGGAAGTTCTTAATGAAACCTTAAGTTCCCTAATAAAGAACAATCAACAAGACCTTCAAAATCAAGGGTCGGAATTAAATCCAGGTGGAAGGGTCAAGAGGATGAAGAAACTGCCCACCATGTTGGACGATCCAGGATGGCCGACCTTTCCTCTTCCAACCTCATGGAATCAAGGGCTGGCAGCTGATGTCAAATATAACAGGGAATTGATTAAAGTATTGCAAGAATCTTCGGACCAGATGATCGAAGACCTGGCTCTAATGAACGAAAAACATGACGAGGCTGTAGAAAGGGTTAACCATGTCGTGATAGGCCTACTGGACAATCTAAGATCACTAAATAAGGCACACAACACGACTCGCCGAAGGATGAAGCTCGTGCAACATAAGGTAGATTGGATGGAGCTGTACCTGAATATGATACCGGTCGCTCTAGAAGACAAGCTAGGAGAAATGGTGTATCTTCAGCTGGTGGTCGAGCAAACTCGCGTGTTCAGGAAAGGAGTGCAACGCCTGACACGGGGCCAGCTGACTATGGACTTGGTGCCCCGCCAATATATGGTCGGAGCGGTCCGGGAAGTCAACAGGTATCTAAAGGGGATCCACCCCAGATTCCACGTGGCGTTCACAGATCCTTCCTTCTATTATGAGAACAGTCAACCCTCGTTTAAATTCGATGAAACCACTCAGGAGTTGATCGTGTATGTAAGGGTGCCAGTGGTGGCTGACGAACATTTGTTCAGGGTCTATGAAGTACTAACTTTTCCTGTGCCAGTGACAGTTAGAGGGCGACTCAAGAAGGACGCTCTCCAAATTGTTAATCTACCCAAAAGTGTCGCAGTGTCCATGTCCCGCCAGTACTACGTACCACTGGCTAGTGGCAGTTGGTCAGGTTGTTATGGGCAGACCATCACGCTCTGTAAGGATCTACCCTATATGAAAAAGATTACAGACAACACCTGCACTGCTGCGCTACTGAGGCGCGACGACATGGCGATCCAAGAAAAATGTGAACTGGACTATCTACTGGAAGCAGACTTTGGGGAGATGGCAGTGTACCTAGACGACGGAGATATGCTAGTGGTCAGCGCCGACACCCGAGGCCAAATGATCTGCAGAAACCAGCCTGCGGTTGGAGTGAACATAGAAAATTATGCAAGGGTCCAGGTGGAATGCGACTGTGCATTTCAAACACAAGGAGCATGGATACCGTATAGCCTACGAAATTGTGACCGGCACACCAGGATCACCACGGTTGTGTACCCACATAATGACCTGTTGGAAGCAGCAAGTCATGTGAAGGGGTGGGACATGAATTTCACGACGTCCGAAAACGAACCCACTATGTTAGAGTCAGACCCTATCCCTGAAACAATTAGGAAAGACCTGCTGGAAATCGAGGAAAGCCTGAAGGTCAGAATACCTGTAGCCTCCTTGGCCAAACGAATACAAAAACACCGTAAAGACTTGGCCAAGGGCATCAAGAAAGCGACTGACCGTTACGAGGTAGAGAAACACGCCCCGTGGTTCTCTATAGGTAACTTCGGAGGCGGTTTTGGTCTCCTCACCATCTTCTGCATAGTGGTAGCTGTGACAATTATTGGATGTATCCTCTGGAAGTGCTGGCAGAACCATCAAGGCAAGGCTGCCCTAGCCGGACTAACCATGACTTTACCTCGGGCCATGGCCTTGGAGACGGCGGACCCGGAGAAACTGTTGCACCGTGAAAAGGCACTAACTGGGTGTCCAGACGCGACCGCCAACCCCACTGCAGTGGCAGTGCTTGCTATATTATTAGCAGTACTAGTCATCGCTATAGTGGTCCTCGTGTGGCGAAAGTGGAGATATATCAGAAGGAAGACTGTGGATGGACTGTATGTACAGTTTGCCAACCCACATATGATAGAGACAATCTTTCTGAGGGAACTGTTTATGAAGTTATCATATGACAATGTAACGAGTGTTAAGACCTGACCTAGTGCTGTACAGGTAAAATTGGTGAATTACTAACACAAAGGTACGAGTACTAAAACTAAAATGTTACAGGAAGTTCGCTGGGCAATACCTGTTTGGGTAGGTAGGGTTCTGTTGACTAACCTGATCAATAAGGATTCACCAGCCAGGGAAACCTGGGTCGGGTAGGCTGGTCCAACCGTCTCTCTATGGACCCATGGGTTATCTAAATTTCTCTCAAGTCGAGTGTCCCATGCCCGGTAGCCTAGCTCAACACTCTCATTGTTATCGATTTGGCAACTCTTTTAAAGTAGGGAACCATTTGGAACCGATCCTAGTGTCGCGAAATTTTAGCATTTAAAAAGATACTCAAAATTCTGTATAAAACCTAAGAGCGCTCAACGGGACCAATGCTCCCAACGAGCGAAGTGAACTTCCCCAAGCAAAGTACCATCTACACCTGACCCCTGTGCTGTTGTTACCGCTAGGATCGGGCTGCAGTACGGGAGTCACTTGGGGAACGCCACTGTCTATTCTTTAGCATGCTTACATATATAATCTTCTCAAAGATGAGGGGGCTGCACAAGCAGCAGGAGCCTGCCCACATGCCTGGTGTCAGTGGTGCCTGACAGGAGGCAGGACGTTGGGGTTACGCGTCACTGACGCTGCGAAGGGCACTGGGGTGGACGCCCGACCATGGCAGTCACTATGCCCCGGGTGGATTGGCTCCTGACAAGCGGTCTCTTCATCACAAAAAAAATCGACGAATAGAAAGAAATTTACCTAAAAACTGAATATATAAAGCAACCCAATATTCATTTAACTAAGAGCCCTTCCTCAGGGAATTCTGGGCAAGTTGTGATAAGAACATATGAACGCAGAATAGTTAGTAACATTCTCGGGGGGAACGCTCCGTGACAGCACACGAGAGTACCTTATACGTGGCTCGTTTGCTTCTGGTATGGGCGCGCTGCGACGGGCAAGGATATGTACAATTCCTACCAAGGCGTGCTATATTCAGAAATTATAACGGAGGTCACAAGGAAAGGTAGTTACGGGACAACGGCGAACTGGTGACATTCACAGGGTGATCGGCTCTCTCTCTTACCATATCGCGACTCCCTCAGACTGGACAAGCCATCCCTGGGGCGGGAGAAGCCGTAGCGAAAACCCACAAAGCGGTGGAGCGAGGTGCTGTCCTTATTAATAGCCCCATCGTCTTGGTTATGTGTAAATGGCCGCCGGATCATCGTATGTCTTAAGTCGAGGGATCCTGACTTTACCATAAAGTCAGGATCCAACGAAAACAAGTATCAAAAAGAAAGAGAATAATGAACAACTGCCCAAAAGTACAAGACTAAGTTATTTAGGTCATGTTTAGACCAGTTTTAACCGGGTCTGAGGCAAAACGGCAAGAAGTCAAGTTTCGACCCGGGTAAATTAGAAATAATTAAAATTAATAAAGAAGACGAGCGGCTTCAGAGTTGACCGCCGTCGAGAGAAAAAAAAAAAAAATGAAATACTAGTCTTGACCGCCGTCGTGGCGCTAAAAAGTAACTGGGTCTCCGCTCAACAGTTGAGCTGAAGAAGGGGGACACGGTCTACTAATTCCCTAACGAACGGCTGCAAAAAACTTAGTTGACACCCAGAGCTAATAGTCTACCCAATCTATTAGAAAGAAACTAAAATTCTAAGGTTGTCTTTAGTACTAACATATTCCTGCCCCGCGTGCGCATAGTTAGGATAAGCTGGGGGCGGAGTTTTTTCAGGAGTAGTCTTGACTCTCCACAAGAAAAACGGGCATAGACCTGAACAAAGGACAGGTTTAACCTTGTACTGTACTTCGGTAAAGGCCCGACTTACTAGGTGCTGTCTGGAAGTGAGTGATCTGAGGAGATGCATTTACACATCTCTATAATTTAAAGGGGGTGTAGGCTGCATATTAAAAAAAAAAAAAATATATGCAGTCTGCTCCCAATTATAACAATGGGAAACTCGGTGCTGCCCATTCTGGTCCTATGAATGGGAGGGTACCGACAAACCACGTGTAACTAATGAGGACCGGGAATCAGATCAGAAATGAACCTGAATCTGAGACCCGACCCTCTAGTGATAACTAATGAGGAACGAATAATCTCAACCTCCTTTGTACAGTTAGTACTTAATGTCCTTTAATGACATTTATACCTTACGGAATGAAACGCTACCCCCACCGCTTGTCATGTTGGTTTTCCCCATGTGATGTAAAGTATAGGGTAGACAGTAGGGTGTTACTGTTAACATAGGAATAATATCTATTCAGTGAACCGTTTGGAGTTAGGGGCGCACCTGTTTGTCTCGTTAAGAGGGCGCCACTACCCAATATAAAGTGGAACTCGGTCTTCAAACCCCAGATTGAACATAGGGGGTGAACGCCGAGCTACCACCTGTAACTAACAAGGAAGGGAAGGATTTTGTCTTAATATAACCATTCAATGAGAACAAACTCTGGTTGAAGTTGCACTTCACAAAAATGAAGTCGGTTATGACTGAACAGCTATCACCCTTGGGGGGGTGTTAATTTGTTTACATATAAACCCTTGGAGTGTATTGGAAAATTATTCTAACACAATGTACATAAAGTGTGTTGTCAATAGTATTGACTCTTGGAAAACCAAAATAGCTTCTTAAGTAATTCACAAAAGACCCAGTTCCTATCATTATTCTTATCTCCTCATGTGGTCTGTGAGAGAGTCCAAACGTGTGAGTTTTGCATCACATTTCGGACACTCGTGAGATCCTGAAAATGCACATTTTCATGGCAACTGAGCCCAGAACGATGTGTGTAACTGTTCCCACCTAACTCGCAAATATATCGCTGTTTGAGATGTTTGGTAATCTTAGCTGCGGATTTTGGTGCCTTTATAGTTTTTCTTTAACAGGAACACCATTCCTTTCTTGCCAACGACAAACATTGAGTCTCCATCTGGGAGCTCATTCTGTGCCTTGGAAGCTTCGCTTCGGTCTCCTTGCAGTAGTATTGTCTCCTCTTCGGGACGTCCTGCACGATAATACTCACTATAAAACTTATTCTAACACAACGACACTGATGAAGTCTTAGTGTTGAACTAAACATTGTCTACCATCCTTATTCTAACACCATAGTACAGACTGTCTTGGTACTACACCCCAGAGCGGGCCAGTGTTGTGGCCTTTTTGCTACACCTTTCCTAACTTACCTTGGAGTCGCCAACAGCTCGTTGGACGGCTCCACCTGTGGTGTCGCCTCACGTGGCCGACACATCAATCTTTCCAGTACTCTGTAAGGGGGACAACTCATCAAAGAATTCTGTCACAGCCAATCTAATGCTGGGCAATCTGGACCAAAATACTTGGTCACCAACAGTTAATAGTATCAAATAATACCAGAATACCCATACGGTACAAATCACCCACACTCCAAAAAGCCTACTCACAATCGGTAGTGTCAACAAACTGCTAGTCAGAAAAACCCTCTATTATCGCCCAACCACGCGTGAGGTAAAATGCTTGATCATGTTCGCCTAAACAATCCCTCCCACTAAAATCATATAGCCTGACGCTTTTCAGTGCCAACCGTGTCACACTGCTTCATTTACATCACCCTAACATACCGCAGGACCTGGAAAAGATAATAAGTTTAGTACACAAGGTCCTAGCTCTCAGCCCGCATCCACCATCTTGGAACCAAAAGTAAACACCAGGTGGCCACCCACGCTACCCGTTACAAAAATCACCAGCGAAACGCAGTTTCTGGTTCCGGGGGTGACATCAGCTTCCGGAATTCAACAACGTGGGGGCGAGCTGAGAAAACTGCTAACTAAATCCTGACCAACAATCTCCTTAAAATCCTACGGGTTAGTAGCCTACCTAACATGCTAAGAACTGTGGAAAGAAGGCCGAACTCACCCGGGCTCGGAGAGGTCGGGGCGCTGGACCGTCTCGACGAGGAAGGCGCTCCAACAGCAGGCGTGGAGACAAAGGAGGGCGGTGTCCGACGACAAGCCAGGGCGGTGAAGATGTCTGTGTCCTCCCATGTGAACAGTCTGGAGCTCCGTCAGGAAGTGTGGGCTGCTCCTCTTGGATATATAAACTTAAGTGTACCAATCACTGGCCGGGAATTGGATCGGCAGAATCACTTGGCGGAACCAACCCGGAAAATTAAGTGTCCTAATCACAGGCCGGGAATTGGACTAACAAATTACTTGATGGGAATCACCCCGGAATTAAAATATATACACGGGGGGGGGGGGTTTGAGTGCCGGCGGTCTAATGAATAACGGGCAACCGGACAAAGACCCGGCCCAGGGCCCGGGCCCAACGGCGTAACACCCGGGTGGACGGCATATACCCGTCTTCCAGTTCGCGGAAGTCATTGACGGTCATAACACCGTCAGCCACTACCTTGGAGAGGTGGAGGGCATGACCGGTGTTGACCGTCGGCACGTTGAACCAGTCGTTCGTCCTTTTGACTTCGCGGCTAATCCTGGGAATGATGCGGTTAAGCCACCGTTGCAGAGATCCGTCGCTGTCCGTGCGCGCCCAACTGCGGGCATCAAAGCCCGAGGGGGTCGCGAGGATGAGGGTCGCTGGAGCAGGGTGGGCTTGTAGATTCATAAAGGCACGAGTAAAAAGTTCAGCGTAAAAGTTGACAACTGCGTCCGGGTTAATGAACAAAGGAAGATATAATCGTAGGTCCGGGTCCCAGGTTAGAATGTCAAGTAAATTCGTAATCACTATTAACACGTCATCAGGATACATCATGTGGTGAGCAAACGCGAAGCCCGCCAGCTCCGCCGTCGTGGCCTCTTCGCTTGGAAAAACCACGTAGATGTGCTCCGTGTGGTTTTGTATCAGATCAGGGTAGTCCTGTACGCCCGCCTCACGTTCGGTGCAAAAGATGGCAACGCGAACCATACTGGGTGATGTTGCGAAGAAATAAGAGGTAACACTGAAGACTAAAGAAAAAACACGTCTTGACGCGTTAAAAATACCGCCGGCACTGATTAAAATGACGTCAAAACGAGGCTAATTTGGGAAACCCCTTTTTGATCCAAAGATCCAAATTTTGAAATCGGCTAGCATGATCAAACCATCGTATAATTTCTTACAAAATCTGTGCTAAACTAAAGTTTAGGTCCCCAACCAACATAATCAAGCGACAGAATTAATTCATATCGGCCCAAAATAGCAGGTCGAACCATCAAACTTGCAAATTTGTTCGAAACAGAAATTTGCCATCCGGGCGCTTCGCGCCTGGAGGAATCAAATCGAGGTCAAACCCTGGAGGGGAACTCCAGTCAAGCGTCCCGCTAAGTACACATGTACTAAGCATAACTGGTGGGCGCGCGACGTGGATGGTAATATTTTCTGGATCCAACTGCTTAATGTTGCTAGATCATATGCAGGGACCTTGTATTTATTGTAAATAATGTTGTTCTAGTTGAAGTTTGATTGAAATTTGACACGCATTGTATAATGAAACTCGTTCATTCAAAATATCCGAATTCTCTGTATTAACTTTTATTGTGTTAACTCGTTCTGAAATTGGATTTATTGTGTGTTTGTTACTCTTAGAAGGTTAAGACAACTTCATACTGTATAAATGTTGAGTTTTGTTGACGTGTGTTTCAAATCGTATAAATCAAAAACTGTACAGGAATGTACTAAGTCAAAACTGAATTGGTCACCTTATGCACGGGTGTCGTTATCCCTAGGCCTTAATATGGGCTGACAATTCTTTGAACTCACCTTGTCACCTTATGCACGGGTGTCACAATCTTTAAATCTTAATATAAGCTAACGATGCTGAGAACTTACTTTAATGTACAAGGCACGTACTAAGTGAATACCTAAGATGACGAATACTTCATCCTCTAAAATTGACTTTGTCACTTTGTCACCATGATTATGTCATCATTTACGTAGTTATACAAATGATCATGTTATCAATTCTTCACACTTACCTTGTCATTTTATGAACGGGTTCTGCTAACTTTGAGCTTCAAGATGTGGAAATCAACTCAATGAATAATTTCACTGTGAATTTGTGTTGAAACCGGATCTACAAATCTATTGACACTGTGTTGAATGTACCACGAGAGTCAAGGCCACCCCCACATTGGTTTCTTTATGTTAAGAAACAATAATAACAAATATATCCAATCATCAAAATTGGAAACGTTATCCCATTTGATTGAAAATTTCCATTTGGTTTGAGCTATGTCGTCCACCTCCTTAAACTCAAACACCTGACCGCCGTCGAATGTACTAATGGCTTAGTACTTTTAATATATTGTCATGTTATATAATCCAACAAGGATCAGGCTTAGCAAGTCTACTTCTAGTCTACTCTTAGAAAGAAATATCTTGCGCTCCTAGCGCCACCTGTTAACCAGTATAAAAGGTGTTGCAAAGTGGGGAGCAGTTAGTTTTAGTGAGAATGTCAGCTAAGTAAGTTTAGCCAAGGAGTTATACTTGGAGTAAGTACATCGGCTCCGTGTAACAGACTGGAGTTTACCAATACCCATTACCTCGGACATAGGATTGTGATAGAGCTGAGTTCTAGAATGGTCTAGAAGGTGTTGGAGCAACTCGTGTTCTAAATGTGGTTGATTGCTGATAGGAGATGGGAGGTGGACTGATGAAGACTTATACATGGTGGCTTTGACTCGGGATGAGATGTTTATTGAATAAAAACCCTTTCATATTAAGAAGCTCCCTCATCGTTCATTTCTTTTGAACTATTGGGAAGTGAACAGACAAACTTTAAACGCAGTCTGAATTACTCAGGCATTCTGGATAAACAACTCATGAAGACTTGGATATACACGAACCTTACGCAGTCTTAAATCAAACATTAACAATAGTTCAGACTGATTCAATTTTGTTAAATATGTCTACAGGGTGACCAGTTGAGAATACGATTGACAAGCCTGATGGTGGCTATTTTCACTCAGAATTAATTTATTTTCCTCACGCCTTTTTTCCCACGGAGATTGAAGCAAGGGATAAATATTGACCAACCCAACACTATTTGATCGATGATTTCATTACTGTTAGAATTACGTTTAAACTAAATCTGGTTTCATATAGACTCCTCTGACAATTACATGGGATACTTTATTTGTTTCCACATTAAATTAGGTCCAGAATAACTCAGCTTAAGCCTGAAAATAATCATCATCCTCCGTTGCCTAAGATCTCTTCGTGTATTTATAGGATTGTTCATATCAATATTAATCAAAAAAGGCTGAATATCATGATTACTCCTGATCACAACACCAGATAGTTGGCTCTATTTACTGTTATGAATTTTTTGTGAATATTGGTCATTGTAATATCTGTAATAAATATCTTTAAGACTTGTGTTTGACATAAGTTTATTCTGTAATTATCGGAAGAGCTTTTGAATTAATATAGATATTTGGATTTCATTTGTTAAAAAACTGGAAAAAATGCACCTTTTAGTTAATCTATTCACTGCCTCAGTTTATAATTAAATTCAATATACTATAAATCACCCTCCTCTTCAACTCCACAGTCACAGTGATTTTAAAACATATGAACTCTCCTCCGAAAAGATGTGAGTAGAATAATGACCACAAACTAAGGAATAATAGACGTTGGTATTTTATTGAATCCAGGCCACAGTTGACCACTTAGCACATGCGCAGTAGACGTTTGGGCTTATCAACAACAGGCGGAGGTAACCATGAGCTGATAGAATTACAATAATTGTATCTGGACAACATGACGCCTTTCTCTCATTCAGCACCTTGATTCACCTTAATGTACAAGCATATTGAACATGTATTTACAAAAAAAGTGATGTTTATCAATCCAGAGAACATACCTTTTTTCAGAAAGGTTTTGGCAATGTTGAAACGGTGCATGGGGTGGGGTGTCTATTTAATTCTCCTGCTTCTTACAACATTTCAAATACAGAATCATTTTTCTCAACTACCAAGGAGTGACCTAACAGGTTGATTGTGCCTGAACACATCCCCCTTCTTCGTCTCGATCCCGCTTGCCCCCTGTAACAACTAGCTGAATCGTTCTGTAAACTTGCCCATAATAATATTGTTTGGCACCAGTAATGCTTGATTTCAAACACATAATATCTTGTTCATTCTTACTCCTCCCATGTCTTCTGTCCTGTAAGCCCCAATCCCTAACCCTTACCTCCGCGAATCAACCCTAACCTTGGTAAATTACACAAAACTCTCATCCCTACGACAGGTAAAATGTCAGTAAATTGACGAAACGCAAACTCACATATCCTTTCTCACATTTCTCTGTATCTTTCTATGAAACAGATACCTCTTCTTACAAAGGTTAATTGTTCAGTTTGTCAAACTTACAAAACTCACACGGAGGGCACGATGAATGCTTAGCATTTGCTGCCAACCTTTTCTCTGCACGCAAAACTGGACACTACAGAAAAAGCTTACACACATTCCTTGACTAAAAGGATGACTAGAGGGATGAACCTCACACTTGTTAGCCCATGAACTGATATTCATACAATAAAGAGATGACTGCAAGAAACATGCTTAATAGTATAATGATATTTCTCATATCAAGCAGGTACCTCTTAATTTCTCTATTTCATTCTTATCTTAGGAATATTGTATATTCCAATAGTATAGTATAGTGTAACACTTTAGCTTGGACTTTGAACTGTGCATATTGGCAAACAGGATACACGTAGATTCATTTTATTGTTTTTTATGTATGCAATGTTGCATATATATATAGATGGCAAACAGAAGTGCAAAATGATATGAAACCGTAGTACAATCTGCCCTGCAAATTGCATTTGAAGTACCATCCCACTAGGCAGTTTAGTGCCGTGTAAGAGGATATTTTTGTCTCCTATCTTTCTTTTATCTCTTAACCAAACATCAACGAATATAATCGAAGACAATTAGAACCCCCGAGTGAACATTGTTTTGGCAATAAGGTTCATCGGAAACATCACGGAATAAACTATTTGAACAATGGTACGAGCCTAACCAGACCGGTCAGGTATTCGCCAGTATGAGCATTAGATCATAAGTACGGGTCCTAGAGCGTCCTAATCTTGTATCTTCTTGTAACAAATTGCATTGTAACAAACTGCACTGCGAAAGTGCCAACTGGAAAAAAAATGGAGCTATAGGTTAATTTTCTTCTCCCAAAAAACAAACCTTTAAAGTGAAATAAAGTGACTACAATCACAACACTTGCAATCTCATACAACTATTATGAATACATTGTATGAGTCAAATTAAGCGACTAGTGAAGTATTAGGCATAAAAACTAGCTAAGATATTACTAGAGTTCCATGAAAATGATGTCTTTTCTATTTGTCTGTAAACAATTTGAATCTTTATGGATCCTCATTAATTGAAGTAAGCAATAAAAAGGTACTTTTATGCTTTTTAAATTAGTTTCTAGAGTTTATAATTATCTTACCATTGACTCATAGTAAGTATGACTCTGGCTATGCATTACTAAGGTTATCCCAGCCACACAAATATACATGTAAGTGCATTCATCACATCATCCAAGATATAATAACATGTCCCTTGCAAACCATGATCAATTATGCTTTTACGAGGGTATTATAGTTACAACTTTTTACAGGCTACTGAACCACAGAGTACATATTCATGCAGAGGGCACACTCAAGCATACCAACCGGCCGTATTTCTGATTTATTTAGCGAGCGATGCATCAGAGAAATACATAAATGGTACAATGTTTGAATGGGGATGATTAAAATGAATGAGAGTATCCCAGGTATACACAATTTACATGTGAATGAAAATGTTTATCGTTTGATTTACCTTTCCTATTTCAGTGGATGCCGAGGGTGCGCTAGATCTCTATAATATGGCATACTAGGAGAGAACACCCAGTTTGTTTGATGCACTGTGACTGAACGTTTGTAAACATACCACTTTTTGCCAAGCATCCGTTGATAATTATGACATTGTGTTCCATATATATGGGGACCAGGAAATGACATTATCACTACATATGGACATTTCATGACACTGAATTCCTTCATGCCAAAATATAAACATTTTATTGTAGCCTATCAATGAATACTCGGACACTGGCTGTATTTGAATGGGGTTCTGTGCGATAATCACATGAAAAGCAGATGGAAACTTGTATTCAAAAGCATGTTTAGGAAATCGGGTCAAAGAAGGGGGTTTTCATATCACAAGCAAGTCAGCATAATTATCATCATTTCTAGGCTAAAGAAGATATCCCAAATCCTTATACCGATCATCCTTTTAAGCAGAAAGAATAAGTCCAAGCTTAAGGTTTTCTCCAACTAGGAATGGATAGTCGTGCAGAATTACAAGTCCCTGGGGCTAGCTTCACGGTCTTCCTGGGGAGGTCAGGAAAATGTCTTTAGTCTCAGGAAACGAGTGCTATTGAATTATGCTATGAAGTGTGAAACGTATGTTTTACATCCATCGTCGCAATACGAATCTTTAGTGACATTTGAGATCATGTAAAGATATTAATTTGGAAACTACAAATGAACCATCCCTTTGCTGAATACTTCTTCTTCGGCAAAACCTGGCACCAACGATTCAATTATGTCAACTATGTAATTGTGGCATTGCGTAATTTCAGAAACATAAATTTGATACATCGTGATATTATTTTGGCCTACTGGTTAAAAGGACAACATTTATATGACAGAAGAATACGAGAGCTCGTTTTCAAGACGTGTAAGTACAAGTCCCTCATCTTTTATACACTTTCCACCTGGAAAAGCTTGTATTGGCTAGCTTGGTAAATCTTAAGTGGATGCCTTAGTTACTAGTTTCTTTGATAATATTGCTAACAACACAAAACTATCCTTTGACAAAATTACCTAACTAGTCTTCCTTAAAGGAACATAGCTTGAGATCAGATGTAAACTTTAGGCCCTTATTCTACATGACTTGTATTGTATAAAAGGACAGTTTAATGTATAAAAACAAACAGTTCTTAATTTTGGCTTTTGTGAAATACAATGAATTACAGGTTATCATTATAACCTTCTATCGTAATTCGTACAAACACAAACAAATTCCACTTTGGGCTTGGAGAACAAGAGTACATATGTTTACAAGGAAGCTCCTGGAGGGCTTTTTGTATCACTGTGAAAATAAGAGTGTTTTCTTTTTTCAGGTAAATCATTTGGCTACGATTTGCTCCATGCAGTAGCAGTAAGGGCGGAGATGGGGCAGCTTGGTAGCAACACAATGTGGCTGGTTGCCATACTTGTTGATCCTACTGATTTCTCTGTCATTGATCATATACTTAGAGGTCTTGGTGTTGACCTTGACTGTAGCCTCAAACCTGCCCTCTCCGGGCAGCGTTGTCATGGTGATCTGGAAGAACACCTCAGTGGCGGCCATGTTGTCTGACAGATCGGCCACCCGACCATCACTGTCACTGCTGCGCTTAAAGTGCAGCAGATTGTCATTTGGTATATACATGTTGGCAGATGTGATGTCACTAACATGCAACTTGACACAGAGATCCCTCTCAGGTTCAGTCATACTGTTAATTCGGTCTAGGAGTGCGAAAGCCCCATCCCTCACTTTATCGTCATGTGGGGACACGCTCTGCCAGTTGAGACAAGAGCACCAATGTGCCTCTATACCGGCATCATTGCAAGTCCTTTCCAGTGGCACCTCATCGAATAAACTGATGGACTTTTTGGTCAAGTCTCCTCGTTTGCTTCCATTGTAATGAAGCACATGCATGAACGTGTCATGAATGTCATATGGAGTTGTCAATCTGTGTGCATTTCTACGGAGGTTCTTCATTGCTTGCGGGTATTTCTTCTCAAACCATGGAGGCAGTCGAAGTCCGAAATAGGGCATTCTTTCTTCATACTTGCCCTGAACAGTCTGCCTCACTGCTTGGAACCTAGCCCCATGATCGGCCATAAGAATTAGAAGAGTGTTATTCAAATAACCTCCTTCTTCTAACAACTCTAGGAATTGCCTCAGATCATCATCTACCATTCTCACCTCGCTGTAACCACCATGGGTGAACTCTGAATGGAATACAAAGGACCACTTGGGCTTATCGGAATACATGTAAAACATATCCCTGATCCAATGCAGCATGTTAAGATGCCGAGGCACCGACCCCATGCAGTACGGCTTGTGCTTCCCATACTGCTTCTCAGCTTGGATGTAGTAAGGGCGCAAGTAATGGTCCACTGGTTGTTTTTTAAAGCCCAGCATCCTATAGGTGAAGGTACCTGTGCTGGCTCCATCCTCACCCCACTGGGTTACATACCCCGCTCGGGTAAAGTCGTTCCAAACCCAGGGATGGCCGTCCACTGTCCGAGCATGCGCCTTTCCCCGTCTTGCTTCCGGTAACTCTGGCTCTGACTTTCCTGTGAGAATTGGCAGTAGTGCCTGAGGTGTACCGTCACCAACAATGTTGTAGCCCTCAAGGACCACAGCACCTAGTTTGTTAACAAAGTAATCATGTGACTTGGGGAGGTTCCGCATCCACGTCATTCTAGACGTGGAGTCGAACCCAAACATGAGAACATCCAGCCCCATGGCCTCTGGAGGCATTGGTGTCTCAGCAGCACGTGCGTGAAGATCATGCTTGAAAGCTATACCAGAATGTAAGTTCTTGTATGTCTTCTTGTCTGCTGCTGAGCAAATTGCATAGAAAAAGTCTGACACAAGTGGCGTCCCATCCTTAATGTTATTGATTGGTGCTCCACTAAGCACTGCAAAGTCATTTGTCCCCCTAATTTGTGGAATGTACACACATTCAATTTCCCCATGGTTTTTGATTGCATTCGGTGAAATTCGGAATGTCCCGTTATCTACATAAACCCAGTTCTCCTCGTCGGCACACTGTAGTGGGGGCATGTCCTTGAAGTACCCCTTCAGGGCCGGATGCCACAGCTCCAGCTGGGGGTGGACGCACGCCTGACCTCCGGGGGGACGCGTGGGCGGACTTCCTGTTCCGTCAAAGCTTACGGTTAGGGGGACGACGTCATGGCCATCGGCAAAACGGACGTTGTGATGTGTGCCGTCCGAGTGCTTATGGTCGCCGTCGCCCCTCATGTAGAAGATGGCAAGGTAGGCCAGAGTCAGTATGCTGAAGGTACTGCCCACCACCACCAACCGCCGGAAGGGGCGTCTGCACATGCGCAACAGGCTCATTTTGGCTGGGAACTGGTGATTCCACTATATTGCATCCACCCACTGGCAGCTATCAGTGTGATAGTGACCTAATATCTTTTGTTAACTATACGAATAAGGATCTTCTCTGAAGCAGTAGAACTTGTAGATGTTATGGAAATGGCGGTGATCAGCTTGATTGTTGCGCTAAATGGTTTACTGGCGTGAATGGTGTTTCCCTCATCTTTAATATATGTTAATCACAAGGCTGTCTGTGACGTGTGTCCTATTACCACGGCTGGTTTGTCACCATCCTGAAAAGACAAAAAGGTTCATATCAAAATCCGTCTAATGGCACTCCGAATTTATTGATTCGTTTCATAAACAGGGAAAACCAAAGGATTAATTATACAATAAACTGTAAAACATTGATTGGTAATAGCAGCCAGAATAATGTGTTGGGCCTATAGATAGGGCGTGCGTGTAAATATTTGAAACAAAAACCATTCAATGTCCATATCGGATACTGAAGTAAACATAAGGTTAATTGATCAGGATCTAGCTGATATCGTTTTCAATGTTTTGGTTAGTTTGAAATCATGTCTTGCCCAATATTTCTGTCTGGAAAATAGCCCATAACCTCCCAAAACCTCCACAACTTCCCAAAGCCTCCAATAACTTCCCAAACATCCTAAAACTCACACAATCTGCCAAAATTTACCAAAACCTGCCATAACCTGTGATAACCTAGCGAAATTGCCATATCCTGCCATAATCTTCCTCTCAAAGCCTTCCTTGACCTACCGTAACATCCTACACCTCCTACAACTTCCCATAACCTCCCATAACCTTTGATTAATAGATTAAGTTATAGCTGGAAGTGAAAGAATACTGGAGTAATCCATTTCATGACCACGGTAAATAAAATGTTTCAAAAAAGACAAATCTCCATATCTCCATAACCTCCCAAAGCCTTCCTTAACCTACCATAACATCCTGAAACCTCCCAAAATCTCCCAAAGCCTCCCAAGACCTACCAGAACATAACCCAAAACCTGCCATATAATATCCCAAAACCTGCCAACACCTTCCATAACCTTCCAACACCTTAGAACACCTTCCAAACCCCCCCTTAACCTGTCAAAAAAAAACTTAAACTCCCATAACCTCCTTTAACCTCCCATTACCTGCCAAAACCTCCCAAGAACTGCCAAAACCTCCCAAAACCTCCAAAACCTCCCATAATCTGCCAAAGATTACCCATAACCTCCCATAACTTCCCATAACCTCCCAAAACCTTCCATTACCTCCCAAAACCTCCCAAAACCTACCAAAACATCCCATAACCTCCAAACACCCTCATTATCTCCCCAAACTTGCCAAAACATCCCATAACTAAACAATATCAGTTACCAGCATTGAATTGATATTGGATCACTCAACATTGCTGGTTCAATCAATTTCAAATATTGAATCAACTTATTATTTGGATGCCACCTAATCTAATCATGTAAAGCAAACTTTATTTGTTTCAACATAACCTTATGTTTGTATTATAAGTATACCGGGAAGTATACACAGTGATATCGTTTGATAAGGAGAAATGCAAATAGAAGGGAGGAGTTGACTATAAAATAGTACCAAAGCTATGAAAATAAAGCAATGACATTTCGCATCTATAAACCATGACAGTAACTCACATTATTTATGATACAAGCGGCATCCAAAGTATACCATCTAAGTCACTGCTCATCGCCCATGATTAAACAAAAATGTCCCCATGCATCAGAAATTACTCTATAACCCTGTTTCAATTAGGGCTTTCCTCCAGAGGGACCACGATTCACCAAATCTGAATCATCTTTGGTATTCCTGAAGGCTTATATTAAGTAGTAGATATAAAGCCTATAATGAAATAAATGTAACCTTTTTGGATAAGACGTGTAGGGAGAAAATGCTGTCCGTAATTTGTCCCGAGTCAGAGTAGTTTTTTTATGAGCTTTGTTGTAAGGGGAGGAGGCTGGAGGTGTGAACTAGAGCTAATCAGGTGCAGAGACCGGCGACCCCTTAGGCCGATTACTAATGACGTATCGGGTGATAAGGGTTGGGGCGGACAAAATCGTGCTACGTGTACTATTTCACCTGCATCACCCAAAGCCAAACCGCTCAATGGTTAATCAAGTCTGTACAGGTCGGACAGGTGTCGCTGTCTCATTTGTTTGGGAGACTTTTCATAGCTCACCTGATATTAAGATTGTTATGTAGTCAACTTATAATTAGGTTCATAATGTTTTGAGATAGGATCACTGAACAGAAGACTGACTTCAGAAACAACGTTTAGTTAACTTTGAGAGACCAATCCATTGATGTCCTATCTTGATAAAACCTGACGATAACCTATTCTTTAATCTAACTGATCATAGGAGTGCCTCGTCATACGTCGTATTTGTTAGGATGACCCAATCTGTGGGGATGGACACGACTAAAGGAAAGGTGGTGTAAGCGGCACCGCCCAGGTATGGAATTCCAATGTGTTAGACCACCTTTCCCCTACATTAATGGTTTTATGTATAGGTAATCAAACAATCCAAGAAAGATTTACCGATAATTACCTCGACCAAGAGGGAGTGAAGCCCAGTTGTAAATGGGCACAGAATCTGGCGGTCAAGCATGGCAGCGTGCATTGATTGGTACCAAAAATATTATAGCTACACAAAGATGGACAAGTCCGACCGTCCTTTGTAGAATCGTTGTTGGTACTATACCATTCATACCTACATATATAATATATATATAGGTATGAATGGTATAGTACCAATCAATGGAAACATGCTTTCCTAAGTTTAATATGAAACTTTAAAATTTTCTAAAATTTTACATGTTGTTTCCATGGTAACTGTAGTGTTTATCAAACGTCAAAACATAGAATTACTATTATGATGAAACATTTGGTTTCCATGGAAACCAGGTCATGTGACATTTATTCTCAAATTAGTAAAACCTAATAGCAGAACTTTCAAGCTACATTATACAAGAAACAGATTGTAGCTATCTTCATTGGGCTAAAGTTGAGAGTATTTTATTTGCATCATAATTAATGTGGTTCATATTTCACTCTATATTCAACTCTTGGTTATTCCGTCAATACCATATATATCGCAATTTTAATGGATTTAAGGTTTCTGACCATGTCATGTTCAGAAGCTCACAGCTCAGCTTCTACTCAGGATATTTAAGAGCTGTTTACATTTTTAGAAAGCCTGAGCCATGTTCTACATTCACTATTTATGTCAAGTAGCCCCACAATCGCATATGTATAGAGAGAATGGTTGACTCTTATATGTAGAGCTATGCCCTAAGCAAATGACAATGGACGATGGGTAAACACACAGGAAGAATTTAGAGGAGAGGGATAACCGATAGAGTCCTGATGAAGGTCATTGGTGTGAGGTAGGGTTCTGAGGCCAAGGAAAATAATATTACGTTCAGGTAAAATCAGTATAAAAATAGGGTAGGTAGGTAGGTGTGTGTGTGTGTGTGTGTGTGTGTGTGTGTGTGTGTGTGTGTGTGTGTGTGTGTGTGTGTGTGTGTGTGTGTGTGTGTGTGTGATATCCCAACTTGCACGTGTGATATTTGGCTAAATGCTAATACTTTTGACTAAAACCTTTTGGGTCGAGGCAAAATATTTGGGTATGTCGGGCTTCTGGAACGCAACTATTTTTTCCCTTGGCCTAATCCAGTGGAGGACAATTTTGAGAGCTTAAGCCCCATTCACCACGACATCAGATTCTACTGCGATCTTAGAATCGCAAACATAAAACAATATTATTCTTATTTTGAAAATTATCATTATACCTGATGAAGGCGAACGTTACCCGCCGAAGCGTTGTGTAATCAGAATATTATTCAATCTAAGTCTCATTAAACATAAAACCTTTACCTGAACTAGCTGACTTTGTTGGTTTTGTTACTTCACACTTCATTCAATTATCATAATAGACATAGGCAAATTTATTGTGAGTCCCAGAAATAATTATCATTGTCAAAACTATGATTAACAATGAAAAATAATAGCCCAGATGGCAACGAATCTCAAGGAAAAAAAGTCGCACACGGTGAATGGGATTTGTCAAGGCTACGAACTCTCGGGTGGAAACCCAGGTTGGCGATGGGGTCAGGCTCACTGATAACAGAAGTTCGAGAGCCCTTGGGTTTCTCTCCTGAAGTAGGACAGAGATTAAATTAAAACAGAGGTCCGGCTCCCGGGGACTGTATATCTGAGATTTATGACCAGTGTGAAACACCCCCTAAGTTTGGACTGTAGCCAAGCAGTCACCTTTATCTTAATAATATTAGAATTAAGTCAAGTGTTTTGTCAGGGGCGGATCCAGAGATTTCAAACAGAGAGGGGAGGGGTGCCCTATTGTAAAATTTTGAGAAGCCCCTTTGGAGGCTAGAATGTTTAATTAAAAATCTAAAATTTGACAAACACTGAGGGGGTGAGGCTGACGCAGCCTATAACCCGTTCATAATCCGTCCCTGTAATCAATACATGATAATTATGATAATCCCAACATTTTTCCTATAGATATAATAATTTGACTACTTTAACTTAGCAGGTCTTGGGTATTAATGCAACCTATCAGATCTCTTGGGTACCACTCCTATCAGAAAAACAATACGTAGACGACAGATTATGTGATAAGACTGCCCCCGTACAGCTGTAAAAACAAGGAAACCAAATGTGAGATTTTATTGTATTGTTCATCAAGTTTTCAAACTAATACTATTAGAAGGGTTACATATAACATACAAAATAATAGTTATCACTTCGCATAAGGTCACAAGCAATCATATTTTTAATAAAAGTTACAGGACATACAGTTTATAAGGCATGTACAATTATGTTAGTTGCAGGACTTAGACAATATAAAAGATTTATGTCATCGACATTTCTCGTGCAAAGATCATGTGATACAACAAAGTTTGATTGATATCTGGTTGTGCTTTCAGTATATCTGGAATCTCTTTTCCAATAGGCAACTGGAGGGTTTCTTAGATCATGACTCTGTTGCATATTTGGGCAATTTTGCAAGGGAAACATGTTTAATACGTGTGTATCCAATGGGTATCGTGTATCCAATGGGCATTTTCACACCATTTTATGACTATACGTAGATATATTTTGATTTGTAGAAAAAACCATTGGTACATGGGTTTTTCTTTGATAGGTAGAATGTTTACCGGTTCTATCAGACAATCAGTAGTTACTGCACAGACATATAATATGTTGCATGGGGGCTGAGTGCAAAGAGATTTTGCTGGTTCCAAGTATTTCTCTGATTCATTTAATACACTGACACGTATGGTTTAATATGTCCTTGGCAAATTAGATTGCTGCATTTTATGGATGCCTAACATTCAGTTTTAACATTGACCAACCTGCTTATAGTTGATCCTGACCGCTTGAAATTAAGCAAAAGGATTTGGCCTTCATCTATCTAAATAGGAAATTATAAATCTAAACAAAAATAAGGGGAAGGATAGTGTTACATTGCACTATTTATCAAAACCGTTGTGTGTTCTTCTCACATATACCGCATTCGGGAGACAGCCCAGTGGGCGCCGCCACATTGAAAAAAGGATGGTCCTGATTGGCTGGAGGGTCATGCTTGTCCACCCACAGGACAGGTGCTGGCCCAAACGATCACGCATGCGCAGACCTAGACTCCTGAACGCGGTATACCATATTCGGGAGTCCTGGTCTGCAAATGCATACACCTTTGGAGCCACTTCCTGTGGGTGGTCAAGTGCAACTTTTCAGCCTATCAGAACTCTGCATTGTTCAATATGTCGGCACTCACTGGGCCTCTCCCGAACGCGGTATAGATAGAAGGGAAGTATGCACCAAAATAGTCTCATTCTAGCATGTGTTCTATAGAGGCAAATTTGATCGTTTTTTTCACAGATTTGCCAATGGAGCACATATGGATTCCCACAGTTTCTTCTACGGATTCTAATCATAGCTCTGAACCCCTGAGCCAAGTCTCATATAACGACCAAGCCGAGCCATGTTCCAGTATTCATATTAACCACAGCCCCCATGGTTGTGTCATATTACCTCACACATTGTCCCAGGCCTCCCTCATACATTGATTCAGTCCTCATCATATATGTCATATCTGGGTGCCATTAAATCCCGGTAGGCATACACTGCCAGGGGCAGTAGGGGCAGTTGCAGGCCTAGGGGCCACTACTTTTTAGATGGCAGCAATTGGATGTGGCCATAGAGATATATAGGATTATGTATGTCTATAAATTGGAACATCAGAATATACTATATTTTACACCAGTGAGCCAGGCTAATAAACCAAATGAAACATAACTATATGTTACCAGGCCGGGGGAGACCACTTATAATTTGTTACTTCCTCCATTGGGAGAAACAAAAGCAATGACGAGGTTAGTATGACACAAAAACTCAAGTGAGTACATTCAATCCTCAGAATATTATCAAATTCTGTTGTAAAAGATTGTTGATCCATATATATACTCAATTTGAGAAACATATTTGTATACTATAATCTTCCCCTAAAATCCCATAGTGAATAATTCAATATTGGACTTGTAGCTTTGCCTCTAATAAGGCCTTGTCGACTGATCTAAAACACGGGGTTACTTTTGAACTTACGATTAATAAAAAAACAAGAACGATGTCAAGCAACTGGGCCAAGTCTTACACGTGTGAATGTCACGAGAACTGGATCTATCCCATTTAGTGTTTTGGTAAAAATGTCTGTACGCTCATATATATAAAAAGAGGACTAGTACCCGCCCATAGTTGTGGAGATGAGGATCGGAAATTATAGGTGAGGGTGGGTCACTACAGATTGGGGGGGGGGGGCCGGGGCAGCAACAGGTGAGCTGGGTAACTACAGATGAAAATGGGTAGTGGCAGGTGAAGGTGGGTAATTACATATGAAGGTGGGTAGTGGAAGGTGAGGGCGCGTAATTACTACATATGAAGGTGGGTAGTGGAAGGTGAGGATGGGTATAGTTACAGATGAAGGTGGATAGTGTCAGGTAAAAGTGGATAGTTACAGATGAGTTATCAGTCAAAGGCCAATGTCCACTCATGGTTATCTGCACATGTCCAAGGCCGATGCCCAGACGTGGCAGACTGGCTATATTACAGTGAAAACGAAGTACCTGGGGAAACTAACAATTCATAAACGAAATAAAATATATATATGAGCTCTGCAGGAGGGCTTGGTGTTACCACAAGGGACCATGAATACCCATATAACGCGTTCAGGGACTATCAACATAAAGAGACCGCCGTCCACACCTTGGCCTGCTGGTAGTTACATGTAATTCAGAGACCCCTCCCATCCATTACCATTGTAAGCTAATTATCACTCACTAGTACGGGGAGGACCTCTATAATTATAACCTAACTTCCATGAGCTCAGTACATTTGATTTCTAAGAAAATGTTACAGGAAAGACGTGTCGAATGCTTACCTTTAGGCTTATGATAATGTATTGGTTTACATACGTGGCGGCTGGATGCAGGCAAGAATTGGGAAGCAGTTTTGATATTACGAAACGAATGGTTTCCAGTCCATTGAGACAAACAGCTGTCATCCTATGTCAATTTCATATCATTAAAATTTGTTGCCATACCTCTGCCGCGTCAGAATTGCATGGTCTTAGCGCCTTGAGTTTGAGTGTCTAAAAATTGGAATGATAAAAATAAGTTTTTTTTGTATATGTGAATTGGAAAACTACATGATGTCATGTCAATATGATGGTTATCATATCCTAGATCCCTAGCTGATATAGACGTGCATTTTCAATAAGGTGGCGCCCTGCTAGCGAAATAGGCCTGAACAATCGATTGGGATATAGGTTTCGATGGGAATGGTTGGGAAAAGGGCTTACAAGTATGGGAGGGTTCACTGCGCAAGCTCGTGGGAAAGGTGTATAGGACTGATGTGCCCTAACGTCGGATCCACTTTGTAATACCGTTTACTTGTATTTGAAGGCTATTGCCCGGTTTTGAAGTGCAACTTGTCAACCTTACAAAAAAATAGGCAAATGATGTATAGTAAGAAAGTGTGTTGCTACAGATTAAACAATTGGCTGCAACCTGATTATGGTCTAAGATGGTATAATCCACACTTTTCCTGGCCTCTGATTGGTCAGTTCAGGGGGGCCAAGAACTAATTCTATACTAATCCCAGTATAGGCCAACAATGCGAATATATTACCACAAAGCTGATGCCCGTTTGACACCGGGGACTCATTAGACCTACAGCTGGGACCACGCCCTGGAGCAGGTCACGTGACACAATACCCAGATCGACCTCGTCACTCTAGGCCTATGTACAGGTAGCAGAAGAGATTGGTTTTTCAATAATATCGTTTTACCTGTTTATTATGTATGTTCAATGTGATGGCAGGGATTTTTAATGCATGTAAATTACATTCACGCAGTGAGAATATTTGTATATAAGACCGCAAAATGTAAATGTGACCTCAATTGCATCGTTTATTGCCTGCACAAAACATGGCATAATATGCAACAACAAAAAAGTTAAAATGATAATGAGTTTAAAATGTTTTCCCCATACATCCGGAACTCTTTTCATTTCAAGTGGGAAATCACTATTCCTTTGTAATTGAGCATAATAAATAGTGATATATCCATATCTAGGTATCATTTTAATTATAACAATAAGCCAATAAACATTTAAGTTCAAGAAGTGTGAGTTCTTTTGGTAACCGATCAGGTATCCCCTGGCCTGTTCTGTTTATTTGTATATAATGCTTTTTGGTGTCGCGTCCCATCTGGTCTAGAGCCCAAGAGTGAGAGCATTGGAACCAGCTCCGATTTACAGTGACTGGAGCCGAGCGGGCGGGAGTGGCCATAGCGGGGGAGATCGGTGACGTCAGTGTGGGCTTTAACCCAGCGGACACCGCCGACCCGCGCTGGTGTCTACACAGTTTCGGCTATTTTTTAAACGATATAACAATGGAGGATGTTAGAAGTGTATAGTATACACATAGTATATGAATTTTAAAACCACCTACTTTTGAATTTTGACATGATTCTAAAAAAACATGTACTTTTGACACGGCCGCGAGAATAGCATATACACACGCACCGGGTTATACAATTTCCATAATTTCCTACAATTTTCACAAATTCTCTTGTAATTATAAGTCATAATCTCATAGAATTAGTATATCAAATCCAACAACCTCAGAGCATAGTTGGGTCACATATAATACAGTTGTCTGCCCTTTGAGGTCAGCACCCAGGAACACTCCCCGTCCACCTCCGGTCGCCTCAGGCCAACTGCCCTAATCTGGCCACAGTCTCTTCTCTGTATCTCTGACAGCCCGGGGGGGGACGTGTACCATACACACAGACGACTTTGTTTCCTGCTAAAGGGCCTATGGACACTGTGACTCATACTAGACAATATCTAAGTCAGCGGTGACTGTCCTTTATTGTATTAAAAATATATGTACTACATTTCTTATGGACGTATTCACACTTCCTTGCATAATGTTCGCGTGTTTTCTAAGAGAATAGCAATGCCTTGACAAAAAGGATCACCCCCTGCCCCTTATCAAAGGCTATCAACTAGATTACTCTATATAGGTCACTATAGGCCCTCGAGGGGCTAGATAATAGTCTGTCATAAGAAAACCCTGCCTTTTATGCATTGACCTTTCCGACGAAGGTGTTCTTCCCCTGATTTGATGTTGAGACGAAATTGAAATAAAACCAAAAGTTAACACAGTCAAACTATAGCCGGCAAGGCCGGATCCGGGAATTTTCAAAAGGGGGGGGGGGGTGCAATTCTGAACATTTTCCCCAGTCCTTCGGGCAGGATCATTTTAAATTTAAAAAAATAAATCCGCGACTGGCCGGGCGAACTGTCACCCAATTCTGAAAGTCCGTGAGGCCTGCGTTCACCCTATTACTACTAACTTCATATTAAGTGTTAGAATTTAATCTGTACTATAATCATTATTTCCTGATATAGATATGTATATCCTTACGTATCAAATGGGTAAGTGTAGATTGGACCCCCAGCCCGGGCCCATCCTCATCCGCTGCGGCCCCCTTCGCCTAGTAGAGACAGATGTTAAATCAATCGAGGTAAGCGTGTCTTTAGTTTACTCTGGAAGCTCAAATTATATGGGTTATCATGCCAAAACCTGTGATATTGATAGATAATCGTATGGGCAAACATTAATTTTATCTATAAGTCGCAAAGATTTCGCCATGATAATCCATATGGAGAATTTTGCGAGAACGATTATTCCCAGCGCAATGTTAAAACATTTATAAAATTCCGGCTTTATGGCTTGGCTTGGGGCTTTGAGACTCTAGTGGTCCACACTGCCTCCCACTGTCACAGTGTTTATAGGTTCTAGGATGCTAATGTAGGGCACAGTGGGGGACATAGCATCAATAGAAGGTTTCACCACCCAGCAGATTTGTAGTAGAATGCCAGCGTCGGACCCACCCAGATGCTTGTGGATCACGTTATTAAGGCTAATTCTTATACTGTAAAACATGTCTATGATTTATCCAAATGCCTTTCTTCGGTGAATTTTTGTGACCCTGGAACTAGTTAATTAGTTATAAATTTGGAGAGAAAAAAACGAACAAAAAGATAATTCCCGGCCGGGTGGAAACGTTGGCAAATGTCACCCGGCCGGTCGACCGGAAACGGATTTTTTTAGGACGGCCCCATTACTTCAGAAATCCCTATACAACAGATATTAGCTTCCTCTGAAGACTTTTTTCGTCCGCCTCACCAAACAGTACTTTGGATACCCTTCTATCATAGAGATGCCTTAGCAACAGGTTTACATAACAATACTATTACCTCCACTATTTAAGATGATTTCCAGCTTGCCTTCGCATTTCCGTATGCAATCTTTTTAATCGTTAAATTCTTATTCAATTTCATTATGGGTAGGAACAATTTGGCCATGGACGAGTTTTCTCCAAAAAGGCATCTTAATTGCAAATTTCTATATGTACTGTCATTATTGTAAAGATTCCCAAGAGGAAGTTGGCTATGGCTACCAGCATACATTTGAATAATATATGTTATGTCAAACAATACAATCATTGTCATTAATGGAAAAGATTCTCAAGGAAAATTGGTCATGGCTACATATCTATTTGAGCTTCAAGCTACGACAACACAATTCTATTTACGGGTGAAATAGTCGTAGGTCATTGGAAGGAGAGGAATAGGATACTAGTAAAATCGTTACTCTCCCGAGACGTGAGTCATCTGAATGCCATATTGGCAAAAAGGTTAATTTAGAGGTCACTTTTTCACTTTTAAGTTAGTTACAAGGAAGCTAAAGCGCAATCGTGTCAGGGTAAATACCACGGGTAGCCTAAAAAGAATATTATTCAAAGCTGCTTCAGTCAAAAGTAATGCTGAAATATTAAGTCGATGGCGGATTACAGATATCCTTGCATCATAATATGATATATGGATATCTGTAATCCGCCATTTATATTATATTATAACCTAAGACCTATATGACCCATATTCATGACTTCCTTCTTGGCATTTCTTTTAATTTGATATAGGTAGATGTTGTATGCCTAGACTGGACGGAAACTAGAATTAATAAACTAGAAATAAATTTTACAATGTTGTGAAGGAGGTGCGTTAGCTCAGTGTAAGAGGGTCCTGTAATCCAAAAGACATGGGTTCTATTCCCAATCAAGGAAACCAGGTTAATCGTTTATGATGAGGCATGTTTCATCCATCTAAAATCCTAAATTACAACTCACCAAAGGTCATGGGTGTGTAGGATTCTGTTCCCTATACACAAAAAGATCCCGGATTACTATTCGGAGTAATAAGAGCAGGGGGCAACCACAGGAATATTAATCCCTATTATCTCTGACAGCTCGTGACATGGTACACACATGCTTCCCTCCCATGAGTGCGTCTAGAAAGCCACTATATCATATGCTGTGAGATAACTCTCCTGTCAGTTAGAGGGTTCCCAGATACTTATGAATTAGACCCCAAAGATTCAATGACTTTAGTGCAAATGTATAGGTAGTACGTAACTATGATAAGGGGGGCTGAACTAAACCTGTACTGCCATCAGATAATAAACAAGACTATGCATAATGCATATCCATTGCCTTTTATGACCTTATCTGGCCACCGTATTATAGGCATGACAAGGTGGTATGCATGCCTATTGCCTTTAGTCACTGTATCATAGACGAATGGTGTGGTACGCTGTCCATTGCCTTTTCTGAGATTTTTTGGCAACCGTATAATAGTAATACACAGTCCTGATTGTATGGTATGCACTCTCATTGCCTTTTCTGAGCTTATCTGGCCACCATATGACAGGCAGGACAGTGTGGTGTGCATGTCCATTACCTTTTCTGTGCCCTTCTGACCACAATAATTATTATAAACAGGACAGTTGTTAAGTTAATAGGGATATTTTATTAAGGGATTTACATTAAAGAGTTTACGGGAGACACTCCCAGCTATTCTGAAGTCAAACCTCCCCCTCCCTCAGCTCTCCAGGTTTCAACTTTGAAAGGATCAGACGGAGTTAGTTCGGTCCTCTGCCAGTACAGGCAGCCAAAATTATCACCCTAAAATCATATTCAAAATTATATCTTCAAGGGTAAAAACCATTCGTGATGATCACAGCTAACTGTGTCTCAAACCTATCTGCTTGTGTTGAGTTTTCCCTTACCTCTTTATCTTACACATACAATATCAGAGAAGTGAAATAAACTAAAGATTACACATAAAGAAACCATCTTAAACATTACATCCATCTTTAAACTTTACACAGTGTGGTATGCATATCCATTGCATTTTCTGTGGTTGTTTGCATGGCCACTGTATTAAACAAGACAGTGTGGTCAGGTGCACGTGTCCATTGCCTAATTTTTAGCTAATTTGGCCACTTATCAGGTGTCGCTCTATAAAGGCGCCAGGTGACCAATTGCTATAGTTGTTTTCATTTGGTGACACTAAATCTGAAAGGCTATAGGGTGGCCCCTGTGTAATATATAGACCGAATAGCGTGGTATGCACACCATTGCCTTTTCTGAGCTTATCAAGCCACCATATTACATGTATTGGCAGAGGTGTTTGGAATCCCATTGCCTTTCTGAGCTTGACTGGCCACCGTATTATAGACAGGATGGAGTGGGATGCACGCCCGCTGCCTGCCCTGAGCCTCTACCCAGGGGTATAATAGCCTGCAGCCCAGACAGCCACCACTGCAGCACCCCGTATAGTGCTGCTACTGCTGCTGCTACTGATGCTCGGGGTGGGGGCACTGGTGCTAGGGATGACTTGTCCTCGCTCTAGATATCAATGCGAAACACTCACAACCAGGGGAAACAATCATATTCACTGCTAACCACACAGATGCCTCTCCAGTTGTCTGTGCCCTGTTATTAAGCTGATCGCGAGTAATTTTATTCAGAGGATAATTCTGAATTACAAACTGGTTCCTTGTGTGAATATGTATCATTCGGTACCAAAATACTATCAGAGATGCCACTCAATGGATATGAAAAATCCGGAAATAGTTGAAAAACATTTTCAGGAATTTAAACAGGAAGAACCCGGATTTTAAGCAGGAAGAAATAAAAGGAATAGAATCCCATGTTACATACATTTTGACAATAAACAGCTTTTAGAAATAACATCTGCTGCTTAAGAATATAAATGTAATGGATTTTTTCTTAAAATTACTTATGTCTGAAAATGTTGCTGCAGTCAAAAATCCGGAAATCCGGAAAAAGAAGGAAAAGTGGCATCTCTGTACTATTGGGTTGTACGTGGGGGGTCCGTTCAGCGCGACGGCTACCGCAACAATGGATGTATTCATCCAAAGTAACCACAAAGACCATATTGCCTCTCTTTCAGTTCTGTGTGTTGATTGGTTGAGGACACCAGGGAGGGTAGGGAGTAAGCTTGGAACAATCCCAGAGTGTCTGTTGTTTGAAGGTGCTGCCACCTGTCGGTGGGTTTTTGCATTTCTTAGGAGCACTCTTTGGGTGTAAACGTTACTCTCAAGCTCTTCCCTGGTGTGTGGATACCCAGTAGTGGCCGGACCCGTGGACAGGGTGAGGTACTAGTGCATTCCGTGAGGAAAGTGTCTGGGTAGGTCATTGGTACGGTTTCGGTGCATTACCTCGTCAGGCCGTGTCTAAGTGCGCGGTGTCCACTGTAGGGATCTTAAATTGGTACTGAGTGCCAAAGAATGGTAGAGATGAGTTCCAATTTTGATCCAAGTCGTAGAGTTGTAACACTGGAGTGTGGAGAGGCTATACGGTCCATCCCATCTTGAACGAAGTTTGATTGTGCCCATCGGGCTAATGGCTTAGGACTCAAAACTTGAGGTTCGGACCACATGAAAAGGAATACTTGGTGTATAGGTGTTAACGTGGGTGTGATCACGGAGTTTGAGAATGCCATATGGTACAGGGCGAGTATTTGAGCTAGTAGACTCCGTCTAGTGAGTTCAAACCTCGAGGAATTTGTGTACGGAGGCGTTGAATCCAAGAGAACTCAACCTGTAGTCTCCGTTGCAGAGTCTCCTCCCGTTGTGTGTCGATGTGTATGAAGTCGAGGACATGTATGTTGATGTCCTCTAGACCTCGATGGTCATTGGAATTGAAGTGTCTTGACACTTCATTATTCCCCTTGTTATGTGCCACATGGTAGAAGTGACTCTTGAAGCGCTCCTGGATGGAGTTTTTGGTTTGGCCGACATATTGCTTCCCACATCTTCTACAGCTTATACAGTACACCAGATTGTTACTTTTGCAAGTAATGTTGTGGCGTGTTTTGTATCGTCTTTTCGTTGAGTGTGAGTGTATGTGCCCGCTGGTTTGCAACTTCGGGCAATACCTGCATTTCTTGTTAATGCATCGTTTGCTGGTCTCACGGTTGGCTGATGGTTGATCGTCAACATTTTGGCTTCTCAGTTTTGATCTAACCAGAATGTCACGTAAACTCTTCGGTTTCCTATAGCCTACCCGGACAGTTTTGCCATGAAGTTGTCTGGTACTGCTTGACCGATCTAATAGGTCCCATGTTTTCTGTACCTGGGACCTTAAGCCATCAAAACTAGGGTTGTAGGTAGTGGTTAGGAACACCACATCGTCAATCCCTGTCTTGGTGGTATCGGTCGTTGTCTTCGGTTTCAGCAAGACAGTTCTGTCTTGGCCCGAAGCCCGTGTATAGGCATCCAAAATCAGATCACGAGGGTATCCTTTCTGGATGAGGAGAGCGGCTTTCTTTGCACAGTTAGCTCTGAAGTCCTCCTCTCGGCTGCAAATACGGCGTATCCGAAGGAATTGTCCATACGGAAGGCCTTTTTTGCAGTGGTAAGGGTGGGCCGAGTCAAACGGCAGGTAGTTGTTCCTATCAGTGGGCTTACAGTACAGTGTGGTGACAAGGGAACTGTCTGTCAATTTCACTGTAGTGTCTAGGAAGTTTATGCTCTCTGTTGAGGTCTCCGCCGTGAACTTGATCGTTGGGTGGACCGTATTCAAATGGGAGACAAAGTTTTGTAGCTCCTCACTTCCGTGTTGCCAGATGCAAAATACATCGTCAATGTATCTGTACCAAATTCTTGGCTGAAGGTGGTATGTGTATACATATCTCTCTTCGAACTCAGTCATGAAGACATTAGCGTATGACGGGGCCACTCTCGTTCCCATGGCCGTGCCGCCTATTTGTAGGTAATTCTTACCATCAAATTGGAAGTTGTTGTAAGCCAAAACCTGTCCCAACATTTCCAACAAAGATAGGTTGCTAGGTTGGGAGTCATCGGTTCGATGTTTACAAAGGGCGGTGTAAGCTGCGTGACATCCCTCGTCATTTGGGATGTTAGTGTAGAGTGAGGAGACATCTAGTGTGGCCAGTATTTCATGGCCCTCAAGGTCAGGGATCGCGTGCAATTTGTTGAGAAAATCGCTGGTATCCCTTACATATGAGCGACTATGTCTTACAATCGGTGCCAGGAATCTATCCACGAAGGCGGAGATTCGTTCCGTGGGGCCCTCATTGGCCGACACGATGGGTCTACCCGGCACTGGATTTACATTTTTGTGAATCTTGGGGAGTAGGTAGAGTTGTGGGGTTCTGGGTGAACTGGTCGTCAAAAAGCGTTTAGTTCTCTCGCTGATTTCCCCTCTAACTCGCATACTCTCCAGTTGAGTGATCACATACTGGTTGTGTGTTGATGTTAGGTCATCCTCTACAAGGCGATAGAAGTCGGTATCCGCCAATTGTCGACCTCCTTCGGCTGTGTAGTCTGACCTATTCATGACCACAGTGGCTCCTCCCTTGTCCGCAGGTTTAATAACTATGTCATGGTTATTATTCAAGGATCGAAGGGCCTGTTTCTGGTCTTTTGTGAGGTTGGTTTGTTTTGGAGCGCCGGTGGGTAGGTCCAAAAGACCCAATTCGTTAATGGTGATGACGGTTTCCAGGTTTATAGGACCGATTGGTGGTGCCCAGGTGCTCTGTGAAGGTAGTTTGATGGCTCTAACATCATCATAGGGGCCTGTACTGGTCCCTGTGGCTGGTGCCTCTAAACTCGAACCTTTATCAAAGTGACACTTAAGACGTAAAGATCGATGAAACTTATCGAGGTCCTGTCTTAGGTCACCCATATCCGGCTCACCTGGTGTTGGACAAAATTTAAGTCCTTTATTTAGGACTTGCATTTCAGTATCTGACAAGGGGTAAGAGGAGAGGTTAATGACGTTGTCTAGGGCAGACAATTTGTCTACCTCTGAGTCTACCAGACTTCGGAACGTAGTTTTACCTTTCTCAACACTATTTGGTCCTCCATCCAGGTGAGGCGATTGTGGGTCAGTAGGAGGAACACAAACAGACAGTGAGTAACGGTTCTCATTTTTATTTGCTAAATCGCGGTGGAAATAGTCGAGGAGTGTGAGTCTCACTCCCCTTTCCGTGACGGGGTGGCTCTCGTGGGGTTCTGGAGCTACATGTCCCTGTTCTGGTCTTGTGCCGAGGGGCGTCGTCCCCGTCGACGTCTTCGTGGGCGGACCGTCTGGAACTCGTCGCGTGACGTGTCCCATCGTTGGTCCCGCGTCTCGTCTCGGGGCTGATGATTGGTCTGGTAGCCCCGCCGAAAAGGGCGATCATCCCATCTCCTATCGTCTCGGCCCCGGCTGGTAGGTGATGGGTTGGGTCGTGACCCGCGACGCCTCCCCCTGGATCGGCCTCTTCCCGTTTCGAGGTTGTTCGTTGAGTAATCCGATCTTATGGAGTCTCTTCGATCCGGGGCACTGGTTGAGCGTCCACGTTGTCCCTGTCTAGAGTGTCGGTCCTCCGATTCGATGTGGTTAGAGTCGCGACGGCCTGACTCCTGACGGGGATACTCGGTCTGTTGGCGCTTTGGTGCCGGGGTGGTATGGGAACTCTGGTGACGTTTCTTGTGGGATGTAGGCTTTGGCGACGGACTTCGCTGGGCCGTTGCCGGTCTTGGGTCTACGTCGTAGTCCATGGGCTCGGAGTCTTCATCTTTTGACTCTTCGTCTGCCTTGGTTTGCCTTACATTCGCGGTCGACTTGTCGGGTCGCATTGTTATCGTCTCAACCATCGACGGCTGGTGTTCGATCAACCACTCACGTCGGTCTGACAAGGTTTTGGAGAGGTATCGGAGATGTCGGTCAGCGTGGTCCTTGATGGCTTAGCGGCTTGCAGCTATTTGTGCCTCGCTGAATTCGGTCTCGAGTGACTTCAGAATCTCACGGCTTTTGTCTCCCTCTTCCGTCCACTTGCGGCTCGTGTGGTCACGTACTATGCTCATGACTTCTCTTGACGCATTACAGCGTACCTGAAAGATTTCGTTGAGCATTTCTTCATCACCAATGGCCCATGGCGGAAGGCCACAGAGGCCAAAGCCCCAGTAAGTGGTGAACTGGGCCTCGATGGCCTGATCTAGCCATGAATACCGATATCCTTGGCGAACAGCATTAGTCCCTAGTGCCCGTGCCTTGGTCCACTGAGTTCTCTGATTGTCAGTGAGCGACTCCATAAGACGGAAACGGTTATCGCCAACCTGTGGGAGAGAAGGGTCAGATTTTAGTTTCTCAGGTGGATTACATCTGGGGGTGTATACCACCTTATAGAAACGTTCATCTCTTTTTCTTTTGCCATAGGGGCGTGCGGCCATGTTGGTATCTTGGATATGAACAGTGTGATCATATGCGCTTTTAATGCGCTTATCATAATGTTCCGCCATGAGGTCTGTGTCCGAGCACCGTTTGACTCCCCTTCCAGGGGTGTCAGGGTGTCTATCGGTGACAGAGGTCTCCGGGGGGGTGTTGTTAGTCGTTAATGTGTGAGCAAAAGTGACCTTTTTACTATGTGACTTAGGACTAGATGTGTTGGTCGGCTGTGAAGTCTGATCTTCATCAGTATCTAAGTCATGTAGGATAGATAGGGTGGTGTCTTTGGCATCATCAATGTACAAAGTTTGGTCCGGGTTGTTGTCTGTGGTGGATGTACTACCAACTTGTGTGTCAACCAAATCCAATAACTCGCTAGGCAACCTGGGTGTGCATTCATTGATGCACTCGCAGGTGTGCGTGTCTGGATGGAGGTTACATGTTTTGTTGGTAGTTTTATCATCTCCATAGACTATATGTCCTTTCTTGTTGACAGAGAAGCCAAAATTAAATAAATTGCGATTCTCCGTGCGAAAGGGGGGTCTAGAGTTGAGGCCTAACCGTGGTGTATAGCTATCTTTATCTTGAACATTAATGACATCACCAGGAGTGTTGTTTGAACAAGAGAAAGTTTTAGTTTTACTTACAGTCGTCTGGCCTATGTTATTATTCCTGCTCATGCTGATATCTTCACCCAGTCGGTCTTCATGTCGTGTCGGCGTTGCTCTTGGCTCGGCCGTCTGAACATGGCTCTGCGCCGGCGAGTTGACGCTGGCTGTACGGAGGTTGACACTATCAGAAACCGGGGTGAAAACAGTCTGAGAATTGTGAATATTAATGGAATTGTTACTCACATGTCCATGGTGGTTCCTCTTTTCTGAAGTACCTGGAGGGTGGTCACTGGTTGTCGTTCCCGACTGTAGCCCGAGCGTGGGGCTGGTGTGGCCGGCTGTCAGCGGCACGTTGTCCGGTGGATGCAGTGACACCGCCTGTGAGGGCGTAGTGACACCGCCCTCCGGCCTGGTTTTCGCTGTCAGGTGTCGGCGAGTCTTTACACCCGTCAGTATGTCGGTGCTGCTTTGGTTACAGTGCAAAGAACGATGATTAGTGGTAGTAGGTTTAACATTACCGAATGTATTGTTTGAACTTACCTGGGTGGGGGTCTTTCTGCCGGTTCGTTCGGTTCTGGGCGCCCAGGTCCCGAAGTCAATCCGCGGAGGTTTTCCGTTCATCGGCGGGCCGCCGGTCTCGGTTCCGTCCGCTCCGTCTTGTACATCCATCGCTCCGAGTGGCGTTTTCACGCTACTGGGGTGGGAAACAAGGGGTGTAGTGAAGTGAAAGGAAAGATGGGGTGGTTGGTAGGGTGAACTGGACAGACCGTAGTGGAGAGACTAGGTTGTACGTGGGGGGTCCGTTCAGCGCGACGGCTACCGCAACAATGGATGTATTCATCCAAAGTAACCACAAAGACCATATTGCCTCTCTTTCAGTTCTGTGTGTTGATTGGTTGAGGACACCAGGGAGGGTAGGGAGTAAGCTTGGAACAATCCCAGAGTGTCTGTTGTTTGAAGGTGCTGCCACCTGTCGGTGGGTTTTTGCATTTCTTAGGAGCACTCTTTGGGTGTAAACGTTACTCTCAAGCTCTTCCCTGGTGTGTGGATACCCAGTAGTGGCCGGACCCGTGGACAGGGTGAGGTACTAGTGCATTCCGTGAGGAAAGTGTCTGGGTAGGTCATTGGTACGGTTTCGGTGCATTACCTCGTCAGGCCGTGTCTAAGTGCGCGGTGTCCACTGTAGGGATCTTAAATTGGTACTGAGTGCCAAAGAATGGTAGAGATGAGTTCCAATTTTGATCCAAGTCGTAGAGTTGTAACACTGGAGTGTGGAGAGGCTATACGGTCCATCCCATCTTGAACGAAGTTTGATTGTGCCCATCGGGCTAATGGCTTAGGACTTTTATTCAGAGGATAATTCTGAATTACAAACTGGTTCCTTGTGTGAATATGTATCATTCGGTACCAAAATACTATCAGAGATGCCACTCAATGGATATGAAAAATCCGGAAATAGTTGAAAAACATTTTCAGGAATTTAAACAGGAAGAACCCGGATTTTAAGCAGGAAGAAATAAAAGGAATAGAATCCCATGTTACATACATTTTGACAATAAACAGCTTTTAGAAATAACATCTGCTGCTTAAGAATATAAATGTAATGGATTTTTTCTTAAAATTACTTATGTCTGAAAATGTTGCTGCAGTCAAAAATCCGGAAATCCGGAAAAAGAAGGAAAAGTGGCATCTCTGTACTATTGGTTATACATGCTAGCATATTATGTCCTATGAATTGGATATTGAAGACCATTAGGGGTCCAAACATGAAGAATTTCCTATTAATTTTGGCTCTTTGTGATGATCTATGTAGTTTCCTTAAAAGAATATGCAATTCAATACTGGGAAATATTTCAAAGGCATAATTAAACAATTACAGTATGAAGTGATGGACATTTCATGCACTTTTCTTACAATTCTAAACAGAATAAATATATGCATTATTGAATTAATGATGATGATTTTTTTTAATGAGATCTGACACAGCGCGCAGGCATCTTGTATTTGGCTAATCATGTCAAAATTCTGATAGTTTGGGGATCAAAATGTGGTAAATAAAGTTGAAAATAATATAACAAATGTTTGTTCAAAAACTCAACAGACCATAACATTATTAATATGCTAATTGTAATACACTTAGTCATATGATTAATTTGAAAACAAAAAAGGAATATTTGAAAAAAACATATTAAACTTTAATATATTTTTGTGTTATTGTGTTGAATAGAGATGTCTTTCAAGATGAATACCTAAAAATGTTTGAGATAGGGCTTATTAATGCCTCAGGAAATACATATGGAACGAGATAAGTACATATTTTATATCTCAGCAGTAACAGCAATACACCTGAAATCAAAATCAAAATAATTATCAAGGGACTATGGAAATTTTGACTGTTGTAGTTGTATCAATGCCCGGCGACAATTATGATCGATTTCGAATGAGGCCATCAAAAAAGGGTTTATGGAAGGACTGTATGATATATTTCTAGCTTTCCACTTAAGCTGACATAGTGCAATCAAACGGTAAGCTAATGGTAGCCATCACTGAGCTATGGCACCGGGATGATTGTGTGTGTGTTGGAGGGGGGGGGGGGGAGTTCGTCATGGGAGAGATCATTGATTCGTTTTCACTCGTTTTTGCCCCGTACATGTTAACCCTACACACACGTCCCCGGGGGATTCAATGTCTGGATTCAATACCAATTGAGTCTCTATACGCTTCTATTCTAATCCTTGTCATAACAGAAGAATTCAACTGAGCGATGTTTTAAATTTACTGACAACCTCGTGCTGAGAGAAGGCTGTATTATATTATATGGTTGTTGTAAAGTGCCTGAACACTTCTAAAATGTTAAAGATTATAACAATTTGCTCTATCATGTATCATTAAAGCGGATTGAAGAACGGATAGGGTAATATGGCTTCTATAGATAAGAAGCAGCATGACGCATAACATAATGCATTGTTACTGAACACTCGCGTGCACTGAACAATACTTAACGAACTCACCAATTAAGATGAAAATGAATGTCGGGTAAATGTGTGTGTGTGGGGGGGGGGGGGGAGTAGTGGGGCGAGGGTTTCATGCCATGGTCCATTGACTTACGTCCAATGGTCGAAGCTCAGTGTTGTCATGGCAAATAGTGTTCAAGACTGGCTATATCACTAAATCGATTTCGACATTTACATCTGATCTAGCATCTATTGACTTTATGCTGATGATGTCATAGTAGCCAGAAATGGATTGATGGTCCTATTGCTGATCAATTCATACTATACACTTTTCTAAAAAGCATATATAAATCATACGTGTTGGTATTATACTATATGATTTAAGATTGCATCAAACCTCTTAGCCTCCACACCATGGCCTACTATTGGAGGCAAGTTTAGGAGAAGTGACATATCTTTCTAAGGTTGGGATTTGCATAAATGATATATCATGTTAAAGGTTACATTCCTTTCTTACAAATACGATTGATAAACCTAACATTAAAAGAGAAACCGACAATAACATTCTATTGAGACGAGGACTTAGTTTTTATTTTTTGAGGAAAGGAAGGAAGTTTCGGGGGGGGGAGCTCTTGTCGTTTTTGTACAGTTTACGTAATGAAAACCAGGGGCGGATCCAGGATTGGGAGAAAGGGGGGGCGTGCTATAGCCAAATTTCCGACGGCACCCTCCGGGTGCAGGAGTTTTACATTAAAAAAATCTAAATTTGGCCAAAAAAAAGGGGGGGCACACGCCTGGCACGCCCCCCCCCCCTAAATCCGCGCCTGAAAACTAGGACATTGCATGCATGGCACTATAAAGAAAACATGTAAGAAACTATTCCCTCCATAAACAAGTTCGTGATGTCACGGCAAAATCTTATAATGGTTAATGTGTCAAACTTAATTTTCACGAACTAATAGATTGGTCAAAAATATTCTTTGCACGGTTATATCATTAGATAACCCTCCTATTTGGCTTTTAATTGATATGACATCATGAAAACATGTCCTACCCTGCTTGATGACTCTATGATTCTGCCAAAGGTAGAAGTCTATCTTATTGAGTTGACTAAAAAAAATACATGTACGTTCCTTATAAAAAAAAATCAATGTAGTAATTTCAAAACTTGGGATAACCCTGTCATTTATGTATTGCAAAATAAATCCTTTAAACAAAAAGACATCTTGAGTTCAAACCTGGACTACACAATTGAAAAAGAATTAACCAATAGCTTAGATGGGGACAATATTGGAACAGAGAGGTGAGTTTAACCAGAGAGAGTAAGGTTTTACGGAAGTGCGTATATCGCAGTAAACCGCTGGATTAGCGTAATTCGAGAAGAGGCATCGGTTGGATCTGGGGGAAATCAGAGTATGGGAGGAGTGAGTGTACCATTACATGCGATTACATCATAGCCAACTCGCATTCATGAGCCCTCCCCCAACCACCAGCCTGACCAGGCCAGACCGCCCACCATCTCCATTACCTCATGGCCCCCTTGTTTTTAGTCCAACCAGGATATCTGCCTTCCCTCCCTCACTAGTCTGTCAGGGCCAGACCTATGAACTACATTTTTTCGAAAGGCCGTACAGGTTTCGGTGGGCACAAGGTTTATTTTATACAAAGTCAGAATTTGGCCATACTCAGGAGGAATGCAAGCGACCCTCCCCTGCCGGCCCCCGCCCAGATTGGCGACTGATGGCTCTAAATCAATAACGGGATAGGGGTCCTTTCTCATTTGACGCTTCGCCTTTCACAGAAATAGTCTCTCTACGATAGCCTTGTTCGATGCAGGATGTTACAACGTATAGGCTACACGTATGCTACAGCTTTATCATATGTTATCGAGCCTATCATGATCCTAATGCCTCACGTGCATTGCCCAAATATCTACACTGCGACCTTGCTACCCTCCCTTCCCATATCCCGATGCTCCCCCTACTGCTAACCCTTCCTCTTCCTCGTTCTGTCTTCCTCCTCACCCAATGTTCATACATTAAATCTGTATCTGCCCGGGTTCCCGTCGTTTTTCCGTCAATGTCAGTGCGACCTACCTCCTCCTCCGGGCCCTTTCCTCCCGGGTATATCCATAGTGACCGTAGCAGCTCTAAGGTAGGTCCTCCTGTGAGTGTTGATATGATGGCCCGACGTCGTCCTACGCCATTCCTCCACGTCCTCCTGTGTAGACGCTGACTAGCAGCACTACTCCTCCCCCTCCTTACTGTGTGCAGCCCTCAGTCCCTGCTGCAGTCTGGCCCGATTCACATAAACCTCATCTTCTTGGGGCATGCGCCGTGCGCCTGTCGCCGCCGCCCGCAGCAGCAGCAGCCGCCTCCACTCCGTCTGCCCGCACCGCGCACACGTTCTGCACCGAAACCACCTCCGCGCCGAGAGTGAGACTATTATAGAGAGACGATGCAGCAGCGTGCCGCGCACACTGCCTCTGGCCGCCTGCTATGAGGCGCCATGTGTAAGCACACTATAGACGCTGTGCAGATAACGGCGCATTACACAGATAAGGACTGAACGCGTTTTCGATGGTTGCTACAGAATTATAATTATTGACTTTTTAAAAAAAAATCTAGAACACATATTGATGCTTATTCATATAATTGTGATTAGCTCGTTTTGTTATAATTAACCGTTTTGTATAGAATTGATCAAAGCAATTTTTAATTAAGTATAAGGAATGCTGATTGATAGCATTCCGTTTGTTACAAACAATAGGGACTGATTACAACCTAAGATTAATGGTTGCGGCTGTTCACTGACAATAACCGTTTCGATAAGTCAAGTAAGTTGTATTGTTTTACTAATATAAAAACCTTGGGCTAACCCAACGAAATCGTAATCGGAGAATGAAATTATACGTTCATGAGGAAGTGATTCTTACCATCTGATCGAACCCAACCTCTAGAAAACTGTGTATTGAACTGTACGTGAGTAAATGCACCTGTATGCAATAGTTGTGTCACGCGATGCCCAATTAGCTCACTACCCACAGTCTGCGCCTCTCACTGCTCGGCGAGCGAATGGCGAGCAGTTGGCGAGCAGATGGCGAGCAGTTGGCGAGCGGTTTGCGAGTAGTAGGCGGATAGTTGCTGGCGGCGGCTAGACTGAACCCGTCCAATCTCAGGACCTTGCTAGAGTAGGAGACCGCAGCGGCTGGGGATCGGTGTCCAATCTAGCTGGCGGCGGGCGAACGTCGCACAGTCGGTTTCACATTATGTTGAGGGACACACACAAGCACCTCACGAGGTCTCAGGTAAGGAGAGCCAAAGCGTTTGTTTTAACGGCCCACGAAGGAATAAGCCAAAGTGTAAAAAGTGTGAATACCAAGTTTATCTAATTTTTGATATAATTGGATATAATTGGACTTCCAAACAAAAAGGTAACATCTGACAAACTTTTTGGTTCATATTTATTTATGTGTATTGCAATATGTCGATATATCCACATAAATTGTGTATATACCCGCTATACCATTGTTTGGCCAGTTGGCCAAAATAACTAGTACATGTAAACATATCATTGAGATGTAGGACAGTATCATGCTTTCCCATCAGTCACGAAATTCTCTAGTAATTATTAAGTAGCTTATATCATAAGTAGAGTGAGAAGTATACTTAACTGTACAAAGGACATTTTCTGAGCATTTTTCATTTATCACTTATTCATTTACATTTCAATTTATTATCACTTCATAACTTTGTATATATGTATATATGTCATATGTATAACTTCTGTTGGAAGAGCACTGTATTTGTGAAACAGATCAATTCAATAAAAAAAATATTTAAAAAAATGACTTTTATGTCTAGAATCCGTTTCGGTTCCCTGATTATTGCATGAGGAACTGCGTGAGAAATGTTTTGATTCATAAAAACTAGACATTAAAGAAAGGGTACACAATTACAGAATAACAGGCTTTGTCTCAAAATAAATATGTACGGGGATACATGCGATATTCCTCATTAGTCTTTACATAACACCACTTAATCAAAAGCCTTGCATCCTTGTACTTTCTAAAATTCAAGTTAGCGTTGGGTAAGGTTTTATTTCAAACCACAAACAAATGTTAACCAATAAAAAAAGATGTGTGCTGTAAGTCAGCTATAGTTGCATTTGCAAATACTGCCATACAATGATAATGATAAGGTGGCCCTAGCAGTTAGTCACATACCTATATGCGACCAAATTACTGCTAAGAAATTATCATGAGATAAGTAAGATAGGGAAGCGATATCAATTATCTTTTATACTAGATTAGTAGATTAGATCTTATGCAACTTCCTCGCCTATGAATAAAACAGCGTTTGCTAGCTGAGTCCCTGGAGGGGGGGGGGGGGCACTGCCGGGGGGCACTGACTCTCTGACGGTAGGTACCCAAAACAAAACTACGGTACCCAGTTTTCCAAGGAAATTTTCTCTCTGATTGATTTAACAGCTCCCTATTTTCTTAGATGTGAATCAAGAATCAATAGCCCATTGTTTTTACTATAGCTATACCATTTGCTTGCAGATTAAGCTTAGAAATGAGTTTGTTACACAAGCAATCACAAAGGCTAATACTTGATGCTTATTCCTTGATCAGACTTCCTAAATTCAACAGCTCCCACAGTATGGTACCCCTGACAGACCCTCTTTTGGTACTTGCTTCGTCAGTTACAACCCCACTTTTCTCAGTCTAGATGGAAGTTACAGCCAAATCTTCCACGGCCCGTTTTGCAGTGGGTACCCAAACCTGGGTAGAGTGCCCCCTCTCCTCTGGGGTGAGTCACTACACTGTTCTAATTTAGACTAGTAAAATTAATGTATTACAATTTATTGTACTCAAATAATTATGATGAACTCAACTCTTTTTTTCAAATGAACAAGGTGTCTATAATTCTGTAGTTTTATGGTGGCTATAATTGTTTAATTCACTGGCAGCAAAAAGTCATGTTTTAACGTGACACATATATATGTGTTTCTTATTTTATACCAAGGAATCGTCACACGTCAATAACTGCGTAAACCAGTTTCGTTAGGTAGGTCACTCCAATTTAGGTCCTTTTTTCATTCTTATTTTCTGTATCTTATAGAAACAAAAACATAGGAGGAGAACTACTTTTCTGGGCTGCTGGGTACCAGCGGTAAGTTATCAGTGTAGCACGCCGGGAACTTTCTTGGCTGCTGGTGCCCGGTGTGTACACCAATAACCTATGGCTGGTACTCATTGGCCCAGAAAAGTCGTTCTCCTCCTACGTGCTTCGGTCCATATTGGCTTAACTAAGGGGCAATTCACACTAGCCAAATTGTGTTTAACAGCAATAACACCCGTCGTATAATGACGCAAAGTTTGTTTAAAGAGTAATGGAGGGATTACTAATTGGGGGAAAGTCCGGCTGTCGGTGCCAACCCTCGCAACAGAGATGCTAGGAAACTCGTTGTGAATCCATCCAATATACGAATTCCCTTCTTTTTTTCTATTCAGTTATGTAAACTATGGATAAAAGTTCATCATTCCAGTGAGACAAAGAGTGCGATAAAGTTAACGTAGTCGAGTTGCTACATGGTAAGTGCCAGTGTGTTCAGGAACATTCTCCCTATTGTGGTGTGATGAACGGCTATTCAGCCAAAATACATAGAGGTTAAAATAATAGAAATAAGGTAATAATGGAAATAGATGTAAAGAACGAATAACGAATATGTAAAGAACGAAGAACGAAATAGATGTAAAGAACGAATATGTAAAGAACGAATAACGAATATGTAAAGAACGAATAACGAAAACGTAATGGAACGAAACCCGGAAATATGTAAACCGGAAGTGAAATGTAAACCGGAAACGGAATATATAAACCGGAAGTGACGTCAGTTGTAGGTCACGTGACCGAAGGCAGCCAATCAGGGCTGACCTCTCTAGTATATAAAGGGGCGGTGAGGCCCGAATAAACAGAGTTCTTTAACAGTTCTCCTGGTGTCCAGACGTGTCCTCTTTCCTGAAACAACCACTAAAGATGAGCCGAATAGAGTAATTAAGCCGAAGTTAGGACAAAACAGCCGAAGTCCGAGATAGGTAGTCGAAACATAGGGTAAGGGGCCCGAAGGCCCGAAGAACGAGGAACGAGTGAACGGAGTAGGGCACGAAGGCCCGAAGTAGTACCGGAAACCGAGACGTAGTATGGTACGAAGACATGGGGAGCGGAACGAGGGAGCGAAGTCCGCGGGGACGAGGGCGCGGCGTGCTCGGCCCCACGCTACCAAACAATAGGCGACCGTCGGCCCGTCGCCCCCGCGGACCGGAACTCAGGGGTGGACCGCCCCCCGGCCGACCCGTACCCCTACCATAATTTCCCTCCCCCGCAGTCCTCCGTCGACATCGAGTGCCGATCGATTCGCTCAGCCCCCCCTCGTGCGCGAGGCACGACTCTAGAAACACATCTCGGTTCTTGGCCCGGATTCCCCGTCCGCCCCGAGACCCGAACAACCCCCACGTTCCTCTGTCGTAAGAATCGGCAACCCCGACTTACCAGAGAACGTCACAGTAGTATCAATTTTATATTAGGTCTATGGTCGAATCGAGTGATAACGATAGGCGGCCGCCAGACTGTATCCACGGCAGATTGTAATGAATTGATTGCTACATGATAAATTGATTGCAGATATGTCAACTTTAAATTATAGCACAGTGGTTTCATCGAGTGGTGGTAAGTCACTTAGTATTGGGGGGGGGGGGGCGTGACGGCATTTCCTTACATGTAGGTAGACGTTGGTAATTCTTTGGTGTTGCCACTTAAAAAATACTCGTTTTTACATATATTTTTTGTTTTTCTTACAGATTTGTTGTGTGTGCTAAACACAGATATATCGACCATTAGATACAGAATTATGATACAAATTAAAAATAAACACTATTATACTTATTTATTGTGTTTTATTTACATAATTTACATGATTTGTAAAATTAAGAAAATATCTGGACCTAACAAAAGCAAACAATTATCAACTTATCAACTAAACATAGGTTGTACCATAAAGTAACCAAAAGTAAAACGCAAGGTATACAGAAAATTTGCATGATATTGAGAAAACTAATTAAAACGCCAAAATCCTTTAGAAATCGTTGAGACGTGACGCCAACGTCCCGACCGCTTTGATATTGTTTACCCTGCCGTCTTAAGGGTCTCAGCCCAGAAGTCAGATTCACTACAATCGGCTGAGAAGACAGAAGACAAGACAAAAACTCAATATTGACAGGAGCCTTTGTGTGTGAACCGGAAAGCAACATTCGGCAAACATCATACAAATCTCCTGAATATAAGACGGTTTGTAGTGTTTGTAGTGGGCGCGTTAACTCATGACCTACAGGTTTTGGGTTCATAATATTCAGTTATGTGAATGGTTATTCATCAGCCCTCTGCTTGACAACTTCTCCTATGGATACACTTTTCACGTTCGATATACTAGTTTATTTGCAAAAGATTTTTTTAAATATATTTTTCATTCAGAAAAATTAACTAACCAATTGATTATATCGAAAATGCTCCCTTTTCTTTTCCATCATAACGTGAATAAAACAATTGCATTCACCCCATACGTGTCACTTGCTTATCCTTCATCCCCAGTGATGTCTTATGCGTCATGCAATATGACATTCATCTTATGTTACCGGGAACATCTAGGTAAACAACAGTGGGTACCAAAACGATAAGCATGTGGAACTAAACAAGAATGCGTTCGTAGCCTTTTCTCTCTGCAGCGAAGCTTATAACTATCAGCCATTGACTGATGATTATCAAAGAAAAATATCCAGGTTTTTTCTGATGAGTATAAATTGTTTACATAGCTATACACATATTCAAACACCAGAAATTTATAGGGACGATAGCTGATAGAAGACATTAAGTGTCGATATCTAAAGACAAACCTGGCTCTCTAACATCTGACATAATCTTTTTGCCTCGAAAACATAGATAGTTGATCCCACTTTATCAAAATATTTAACTGTAGTACCAGGGGTACTATCCACTTGCGAATTTTCTTCAAAAATGTATTTTTTAAAAATATTTTTTCAGTTAAACCTAGTATGCCCTATACCTATAACAGAGGAAACCTTTATGCAAATGCAAAACATATGTGTTGATAATTCAAATACAAATTTACCAAATTTACAACATTGGAAAATATTAACACATTGGACGATAAAAGATAAAGCCATGTTTAAGACCTTTTAGATATTGAATAAATACGATTGACCTGAAATCTTCAAAGACCACTTAAACCTTAGTCACTGGACTTATTACATTGATTTACTTTACCATACTTTACCATTCCTTACCAGGCAGAAAATACGAACCTAAGGACCCCGAATCAAGAACAATGGCGACATGAAGTCAATAACAGATTGATATAATTACAAAACCTATCAACCGTTTTTAGGTGTAATTTAATATATTTGTCCTCTGATATCCTGTCACTTGTAAACCATCTGGCATTAGCGTTTTTGGAATTCCAAAAATCTTGTCACTTCAGGGTCAAACCCCAGGCAACTGCTACATTCCTTTATAAATAAGCTGACTGAATTAACTGATATATACCTACAAGGAAGAACAGTGTAACGATGATTGTGGTTTACTACTAATAAAAAAAGACTAGGCGTTGGTTTAATCTGTATGTAACCCTGGTCACCGGTCGTCCAGGTCGTCCACCAGGGACTGGACCAGCCGGTCTGTAGTGGGCTTCTCATTTAACAAATCTGTAAAGGTAGAAGCAATAGAATACATTTAGTGATATTTACGGGCAAAATTTCACATTTTACATCTAGTGGGTATAGACGGTGAATAATGATTCAAAACCACAAGAGGGGTCGGAAGTATTATCAAGATTACATAATCTCTCTTCAAAGATCTATAGGTTAATTGCTGAGTGTCAGTAGAGCATTGTATAAAACTTAAATCTTAATAATAAAAAAAATCAAACGAAATAACCTAAGGGTTTGAGTGAGAAATTATTCTATATCAAATTAAATCTTAATAACGCACAAATATCTTTCAAATAACATTTTAGAAGTTACATAAAAAATATCTTGATTTTTTTTTTTACCATGGAGAGTGACAAGGCACTTAAGGGCTGGATCACCAGATACCAGCTCACAACAAGCGGTAGCATCAGAAAAGAGACACGACTAGCCCCGTTTCACGTCTTTAAAAAATATCTTGCATATAAAGCCTTTGTATTCGTTTCTTGTAAAACAAAAATATCTGTTTCAACAAGGGAAAGATGTTAGAACCTCCATTGAACAAATGGAAAAAGTGTCTTTCGTTATGGGTGCTGGGAAAGTATCAGGTAAATTATAACGGTTACATGAGTTATTTATACTTACTTTCTACCAGTTGTCCCGGTGGTTTCTCCCCTCCGTGGGCCAGCACCTGGTGGCGGTACCGGTCACCCATCGCCCTGAAAGGGACGGCACGGTTAGCACCAACTTTGGTTATGGCATTTAGTCCTCATAATAGTAACATACCAGGGTCACAACGTATTTTCTAAATTAACAGTTACGACCTTTCAAGATATTTACACTCTCACGACAATTTTTCTCTTCACAACAAATAAATCATTAAATAATTTTAAGGTATTTGTAAGACCTCTTGCTGCAAAGCTGTTAAATTTCGGATATTTCCAATGCCCTGAATGTGAGAAAATCAATGTAAGACCTTTTAGGATTTGCGTGGGAACCCTGACATAACAATGTTGCTGGTAAGGTTGAAAACGTAAAAATAAGCTTAACGATGCGTCCGTTTTGCATTTAAAGTGTCCCAATAGTGGCACCTTGGCGATAGATTAAAGAAAATTCCCTCAACCATTCTTTCCTTTTGTTGTTAGTATGACCTTGGGGACCCGCTGGGTTGGACCTACCTGCTGAAAGGGTCCTGTTTGAAGCACTGGTGCCAGATGCGGGAGGCCACAGCCCGAGACATGAGGTAGGCGTAGTACTTGGCCCCGTACCCTACGAAATGACCGAACCGAAGCTGCCACGCCTGCAAACATGGCGAAAAAGACCAAAATCAGTATAGACATTTATCAAAATGGTCTACTTGACGGTCTGAAATGACACTGTGGACAGTCCGTATTCTGAAAAGTATGTTGTAATTAACTGATAACCCTAGAATATTTGTTCTTAAAGTTTTTGTTTGACTCGAGATTTACACTTGGTTAGCTTGGGTCTGATATATATGAATGGGTATAGACCTCTATATGAATGGGTATAGACCTCTAAATTTGACATGGCGACATGGCCATTCTTGGGTTTCGATGACATGGGATAGTACCAGTTCTTAAATCCTCTATGATATCCCACAGGAATGATATAGTGTGGAAATGAGATTGTTACATTTCCAATATATCAAAGTATAATCTGCAATCTTAAAAAAGTAGGTATTAATGAGCTCAAATATCTTACCGTGCCAGGGACGTAGGGCACGCTGTAGTAGGTGTTCTGTACGCGGGCCAGGGTGTCGCTGGTGCTGCACTCCAGCGGGTGGTGGCCGTGGTACACCTGGTCCAGGATGGAGTAAAACACCTGCTGCTGCATCTCCTGTAAGGTCAAGGTGGGCAATGGGATATAAAGGGCAGTTTGGTAAAAGGTCAGGATCAGCAGTGGTATATAGAGGATATTGTGTAAAATTGTGAAGGTCGGCAGTGGTATACAAGGGCAGTTTGGTAAAAGATCAGGGTCAGCAGTGGTATATAAAGGGCAGTTTGGTAAAAGGTCAATGTCAGCAGTGGTATATACACAGATATAGAGAAAGTTGGTGTACTGTAGATCTATGGTATATAAAAGGGGCAGTTTGGTAAAAGGTTTAGGTCAGCAGTGGTATATGAGGGGCAGTTTGGTAAAGGGTCATGGTCATCAGTGGTAAATGAAGGGCAGTTGGTTACGGTTATGCTTGCAGAAAGATCCGCGTGGTGAACCACACCTTATATACACGCACCATAGCATCCGCGTAGCCTGAACAGAGTGTAAGCGCAGACCTAGTTCCTTGCACTGGTGGATAATTATACATGTGGATACTATCTCAAAATCTGCATTTTTAATGAGTATAGTATGTTTATGAAGACCTTTTTATGGGACATGCGTGGAATTAGACTTGTATGTGCGGTGCCCTATCACAAACACAGGCACGTTGCGTTCACAGCATAATACAAATATTTTCATTAAGAATGACTGCCTAAAAGCCGATGAGCTCGTGCATATTGTATTCAGTACGTACACAGACCTTTTTACAAGTGTTAAAGCATGTATTGTAACATATATCTTCCTTTCAATATGTTAAAATACAAATATTTCAGGAAAACTTGACTATTAAGGAATTTTAGCCTGTTTGGCCGTAATTGGGTAGGTCTGCACATACAAATATTTGTATACACGGACGTCCGCGTCGCAGCTTCCGCACATATAAACATTATCAGGGCAGTTTGGTCAAAGGTCAATACCAGAAAATCCCCCAATGCTAGGCCTACATTTACATAATATTTGTGAACAGAAGTGATGGGAACTGCACCAATCACCCGGTGATTCATACGGTGATTGACTAACTGGATATGACCCTTAACGGTATAGAGACAGGAGTAAGGCTTCAACAAGTTAATGCTCCAGAGAGCCTACGGCCCTCAAACCAAACCACACCACAGTACAGAGATTCAGAAAAGGTCGTGGACTTACCGAGGCAGCAAACATTTTCTTGGACATACACAAGTTGTTGATCTGTTCCTCGGGGAGAACTTCGCCCGTCTGCCAGTGACGGGCAAACTTAGACAGAACCTACAAAGATGGAGTTATTAAAGTGGTAAACTGAACTGACATAAGAACATACCAAATAACCAGCGGATTTATGCAGATAAGAGTAAACAAGAAACGAATCATATAAGAATTGTCATCTAGTAGACAGGACGATGCACCTGATAATTACAATGCGATTGATGTATTCTTAATAATGTTCTCTGTGGCATATCTGATGATTGCATCAACTTAATCTCGAAAAAGATATTTGTTCTCCGCTATATTTCTTTGCATTGACTATTGAAATAACTTATATACTCACCCTCGGGTCAGATGCAAAGTATTCCATGAGTACGGAGGGGACTTCGGCGAAGTCAGTCGGGCATCGCGTGCCCTGAACGTGCTGGTACTGTGTGCGGGCTAGCATGGAGTGCATCGCATGGCCAAACTCATGAAACAGGTTCTCCATCATGCCTGTGAGCAGAAGTTGAAATTCAAAAAACTCAGTTTAAAAGCAAATTTCTTTCTTGATTTTGTTTTATACATGCACTATAATTTGTACTAATTTGTTCAAGAGAATTAATTATTTAGCATTATTCTGTGAACATGTAACTGTTTAGGTCCCTGTATGGTATAATGACTTCATTTATTTGACCGTCTTTTTGACCATCCCATCCCCGACCATCCCGATAATCATTTGGTCTTTATCATGCAGGTTTTAGGTTTTGAATAGTACATAGATACTTTATAAATTGTTGGTAATTTTTATGAACATAAGAAACAGACGTGAACGAACAACCTTTACTCACTTTAAACTTCGTGAATCCAACATTTTAAAACTGTCTAAACTTACGCCTTCCTTAAATTTCAAAAGATGGGATACAGAAAAGATTTTCATTTGAAAAAGATTTCACTGAGATTTGGAGAAAGATTTGGAGAAGTAGGGATTTTAATTTGTAAAATATTTATTCAAAGAGTAAGACGTTTAAAGCTATCTGGTCGAAAATACACCCCAAAAAATCATTAAGAACCTGTCTTGTTAGGGAAGGGGGCTTTATTGTATCGAGGTCCCCTACGTTTCAAACTTCAGTTGTTCCTTTTTTCAGGGAAGCAAGTTTATGACAGATAAATTATCTGCCTTACAGATTGTGCGGCTGTCTAATAGTTACTGTCTTAGTCTTAAGAGCTTTCCATGAAGTACGTGCGCACATTCTAAAATAAAATAGACTTTCCATCCCATTTGGGCAGTGAGTATAAGATTTGCACAGGGACGTACAAATATTTAAAATATTTTTAGACCCCCACTCCCTTTCTTGGTGCCTACGTACTTAATGGAAGGCCCCTTATTGATGGTGTATGTCTTACAGATAATGTGCCTGTCTTAAAGACAATGTGCCTGTCTTAAAGGTGACGTGTCTGTCTTACAGATGATGTGTCTGTCTTACACTTTATGTCTCTGTCTTATAGATGATGTGTCTGTCTTACACTTTATGTGTCTGTCTTACACTTTATGTCTGTCTTACAGATGGTGTGTCTGTCTTACACTTTATGTCTCTGTCCTACATTATGATGTACCCCCCTTACCAGGTGTGAGTAGTGAGGGGACGGTGCCGCGCGGGGCGTTCAGGTTGAGCAGTAGGACCACCAGGGGGCGCTGGTAACTGCCGTCCTCCAGGCGGCGACCTCCGCGTATCGTGAAGTGACAGTCCTACAGCAAGGAAATGGGGAAAAATCATGAAATTTAATCTGTGTCAGTTCACAAATCTATAGACCTTGTGCAGACGGGTCACTTTTTGGTGATCACCACGTGGTGATCAGGACCATGTGGCTACAGAAAAAAAAAGAATATTTATGAATTCTGAATGATGATATCATTACATTACACTATTTATAATTATGTGGAACATTAATCTTTACTTTGAATTCTTCAGAATTGCAAATAATAAATGATTATAAACTGATCACCAATATGGCGGCCAGCCCATTATGGGCAGTTGTGACGTCATCTGCACAACGTCTATGGAAAGAAAGATGGGTACAAAAAATGCACTTCACTTGATATGCCAAATAGGTATTTACTCTGTTAATGTAAAATCGGGGGCGGGGGGGGCGAAGGAAACGTATTTATACATTGTATGTATTGTTTAATATACAGCAATTCCAGAGAAGCAGGTTACAGCACTAGGTAGCGCAACCACCGATTTTATTCACCATCACACATGGGTGAATACGGGCAGGCCAGCTAAAACAATGTTACTAACAGCCTACTGCTCCAGATTATTTTTCCAATAAGCTAACCATACATAAAACATTGTTATTGATGACATTATATCAGGAGGTCTATTAATTCATGACCCCCATGATATGTTTTAATTGTCTCTGTGATCAATCTTAGCAGACTTACGGGAGGAAAACCAAGCTGCCTATATTCAGTGAATAGGAGCTGCACACCATTACTAATTGTGTAAAGGTCGTACAGGTTATTAATATTGCAGCGTAGTTATGACCCGGCTATTGAAAAGTTGAGAACTCTAAATATTTTGAAATCAAACACGCCTCGATGTATATCAGTCCAACGACTGATGATCATGATTGTTTATTAAAAATTCCATTAGAGCTAGGATCAGATCGGGACAGGAATGTGCATTGAGAGTGTATTGATTTTTAGAGTACCCCGAGGTCTGTGCTGCCAGACTGGGGAAAGGGGGCAGGGGTAGGACAAATTAAGGGATTTACCAGGCAGAGCTTTTTCCAGTCAGAGCGGGTTTTTTTTTTCTATTCTACTATAAAAACAAAAATCCCGTTCTAGCTTGATTTTGGCTCCTCTGGTGATGTGAAAGTTACACAGCAGCTCAATCAAACATATTCTTTTTAATGTCTGTTTACAGTAGGGCAAGGGAAAATAATGGTGATTAAGCACAGGTTGGCGGGAATCCTAACAATAGAAACAGCTGACACGAAAAGAACTATCCCTGTCTTATGGGATACTTCTCATTGCATTTATTGGTAATGACGGTTTTCTGTTATGTGCAACAACGAAGTACGAGACTGAACACGGTTGCCTTTTTATTTTGTATTCTATCCAAAAGCACTGTTGGATTATTCTACCGTTTACCCGTCTCGTTCTTGTTTAACTTTCACACAAAAAAAACAAAAAAACTCCCATGTTCAGCCACCGTTTGTTCGGGTTGGCCAGTCGCCGGTTCTCGGTCAATAAAACGATATGCCGCAATGATTCATGGGAATTTAAATTGCTTCATGGATGAATGATTCTACCCATAATCCCCAAGGGCTGACCATCAATAGCCAACTGCTGTCCTCTGTTTGGCTGCATTCGGAAATGTGGATTCCTGGCAAGCTCTCCCTATTTGACTGCATTAGCAAATGTTTATACTAGATGGCGATTGAAATTGGTTGGAATTATCCCGTAAGCTGGGCTCATAAATGGCACGGCACACTGGAACACGCGTCTATGTTTTAAACGGCATTTGAGGAATCAATTGGAACACAACTAAAATTTAGCTAATTCATGAACATGGAAGACATCCGAAAGATGGTTTGTATTTGTGTTTGGTGTTATTCAATAAAAACTTAATGGAACAATTTGAGGAGGTTATTGAATCTCAAATCAAAATGTGAAATATTGGTCTAACTTAAGGCCATATTCCACTATGCGGTGGGTGGCCACTAGCGGTGGTCTTTTTGTCCACTGCAAGCAATTTGCCCTTCAGAAACAAACATGTTCGTTTCTGCCACCTCAAGCATTCAATAGAAAACCTATATAAATCACTTGTGGTGGCTCACCACAAGAGCCATTGCAAGTGAAATCCTATATTCCACCTTGTGGTGTTTGATTTTGCTTGCGGTGGTGGTCAACACCGCTTGTAACATGCCAACCGCGAGCAAAACGTCGCAAGGTGGAATATGGGCTTTAGAGATTGAATAGGAAAATGTCAAGATGTCAGTTTCGGAATTCATCGGCGGACATGACAGAAGGCGTGGACGGTAACTGTTCCATTGTGGCCTCCAGAACGAGTGATGCAGCAGACCTATTGACACATTGCGTCTTGTCTTAAGTCTTCTTTTATTATACAGGTTTATAACTGCATAAGTATACTAAACGCAATTCGCATTGAAACCAAAATATACGTGTATGGAACTTTCTTTAGAATAAAACTAAGGAAATATATATCATATATTAGCTTGATTAGCTTGATTAGCTTGGAACAGAGGAGGAGAATGCAATTGCTTCTGTTAATGTTTAATCATAGTAAAGATGTAACCATGCAGAAACTCCCCTCAAGACAGACTAGGTCAGTACATAAATACATTTTTAGAACTGAAAAGCATATTGGACCTGTCTATGGTAACAGCCCTTTCTATTTGGGTACTAAGTACTGGGACCATGTTCCTGGTGATAAGCAAAAACTTGAAAATAAGGAAATGTTTAAAGCATATTTGAAGAGTGAGAATGCTGTATATAAGAAATTATTATAAGTAAAGAAGATAAATTATGTGTATCATCATAAGAACTTACCAAAGGTGTGAAATGTGTAAGTGGCATTAATCTGTTGTATATAATATCATACAATTTTGTGTAATTATATTTAACATCTGGAAGATCAGGGTGACCTGAAGATGTCTTTTGAAAATAAAAAAAAAAAATAAAAAAAATATAGCGTGTACTGTCAAGCAGTTGAAATAGACAAATTTACATGTAAGTACTCGTAATACTGGCCTATTATAGGGTTAAATGAGCATTAAAACGATGGGCATTTCCATAAATTGTTTGACAATGACAATGCACTCTCAACTTGAAATAATCATTTACGATTTAAATCAAAGTAAAACCACCATATTTATTTCATTTGTGTGTATAAATAACCAATGACTCCTACATTTTAAGTCTGTATAAACATTTTGTATAAGGGAAGTCGGGAGTTTATGTTTGCGCATGCGTGTTCCTTTGGTGCCACTACCAGTCGGGGGTCAAGCGTGACTTTCCAACCAATGAGCAGTGTCCTTTTGTACCACATGACACAACATGGCCGCCCCCATGGTGCATCTCCCTACAGGCCTTAATATGAGCTTTGTTACTCTGTTCCCACGTATACACTGCATCAATCAACCAAAGGGATCAATTAAAAGGAAACTATGTAATAGATTAAGTAACGCAGGACTACCCAATAAACCGGCTTACACCAAGAGTAGGCAGAACAATAAACAATTAGATCATTTAACTTGAGTCAGATATGAGACAAATGAATATTATACACTCTATGTGAAATCATAAATAAACTACACAAACCTGGGTTGTCAAGCGGGTTACTGTTGGCAACTTCTAAGGCTACACAAACCTGGGTTGTCAAGCGGGTTACTGTTGGCAACTTCTAAGTGTAACTGACACTTGGTGTGGTAGTGCTTGGCAACACAGACCTAAGAATCCGTCTCTTGCGAAATCATAAATAAATATAGCTATTCAATTGCAATTTAAAAACGGAAATCAAACAAAGGAAGCTTTTCCCTAGACTGGAAATATTTCACTTGTTTTTAACCTTTTGTGAATTATAAAGAAGACACTCTCGCCTGTATTAAATGATATGTACAATTTCGTCCCATTACCACACATAGGTTGTACTATGTGATCGTATTGAGTGTGTCAAATAAACTTGTATGTATGAAGGCAACGATTTTATTTTACTGTTTCCACTCTCCAGGTTTGACCAACTCTGTTAAAGGATTGGATTGAGTGGGTTGATTTTTTTATACCTGAGTGCCCTACCCCCCGACCCCCACCCACCACCCCATCGGCTGTTTATCTTTTTCTCCCTCTGTACCTAATGGGTTAAACCGCGTTCTCTGTTTACACTTTGGTCTGCCACTGTCCGTATTGTTAGGCCGTTCCGGTACAGTGGTCCTTATTAATGAGTGTTGTACTGCCGGGAGTTTCGTTGATCGCAGACCTGTTTACTGGAAGTCAATATGCCACCAATACTGTTAACCCAGCACTTTCCATGTAGATCACGTTATCATTGCCTTTTTTTAGACGCCTCAAGTGCCCGCAAATAACCTATCCACATAAGAATTTCACTTGTTTTTATGAAATATGACGTTGTTACACTTTTAATAATACACGATTTTAATTTCAATAATTTTGGAGCTAACATGGCACAATTTTGAAAAACAGCTCCACTATTCATTTGAGTAATTAATCCTGTTTTGTACCGTTAGCAAAGGGTTAAACATTACCAAAGTATGTTATGCATGCCTACCTGCAGCCTACCAATTAATTGAGTAAAACAATTAGTTTCGCTGTAGCTATAGATGTTTTGTAGCACGAATAGTTTCAGGAATCCTTTATGCCAGGGCCTATGTATTCTATATTTGAGAATATTTCAAACGAATGTACAACGAATTCATTTTTAAATTCCATATAATTAATGACAGTGAAATTCAAATTCTGAGTATAGCTGTAGCTGTAGATACAATGTCGTAGGTGCAAATCTGTACTTGTAGGATATTTGAGAATATTCCAAATGTATTACATCGAATTAATTTTTGAATATGTAATTAATCATAACTAATTCAAATCGTTAAATATTCAAAATGTTCCCTGATTAGGCGGTCTACACATGCAAATCACTTTTCAGGGATTGTATAATATTTTCCCGCGTACCTAATTGTATTCCACTAGGCGATTTTCATCACCAAAAATTTGGTTATTTCTAAATTTTCATTTAAGGAACATAACAAGAATCCATGCATATTACACACCATTTGAAAGACAAGTATTGAAAAAAAAAAACATTCTAATGCTAATAAAATATTTTTATAAAGAGCCGTTAATCTCACTGACGATTTCCGAAATCGCGAATAGGATCCTATTGTGAAATACAGCATTAAGCATACCAACCATAATTTTGATTTCGTAGTAAACCAGGTTAAAACGGGTTCGTTAGGAGAGCTTTAACCCTCAGTGTCGACATCTGGTGTTACAGCTTGGGAGGTTAGTATGTTTTATTCGCCATGGATCATACCATAAGATGTATGGCATGTACATGCATGTCTATGATCATAAATGAATGTTCCTGGATGTAGGAAGGATGAAATAATGCACAGGCACTGCGGAAGGGGGGAGAGGTCGTCATGGGTACGCACGGCTCCCCCAGTACGCACATAAAGTGCGTTTATATTTCATCACCTAAATACTATCGAAAACGTACTTCACTAATATGTAGCACTCTAGATGCCGTGCAGGCAACAAACAAAAGAACAGACTCTATAATGGTTAGATACAACCATTATTAGATGTATGGCTGTCTTATATATATATATATTGCATGTATTACACAAGTATACTTTAATTGACACTCTTATTGGTTTGATATTTTTCGGCATTAAGACAGTCGCATGAAAATCATTCACCATTTTAGAGACAACGCACCCTCAGACTCCTAAGAAATCGTCCCACACAGGGACGGCGGGGGACTGCAAAGGTGTGAATTAACCCTTTTCGCGCTGCTATAATTTTGTATATCTCGATGTTATACCCATTTAGCCACATCAAAGGGCTTGCACTTTTGCAGGTACTATCAATCTACTATACATATATCATTTACTCTTATTTCCATGTATTTTTTTGCAGTTTGGGAAGCACAAAAAATTAATACATAAATTTACTGATACGAATGTGGCGGTCTCTGAGGAGTTTGGGGTAGAATGACAGAAAACGGAGCTTCCTAGTTGTCACTTTGCACATCGTCTGGTTGTGTATTTCAACTTCTTCTGATATAAAGATATCAGCCAAATACTGTCAAATTTGAAAAACATGAATTTTGAGTTGTTTCCATGGAAACAGGTTATTTCCTACATTCCATGTAATTGTTTTTAAGGTAGAACACCTGATTTTATAAAATAGGGATACATAATCTTCAGCTGAAATAGGTTTTGCTTTGTTATGTTTATATATTATGTGGTTGCCATGGCAACAGAAATAGAAGAGAAACTGAAATTATGGTCAATTTTGAGCTTGTTTTTGGTTACCATGGCAACCACGTTACCATAACAACCAATTTTATTTTTTTATTCTATAGAACTCTAGGAATGCTTCAATTTGATATGTCAGTGGTGCTTTTATCTTTAATATTAAGAGAGATATGACCCAAAGAATGCTCTTTTTAGAATTGCCTGATTTTTGCATTGGTTGCCATGGTAACCAGCTACTCAAATATTTTATCAAGAACTTTGGATTTTCTGAAAGAGCAATATCTATACTACAAGAAAAGTATAACAAAATGTAGTGCGCAAAAATGGCAACTTCTTTGATCCCTTAGCTGCCAGTGCATTGTGGCATATCTGTCGTACTTTGGCATACACTGTCTTATGTTTAGTGTTGGTATTCTTAGTGTGTATGTATTAGAGCCGTAATCTGATAACATCATTTGGAAGGTGCCTGAAATTAATAAAATAGTTTAGAAAAAAGACTAACCTGATGTGGCTTGCCAGGTCTTTCGAAAAAGTCACAGTAGATGTATCCCAGAGTTCCTTCTGTTTCATGGACGACAGCCTGAGAATACACAAAGTGCCAATATAACACAAATCTAACGACACTGACGGAGGAAACATTTCATTTTCCAAATTATGTCATTAGCACAAATAATTAGAGCTATGTTTGTAAAAAGATAAGCTTGTACATACATGCTTTGATTTCATGACTCAAAATGATTCTTATCAATAAACTCTGAACGAGAAAAGTTCTTAAGCAACCAAATATACAATACAATACACAGAAAGTTTATTTGACTAATGTATAGTTATGCTCATGTCATCAAAATCTGATATGCCGATCGATGAGCCACCGCTCAAAAATACATGTGTACTTTGATTTTGTATATCATGAAAATAATTGGTCTAGACCTATATCTTAGTAAATATGGAAGACGCGTACCAGTTTGTGGATGTCATGTGACCAGAGCTCTCCATACTCAGGGTGCTCGTGCTGCAGAGTGATCCCGTACAGAGCATTAAACAGAGCACCCAGCCCCTCCATACAGGACCCCAGCGAGAAGTAAGGGGCCAGCTGACCGCTGTCCACTCGGCACCTGATACATGAGAAAACATAGGAAGAATGAAAGATATGGGGAAATTGAGGAAAAGAATATCGGGGGAGTTTGGGGATAATTCATAAAAATGGGAACACGGAATCAAGGGGAAATAGAAAACGAAAGAAATCGATAGGAAACATGGGGATTTTTTTTACGTTACCTAAAATAGATATTAGAAAGAAACTGAAAAATGGCGCATGAAAAAGAAAGGTTTAGCTTGAGTAGGCCGCATTTTGGGCTCTCAAGTACAAAGAAAGTTAATTCTAATTGTTAGAGATGTTCTTAAAACAGAACTTTAATACGAAAATTCGTAAATACTACTGAAGTAGGGAATCAATTTCAACACCCACTTTCTATAGAATTTGTTGAATTTGTTTGAACCTCAAAAACGAGCAGAAAATCTTCAGAAACTGAGACTAAAATGCTTGTAATCCCATGAGATAATGTGCCAGTGTCTAAAAGAAGATCCTTTTGATCAATATAGCCTAAGGGATATATCTGACAGTACGTACAATTCATGCCGGGCTAGGCCGCTGTAGTAAGGTGGGTCCCATGGCTGGATCAGCTGAAAAAAATTGAGGAATATATCATCAACTACTGTAAGTGAAATAACTGTTTAATCGTCTACTTAGAAATATTTTATTAGTATCAAAAGTTTAGTTGAAAAAGGCTGGTTAAAAAAATATCAATCATCTGAAAACATAGGACGAAATACATAGAATCCAGTACATTTCGGCTTTAGATATATATCAAATAGAATAAAAAAGAATAGAAAAACAATGGATTTGAAATGGAATTCCTGAAGACGATTTCAAAATATATCTGTTTCTCTGAAAGCAGTCATGAAAAAGGAAATATATACGTGGATTTGGGAGTATGAAAACTAATTGGAAGTCGCCCAACCTAGCAATTATCTTCCTAAGTCGACTTTATAAAACTAAGAAAACTTGGAAATACTACAGATATTTTTATGAAAGGGGGAAGGAAAGCTCTCTCGAGTTGACCTAATCATAGAGATACATGTCTATGCCCTAATGTAGTGGGGTAGTACGGTGACAGACACTTACTCCCTGGTTGCCGTATTTTGCCTTCAGGTCTTTCATGTCGGCAAAGTCAGCCTCCGCCCTGAAAGAAAATTCAAATTTTACAATTGATTGCTTTTGGAAAATATGAATAATTACTGAAAATATTAGTTGTTCATTGAAAGGTCACGATTTCAAGGATGGGGGTATAATATGTAAAAGATGTAAAAGATGTAACAGACATTGTCTCAGTTAGTGGCTTAGCACTCAATCACTTCAAATGAATGTAACAATACGGGTTATAATTTTACTTGTCTGCCATGTCTATCAGAGTCTGACCCCTAATAACCTTACTCTGGCTTGACGACCCTATCTGCCATAAGAAGTTATACTCTGTAGTTAAGGACCCCAACCCCCAAGAAAGATGTTACGTGTCAGCTACCAAGGAAATGTTGCCTATCTAAATTAAATACAAGTTCTTTGTCAGTATAAGACCTTTATATGACTTACTTTGGACGGATCTTGTCGGCCAGAGTTTCCAAGAAATCCATCACGTTTTCTGAAAGATATCATTTTCATTTTATATTGATATTAAAACACAAGAATATGTTATCATGTCTATCACACTTTTAAGCATCTTCACATAGTTTCTAACAAGACAAATGTGCAAATTATAGGGGAAAATTTTATGAAAACATTTATCAGACAAATGCTCATTCTCGTAGAATTACTTTGTTTATCTAATTTGGAAGAAGAGTGCTTAAAGTCGTTGATTGCCATGGGCCTGGGTCTATTTCTGTGTTAATGTACATGTCGATATATGCTGCGAATACATTTCATGGGACCAGTTTTGAAATGATGACAGCGATTATTTGTTTTATACATATATTATTTTGTTATTATTTGCCAAAAGCGAGTGGCAGAAATCTAACGTCGTGAAAACATGCACTTGATAAGTTCAACTCCTTATCAGTCTCCTGATGTATGAAATCAATAGAATAGAAATATAAGGTTAATCTAATGAAATGAGTTTTAAAATATTGGAGGTAGATGGAAGAACAATCAAGGTGCCTTACCTGGGTTATCTGCCATGGTACCCCTGAGTGCACGCTCAGCGTAGGTAGAGAAGCCAACTAACTGGGCAAGAGAGTTCCTCTGCTCCAGGAGCATGTCTAACAGCTTGACCTGCTGGGGGACTGGGTGAAGGTAGACTCTATACGCCGCCTCCCTGATCTACAACATACAGAATGGGACAATTTAACCTGCTGGGGTAGAGAGTGAAGGTAAACTCTATACATCGTCTCCCTGATCTACCGCATATAGAGTGAGACAGTTTAACCTGCTGGGGTACAGGGTGTAGGTATACTCTCTATGCAGCCTCCCTGATCTACAACATACAGAATGGGACAGTATAACCTGCTGGGGTACTGGTTAAATGTATGATCTATATGTAGGATTTTAGATCTAAAAAGTTAAAACGTATCCATGATGCCACTCACCTGGTCACTGTGATGGTCAGAGAAGAGCCCGGTCACCATCAGGTTGTCTCCGTTAGATGCGAAACTACACAAAACAAAGAACAAAGTCAGTTATATTGACAAATGTGTCTTCACACATTGTAGTTCTTACAGGAAACATTCTGGGGTTGTGTTAAATGTTTTACGACACATTCAACTCTTTATGCGCACCTTAAAATGTTACAAGGTAGTATGTACATTTGAATATAAAGACCTTTCCCTAACAGTCGTCTGAAAATACTGAAACAGTTTATGCTGTCCAAAATGCTAAATATTTATAAGCTGAATTTATTTCTTGCAATTAAATTGTATCTGTTTTAGGTCCGAGTTTGTATGACGTAGTCATTCATATAGGTTTTCTAGTAGTTTTGTCGACAAAATTAGTCCAAATTAGCCTGCAGGTGCTTAAAATACTGTAAATGAGGTATCCGTGGTAGGGAGTATTAAATAAAATAATTATTCATTATCTCTGACATTTTTCTTAAAGTTCAGGCTCCCAGAAAACTGCACGAACAATGTTCCTTGTTATTGGACACAGGCTATCAGTGAGGTTTGAGACCCTCCCTTGCCCGCCTCTGCCCTACCTGTTCTTGAGGTGGGCAGGCAGCACGTCGCGGCTGATCTGTACCGGCTGTTGGCAGCCCTGCTGAAAGTACGTCCCCAACATCAGGATGTTCTCGTTAAGTTTGACAAACTGCTTCCTCTGTAAGAGAAGGGATAGGAACGGGAAATGAGGCACATGGTCGGTGCAGTATACTCGTCTAGTTTAACAGTCGAAAAATGTTCTTTTATGACAAAGGGTCTCAGCGTGTGATTCACCATTAGTCGTAATTAAAAAAAGATATATAAAAGTTAAGACAACATATTCCCATAAATCCTTAATCGAGATAACTCACCAGGGTAAAGTATATACCAAAATTCAGGATATCCTAATAAGTGTTTCGTTATTGCTGTTAAACCTGAAAACTAAGTATTCATAAAAAGATTAATCCCCAACAAAAGTACAACATGATGACACAAAGCGTGATGGAATTGTTGGTAGGCATTCTACACCAGTAAATCTCCTGCTTTTTATTCGGACCTTTTCTTCCTCCAGGTGAATCCCGCTCTGCTCAAAGTCGAACATGAAGAGTCGCGCCACGTGGTCGTCCATCTGGGTGGTAGGCATCTTGTCGCCATGGGTCAGTGCCTCCCGCAGGGCTCGGTGAATCTCCACGTTTGTGTTTAGTCTGAACATCAAAATCAATATATTAGAATACTGATCATTTAATACACTGAATTAAATGCTTTGAAATTGTATTGTATGCCACTTTGAACAGTTCTTTTAAAATCAACTGAAACGTACCTTCTGAGTACTTGCTTTCATTTTTTAAACTGCCCTGATGCCATAAATTTTCATAATTCATCCTATATTTTAGAATATTACCTTACGATTACAATAAATATTGTTCACCCAATGCAAACATTATGAGAGGTCAATGTTGGATTTTAATTCAATGTTAAATCTAAATAAAAGCATTGAAAAAAACACGATGGGACAAAACAAAATCATCCTACTTTTCCACTAGTGCGCTGATCTTCATACAGGCGTCTTCAGCAGCAGAGGCAAACTTCTCGTCCGGATGTGCCACACGCACAAAGTCAGCCTAAACAGAGAACCGAAAAAAAAAAAAATTGTTTTATATTATAATATTTAAATTACCATCTATTTGTTAACCAATTTCTAAGATTTGATCTGTAATCAAAATGGACTATTAACCAACAAATTTGTTTATCTTATTTTTTTTTATAAACCATCAACATAGCCAAAAACATTGGGTGTACAGATATATTGAGCAAATTTTCTTTATCAACAAATAGCACAATATGTAAAACGACGGTCAAACAGTAATTCTACATCTTTAGATAAAATACTAACGGTTAGTCATATCATTAGATTTGATATTCATGGACAAGGACATGCGACTATTCATAGGCACACACAAACCTACTCGGTTGTACCATGGATGGGTACTCAAACTATGATTAATGGGCGGCATAAAATCCTTAACATACAAGCTTCCGTACCATATCGGCTACTCGACAGAGGCAGTCGGACAGTTGGTCGAACACCTCGACCAGTTTGCGGGTCCGGCCAGGGCTGGTGGCCTCCGTGACCAGGTCCTCGGCCTCCTGTACTGCCTGCTGCTGCAGCAGGTAGAAGCCCGACGGCTCCACCAGTTCAGGGATCCCAAACAGACCCTGCGAACAACATCGTTAAACTGTATTATGTGTTAAAAAATTTGTTGATCTAATTGCTAACTGTTACGGATGTTCGAGTAACTTTTTTTGTTTTTGTTTTTGTTTTTTGTTTTTTTGTTAATCACACATATGAATAGGAATTACGTGTTCAGCAGTCGACATATCTCTCATATGGTTCAGGGATGCAAGTCAATATAAATGAAAAACAATGTCTTAGAAATGTATCTAACAATTTTAAAAAGAAGGGAGCTGTTGATTTGATATTTTGCATGTATAGAGCCGAGTTTTTATATAGTTCATTGACAACGTTTGAGAGAATTGGGACGAAAACAAAAATAGTAAGCAGATTACAATAAGTATGGAAAAATAACTGTTTATTAATTGTTATCCGTGATTCGGAAGAGATTATGAGCAATGTTTTTATGTCTAAATCCTAGATCGGTCTTTGAAAATAAATCACAAAATTACCACATTTTCCCGAGTGAGACTAAAGTTTAGCTTTTTCTCAGGCTTCCGGTTGAAGGCGACTCCTAGCGGAGACCACGTAGTGACGGAACGTCTTAGTAGAGAGCCTCTCCGAAGGTTCCTGAAGGCGAGAAGCGGCACCGACCCTCGGGTCAGAGCCCTCATGGTGATAACTCCAAAAACTGGAAAACAATAGAATGTGTTGTTTATAAATAATTCAATTCCATGTCATATACAGAAGAAATAGTTACTTGTGTTGATACAAAAAAAAGAAGAGAGTTTCGTAGTACTACGGTCAGGGAGAACAGGCTTATGCTGTCATATAGACTGACCGCAGTGTAACAGAGGGCAGGGCTGTTCTGAGACTACAACTTTATTGTGTCGTAACTTATTAAATCAAACGTAAAGTGATACAGCGAATCAATAGTGCATGTAGATCTATACTTTTTTTTCCGCAAAAATCTAAATATTAGTGGACAATGTTTTTTTTTATCTTTTTTTTTTTTAAGACCATCCCACCTAAAATTTAAAACGTCTGATATCTCTAGCTTAATCTATCTTTACCAGATATATCCTGTATAACAGAGTTGACCGATCGATAAACTTCCATTCCCTTGTAAACAGAAACAAGTCCATATCCTATGCTAAGCCTAAGGTAACACACAAACTGCGTTTCTCACAATGTACCAAAAGACGCAAAAATGAATTTTGGCAAGTATCCAAACTTGAGCAAAGGGCAAAACGTACTCTGCCTTTAACACTATTCTCTCATAATATTGAAACTCAGAAGCATCACCCTAAGGTCTATCAAGTAAAATGATAGCTGCACGATTACATTTCAATTTGCAGAAATTTTATGTTTTTTATTTGACAGCTGTTAACACTTACTCACTGACTGTGACTTTTGAAACAGGACAGAATCGTCTGCTACAACGTGACCTAGCCATCATCAGGCCGTTCACTGCTTTGTTCGATAATCGATAACTCCAAAATCTATGGTATTACATTCAATGAATACTTATGATAAATCCTACTCAATATGAAATAATGTTTACCTGCTAGAGCTGTCTAAAAACGTAATAAATTTATTCCTTAGCCGACGAACGTCGCCAACCTCAAGGGCGCTGCCATGTTGGATCTCGCGAACTCACGTTTTTGGATTATACTGCAGGTCTACTAATTACTATATGAGTGTTTGAATTTTCAGTTAGGATATGAATATTTAAGAAAAAAATAATTGTTATCTTGACTTAAAGTGTTTGGAGAGAAGAAAAGAATAGATGTAAATTAATCTGATATTTATTTCGAAGAAAAATACTAGAAAGCATTAAAATGTTCTTTTGCAAACAATAATGTTAGTATTTTGCATGCCTGCAGCCAAGCATGAATTAGGGTTTGGGAAAATGGCGGCGGCCTGGCTCCCGCATCACGTCTTGGAGGTTTTATTCTCTTATCTCGACATAGACGACCTCAGGAACTGTTCTCTGGTTTGCAAAAATTGGTACCGGTTCCTGAATGATGAGAATAATGACGTCTGGAGATTACACTGCGTCCGAAAGCTTGCGGAGGAGGCTTTGAAATCTGACGTTCTAAGCAGTGTCCCGACTTACAAGGCGAAACTGCGGGCGTTCTACCACGCCTGGAACCCTAATGACTGCTCAAGGAATATTTATATCAAAAGTAATGGCTTCACGTTACATCGAAACCCCGTCGCGCAAAGTACGGACGGTTCTCGCGGAAAGATGGGGTTTCGGACGGGCCGGCACTGCTGGGAGGTGTGGTGGGAGGGACCGCTTGGGACGGTCGCGGTGATCGGCATAGCGACCAAAGCGTCGCCCCTACAGTGTCACGGATACGTCGCTCTTCTGGGCAGTGACGACCAAAGCTGGGGATGGAATCTCGTGGATAATCATTTATTGCACAATGGCGACAGCCAAGGCAATTATCCAATGTTAAACAATGCTCCAAAATATCAGGTAAGCATCTAGCACGACCTTTACAGTTTACTGAACCTCCTCTCCTGACCGGCTTAAATGTCAGGGTCAGTCACTCAGTGACAGGACAGTTGGTAACGTTACTCTCTAGATCTAAACTAAAATTTTGCTCAGGCTCAGAATTCGGCACAACAGAACTGTCTTATTTTGTCCTAAAAATTCAAGAAGGCCAAAAGTAAAATAGATTGTGGTAATACTAATACTGTTTTCAGACCTAAAAAAAAACGTAGGGTCGGTAAATCTAGGACTAGATCTAGTTTTTTTTTTTTTTAAATCGTAATGATAGATTCAGACAGTGTTGAAAATTAAGAACTTCCTCGATTCACGTTCTGAAATTATATTTATAACATCCATATTTGCAAGTTCCGATAATGTATAAGTGATTTATTTTTTGCCTATATTAGGCCCCTAGTGTCATTTTAAGGACTTTCAAAAAAAATCTTTTAAAAAAACTTTAGGGTCAGGGCAAAATGATAGGGTCGGACCTGAACACAACAATATTTTTTGGGGCCTAATTAAGGCAATACTTATGATTGAAATGAAGAAACTACGGGCACCTGCTATAGAAACCATGATGGTTATGGCCTAGCCTAGCCCTAGGCCATGGACAACTAAAAATGTTATGTGAAAGCTGGGAAATGCAAATTAAGGCAATTCTTGAAAATACATTAAATTAGTGAATATACGAAAGTGTCCTAGAATCCTGGAAACAAAAAAAAACAATAAAGTCCCCCCCCCCCCCCCACCCCCGACACACAGAGGGCTCACCAAATCCAGCGTCCTTGGTGTCCTGTCCACACCCTAAAGGCCCAGGACACCCAGACAGGACCCTCTGCAGGCTCTGGGTGTCATATGGACACCCTACAAATCATGTGCAGGACACCCGCAAGTCATAGCCTGGGATGCATGCTGGATAATATGTCGAAAAATCACAAGGCTTTAGTATATGAATTTTCATTAATCATATCACTATTTGTAGTTTGACATAATTATCATGTCAAACAGCGTGGTGGATTTATTAAATAAACACAAAAAATTGAGATTATTATCTTTAAAATTTGTATTCATGTACATTTAATGTTTTCCAATTTTGAAAATTCTTCATTACACTTTACAATTTACAGGTGGACATGGTGGATATTAATTAATTTTCTATACTTCTTCGAGGGGTTCTGTTGACAACATTGATCAAAATGAGATTGTAGATGCTTAAGATACTAAAAATCAGCTACACTTGGAGGTTGACTCAATTAGGGGTATGGGGTCAGGGGAAAGAGGAGGGGAGCCCACAAACATGCATGTACGGGGGAAGGGGGGAGGGGGCACAAACATGATTTTACAGGGGAAGGGGGGAGGGATCGTGCCTGTCCGCGCCCCACCCACCCCCACAACCACCCCCACCCCCACCCCGATCCGCCCCTGGGGCTATGTTTCTTGACGTTCGGTTCTGTTTTTGATATAAACTCAGGCCATAACTAGTTTCTTTTTGGGTTTGTTTTTTTTAATTTTTATTTCGTTGGGGGGGGGGGGGGGGGTAGGAAATAGAAGAGTGGAAGATTGATTAGATGGGGAACGTCCACGTACATAAGTGGTTAGCGAATAAAGCTCCACATTGTCAGGCACAATATCTAAAGACCAGCCCCATGTCTTATGTCTATAAGCTTTCATGTGACAGTCCGTATATTTCATCCCTGATTTGCATTTAGCTAAAGTATTGAAAATATTCGAAATAGATGGTAGATGGGCACATAGACATACATAACATGTTATGCATGCCCATAGTGGGCATCATATCGTCTGCCTGCATTATATTTCATTTTAGGTCTGCTGGTTGCTGGTGTTAAGTTCTTGAAATTGAATCAGGATGCCACCAAAGATAGGCTAGAAAATGGTTAGGAATAGTCTGTTGACCTTTTATAAAAACAAACAAAAAATGGCTTACGTGAAACTTTAAATTTTTCTAAAAGTAAAACAACATTTTAATTACTTCTAATAGAAACTTTATAATAAAATTTCTATAAGAAGAAATAAAAAACTACTGGCCAAAGTTTATATGATAATATCATATAAACTCTGGCCAGTAGGTTTTTATTCTTCATAATTAAACAGAAATGAAAATGCAGTAAGAAGGGTTTAAATTATTGCAAACTTCGCAGACTACATTCAAGTAGAATTTTAACTCTTTCAAGTAGTAGGACTTATAAGAACGAAATACAAAATATGTTTATGAAATGAATCATTGAAGGTTTGGCCATTAGACGTTTTAAGCCACGGGTCCGGTTGCTAGTGAAATGGTTAATTCCAAGCCGGCAATCATGTTTGATCTTGATAATGAAGTTACAGTTGGATTTATCTTACCATACATTCGTACACAGCATGCTGTAACCAAGATCCCGGTTCCTAGCCAGGACATTCTTTGTAATGCACCAGTAGCCTAGTCGGAATTCTTTATAATACCTTATCAGTTCCATGTTCGTTGTTAGTTTGATAGGACAGCTGGAGAGAGATTCCGCTATTGTGACCATAGCTCAGGGACAAAGTCTGGGAGTTCAAACCAGTTCAAACCTCTTACGTGTAGGTTGTAATAACTTTACACACACACAAAAAAAACATTATAAAAAAATGAAAGCGGACTAGGGGGCGGGGATATGGAGTTATATTGACGAACTTTGGTTCAGAGCTTGCAAGAAGTGTGCACCAGCCTGACAATTTGCGCCCGCTGGTGACCTGTTAGGGTATTATGATGACTGTGTTACACTAATATAATCTTCCCATACAGAATGCCATGTAAGGTCACAGAATCGTGCTGATTGCCATTCGCGAGGGCACCACCAGCGAGTCTCTCAGGTCTCAGCATATAGAAAGGCAACCCTAAACACTTATAAGTTATAGCTATCGGAGATAGATTTGTTGTCTCTGTATATGGATCAGGCTTATCTAATAACACATCTACTTTTTACGAGGAATCGCTATCCAGGAAAACTGGTTTTTTTTAGATGTGTAAGCTCCTGTTGAACCTGTTGGAGATAGTTTAGTGGGGTGTTATCTTGGTGGGTGCTCACTTGCCGAATACATAATTTCAACTTTTTTTCCTATCAGCGCGTGCATCAGTAAATTTCGAACAGTACCTCTGTTTTTCCCTCTTTTTTTTCCCGAAAATTCAACATTGAACTTATTTAGTGGTCTGATAAATGGTATGCACAGAGCTTCGGGACTGTGCACCCGGACATAGATTTTGAAACATTAAACAACTCCTTAGTCAGGGCTTGACAAATCACTTTCAGATTTGATTGCCGAGCATGGGATCTGAGGTCCATTCCCAAACATCCTCCTGGAAAACCAAGTTCCTCAATTTAGTTGCTTAGTGACTTTTTGTGGTGATCTCGGGCCACTGGACGCCAGATATAATGCATAATACTTTTTGGTCCTAACAATGATAGTTTTCATGACTGTGGTAAAATTTTATTGAATTGTATTTTTTTTCATTGATCCTTTGTACTTTTATTATGTTACTCACGTACTCTATTTCCCCCACCGTCACATATTATTCCTAGTGATGGTCTGTGTAAACCATTTCACACCATTTCAGTAGGTCCGAGTGTGTTTACTAGTGTGTTAACTCATGTTCAAAACTTTACATTTTCAGGTTGGAGAGCGAATACGGGTGATTTTAGATTGTGAAGACAATACGTTAGCATTTGAGAAGAATTATGAATTTTTAGGTAAGGAAATGATTTTTTTTATATAAAGAAAATTACAGTTCATGCTATGGCATCATCCCAAATTAATTCCTAAAAGGCTTCTGTTTAGCCCAATGTATAGAACATACTATTTGTGTATACCTGTTTAAAGTATAAAGCATACAATTTAGATTGATTGAATATCTTTTCAGTAATTCTTTGGAGCTCATGACCTTAATCTTTCAACATGAAATAGTGGTTACAAGTGCGACAATAAGTGAATGATATTTAGGCATAATTGCTTTATTGAAAGCACTGCTTATTTAAAAAAAAAATGAATGAATTTTTCACATTTCTAATATGGACTGAGTAATAAGAATAACCCGGTGTGATTCCGATGCTGTTCTTTTCGATAAAATTAAATGAATGTGTCTCTGTTTTGATTCTAAATCCAATATTTACTTTTCAGGCGTAGCATTCCGAGGTTTGCCAGATGTCAAGTTATATCCAGCGGTGTCTGCAGTATACGGGAACACAGAAGTATCCATGGTCTACCTTGGGCAGCCTCTAGACGGATAACATTATGCCCCAAACTAGCTAATTCTTGCAACGCTCCCAATAGACTTGTACATAAGGACTGGAATTCCGACGGGGAGCGGCGCTTGCTGAACGGACAGATCTACTCATCTCCCATCTCTTTGGTACCTTCATAAACTGTTTCATCCCTCCCTGCGAAGACTTCTGTGAAGTCGACGCGGGCGTCTTGTGTCGCCTGGTGCCCGACCGAAACGAAACCGTGAAGTGAGTGCACGAGGCTGTCAATTAAAAAAAACATCCAGGTTTCGAAATATCTTAATGCATTAAGCCTATTAATTTGCTGCTGGATATCGATAAAGTGAGTTCTATTTATCCACCTGGAGTTGAGCTTATCGTGCGCCCTTTACGCCAATTTTCAATCTTCATTTATTGATTATCGCCCATTTCGTAAACTTGTCTCATGGCAGCATGCAGGGTTCTTCTGGTATTTATGCTGGATATAATGCACTGTGACGTTTGGCTGTTAGTGGTGGACGAAGACGGTGAGACTGCCACTGACCGTACACGGTAGATGTTGTGATAGCTGATACTTCCTGGTGTGTAGGTGTAGCTACTTCTCCTTTTTAATATTTTACGTATGCTTTGTAAGGGGCCCAACCATGCATGTATTTAATCCTACTGCCCACGAAACACCACCTGGTCTTATTCTATGCGAGTTTCCACTTTTTCCCCAAAGAATGATAAACTTTTTGAAAATAATTGAATTTTACATCAGCTGACAGTTTTTATGTGATTGAAAATACACAACAAGAGTTAAACCAGGAATACAAAATTGCATTGCTAGATGCTGGTGCACATTAGATATGAGGGTATTACACCCACTTTTTAGACGTGCAGACTTCCTTTGAATTGGCATTACATTAATAAATTTGAAAAAAAAAATTCCCGACTAAAATTACTGACATAATGTTCTGTCACAGTCCGGTTAGTGTACCACATGTTGCCTTCTGAGAGGATTAACCTACCGTTTCGGATTTTTGTGGGATTTCAGATTTATAAAGTATGACATTCTAAGCAAATGGTTAGACATAAACCTGTCTCCATACATAATTATTATCAAATTTCAGTGTTCATTAAAATTCTGTCAAGCAGCTTCTGATTTTGTCATTGGCCCTGGCTCTAGGTACTGTAGAAATAAGTCATAGGAAAATAGCCAGGAATGTTTGCATCTCTTCAAAGCTCATATTTCAAAAAGAACCAAAACCTAAATTGTAGATGACACGCCATACTTACCTTTTCATATTTGGCTTATATAAGTGCGTTAGAGCGGAATTTTGCCAAGAGGTTTTTCTTATTCCCTATTTCCTTACATAAATAAGCGAACATTTGGTGGAATAGTAGGCCTACTAATGGTATCAAACGGCTCTAAGGAAATTGGAATATCATACAGACTTATTACTCAATAAATCAATGCAGTCGGTTTCCTCGCAAATCTCTGACGGAAATAATACATATGAAACATTTCTGGTCCCAGGAACATGGTTTGGGCTTGCTGTATTACCCGCTCTTGTCAGCCAGTAATTTTAACCAGGATTTTATGCTTTTAATTGATCAAACTCTCACAATGTAAACGCTTATGTCATGGGAACGAGCCTATTGTAATAGATAAAACACCCATTCATACACTAGTGTCTGCTGTATGGAACCCCCAATTTACCTGTCTTTGTGAAATCAAGTCTTGCCACTATAAATTGTTCTTGTCATTTGAAGAGTCGGCTTCGTGAAGCCTGAAGGATATAATGTGGAAGAACTGACGTGAGTGAGAGCCCGTTATATTGAAATTTTATTAAGTTTAATCATGAACGGATAAAGTTTTTTTGATAATATTAAAGTTTCCACACTTGAACTGCCTTAACATGAAAACTAAAACTTTTCATACAACATTCTTTATACTTTAGGTGAAAACAAATTATCAAAGGTTTAGAACGTAGAGTAAGCTCGCAGATATCTTGAAAAGTAAATACTTATTCTATGGTGTGGAAATAGGAAAATTAAGTCTAGAGAAAGGTGTATCGAAATCAACGTTTCTTCTTTCTATTTACACGATCAATGTTTGTTTTTTTAAACTTGGAATTGACATTTTTTCAATCTAGATCCGCAAAACGTTTGTTTAGTTCCCCCCTGGTATTAGAATGTAGTAAGTCTTTTACTTAAGCAAGGGTCACGAGACTTCCTAGTAAAATTCATGATGCAATGTTTGATTGATTTTACAATATTTCACAACCAAACTGTTATATTTGACATCTGAGGTAATAGAGGCGCTCTGTAAAAGGTCAGTCCGTTTTGGGCTATAAAGACGTATATATGTCCTGGCTACCTTGTTATTGTACTTTAAATCAGTATTACCACATTCATTTGTTACCCGACGTTCATCCTGTGTTACAAAAAGAACGGATCATGGAGCCCGTGGAGCTACGTTAAAAAGTGTCGATGTTCGATGTTGAACTCAACCTCATCTAAAGAAGGAAAACTCATGTAACTGCCTATCTGTGAGAAGATGCCTTGTTGGGCTAACTTCTGGTAGATCTCAAATAACGATGCTGTAACATAAAAGTAAGGCATATGGAAATGAACAGTATATAAATATCTATCTAACACAGTATGCCAGTTTGAGTTGAAATTGAATTCAGTTGTGTTCTGTCTTAATCCAACATCTTTATGTATACGTATGGTGTCATGGTGTTTCTGGTCATTGAAGGTGATGATAATGTGTGTTCATTTAGAAGGGACCACGTCGGCTGTATTTAGCTGATGACAAATAATCTTGATGTTTACTTCGATTCATTAAAGGGGCCTAACAAAATCAATAATCTTGAATCTTGTAACTATTGTCATAAATGTGAAACCATGTTCTAGCATAACTTTTCCTTCTTTGTTTTTATTTTGCCCTGGATGAATCCCTGATTTAAATTACCAATTAATGTAACATTTTGAAACCCTGAAATCAACTTTTAGTGTATGGGACCAGATGCGTTTGCCCTCAATTCCTTATTTATTGATAAAGAATAGGCCACTGTGAGTGTTTTCACTCACACTTTAATACTAGCTACATAAAGCTAAGGAATGTTTCAATAGTCAGACTTATGAATACAATGATTGGTCCGTTCGTGAATTACCATTTCATAACAAATGTTCTTGAGTCCATATTGTAATTGTGCAGCTGAGAAATGGTGTGCGTGTGTGTAAAGATTGTAATCTTATTGGCGGAGAAGCGGATGGTCTGTCTGAACAAACTAACACGGGTGTGGTGTGGCCATGTAGTCAATGCGAGTTGATTCAGGGTTTGCTGTACATGTAGATAGCGTCTTGAAGTAGCTCTTACAATGCGAATCTTCAAAGAAGAGTACAGCTGCATTATTCGCTGCCGATGCTTTTCTCCGATAGCCCACGTGTTTGATGCAAGTACTGATTCACACGAGCCTGTATATTGTATTCTGCGGCCACCTCTTTGGGTATGAGACACGTAGAATTTTAATGTGATATGAAATGACGAAGAGTGTGTAGTTAGTTAATTCCTGTAAATATGTGTATATGTCTGCATGCCAGCCTGAGTGGAAACCCGTACTTAACCCCCTGCTGTCTATGATATGGGAACACAAATATTCTCCTTTTCGATTTTTTTTCCCATTTCAAATCTATTTGGAATATTGCTTTACATACGCTTGCTTTGTTCCGAGAAATGTGAACAGGTGTGTCCGGTTACTAATAGCCTCATGCTTTATTCTATCAAAATTGCCAAAATCGTCTTGGAAAATTGGTTTACAAAGAATACAATGATATTGAATGCAGGGTTTGTAGGTGCTTTTTAACTTTCTCAGAAAGACGTTTTAGATGTATCAGTCCATGTTGACTTCCGTACGTTTCTTTGTAATAATGTATCGGAAATCTGTGAATTATTCGGTAATTTCAAATGGGTCTGGAAGTAAGCCTTGCATAATGTTGTTAGCAGAAATACAAGTCAATCAAATAATGTTGTAAAGGAACGCCCTACTCTTTTTACCAATTAATTGTATTCGTGCATTACCTTATGCAGAGGTTCTGTAAATAGATTTGTAGCTTAAAATTAACTTCCTTTATAGTTAGGATCTTTTGCACAAATAGAACTTGTCCCAAAGTGAAATACAGAATAATTCACTTAAACGAGTCTCTACCATATTCAGGGAACTTTTTGTTTCTTCAACGATCTCCTCCTTGTCCCATGTATGATACAAGTTTTAACCATTCAATCAACCAGTCAAGCATTCATTGCATGTCAAATCATGTAGTAGTCATTATTCCAGAGCTTATAAGTAAAATTGTGTTTTAATGTTGGTAAGCTAGACTGCTAATTGTTCAAACTTACCAATAAACTTGCCCAGAGATGTAGGGAAAGTGTCAGTGACTATATGTAAGAATGGTATTATAGGAGCAAATGACGGGTGAAACTGAGAGGTGGGGTTTGACATTTAATAACCACCCAAGTCAAATGTTGTTTGTTTGAATGCAGAACTTTAACTCGTGTGATATGTTACATATACCACACTGCATTAGGCACTGTAAACTGGGTATGTATACTACACGTAATATACTCCACGGTCTGTCCTTTGTCTCTGCGTGTTTCTCATAATTGTGAGCTGAGGTGCATCAAGTGGTTTTCAGATGCGCACTTTACGAATAAGCGACAACCGTTCATCCAACTGCCTTCGCTGTTGTACAGCACATCAAAGAAATATCATAACTATGTGGACATTCAGTGTTGCCCCTGACTGTGGTCTAGTTGTAGATAAAACTTGGATGTTGTTTTCTCAGGTCTATGATAGCCAAAAAAAACTTAAATTTGGTTCGGTTATGGTCAGTCACTCGAAACTCTTACATTGAAACAATAGGGAGGGATCGTCCAGAGTGGCTGAAAAAAGAAAGCTCAGCAGAGCATCGAAGCAGCACTCTCGTTACTAGCCTAGGCCAGGGAAAACCGCCTGGATGATGTTGTAGTGGTCGGGGCAACAAGTGACGGCGTGTACCTACATTTCACCTGTATACACGCAACTGATGGACGGCACACTATTTCACGTGTTATTTGGGTGCTCCCTTCCGATCAAACTTAAAATATTCCCACGTTTATGAGTTTTTGGTTTAATGTATGAATGGTAATTTCAAATGAAAAAGGGTAAAAGTCTAAATGCTACGTTGTGTAAAAGAAAGTATTAGTTCTTGGTTACTGTATTAGTCATCTTTCGGATTTGAAAGGTTAAAATAACCACTCCTGATATATTGCACGTTATGAAAAATGTATAAGCTGAAAAATCTAGTAAAGAAAATGTCTTGAGGTCTATGCTTGTCAGACTCACTTTTACAAAAGCAGGATAATACGTTCATGGAAGGGCTTCTACAGTAACTGTTTAAGGGTATACATTAGAATTGAACAATTCACAGTATAATTCAAAAAATTAACCAAAATGATACATGTATAATCAAAAGTTTTTGGACGGTTTTTTCACTCAGTTTGTCAACTCTCCCGGTTGGAGTACCATCAGAATTAGTTAAATCAAATTTGCTAGTACCAGAATGTGACCGATTCTACACTTTAGAGGGGAAACAAGTGAATTTGAAATATTGTCAAGTCAGAGTATGTTCTACATTAAACAAACGTAAAATTTTAAACTAATCCGAAGAAAATATAAGTGATCGAAAAGGAAGTAAGTCCGCTCTGAATGCCACACTTTGTGTTTTAAGTTGTTTATCTGAATTGGTTTTGCGGCGATGGCAGGTCCTATAAAACCAAGTGATGAAAGGTTTGTCGCCCATCTAGGTCACTGGTGGGACACCTGCTATCTGTGCTCGGCCGTGTGTACATGGAGATTGTTTGTGAATTTAGCAGTATACGTGCATGATCAAAATGAATAAAACTATGTACATTGTACAACGTTTTTACTTTCTTATCTTTATTTTAGCTGTTTCCTTGCTTGATTACCAAACAGGAAATAGTTGTCTCTCCGAGTAGATTTTAGATCTATAGATCTAGATCTTTTCAACACCAGGAAAAAGTTATTATCTACAAAAGTAGCCACCTGCGGCAACTGTTATCGTATCTGCATTAAACTCAATCAAATATATAATCTGCAGACGCATATGGATACGGCCTAAGATTGACAAAATGATGTAAGCCTATATTTGGCAAAGAGTTAACGTTGAAGGATGAAGGCAGAGCAAATATTAGTACCGGTATTTTATTGAAGGAGTTTCTACTTCAACTTAGTCCATGCTAGATACACATTTTTTCTATGGAATTACAGCAAATTATTGACTGAATAGATCTAACTATAAGCATTCTGTAGATTTATAAATGCAATCCACAGGACAACTTAGACAAAGTATTTCCTTATTTTGAACAGCTAGAGCAAATTCTAATGCTCACTTTGTTAACACATTTTCTCACCTTGCACATTATTAGGCCTATAGAAAATATGTAAATGATTAAAAAATAAACTCCCAGGCATTTCTTCCTAATCTAGACTTGTTGAACTTGTTACACCTTTTGCCACAAGGTGGCAGCAAAGTTTTAGACTGTGCTGACGCCGTGTGACGAATATCATGAATGTTTTCGCTGGTGATCCACCTCCTTCTATTTGCTGAAACAGAATCAACGAAATCAGTGAACGTCCAAACTTCCAAGCACATTCTTGATAGCTCAGTAATTATGTAACGCGTTAAATTTAGGTTCAAGTGTTAAATATGGTATTGAAACTGCCTTATACGAATTAAAGAAACTACAATTAGCTTAGCTACATCAAATTAAAGTGAACGGACTGTATAGTTTCCAGCAAAAAGCGTTTTCACCAAACCAACAAGTGCTTGGAGAGTGTTCGTTCTGACCGAACGCGTCCAGTCGGCCTTGACCTTCGTTCAGTCAGTCCTCTCGTCTCTGTGGGTGTGGAAGTTTCTCTTACGTTCTCTCAAAATGCTGCGTTCTGCTAAGTTATTGGGCTCCCTCCGCCAACCCGTACTTAGGCACTTGGAAAATTCAGTCGCTCGGTAAGTTTTGTATGTTTTTGCCAAGTTTCGGAGGTGGTTTTGATATGTTTTCTCTCGAAGTTAGAACGTGACTCATCCTGTACGTTCGTGACCTGAACTTCAGGCTGAAGTATGGCAGCAGCTGACTTCTTAGTTATGTTATCTGAGGTCAATTAGGTTATGAAATGATATCATGTGATTACGCCATTTGAGTAAACATGAAACAGACTGACTCCTTCGTTTTTATTTTTTGATCTTGTAGCTTGCAGTTTAACATACAGAAGTGTCAGTGCCAGGTAGACTCAGTCAGGACTCAGGTTATGTAAAACCACTGTCGTCAGGCATATTGTTCATAAGATTTACACAATAGCCTCAAATCAGGACCTTTTAAACCATTGTATGTTACCAGGACAACTTAATCTTATATATAAGTCATATCATTATGTTCTTCAAATAACTCTGGTTTTGGATCTGCTCCTAGGCTAGGGCCCTATTCTTGAGCTGCGCACAAAAAAAATACGTGAGACTTAGCTTTTGTTCTAGTGTTTACTCTATTGATTTAGATTCACACAACTTCTAAATTATTTACAGCAAGATAATGATGATATCAGTATTAAGTACCATGGGATTCCCCCTTACCAATAAATTATACCTAATTCAGACTTTGTACATTTTCTGATTTTCTTTTTAGGGTCTACATGGTGGGTTACCTTGAGTTTTCCAGTAGATAATGCCTTTCTGTTATTTGTTGATTTATCAATTTATCTATAGATGTAAAATGAAGACTTTTGAATTGTAAACTCAAGTATAATTTTGCCATTAGCATAAAATGTAGCTTCAATCAAGCAGCAGTTCACCTAGTGTGAATCATGAATGTGGCCATGGGGACAAGTCCCACCAGCAAAATGTACGTGACATAAAAATTAAAAACATAAATTTCTAACAACTCAGTGTCAGCCCAGTGTACATTGCATTCAAGCAAGTGCCAGCCCATTAATGAGGGGAAGTGAAAATGTTAGGGCCGCGCCATGCGCCGTTTGACCCATTGAAAAAATAAAATGTCACATTGAATTTTTAAACATTGCGCCAATGGAACGTTTAACATTTTCAAGGAAATTAAAATGGATTAAAAGAGCGCATTTCCTTGAAAATGTCTCATTCACCTCAGTGAGGAGTGAGCCATTGTCACATTGCATTTTTTTCTGACATTATCACTGGAGGAGGGAAGTTACGTGATATCAATCCATTTGACTTGGGTAGTACTCGTTCTTTAGTAGTGCTTCATTCACTTTGGCATTTACTTGCTGGAAAATCCTACATTTATGGGGTGTAAAAGAGCTAATATAGTTGTTGTAAAAATGTACCCAAGGTTTAGAAGAGACGTGAACAACGATATCTCAGCCAAAATGATATACACTTTTGTATTACAAATGTCAATACATGTTCAAACGAGTTATTCAGAGTAATTTACTAAATCATGTCTCACATTTGTTGCATATGTCTTGTTCTTTTAGATGAAAGTTGTCCATTTTCATAATAATATTAATAAAGGTATTTCATCGGAATGTTTTTTCAACATATGTTACCTGAACAGAACAATGATTTTATTTTGGCCAAGGCTTGCTACGGTACTAGGCATATCTCGAAAGGACCATTCTCCAATTATACTCATTCATATGTGGTGCTATAGATTAATTAACGATAATTTGTGACGTGTGACTTTTTTTGCTACACCTATTTCAGAGTCTGAGCTAGTCTAGACAAGGGTACAAAGAGAACTTTGCACTTTGTAGTTTGTAGCCTGTAACCCATAGATATACGCACGACCAAGGTCCAAAGATAACCGAGGCAGGTTTTGGAGGGAGTGGTAGTACTAGTTATCTGCAAGGACTATTTATAATGATAGCATACTTTTCAGGATATACGTCAGGTTATCAGTATGGATAACCTATGTTGTAATGTTGTAAAGGTGATCAGACGTATTGTCGAAGGTATCGATGTCACTTTTATTCACCGAGATCTTTCCACGTATAATTATTGTGAATACTCAGTATTAGAAAGTAAAGGTTTTTTTTTTTATGTTGGCACACATTTCCTGATATTGTGCGCATAGGACACCAGTGTTTGAAATTAACGGTGCGCCCTGTGCCCGAGGCGCATATTTTTGGCGACGGGCGCACGTTTTTAAGAGGTGTGCGCCCGGAAAATGCACATTTTTTTCACATATTAAATAACCTTATATATGGGAGAGTGCATAGACAGTTTGCCGGGCGCATACTTTTAGAATATATGCACCTGGTGGGCGCATGAATCATAACATTAATTTCGAGCACTGGACACTGTTATTGAACACCCTGCCAGAATTATTAAATTATACTAAAAGAAAAAAGTACATATGCAAGAAACTAATTCATTTAAACAAAATATATAAAGCTACACTCCTTTGTACTATCGTTGATTTAAATAAGTGAGAAATATAATGCCCTATTTCATATTAGAATTAATGCTTAAGTCCAAAACCTTGGTTGCAAATGTTTTACTCCTGCTTGCTCCAGAACGTTTCGGTTGATTGGCTCACGGTGCTATGATTAATTCAATTTATATGATTTTAGATGTCAACGTTCGGTGAAACAACACAACTTTTTGCCAACATGATTAGTACAGATTCGTGTCACTGAAATTAGAGAGTCTTGAAATTGAATGTGTCAAATGATCATTTTGCTCAACTTGAGTTGTATATCTGGTGTGGGAATGGCTCATAGTTAAATCTAAAAGATTTTGTTGTTATTTTGTACATTGATTTTCTTTTTCAGGCCTTGTGCTTCTACAGTATTACAGAAAAGATGGGCTTCAACAAAGGCAAGTCGGATCTTGGAAAATCTTCTCTTTTTTCGATTTTTTTTGCTGATCTTATGTATCTCAATCGAATAGATTAATAAAACCAGTGATATGGAGTTGCTTTTATTAGAGAAAATTTTGAAACGTCCATCTTTAAAAGAAAGGTTTCATGATAGACCTTCTTTTATGACATCAGATTACAGTAATTTACTTTAGTATAACCAAATTGGTCTTCATATTACACAGGAGTCAAAGTCTTTCGCCATGAACCTTTTCCGCGGTCAAGTTAACGTGGACCAAGTCTTCCCTTTCCCTGAGGGTAAGTACAATTTACAAGTTAAGTCTACTTCAATTATATGCATACATGTACAAATTAGGATTGCGTGAGCCAGTGATTTTTTAATAAGCCGATAACAATTGTCCGCCAGCACTATCGTTGAATTGGAAGTAGCTACCAGAGCTTTATTCTCATGTATCATACAGTTCTGTTCTCAATAGTTGAAGAGATAGGGGTCAGACATACGGGTTCCCACATAACTGGAATTTCCTGAAAACATAGTAAATGAAAGTGGTGATGGAAAAATGATGGAATTTGAAAGTAAAATAAAAATTATGAAATTAAACGTCTAGCAATTAAGCTAATTTCCTCTCAAAATTAACGATGTTCTGCTTAAATTAATTTCTGCTAGGGCAAAACTTGCCAAAAACCAGTGAAGGTCATTTAGAAATCACAAACAAGTTATGAGTAAAAAATTCTGTGACTTTAGAAATCTGTCCTATAGATCAAAAAAAGCTGTCATTTCCTTTTATCATGTTAGGAAATGAAAAGCTGTTAAAATTATGCTAATTCTGCTTCTCCCGTTTCAGTGTTGTCTGCTGACCAGGTGGAGACGTTACAGGTGTTGGTTGGACCCACACAGAAATTCTTTGAGGTATGCCCTGTGATAATCGTTTCTTAAAGATCAATTAGGATAGACATTTTAAAACTAAGTTAAGAATTAATGGAGTTGTGTAAAGTCGCCCTAAACCTGTGTGCCTTGCCTGTTCCTAATGCTTCTGACGATATAGATAATGCCAGAAAATCTCTTGTTTGAAAGTGAGAAAAGGTTCATGGATCTAACAAAATTGTTACGGTACCCAAATTTTGTTGTGGTCCAGATTCATCACAGTTGTGTCGGAAACCTCTTTTCTCCATAGACTGCAATGCTTAAGAGTCCCAGCAATACCCTTTTTCAAAATGAGTGAACATTAACTGAGGCGTGTACATATTGTACTGACGCGGGTGGCCAGTCCATGTTTGGGCAGCATGACGTGAGCTTAGAAGCGCATGTGTAAGCCAATGTTTCACTTTGACAGTAGTGAAATGAGGGAGGAGTTACGGTGTGACGTACCACCATATAATAATGTGTTCCGCTCTTAGCTAGCCAGAGTAGCTGCAAGCACTGTGTGAGTAAACATCCTGTGAAGGTTGGACCTTTAATCTGCAGTCTAGGTTCTGGAGAGAGGCATATAGAAATTGTGTTAGAGCGCAGAGCGTTGACTGAGTATGTTTGAGGGAACTCTAACCTTGGGACTGATCATGGTCAATCGAGTTCTTGTCACGGAACGACTAGACATTGGATAATAAACAACAAATCCTTTCACAACGAGTGTTCACGTCTTACATGATGAGGGAACTATAATTATGTATTGGACGACCGCAGTCGACGAGGAGGGAGACTGCGAATGGAGCTAGCTATTATCTATACAACTAAATACCACTTACACGTACTAACTTTAAATGGATAATTAACCTCACGATAGTTCAATATTCCATATAATTAATACCCTTACCAATTTTTACCCTTTAGTCTGGATGAAACGGAATACAAAGACATTGGCCTAACTTATTTTCTTAAGAATAAAAGTGTTGGATTTTTTCCCTTCTATATCTTCCAAGATATGTGACACAGCATCACTTAAACTTTTGTTCTCCAACCTGATGCCCAACATGACATGCAGGAAAAACCTAACATATTAAAAATTGCTCTTCAATTCAGGAAGAGAATGATGCCCTAAAAAACGACGCCAACGCCAGTGTAGATGAGCAGACGTTAGAGGGACTCAAGGCCCTCGGGGCTTTCGGCCTCCAGGTCCCAGAGGATCTCGGTGAGTAACGAGCCATCACAAATCCTAACAAATATTGTCGTGTACCATGGTGAATTGTAATGCCCTTCGAAGACTCACCGATTGTTTTAAATTCTAGGATTATTTCCTCTTGAATGTATATATAAGACAATTGAATGAAGAAAAATAGCCCAGAACGTGAAAACTTATCTACTGTGCAAAATTAAGTCACAGTTATTCTGCAAAAAAAACATGAATATGAAAATGAGGATTTCAATATTTGCCAATTTGTGGTGGTGACTTTCAGTACGGGCAATCCGCATGAATCCCGTGGCTCTTCTGGCCAAGTTTCGAAGTTCTTAGATCCATCTTCAGTCTTACCTATAAAGAAACAAATGCGACCTTTCTCATACTATGATCGTGGCAGTTGTAGTGGTCAGAGGTCTCACCTCAGTGTAACCCATTATGTACTGTCTCCAGGTGGAGTGGGCCTGACCAACACACAGTACGCCCGCCTGGTGGAGATAGTTGGCGCCCACGACTTGGCTGTGGGAATCGTCCTAGGCGCGCATCAGGTGAGTACTAGTGAGCCAGGAGGATTATAAATACTTAACAGTTAGGTTCACGTGATTAATTTAGTAGCGTATAGGACGATCCATGAATAATCTATTATCAACAGCTTCCACCTTTTGTACTAGTCTGTACGACTAGTAAAAAAATGGCCAAACGCTAGGCTTTTGAAAAGTAAACAATTGTTACCACTGTGTGACTTAATTGTTTTTAGTCATCAAAACACATAAATTTTATGGTTGTCTTTTAATATTCTGTACTAGAGAGGTTGCGATACTCTGTAAAGTAATATTGCCACATAGCCCTTTCAGCACACTTGGTTAAATAACTCAAGGGAAAGTAGTTCCAAGAACATTTAATGCTAAATAATATAATCTGTATAATATTTTTTCCTCGTTTCAGTCCATTGGCTTCAAGGGTGTCTTGTTATTCGGCACCCCCGAACAGAAGGCTAAGTACCTGCCTGATTGTGCAGCTGGGAAGTATTTCGCCGCTTTCTGCTTGACGGAACCCTCCTCAGGCTCTGATGCCAGTGTGAGTAATTTTGATGATGTACATATAAAGGAATCGGATAAACGTTTGATATTAGCAAACCTAGAAGAATGGAAAAGCGCCAATATTTACACACAAAATTCAGATGGCAAAGTGTTGTTGAAGCAACTATTTTTTTCTTTCTATTATTGAAGGATTCGTCGCGGTATCAGATTTTTCAGCAACGTGAGAAGTTTTTCGTTTGAGGTAACGGTAGATAAACATGTATATATATTTTCTTATTTTCTAAAACAATTTATCACATGTATATATAAGGAGAAAGGAGCTTTTTGTTTTCAACATAATGTATATTACTTGTGCATATGCGATTTTAGGATCTCTCCTCAAAGATCTGCCTCTTTTTAGTTACATAGCATGGCTATAATAGTAAACAAAAAACGCTGAATGCTAAAAGTGTAAATTGTTCTGCAGTCAATCCGTACGCGAGCTGTTCTCTCTGACGATGGCAAGCACTGGATCCTCAACGGCAGCAAGGTGTGGATCTCTAACGGAGGGATCGCCGACCTCTTCACTGTTTTCGCACAGGTGAGGAATCAGTTCAATAGTTCAGATATATTATGTAACTTTACTGAACCACGGCTGCTAGGATAAGACCTACCTTAAAGGAAATTGGAAAAGACGTGTCTAAACCTCCAAATATGTTTGAATATGAATAAAACATGGCATGAGAGCCTGTAAAATAGATGCTTCTGCACGAAGGGTGTGTGAAATTTTAAAACCTCAAAATGTTTATATTGCATGAATATATCTATGTCAGATAAGAATATTGTTGGATTAAAAGTTGGATTAAAGTTACATTAAAGCTCGACTGAATTCATTTATGAGACTTCTCTCTGGCTATTCAGCAGTTAGTTACCTGCGTGTCTGCTCATAGAAACAAAAACATATTTCATACATGTATTAGATTTATAAAAAATGATATGTATTTTTTTAAATCACGGAAGTAACATACATATAAGATAGAAAACGCCGCATAGGCAATGAACAATAGGTGCTTTGCGGAACATGAACCTTTTGAACCAAGTTTGTAATGGCCCCTCCTTCATCATCCAGAACATTGACACTTTCGGGTTCATAAAGACACATGGGCTAATTGTATTAGAACTAACTAGGTCAGGTCTTTACAAGTAAAAGTCTCCCATAGAGCCACCAGCAGCCAGCTTTCAGAGAACAAAGTCACAGATGTCGCGCAGTAAACAATTGCCGCACAAAGGTGGAAGTATGGCACAGATGCAATGCTCAGATTACTTTATCTCCATTCAATTTAATTCTCACAAGCGCAAAACCAAACAGTTATGGGCGGTTATGTAAAGGAGGAAAGTTTTATAGTATAAAACAAACAAAAACGTTTTTCTGTCTAATTTACTCTAATGGGATTGTTGACTTTTTATGCCAGGTGTCGCCTGACGATTTTTCCGCTAACATTTGTTCTGGAAAGTAGACCTATCGATTGTGCTCAAAGTGACAGTTTCAGTGAAGCATGTTTTAAATTTTAAGTGTGGACCAATAGTAAAGTATTCTTTACAGTTGTAATAATATTGTAAGTTTTTATTCACAGACGCCGGTCAAAGATGAGAAGACTGGCGAGATCAAGGACAAAGTGTCCACCTTTATCGTAGAGCGTGGCTTCGGTGGCGTGACAAGGTAACTGATTTATCTAATAGTAAAGAAGCAATGACACGAAGGTTATTCTTGCCTGCAAAAAGATTTTCTCACGTACTCTTTTTGTTTATGTATAAATCTGCCCCTCCCACTTAATGTTTACCAGTGACAAAAATTGTGAGCATATTGAAAAGAATGGCAATTGGAAAGTGTTTTGTCCTCTCTTTCCGTCTGTGACCCAGACCTCGTGTGACCTCGTATCTTGTCTCGACAAGCAGTAATACCCTTAATCCGCCAAATACAGGGTCCAGCATGGTCTCTTGTCATTCGCTGAAGCCATTCCATCTTTTTGTTAGTCACGCTCATACACGTAATCGTTATTAGATACTCTATAGAAAAATAATGAATATTTTGGTTTCAACAAGGCTGTTCATTACATAGGCCTAATGAAAGTTGAATGCACGCATGTTTATCGTAATGTTCAATACTTTTTCAAATTTCAATTCCAACAAATCTGAAAATAAACCTTTCACTTTCCCTTAAATGTATCTGAGGTGTTTGTATTGATAACTGAAGTTTCTGAAATACTTGTTTGTTTATATTTTCTAAATGTTGTCTTTGCAAAATAAAAAATTTTCTTACAGTGGCCCACCAGAGAACAAGATGGGCATCAAGTGTTCGAACACGGCCGAGGTGTACTTTGAAGACGTCAAGGTCCCCGTAGAGAACCTGCTTGGAGGTACGACTGACAAACTCGTTTATGGACTGATTTAATACCTCATGAAAATAACTCAGATTTCCTTTTTGAAAGAGAAAATGGCCTTATGTTTATATATGGAGCCACTTTTCATTTCAGACATAAGTCATAGTTGGTTAATGTTTACTGTCAAAACAAAACCGTACCAGTAATGTTGGGTCTTTGTAATTTTGAGGGAATGCCAACTCATTTTCCGTAAATGTTTTGTAAACTAAAAGAACCACTATTGTTTCACTTTCCTCAACCGCAGAGGTTGGCGGTGGGTTCAAGGTGGCCATGAACATCCTGAACAATGGACGTTTCGGTATGGTGGCCGCCCTCTCCGGGACCATGCGGGCCGTTATCAAGAAGGCGGTAAGTCTGGGCTACTTTCACTCTCCTTTTGTTCAATGTGCTGCATTGAACCACTTCCTTAATTCTGCGATGATAAGCTAGTGAATGGTTCACAAAATTGTTGACCCTCTTATAGACCGACTTTCCAAATGGAAATTAAGAACTCCTTCATTCAAATGATATAGGGACTGAAAACGTTTCCAAGGACTCGGAAGATTATATTGAAAGTTCATCTAAGGTATTTGTGTTTGTGCACTACAACTGCGCTCGTAGTAAAGGAACAGCGCTGTCTATCTAATAAAGCCTTCAGACATTTTGAAATTTGCTTCCTATGATCGTTTTCATAGAGAACTTAAAAGCTACCGTTGAATGACCCCGTCACTGGGGATAAGTGAGGTCGAGACACCGACGTCTATGAGTGTCCTTTGAGATTTAGTATATTTCAAAAATGTAAGATAAAATAAATCACTAGATTTATCTTACAAAGTTACCTACAAAATAAGTGATTGCTTTATTATTTAACTATAATGGATATATGTATTTTGTCTTTCAGATTGACCATGCATCAAACCGGACCCAGTTTGGAAGTAAGATCGAGTCATTCGGCACCATCCAGGAGAAGTTGGCGCGTATGGCCATCTCGCAGTACGTGGCCGAGTCAATGGCCTACATGGTGTCTGCTAACATGGACCAGGGGTCGACAGAGTTCCAGGTGGAAGCTGCCATCGGAAAGGTCTATGCGTCTGTAAGTGTTGGCACTTCAAAAAGCTGATTGAGAAAAACCTTTGGGCTGACTTAATCACGAATTGTTTTTATAATGTTATTGCAGTTATTGAGATTATACTTTTCACTATAAATCGTTATTATCTTCTCAAACATACATACATCTCTAAATCGGGCTTATCTTTCCACATTAAAAGTACATCTCCAAACGGTACTTATATTTTTTTTTTTGATTTGATAATGCTAAGTTTACTCAAACATCAATACGTAAATACAACCATCGACCATCAAAATGTGTAACATTCACTAATGCAAGCAGAACGTGGTTTGTAATTTCGAATGTATCTAAAAAAAAAAAAAAAAAAAAAAAAAAAAAGGAGAAAGAGGATATCAACTATTTGCCATCTCCATTGCTGAAATACGAATCTGACCTGCCTCAACTTTCAATCGCATTGTATAAGCATATACTGAGACTTTTATCTTAAATCAAAAGTGGTGAACAAGAGGGCTATCTTAAAACGCCGCCAGAAAGAAATGGATAGTTCACCTTAATACCTTAGCTACCCATAGTAGTAGGTCCCAAAGCCTATTAGTGTTGAGCCTCCTAACCTGGAGTGAACCGTGGTAAATAGATCCTACTGACACTGACGGGGTCAGGGCAGGTCAGCGGTGTAGAGTGTAGTCTACAGACCATAGTACTTTGTTGGGTCTCTTCAACCTCACAAAGTAAGCTAATAATGGATTCAAAAGGCATTTAGCTAGTTTTCCTAGAATGCTTTCAATCACGGGTCCGAGATGAGGGTACCATTTGAACGGTCAGACCCGACTGACAAGTGGGATAATCCACATTAAACCACCTAGCGGAAACTGGTACAATACTAAGTCGGATATTAACCTCCCTCACCTGCCTATTTCTTTTCTTTTTATTTGTCGTTGTTTGCTAATGTTATTAAATGCTTACATCCCTCTTTCGTACAACCGTTCGCTTCTTAACTGTTTTCTTTTTGTATTTTAGCAAATTAACCCTTATATATCTTTTTGGCTATCTTACCTTACCGATCAATTGCAGTTTACTAGTTTGTTTTAACGGAATCTCTAAGAACATTCATGCGGAGGAAAGGGACAGCAGCATCGTGTTCCGCACTGCAGAATATAAGTATTACAACAATTTGGTATTTCTACTTGCAAGATCCTGGAGTAGAAATGTAGAAGCTTGTTGTGTTTTGCTAACTTTTTCTCCTTAATCCGTTTTCACAGGAGGCCGCCTGGTTCTGCACAGACGAGGCCATTCAGATCCTGGGTGGGATGGGCTACATGCGGGACTGCGGGGTAGAAAAGGTCATGAGAGATCTCCGCATCTTCAGAATCTTCGAAGGAACCAATGACATCTTGCGACTCTTTGTTGCTCTCACAGGAATCCAGGTAATGAATGACAGGATATTGAAGACGTTTTTTTTTTTGTAAGGTTACTTGAATGTTATTTGACATTTTTAACAGTTGGTTTTTAATTCAAGATTTTTAAACAAAGTGGTGTTGTTAGACATCTGAGAACTACAATAACATGTACCGGTAAGTCATGTATGTGCTTCTCAAGATGTATCCTTGTAATGGTTACCATGTGAAAAAGACCGAGTAGAAAATAGTCATGGGTAAATTCATTTCCATACTGCCGAGTCCTGTACTTTGAATGTAATAAAGAAAGAATTGTGTTCTTTTCTACAGTACGGAGGTGGACACCTTAAGGAACTACAGAAGGCTTTCAAAAACCCGGCTGCAAACTTGGGGCTCATTTTGGACGAGGGTGCCAAGAGAGCCAAAAGGTATTGTAGTGTTTAAACATCTGTGTCTGAATCATTAAATATTTCCCTGAATGTACAAAAAGAATTAGATACAATATTATATGTGTTGCATGGTAAAATATGTTCACATATGTAACATTGCGTATGAGACGTGGATAGGTGTGTTCCTGAAAAAAAATTTAAAAAAATGTTAACATTGCAAAGTAAAATAACCTTTCGCCATATGAATTATTCTTTTAGAATTCGTTTAAGAATTGATTGCCATATCCATTATGGGAAAGTTGAGCAGTACCACGGCTGTAGTTGACCGGCGGAGTTGTTTTGTTGCAGAATGGTCGGGCTTTCGACGGGCCAGTCCCTGACAGAGTTCACCCACCCCTCGCTGTCCGACGCCGCCACCCAGACGTCTAAAGCTATTGAGGACTTCGGGGTCGCCGTAGAACAGCTGCTCATCAAGTACGGCAAGGGAGTCATCGGTAAGTTTGGGGGTTCATATACATGCACTGAAACACTTTATTGCTATGTTTAGTAAATAAGTATATGGACTTAACGATTAGCCCTTCGTCTATTAAGAATTTGTACTGAAATTCGGTATTCCACAATTCAGTATTAAGTACATAGAAATGTATCCAAGAATGTAAGAAACAACCTTCCTGTCAGAAACTCAGGTGTCCAAGCAGGGGATTAAGGGTAGATTGTTATAGTACAGTACCCGGTACGATGGCTGAGCTATTTGTTGCCTGAATCATGTGATAATGGCATCTTGAAGTAAAATTGTTCATAAATATTATTGAGTATCAGTATTATTTTACGACTGAAGGGTCATGATAAAGTTGAATCTATCTCTAGCTGCCGTAGAAGTCGAACTGCCAATCTGAAAAAGGCTGCAACCAATATCTTTAAAGTTTACTATATAAAATTAGATCATTACAAAAAGTATGAAGAATCCTCTATGTAGTCCATACTGCCTCTGTTAACGATGTTAGCATTAGTACGTAGGGGAAGAAATTAATGTTGATCACAGTAAGCAGAGGAGGACGAATTAAATTGTATAGCAGACTAATACTGCAACTTCACAAAGAAGTGGCCGCAACCTGTTGTAGCAGACAAGTTAAAGTCGATGCCTCATTTGTATCTCTTGTTACCCCCCAGACGAGCAGTTCCTGCTGAACCGCCTGGCCGACGCCGCCATGGACGTGTACGCCATGGCCGTGGTCCTGTCCCGGGCCTCGCGCTCCCTGAAGGAGGGACACGCCTCAGCCGAACACGAACGGCTTCTCTGCTCAGTCTTCTGCCAAGAGGTAAGAATTCAACCCCAGTGTAATGCAAGTTTTCAAAATTTTGGCTGATTTCAGATGTTTTCACTCCAAAAACAGTAATACTGATTTTCGAACTTTATTTCTCACATCACGCTTTATAGCATTTGTGATCATTTCAAATTTTCTTTTTGGAGTTTCAGATTTTTTTCATTAACCCTGTATTTACGCAAAAGGCATCTCAAAAAGATAGTAAAATAAGAAAGCACCTATGGTTGATAACAGACATGCCAGGTTTCTACACACGTCCAATGAGACGAGTTTCGAGCAACTAAGATAAATAAGGACCATCCCCAAAAGCACTTCAGCTCAGAATTTTTACCCACCAGGCGGCTCTGTCAGCAGCGTCAAGGTTACAAACCTAGTTCTACTCAGTGGCGACATCTAGTGTAAATAAACAGACCGACAACATTCATTACACCTTTTCCCAAAGATGGTTCTGACGAGACTCTTGTAAAATATTTTGTCGCATCCTTCTTATGATTCATTTGAGATGTTTGATTCTACATTTGCTGTTTTCTCTTCAGGCATCGGACCGTATTGCCAGTAACCTTGGTGCTTTGAAATCCCCGACCAGCCGGTCAGTCTTTGACAACATGGCCAAAATATCCAAGGACCTCGTCGCCAACGGAGAATTAGTTCAAAAACATCCACTTGGATTCTAAAATACCCTAATCCATTAAGCATTATAGTCAAACTGTACTTTTTTAATGTCTTAAATTATAGTCTATCAATAAACTCTGGAATTGCTATTTATGTAACCAAAAACTTTTTCATCAGTCATTCTTTGAGAATGCCTTCAAGCGTGATATAATATTTGCGATCTCCACTTTAAAAAAAATTAAACATCAATTTTCACTCTGCTACAAAAATCCATTTTCCTTAGGGGTGGGGAGGGGGACTGGTATCTCATCTCGGCCACATTATACAGCCGAGTTGCATAGGGGACATCTTCCAATTAGTCAACCTCCGAAAGGCATTAAGCAATAGGCAGAGGTTTGTGTGTTGAATAAGGCGGGAACCTTACAATGAGTGTATATTGATGAGTCAGATTTTGTATTTACAGTTGTATTCAGGATCTATAATGGAATGAAAGGTGTTCAGTGATAAATCCTAATGTTGGTCAGTCGCTACATTTGCATGGATATCAATATTCTTGTTTCAAGTTAAAAGAAGAACTATAACAACTTTTCCATTGAATACTAGAACATTTTCTTTATTTGGGCCCTTTAGATGTTATAGAACTATTGGTATTTAACATGTTTATGCTGTATTGATAGTTGTCTTCAATGTTACTTCAATGGTAAAAGAACGGATATGCTATATTTCTCGTGTAATTGGTTACACAGCGAGCGACGAGCATGACCTCTAGCGGAGTCTCGCGATACGGAAATACCCATCGGTAGTTGGTTCACTTCACCCAACCTCATGAGATGTAAATAATTCAGTACAGGGACTTTTCGTCCCCTCCTCATTCATTGAGAATAGTGTTATCTTAGCGTGATTAACAGGCCCAGTATCTAGTCCCTGTTTCACCATTTTGTACTACAGGTATAATCAAAGTGAACGCAGCACAGAGCAATGCAAACACGTCCCTTCATAGCCTTAGTTTAGGTCCGGACCCAAATCAAAGGCAATGATGTAGAGACACCAAAGTCTTTTCTTGTATCACAGTCAGGGTGCTCACCAACACCAATGTATTGAAAGGACTCCAAACATTTTTCCCACTTGTAAGTTATTGTTCATTTTTGTGAGCCCTTAATTATAGTTTTTAGTATGGTAGCTTATGGGAAGGGCTCACTCAATCAGTCATGTCTTTTGTAGGTATTTGGGCTTTGATCTGATTGCCCGGTTACACAATCTTACATACAAGTAGCTACAGGCCTTTGTCCACTGGCATGCATTTGTAAGCAAGGACAATTAGTGTGCATCAAGTGTAATTGAGTGGGCAGGCCTCTCCCCTGCACCCTACCCCACCCCCACTCCTTGAACTCAGTTCAAGGAGTGGGGGTGGGGGGGTGCAGTTTGAGAAGCCAGAAGTGGGTTACATAACCAGTACTTGAGCCACCCTCTGGGTGGGTGGGTCCAGGGACCTAGCACTGGTAGTAGGAGCCCCTTTCCTAAGCCCCTCCCTGAGTTGTGTGTGACAGGACTGAGGAGGAGTGGTGGTGGTAGTCTACTGGTGGTGATCACTACTCAACACAATGAAATGTCCATTGTTGTGTTAAGGGCGAACGTCGATCGTTCCAACGATCGGAACTTTGATAGTCATTTGCTTCTTGTTTTGTTCCCAAACTTGCAACCTGAAAAAAGTTAAGCATCTTTAAAAACGGAATTTTCTCTTGATTGGCCAGTATGACATGGTTATTAGGCCCTATTTATTCATCAAAAATAATTATGGCCCAATGACACCAAATACTTCATGTTGGTGAGCATCCTGATTAATGTAAATAGGTACTTCAGGAGGCGGTAGAGATTCATACTTCCAATACCGTTGAAATTATCATTATCAGATTCATGGGTTTACAGTGTGAATAATAAACTATTGGGATTAAAGGTGAATCGTGTTTGTTCCTTTATTGACAAAATGCAACATGGATGCAATATCTTAATGTGGGGGATTGGCTTAGTAAAATTCCATAACCACTGTGCAAAAACAAAAATGCAGTTTTATTCATCCTGTATCATAAAACCCTGCCCAGTTTTTACAGTCCATTTTACTATGGCCCTCAGTTATGGACATAGAATGTATTGCAATAGTTATAATACATTTACAAACTTTTGACCTGATATTTGTTTTGGCTCCCTTTAAAAGGTGGTTCATAATAAAACTGCTATAATACTTCCAAACCATCCATCAGTCACACCATGCCCTTGAGACATGGCAGAATGAATAAAACAAATTCAGATAACCCATTTTGGTTATTATGTAACTCAATATTGGCTGTTAACCAATTAATTATGGAGAGAAAATTGAAAATGGTTACTTGCTGACATAATTATAATGGTGACGTGCATACCGGACTTGGTTAGTGTGTAGAGAGTGAACAGCAGTCGCTGGTAACCAGCGGCGGGGGGGGGGGGGGGGGTTCTCATAGGAAATACCTTGAGAGTGTAGAAATTAGCATAACTAAGTCTATACCTGGAGAGTGACGAGATGATGTCATAATAATATTCTAAAAATAGACTAACTAGGTCGGGATACCCCCTTCCTCCACTGGAGGCGGCCATATTGAAAATCTGCTGGTGTTGTTCACGGGGGGTTGGCAGCGAAAGTGGCGACCTCTGCATTGGGCGATAATTGGAACCAAAACAAAGCTACGAAATGAGACTGGCCTTGCCTCAGAAAACCTCTTGTATTTCTAGAACACAGCAGGTTTTAAATTAATTCTTTCGATAGAGTTTGAGAAAAGACATTACATTTTCAGAATATGTGAAAAATAATAGTTGACATTTCCTAAAATTATATGAAAACTTAATGGTTTTCAAGTGACAGTTTCATGACAATTTCTTCTAATATTTTTTATTTTCTAAAACTTCTTACAACTTTATGCTACAAGCTCTTTTTGAAATTGGAATTGCTATAGGTAGTTGAAGATTTGATCTGACTAAAACCTCCATAGAGCTCAATAGAGCTCCACATTTGATAGATGTAATTTTAATTTCAAAATTAACAAATCAGCTCTCCAAGCAGATCACTGCATAATTGAACTACCTTACTAAGGAACCTCTCATCTGTTTCGAGAGTGTGACCAGCCTGACCACTGGTGACTCAGCCTTTTCACTGTGTCCATACACTGATACAACATAGTTCTGGGACTGCCATGATAACTGGAGACAAAGCATTTATATCAAAGGAATATATGTTTATATTACTCAGTTAACATATGGAGAACATATCTTGATGATATTAGAACAGTAGTTAAGCTCCTTCTTATAATCAGAAGGTCCGTTCAGGTCGGAGGTCAGTTACTGAATGGTGTAGGAGAATATCAAGGCATTCAAAAAGGCCGCGGCCTGCCGAAAGTAGTGCATCGGTTCCAACCCCCCCTGGGTGTAGTTGTTCTTTGTAACCGTCCAGTCAATGACCTTGATACTCTGATCAATCTCTGTCTCTGTTTCTGTCTCTGTCTCTCTGTCTTTCTATGTCTTCCTCTGTCTCCCTCCCTCTCTCCCTCCCTCCCCTCCCTCCCCTCCCTCCTCTCCCTCTCCCCTCTCTCTCCCTTTCAGCTATTTAACAAGGTGGATAAGATGGAGCTTTTGGGTTCTTTAGAACCCAGCATACTTGATCTTGTCTTTTGTCGGTTCAGACCAAGAATGTGCTGGAGAGAGTAGGTTTAACATAGGATTTCTATGGCGGGAGTTCCCATTCAAAAAGTCCGATTGTGCTAGGCCAGTGGATGGATGATGTCATTATGAAAATTCTATAAATAGATTTGGGATACCCCTTTTCCCCACTGGGGGCAGCCATATTGAACAAATTTGCATATGACCAATACAAATTACAATCTCCTAACACAAATGAGCGCAGACCCTTAATCCATGGTGTATATGGGGGTAAGAGGGTAAAGGGGTGAAGGGGATGTCATGGCAATGTCATGGCAATGTCATGGCAATGGCGTGGTAATGTTTAACTAGATTTATCTATAACACTAAAGAAAAATCTTTAGTAAAAGCTAAATCTATATCTAAAATCAAGTTCTTTCTATAAAATTGAATAACCGGAGCTTTTCAGTTTCTCAAACCGATCGTCAATGCTATCCATCGATCACCTCAATCTAGTTGGTAAATATGCCTACATCAAAATTAATAATATGTTTAACATTTGTGTGTTCTTTCACTGAACCTCGTGGACCCAGGGAGGAACATCCTCACGGAACCTCCGAAGAATAGGTTTTCCCTACTGATCGTAAAAGGCTACGAAAGGTGTCATGGGTTGAAGCCCCATTCTCCCTGGGCACTTTCTCATTGCGATCTGAGATATAATTGTAATCTTCTTGTATCTAGAATAATTATTTTTGGGTAACATGTTTGTGGTTTACGTTGGTTCTTTTAGTCCTTTTTTAAACTATATACTTTGTCTTCTATTTTTGATTAATTGTAGGACCAAGTTTGTAAAGTATTCAGTGTGGTGAGATACAATATATGCCTCCCCTCGGGTGGCTCCAGTGGTCTGAGTGTCTGGGCACCAGGGTCAGGATCAAGGGGGTCTTGTCCTATGTGGTGCCGAATGTAAAACTGGAAAGTGCAATTAAATGTTATAATACTAGAACTAGATATTTTAGGTAAAGGCACATATTAGAAGAATTAGGAAGTGACCTACACTGTATATATTATTATTTTCGCTTATGGAACAGTACATACTTTATTTTCAACAAAATAAAGAAAGATACATCCCAAAGGTCAGGTTTGGCAGTATGATTACCTCGGAGTGTGAGAAGAAATTGTGCCGCTCCCACAAAGACGATATGAAAACAGAACGAGAAAGACTTAAGGATAGACCCCAGTGATGGGCCGCCTATTCAGGAAAACATTGATAACTCTCTTACTAAAGCTCTGATCATAACGTGTAATATATTATGTGAAAGCTAAGATTTTTCTCTATCTATTGATAAATATAAGCTTATCATGCACCTGAAATTCCGGATTTATCAAATAAAAACAGATTTTTTAACTTTTATTTTTTGAACATCAATATCTTGCTTAATATCAGCCTGATACCTACACAATTTTGTACACATCCTCAGAAGATTCATAGGCAGGGAACCTTGACTCAGAATTTTTGTTAAGGCCCTAAAGTTTATTTTATGACCAAAAACGGGTAATATTTTTAGATTTTTTAGTAACACCATGTTCTACATTTCATAGAAATGGAAGTAGGACCTATATCAATATTCTGAGACACAGTCCCCTGAATCTTAATAATAATATTAGCCTTTATCTCAAATTACTCAACAAAATGGCCTCAGATCTAGACTTTCTAAGTTATGTGGTCAATACACATTTTTCATACTCCAGCTTACCCTTGCGGTGTCATAGTAGAGCGGACCCTGGCTTTGGTGTGCCTCTGGGGTCAGGGCCAGTAATGGGCAGGTAGAGCCAGTACTCGGAGGGAACCATTGATTGTTGCGCAGCCACATACTTGAAGCCATGCCAGCTTTCCAAGGTGGAAATTATCATCAACGATCCTGTAGAAAGCAGTATTTTTGTCATCACTCAGAATGTACCGTCATTTATTATATACCAACTTCGTAGCGCCTATACCTTCATCATTGTCCTGCCCCGCGAGCAAAGGTGGAATAACTGAGGGCGTTATTTCACACTGTGCAATAATAAAAAATTATTGCCCTGCAAGTCACCGTGGGGCAATAACAATGCTTGCCGGCGTGGGAACTACGTAAACAATGCTTAAACCACGCTAAAATGTTCTTATTTGATCAAAAAAACAACGTGAAATAGATTTTATTACCAGCAAAGTTCTTCGAGAGCGTTGATTCTCCGCCATTTTAACTTATTTCGTGCATGAAACACCAGACGACGTGCCGGTGCAAGGCTAGAACTCTCCGCTGAGGAGGTGCATTCAATGCAATGGCGGCCCCCAGCACGCGAGGTAAATAAAGAGAATCCGTCTTGTTTTTCGTGGGTTAATGGGTTAATGGGTTAATTCTCAGGGTTATTGATATATAATAAAACAAGAACTAACCTCGGGGGCACGAAGCAACAATTATTGCCCCCTCGTCTCCGAGCATTTGATGCATCTCGGGCAGAGCCCTCGACGCATCAAATGCTCTCCGACTCGGGGGCAATAATTGTTGCTTCGTGCCCCCTCGGTTAGTTCTGTGTATTTATTACTGCTAGGTACACCACCGGGGCAGCGACTAGTGATTGATTGTATATCCTCATTACAGACTGAGAATGCACAGATCTGTCAGGATCAGGGGTTCTAGAGGAGGAACACCCTTAATAATCTAACCTAGGGCTTATTGATATCCGTTTCTCGTAAATACAAGATATTCCAACAGATAATTTGGTTATACATTATATGTGTATTTTGATCACATAAGTGTTTATGTGGTCATAATGTTGCAATTATTAAACATGTTTACCGACTTGAATCTTCCATGGTTTCATTTTATCGGTACAAAAGTTTTAGAATGAATTGGTTGGTCCATACGTTTCGATACGGTTCAAAATTTTGGTGAACACAAATCCTTGTCAGTGGCGGATCTGGCTTTTTTGAAAAGGTGGGGACGTGCTAATAGAGGAATCTATTTTTGTCAGTTTCTCAATTTCCTGATTACGAAATTTATAGATTTATGTCTCTGGGTGCTTTGTCGAACAATCCATCACAATTTTGATAAAGCATCGATATCTGGAATTCGTCACGTTGAAATACATGATGGAAACCATGACACCGAAGTTACAAAAGTGGAGGTAAATCTCAGGAAACCAGATATTTTGAAGGCGAAATTTTGAGTCAGTTACCTAGGTGGCGTATTAGCATTGTTATTCAGGGACAGGCATTATTGCCCTCCGTGGCAATAATAGCTTTATCCAATTGTTTCTGAGAGGGCAGGCCAATGGTTGAAGTATTGGAGCTGGATCCTGGGGGGGCGACCAAGAAAAAGCTACGAAATTTCGTAGAGTGGTTTTTACCCTTTTTTCGTGGCCACGATAGAAAAATCTCCCCAGAAAAATGTACGAAAATTTCGTGGACCTTAAAGTTTAGTGAAAATCATACTAAATCCATTAATAAAAGATGGAAATCAACCTAAAATACTGTTTAATGTATGTTTGAAGTACATTGGGACAATTTGGGAATGTATAATTTTGAAAACAAAATGGGGAAAAAAATCCACGAAAATTATTTTTCTAAAACTCCACGATAGAAAATTGAGCTATCGTGGGTTTTATAACTTTTCGTGGACGCGATTTTTCGTAGCTTTTTCTTGGTCGCCCCCCCCCCCTGATATAGACTATAATTATGTGTAAGTTGCAACTCCTTTTCCACTTTATTCTTTCCTGTACATTAGCAGCTGGTTGTCTGTATTAATGATAACTTTTCTATAACAAATATCATTTAAAAGCTCAACTATTGCTTATGGCACTTTTCCACGAAATGCCCTATAGCTTACTCGTAATGTTTACTGCAAGGTCCACCACACATCCTTGGTGTACGTAATGGACTTCCAGTGGTGGAGCATGCAGTAGAAGTATTCTGGACACCGATTCATCAAGTTGTCATTTCCGTATCGCGGAATGCTTTTTAAAAGTTCATTTCACCAACAACAAAATGCAATTTGGACCTATGCGTATCAGTTTTCCACATAGCAAGCTCTCGTATCCACAGGGACTTTGGGATGGGAGTGGGATGGAGGAGGCAGGGCTGCTGGAATTTTTCTATTTCATTTGCATACTCAATGCTGGTGCAGTTGGCGCGGAAAACATTCTCAGCTATGCAGTTCGGCACTGTATAGCTATGAAGCCAAACAATTGGTCATTGTTTGAATATAATTAGCCCAGATGCAGTTGGTAATTATCTTGATGTAAACCTTCACAGATAAACCTTAAAAAGCGCATATGTTTAAATTTAAAAGTAAGCAAAATGTGCATTCCGAGCCTATAATCTGTAAATGGTTTAATGTCATTTTCAAACTTTAGAATGAAACCAAAGCACAACACTATAACGGGATATATTTGACGCCTAAAGCCTTTGAATGTTTTCCGCTAGGTCATTAATTGAAACAACAGAACATGCATCCTACATAACGAGAAAATTGAAAACCCTTTCGAATGATATGTAAGATATGTCCCTGATTAACCCTTATGAATTCCCGCCGGTGATGCTTGAAATTGCGAGTAAAATTCAGCTCGGAACAAACTGCCTTAACTCTGCTTAAAGTGCAGCCCAACCAACAGAACGTTGAGATGTATCGATCTTATGCATTTGATTTTTCCCTTTTTTTCCTTCAACGCAGCGTAATGATCCACAGGTGGTATAGTGGGAGGGGATCAGACCAGTGATCAGCAATAAACAATACAGGGTATCATTATGGACCTCAGCTTGGCCTGTTCCAAAAGGACCATTGGTTGGCGTTAGTCACTCAAAAGGGTCACGTCAACGGCACTTAAGGACAATGGCGCCATTATAGAAGTCACATTGAGAATTGTTTCAAACTTTACACAGTGAAAGTTCTACCCATATAGGTACCAAAAATGCAAAAATAATCGGGGGTCACCGTGCAAACTTTTTGGCTGGACCAGTTTATTTATATGGTAATTATTCAAAAATTGACTTGCAAAATAAATTTTGAAATTTGATTTTATTTGCTAATTATTTTGATAGAAATGAAATAACAACCAGCCAAATGTTTTTGATAAATGTGTTCATGTTTTCTCAATTGAAAAAGAAAAACTTTTGTAAAATTTTATGATGCAATATATGTTTTTAACTAGAATTATATCAAATAAAATAGTTCAAAAATATAAAAATTCAAAAATAAAGTTTCACACAAAAAATTTGAACATTGAAAATTGCTCTAAAAGTTAATATGACATGCATATGGATGTAGGCTATCATATTCAGCCAAAAAAACAGGGGGTCACCGTACTAATTTGGCTAGCAGAGATGAATATCCGTTTAAAAACCTAAAAATAGCCTAAAATAGCTATTTATTTGTTTTTCTACAAAATCACTGATATGTTTATATTAAAAGTATTTTGACAATTTTATGTTATTCCTGAGACCCTCCCAATAATTTGGATGCATAATATGCCTTTATACACCCTATATTGAAAGAGTGACAGAAGAAAATGTAATTTATGTTGCAAATATCATTTTTAGGCAATTGCAAAGTTTTCTCAAAATTAGTCATGTTTCCCCATTTCTCCCTGGAAAACTATACATTTTAGCCAATTTTCTGTACCATTTATGAATTCTACATATATTATTGAGTCTTTTTGCAAGATATGAATTAGATTGAGGAATTTTCATTTTTTGGATATCTGGAAAATGGCGCCATTGTCACAACCTGCCCCTTTGTGTCTTAAGGATAGACACCAGTGGTTGACAGCAAAAATAGAAAAATAACAATATTTTCCTTACTAGCTGTTTGATCCTAACATATTATACATCATATGAAAGCTCACATTTTTCTCTATCTATTCATATAAATGAAGATGTAATGGAATGCGTAGTAAAGATTTTATTAAATAATAAGTGATTTTTTAACTTTTATTTTTTGAACAGCGATATCTTGCTTAGTATTTAGATGACATGAATTAAATTTCTCACACAGCTTCACAACATTCATTTGCAGGGAAGCGTGTCTCAGATTTTTTATTTAGGCCTTAGTTTTCATTTTATGACCAAAAACGGGAAAAAAATGGTAAATTTTCTGGATTTCATAAAACAAAAACTAGGACCTATATCAGAATTTTGAGACATGCTTCCCTCCATTTACATGTAAGGAATATGTACCTAAAATTTCAAAACTATTGATTGAATATTTAGTGAGTTATCAATGTTCAAAAAATTATAGTAAAAACCTTTTTTTTTCAGTTTGCAACACTCATACAAATACTTTTCTTCTGTGTATGTCTATATGACTTATATTGATATATAGAAAGCCTTTTAAATAAGTCATTTAATGATATGCTACCCATAGAAATGCAACGAGGAACCAGAATTCTGGCCTTAATTAAAGAGAGTCACGCTATTGACCCTTTCACCACTGGTGTCTATCCTTAAGTAGGGCTGGTCGTCGCGAGGGTTAGAGGCTGGCCCTAATGACCCTTAATCAACCAGGTACACACGAGGCCCGACTGATAGGGAAACCTGCCTCTGTCACTCAACCTCCACTTTCTTCTGACGAGTTTAACTGCATCAGGTTGCGGATGGTGATCTGAGACGGGGCTAAAGTAATAGGTAGGGACAGACCAGGGTGTCCCCCTCCCCACACACACGCACTGGGGGAAAGATGTACAGGGTAAATTGGGTATTGGAATGCTGGTAGGGATCTAGTGTAAAGTTGCCTGTTCCACAATAGCTATTGCATGTTCCCGAATGTATATAGGTCTTCCTCACCAAACGAGGACTCAAATTTCCTTTGATTGCAAGATGTGTTAGTCCATCTTCACTGTAATGTCAATCCAACACCCAAACATGGGTATGTAAGTAGGTCCGTAGGTAATTAGGAGCTGACCTTTCGATTCCAAGACCCCGGGTAATAGGCCCCTAAGCCTCCAGAGTCCCCCTTGGGATAACACGGTTAAACATAAGCATGCAGGAACTACCTTCTTCGACTTTGGAACGAAAAATACAAGGTGTAAGATTGACAAGGGATAGAAAAAGACAAATTAAAGTTCCCCACTGGTGTGTCACTTTGCCTGTGATCAGAGCGATTGTGGAGGCCTGGAGGCGGGAGACAGCAGACGGGGGGGGGGGGGGGGGACCTCTTACTGCGACGAGAAAGCATAGACTCTTCAAATATATTATGATTAAAGAAGGTGACACGATAGACCCTGTGGAAAAACAATGGTGTGGGATATGTATACGGTCCACTCCTAGTATTGACATGGGACAAAGGCATTTCCAGAATTAATGAAACTGAAGGGCGACACAGGTATTTCCTTAATATTACAATACTCATGTCACCTCTCCCACCCCTCTCTAGAGCCCCAGGAGTGGGGAGGTGGACAACGCCTCCCTACCTGTCCTCTGTTGGTCTGTCTGTGCGTCTCTCAGGTCCGAAAGGTCAGACTTTGTTACCGGGACATGACACCCGGACAAGGAGAACAGGGGTCTGGGCAATTCTAATTTCAAGGTAATTTGGTAAATTTCAAATGAAAAACGAGTCTCATTATCTCCGGCCGCGTAACTCGCAGGTCTGTCGGAATATCATCTCCATTATATTTGTAGGATTCATTTTGGATATTTCTTTGACAGGAAATGACAAATTCTCCTGGTTTATATGTCCTGCCTTCTCGTTTATTTGACTCCCTCCTGGACCTACTTTAACTGCTTTAAACTTCAAAGGCTCTAGTGTCAAAAGAGTATTCAAAATGGCACACGTTATATTATAATCATGGCTAGAATTGGTGCGAATGGAGAAGTCAAGAATCAACCAAATATATTCAACAATATTTGAATTGTTAGGCATGTGTATAGTATGCGTGTGTGTGTGTTTGAATTTGTTTATTTCAACAAAAACTTTCAGACCTAGATTTGATCTTCCAAAAAGTTGAATGTACAACCTAAGTTTAGGTCCGATAATATTGTTGTTAGTAAAAATAGAAAGTATTAATTATATGAATAACAATTATGGTCAATAATGATATGTATTATATAGGTGAGAGTGATTATGTCATTTTTCAAGTTTATCGTGTCTAATTTCGTCGTTAATATCGGTCATAGACCTTTGGGGTTTGACTGGTTCATTTTTAATAGGGACTGTGTGTTTATCTAATGACCACCTGCGGGGCAATGTTGCGTGCCGCGCCGGCACATAGGGAGGTCGTACTGCAATATAAGGATATTCAAGTGCATAAATGAGAATGACAGAGAAACCTTTTTTTGTTATTAAGTGAAGATTATAAATGTTCAGACATACAGGCTATCAATGAAGTATAGAACAAAAGCATCAACTTTCTCGTTTTGATGCATCATTACATATTCCACCTAGCCTTTAAATGGCTAAACTACGTCTATCTCTCAAAGTGAATAAAATGAACTGAATACTTAAAAAAAGTTATATCATTAGACTATTAGCATGTGCGATCATGCAAATCGATATCAAAAAGACATCTTCGCAGGGTCATAAGTTTGAATTATACTATTATGGGTAATTGATATCAATATCCATTAACAACTTAGTAAAATACATTTTCAGATAAGCTGATTCTGAAATGTTTACTTTTTAACATTATTGCAGCATTTCCCCTATACAATGTAAGTGGTTGAGCCGAGCTCCCCCTGTGGCGGTTATCGGTACCACCGGGTGGCCGTCTAATCTACCCTCTGGTTACCCGTACAGGCACGAGACTTTCGTGTAGACATGCACAACTCGGCAGATGGTTATTTTTTTCTCCTGGCAAATAGGCCTAGCTGGTTTTCTGTATACGCCAGTTGCCAATATTCCACTTGGCGATTAAATCATGCTTTAACATACTCGTCTAAAGGCCTACCATTGGGCCTACATGATGTGATACTGTGTTCCGACCCTGTCATGTGCGCGGATCTAGAGTTTCGAATTAAAGAGATGGCCGCTATTCGACAAATCGTTTTAATCACTTTCCCCTAGGCCCCTTTTAATCCAAGTATCATTTTTTCCCTTTGGTGGAACATTTAAACGTTTAAAATTAAGCTATACATGAGCATGCATACCCTCACCCCTAAAAATCAGAAGATGAGCTAGCGGAAGCAAGGTTCATTAAGTTAACGATCACTCCCTATATAAGGATACAATTAGTGCATACTGGGTAATGCAAATCTGTATGTCAGTGGGTGCAAATCCACCGGCAATGTCTCTTTCTTTTATCTAGATATCCATTTTTAAGTACTTCATGACATGTACATTAAAGGATCCCAATGTGACTGGTGACACCGCGCATGCAACATTCACTGAAGAAAGCCCGATACCGGTAGACTCTGGGTCTCACATGTAGTTGTTTGAGATCATTTTCTCTGGTGCATGTCGCTATACAAATTTGATCAGCACAAAGTATTGGCGTGCTCGGGGTAGGTTGTTGCCCTGTCTCTCATGAAGGTTTGATGCAGAACCTTAATCTTAAATTCAAGTAACACGCACTTTTGGCATCGGTATTCTGGGCTTTACTCCCATTGGGATGATTAGCTGATAATGTAATTTGAAATCAAATGATATAACACATAAATCGTGATGTTGTGTAGGATTAATCTTTAGAAATATAGGGGGCTGAGGGAATATGTTTTAGTTATAAAATGGTAGCCTACCTAGGACGTCAAAAACAACATCGCGTCAACAAACCCCATCAATGTGTTTATATTTGTTTTTATTCAATCAATAGCATTTCGTTAATTTTGAAACTGAATGGTTGGTTTTACAGTTCGTAGACTATAATGTTTGTAGTAAATGTATACCAATGATGATTCAAGAAACGAGACTCATGTTTTCTATCGTTGAAAGATCTACCTTATTCATTGTCAAAAAGCTTCTTAGAGGACACGATGTAAAACAACTACGTATACATGAAAAGTAAAGTACACAAAAAAACTGGATAGTACAGAGAAAACTAGTCGTGGCGGTATCATCGGTATTATTGGACGATCAAACGGATGTTTTTATAAAGTTTCCTTGGATATCGGCCTATGTGAGATTTGTTTTTAACAGACATACCGTTGGCGGTATCCAAGTGCAGGGAGTTATAAACTGGGTCCTTCGTTAGAGATTGGGCATAGGGGCTTATGTAAAGAGAATCAAAACGACTGAACACGATGGAACAGCCCACAGGACGCCTCTACTGGTTAGGGACGTTTTCAGTACATTGATGCCTCCCTTACAAAACCTTTGTGTTATTCAACGTGCCTTGGTCAAAAGTATATATGTGACCAAATACTGAGGCATTTTTAAACAGCCAAATGCACTCGTCAAACTAATCAATTGTAATCAGGGAGAAACATTTTCGATAATGTGATCTGTCGGAACCAACAAGTGCATGTTCGAGAATAGGAGCTGCTCATTAAGTTTCGACATGTCAATAATAACAGGTAAATTCCCCCAATATTTACCTCTTGCCATTTACATAGGGCAATAAAACACAGGTAGGCCTTTTAACCTCACAAACCCATAAAGGCATTGAGTGATGTGTAGTTAGTGAGCCTTTATAAATAAGATATGAGCAGGTCAGTGGGTCAACCTAGCACCTGACTGCTATAAATAGCATGGGTTTGACAGGTAACTCTATGTGGTGACAAGGTGACAAGGTGACGTGGGTGGGGTGGGGGGGGGGGCAGCCAGGTATTGTGTGAAGCACATGCATGTCGTTAGCAAGGCCATTCAAACAGTTGGGTAGTTGGGCACATTAGAGGGGAAACTCATACTGAGGCTGGGAGCTAACATTGAATAACAACATAAAGAGCTAAAAATACAATTCTTTTAATCAGGAAACAATGCCTCTCTATCTAAAAGTACCTGTAGACTTGATATATATAAATCGTAGCCTAAATATAACTAAGGTTAAGGTAAGGTGCTTTTGCATGGAAACCATGTAATCCGACAATGAATGAAGACTCTTTAATTACCAATGTCAATTCATAATGTTATATGAAACGGATAATTATCATTCTCATGTGCCTTGTGTCAATCTCTATTTGTACCCGAATACAGGGAAACATTGCCCCTTTATGTACCAGTGTGAGGCAGGTCTGTGGGCTAGGTGGACAAAGGCAAGGTCATCGAGAGGACAGAAAGGTTAGTTCTGGGGTAAGAACAATAACGGAAAGACGGGGAGAAACACATTGGGTATGGCGTGTGGCATATGGGGGATCCTTGGTCTGTGTTTCAATTTCCTTTTCACAAAACCGTAACCTGAATCAGTGAGCAGTCCTATATGATATATAGTCACCATTGTATTTTTTGTGTAGATTGTTTGTTTACCACGACCCCATCTGTGACCTGAGAAAGACAGAAGCAACTCTAGATTTATTACTTTACAAAATCTCCGATGATAACACTTGTAAGAAGTGGTACTACAGATATAGATCGGCCGTGTACTCTACTTGAGACACAACGGACCATTCAAGCCGCACTGTGTGACATAGGATTAGGTCAGAGTTGCCCATAAGTAGAGCCCATCATGCATGGGCTAAGCCACTGCCCGAACGTGTAGTACACCATCCCTAGCTATGGCCGACATAGACATCACACACTATGGGAAACCAAGTGTAAATGGATACGTGTAACTACGACCTGTTACGTGACCTTACGTGCGTTTGCCATGCATAATGTGGGCAAGAATCTCATTGGTCTCAATGTTATGGAAATTTGGGTGGCGTAAAGCATAGTAATTCGATTGGATTTGCACGCCATCCACCAACCATACCTTACGTCCATGCTCATATTGAAATAGTTTGTCTGTTCTTAATGACCTTTGTGACCCATCACTGTCATGTCATGCCGTACCGTAAGGCATGGATATACGTTGTTTTATGCTCCTGTCCCGCTTTAGTTGCCTGTATGCACACATGGGACCTTCTTATATGTGTTTTCATTGAGCAATGATTACACTTGTTAATGAAGTTAATACAAGGAAAATGCTCAAGTAGAATCAGGTAAATGGACTAGTACTGCAGGGGCTTGTAGCAGACATATGGTTATGTAACGTCAATATTCATTGATAAATAACAAAATTCATGGGGACCAATTCAGTAGGACTATATGTGAAACATATCCTATAGTGTTCTCGTCCTCTTAATTGAATTAGGAAGTGTCTACCGTGGAATACGATGTTTAGTGCACACATGAATTTTGATTTAATGATAACGAATCCATTAGGCTATGCGGCATGATGATTTTGTTCTACTGATCAACAATACCACATACACTACGATCGTGTTATCGTGGCCTCTGGTTACCTTAATAGATATTCTATACTACTGAAATCTGAATCGAATAGTAAGTAGCCCACGGTGGGTGTTATACTTGGCCCTCCATGGTTTTTCTGGGTCAGGATCCCCACGGCCGCCACCAGAAAATTGCTTTGTCTGCGTCATTTGTCAATTTCCCCTCCGCTGAAGTTGAGATCGCCTCAGATAAAAAACCGATTTGCTTCGGCTTGGTATGACTCCGCAAATAATCCCCTCAAGTCTGGCGCCGCGTGTTTTTTTCCTCCCGTTTTCCGTCTTTGAGGAGTATTTCATGAGGACGTATCTGGGGGAGTTGTAGGGACAGTCCGAGTGGATGTAATGTTCCAATCAATCCTGGTGGCCATACCTTGTCTATATGGAATCTCTGAAATCACCCGCCTTTACAAACAATCTTTTGACATCCTCGCAATTCACCTTAAATCGTCATATCTAAAATGTTTAACAAAATGGTTCAAGTGGTAAAAAATAAGCTGTATATACCAACTTTGATGGGAAGATCTTTGGGTGAGATGTAAAGATGTTCACCGATGGCCCTGAGTCAGCGGCCACTCTCAGTATTCTTCTACTTTACGGTTTAAACAGTCGTCGGTACAACACTGGCACTTCCCCAGACCAACATTTATTAACAATACTTACTGTTCACTAACGCCAGGAATACGTGGATTTTATATATAAGCTAACGGTGTCGAATTTACTGTATAAAAGAAAAGTATCATTTTAGTAGAACATGAACTATTTGTACGTGAGGTTGAAAAAGAAATAATAAAAAAAAGTTGGTTAAGCACCACTCTACTCAACCGATATCGCCTGTTACAATGTCCACTTTCCGTATACTACTACTTCACCCAGTGTCGGTCTCAGTAGTAGCTTTACCCTGGCAGAGGCCGTCATTTTTATATACTACTCACGAACATCAACTTGGTGCGTCCGTCTCTGACGTGTTCGGAGAGCTCCCCCCTCCGCCTTCTACACTTGCCCCGCTTCGTTTGATTCCCTAATTACAGGTCTTGAACGAATTAAAAGCCTGGGTCTAATTGGATCCACTTTAATAAAACTGTAATATATATGCAAATAAGATGAAACGCAACTGACTCCAACGAATGGCTATCACGTTGTACTAAGGCCTAGGCCTATATGCAAATAAGGTGTGGTGTTGAGATGAACGTGGGGAAAATTGCACTTGTCTTATTTTACATCTTTAAATCTAATGGAATTCTATTTTCAATCAAAATCGAATTCGTTTTATGAAAGCCCATGTAAAATGAAATGAAAATCTCAATTAAAATCGACCAATAAATTCAGAGTAAAGGTCCTCTTATTTTTGTAAATAGGATGCTAGTTCGCTGATTCCCTCGGTTGAGTATACTGTATGTATAACCTTCATCCTGTAGGCCGGGAACCAGTGAGACCCTTGACCCTGTGCTGGTACTCGGCGCCCCTGCAGTACGCACACACAGGGCAATGTTTGAGGACGAGTACAAGCGGCACAGAGAAAAAGGCACTGGGGGTCTATTGGGGGAGAATCCTCCGCGGTTATATCACTGGGATAGAGAATTGAGCAGATTTTCATACGGGTATTTGATGTAATCATTAATAAGGAAAGTGTGACACTAATTTGGACAAACGTAACGTTGCTTTTGGGGGGAGGGTGGTAGGGATAGGGCCTATACCTAGAACTTTTGAACAAAAGTCCTACAGCATAGCTCAGAACGTACCGTTCTTATGCTTACCATTTTCGTATCCCAATGTAAAGACCGTCCAGGAGAAAATCTTCCAAAAGCACCCATTTGAATATCATACTGAATCCACCACTGATGTATACAGGCCTAAGTGAAGGAGTCATAGTGCTGTCCTAAATAATGGGACAAAGTACAATAGTCAATTCTTAAAATGGACACTGGACATGGAGGCCCTCCCTCTCTGTTGAGAGCCCCATTCTGGGTGTTGGGTATATTCTGGGCCTGGGTTGACAGTCCACATCGAGGCCCCTCAGTCTCTGTTTGTCTTCCTATTCCCAGCGGGAGTGACACTGTTGACAGTGTCACCAAACCGACGCTTCACATGCCCTCTCAGCGACTATGCTGAAGAGATGTGTTGGATACTCTTTACGGATCTTTTGATATATCAAAATTAATAGTGATAAAAATAGTCTCAACAATAGCTTCGTTCTTACCTGTATCAATCTATATTATGCAAATGACATGAATATTACCATTACTTTGAATTACGTTGGCCAAGTAATTCACTTAATGCTAAATTCCAAAATATCGTATAGAATAGGCAGGGATTTCGTACGCCCTTCCATCCAATTTATAAGGTTATTGCCAGGGACTCAGAAAAGTAATGCGTGCTAGCTAACGAAATTGATAGGTTCAAATAATAGATAATGATGTAATAAACTTACCTGCATATTAGTAAGTTCAATAATGTGCTCATTTGCTAAATATTTTGTTACGCCCCATATTAGTTTTTGTTTTGCTACACCAACACCAAAGGCACTCAGACTATGGGCAAGTCTATGCAGTGCCCTCCAGGGCTGGCTGAAGTGTGTACATTTCTTCGCTCAGACCACCTTTCCTCTCATCACCCATCTGGGGAATGCGGGGAGACATGACTCTTTGTTTACTTTATATTTGGAGGAGCAGGAGGAACACACAGACAATTTGCAACTGGGAGATCATTTACAACGTATAGACCTTTCTGTAGGTGGCTGTTGACAACCTTGTGACTATCCTATGATGACTATAACGATAACGTTAATGCATGATTCCAGAATTGCTGAGCTTGAGTCTTTGTATTAAGATTCTTCTAGTGCTTTACATAGGTAAAGTGTAAATTTAGTTTCACCAATCCAGTAGACCAAACCTGTTTTAAATCTGGTGTCTAGTCATTACCTAGTCAACCCTTTATATTGACATTCTGAATAGAAAATATCCTTAAAGATTACAATTTCGACAACTGTGGCTGTACATTTCCGTTTTAGTCCCTTAGTTCATAATTGACGTGAAGATAGGTAGCATCGAGTTCAGAACTAATCGTTTTCGAGGCAACACTGTTAATATTGATATAATTATGAGAGTGTCATGAGACTCAAAAAAATCCTATTCTGATAACCTTTATCAAAATCATATGAGTGGATCATGATACTCTGGTCGGTCAAACGTTTGTTGAGGTAACGTACCAACCTTTGATGCTCGGAGGAGGTATACAAAACAAGCTGGTGGGTTCAATTCCGAATTGCCACAGGGTTCCTTTCATCGTCATATATTAGATATATCAAAGGCCATCGTCAGAAGTGTCGCACCCTGAATGCACCCTGACATGAAATAAAGACTCCCAGTTGGTGCTACACGCCCTCCCTTCCAAAACATATGAAAACCAAATCTGCCACTGGCAGATGCAATTACTCGAAGTACTATGAAACCCGTGATTTCAAAAGAATTCAAAAGGGCACGACATGGATTTCGTACCCGGTCTGCACGCACATAGAGGCCTTTCCATCACCTCTTCCATTTTACCTTTCCTGTTGCATTCAAAATGACACTGATCATCATACATTTTCAAGGTTCTTTTTCCCTCTCAAATGTTTATTTGAAAATATATAATAATTGTATCTCCTTAGAAAACGAAAACCCTCATCGATATATTAAGAAAGCATCAGAATGATGCCAATTACCGATCTCATTTAAATAAATAGTTCACAATAGTCCAATCATAACGTTATAGATGAACTGCAAAACAAGACAACTGTCTATCAAACGTATACTGTAAAATGAGACATTTGTTAAAACTGGGAAGTTATACTGGTTTCAGGCATAATTTGGTTTACAGTCTAAATTCGCTCAATATTGGCATGCAGAAACCCGATGAGCCATCCTTGTAGACATTGCGGGTGATCTATGCATGCTGATATGAATAAAGCCATGCCTGTAAACACAAGCCTACAAATTAGGAAATTACAATATGCTTTTTAAGCTTTCAGAGGGGACTATTGAAATTGAACAACAAATTTCAGCGTCTCAAAGGCTCTTGGCCTACATTCAGTAAAGTGCCATGCAACATTCCTGTGATCACTAGCGGCCTGGATAGCAGACACAAACACAGGCATGTCTAGCACACATAAGCTGCACTGCGGTCAATGCAAACCCAAACCCATATCGAGCAAACATAGCGCTAGGGCCGGCTGGCTGCGTGTCAGATTGCATGTGGAGAATACAGGTGGCACTTAAAAGTTCAATATTCAGGGTGGGAGGCGCGCTCATCGCCCGCCTGAAGGGGGCGCTGCTGGCCGGCGCATGCGCACTGCTGCAAATTGAGCCTATGGGGAATTTTAGCCATCCTGACCCATCCCCCCATGATTACGTAAATCAATCATTTATCTCTACTTTCTTGACCGTAACGCCCGTTACCGTGATCTGGTGTATCTATACCAGGGGATCACGCATCTGTGAGCTCTTGTAATTCTTTCGGATTAGTTAAGTTGACTATTAATTTTTGTATTTTACCATTCATTGACGACTTGTTACACAAGAACCACATATACGACATTTCTACGAGCTATCTTATGATATTAAAGTTTTACTGCTATAGGTGTAATGCTATAAATTTATGATGCAATTAGTAATAATTATTATATGGCATCCAAGCTAACCTTTGAGGGTCAATTAAAAGGTATTTTATTAAAATGGTCCGGCTATGACCTTATATACATGAGGACAGTCATAAATTCATTACTCATTGTTTCTTTTAAATATCATTTGGACAACTATTGATAAATGTGAAAAATAAATGATTGTCAGTGTAAAAGAACAATTAGACACAACGTAGACTACTCTATGGAACAGATGCTTTTCATGAAATATCCTATAGGTCTACTGATCTATTTTATGAAATACAATGTAGCAGAGGTCACACACCCTGCCACTCTTAGCTAAAATTGGATAATGGGTTGCGCGTTCGAATTATGTGAAATATATATAGTTATTGACGTTTGTTCCAAAGAGGTTGTGAGCTGGTCGATTTATGAAATTGGAAATAGATATTTTAGAAACCAAGTGTCATGTTCTCTCTTTTTGCACCGTACTCAAACCAAAACTTTCCACCTCAAGCGTTGGAACATTATAGATTGGTTGTAGCAATATTTTATTGCCGACAACAATGTATGTTTATAAATTTTCCAACATGAATATCAGCAGAAAAACATGCTTCTTTACATAGTAATTATGTACGTCTCTCGCCAGCAAGAATTTACCAAGGGATTTTTATTTCTAACTAGTCTGAAAAAAGAAAACGCAAAAAGCACAACGCATGGTTGTTGTTGGTGTATTTATTTTGGAAAGGCTTATTGAAGGGCTGCTATTGTACCTTATGCTAGTGGTTTTATCGGATTCATCCACGCTGTTCGGAGCCTAATAGCACATTGGAGACGTACATATGGGAAAAAAAGAACCACTGAAAGATGGATGACTTATTTTAAAGCTGCTGAGAATTCGGAAGTATCTCTTGAGACCTGTCTCTAAGACCACCAGAAAACAGGACGCATACAATCAACGGTATAATGCACAATCATAGACCTTGTACAAGTGACAGCAATTGATGATATACGTTCTTTGCAACGAGATCAGTGTTGAAAGAAATAACATTATAAAACTCCTTGCCTTACAATTTGTGTAGCTTAAATTGCGTGCAGGAACCGTCAACTTGTTTTCATAATCTAAAAATTACTAATTTGGAGCCCCGCGATACATTGATTTACTACATCTGACCGTATCTCCACAGGGTCTATAACCCTGACTGGCATATCAGGCCCCACAGAGCCTACACATAGGCAACACGTCTGGTATACTCATGCATATTCACACTCAATTATGACGGATTGTTGTCATTTCCACTATTTTTACCCCTCGTATTTCCAATTATTCTCATTCCGCCTCTACGTTCTGCCATGGGGTTTGGCAGCGTCCATTCACTCCACAATGCTCTGGCTTTTTCACGCTGTTTCATTGCTGAATCATTTAATTGGAGTCGCAATTTATCCCATCGCTGATGCAGACAATTTAATCATGACCTCCGCCAAGTAAACTCATGGACGGCTCCGGCTCGCCCCATGGAGTTGGCGTATTAATAATGGAGACGGGATGAGTGTTTTTCTCTATACCCCGGTGGTACATATATCATTCGGTACCCCAGACGGAGCGAGCCAAGTCCCAGATTTGGCAGCAGCGTAGCGGTGGCAGCAGTACGCATTCAATCATCTAGTATCCCTCTCACACAAAGCGGGGACTTTGGCTGTTTGCCGCCGCCTACTCGGGCTCCCCATAGTACGGCACTGTGCGGCGTATACGGCCACAGCTAGTCACTGTTCATCAAGAGTTGGTGCGATGCATTTGGTGTATTGGACCCGGCCTTAGTGGCACTGCCACAACCAGTTACCATTATTGAGACCACCAGAAGCCACCACTACCACCATCCCCATACCCACACTACCAGCACATTACTGTGCAGGAAGAAGCAGTCAAACAGTCGGACCACCAAACACCCCTACCCCTCTTCTCCCCACCCCTCCCACCCAGCCCGCAGTCAATCCAGCAGCCGCCAGTATACAGTAGCAGGCCGTATATATGCAACAGGACTGGGAAGGGCCGTCGAAGCCTTGCCGACATTGACTGCTGCTCGCATACCTACGACTGGGAGCTGGGGGCTGGGCGCGCGGTAGGGATCTGGCCGTCCCCCTCGGGGGGTATTCAAACAGCACCCCTTAATGCCATGCATATCGCAGAGATCACCACGGCGGGAGTTGCAGCAGGCCCGGCGGCAGGAGCGGCAGCATCAGTAGGGGTGGCAGCAGCGTTGGGGCTGGACGGAATATTAACACAAAGGTGGCAGTGGTCGTCATTGCGACGTGCGTGACCGCCACTCGGCAAACCCCGGTTATACCCCGCTGGTGGTGCGGGTAGGGGTGCGTACGGCGCGCAGTGCGGCCCACCTGCCACGTGCAGCGATATGGCCGCAGGTAGGGCCTGAATAGCATGTTACAGTATTAGGGGAGAGGATGAACAGCTGAGGCTACAAGGACCTGCCCAGGGGGAGCGGTCTGAGGGAGCGGCCGTACTACTCCACCTCAGGATAAAAGGGGGTTGGGGTTCGCTGGGTGCAGACTTTCAACCCAGGAGCATACATAGGCAGTCAAAGGAATACAAAGGACACTGAGGAGCAAATGCAGGCGTGCCGTCTCTGGAGAACTAGAGTGAATTAACACTGCCGTTAATGGAAAAGGCACATCTAAAACAAGAATGTCATTAGTTGAAAGTGCGGCAGGAACTTTGGGTCATCCGAGTTGGGGAAGTCATTTGGAAGTTAAAGTTTCCACCAATTAGACCAAAGGCAATTCGCAATTTACGACTTTATTGGTTCACCCTTTGGGTTACTAAATGTGCTGGATCTGCCATCCCTATTAACAAGGAGCGTTGGTAATCTACTATTGATATCCCTGCATGTCTTATTTTCACAAAGGTACATTATTTGCATCATTCACACCATTAGTTGTGCCAACAGCAAACAGCAAACAGCAAACAGCTACCACTATCCGACGCAACACCTCAGAGACAAGACCAGTGAGGAGGGTGCAACGTTGGTGGATGGCCAACTCCCCAGTGACGCGGCAAAAGATCACTAGTGCCCACTTCCCCTCCTCTCCCTCTCCTCCTGCCTGCCCCTAGGCTACTTGGGCCCTAAGAGAAGTGGCTCTGAGAGGCCCTGAGGGAATAGGCACCGCACGACGGCCTCTGGGGTGTCGGCAACAATGTTACATAGCTTAGAAGGAGGCTTGTGTCTCCAGTGACCGAGGTGTTACAGATTGGCAGACAACAAATCAGAGGAGCCTTACTCTTCCAGGGTGTTTGACTTATAGGACCATTATAGTATATATACTCTCTACGTTCTGCACACACATACATCATTACATGTTTGCATGAATATTATGTGGTCTGGAATACAGCCATTTTCATTTCCAAGTTGTAGGGATTAAATTGCATAATTCAGAGTCTGATCACTAAAACTAATAGGACCTAGCTGCAGGACTGTCAAGACTAATCATACCCACTGCAGCAAATGGGATATGCATACGACTACATTAGTGATGTGACCCAGCTATGCAATAACCTAATGGATACTCGATGACTGTTGGCAATAGTGTATTAGTAAAGCAGTTGAATACATTCGCGAACTTTTCAGCGCGCAAATACTTACCAATGAGGGAAAAGGTCGCAAACTAATCCGCATCCGCTATAGAAACGGACACACCAATCAATTGGATCCAATTTTCCGTAATCAAATGAATGAACGCCTAAGGGAAACACTCGACAAACAGAGTAATAACAATCAGGCAAACACCTCCACATGGGGAACGACCAAAAACCACTCAGCATCCACCAATGGCCATAGCCCTTGGCATGATACGATAATAACCGCCCCATCGACCTAAAAAGGGGGCGTCCTGACACAGTGCAGGCCCGGCCGTGTAATCAGGTTCTGAGAGAGGGGGGCGGTCAGCGTGAAGATCCCACTACGGGCCGAGAGGTCCTGTAGGCACTCTCAGATAGGGCTGGAGATACGCCATGGTCCAAAGTGGAGCAGGCCGAAGGAGTAGAGGCTGTTGGTATTACAGGGGAGGCCCTAATCGGCCCTCATCTACGTCTGACGGGGGACTCCCACAGACAGAGAGGGATGGGCAGGTAGGGCCGGCCGTATCGGGAGATTCCCCATGATTGTACGGCAATAAACGACGCTGCGCAGAAAGGCCCCAGGGGGCATGGCTGGATATAGTAGCTTTGTACTGTCTTTGGCTATAAGCATCTATTGAGCTTGCTATAGAATACATCAATACACATTGCGATCCACAAGATCTGGGCTGTTTTTGACACCTTTTCTCTTTGACAATAGTTTGATGTATATGGCCATTACCATTATCATCAAATTGGATAGAAGGTCCATGATCAAGATAAGTCTTAGCTTACAGACACACGACTCTGGGAAGTCTTAGCTAATCGATACATAACCGCTGGAAAGTCTTTGCTAGCAGATATACGACCAGAGTTGGCCTACAAATATATATACGACCACAGTAGGTTTTGGCTGACAAATATAGTGCGACCGGAATAGGTCTTGGTCTACAAATACGTATTCACCAGAGTAGGTCTTGGCCTACAAATTTAGTTACGACTAGAGTAGGTCTTGGAATACACAAATACGACCAGAGTAGGTCTTGACCTACAAACATACACGACCAGAGTATAGGGTAGTTCTTGGCTAGCAGACACCCTACCAAAGTAGGTCTTGTCTAACAGATCCTAGGTCATAGTAAGGCTGAGCTGGCAGATCTCTGACGCCAGTGGCGCCGACTGGCCCCCAGGGGAGCCTGGTGGTGGGGGCCGCTGGCCGTATCTCGGGGTCTGCGGCACGTCGGCCGGCCGCTGGGAGAAGTGAGGGAGCACTCACTGCTCGGACTGGTGTCGGGCCTGTTGGTTTTTACTGCCACCCACCACCACGGACACGGCGGGTACCAGTCGCCAATACTGTCCTCCACATAGTGCGGGCGTCCCACGGTCTGAGGGCGCTGCCCACTAACAGGAGGAGGGCTGAGGGGTGCCCGCGTCTGTAGCCTGCAGGACGCTGGATCTATCCAACACTATTGTTGCTGTTGTGGAAGAGGCCTGACCTCCTCCCTGTACCATTGATTCTCCCTTCCCACAGATTTGAAAACTACTACAACTACTGGTATCATTTCTACATCTGCTGCTGATACTTCCAATGCAACAAAGTGACAGCGTTCCCCTATACAACGGTGAAAATACGTCTTCAAAGAAGGCTGGGTAGTGCCTGCTGCCTCCTGTGTCGGTGCCAGCAGTAGGACTGGCCGCCTGGAGAGTGGCACTGTGGGGAGTAGTAGACGGGACCTGTGGGAGTGACTGGGACCACTCACCTCCTCACCCACCTCACCCACCCATCTACCTCCTCACACCGTCAGCAGACGCCCGGCAGACGCTGCCTACCACCTCCAGACGACAACCTGAGCGTCCCCCTGGAGGAGAGGTCGGAGGGTTGTAACGCTGCTGGGATTACAAGATAGGCAGAGTGGATTCTAGGTACTACATCATGCAATAGAAAGATCACATTTGTATGTACGTGTTGTTCTAAGAGAAAGGACCATTTTCTCCAGTGTGTGATTAAACTCGGAAATCTACATACGTCTATGCTGTCCGATTACTTTTTATCACACGAACTTGGATCCAACTATGGCCATTCAGCCTTATGGTATCTTGATGTCCATTGTGAGATGCAGGACAAGTCAACGTTGATTTATAGTATCATTAAGACGGAGGCTTTGTTCTATAACTGCATGGTTCTATAAAGCCTGGATTATTCTGCTTCGGAAACGTCACAAGACTTAAGAGTGGATAAATGCTCATTGATTCGTGAAGCCAAAGTGTCTCTGACCACGCTATAAGCAATAGACCTGAGTATAAATCACACAGCCGTATGAGGAACAGGAACGGGTCCACAGGTTAGCGACCAGCTCACAGGTGCACGTCACATACTGGAACACAAAGAGCAGCTCGTCACCAGGCGTCCCCGGCTACCTCTGACACCAAACACTGAGCCGGGCCCAGTTAGTTAGTACTGGGCGCCTCAGGTCTCTGTTCCTTAGAAGCTGCTGGCGGCCTGGTCTTTAATACCTGACCCCCTCACCCCCTCCCACACCCACCTCCCAGCGCCGGAGCCACTCACATGCCAGAGAGCCACTCATCATTGGGAACACGCACCTAGTACCGGCCAACCCACCTATTTGGACGGCCAGTCCGCCTGGCAATAGACTAGTTGCTGCTGTTGCCGCCATCCTACCTATGCAGAGATTGGTTTTATCCAAGTACTTTGTTTACTCAGGCCAATCCAAGTTGGCTATCAAAATCATTGGTTTATATACTACCTTCTATTCTAGAAAGTAAAGCTGGCAGTTGTTTGATCAGCCACGTTGATTAACAAGGTTTGAGGTTACCCAAATCGACCCGACCTTTACAACCCTAAATCTAAGGTGCCGGGGGGATTGAGAACCAAATTAAAAAGGAACAAGATGGCTTCATGAGAGCTGTTCATGCGCGATCACACAAGTCATCCACAAGGTGGCGTGATCCAGAAAATCACCTACTACTTACCTTACTTCCCCCAACCCCCATCCCACCACGCGAATCTATGCCAGGCCAAGTAAGAAATAAGAAAGCACCTTCCGTTCTGCACACACCCTTTTGCAAGGAACACAGAACCAAAACGGCCGCGGCCTAGCGGACATTGAAAATTGTTTCAGAAGTGGAGACTTTAGGGTCAGACAGATCCCAGGTTGACTGGCGGTAACCCAAACCAGTCTTCTCATTTGGTGAGTCTACCAGCGTTCCCGGGGGACGCTGTGAGTAGCACTGATTCTACTTCTGGCGTCTCGACGGCGGCGGCGCGGGCCGAGGCACACGAGGAGGGGTGAGGCCTGCTAGGTAACGGCCGGTAGGAGTAGCTGGGCCGGCAGGTAGCAGCAGGAAGAGAAGCAGGCAGGTACCAGCTGGAGGAGTGCATGGAGGTAGTGGTGGTGGTGGTACACTGACTGCAGACTAGACCAGACCCAGGTGCTCCCAGTGATGTTGGTATTATAGTCCGCGCTATTCACTCATCGATTGTACTACTAGTACTGGAGTACGACACCCGCATAACGGCCTCAAACCAGGAGGGGCCCACTCAAGTCCCGGGATGTTAGTGTGAGCTTTGACTTGTGGATCCTGGAGTTGTTGCCGTGGATTTATGGATTACCCTCCGTCTACCAGTACCCTTGAGGCAAGGGTTCTGAATCGATGCTACGAGGTAGGCTATACAACAACAATCTGTAGTGGTACTACCATGGGCTGCTGTCGGTAAGATAAACCTGTCTGTCAAGAGGATTAGTTAAACCCCTTGGATAAACACAGTTCTCACCAAAGGAGTAAAAACTGTGGCTGCCAACAGTGAGCTGTGAGTGTAAATTATGACTTTTAAACTTAAGGCTTAAAGTTTGAAAGGACACTCGGATCTCCCTATCCGGTCTCATGCCCACAAAGGAAAGTCACAATAACCTACTGGAGGCATTTGTGCGACAAGAAACGAAAACCTACCTGCCTCGGCTTAAAATCCTATTAACTTAAACCACAGAAGAAAACAAGAGACGAAAAGTGACAAGTGACCTGATGTGTTAACTTGTCGCTCTTATGATTTGCCTTGTGGTATCTCTAATTACTCTATGTGTCTCCTTCCCCGGCCTGGAGAAAGGAAGACGGTCTCTCCTATCTGCACAATTGCCGTGTCAGTAAATAAAGATTTACACGGAAACTCTGTATATGGACGTGGATAGACGTGTAGAGAAGCAGAAATCCTGGGACGACAATGGGGGTGATCCGTAGGACGTGGCCGGGAAGTCAGGCTGACCAAACTAGTTGCCGTGGAGTTCTACCTGTGTCGGACCGCTGGAGAGACTGGCCACAGGAGGACCTAGTATATGCCTGGAGAGTGTGAGTGAAGACTGTGTCTGTGTGTGGAGAGTGTGTCCACGGCTGGCTGGGCCGGAGACGGCCGGGCCGACCGCACGCCGGACTCGGACTGAGACAGGAGGGGGCTGGCAGGGGACGTCCCCGCCTGGAGGAGGGTCCCACAGGCCACGCCCACCCACCATAGCCCCGCCCCAGGACACGCCCTTTTACCCCCACCCTTACTACACGGAGCCTCCCATTGTTCCTGTTTGAAGTACATTTACTGTAGACCCCTCCCTATTTTCCCTCTACTGCTAGCTCCTCCCAACCTCTTTCCCTCTAACCCCACCCTACTTCTCTACTGCCCTCTCCCCTCCCTCGTTTCCCTCTCCTCTAACCCCCACCTCTACACCCCCAGACCCCTCTGACTGCCGCCCCTCTGACCCCTCACCACTGCCTCCAACCTCTAATTGTTCCTGTCCATACATGTACGCTCCTATGTCATAAACATCTCATTAGCCCCTCCCATCTCCCACCTCACGACCCCCTCCCCCATTGCCCTCTTCTGCTGACCCCCTACCCCATTCCAGTCCGTCTTTTATGACCTATTCCTCCCATTCATGCACACAAACTACTAATCCAGGTGATCAGATCAACTGGTATCCAATCCTAATCCCAGACCGGGTCATCCTTTCCCTAGGTGCTCCTCCATACCACCTTAAAGACTACCCGCGCCCCCTCCCCACCCACCCTCTTAACCTTTGCCCCGTCGGCGCCGCGGCCACTGCTGCTACCTGGCGTTAATAACCTTAACAATACCCCCTCCACGCTCCCCCAGAAACCCACCCCCTGTAACTCGTGCCCAGGTGCGCCGGCCCCGCCCCACCCCCCAACCCTCCCTCCTACCGGTCATAACCCCGGCCGCTGCTGCTAACTGGTGGCAGTAGGTGTAATAACACTACTCACCCCCCTCCCACCTGAGAACACACCCCCAACCCACCCTCCCTTCCCTCCCAGTGAACCCCACCCCCATCCACCATGCCGTGGCCCCTCGCCCCCTCCGGCACCCTGGACAGCTCCCCCCAGCTGACCAGCCCGCTCATACCGCCCCGCCAGGAGGAGGGGGTGCAGTGCGGGCCGGGGGAGGACCAGGAGGGCCGAGAGCCGTGTGGGGAGGAGACAGCAGGAGCAGGAGGTGGAGGTGGTGAGGAGGGGTCCGCCGACAACAGACTCCACGTCGTCTCCAGTGGCGGCGGTGGTGGTGGTAGGGGTGGTGGCGGCGCCGGTGGTGGCACGCTCACTTGTACGACTACAGGCGGCGGTGGCGGTGTGGGCGCGCTGCGGTCGGCGGCCGCCTACAGCAGTAGTAGAAGCATCGGAGGCGCCACGCTACTCGGCGACCAGTACAAACCAGGCCCAAACGACGAGCGTCTGCAACAAGCTCTCTACATCAACTCCATCCGCGCCGCGCACACCAAGTCCCGGCCCAGGAGGAGGAGGCATAGGCGCGGGGGAGGCGGCGGGGGAGGAGAGGAGGAGGAGGAGGCGGGAGAGGAGGGGGAGGGAGAAGAGGAGGAGGAAGAAGAGGAGGAGTCTGAGGAGGAGTCGGGAGAGGAGTCCGACCAGGAGGAGGAGGAGGAGGATAACGTGCAGCCCTCCGTCACGCAGCCCCTGACCAGCCGGGTCAGCGCCCCCTCTGCCCGCCCTACTGGAGGAGTAGTCGCCGCGGGTCAGGACGCCCGCGGCCTCCACCACAACATGATGCCCGAACAGAATGGTAAACGCACGTCCGAGGCCCTGCTGGGGCCCGGGGGGTCGTCGGCCCAACCAGGGGGGTCTGGCACGGGCGCGCGGGGGTCCGGGGGCTCTTACCCCCCATACAACCCCGCCGCCAACTACAAACTTCGCTACCAGGACTTCGTACCCTCGTCCTCGGCGGCGGCTGCAGGCAGGGAACAGTTCCAGTGAGTAGCACTTTACCTTTTATGAGCAATTGTGAGCAATTCACGAACTTTTCTACTTCTTCTTTCCTGTTTAGGTTCTGCAAGTTTTGCCTCAATATTGGAACCCAAATGTACCACTAGTTACTGGAAACACCCATACCGTCGTGGAGGGCTTCAGTCTCTCGATAACAAAACCTTAGGTCGTAATCAATACTGTACCTCAAACCTTCTTGCACAAATTGGACGTCTTTCCTTTGCGTTAAAGCACAGTACCCTTCAGATTGTCATACTTAGAACGCAAAAGACACAGAGGCACTTTGCACCTTAAGGCACAGTATGACAAACGGTGTTGTACCTGAACCGACTTGAGGGGCTTTACTAGAGATCTCCTGGTCGTTCTCTTTCAAGACCTCAGACGTAACTCACAGGTGCATGTGTACATGCCATGTGGAAGGTTGACTGTATTCACTTCTGTATGTATATGTACCAACTTATCATACTGGTGTTTTTTGTGTGTTTTTTTTTTCTTAATTCAAAAAGTCATCCTCACATGATATATACTTATACTGGGGCTCAAGTGTCTTTTTCAATTATAGTATAAAAGGCAAATTTTCGACAAGGTCTCTGGGTATACAAAGATAGGGATGGCAAAACCCTTTGCAACATCTACGATATTGTGCTGATGAAAGACTAAGTGCCGAGTATTCTGCAGTATATCATACAGAAATGCTATTAGAAAAGCTTTAAGACATGGAACTTACGACCAGGTTCACATGGAAATGTCAATATTTACTACTCTCTCAGTGATATCTTTAGTTTTATGTTGTTACCACAGCATAATATGAAGATCAACTGCTCTTACTTATGAACCCCTAAAGAACCTCCAAATATTATTGTAATCTAACCTAATCCATTGTCCTAACCAGGCTTGGTTGTCTTGTATGTATCAACGCCAACTATACATGTAGTTTACTGCTACCTAGTTACAGACATTGTGTGGCCTACACTCCACTGGTCTCTCAAGACCTAACGCAAAACAGCACCATTGTGCCTTTACAGTCCGTCCTCTGAGAGTTATAAAATCAATCTTTTTATAATTCCCTTTTCATATATCTCGGCCCGTGTTATTGTAGTCCATCCTTCTCCGTTTTCCCCATAGAGTCATCGCAGACCGCTAAACTCGTGCCACGATGGTTGGCTTTTGTATAGACTTAAAGGCGCCCTCCCCTGGTAGGGTTGGTGCACACAACTGTATGGCCGCACGCTACACTAAAACCCGATTCACAATTTGTATTTACAATGAGTATGAGGCCATTTACCTACCACTTTCCAAAAGAGCTGTCGCTACGGTTTCTTCATACCTTTGCAAGTGAAGGGTATGGATGGAGTAGTATAGGAGAGTACGATATATTCATGGCACATTTAGAGTAAGTAGTATAGCAAAAGTGGATTAAGTTGATGGCACAGAGGAAGAAATATAGAAAACGTTGGTTTGGTTGAAGGTACATGGGAAGTAATATATAAATAGTAGATTTATGGGAAGGCACGGAAGAAGTCGTATAGTGACTGAGGAATGGTGATTTATGCAACTCTGACAGCTAAGCCTATAGCCATATTCATGGCGAGAACGGTTGAAATGTTGGAATGAATCCATAAAATGATACGTCAGAGTCATACAACTGGGAATTTAACCATAAAACCAGTTTTATTGCTTGTTGAGGACCGTTAGAATTGAATATGAAAGGTTTTGAACCATTATCAGTTTTTCTGCCATTGAGAAGAGAACATTCAAAGAGGCGTTGACAGCTAGAGCAGAAGAAGTATATAAAAAGTGAATTAATGGTAAGGTACAGACGAAGTAGTATATAAAAAGTGGGATCATTGGAAGGTACAGACGAAGTAGTATATAAAAAGTGGGATCATTGGAAGGTACAGACGAAGTAGTATATAAAAAGTGGGATCATTGGAAGGTACAGACGAAGTAGTATATAAAAAGTGGGTTACTAGTACAGTACAGGAAGTTGAATGTAAATGATGGGTTGATAGGAAGAGACAGATGAAGAAGTATATAGAAAGTGAGGAAATGGAAAGATACATACAAAGTAGCATGTAGATCTGGGTTAATAGGTAAGTCCACATGATTGAGTCTATTGAAAGTGGGTTAAAGGGGAAGGTACAGAGAAGGTAGTAATATAAAGTAGACCATGGCCCTCCGGCAGGCACAGGTAGGTTTAGAAGTTCTCACCAAAAGGTAATCACTTAGATATCCATTATAACAGAATGATCATAAAAAATATATTACACGTTTACAATAAGGAGTAAGTGTTCGTGACTTATGGCTGACTGTTTTGATGCCTCCCTTTAGTCTAAAGGTATACATACAAAGTATAAAACGTTCGTCAAGCAAACAAAAAGTCAAGTAGAAACAGCAGGTCTAGTTGTTGGTATGTACATAGTAGTATGGGAACACTCATAGGTTGCTGGGTCATGGGTATTATACGAACTATGGATTCAGAGGCAATCGGTCTTGTACTAACCCATAGTACCATGTAAAATAGGCCGTTACACGCTGGGTACGTTCATTCAACTTGATGGTCATGTGAATATCAACCACAGGACCCTAACTAAAGGCCTTTTAATAGAATCACCCGAGGCCGTCATGCCGTGGGCCTTCTGTACGGACCACGCCTGGTGTCGTGGGCTAATGGACCACTGTTCGGGTCATTAGGTCTCTCCCCCTTTAATGAATACTTCTGACTGATCTACCCTCTGATCTTACAGTTATGCAATACAACCAGTGCTCCGCACTCAGATATTGTAGAGACCCAGCCACATGTTTGTACTCCTGTACTACACGTATACTTCCCCATTGCTTCTAAGTATTGAGGTACATCCAGGATTTTCAAAAGAAAGGTATGATAGCCAAAAACGTTAGCCCCAAACAAAATAATATTATGTGTACATTTTTCAATGTGATATCACTATTGGTATGTAAAACGCGATCTTGTTTATGCCTTTGTGCCAGATAGATTCTTTGCGTCCCCATTATAGAATGTCTTTGAACCAGGGCACGCCCTTTATTGAACTGTGTGCAAATCTTGAACATCCTAGCTTAAATGTAGCCTACAGTATTCACACATTGTGACACATAGGACGTGCGTAAATGTTGGTTAGCCCTGAATTGTTGAGTGCGTGGGAATTTCGGTATGCGCCTCAATGCAATGAGCGTGTGTGAATTGTCACACACTTCACCTCTTAAAAAGCGACTGAATATCGGCTTCCCCTGCTTTTAAAACCTATGTGAATTATGAAACCCGCTTTATTTCAAAAGTATCTGATCTTTGGTTTGTACGTTATTATAGGGGTGGGATCTTTGGCTGGCCATTCTATATTCATGTATAGAAAGAGATACTTTTGGTTCACACTTTATTTTAGAGAGTAGGTGAATTTCCGCTAGTTCTTGAATGCAAGACCTTCGTGAATTTCGGTCCGCACGTCATTGTGAGGTGTGCAGTGTCCGGCGTTAAATAGCAGCGCGCGGCCCCAGGCTCAGGTCTGGCAGTTGGTGACTGACAGTGATCTAATCGATGGTAACCCGAACCCGGGCGTGGGATCACAGTTGTCGTAGGCTTAGGGCTAATTCCGGTCGGTGCACCGCGCCTTCCACGCCACTCTGGGCAACGGCCACCGCAGCTCAATCTCACAATTTGCCTAATGTATTTATCTATTTATATCCAAGGGGAATTGCTTCAATTTCAACTGCTTGGCCCTAAAGAACATAGGCCTAGAATATATAGGCCTACAGAATCTGACATGGTTGGATGAGACTATCAAACTTGTTGTTTCTAGAGAAGTTGATAGAAGAGGATAATGATTGTGTCCCGACCTGACAATGGTCTCATGTGTTGAGGCCAGGTCGCTGGATTTAAGGCAGGTTCTGGTCAGCAACTTGTCCAGTGAGTGTTTTATTTGCATCAGCACATGGGCTACCTGTGTATTCGCCCTATTATTCATCCTGTTAATCCGATCACGTCTCATTATTGGTTGCTCAGGGTCTTGGCTCCACGCAGAGCTTGCAATATATGACATAGATATATCATGTAAAAAGATTACATGGAGCGATCGACTGATCACCTCTCCCAGCTATGGCCGCCATGCCTGTCACCAACGATCTCCGGAGACCGATGACTTCCGGTGACAAAACAACCCGATGACTACATCCCTCCAAAGGGCAGAAAAAAAGTCGACTGCCTCATTATCACAACCGGAAGCCTGATTGTCACCCCCTGATTGGACGGCGGGACTCAGGGGGCGATAATAGAGGTGGTTAGCTGGTGATATGCTTTTGCTACCAGATGGCGGGTCTGAGGGATGAGGGCGGCTACTAATTGGGAAAGGGGACACACGGGGAAACAGTGGGAGCCCTGAGCGACTGGTCGTCCCTGAAATATAGGCCTACGTTATATGTCATGTATTTATAGTTATCTTTGAAAGGTTCTGGAGTATTCTGGTATCGGTTTTCCTAATCTTCCTAATCAGGTGTCCTCAGGATGTAGCTCAGAGGGAAAATTCACCGTTCTAGCATAAACTGGAATCAGCAATATACCGTCCTTCCCAGGTCTACGTAGATTTTGATATTATGTATTTTCATTAGACTGTACTAGACTGGGGAAGGGGGGAGGGGCGTGGAATTATGAGTAGTAAAAAAGCAGTAAAAATCATAATCCTCCTGGAGGCTGGGACGTCATCCCTAGTGATCCCAAACCTAACGCTATGCAGAAGTTATAACTATATAACGTATACTTTCCGACCAAATACAAATCTAGCTACCGACCATTTCCCGAGCAGTTCTGAGCAGCTCCCAACCTGTCTGAGGAACAGTTGTCAGCAGATCCATCAAACCTGGCTCACTGGGCGTGTAGATCAGAGGGTCTCGGCACTACCAGCTGCATGCAAGTTGTGTTCGCCGAAAGAAGTAGTCCACGCACCTCTTTCCGTGTTCTGCCCTTGTACCTGTACAGTGTAAGGAATGAATAACATATCCGAGGGGAGGGGGTTGGAGAACGTATACCTATACTGACTATACTGAAGAGTCCTACTGTTCACGTAACCTTTGCCAAATTGGTATGTTTCTTTGTTTTATCGCTTCCTTGTGATTTACTTTTCTTGATTTTACTGGGCCCCTAGCCGGTTCTAGATTGGCCACTCGCATAGGCCCCTATCAACTATTACCCAACACACTCTATGACAAACCATCGTCTGTACTTCGTAACCTTTCTTGCAGACTCAAGTTTCTCATAAGTTAGTTGCTGTCGTAGAAAAGGGAAAAACCTTAATATTTAAAATTGCAATTTGCAGTAACATCATACAGTGCATATACTTTCATCCTCCATTGGAGACTGAACTCTTTCTCAAGTTGAGACATACTCTGCTAAAGTGCAACCTGAATGGCCTTTTTCATCGAACCACCACAAGCACTGAACAACCCATGCCGCCCTTTGGCAGAGTTCAGTCTACTATACACAATGCATAGCGGTGAATTGCATTATTCATAGCGTACACCGATGTAAAGTCATTTCTATAGGTAGAGGGCACACGCGGGCCAATACATCCCATCCCGTATTGACTCGGGGCAGCGGTTCGTCAACCGTACGTAACCTCCGCTTAATACGTACCTACCACAGGTTCGGTATAATTTAGCAGGGGCATGACAGGATACTAGACTATCATCATCATTATCCTTGTTGCCGGTGTATCATAGATAACTCAATAGCGAAAAAAGATTAGGCGGAGATCCTGAACCGATAGCGCCTTGTCGACTGCTCTATTACCGGGCTCAAACCGCCATCCATCACTCGAGCACTTCCCACAAGGCCTCTGCAACGGAAGTGTCCCCCAGACGTTGTGAAACTGATGATTCAGCAGTTTTGAGCGATAAGAGGTGGGATACAGTGGAGGTTGTTGTCTTATCAATGTCTCCTTGACTGTAACACGCAATGTGTAAACCAATCAAATAATTATTACTGTTTCCTACTCTTATTATATGAAATTTTACTTTTTCATATTGGAAATTGTTTTACACAGGGTAATTTACTTCACTAAAGATATGGAAAGGTCACCATTACAAGGCATTTACAAGACATTGTATGTGACCTTTAAAGTCCTGGAAAGGTCTGTAACTGTTACCTCTATTATCTGGCCACAGCATTAGTGTTTTTAATCTACTCCTCATATGAACTGTGGGCAAGCTTATGAGGCCACATGTGTCCACATGTATCTGATTCCCTAAAGGACAGCCACATATGTTTGGGACTACTGTGACAGCGGTTGGAAATTATTTAGATGACTATTATATTATTTACGTCAGATGATGGATAGCACTCCTATTAAATCTTATGGTCACCATGTAGTTGCCAAACAGTATACATACAATCGAATTAGAAAGAAATTTAATAGATATATCATAAATCCTCGCTGATACAATGTTCAAAAGCACTTCTGGTAGTGTATCAATTTATTGATCACTGTGTAAGGGCTTATAAACAATGTCTATTTCTGTTTCTTTACATATATTTCGATACCGATAGAAGTACGAGCAGGCTCGTCATCTATGAACGATCAGTTCAATAGACAAAGTTTGATAGCAGTACAACTCTGTGGTATCATCCGCAGTTCATGCATTAATGTCTAGATATAAAATGTCTGTTATCCTAATGGAAAAATGTGCTTTTTGTTAGAATATATAGGCCTAACCTAAATTTTTAAAAAGTTATATCTACGTGTGATATCAAAAAGTGATATCAACAAGTTGACCTATTGTGGCTTTTTCGTGTCAAAAGCCATTACAGAAATCATTTCAGATTGTAAGGTTTCACACTAAATCTGCGGGCGTCCACTCGGCATCCCCCTATCAGCCCAACTGGCCTTTGGCCGCGACTAGCCCCTAAACAGGACCAGGACAAGACAAACAGTTACCATGGTTACCGCGCACGCCTTTGTTGTGGTGGGACGCACAGACAGACGGCGCCCGGAGAGTGGGGCCAGGGAAGGAGTGGAGGGACGGGAGAGGGGACAGTGACTGGAGGAAGGGGAAGAGGTGAATGGGACAGACAGGTAGAGGAAAATGGGAGGGAAAGTAGAAGGGACGTAGAGGGGAAGGGGAAGGAATATCGATGGGAATAAGAGCAGAATGGATAGACAGGTAAGGATATGTTAAAATAAAATGGCGTTAATGGGAAAATAATGAAATTATCCAGCTTCAGAGAGTGCTGGAGTTTTAGAATCAAAGTACAACGGAAATAGAAAGAAATACATCAGATAGAATGAAGGAAATGCAGAGACACGTTTGTAGACGATAGGTATAGGTATAAGATGGGTTATGGTATATAAACAGGAAAGACAAGGGGAGAAGTTAAATTGCAAAGTAAATAAATGAGAGAAGGAGTGGGTCGCGGGAAGTAAAGGAATGGAGTAAAAGAAACAGAAAGGGACAACGCCTGTTGAACAATTACGGTATTTGATAACCAGGGCTTCCCTTGGAAATATCACTATTATCCTACACATTGTATACAGGGTAAATGATAGGGCATTTTTGTGCCTGTGTGTGAAATTATATATAGGTAATGGTTCAATAGCATGACCAAGCTCGAAACACAAATACAAGCATTGAGTATCAGTTTAAAGGCATTCCGTATAGTAAATCCATCGATAATGAAAACGAGGATGACTCATACTGTATCAGGCATTTCAATCTCCGGTTTTTACTGGTAGCAAGAATCATTTTTCCACAAGCCATTAGCATTTCAGTATCTGAGAATTATTCGACGTCTCCCTATGGCCTAAACCACATAAAAACCAAGAATGGAAAACTAGCTAAACTAAGCTAAATAAGCAATGCAAATCGGTCGCGTGGTACAATCGAACTGTCTGTTCAATTATGCAGGACTGGAAAGTGGCAGCCTTCCATTACTTTGCTCTAATATTCATTAAAGTTTATAATTTTGCTGGGCCACAACACCCCAAAGATAAATACACGCTATGTGCAGGTGCCAATGGTAGATAACCCATAACGTGATCTTTAGAAAGTTGGTCGAATAACTGTAATAAAGACTGTTTTTCAAAGGTCTTCACTAGATTAAAACGCTTGAGATGCAGCCACTGACGAACCTTATGAATCGTTTTATAACCTAGAATAACCATCATTTCCGACCTCGGACCCTCGAATTCAAAGAGCCATTAATTTCAAAAGAATTTAACGAATCAGCTTTTATTTTGCTCGTTTCCATGGAAAGATGAATGATAGTCTCTCAGTTAAGCTAGCTCATGGAACCCAACTGTCCTAATTTTAGAGCAATACTGAATTGTTGCTAATGTCAAGAACGGAACGGAAGAAGGGGAAGGGGAAAAGAGGAGGGGGAGGCGGACAAGTGAGGGAGGAGTGTGGGAGTAGTGGCTATTCATTTGCTGTGTGCTGGTGAGACGCAGGGAGATGTTCATCGAACACGAAGTAATTGTGTATGGGCTTGTGAATTAAGTAGAGGGTACTTAGACATGCAGGCACCCGGCACGCACGGGACGCATGCGTTCAGGGATGGTAGTGGGAGTGAGGTTGGGGGGTGGGTAGCCGGCCTGTTGACTGAGCAGCTGGGGGTAGCTCAGGACAGACACTGGTCCACTGATCGCCAGGTCAAGGCTTTAGTCTCAGGCCAGAAACATGATGGCATCGTTGTGCATTCTCACTCGTGACAACATGTTATGATTATGAAAGCACTTTTATAATGCAGATCTCTTCCCCTGTGTGATACTCTTCCACCCATTCAGGCATTTTGCAACACAAAGACTATCGTAAAATGTGCCGCGGATTAGATTCCGTTTCACAAAACGACCAACTTTCACCATAACTCGGGTTGTTTCTACCAATCAAACACGCTTAATATCTACAATATAGTTATTCGAAAGCCATATTTCTTTTTAAACTTTTAGCTAATCTTAGAATGCCTACAATGCCATTTTGATGATGTAATGGTGTTTTGGTACATAACATAATAATAATGCACCCAAAATCCCTATTAAGATACAGGGATTGCATATAATCCTATTGCAGGTGTGGGGAGTATCCAGTTCTGGTTTTTGCGTGAGGACGAAGGAAGTGGAGGGATGGGTTGGAAGGGTGGGTTGAGTGATCAAGGTCAAAAAAGGCTGGACGGGTGGTGAAGTCGGATCTAAACGGAACAGCTCTCACACCATTGTTGTCAAGGGGCTCTGTTATCTTCCCTTAAAAGCCAAGTGGCTTTGAAACCATTTATAAGTACCCTTATCAAGTTGTATCCGCCAGTTAGTGGGCTCTCTCACACGGCTGTAGCCCCCCGGAAAAACGTATGTGGTCTTCAGAAGACGATATAGGCCTATTCCCAAAGAAATCCCCATAAGTACTCATAGGATTTTGTGACATTTGTATTTTTTCTTCATGCTGGTAAATGACAGAAAAATTCCAGGGAGTTATGCAATTATATATGTAGGCAGCAGTGAACGCCTACTTTGTGAATTTGTTAACGACTAGAGAGAGGGACCAGGAAGACAATGTAATAGACAGGATGGAAAAGACAAACATAATAAGTTGTTTACATTGTTACGAGTTGAGGGCCCTCATGTCATTAGCTGAGTCTGTACCTTTCATTTGGTTAATTTAACTATGTCGCAAACTGCAAAACATGCTCAATTGGCCCCTATATTGGTATGGTATTCCGATAGCTACGTTTGTTGTTTTCCCTAGAGTCTAGAGGTGCATAGCCTTGTCCCCTCGACTGATGTACTTGAACCTCGTGGCCTTTGTACATGTCTAGTCATTACTGCACACGGTCTATTAATACACCCGTTTCATGTAGCCCCCCGCCCCCCCCCCCCCCCTGCGGCCTCACACCCGGCCTTTTATCATTGCACCCAGCTCCGGCACACCGCCTGGTATGCCTTACCCACAGTGCCGTCAACTGCCCGCCTTCCTAGGAAGGACGATATAGATTAGGAGTATACCCCGAAAATGGGCCAATTGCCTCCTCTGTTACAAGGTCATAATGGTATGGAATAAGCATATAACATCAATTTTTTCTTTGCAGTCAGGCTTCGGCATTAAGAATAAAGACAAATAACATTGAATACTTCGCAAGATAGTTCGAAATTGCAGGGGTCAGATTTGTTTATAAATGCATTGTCAGCAATACAATTCTAGCCAACTACCTCAATTGGCTATTAATTTGAAGATTGCATCACTACTGGTGTCCTTTGAAAAATAACCTGAGGAAAAAAGTTGATGCTAAAATGAGCAAGACGTGGTTGCAGGTGGAGAACCCTATAGCCCTGTAATAGTATCAATTACAAGTGGAAGGCCGCTCAAAACGTGCTCCTTTGAGGGCCTATCAAATAACTATTGATTCTCAGAAAAAAACTTCATCGACAAAATAAAAAAGCATAATCAGGGGTAAGCGAGCCAAGACCGGCAGAGATAGGCTGTTTTAGAAGTGCCGATTGGAGCTGGGGATGTTTGCTTGGCCATTGACGTCTGGCCGCCAGGTACAAGGTGGGCCGTCTAATGAGTGTGTGCCCACCTACCTGTGTGCCCTCCTGTGTGCCCACCTCAGTGCCCACTCAAGTGACCATTGTGTGCCTGTCTAACCACTTCTTATCCCCTGACCTGCCTTACTACCTCTTTATATATTATTTTATCATATTCTATATACCTGCTTTCTGGGGTGATCTCGTATCTACAGTACACAATATGCCCACCTGCCCTTCTGCCTATCTGCCCTTACCTATGTGTCTGTTTCCCCAGCTGCTGTTTATATCTTATTACTATCAGATTCTCGGTCTGCTTATCTACCTCTATCTACTAAACTTTGTTTTGTCTACCTGTGCGGCATTTAGCCAACCTGAAAACCTACTTATAATATTTATTTACCTTTCTGCCTGTAAGGGCCTACCAGTTTTCGAACTATATGCCTACCTACCTACCTCTCGGTCCCAACATCTATCTACCTCCCTCCCTACCTACCTACCTACCTACCTTTGTTCCTTCTTTCCCACCTACCTTTCTGCCTACCTTCCTTCCTACCCACTTACCTACTCATCTTCCCACCAACCTTTCGTCCTTCCCTACCTCCTTAGTACCTGGTCAATGAACCACCAATCTATCTGCTCCTCCCATCTACCTGCTGCCCCTCCCCCTTCCCCCCTCCCCCCTTGCCAGGTGGCCCGTGCAGAAGAGTGGGCATCCCCATTGATCGGGCCGTGGTGATCATGTCCACCACACCCGGAGACCTCTCCTCGGTGAGCTGACACTGAGCAGTTGGCTCCCGACGAGCAGCTCGTGGAAACATGGAGCACTACCACACTCTACTCTAGGCCATCTGATAGGCAGGTCTCCAGGGAATGCCATCCCTTGGAGAATAGGCGGAAATATGTCCATATGGGGGAGCCAATGTGAAAGGGTACACATACAAAATCTATGTCCGATGGCCAGGGACTATTCACTGTAGTATATCGTTTTTGAATAAGCAGATTTTGATCTTTTCAATTCCAGACTGACTGACATCAGCCAGTTTCTTAGATATCTAATATATGTAGTAACTTAAATAGGCTAAAGGTCAAAATGCATTTCCTCCAACGAAGGGCGTGGTAGTCAAGCCTGCCCAGATAGCCATGCTGACTGCTCTCTATGATTCCACCACCTGCAGTTTCTGCCTCATGCACTCACCGTAGAGATATTGGAGTAGAAGCTTTGCTGATATGATATACATAGATTAATGTGATTCTCCTTGCCCATACCAGAGATAATATTATTCAACTAGTTCATATAACTTGTGTCTGGAGAACGCAGACATATTCCCAAGAAGATCCCAAGGGGCCTTCACAAGTAAGAATAACTGCTTAGTCACAGCAAGATAAGGAATTGGACAAACATATTGGCATAATAGCATGACTGTATCGTTGTTATGGTATGGTATGAAGAGCACATCCTCTTTGTTTTCAGTATTTCGGTTGTAGCACGCAGCCCCAAAGCCCTGCAAATACGTAATAGGAACTCTTTATATGCCCATGCTGAACCGGACGAAATACAATTGCTATTGCACGCGCAATTTGACGGCAAAATACATAACCTGCTTCCTTGTATGTAACAAAAAATAATCTCGCGATATTTCACCTCTGCTTCTGTGGAAACTAAAAAAGTATACTGGTTTAGATCAACACTGATGCATGATGAGACGTCGGAGGATTGGAGCCTGGGGTAGATACGTTTTCTTATTCCATGAAACAGAGCCATGCATGTCTACAAATCTGCAATACGTGCAAGGGCGTTTCATGCAAAGCACTGCGTTATGCGATTTGATACACAATTCCATATACTCAGCTGATGTTTACGCAATTATAGGGAAGGTAAAGGTTGGATATTTATTTCGGCACCAAAGGGCATCACCAAATATTGACCTCCAGGGGAAACGCCCTTACATGATGACTGATTACCTTGATACACTAAGCTCCCACGACTATAATGTCAAGAAATGGGGAGGGATGCAGGCCAAAGCGTAATGTCAACTACCTGAACATACCTGGAAGGATATATTATTGTTGTTGTATTTTGGGGTTTTTATTTTATAAGGGCTTCACATTGCATCTATTCTTCCAGCCAATTAAGTTTTGACATTTGGAACTTTAGGTCAGTGCGTAGGGGGTGAATATTTTTCTTTCATAACCACCTCTCCCCAGCCATCCCTCCTAGGTCCCCCCCACACATGCCCTGGATGAGGCAGGTAGATGGGGGTGGCGTCTTGTTTCCATCCTTTTGTAGGTGTCCCAGGCTGCAGTCAACAGGTGATTAATGGCGACCCCTCACCAGCAGGGCACAGGTGGAGCTGGGTCTTATCACCTGACACCGGCAACCAGTCCGGACACGATCCAGCGACAACCACCTCCTAAATCCTAAATCCTCCATCCCCTTCATACCGACCCGCTTTACAGTCCCATCACCGCGTCCCATTAAACGGTTCCCACAACCAGCCAACCTCATCCACCCTTGCTCCAGCCTGCCTGTCAAAACATTGCTCATAGAGCCACCACGTTACAATTCTTTTGGATCGAAACCATATTGATCCCGTCGCTATCGAATCTTTATTGCATTATAAACGCCATTGGATCCTGGCATAGAGGTGGAGTATGGGCTGGAGGAACTGTACCACTGACAAACACACGCATCCAGGCCCCAGCTTATGCACACCAGAAGAGTTTGACACGGCAGCCATAAAATGTGCACCCTAAAACGGCAGGAAAGTTCTGCCATGGTACCATGCAATGATACGTTGTCTACCTCCCTACCACTGATGGCTAGGTGCATAACGAGGCGGTATTCTCTTTTCTAATCTGGCCTGCCTCATTCATTAGGGTGGTGCAGGTAATTAGCTCTCCCAGGTTAATGGTTGGATGACCAGTGCTGATAATGAGCAGTCGCCTGAGCAGGTAGCCATATGAGCAACCCGCAGATGAATATGAATGTTTCGTGGTTCTGGTCAATGAATTACCCATTTTTTTCAGGATATCGTCATTATATTGTGGTTCATGCCTTAAGTGGATATAAGTTAGCTGATAACTGACACTGATTTAGCCCTTTTGTGATGGTCAGTAGCTGAAAAGTGATAAATACTCTGTGACAACAATAATTATGAATGCGATGATGATAAGAAATATTGATGCAAATGAAATGGTAATGATTGAAGAGAATAGGATAGCAATATGATGTTTAGCCATGGTTAAAAAGATCACCAGGTTTTGTACTGATTCTCTAAAAGAAAAAAATATCTTTACTGTAATATAACTATTAAGATATAATGTCAGGATGTTTTACAAAAAAAAACACTTTATGGTAGGATGTCAGAATATAAAGAGGATATTCCTGAGATGCTAAGAGTCAGATTATATTATATTTTCTCGGTGATAGGTTATGGCTATGAAACTCAAAATGATTGTTAGCAGCTTTCAGATAAAACATACATTGAACACGTAATAAACTTTCAGGCAGTCTTGCTCGTTATTTTCATTAAATAGACAGTAGAGGATACCTCCCTCTTTCCTGTTAACAGTTCCCATACTTCATCAAGTACCCAAAGGTGGGAAGTCTAGTTCCGAAGGTGCTCACAGGGGGCACTGCCAGCCACACAGACGGTCACATGACCACCCCGGCGACGTGACGACCACGCCGCACCTGGTCTTAACTAATTAGGTGGACTGAGAGACTAAAGCGCTCCCCGCGGCCCTAAAAGGGGGGCACGAAAGGGTCCGCGGGAATGCGGAGATTGCCAACTGGCGTGAGTCTGTCTACTTCAGCTAATTGATCATGCCTCAGCTTGATACCGGCTGTTGCAATGCAGAGCGTGTGTTCGTGGGGATGGTCAGGGCTGACCCATAGGCCAGGTGTAAAGCCATCAGTACCCCCTCTCTTACATACACACCATTACCTGCCATCCCTCCATTTACCTGCAGGCTAACCCTCCGGTTCTGATAAAGGTAACCAAAGATTATCAAAGATCTCTTTGCTGTCATGATCTACGTTTTAGGCCCACATGTAGGCATACGTCTAATAAGGCATATAATATTAAGGTGTTTTTACCCTACTTTTATGTTGCCCCGTTAAAACGCCAAGCAGATTGTATAGCATATTCGGGAGTCCATCTTCGAGCATGCGCACACCTTTGGCGCCACTTCCTGTGGGGGTTTAGCCCGACTTTTCAGCCAATCAGGACTCTCCATTGTTCAATATGGCGGCGCCCACTGGGTCTCTCCCGAATGTGGTATATATATTAAATGCAATATTCAGTTATATCTTTTTCAACCTGTATAATCATGACGTTTTTCATTTATGATCATAAAGCCTTAAAATGCTTTACTTAATCATATAATCTTAGATAAAAGCAAGTCAGTTGTTGCATATGGGTCCTTTGGGTTATTTGAAGAGTCCAATACTACATTGACAGCAGCTGTTCTTTTCCTGGTTGACTATTTCGAATACGTCATGTATATTATACAGTAACCTTCTATTATCATTGAACAGAATATAGGCAGGTTGAGTCACGTGAATGAGAGTCGTGCCATCACGGCAACATATATACAAGTCCAAGATGTATTATTGATCAGCAGTAAGCCATCCCCTGCTCGTTTCCATAGGCGCTGCTATCTACAACGAACGAAAATACATTGAAAACATCGCGTTAACATCAAAAATGCATTTAGCTCAGGAGGAAATGGTTCCTACTTTTTGTGCCTGAATACGGTTCCCAATCGGCTTTATTGTTTCATACTGTGAGAAAATGAGTCTCCACATTGGAGTAAGAGTGATGCAGGGTTGAACGTAGACAACTTATCATCTAGTGCCGTTGGCTTGAAGGCTACATTTAACCAGTGAGTGAAAGAGTAAGTTTGGTTTATAAAAGAGTTATCCTGACATTCCCTCAACACACTATTAATACCCTTCCAATCATATCAATATTGATGGGGAACCTACAAAAAGGCTAGGCCTGATCTCTTTGATGCTAGCAGTATATTACCAGCGTATATGAATGGGAACCAATGTACAGTACACCATACAGGTAGGGCCCATTCCGAAGTTGGACCCAGAGTAGGCATAGCCCAGAGATAAGATGGTATAGACTCGAACCAGGGACCTGCGGCTCAGTGACCCATGTTTTAAACCATCTGGTGGGACTCCCCCTCTTTGACACACATACCTACATCTGGCCCTCACAGATCAAGTTCCCTAGGCCACTGTCTCAGGCAGTGCGGCCCGCCACTGGGGCAGGAGCTGGGTTAAATATTGGGTTGCCAAAGACTACATATTGACCCGGTCAACTGAGCTGGTTCCTGGGCTGTCAGTCAGTACTTATTGATTGCCAGGCGTCACGGCAGGCAGGAAGGTGACCAGCGAAAGGCGGGCCGCTTACACCAGTTAAAACTGGATGTAAAATGGATCGGGTTGTCTGATCTATACCCGGCCAGACCCACACTCGCTGATAAAGCGATTTGCACCAACAGTACGCGATACTGGCTTTGTTTACTTTTAATTATGAGCTTCTGATCAGATTATCCAAGTTATTATTGACATTCAGAATTCTATTTGACTTAGAAATTCACGCCCATGTCCCAATTACGACTTTGCACATACAGAGCGCATGATGGATGATACAGTATGAAGACGGTTAGATTGGATGAGTAGATATCTTTTTCTATATTGACCAAACCCCATTTAACGATGAATGAGATTATAATGTACAGAACGCATACGGGTCCGTGTGGAGAATAGTAGTGGATTGTGTGTGTCACTCTTTCCGGGATCCAAAAAAGATTTTATGATTAGAGCAAGGTGAAACGCACCTTATGATCTCAATCTCCTAATCTATTAGAATGTTGATTGTTTTACTGCTTTGTTTAGTCCCAAATGTACTGGGATTTTAACTGGGGTTTCAATAAAACACTGCACCCTAAAGAAATTTGGTAATTACCATAAATCGGTTTCTGTAATAAAAGCTTAGGGAAATCTTGTTTGGGTAAAGAAATTTACATTTCTCTGGTCCATTACAAAGGGCACTGAAGTATAGGCTTTTAGAGATCCCATTTCACCGTATGCTATTTCAGCCTCGGTTATTTCCATGCGGGCTAATTGTGAATAAACATCTGCTGCAGGAGCAAATATTCCGAGATAATTCAGTGTTTGAAATCAAGGTTTAAAGTTTCCTTACGAACCGAATCTGCAGGACTAGAAATTGTACAACACAAGTTATAGGCGTGCAGATCATGGTCATATGGACTGTCATAATTATGGAGAATATGGGGAAACTGCACAGACCACAAGCACCAGAAACAGTAGGCCTATAGGCACAGGGGTAAAACTTAAGTGTATATAAATCACATAAATCAAAAATGATAATGATTATTTATGAAATAGCTGGATGTTACCATTGCAATTAGATGTAGATTTACTGTGGCTGTACATTGATCTAATTATAGTACAATAAGCTATAACATGTGCATCAAATCATAAAGTATTCCTGATGATTTGACATTTTTGTACTCATGTGATTTTACTTTGGAGTGGGTGTAGGTTATATCATAGATATTGAGCCTTTGCCCCTGTCAGTCACTGGCACAAACCACTAAAACGTAGAGCTTTATGAGCCGAGGTTTACAGAGTATTGACCCGCCTTAATAGTTTATCTAAACCCGGCACGAAAACCGATACCTGTCACCCGGGGTGTGGGTAGATCAGTGGTGGACGGGTACACAGGGTAGACGATTAACCCACCGGCTATAGGTGGTTCCCTCTCACCTAAACCCTATACACACTAGGCGATTTTGGCCAAGTCGGCCGACTGTTCAGTGCTAAAACCAGCCAATTCTACCAGAATGATTGGCTGATTATATTACAGAGCTTTTCATATCAAACATGTTAATTTCAATGTTGTACACTCATTGGTGATGAGGCTCGGCGCACTTATCAGCTGATAACTACCAAAAGAATCTTTTGCGCTGATTAGTAACAACTTTCTATGTGGCTCACAAAAACTCGGAATCACATTGTTAACATTCGACGGTGCCAGACATAAAGATGGTCGACATGTAACCAAATTCTAGATTTCAGTGCACAACTGATACACCCGGGACTGATCACGTAGGCTTAAGTAAGGCAGTGTCAAGTCCGTGTCAATGCTCTGTGATGGCAATTGATTTGTCTCATAGAAAATCCAAATGGCCATTTAAAAATCCCGAGAACATCAGATGGGCATACCGGAAAAGAAATCAAGCACATTTTTGGTCCAATATTCTAACATTTAGAACATTAGAATTATAATTTCTCATCATTGCTCTAAAGCAAATGCATATGGCAACAGTTTAAATATAATATTTAAACAGTAGTACTCCCAGCCTGACTGCGTCTCCTTGACATCGGACTAAAAAGAAGCAAACAGACTTCCTGTGCCCATTGGCAGAGGTCAGAGAAAGCCCGGTCCCTGGAGGCCGGCCTGATGTAACTGATTTACGGTTAGGTAATAAGTAGCCACCCCCCATGTCTAGTCCCTGGCGCTCCCCCTACGACCTCTCCCTGTTGTCGCCGACTGCTCCCACTTAGGGGCGATTGACGACCGTCTGTTGGCACTACATCTTGTTATCTCCTGATATTGTTGCAAATGCTGGTACTTCCCACCTCATTTGGCATTGATTTTATTGCTTCTCAGGTCATGAGGCGTGTTATGCTTGTCTTTCCAAATATTCATATTTAATTATTTTGTTTAACAGTCTACAAAGAACTTACCGTTCACCTTCCTGTGTCATTATTCCACACAGCCATGGACCATCTATTGTACAGCATTAGACCAGCAGCTCTTTGCATGACCCCATCCTCACAGTTTGGACAATAACAATATATACCACTTCAAGAACGTGTTGTAAATTGGCCATTCGTAAAATTTATTAACTATTACATATCGAAATCAACCTGCTGAAACTGCTAAATTCAGGTAGTTGTTCAGAGTTCCCCAAGTGTACTAAAGCAAGCTATTACGTGAATCTGGCTTGGAGTGGGGGTGGGTTGACTGAAGCGTTATATGTAGGGTACTTAGAGTAACACAAACCAAATCAACTTTGTCTGCTTAGCCTAGGTCGGAGGCAAGGCAGCGGGCTAATCTTGGACCATGCAACTTTCATCGATATATCGAGAGGCCGCTGCTCTCAGCAGCCAAAGCCACCGATGGCACAAATGGGCTCTGGGAGATGTATTGTAAACGTCAATAGAACGGCCGGCGTTTGTGAGCATGCGCGTATCGATACTCCTAGACAGGGGGATGGGGAGGGGAGGGCGGGTGGGCAGTGGTTTTCATTGATCCGTAATGTATCGTGATCCAAGCTGGTTCTTGGCCCGCCCCCCGAACAAGGACCCCATCAATCTTCCCCTTTATAAACACCATTAATTTCACCAATTATCGCCCGCAGCAGCTTTGGCCTGCACACGGGGGTCCGGGGATGGGGCCAGGGGGTAGGGTATGAATGAACAGGCTGGTGGGGTGGGACGGGGGCAGGGGCTACTCTTTATGAGGAGATAGGAACCACTCGCACCTTATCATTGATCCCTAATTTCTGATAAAGTACCGGGGAATACAGTCCAGCAGCTTCCCCTGACCAGCAGATGCGATGAGGCTACATCCATCATCCCTGTCGATGATGTCGCCGAGTCGATGAGCGAAAAAGATCGAAGCGCCACCGGTGGCATGCACCGACGTTATTTCTATGGCGCAGACGAGGTGTGCTGTTTGTGATTTTTTTCATACTTCATTTCCACACTAGACACGGTAGCCATTGGGTGAGGTAGGGCTTGCTGAAGGTGAGGGATGGGGGAGGGGCAGGGGGGCAGGGGGGCTGGGGGAGGGCTCCTCGCTGGACCTAATCAATACTTCTCAATAGGTCCCCAGAGTCGATGGTTGAATCGTGCAGCGCTTTGGCCAGCCCCGTAACCCTAACAAGGCTTTACGATTAGCACTCCCTCCTCTATTTTCACTGCCGCCTTTGGCTTTCCAGTCACTTCTATCCTCTTTACTCCATTTATCCCCCTATCTCTTTCTACTCCCTATATACACCTACCTTTTCCTTTTTTACACACCTTGCTGTGGTATAGCTGGTCTTTTATGACCCTTTCCATGTACATAACCCCATTTTTATTTTCCCTTCCTGATCACATACATGATTCATTTCTATTGGTCACAATACTTTCAGTCTGCCTGCCTCCTTTTCTCCCTACAGCGTTGTTATTCAAATCCCAACATATCATAGAAGGTGTGACAAGACATAAACGACTACTGGGGGAGGAGGTGATTCATTTGTTCTCTGACTGACATTGACAATTCGATACTTGGCTGGTCATATTGTTTTTTCGAACATGCATGAAAATAGGCCTATATCTGATGAAAAATCGTTAAAGAATGAAAGGTGTAACTCTAAAAGGTAACTTTACCTTCAAAGAGGAGGGGGGTATACGCCTTCTAAATCCCTAAACTGCTAAATGCCACGACGTGTCTTACACAAGAACCAATCAGTTTCAAGTATCATTGGCTACTAGAATGATTGATCTTTATTTAGTTTTTACCTTTTTCAATTTGTCCCAAAGAACATCTTAACTAGAATTCTCATCACTGGAGCCTATTAAACCGACATACACACCTGAATTTAGCACCAGGTATACTATACATTTAGAGGGTAGTAGATGTACTTGACCTCAGCCAGGTATTTACCTGTTTAAGTAGACTCAAACAAGGCTAGCAGCAATCAGGAATAGATCCCTCTCTCCTAAAGGCCTAGACCACTGCTCTCCTATCATTGGCAGACAGATAAAGAGATTTAGTATATATGTTCTAGCACAAAATACATCTTTCCATGCGGGAAACGTACGTGTGTAGCCTTATTTGATCAAAATAAATTTGAAATAATTATGGTGACTTCTTTTCAAGTCAAAATGGATTTTGAATACACGTATTTCTTAATGGCTTAACATGGGAACATAATGATCTTCCAGGTGTTAATCATGTAAGTGATGACAATATGTGTAGGTAAACTGTCGTGATGTAGGACATGCGCGATGGCTCTGTACCTTTCTACCAACCTTCCGTCCATTCAACTTTTGAAAACTATCGACCTTCCCTGCTCACCTTCGTACTTTCCTATGTTCTGGACCCCGCAAGGCTGGATCCAAGGGGGCTCTTTTGAGGTAGCAGGGGTGACTGTCTCTCTTTTCATTCTCTTGCACCCAGCTTCCTGTTTAACAAAGGTTCCCGCTTGCAGTAATGGCGTGCATGTAGTTAGCATGTTGACATGTAAACGTATTGAAGCGTTGGGGAAGGGGGAAGGAGCTGCTGACGGGGGTGGGATAAGCAATGTATAGTACTGTGAGTAGGGCTGCACACTACTAAACCCAATTTATAACAGGTGTATACCAACAGGCACACACAACTATCGTGCATTTTGTTATAAATGCAGGAGTGCAGGAATAGTATTTTCAAACAATATTTTTTTATCAAATCATACATCTTTAGATGTAAATCCTAATTGGCCTTTTAGACAAAATTGAATGTCATAAATCGTATTTTCTGGAATTAGGTAGAAAAAAACACATGTGATAGAAAGCGTGTCTGAAAAAAGTGACAGATGCCACGACCTATTACATAACAAAGATATTGAACAAAATCTAGAAATGGCAGGTGGTTTGGAGGGATGAACAGGAGGAAGGTTGCTGGTTCAAGTTGACTTGGGGTGAAGTTGGGCTGGGGAGATGGAAAGGTCTGTCAATAATTAAGGGAGGAACTAACGTCTTGTAAACACAATTGAAAACTGCCTTCAATCAATAAATGCCCCTGTTCGCTGGGCCAGTTCACACAATTGCTCACATGGGCCCCTCTTGCAGCTCTCGATATAAGATTCAAGTATCATTTATCTTAATTCTCTTACTTTCCTTTCTATATCAAAACGTTTGCAGAACTGTCATTTTGATGTGATATGATCTTATAAACCAATGATTAAATTCAGAAGGATTAGTTCTCACGGACATCAGAAAAGCCTGTGCATATTATGTATTGTATAATTATCTGTGCAGTTGATATTGTAGATTATCCTTGGTTTATGCTCAAGCTTTAGGCAACTGTGGAGCTGTCACCATTTTGCTTCCCAAACTAAGACAAAATGTGCCCTCTATGTTTAGGACTATGCAGTGAATGTTTATTTCAGTGTATCTACCAATTAAACCATGTTGGTACTGGTATCCCTGCATGTCCTCGCATACTGCAGGTAACCACTCTTTGATATTGACTATAGGCTAGGTCAACATCAAACACAGACATTCACAAACATCTATAGATTCTACAAATACTGTTTGAAATTTAACAAGTCGATTTTACATTCTCGTTATGGGTTTGTAGTGTCAGTTGAAAATATTTTTGTTGATGATGTTGTCAGGTTAAAGTATATGAATATGTTTAAGGCTACTAGCTGTAGAAATGATACACAAACTAAATCCTGAATTAGAGTTTCGGAAATATATTTCAGATTTATATTTTGTATGTAAATCTAGAATGAAATGTATTGCATCAATCCCTCCATCATTCGTATTGCTCCTAAATTTTAAATCTGGTATCAGTCTGCCTCATTCCATCTGTCCCGTTGAGGGAAACATGTGAGAAATCCCCTTCAAGTTGCTCTTACAAGGAATTACAGGAAAACATTACTAAGGGAAAATTGCTGTACTTTGGAATTGATTCCTCCTTAAGATTCCATAACTTTCACACATTTTCTCATATTGACAGGACTTTTCCATTTGATACCGGTACTTAAATAATCATCAATGGCTTCTGTTAAGGCAAATTCTAGTCCATGTTATCCCAGGTGTAAGAGAATAGGAAAACATGCACTACGCTGTTCCAAAGGTGGCCCGTTTAATAATCTTCCCAGATTTAAACTTTGGTGGCGGATAAAGCAAAATAACTGGTGAGTTCCTCCAAATCGAAAGGAAAAGCACAATTCGCACGTACAGTTTAAGGAGAATGTCGGTCATTATGTTATTGCTCTGAAACCATGTTCATGCTACTCTTAGTAATATCCCAGTCGTTTTATTAGTCTAAAACATCCGGCCATCAAATAACGGGGATGCTATTGTGCAGGGGCTAGGGTGTATCAGTCCGGGTATGGCGTGGGGAGGGAGGAGGGGGCTGGTGGCTACTTAGTGCGAGGTAATAGCATTATAGGGTATTGGGGGTTGGGGGAGGGAGTGTACAGATATGGGAATACTATAGCATCAATTATTAACACGTGGGGCATGTGGGGCTGGGGAGAAGGTAAGGTTTTAGGTAGAGTAGGCGGGTTCCGTACCCCTAAAACATACGTGCGCAGTAGAAGAATGTTGATCAAAGTTTGACGTACACCCTGTGAGATATGATAATTCACCACTAATAATCACGGGAACATACGAAAAGACATTAATTAGATCCTGTGTTGGATTTGCATTCAAGATTGCTATATTGGAATATCCGGATAGCCAACCCTGTGAACCGGTCCTACCTTTGTAAGGGCAGGGGTGATTCAGAATATCCTGGTTTAGATTAAGGCCAACAATGTTTTACTAGTAATCATTTGTTTCACTTGTTGAAAGTTATTGATTTATAAGGTTGTATGCTCTCGGCTAATCTTGCATGCAGTACCATACTGGCTATAAAAAGGTGGGCACGGGAAGGAAAAAAACACAATACAATTCAGGTGTGCTGTAAGAAATCCTATGGAAGTCAAACTGAAACATTGGGGAGAAATAGTAGTTAAACAATAGGTAGGTCTGTCTATACAACATTCCTGAAAACATTATCAAAGTTCGAAGGAGACATAGGAAGCAGAGGACACTTTCTTTACTCAAATCAATTTCTTATTTCAATTTCGATTAACATATATCTATAATAATTATAGGAACAAATGCATTAACTGTAACGTCAAAACGTTCCACAACACAACCCAGGCTATGCGCAAATTGGGTAGAAAGCTTCAGAGCCTGTGAAAGCTATTACCGAATGCTGTAGGAACGGAGGAAAAGGGGATAGGAGATGGAGGAGGAGGTGGTTCGGAGAGAGGGGAGGGGTTGCAGTGGGAAGAAATAGTTATTCCCGGCAGATCTGTAATCTGTAGAAAGATGCTGTTGTTAGAGGGTCTGTGGTAGAAGGAGGAGATTGCCCATCGCTGAGCGGGGTTAGGATCTGTCGGAGATGTGTCTGGGTCTGTCCGTCCTATGGCAGCCATGGTGTGAACGGCTCATTTCTATTTGGGTTTGGTTTAAAACTTATTTTGCTCAAGGTGTGTGCTTACACGCATTTCTGTGATAGTTTCTTTGTGTATTATTTCGCACATGAGGGTCCCGATCAATTCATCGAAATGAGAAAGACGTAAACGTGAATATCTATAAATGTACACTCCATGGTATTCATGGTGCAGCTTTAATCAGGATGTTGCCTAACTTAGGGGTGTTACAGCATGTACACTGTTAAAACAAGCGTTTAGAACCTAAACATTTTCCTAAACACTTCGGCGCATCCAGTTTTGGAACACTTTATTTCCCTAAACATGTTTAGAATTATTGGTGTTTAGGGTTAAGTGTTTAGAAATGTGTGATGTTTAGCTGTTTACCCATGAAGTGTTAAGGTCCTCAAGGTGTTTAGAATAAAAATGCTTATGCTTTTTTGATGTTTAGCTGTTACGTGTTTAGAAATCTATGATGTTTAAGCGTTTATCTATGAAGCATTTAGGTCTTCAAGGTGTTTAGGGTTAGGTGTTAAGTTAAACAGTAATATATCATAATATGTACAGTGTTCTTTCATTCTTAAGGATGAAAACCATTTTAAATTTAACAATAATATACCGTAGTGTGTAAAAAAAAAAACCGTAGATTTTACATGTAAAACACTGCTATGGTACTATGCCATACAGTTTACACCAGATGTAATGTTAACAGCATTTAAAGTTTTATTTTTCCTGTAAACACACTACAGGATCATTGAGCCAATAACCAAGTATGTCCTTCCTTCTTGGCTTAGCCTTGCATGGGTTGTTTGATTATTGGTGGTAAAACCTTCAGGGTATAGCTAATAAAGTTCTTGAACTAAAAAGGTGTCTACATGTTAATCCTACTGAAAAGGTGTTTTAAAACGTTTTGTAAATGTTTTAGGGGTGTTCTGGTTGGTTGACCGTACCTAGAATAGCAAGCCAATGAAGTGATTATCTTAATGACGCTACAAACACTTAAAAATCTAACATTTTTAATCACAAAGTTCCAAATTCCTAAGTGTATGAAAAAAACATTTTACTAATCATGGCCAAAAATATGGACGGCATGTTGCAAACCACTAATGGTACAACTCCTTCAAAGTAGTAATTTGACAACTTCAGTAGCTGAGATTTGAACCCGGGGCCCCTCACATATGAAGCCTATGCTCTACCACTGAGCTATGGAGGCTTGTAGGTAGACACAACCCAGGTTTGCTACTTAACTGAATAAGTAAGGGTATGAGAGTATTGAACTATTGTCTGTCTTATGTTGAATACCTGTATAGTAGTACAGATCCTACTCATTGGTGCTGACTCTGCCAGTGTGCACTGCATGCAGTCCGAGTTAGCTCAGTTGGTTAGGCTTCTACCTTGAATGTGGAGAATGTGGGTCCTAATCCCATAGTGTCCATTTTACTTTTCCATAGTATACAATTGATATTATGTATTTAGATTCTAAACATGTCCCATTCAAAACATGGTTGGAGGTTACACATGTTTAGCTTTTAAACACGACTGATGTTATGCGTTTAGATTTTAAGCATAGTTAACCCAACACATGTTTAGAAGTTACAAGTGTTTAGGTTTTAAACAGATATGGTCTAATGTATTTAGATTATAAACATGTTTATACCCTAAACATATTTAAATTCTAAACACCATTTTAACAGTGTATTGTGCACTCTGCGCCCCATATTAAGGGACTCAAATTTAACAGGTTGTTCATATCTGTGACCGTAGGATTGTATTGCAGTGATTGTGAAAAGCAGGGTTTCAATCACCACATTCTAGGAGTCTGCAGTTGGTAGTGTGTGCGTTGTAAGCACTGGCTGTACGACTGGCTCTTATTATTGTGCTGTACTGGTAATAGATATGTATGTGAAATTCCATGAATAAAGACTCTCTTTTATTATGCTACACGTGAATTAACTCACCTTCACTTAAGGTGGAACAAGCCTGGGGTATAGAACCACTTTAACAGAGAATCTCCTCGGTTTTAGCTCCAAGTCAATATAAAGCAACACTTGTTCAGTATGAAGTACATTACATTTGTACACTCAGCATACCATATCCCAATGCTTGGCGTGTACAGTGTGAGGTCAGGAGATGGGTCCGCTCCCTTTGATGGAGTTGGCAGATGGATGTCTGGCTTTTCTGCTGAAATACGGTCATGTGGGGCACCAATGTGCTACTAAAGCCTAGACTCCCTGGGGCAGGGGGCGGCGGGCCGGGCCGCGCCAACCTAGCCCCGCACCTCTGTGTACGGAAGGCCAAGTCGGTAATGCTCGACTGTATACTGCAAATAATGGTATAGAGGAGACGCACTCGTGGGGTCCAGAATTATAAACCTTGACATTTACACGTCCTGTTAAACACATGTACTATCGACTAAAGTGTCTAGCCTACAAACTACTTCTAAAAGAAGACGTCCCCGTGTACTATCTGGACGAATTAAGGGCGCGTTTCACACTAGATGAATTGTAAATGCGTTTCCATATCTTTAAGATTTTTTAGCAATCAATAATCTGAACTTGACAAACTAATTATATAGCTAACAACAGGAAGATAAGATCGTAAATCTGGAATACAACAATGAAAATGTTAAAATATCATATTTAAAAATGCGATATTAGAGTTGCGACCAGTGTGAAACACTTTCAAGTTTGTGTAAATTTCTTGGCAAGACTGGTTAGGATCCTGATTGCTTATTTCAAGGTAGTCCTCTGAAGGTAGTGGAAGAATATATATATATATAGATAGATAGATGATCGGCTTAACGCTAACTGCGGCTGCTTCTCCATGGGTATCCAAGGATGAGATCCCTAGATGTAAGTGAGGACCTTTACCCATAAGGCCGTTTGGAACCTCGGCCATTGTGTTTTAGAGGACCTCCTCCCTTTGACAACTGGAGATTGTCGAGATATACCGACCAGATAAAACAAACACTCTGAGGGTGTACATTTAGATTTCTGTACGTATGTGGAGCGTACGCTTCCTACACTACTGTCCCTTGAGAGGTGGGAGGGGGCGTTCTAGGGGCAGAGGGAGGAGGGAAGGGCCTAAACAAACCAGGCTTCGCATAGTCAGCCATTCACTGCTGATTACCATGGCAACCTCAACCAATGGGTCATGCCACTCTGACCCTGCTGGAATTTACAAAAGACAAAGTTAGTTCAGTAATGAGAAACACCAGTCACGTTTGCTCAGGTTTATACACGAGCTTAAATTTTCTAGGATTCAACTTGAACAAGAGGTTAAACATATCGACATACAGAACATCCAATATCTCGCTAGCAACATCATATTCAGTTTTGCTTTAATTAGTTTTTAAAGCAAACATATGGCCACATTTATTATATAACCGTGGTTACCTCAATAAACAAGTGGGATTCTTATGTTTTCTATTTCGTTTCTAAATAAAAAGTATTGATTACTCTTGACTCGCACGGCAGCACTTTGATCATATCTGCCCTATCATAACGTGACAAAAATTAAGCGCAATAATCAGTTTCTTTAAGATCCCATTTCATTACCCTTAGAAAAAGGGCGGCCTTGGTGGATTCTTTTTTCAGTGATCAAGTTGAAAAGAAATCCTTTGACACTTCCAAAACAAATTGATGTCGTGACAAAAAAAGAGATTAATAATGTGTTTGCGAAATGGCCGATTTCACGACACAAAAACGGGTCAAAGACAAACATTTTTGTTTCTGTGAAAATAAACATTTATTACCAGGAACTAGATTGGGATTCCGAGATCACATGGAAACGAGAGTTCGTCTTGTTGCTTCAATGTTAACGTTAATATGCAATTATAGGTGTAAGCCGGAGAGGAATTCCTTTACTTTTTTTACAGTGTTTTGCGTCGACGGCTGTGTTTAAAGGATTTTCATGAAATGAATTCATGTCCATTGTCGTCTGCTCTGAGTGGCGGCCATTGTTTGGTGATCAAGATCCCCTGGTGGCAGAATCCAACAACACAGAGACGGATGATGCGGGCAAAGTCAATAATGGAGGCAGCCAGAATTGGTAGGCAATGGCTTACAAGTTGTTAGGTCCATATTATATCCAATATTGATAATGTGCTTTAACCTAAAAGCATTGGGCGATAGAATTAATAATAGAAGCATGTTGCGCCTTTTAAGTGTTTTCCTCTGCTCTAATCATTTTCAACTTGTCAAGATTCAAACAAGTGCAAAACTAATGAAAACCCAACCTGTGGGATTTCGAAGTAGCAGGGACTATGTGAGAGCAAAGCCAAAGACCTGTTTTTCGGGGTAGCAGCTCTGTAGTGAAGGATTTCACAGAGGACAAAAGGTGGAGGCGAGCTAGCATCCAATTGATCCTGGTCTGCCCAGGTCACGGAAAGAAACAGAGAACCCCTCTTTACACTCGGAGACTTCTTTTGGTTCATTTCTTCAACCAGCAGAATGTGATGGTTCAGCACATTCTACAAATCTTTTATGTTGTTCTGGTGTAATATCCTACCAATTGTTCTTCATGCTTTAGTTCTGGTTCCCCTGTCTTCTCCCTAGTCTCATTTCTCGGATTGAATATGTGCAATAGTTGTAACATCCTGCATATTCACCTTTTTGTGACTGTGATTGAAACAAGTATTATTGTTTAGAATATCAAATCAGTGCCTTTTAGCTGGAAGCATCGCTCTTACCTTCTGCCCAGATTTGATATTCTGTAACAAGTAAACAAACCAATTGCAATAAAACATCACACTAGCTCTAAGTCAATAAACTCATATGAAATCACACTTACCCAACGTCAACAAGCCTATTTCTAAGTTCAATTGAGGCTAAAAGTGTTACTAGAAGGTCCACCATAATTACCAAGATTGTGAACAGGTATATCATGCGAAGTCAGTGCTACTAGCTATATAATACATACACTAATGAGCCATCACGACCTTTCAACATGAAGAGCTGTCTAATTTCATGGTCAGCCTGCTTCTTTTTAATCATCTCACAACTACAATCACTTCAAGAGGCAAAAGGCCTGCCTTGCTCTGGGTCTACTATGGCCATAGTAACGTAGCCCCTCCCCGCCCCCGGCCCCCGTTCTCCTCGGGTCCCCCGTGCCAGTCGTTTCGTGTCCCCCTCGTTCAGTGATCAGAGAACACGGCCCCGGGCGCTATGGTAAATTTGGCGTAGTGCTCATTATGGCCGTCACCCAGTCTGTGTCGGGGGCAGGCCTCCCTCCCCCGGGAGGGGGCTCTCGGAGGGGGTTTAACACAAGGACAGGTTTTACATTAAGGCAATTCCCCAGATTGCACTCCATGTTAACGATTGCCTAGTTTTTCACCATAATATTATGAAGGTCCATACAAAAGAAGATATGGCAATTCCGCTCAATCAGTTTATCTATTCAATAATTAAGCGTCAATATCTATCTTATAATGAATATCGTATTCAAGTTATTCCTATACATTTATCAATAGTGCACCCAGCCTGTCCATACTCTAGAGCACCCTGCTTGGTCCTCCTTCCTACTGCCCTCAGCACTTTACTCCCCGCCAGTAGCTCTATACAGCTATGTCCCTTGCGGTGCCTGTTCCCACCAAATCAACCTAAGTGCATGCTGAAAATATATTTACAATGATCGTTTAAAAATTCTCTTAATGGTACAAATCTTTTCCTACCATTGATTTAATGTTTGTTTCCTACTTCTCCAAAACAAATATGTCCCTTCTATATCATTCGTTTTCAGAATCCTAACATTTTGTTTGAGCGTCATTAGGATTACCATACCATTCTTTGTTTTCTAATACAATACTCTCAGTAGCTAGCGACCGTTCCAATAGATCCAAAAGTTGTTTTCTTGGACCAAAACAAACATAAGACCACAGCCATGTTTATGTAACATCGCCAAACCCTGAGCCCTTCCATTAAGTGACATTGGGTAATGTATGGGTGACAGTGCTGTTGTTGTCTTAAGTCACAGCCCTAATTGCATGGGTGATTTCCGCCCGGCGTCAACCCCCCTGATACAGATGGAGGACGCTTGTCACATGGAGATCCCTCATGGCAGTGATAGATCCACCGTGTCGCGTCTTGGCTTAAGGCTGTATTCCACTATCCGATATTACTCGAGATTTCGAAAATCGACGATGACAGAATGGGTTATTGGTAGTAATGTTACATATCATTAGAAAGGATTTTTAATTCCCTTTCAATTGCTATGTAGCATTCATGAGTTTCAGTTATATTTCATATGTAAATATTGAAATTTCAAATTTTCTTGTAGTAAAATCGTTGAGTTGAATACAGGCTTAATACAGCTAGGGCGCGACAGCGCCGACTTATGCCATACGGCGTTTTGATTATATCAACTGATGAATTGTGACATAGAGTATGCAACCTTCCGCCATGTTCTATGTATGATATCCCCTGATACACCACCCGCACTGTACCTTGTGCGACGTAAGAACATTTGTCAACACGTCCATGCTAAGTGAATCATTTTGGGGCATTATACATTTTCTGCGTATAGGCCTAATAAATAGTCCCTGCCTTCGCGTGTTATATCATTGTGGTGATTGCGATCTTTAGGCCTTTAATAGGTATCATTTAAAGCACATGATATCAACTAAACCAATAGCACCATTATTCTGGTCAAAGCAAAGAACTGTATAATGGCCTTGCATTGGGACATACTTCAACAAAATGTCACAAACGTTTAAATTCACATTTTAAAGACGCAGCTGAAGCCGTTAAGCATCTTACCTAGTGGAGTCTATGGCACAATTTAAAACTCAGCCCCTCTGTGTTTCCTTCTCCGGCGTCCCCTTAACTGTAATCTAGCCGTGGTAAGTAACTACACAGAAACATACAATAAGATCCCGATACTCTGCAAATGCCACTGATTACAGTCGGATGATCGCTCTGGGTCTTATCTGATTTTAGCATAATCAGCGTTTTTCCCTTCACACCAATACTGCTTTTCCTTTGTAGAACCCTTTCCACTACCTTCATTGGTAGTTTACGTGAATAGCATGCTGATACAATAGTGTGTTCTGGGGACACGTGATCCACCTAGCCAATCAGGCGCCGTTAGACAAAGCCCTTTTACTCCATTGTTATCTCACTCTCCAAGCAGATGTTTCTCCCCCCTCCCCGTTCGTCTTCTAAGGGTATTTTACTGTGTCTATTGTTAATCAGAGTGAAAAGGGATATTTTATGCATAGTTTTCCAGGGATGTTGACATTCGTTATACAGTTTGAGGAAGTGATTGGGCTTCTAGATAAGTGGCGAGTTCTAGTAAATTGCCCCCTGTCCACATTAAAGAAACGAGCTGCAACTGAAGTATATCTGTAATGAGCCCGGGGAAAGTGAATACTTACGGTTGTAAGTACAAAATTACTTTGAAAATTACACATTTAACTCAATCAATATGACGAAGGCACGTTCATGTACCAAGTCTCAATTGTTAAGCTCTGTCAAAATGGTTTCCATAGCACAGACTACACATATATCATTTTGAAGATAAACATCACAAGTAGACTATCATCACTGTATCGCTGTATGTAAGTATCACACTTTAGAAGACCATGTTATGAGTATCAAATTCAACCAATTCCATGTCAAGGTTCCAAGGATATAAGCTTGGTTTTAGATTTAGAGACTACATGGAAGTGCTTGCACGTGCGAGTTAAAAGGATGTGAGAGGGGTCCTCACAGTGTGTGCACTGCGAAAAGAAAGAAATACCACGCCAAAGCTTACTTTAATGTTAATAAAATCTAGATGGCACACGACGATCCATATTTCTACATCCTAGGTTTGACCCTGTAATAGAAATCACAGTGCATATGAGGATACTGTTTATTCTTAGATTGGGACATTCTTCATCTACACAGCTTACCTGCTTACATCTATATACAAGACTTTCAGTGTGACGCTATTCCAATCGAGTAGCATTGCATAGTGTGACTGGGCCCTAAATCACGCATATGTACATCACACAGATCTCGTAGCCATCAGTTGCCATGCCATCTGTCTGGAGTAGGTGGCGCCACCGTCTCCTCCTGGGTCTGGGGTTAGGCAGGGTACCGGAAGACACTGGTTGGCATGGCGACAGTCAGGAGGGCGGGAGGTAAAGTGAACACCGAGTTTTTATGGTATACACGCTTTGCACTCACGTTATTTTGACCCTTAATGAATCCAATACCTTCCAGTGTAGGGCCATTAGATCTTACATTTGCAATTCTTTTTCCACTGAAATCAACATAAGATATGCGCTTCATGACAGACCGTGCAATTCCAGGATTGTAATTCTCATAGACATATTTTGTGGTCTGGGAAGGTAGCCTAGATTGAATAGGCCCCCCTTTCCCATTTGGCAGTTTAAGCCATGGGTCCTACTTTATAGACCTATTCACAGCTGTCCATTAAAATTGATAAGGATACATCCTGAAAAGGGGTACACTTGTCATGCAGCTGACTAAAAACCCATGCCGGTACAATCAGATACAATGTCCAGGCCCCTGACGCTACCTGTACAAGGTGGAGACACGGAATGCCGACCTGCCGACTGACTATAGGCCTTTAAGCCCGGCTCCCCATAGGCCTCCAGTAGGTTGTACTGGAGGCCCGCAGTCATGTATTCAGGTGCAGGAGACAAGCACATTCATCGTTTGACCCTGCGGCCCCCGACCGCGGCGAAACACTGCCGAGTCAAAGAGGGAACGCCTATTGCCTGCACCGCCCAGCCAATTCTCGACGGTCCGGCTTATTGACTGTCCAGCCACTGGATTTAATCAGCTTTAAACCTAGTTAGGAAGTCATAAATATGCCTGGGGTTAGGGGCATGCAGTAACTCCGTAGTGGCTAGAAGGCTAGAGAGAGTCTAAGGTAGATGAATACTGATGAATGGGCCTGATAATCTTAATACACAATATGCTCAGAATACAATTTTGCCTGCACTTAAACATGATTTTAGGTTCATCCTGTACATTAGGTATTTAGGTATTTCCTGATTTATTATAGTGACTTTCAATGAGCATAATTATGAGATGTCGTATGAACTTGTTTGAAAGGACATTGCCTTCTGATTACTATACTATATAACTACTAGAGTGGAATTCTCAACCATAAGATAATCAAGTCATCTAAAATGATACTCGGGATCCTTTTAGAATGGAATACCAAAGACGCTAACAAAATATTATCATCAGATGGAAAAATGGAAACCTAAAAAGGAGGATACCTGTTGATTTCCTCTTAGAATTCAAAGATGGTAATTGGAGACTTTGGTTGGAGGCCTATTCATATTCGGAATAAAGGCTTACGAATAGTACAATTAAGTACTTTCTGAAGTTCGCATTAATGTAATGGAAACTTTAAATTTTCCATAGGCCCTATTTAACATTTGCGGACAACCTTTATAACTTCATTTCCATTTGTTACCTGTTGAATCAGTGTTTTACCTGTATTTTTGCCCTTCCTTAGAGCGTCTTAAGCACTTGTCACAAAAGCTCGGCAGGCTTTTGCCGGATATGTTTTTCCTTTAGAATCCCAAGACAGCTTTCTCATGAAGCCGAACCCTGACATTTCATCCATTTCCCCTGATAGCCAGATAGGAAGCTCGCACCATTTATTTTGTCAAGCAGTGTCAGTTTCAAACCGCCTGTCTCTTTCGTTAACTCCACTTAATTCGCTATTAATATGACACATCTATTTTGCACGTATTCCGCCTGACATTGAAATTGGGCTATTTGCATCATGCAGCCTCTTAGACTGAATGACAAGTATCAAAATGAACAATTCACACAATATCAACGTCATGTTTAAGACGAACAGATCTTTCCTGCTTCGTAACATGTTTTCCCGTCCTGAGATAGAAATTACTGCTATCGATCTCATGTCTAAATAAGTGCAACTAGTTCTTTGTATTGTATTCGTCAATCTTATGTAATATGATATTAATATTTTGCAAAATATTACAAGAATGATACGCAAAGTGCTACCTTTTCTCATCTGTTGTCAAGAAAAGGCAGTTTTTACCATTTCCAAAATCTACGTGCAGCTTGAACAGTAATTCCTAGCTATATAGAAAGGGGCACGGGTACGTTGAATCAGGCTGGCCATATCAACTGGTGTAGGCCAAGTGGTTTGTTTGAGATCTGCCGAGACAGAAAGAAAATAAAAGATTCTTTAATTACCTAAAGTGGCTACATGTTATATCGATTCAAACTTCACAAGATGTTCCCATTTAAATCTGTAATCAATCATTATCAAAATTTCATTTTGGGAGACCCATAAGTGGTATAGAAAATGCTAAAAGCACCTATGTCTCATCCAGACCCAGACCCTTCCCTACCTGTTCAAACTACCCCTTTCCCTCCCCAAGTGCATTCCCGCCGGCCCAGTTACTTGCCCTGCAGCCCCGGAACATTTACTCCAGCCGACCCGTCCACACAGTGGGACCTATGTGGCCAATTACCCCAGCATTAAGCGCACAATTTGCCCCGCCCTGGAGACAAACACCTATCGATCCCTTAAGGTGTTAACGGTTGAAGCCGGGGCTTGGTAATGGACTTATCTGAGATAAAGGTGTAACGCCCTGCTGGTTGGCCGCTGCTAGCTAATTCAGACCGGTCTGAAAGAGCCCGGGACCTGGGGAAATGTACCACAGACCGGGCCCCCAAGGCATACTGTAGTCAGGGGCTGAGCGTGGGGCTTGGTCGGAGTTTAGTAAAACAGTAATTGTTGCAGTCTGGTATTTAAAACGCTACCAATACTGATGCTATTCTATTCTACTAAAGTAGACAGGACGGAACTTCAGGGAGAGTTACGGCTATAGTGCACTTTGCATTGTCAGCATGTAACCAAAACTCAAAATGTGTTTTTTTCTGTGCCCAACGGAAACCATTCACGTTTTGTTATAAAAAACACATTGAAGATGCACTATTGCGCTTTGCGTTTTCATCTGTTTGTGTTGGTATACAAACTGAGGAATTCAACATGAATCACTCGTGTTGTTTTCTGATTAACATAGTTAATGTTACGATAACTTGAACCCTGAATAATGTGAATCCTGAACTCGACGCCGGCGCAAATCTCAAAGCAATTAGTTTTTCCAATGTTACATCTTGTGGTGTGATCAACAAGCACAAATCGTTTTGGTCAAAGAGTCCAAGGAAGCTAACGCAAGTCTCCCCCCCCCCCCGCCACAACATAAAATGCAAACAACAATGAGGGTTCAGGATCCAATCATGTATTTCCCTGCTGTACCGAGATCATTCGAAATATATACGGAGAAGATGGCCGAGTAAAAAGGAATGGACCCTAGGGTAATTTGTAATCAATTTCCCTTTACTTACTCCCTTATCATCGCTGCTGACACCCTAGTGAGAGAAATAGTTTGGAAAAGAAGAGAGGAAAATGAATGAGAAGGATCATGATATCCCTGTGGGTCACCACAGACCTCCAATAGGCACCCTAGAACTCTTGTCGATAGTGTGCATGTCAGCACAAACAAGGAGTCTTGGACATGGGCCACTAATCACATTAAAAACTTCCCCCAGCCAAAATGACCTCTAAGCACTTACTGTTTTCTTATAGTTTTGATCCCTCAGTGTCCCTGGCCAACTTTTTCTAACAATCTATTAAGTAATGCATGTTTCTCATACAACCTTTACATTATGTCCACGTAATGTATACAGGCATGAAGCAATTGTTCATATCTAATATACCAGCTCTTTTAATGTGTATGTTCAAAGCTTAATATAGATATAGAAGGCACATTGAATCTTCCTTGGCCTAGATCTTGGACATAGGCCACTGATTGCATTAAAAGCCTTCCCTCAGCCAAAATGACCCTTAAGCACTTGCTGTTTCTGCATAGTTGTATAGCCAGATACTGGCTCCTCTCATGTGTATATTCAAAACTGTTTATACACATAGAAGGCACATCGGATCTTCCTTGGACCAAATTTAAACGACATGTTACCATCATATAACAAGAAAAAAATATGTTGCCTCTACTTCCTTATCAAGTACCAGCAGAGTATGTAAGACTATGTTCGGAGACGCTCATCATGAATTGGAATTAGACTTTTGACTCTGACCTTCTGATGAATTTTCACCACCCACGGCATTAGACCACCAAACCACGTTCTAATCTCGTTTCCGGCGAGGGTTGACGAGATGAGACTGCGAGATTAAGGCCTTATCTGACCATCAGCCTCGTTCTCGTTTGTCGGCGCCAGCCATCATGGCGGCAATGCCACTTCGAGGCTGCTGACGAATAGGGCGGAACCGGAAATGACTCCGCTGGGGGGAATATTTCATTTTCCGTCTTTTTAGGGTGGACTTTGCTGATTCCATTCTTCAAAATGGCGAATTGGTCGGGGTTTACAGGTCGTCTGTCCCTAGTAAACTGAGGGCTCTCTGTGAGGTAGGCCTGCTCCATCGCTCACTTTGAATATATCGAAATACCACTGTCACTCAGTTCTCAATTCATTTTACATGTCAATGGTTTTTGTTTGTTCACGAGTCTGTGTTGCTAGTCTATTTCAGGATTTCCACCTGTAGTCTCTCACTATATTTAAAGATTCTTTTGAGTTCAAAGGCTTAAATTAACATGTCGAAATTCTAAATAAAGAGGAAAAGTGGCCTACTTTGTTGCTGATCTTAGGAGTCTGCCTCCCAAATTGGGAACAATTCCGAGACGGAGTGGTACAGGCCACCTGGTGGTCGTTTTTAGAACGTCGGGAAGAGGGCCATTCCTCACGGCGGCCAAGAACCCTTTTTATCGCCCAGTTCAAGTCTAATTCCCGGCCCTGCCCATTACCAGACATTAATTAAAAGGTGCGCAGTCCGTCTGGGGAAGTGATCATTTAGGTGCTCCATTTGCACTCCCTGTCCAATGGTTCTGCTTCTTTGGAATACAGATTTGTGGCTCTAAACAAACCGAAAGGGTTACATTTAGGTCACAGACCCTGATAACATACATGTGCGTAAAAAAAAGAAGTATATACTTTGATATCTTCTCCAATTCAAGAGAAAAGTGTAAAATGACAAAAGTTGAGGCAGATCAAAGCTATCAAGCAAAACCAACACCAACCCATTCACATTCCGCGAAAAATTGAAGAAAAACTAACAAGAATCACCCCTAATAACTTAATGACTATAAACGTTGAGTATAACAATCCTCGCATTCTCACTTTCAATCAGGGTGGTTGTGAAATTGTATAACGGTAACTAACACCCTGAGGCCATGAATTACTGATAAAAAGGCCATTTTTTACTAGACGGAGATGAACCAATTACGGACAGAGAAGCTTTCAGATGATGCTGAAATTTGCTAATCTATAATTTTAATCAGGAATTAATCTGATTGCTTGGCGCAAAGGGTTGGTAGTTCATTTTCTGGGACACGCCAGCGTGACATAAATTCTACATTTAATTCAGCGTCAGAGAATATCAATGGTAATGGCACAATCGGTCAGATTTCAGGGTCGGACAAACACTGTATGAGAACTAGCCGAACCTAAGACCAATATTAGACACCCGAATATATTTCACATACATGAATAAGAATTATGTGTACGGGGTAAGCTCAGTAGTATTAAAAAATGTTGATAGGTATACAAATAAAATCTGGTGATTATTTCTATTTAAATAGCCCCGACAAATATATATTTAGCCGTCAATTAACACAACCATCAAAACAGAATAGGTCTAGATATACCTCCCCATGGTCCTAGGTTAACTGAGGTAAACGATGATTTGGTCGTAATCCGATTCTTATATAGTCATTATGATATAAAAGGTAGACAGTGACTAAACCTCAAGCATTTACCTGACTCTCGAAGGGCGGGACCCAAAACACTGTATTAACTGATTGTCAGTGTGCCAATACAAATTGCATAATTATATATATAGGCCTAATTATACTATAGATATTTTTCAGATTAGGTATCTGATATTGAAAACAAAACTAAAGGTTGAATTCAACTTTTTATATTACCCTGCTATATATGTAACCTCACATCAAGCCTATCATGTACTGTTAACGACGTTTTTGGAATAAATAACAAAGCCTCTAACAAAGCCTCTGACGTCCCCTTTTATATGGAAAATACCGTTAAAGGGGACGGGTACGGTGGATTTGTGCACTAGGGCGTCGACCTGATAAAGGGTTATGTGGCCTTATATAATAGCTGCCCGTTATCTGGATGTCCACAGAACAGGGTAAAACAATGATAATTGTGAATACAATTCCTTATCAAAGAATTCATGATTTTGAAGAAAACAGGGGGAAATATAGGGAATTTAGACTCACACACCTTGTGCAAAAATCTTCCATTTCAGTTTTTGCGTAAATATCATGCATCATAAATTGTTGGTATTATTATACTTGAACTCAACAATAGTATGATCAGAGTAACAGGGAAAATTTGTTCCTGGACAAAGACAATTTCGGGGAAACGTAATCTGAAAATGAACTTTGGCGGTCACCCTAAGTAATTAAGCTACCCCAGATAGGTATAGGAGAAACACGCGTATCCTTACAAGGTGCATCCTTAGCCCCATCACGTCGAGCCCAACTAACTAGCGGAGACAGGTAGTCTGGTATTAGTAGTTTATATAAAGTAGTCCACCACCCGGTGGACCCCTGGGAAGGAGCTGCTTCACGCGCCAATGACTCGCATCGCTTTTTACAGCTAAACTTTCCTCGGCGTTTCATAATTCACGGGGAGCACTTTGATTCGTTGTCTGGATAGTAGGTGTCTTTTTTTTCTTACAAGACTAGACTGGTTATAAGGATTCAGGAATTGATTGTTTCATCAGATGTGAGAACAACAATTGCATAATATCGATCACTTTAAGTTACAGGCACACTTTTGTTTTATACAATTAACTGCAATTAAGGCTGGATTTCATGTGTTTCAAAGTTTCATTTTGTTTTAAGTTTCCATATGAGATTATGGAACGTTTATATGGCACACGAAAAATGACACAATATTCAGACAGCTTAGGCACAATCTTTGTCTTTCCCACTAAAAGACAAATCTTAACAACGTACATCCTTGCCATAACAGCATGCTCAATAACCTTAAGCGTTTATAAAAAGCACCTTTCTTCAGTTCAATGGCCTTCCCGTGCTATAATGAACCCAGACATACATGCACAACTCAGACGCAAACATGGTTATCAATAGTCGTCGCTATAGAGTCTGACAGGTAACATTTTGACATGGACATGGGTCTACCCTATAACTTAATTAAAGGTGAGTAGTGCATTACCATTAGCAGATTCCGACTATTTAACCCAAGTTTATAGATTGACAGTTATTCAGGTTACACTGGGAGATAATTATCTGTTATGACAGACTGATTAATTAAGAGCAGCAATGTGTGAAGGGTAAAAGGCTACAAATAATAGGTGATCCTGTGAATGAACAGTATGTGGCTTACGTAACTCTCTTTACCTCTGTGTAATGGTATGTAATTCGGTATATACCAGCACGTGTACATCAGCAGGCATACTTCTCACAGCATATTGGTTTGTTTTAACAACCATTTGGGGCATTTATTGCAGGAACCGTCACGTTCAGCAACGTCACGTGAACCAAAAGCTGGCTACAAAACACTTATAATAACGCACTTGACCAAGTTCTGGAAGATCCAGATCACTCAAAAAGAAAGGGAAAACAATTCTACCCCCCACTTTCTCTGCCAAGTGGTTGGCTATAATTTTCACTCAATCTTTTCAATCGATCCCCCTCGCAGTTCGACGTAAGTTAGATAGAAAAGGTGTGCCAGGAAAACAGTGGTCTGAGCCGATCAACACCCACCATTATCCGAGTGCAGCCATTCGGACCGACGATTATCTACCTCCAACACCCTACACGAGCCCCTCCAGGGGGCCAGTTGCTACACACTTTTTGCGTGAATGGTATCGTTAGTTACTCCAAAGGTGATGGTTACCTATAGCCCGAGCCAGACCCTCCTCCCCACTCAAAGCTCATTGAAGGCAGGGCCATAGAAATATTTCATGTGCTGGTGGTTCTTGGCTGTAGGCTATAGTCAGACCACATGCCATCCCCCGTCCTCCCGTCTTAATGACACCACTGGGAGGTGTGTCAACGTAATCGCCAATAACGCTCAGACATAATGAATGCCTATTGATTTTACCTATTGTAGACGTACACTTTTTAACCCCAATTCGTTTCACTGTTCACGCAACGTCTTCTGATTGCTGTCATGAGCATGAAGTGATCTTGTCGAATAAAACTCCTATATGCCTTCAAGCTACAAACAGAAACATACTTACATTCACTGTAAAAGGAAAATGTGTATTTTTAGCGATTTAATTGATAACTGGTATAATGACAACATCACACGACACTTCTTTTTTACAGTGCTCGTAAGTCCTTTACTCACAAATCAAAATACCTATCAGTTGGATAGGTCGGGTAAATGAGATAGTAACTATTGTGAAGAAGATCTCATACATCTCCTACAAAAGAAAAAAAAAGTAGGACATGGCATTGTGTAAGAGCTAAAGTTTGTAATCATGTAAGTATGAATAGGCAGTCTTAAGCTGAGAGGTGTTCCAATTGAAAGTGAAAGGGTTCCGAATAAGTTGGACATTTAAAAAATTCTTCATATAATTTCGTTTCTTTTGGAAAATTAGGAAGGGTTTCTGGGGTCTGAAACGTCCACTAGCTTCACTTCTTTAGCATTTAATTCTGACACCAGTGTCAATAAAACTGCTCTTCTGTTATTTATTTCGTTCATGTCATCATAAGGTTTGACATGAAGTACTTGATTAAGGATATGGAAGTAAATTAAGGTTTATGTTAGATTTAGACCAATATTAACACCATTAAAGAATATTTTACCAATAACAGGAAATGGCACAGAATCTTAATACATATTAAAATGGTCAGAACGATAATTGCTGATAGATAATGTTAATGCGTTAGCTAGACTTTAGATCATGACAGATCTAATGTGTCTATTTTAATACCGATCGATAGGACACCGAACTGTCATGGATCTCTGCTGAGTCTTGTCTAGACGGAATGTGTGAAAGGCTTTACAAAGTCAGTGTAGACGTTACACCATCTGCTACCCGGTCCTTGTCTCCGCCACACAATAACACGAGGTGGCATATTGACTGCAGTATTCATACCCTCAGCTGTGAGTAACCCATCACGCGCTGTCCCAGTGTGTTTATAATAACAAAATCTATACCATAGGTATAGACGTGCCACACATGATAACGAGATACTCATAATTTGTCCATGATGGGTTTTGATTAAGAATCACACAAAAATTGCGATGTGAGAAGAAAAAGCAATTTAGTTCACAAGGTAACATGATTTTGTAAACTTATCGCGCAATGAAAGTTCTCCATACCATGCCAGAATCATTCCAATTGAGATGGGAAATCATAGAAAGCAGGGGAAAAGCACACAGGGGTGTCGTTAGCAATAAGAGGTGTGGTATTCCTATTAGTAGTCCTTTCAGTATCTGGAGCCCATTCAGTGAACTCGGGGAGGAGGAAGGGGAAGCATGGAAGGCCGCATTGGTGAGGTAGGGTTACTTCTATCCGTACTGAAGGGGCTACACCAACCGGATAAGGAGAGCTGGACTCTATGGCAATACAGTCTTGTATTGTGCGGCCAATACCGCAATCCATACAGCAGGCAAACATCAATATCATTCATGGTATAATATCATTTTTTCCATTCTAGCGTACAGTTACACAGTTTACCCGAAAGCACTCTCATGAAAACTCTGATAGTTGTGGCAATTAGATAGATGTCTCGTTTCTAGGCTTTTTCCACGAATGTCGAAATGGTGGCTGAATAGCATGGGAAGTTGGTCATTCAGGTGATGAGTACTGGCTTTCCTTAATGAGGAGGTGTTTTCTGAACCCCTTGTAGTCTGTCCAACCCGGCTGTTATTATTAAAGCCGTGCCCAGGTAGCTTCAAGAAGTTTTCTCTGGTTATTTAGTGTTATATCGTAAAAAGAAAGGGAGAATCACACTATAGTACTCATGACAAGGCTATGGAGTTGTGATATAGTAATTGTTCTCAATTACAATCAATAATGTTACATTAATTCATGATAGCTTTACTTGGTTAGACTTACAGTGGTATCATAACCGACTTACCCCTCATGACGGCCGCCCCAATATACGTTAACTTTTCCATGGATCACAGGAACCTCTATAAATACTAGACTCTACATCCATGGCAATACCAGACATGCAGAAAATGGCATGCAAAGGGTTTTAAGTGATTCTTTTTATACAAAAAAAGATATGGTACCATATCATTATTCAATGCCTCTAATTGTACTACTTCAATGTTTAATTGGCCACTTAAGCCTGACATCACGGAAAGATTAAATCTCAATTCTTTTTCATTGATCTTGTTGTCGACCCCCAGTGAGATATCTCCTGAAACATATGAGAGACTCGAAATAGAAGCACTTTTCTATTTTAAAATGTCCAATCATGATATCAAGCCCAATATCATGTTTGCAGGCCACGAGATGCAAAGCCATTGATTCTGGAAAACTTGATAAACTAGTATATTATCCTGACTGAATATCATTATCTTGTCGCAGACTTAAGTTTGAAGCTGATCATTTTTTACAGTATTTTACAATATTTACAGTAAAATATAATATACTATACACAGAAAATGCTTTCAGGTGCGAACATATAGTAGATCATGTATGAGCGACGGCATACATACCATAGACAACTTCCATCCTATCAAAGATATTGATTAAGTGATGTTGCATGAAATCGTACACTTTAACTATATATACGTCACATGCACCAAACATCTATTGCTGTATACTACTTACATATATTTCACCTTGTCGCATTATATGTACAAACAAGTGCATCCATGCAATAGTGTCTTGTATATAGTGGTATCGTTTCACGCAACATGTATCCGGCGCCCCTCGGCCCTCGGCCCAGGCCTACCCCTTTTCTTTATTGCAAAACTACAGACTTTTCTCAATATTTTTTTTTGTTAACACATGCTCCAGCATTCAACAACACGTCGGTTGACAATGTGCCAGAATGTACAACAAGGCTAACAGTATTTTATACTTGCACATTTTTTACCACTCTGAGTTGTTTTCACTTGCAGATTCAATATTTAAGGACGTCCATGCAGAGCTTATGTCACGGTGTCTTTGTTTTGTTGGCGTATTTATTCATGGAGTAGTCCTATTGTGAACAAAACAAAGACAGCGTCTATATGTTGCTAGGTTGCCGTATGCACATGGCACACCGGCTATTGAAGACCGGTTTTTGAAATAGACTGTTTCGGTATCCATCATCATGAATTCCTGCTCAGGCTGAACATTGACAGACAGATCAATTGTTTATTGGCAGATATTGTGAAGTGGGGCTGGCAGGCTGGTCAATGTATCGCCTCCCGGCGTTAGGGAGAGATGTGGATACAGGAACAGGGGGGCTGTATTCACCAGGTGACCCATGGAATAACATTCCATTGTCTGTGCATCATTGAACAGACAAAACTTCTGCTAATCTTGTTTAATCAGAGGACAATGTACTGTAATACCATGTGATATTTAGAGCTGATTTAGGAAGGTCAATTTGTCTATTAGCAATGGTTGGTCTGTGACATTGAATGGTTATGAATGAAAGGGATGACGTTCAGTCCTAAATTGTTAACTAAGAAATACGAAATGTAGCGCCTTAGATGAAGGATCTTCTCCTTCATTCTTAAGCTTGTTTTCGAACTGTGCGCTTTGTAGTCTATGAATGTATTGGTCCTTCCGCTAATAATTTCTCATATATTTTGAGGTGTTGTAAGTGATATTTCTATTCAATATCAAATGCAATATGGCCGACCATAAGACAACCTGGTGGTAATACCATTGAAAACTATAAACTCCACGATGTATTCTAACGGTATACATTATGGACAACAACAAGAACAGAACATAATCGCTAGGGAGGATGGGGGTTAAGGGAAGAGCAGGTTAGTCCTTTCATCAATTATCGCCCACACCATGTAAAAGGCGGAGCGCTGACCGGTGCTAGTCTATGCTAACCTCTGGGGAGAGGTAGGGCTTGTAGGCGAGCTGAAAGGGATGAGATGGCAGAAGAGGGAGTGTTTGGCTAAAAATGAGGTAATATACGAAAGGTCGACGGAGAATTTCAGCGCAAAGAGCCCATACACCATACTCCATTGGGTTAGAGGCGCGTAAATCCAGGCGAGAGCGCATGCACCAAAGTGACTACTGGCTTGCGCATGCACACCGCTGCAGGGTTCATGCGCCTCCCTCTGTCACTTGCGATTAGCCTAATAAGGCCCTTTCTGAGCCACTCAGAGACCGTTCGTTCAGAAGCCCCACTGAAACAATTGGATAATCGTTTGATTTGTTGCTTCCTTCGGGGCCGGGTTGGGCTGAGGCAATCCCTCCAGAGGGGTGCAGGAGCCCCTATGTAATGTCCGGGACCCTCCCTGAAGGGGCCAAAATAAGATAAAAGTGGTTCGCATAAAAATGATTTCTGTTGAAGGTGAAGATGTCAAAATTTAAATGTCGCGCCATGGAGCCTTCCTGAAAAGGTCATAAGTAGCCATTGGCATGCTGCAGCTGAATTCTACTCCCACACTCGCTGGGCCCCTGAAAGCATATACACCTACCATATTATCTCATTGTTTCTTGTCGTCAATTGCCACCAGGAAATATGGATAACTTACAACATAACAAATTAACTAAGAAAGAGTTATTAGGGACATCAAATTGACCACGTAGAGGTATGAATGATCATCAATGCTGTAACTTCCGAGGGTTCCTTTTCGTAAAACCTTATGAATCAAAAACTGTTTCCCCGCACCTATGGGACAACTACAGACAATATAAAAACGAATGCGACAAATCAAAATAAAAATGGGTCGACATTTAATCTTTGCACAGTTTGATTTGTTGGCTCTGTTCTTTCTTAAAATGAATAAAAAGGCGAACGATTATTTCGTAATTTCTTTTCTTAGAAATTATGCCAACCTTGCCCTGTGACTTTCACGTATAGGAACTTGATGGCTCAGTTATTCAGTTATAAAATAACGTGACCTTGAAAGTTTATCTGTTTATTGCAAGGGCGGATTCAGAATATCATAAAATATTGAGGTGGCTCTATTTAAGTGTTTGATAATGAAACTGTACCAAAACAGTTTTTTCAACGGGTCAAGACGCTCGGCGCTGCCTATACACGCCACGTCGCCTCAATAAGTGCCACTATTTACGCGACAACCAATCGCGTGAATTCACTTCATGAGCCTCAGCGACAACCCAAGTAGTATAAGGTAATGGGAATTTGAAGCTGGTATGACTTTTGTCATCTACATAGTTCGCAATACACGATGTCGTGTATAAAACCGGTTCAGTCAAGGCGCCCTGTGTCCACCACTATTGTTGTAGACGTTATTTTGGGAATAGCGCCTTCCGTATAGTGTGGTTGCATGCCAATTATCTATAATTATGCTAATGTCATACTTTGTTGTAACCATCATGAACATACTCCTGGGACCCTCTCTACAAAGATGAGTCAATTAATACATTATAACATGTCCCTATAGGCCTAGATGGAACTAAGACCATCATACCGAAATAAAACCTGTGCCTATAAAAGAAAAGACATGTGCGTAAAATAATCACAATAGAGGATGTAAAGGTTGTCCACCCCTAAGATTAGAAGGCTAGATGATGCCGACTGACTGACCTGTTGGGATCTGGGTGTCAACTTCTGAGTGTCAGTATCACACAGGCTGACTTCACTGTTACCTAACAAATTAGTTGACAGCCGAGGTGTGGGTGGGCTCAGGTAATACGGTATCAGCATAAGCACATGGTGCATAATTTACACACTCATGGTTACGTAGGTCCCCTGTGCTACGACTTGTAATGATACCTACCATGGTATAGCTAATGAAGTTATTGGTAATCATATACAGAAGGGTGCACTGATGTAGGCCTATTTAACATTTATCTAATCAAGGGCGGGCGCCGCCCCCCCCCCCACACACCTATTTTCGGCCTCGAATTAATTGTGTCAATGTAAAATTTTCCGACCCGGAAGATCTGGTAGAAATAACACCTTTGAAAATCTCTGGATCCGTCCCTGTGGCGCTGCCAATAATTCGTAACTAACACAACAGCATAAGTCACATCCCAATAACACTAGATCATCTGATCATGTAATGTTATGTGGTAGTTCATTGACATGCAGTCATAAGTGTGTTAATATGTGGTAGTTCATATACATGCAGTCATAAGTGTGCAGGTATTTGCGGACCTATATACCAGGATAATAGGGAATACCACAAACCTGATGACATCACAGCGTGGCTATGTATGTCTAAAATTACGCTTGGCTGTCTTAATGATGTCATCAAACGTTCACAACAAGTGCTAGTCTATTCATGAAGATACCTCTGATGTTAGTTGAAGTGTTGGTGACGTCACAAAGTGTGGTGCCATCATAGCTCGTCTGATGACGTCACACCACGTCACGTGAGGGTGATGCACCCTTGATCATGGAGTTAATGCGATTTTCTGATCCTGTTAACCAAATACCTCCCCCATCCAACGACCTCCCTCATTTCAATGAGTTAGGACAATTCCATCGTACAAGAAACAACGTTACACATTTAGTAATATTAATATCGTTACCTAGCTTACACATCATACAATTTGTAATACAGTATATAGGCCTAATACGACCTAAAATAAACGTGAAATTTGATATTGATCAACTTTGGTTAGGCCTAATTCTGCTTTGCTGAAGAGTCCATGTTGCACAGTACAGTGTACTTTGCGCCAATGTTAGTCCAGCGTAATAAATTAAAGGATTACAAAACAAATACATCCTTCTTCCTTTGTAATGAAAATATATAACAGTTAATCTTTAATCGGCAGGTTTCAAATACTTTGACGATGCCGAACAACCTTTGATATACATCGGACCTTTCAGTAACTCAAGCAAAAAGATGCATGTTGTGAATATCATAAATAAACCATCCGAACTTCGTGGCCCTCCCACTCCCCCAGGTACTGACATGCTCTGAAATTAGCGGTGATAACCTATTTACTTGTGGAGTAGCTGTTATCGTTTCATAGCCTTAAATGTCAAGCGATCAACCATGGTAAGAGAGGGCATCTATGGATACCAAGGGTTGCTTTAGATGGTGCAGAATTGTTCGAAATATGAATAGAAATATAACTGTTTCAAATAAATAATAGTGCCAGTTTGGGGGTTGAACGTAGGATTAAAACGTTTACATTGTTTGATTTCGTTGATTTACTTTTCCCTACTGTACCTCGGAAACTATGTGAAAAGGAAAACCTAACCTCAAACTACTCTTCTTCAATAATTTTATCGATAATGGCCTTCGGAGGTATACATGCCCTTGAATAGCTACCCGAGAGAGGGGTCGTATTCTTTTAAAGGGCATTCGGCGTTACCTGCCAATATCTAGAGGAAATTGGTAACTTATGAATATACAGTAAACTCAGTTACTTTCAAACACTAAAATATATATAGTACTTGTGTCTTGGAGCCATTTCAAATTTGCTTATTTTCTTTATGTACTTTGTGTTTATATGAGAGGCCAACGATGGCATCAAACTCACTTAACAGGCCTGTTGTACTATCTGTTTTCAGATATTATAGTCAACGCGTATGAATCACTGAACCAGTCTGTTGGTGTCATGATATGAGACTCTCAATTCCTAACGTCAAATTCAAGAAATGGCCATGTCCCCTGTTCTAGCTACTCTATCATATCTCTTCATAGTACACGGCCATTTGCAAATACTAGCACGGTCGTTATATATTTCTTTTGCTCATCTTTTGATACCAAAGCCATAAGTACCCTGTCTTTTGTGATAAACGGCCACGTCGATGAGTAGAATGTAGTGGTCTATGGCCCCCAATCCGCGCCTGCTATCCCCCTGCATCGTGTTGACTCTGCCTCCGGACCCCCGAGCCTTTAAGGACCTCTCCCCCTGGCCCGCGCCCCGAGCCCCCCGCCCCGCCCCCCGCCAATCCCCGCCCTGCCACTATTGGATTCGTCCCCCTCCGCGTGCAAAATAACTGTATTGAATGCAAAATAAGCAGTTTGCGGGGGATGGAGGGAGTCGGACTGGGGCACCAGGGTTACTTAGGCCGGGAAGCATGTATTTTTCATGGCCTGGAGTAAGCTGGGTTTGGGGCTTAGTGACTGACGGCGCCGGCCGGGCACGTGGCAGGCCGGGGCCAAGGCTGATTGATCCCGGCCCTTTGACGAGCGGGACGTGTGTTTTTAACACCAGGCACATCCGATTATTTTTATTCGCACGACTGGAGGCGGTGCAATAGATAGCGTAATTGCCCCCCTGAAAAAGGGAGGGATATCGATATAAAATGGCTCCGGGTGGCTGGATAAAAAGCCACCCACATATGGCCGATACTTTTAAGCTCATTGAGTAGCAAACAGGTGAAATTGAATACACACAGCTACTCTCGCCTTTTACAGTAAAGTCGGAATAGGCTAGGATTGGCCCACAGTTACAGAGGCCCCTAGTTCGATGCCAGATAAGCACCAATCAAGAACCAGAGAAGTGCGATGCTATCCTTATATCTCAGGGTTAATATATATCTATCTCTATTTAAAAGAAATCTGATCGGAAATATATTTAGTTAAAAAGACAGCTGAGTACAAATCTCTAAAGGCTCAAATTTGGCCCGTAAGTGCAGATGTTGCACAACTTCCGGTTAGCTTGTCTTCCCTGGGATCCTGCGGGCGGTACTCAGGCTCCCCTAGGTAAACGTTATTTCCACATTTTGCCTACTTGGCTATAGGAAACTTTATTGTATTCGACCCTTCGAGGTAATATTTAGGATCTAAAATATATATATATATATGTATATATATATATATAAATGTATATAAATGTGTACACATTATACACAAAGAGACTGTCACGGGTGAGGTTCAGGGTCTCACCAACTCCCGCCCCGCTCCAAATACGCTCATTTGGACAAGGTATCTATTATTTCAATAGCCATGTCCCTCTCATCTTCTAAGAACGCCCACCCACCAACCCACCATCCCATCCGCACTTATCTTCCCCCTTGACATCTGGATTGGATAGAGTACAAATTCCGCATGCAGGACCTCTGTATCAAATAGTTTGCCACTCGTGTGTTTCAGCGGGAACTAAATGGCATCGTCCAATCTTAGAGTATGATAATTATATTTCAGATAAATGTAATAGAATATGACACAATGTTTTTTGAAAGACGCCTTTGGGTTTTTATTGATACTTTATACGTATTCCACGTGCTAATTAAGATTCCCCAAGTTGTGTAATTTGTCAAATCCAAACCATGAATTACAAGAATGTTCCTCCATGAAGGCTTAAGTTTAACACGTATCATACTGTGATTACACATTCAAACTATGTAGACACCTGTTTGTTATCATGTTCTCTGGTTGTTTAATCCACGCTCTTACTTTATCTATCTATGTAACCTTGAGTGTTTATCTATTATAAAATCTCCTAAAAAAATAAAAGCTGACAGAAGAATACAGCCTTAACCCTTGCCTTTTCTCTGCGGCCTTCTTCCCCCCACAGCCAGCCTCCTACCGGCAGTCCCCGCGACAACAGGAAGCAGGGGGCCGCACTTCCGGTTTGATTTTCTTTAGGGCCCGGATGTCGACGTCTGTTAGGCATTGAGGGGGCCATTGATGCCGGGGGGAGGGGGGGGGGTCTTCTCTCCCTCAGTCCAATATAATAAATAGGCATATCATGTCGTTTATTGTTTGCATGTCAGATCTTGGATGGCCTTCATGTTGCATGTAAAACTCCAGAAATGTGTAATGTCACTCAATGATATTTCTACTTTCGTCATTAGGCTCCATTCCGTGCTTCGATACGAAGAAAATGTTTTGTTTCCGTGTTCAATTAAGGAGTCAAGGTCCCCCTTGGTGGATGTAGATGTCTGCTGTTGCTAATATGGAAAGGGGGATTGTCGTTGTGTGTCAGAGTAAGTTGGAAGCATGGGAGGTCTAGCTTGGAGAAGGGGTATGTTAATTACTTGATGCAGTATAAAGATCGTTGTTCCAATTACGATACTTTCTTAACGTTTAAGTTTTCTTTAGGCATTGCTCAAATGTCAAACAGAAGGAAGCTGACACTTACAAACATATTTCATGAATATTTATCATGAGTAACAGTCCTTAAGCTTCCTTACCCTATCTTGCCTTGCCCTGCCTTGCCCTGCCTTGCCCTGCCTTGCCCTGCCTTGCCCTGCCTTGCCCTGCCTTGCCCTGCCTTGCCCTCACCTGCCCTGCCATTTGCCACTATGTCCGGCCCTTCCCTATACTACCCTGATCTTCCTACCCTACCCTACCCTACCCTACTCTGTCCTGCTCTACCTCATCCCGCCTTGTCATGTGCTTTCCTGCTTGGTCCTGTCTTCTCCTGCCTGGTCCTGAATAACCTGTGCATCCCCATACCCCGTTCTTAGCTGCCCTGCCCCACCTCACTTTGCCCTATTCTGTCTCACCCTACTTTATCCTGCAACACTCCTTTACTTTCCTATCTTTTTCTACCTTAGCACGGCATTAATATCCTATCTTTCTACCCTGACCTACCCTGCGCTGGCCAGCTGTTCTCTGCAGCGATAACTTACTGCACCAGGCTAACATGAGATCAAATTTTAAAGGGTACAAATTGAGGTGTTGAGGTGCTCATTTTGCGAAACTCAACCTTTTTCTATTATCGTCCATTCATTTATGGAAAGGGGTCTCACGTCAAAAGACCTTAGAGGCTGAAACTGAAATGAAGAATCGGTCTTGCTTGATACCCGTGTTATTGTAATTAATATCGCCACATCTATCCCACCAGCATCCAAGCACATCTAGTACGTTTTGGAATTCATGTTTTCAGACTAGGACAGTTGCCAATCATTAACACTCCTTCTTGATTTATTTTAGCAAGAAATATTCGTTCTTTTATTTAGAGATTTAATGGCCGGCCCAGACATTGAATTTATTATTTACGCCTTCACATTCGGGCCTTGTACTACAAAGCCTTGGACAAGACTAATGGCGGCGTTGGCCTTTACATCCCTCAAAGTGAACCCAGCGTGCACGCGGCTAGGCCGACCCGCTGGCATTTTATTGTTTCTTCGTCTCGTGATCCCACAATAACCATTGGTTAATTGAATACCAATCAGCACCAATGTATTGTGAGACTGAGTGCACTTGGTAGTACTAATATGAGGGAAGGAGGAAGTGTTTGACAAAAAAATGTGCAGCACACAACCCTGTACTGTAGGAGTATAGTATACGGGCAGTGTGTTCCTATTCTTACTTACCGTAGTGGGAATAGTCAGATGATGTTACCATTCAATGTGCCCCTTCTAAATTGTAAAGGGAGGAAAATAGATATCAAATAATGGTCTACTAACATACGTGCATTATCCAGTAGCTGTGGGAACACTTACTTACCTTTATTAGCTCCATTTATTAGCTCACATCTGTACCATCTAACTGAAGCAACTGTCTCCACTATAAATAATAATAAAAGTATTACTGTAACTGAATTTCAAAACAACTAAGATGAAAATGATCTGTGGGATCTTTTGACATTTGAATTCTTCACAAATTGAAGAAAAGTAAGTACAGACTTCGAACAACCTTCAGTGTTATGTCATTGACAGAGCCAGTTACTTGTCGAAAACTGGTTCACGTACCTGTTGATAAACTGAATTAGAATGATAATCTATTATCAAACAAAGACCATGTCGATTATCTATTGAAATCTTGTCACAGAAAATCTCCGTATTTTTGTTTGATATTACCTAGCTAGTCACTTCCCCTAGTCATAGCAGCAATACCATACGTACACACACACGCACGTAATACCCACAAGCACTCCCATACGCACACACATACGCACGCACACAATAATATACATATGTTACTACCTACTCCGTACCTCCCATATACCCCAGTGCCCAACCACCCAAGCCGAGCTTTGCACATTTTGCCACGGGCTAATCGATATGCATTCTAAATTCAGGACGAGGCAACAGAAACGCTAGACATGCGATTGGCAATTCAATTGTGGTCATTAGATCGGTGCTCGATCTAACTCATGTAAAATGGATATTAACCAGCTGGATCTCGGATGCAAATTGACCGTGTATCTTCTACCTGATGCTATCTGCACCTGTATGGGTACCCTTCTCTGGGCCATACAATATTCAGATGGGATAGAAAAAGTAACATGTTTTTTACGTGCTCAATGCAACTAATATCCCTGAGGGAGGTTCCTTAATAACCTTTTTTGTGTTCATGATTATAAAGAATTTCCATTTCGTGTTTTCAAGAAAATAGATTGGCTTCCGATTAAGTCCCAACAAAGACCAATCTAGTTCCGGTCTACCTGGAGTGGGACCGTCATATAGGATACTTGTGCCACTGTCAGAGTAGTGCTGAAGATGTGTGGTTAAATTTATCCGAATAGATAAATGTCCAAGTTAAAGAGAGCTGAAGCATAGCTTCCTTCCGTTGTATACAGTTGTATACAGTTCATAATTTTGATCCTTAGCGGTCATGTGTCATATGGAAATAAGTATAGCATGACTGACTTTTCACATGCAAATGTTTTATTTCAATGAAAACAGTTATAACCTTTCAGATAACTGTACAACCTACTTTCACTAGATGACATAAAGTATAAACTGAGACTCAACTTCTGCCAAGTAAATGTTTACCGGGAATATATAAGTTTTGACTGTCTGCTTATTTTATAGCCCAAACGAAGTAGAGTAAAAATCTGATATGTACGATTTTGCAATATTTTATTCCACTTGATAAGCATCCTAGCAGTTTTGTATATACACACCATCACAAGATAACTATTTTAAAGTTTTAACAATTGAAGGGCAAGTGAACTATGGAGATGCCACCTGCAAAGAATGAATAATATATGTATTTATCAAAGAAAGGAAAACGCGATGATAACCAGTGTCGACCTTTAAAAACCACCTCCAATTAGGGAGTACCTTGATTTGATCTCTTGGGTATTCCACAGTGCTGGTTAATGCTATGTAAAACATACCCTTCTTTGTGGTATTGTGCTTTCTATTCAAGCTAATAACTCAACTACCCTAAAAACACACTGTTTTTACCGGCCGCCCTCAACCCAAAACGTCGATTCTCTAGACAGGAAGTCCCATATGATACTTCCGGATTGAGTGACGCCATCTTTGTTTGGAAAAGACTACACGGCCTGGGCCAGACCGCTACCTTGTGTTGGCTCACGTCGCTAAGCGTTGCTTAAAATACTAATGTAAATATAGATTATGTACTTCTATTCTTTTATTCTGATTTTGTACATTGAGTTGTTAACTATACCACTTGGTTTGCAATAACTTAGTTCTTGTAATTCTATCTTGGATAGAAGGCCTTAAGATATTTCGGGGGGAATTATTAATGAAATATCCAAAAGCATGCAGTGACGGATCAAGGAGTGGGTTGGTTGGGGATGTTGTGGTATGCATGTAGTCTATATAAGATAACACAGTATTTTCTCCTCATTTTATAGTTTGGGTCCTCTTCGGATACGGATTCCAGGAACATCCATGCTTCCGCATCTGGTGGCCCAAACGAGAATATCATTCTTATTTATAACACCTGCAGGTGTTGTACGTAAGACTAACTTAATTGCCATGTTGGACATGCTCAGCCTACATAAAGCATGGCCATGACCTGATGACTGGCCGGGTGTATTAGGGGTATCTGGTATGACCCGGGACTCGGGACGGTGCCCTGGGCGATAACTCGTGTAGGCCCTCAGAGATTGGGTCATGAGGGTATGGCGGGCAGGGAGGGGATGGGGTTCAGCACGTGCTTATGGCGTGCAATGGGTTTGTGTGCACTTAATGTTCTGCAGGAGTAGGTTGAACAAAATAGATGCAAGAGTTCCAGAATTGGGGTCAAAGCATTCACCATGTAATAGCAGATTACGCATTCCCGTGTATGTACTCAAGTCTATTATTGTTCTTGGAGCTCATGAATTCCCCCAAAGAGAGGGAATCCCCCCTGCCCTCCCCCCCAGCAAATATATCAACCTCATGCTTTTAAATAACACAGGGTTTTGCCAGCTACTTTTGTGTTCAAAATTTAAAAGAACCCCGTATCGATCTTTGTTCCAAATGGTACTTCAGACACGCTTGTTTAGCCCTTTAAAATAACCCCCACTGTTCTCTGCGTGTAAGCGGGTTGCTGGGTGGTGGTTGGGGTTGTTCTCGGACGTAGGAGGCTCAGCAGGGTTTAGCACCAGCAGGGCGGGCAGTGTCACCACCCGAGCCGTAATGAGAATGGATGGGGCATCAGGCCGGCTGAGCTGCTCGCATGTCGGCCTCACGTCCATCGCCCCGCCGTCTTAGGTCGATGGCCAGATTGACTCGTGACCTTCCACCCCCATAGACTACCCCCTTAGCACCTGACGTACTGCGGGCCGACACCATGACCGTCGGTCTGTTTACTGTGTGTGTGTGCTGCTCTCCTACTTGACCATTTTTATCCATATACATAAGAAAGATATTTGAATAACACTAAGCTAATTTACATAATTACCTAGGAATCAGGGCCACAAGTTGTACCAAATGTTTATGTATTATATAATATATTTTCTGACTGTTAGTAATGTCTGCAGCTCACTATTGTACCCCTTTATACATTCCATCTCGTTTTGCCTCCCTTGGTTTCATGGTGCATGGACCACTATGCATATTTCTCATTGCTAGTTATTTCCGAATCTCCTGTGGGGCAATCAGCTTCTTGTCATTTTTCACATTGATTCGTTCTCAACCTTGGAACAATTACAGGGGATTGCACGGGAATCTTTTTCCGCCATCTTTCAATAAGTCTATAAGTCGATTATTTCGGAGGCTTGTATTAACCCCGCTTGTGAGTTTATTACACGTACCTCAAGGCATACCCAATATAATAATTTCTGATCAATCATTGCATCTACTAGCATGGAAAATAAATAGCGTAGCTTGGAGCAACGAAAATCGAACTCGGGCCTCTTGCACACGGAGCCGGGATACGGAGCAAAGACCAGCCAACGCTCTATGTGTTGACTCAGTGAACATTTCATTTCAATTATAAAACATAATAAAAGGGAAACATATCAGATACCCATTACGGTTTTAATCTAAGACTCAGCGGGACGTTGGTTGCAATGAATGTGTGTACTCCTTTGGTCTTAAGAAATTGGCGGAAATGAAAGTGAAAAAAGAAGGGGTGTAGCGAGTAGTAGCATTGAAACGTCCGTTTCTCGCTATCAATTATCTTTGGTATACGGTTCATACATCTTATCATGCTGTATAGACTCTATCCTAGCAATGTGTATGTTCGTTTGTATTTGTATATACCTATAGGCCTACAATTTTCCTTCGTTATGAATCCCAGAATTAGGGTTGTTTCAGAAACAACCCTGTAAAATGCCTTAGAATCGTTTCGCTTTGACCATGTAGTATTAGGGGCACCCTATGGACCCATTATTTAACCCCTTATAATACCTCCTCAGAAGTACTCAGAAGAACCAGTGGCTGTACCCTCTGTTTGAAACTAATTATAGCATTTCAAAGGTTTCCCCATTCCTGCTGATTCCTGTATCCACCTCTGTTCCATGGATTCCTATTGAGAATGCTTACAACGGAACACTGTGTAGCGCCATGGCTTTTCGCTCTTCTACTTCCGCATTTCCGCTCTCCCGTTGATCGGCGCGATGTTGTGTTGGTGTTAGTTGGCCATACCCCCCTACGCCCCATACCTCCTCTCTGTCTGTAACCTTTTCAGGCCGCCCGGCCAATTGGATACTTTTCTTATACTACTCCGACAGGGAATGAAGTAGTATACAAAAAGTTGTCATTATGCCAGGCGAAAGATCTGCTGATTCAGGCATTTATCGTCAGCGTCAGGAGAACCAGGTGTCGACTGGTTAAATTCGAACAAAACTTTATGACAGTTCTCATGAGAAGTCTGTCTGATTGATTTGCAAGAAATATTAACAAAACTGGCAATTTTGTCAGGTGTTCTTATTCCTTGGTTAAGACATACTAACTAGTGCCACTTTTGATCTCTTCTGCAGTGTAAAGTGCAGATAAACACATTGAGGCTGACGTTCATACTGTCATCACCCAGTAGGGATCTCCAACACATGACCGAGTCCTGTTTCGGTCACATATCACTGTGAATCACGAATATATGTATGAGACAATGTCTTTAGATAGCGTCTGTGGTTCATCCTCAGACTCACAGTCAGTCATTAAAGCAACACCAAGCCTATATCGTAAGACACTTGAAAAATGTATCCTAATCAGCTTTCAAACGTGGCACTTAAGGATTAAAGTCAAGAAAACCTATCGAGAAGAACGGAATTTCTAGCACATTATCACTAGGAGAATATCATTAATTGTGATTTCTTAGAAGTAAAGGATAGTATTTTTCATGACATAAAGGCTTGTAATCGATGTTCCAAATCACTCTATGCTCGAGTACAGATGTCACTGACATGACCGACAATAAATATTATTCAGAGGAATTAGTGCAAAGGCTCCAGGGGGAAACAACCCCTAACATACACAACATTTGCACCTAAAACAATCTGTAGATGAAAACTCTATAAAGACTACGTTATCCCAGCATTACCCGAGAACTAAATAAACCGCAATCGCACGTTATGTCTGGCTAGTTGGTGGTCGTCGTTCTTCATTAATGCTATGTAGGTTTATGTTGGAGGCAACAATTAACTGTCGCCCGGCGCCCCATACTGTGTGCGCGTGCCACACAGCCTGCCCCTGTCGCTTCTTTTCGCCCCTTCCCCGTTAACCACCACCACTCCTTATTTTGTCTGAAAACTTAATCCGCGCCATTCTGTCGGCAAAAACAGCTCACAAAAGTGAACAGTTGCCGGCCGCTTTTTAGAAGTGTCGTACCCCGGACGGTGAGGCCAGGGGCTACAGAGGGTTTTACCACCAGGCACGAAGTGCAGCTCCATATTTCCAGGTTGCTTATGATATAGGCTGAGAAAGTTCCAGAACTTCTGTGGGCTGCCGAATACAGCATATAGAAAATAAGGTTACCACCGCACATGCTGTAAAGGTTTTTACTAGTGTAAGTAAACTAGACCTGTAGGATGCTGTTCCTCCTTATTGTGAGGTCTTTTGCATGTTATTAACTCCATCAAAAAGAGAAAGTAACTAATGTTTGCTTTAAAGCGGGTGCTCAGAGTCACTTAACTGGCCCTAAATATCATTATTAAACTTGGCTGAATGCATATTCACTAAACATATAATGTGTTATCATTCATAATTGTTTAAACCTGTCAAGGGGAACTTTTTAAACAGTTAATGTAAGAAAAACAAGAAAAAGATACTTTAGTACAGATTCATTGCCCCAGACAGTATTGATAATCTAAAATCCCAAAGTGTGGCTAGATTCTACTGTTGTGTGGGATATAGGGGTGAGATTTGTTAGTCACATGATCTACTATGCGGGCAGTCACATGATCTACCCGACATCCGGTGGCCGAATACGGTCCTAAGCGATGAGCGTATTAGAGACACTGAGAGCGATGCTGCAGGCTGAGAGGGGTGATGGCCGGTAGAATGGTGGGAACTGTAGGCCTGCGGTGTTCTGACCTTTTTCCCTTATGTAGGTGCCACTAAGTCCCATAGTCACATCAGAGTTATGTGACAGCACCATGCATGTCACCCCAGGGAAGAAATACCGAATGGACCATACCAGATTCCATACAAGTGAAAAAAGAGAAAGGAAATGGGGAAAACAATGTAAAAACAGTACAAAAATAACTGAAATAGGAAAAGTATAGAGTGGAGGGACCCCTCACATGGCTATTGTCAGCAGAAATTGGCCATAAAGCGGCCCTTAATAAGCTGCGGTATGGTCTACATTGCCCCAACCCCCATTATCGCCCACCTGCTCCCCGGACTTCCGCAGTGATACGGTGAGCTCGTACCGAATACACATGACTTTTACTGCCTTGGTCCACCACCGCGCCGACTTTAACATTCTCATGAAACGCCGTCGGCCTATGCCCTGAATATAGGCCTACGGTGGTTTTGGGAGGTTGAATGCTATATTCTAGTAAGGCGGTAATTAGTATGATTAGTTAAATCAGAGTACGAGGTGACTTAGGCCTATTGTAACAAAAGGAAACGTCATCTGATTGTTGGTATGGGATTGAGTATTTCCTTTGTTTTGACATTGGAATTGCCTTTCAGAAACTGACATTTTTCAAAATGATAACTATGAAATTATATATCCTGGGTGGTTGTCGTCTAAAATGTCCAGTTGAGCCCACATGTTCACCAATAGGTTACAAGCCAGTGACTTGGGTTATAGCCTTATAGCCGTCTTCTCCCTTAACAGATCATCCTAGCCTTGTATGGGAAAATGGTAACTCACAATTATTTCTACGATATTTTCATCTTTTCTTTTTCATATTAACATGTGAGATTTAGAAGAACCACCTCTAATGTGTTATGATAAGCCCATTTCCCTGGCCCCTATCATAGGCTGGATCAGGCGACTGTGCCTACTTCACTCAAACACATAAAGTCGGGATCCCCCGGGCTGCCGCAACTCCCGACAAAAGCCTCGCGGAATCCCGTGCATACACGAGGACATACGAGACCCTAATCCCATGAGGCTTTGCGGGATGGCATGTAAAACTGGGAACGCGCGGACGGATCACGAGACGAAGTGATCGGTTTCGCTTTTTGGCTGGAGTCTCGTGTGAGTGGGAGGGTGAGGGGGGACGCAGTGCTTTCCGACATTATAGGCCGGAAGTCGGTATCACCTGGGCCTGAATAGACACTACATTCACTAGCATTTCCCCGAGTCAACAGGTCTAAAGGGGTAATCAGGTAAACATTCACTGCATAAAACTTACTTCGATTCATGCATATAATTTTATTAGCCCACTTATATATCAATTAAAATTACCGATAAACACATAGATAAGCTATGATAGTTATACGGGTCATGACCACTAAATTCGACACGGCGACACGGCCGTTTCTTAAAATGGACATGCGACATGAAGCCTTGATGACATGACATACAGATTTATAACCTTAGTGACATGCGACATGTATATTTCTTAAAATGTGACATCAAGGGCCCCCAGTTATGGCCGGAAAGGACAGCTTTATGTTATCATAAATGCTTATCTAAATATGACTTTAGATAGTTAGTCTGGATATGGATATATGTACAGGTATGATGTCTACGGGTGACAAGTCAATCCCTCAGGTAAAATGCAACATTGGCAACGTTATAGTTATTTCATAACGCGATCTGCTAGTTACGTAACACTACCAAAAAAACTAGGTAGTCATTAACAGTACGTTCTTAATGGGGAATCCATGTAAAACACGAAGAAGAATTGTTCATCTGGGACTATGGCTTAAGTCATTTACATTCTCTGAACCAATTAAGCATAAACTCGTTAGCCGCTCAAAAAAGACAATTTGTGATCATCCAATAGAGATCAGTATCACCAAAAGGCACATGAGATATCAGTTTGTTAGGCGACCCGATTCACCTTACATAGGCTCATTAAGTTTCGTTTTTCTCAGGGCGTCCAGAAGAAGATCCTGACCTCAGATGCCTAATAACACTAGTAATACGGTGGAAATTTTGCATTTAGGGACCATTTAGTTACATGGATTAATTGTTTAAGATGATATTATGGCCACGTGTGGTAATATTAAATGAAATATACAGCACTGAGAAAAACACCTTAACTTTTCGCTCATCGCTCCCCAATACCACTGAGAGCAATTGTTAAAAAATACCCCAGGCTTGGGATACTGATTACATGTATGAAATGCCCTTCTCCCCCCGTGCCCTTTTTCAGGGGTATTAATCTCTAGATTCTAGAGGAAAAAAGGGTTGTTTATGATAGTGGTTGAGGCGCTAAAGCCTTCTACACTGTGCGAACATCCTTTGTGGGATATATCTAATTTGTTTTAATGACAAACGCCCTACGCTTCTCCCTCAATTGCGATGACACAAAAACCATGACCTATTGCAAGATTGATGCTTAAGCCGGTAATTCCGGGCGCAGACCTGAGGCACCCTGCAACAGAGGCAATCTGTTAAAACAAAACCCCTTACCGGTATAGTTAAGGCAGAAAACGGTAGGTAAGGATACTATAAGGCGGTGAGCAGACTCCGTGCTCACAACAGTGTACTCTGCGTCAAGATTTGCAATTATATTTATTTCTTTGATGATACCAAAAATATCTTAATGAAAACAGTCTACACCCCTCACCAGCCCACCATTCTAATCTGTATAGGATTCGGCTGTAGGCTATTTGTAACCTCTGGTCCGTGAATGACTTATCAAAGGTCTCCAAAGGCCTAATTATGGAGACCCTATAGAATATCAGCCCCTGATACTCAGCCCTCCAATACCATCGGGCGTGGTCGTGCTACCAGCAGTTCTAGACATGTGCTCAGTGTCTGTCTCCTAGTCGTGTACATCTATGAGATAACAGGAAAGGGGCGTTGAGTAACCTTATTTATAGGTTACTCTACCTGCACGTAGACATGTACGTTTACGTAACACGCCATACCACAACCACTTCCTATACAGCTTACCTCTATACCCGTCCCAACAGTTATGATAAATCAATAATGGGAGTATAGAACTGGAAGAGGCCCATTATCGCCCAATGGAGATGGATAAATGGGAATCCACCACTGGAAATCCTCCATTTTCGCCCAGTCTCATTTTGTCAATGTCATCTTTATGACACCGTTCCTCTATTGCCGCCCAATGTAAAGGAGCTTTGTCGATACGACGATAAGCTGTCTATACGTAGCCTCAGTAGTGTAGAGGGTGAAGCAAATATTGATTACGATATATGCGCTTTGATTGGAGGCTTGTGATATCAACGACAGGGAGATGCAATCGTCTGGCGAGCGGTCATGTGATCGGCCTTTGACGTCACTCCTTTGGCTGGACCAATCTTTGACAGACATAGGGCATTGCTACCTCCGAATAGGCTTGTAGGCTTTATCCTCATTCAACTGAAATCAGCGAATTTCCAAAGCATTTTGCTGTGTAAATTAACAATACTCAGAAAATGGATTTGCTCTTTTTTCATGATAGCTGTTAGCCCTAGTCCTGTTTCAATTGCAAATTGTTTTCGTTTCGTCATCTTAGTACGAGCCAACAATGAGGTGTATTTCATGACCGAAGCATGGCCAATACAGGTTCTAGACCTGGCCAAGGCTGGCCCCACCCCTACTGATCATTGGGCGCGGGTAAACATAATTAGCCCGGAGTGGTGGCCGAGCCCCGCTACACAGGCTCAGGGCGACCCCTCTGTTTGTTCTACTCTCTCTGAGGTCAAAAGGCACACGCAGGGTTTAACTGGTATTTGGAAACAAGGCGCGTTGCATGGGTATGCTTTACTATATACATGACATTACTGCGTATAGCAATACTTTGGTATACATACGTGAGAAGTAAGTAGTATATCAAAATGCAGATTTGCTGCTTGTTGTGTACAATCCCTATCTTTTTGGAAACGACATGTTTCCCTGCTTATTAATCGTTGGACATGCGGCATGTAAGTAGTATCTGGAAATGGAAATCAACATATCGCATCTATATAGGCCTATACTTCATTTCATAAACACGATCGGACATATTAGTAGTATGGGAAGATTACTTTGATTATTGTCGCGTAAAACTTTACTAATACAAGCGACGTCGTGTACACACTTTTAAACAACGTCACTGAGTGATATTTTCTGTAGGCCTATATTTATAGTATACGTATTGATATGTTCATTTAGACGATGAGTAGTAATTAGCAACTGCATACAGCAACGTCGTGACCAGTAATGTATTTTGTCTCTCCATGCAGTTAAATCAACAGGTTGCCGAACTTCTTCCCCTATTCACTTTTATATTGCTGATCAGTGCATGCAAATCGCTTCTTTTTTTGCTTCAGTATAAAAACCTAATGGCGTTTTCAACTTTGTAACCTTCTCAATTCGTAGAAATTAAATATATGCAGCGCTCTACTGCCAAATGTAGAACACAAAAGTTCTCTTTGACCCTCAAATGAATAATTCATAAATGGGTTACTTCCTGGATCACTTAACCTACTTTAAAAAAAGCGGCAACCCAACTCAGGCCAATTAAACTTTAAGGCTGAACTTTTTCCTGCCACAAAGTCCGTAGTTGAGTGAGATTAAGGAGAGGATGACGTGCCGGCCGATGGTCGTTTAATCTGGGGTTCGGTCGGGTTGGGGTCGGCTCCATCGGCAGGATTAGCCCCTGGATTATGTCCTGCCTTCACGTCACGTCAGTCCCTGATCGGACTGACCCACTGCCCTGATCCAAGAGTCCAGAATGATACGATATGACCGGTTAGTACTTTCGAAGATCAAGGCATTTGAACACCCTAACATTATACTTATGCACTAGTGAACTTCCCTTAAAAATAAACAAGTCACAGAAGAAGGCTTTGACCTATATTGTATTCTATATCTCTTACTTTTTCTAAGAAATTTAAAAAGTGGTATTTAGTGTACATGTATCTCTTAAAGCCCCATACCCACTTGGCGATTTAGGCTTCGTCGCCCGTCACTATACTATATTGAAATGAAGATGTTTGATAAAATCGTCGTGCAAATTGTCAGGCGATTTTCCCAGCGATTCAGATCAAACATGTATATTTCAATACATCATAGTGGCGGACGATCCAGTCCAAATCGCCTAGTGGGTATGGGGCTTAAGTTACTTGATTTATCCTGGGAAATAAAATTCAGCCATTGGACATTTTCTGTGGCATCCCAACAGCTATCTTGATAAGAATATAACTTATATGTAGCTGATTGTGAGTGAAAATTGTCATCTAATTATCTACTTATAGTTTTAATAAAGGCATTTCTTCAAGACACATAGCATAGGATAAACACTGCAGCTATGATCAAAGACAGGTAATATCGTACAAAATAAACAAACTTCCCAGATATTTGTTATCCCAATATTATAGTGAAGACAGACACCAGCAGTTCTACAATAGGGAGGCCTTGATACGTGACAGGAGGTATGTCTCAGCAGCACGGACACTGGGATGACCCATGTCCAGGCCCTGGGGGAGACCACGGCCTTCTACTGGACCCAGGTCAGTCGCCCGGAGACCTGACCTATACAGACGGTCACCGGCAGACCAGCGGCCGACCGGGGGCCAAATGTTAACGACCACCATCCACCTTGTTTATTGCCCTCAGACACAGTCTCCTGGCACAACCTAGGTATCAGCCTCACCGGGCTGTGCATATTCTCCAAGCAGAGATGAGGTGAGGACATGCCGGCTAATCAAGGTGTATTGCCTTGGGAACTTGGGTTCGCAGAAGGGACGAAGGTATACATGTCGGCATATTTACCATCCTTCGCCCACAGGTTGATCCACACCTTTAAGTCGTATATATACATGCCATGGTTTTCATGTGCCATATCGTCATTAATGCATACGCTTTAAATTCAAGGCCATAACAGGGTGCTGATGCATTACTAATTTCCATACTTCTACTCCCAGTGAACATACATGGTTGATTGGGATGTTTGTCAAATATGGGCGCATACCTTATAGACTGATAAGAAAAAAATACAGGTAACATGTTTACGAAGACCACGCCCTCAGGAATCTATGGTGACACTAGGATGGGCAGTCAAGGGAACCATTGTCAAGGTGTCCGCCTTAGGCTACCCAGGTTGACCGGCAATATAAGGGGTCGCAGGGAAAGGGCGGCGGGCGGACAAGGGCTTCTTTTGTTGGGGTCAGAACATAGAGGCCGGCCGGACAAGAGCGGGTCAGGGGATAAACACCGTCGGACACTGCCGTCCCGCCGCCCCGATAATGGTCTTTTCAGATAACTCCCCATTATCGCCCAGCCCTGGAGCACGTGATCAATGGCAGTTGACCCATTAAAGCCGAGTGTACTTTAGCGGGGGGACGCTTGCCCCTATTGTGCCGGATGTCCTCTCACTTTCCCAAGGCCCTTAACCCCCCTGATCGCCTCTAAAGCACAAGGGCCCTCCAGATAGCCTTGATATTGCAGGCCCTTGGCCTTTTGTGGACAATTTCCAATCTTCAGGGACCATACCACACATAACAGCCTCCATCTGGGTCACAATGCCCAGTCTTAAGTCATGTATCCTTCATGGTGGAGGGGCATATCATAGGATACTCGGCAAAAATGCAATATGTGGTTTGATTCAAAAGCTTTCACATCCAGCACAATACTATCTGGCAAGGACTTCATATTCGCCCGTATATCACTTCCAGGAGTAAACAGATATTCTTTAGGAATTTGGCTCACAGGAATAAACCGCTAGGCTATTTTCTGGTTTGTCGACCTTTCTCTTTCAGGGATCGGCACTTGGGCAAAAAGATTGTAATATGAACATAGACTCTCAAATTAGGGAACTGTCTGAAATGGTCAGTGCACACGGAACCAACAGAGGATATATAATTGAAAGGTTTGGTATGGAACCTAGGCAAAGATATATTCTGAAATGTTCACTATTCAGGTTAGTTTTGTTTATTTCATTAAAAGATAATTGGAATTTTAAGGATATTCACAACTTCACTGGGACTGCATGGGCTGTGCATGTAGCTTGTTTTGGGCCATTTTGACTGGTTTATGGTGTATGTTTATCCAACTGTTTCAGGCCATGATCCCCGCTAAGAGGATCGTTTTGATACCAGATTGAAGATCTCCCATTAGTATTATATTATATGGTGTATTTGTCTTCCAAGCCTCATTTACTTTGATGTACCGTACCGCAATTATCCTAATGGAATGACGAAATCTGCAATAGGATACGCACACAAATGGGACCATGTTACTCGAGAAATCACCTTCTTGCATGTTGTAATGAAACGGACCAGGTAATTTATTACTAAACATCCTGTTCGGCTTCCTGTTTGGACTTAAAGAGTAGCCATGTTGTTTTCTGATTGGAACAAGTACAAATGTGGATTTTAGAGTTTAGACATTTTTTTTCGGCGTTTAGAATAAAGTTAAACAATGGGCGTAGGTAGGGGGCCTGTCATATGGTTCCTGCTGGGGAAAATAATATAATCATAATTTTCCCCAGAAACTTTAACAGAAAACAGAAACCAAAGACGGGACGGTCTCACCCCTCTCCCCTTTTGAGATACCTATCGGATCTCCCCTTATTTCCACCCGCACACACTTTTCACTAGACCTAATACACCCTTTTGACTTCCACTGCCAAAACGAAAGCCTTGAGTAATGCTACAAGTAGGCATTCGGGCCAATGACGGTTGGAAGTGCTTGTACTTCCCGCGTCTTATGAGAACATGTATGAGCCCTACTGTTACTTTTTATCTATTTTAAGATAAAAGAAAAAATGTAACACATAAGCCTAGGATGACAGCTTATTCCGGTATGCCTTGCGAAAGGAGGCACGTCAACTGTCGGACAACGGGGTAAGGTAGCCCTGAGCTTCTGTCTGTCAACTGTCACTAACCCCCTACTGTTAGGGGGAGTCTTACCGGCTGGGAATGGGGACAAGCACTGGAGGGCCCCCTGGTTCATTAACCCGCCCTACGTATAGCTTGCATTGAAATGCCACCTCTCCTTACGACGGTTTTGATTGGTGGAAGCCGTGCGGCTCCCCCAACGGCTGTTTTGATTAATGGAAGCCACGTGAGCATTGGCTCCTAAATGAATCCGTTAGGGCTTCCCCGTTAGTGCCGAACTGTCGCTTTGATCTGCCTAACTTGACAACCATGCTGTTAGGTCTGACGCGGCAAAATTTCCGTACACTGTCACTGCGGACATTGAGAAGGCTAGAACCTGCAGGAAATATTCCGGAGTTGGCTGTCATCTTGCTGTTGCCAAGTTGTGATACCTGACAGAAAGAAAGTCTCGACGTAAGGGAACAGCATCTGGTACTAATTAATCATACTTTACTACTTTGTCCCCAATTTTTCATTATGTTTTTCCTAAATTGACATTGCCCTAGATTCCTGATATTGTTCAGTGTTACATGATCATAGAACAAAATGGAGTCGCAAATATGAATAATTGTATTTTCTAAATGCGTTCCAAACTGGCAAAGGGGGTAACGTTATCGCCGTAATAGTCGCTATGGCCATTATAAATTACCCAGTCTGTAGATAACAACCTGATTACCCTGTAGTTTCCGATCTCCAAAGTAGACACACTTCCTTCTGATGTTTATAATCTTTATGCGCTACCATTATGTTGAAAAAGTTATTTTATGCAACTCTATCCCACAAAGGTTACATTATATATTATTTAGCAGATATTATCATGCCTCGCTGAACTGTTTTATCTGACAGTTACCAGAGCACCTGGCTGTTACAGGGAAATGGAATTTGTTCCTATTCTTTCATCCAAGTGAGCTTGAGTATTTACTTTATTTCCTAAATTCTATCATGTCCTGGAACAATTTGCATGATGGAAAATATGTCAACAACTTAGAAGGCTTAACCATATGGAATTTTATTATTGCTTGCATTGTTTATGGTTCGACATGATGGAAAGCTGGCATTATATATTTATCTGTTTGTAGCTCTCTCTATATATTTGATATCCTTAGGTTGGTTTGAAAATGTATAAATTCTGTATCACACTCTCTGCTATGTTATGTTGTTCCCGCTGTAAGACCTCGCCCTACTTTCTGCCATGTTAAGCAATACCTAATGTGAGAGTATGTCCGACCTCTTGGCCACATTAATCAGAACTAATTGCTTACCTCTCGTCTTACTGCTTTACTCCGTGTTGCTGTCAGGAGGACAGGATTTGTCAGGTGGGCCAGGTACGGAGGTATTTGTATGTGGTGCGAAGGGACTGCTACACGCAGTGATGGCTAATAACTATTGGTCTGGTTCATCTTGGTCTACACCCTGAAGACTACAGTCTTAACTTACCGGGTTAGACTGTCTGAGAAGTTAGACAGTTAGACTGTGTAGGAAATTTGTGAGGATTGGAATTGGATAGTATATAGAGTACATGTATATTGAACTGTGGCATTAGACGTAATGGTCAATCCGAAATGTATCATATTAGCGGCCAGAATAATGATGCCGCCTTAGTAACCAGCATACACGTGTAGTACATACCAACAGGTACACTGTCATAGTCGCACACAAGTTCACGCAGAAGAGGCATCATTCAATTATTCATGTTATCCTTCATCTCTCAATCTTTCATCTCTTCCGCTCCCTCGTCATTCTTCCCAATTCTTTCTTCTACCTCTCAACACTTACCTACTCCCTCCCCTTTTTTTTCCCAGCACCTAATTCTTCCCATTGCCCTGCTCCCCTGCTGCCCTTCTTCAGCTCACCTCCTCCCCCCCCCCCCCCTCTCTTCAAGCCTCCATCTCCTCCTTTCATGATTTTCTCTCTCAGTGCACCCACTCCCTTTGCACCTCCTTCCTATACTCCTCTTCACCTTTCCATCTAACTCAAACACTACCAACGCTCACTCCATAGTTTTGGCTGGTCGACAGCTTGCTTTTATGACCTTTGGGCTGCCAAGACAAAACCATGTCCTTTCATCTTGGTCTCCTTCTCTCCTCCCTCCTGCTCCCTCCACCCTGCCTCCTTCACTTCCCCTCCCCTTCCTCTCCCACTCCAACTTTCCGACCCCTTACCCTCAGTATTGGCTGGTGGACAGCTTGCTGTAATGGCTTCTGGTCGGCCCAGCCAAACTCCACCTATACATGCATATGTGGACACACCCAAGCTGCTGAAACTTTGATCGGTTTGATACACCCGGTACACGCCCCGGCCGGCCACAGCCGCCACAGATCATAACCCGCACGATCATTCAAAAACAAAAACGATATAAGTCGTCATTCACAGACAGATCCTCTCAGAAATGGTGAATCTTATGTAAAAGTTAAAAATGTACAGTTTATTTCTCGCAGGCGTAAAGCCCAGAATCCTTGTTGGAATTTTGTTCCGACCTTTGGGAACATGTTTCTGACATTCTTAATATACATGCATATACGTTACACGTTAGTTTACATTATTCCATAACACTTCTGCTATAAATTAATCATTATCGCTTTATGTCGCAATTGTTGTAGTAACCTAAAGTTTAAACCAGCCTTAGGAACTAATCTTCAAGTTTAGAGTCACCTCTACAAGTTTCACAACACATTCAAAATCTTTTACATCAGAATACATTAGGCAAGTAACAACAGACTAGGGTCATAACATCCTACCTTTTAGACAGTGATATCAAGGTGTAATGAGTGGTACTATAATTATCTTCTTCTCGTTTAACGATACAGAGAGCACAAGTAGACACCATATAGAAATCATGTTTGCCTTTCCTCTGCCCGATAACAAAATATTAGAGGCTATGTCCGGCACTTAATTTCCATTGAATTTAAGAATCACTTGAAGTTTGACGTGGAATATAATTATTACTTATTCATGAAGTAGGATCGACTCGTTTCTACATCCTCTAGACTGGAATATAGGGAAACAAATTATTGTGCAAACGATGGTTCATCTTTATCATAATGAAAGACTATTAGTATTCTAATGAAAAGAGATATATATCATCGTGAAAAACACTTTTGGAATGACTGTGGCATACCCCTGGAGACTACTAACACAAAAACAGGTTTAATATATATGAATTTTTAATAGAATTCGTCATTCTGTCTCCGAGGAAGCCAAACCATACTGCATTATTTAACGGGAAGGTGAATGTTGTGCACCCACTGGTCGGTGCCTTGACCGTGACATCCGATAACACACTGGTGTCGGCACTTTTGTGTTACTTCAATCTATGAAAGGATCATTTGATTTTAATCTTCCTCTGTGGAATATTCATGTGTTTCAATGGTGATATTTTCGATCGATCGGCAACACTGTGCGGTTGAATTTCATTCCTGGTGGATCTTTAGTGGTTTTTTTTAATTCACTACTTTTCATGTATGATATAAGATGAATACCAAAAGTTCACCAGGTGTTACCCCATTATAATTATTTACACAGTTGCTAGCTTACTCCTCATTTTTGCTTCATGATGAGTTCTTTCAGAAGTGCAGGAGTGTTAACAGTGGCCTCGTTTTTATTAAAGACACCATAATCTGGCTTATGTTGGACATAATATTATCATTTATCTATAGTACTTCATTTTATAGCAACGAATTGTTCATTTGGCATTAGTACCAAAGACTTTATGAAATAACCCAAGAACGATGATGGCTAACTTTCTATTGCAGACCGTTTTCCTATTAATTGCTGATCCAACCAGACTTTATTCCACGTTGTTCTTTGACAGTCTCATATTTCACAATTACTGTGCCAACTTTTACAGACTGAAACGCCAATGCCGCTTTAAATATTGAAGGGTTCTTTTAGGGGAGTTGTTAAGTGCGCATGTCTCCTGCGTCACGTGGTCACGAAGGACCGATCGCTGTGACATCTGGTGGACAACGGTTTCACTGAAAGACCCTGCACAGCGGACTAAGCTTATGAGAGTATTGTCATTTTAGAAAGATCTAAATACAAGTGAATAAAGAAATAGAACAATTCAGAAAGTGGCATATTGGTCCTCCAATAGCCACCTTTCCCATTCTTCGGACTTCATTTCATTCACAGAAATCTCTATACAATTATTAGGTGTTTCCAGTTCATTGCATTTTTCTGTCAACTGAAACCAAAATATTTGTTATAAGTTACAAGTTATTATCTTTAAATAAACACCAAAAGAAGCTCTAGAAAGGTTAAGACGTTACTATCACAACAATTGCAATTATAGCTAGTGGTTATGCCCTAGAAACCTCAAACAGCCAGCACCCTGTCATGATGGCCAGTGGACTACTTCTCATGGTGTGAGGTGCTCGCGGGGAGAGTTCCGGCCTCTCACACCCTGTCAGGATGTATCACTGCGCCTCCTCCAGTGGCGGGTGTGACCAGCAGATAAAGGTAGCACCTCTATTGGATAAACGACGACTTGCAGGAAAGGCCCACCGGGGGACGGACGAAATGACCTCTGACAGGTCTGAGGAGTCGGCGGGGGGACTGGGAGATCTCAGGAATGGACTGAAATAGTAACAGCGAATTGGTCCCTATTTGTACCCTTTACAGACTAGGCTCAGTCAGAATAGGCTTATAATGACAGTTCAATACAGATATGGTACGAATTCTAATGCTTATATGTAAAGTTATTTAGAATGTTAATGAGATATAGCAGATTCGTGGCCCAGTGTCAAGCTTGAAGGGGGATGAGCATCCAATCTGTCCCAAAACATTAGCTCTTTCAGGGTTGCAGAGCCAGTGAAACCTAATCATTTCTAAAGATTAGCCAAAGAACCTTAGGGAATTCTGGTTTTACAACCCGAACCCGTTACAACAGAGGTTAGTGCGTGTAGCGGGTTGCCCTTTTCACCACAGAAGGACAATGCCGACGCCATCCATCTTAGTTTTTGACAAACGCTTCATTTGTTGGCGACGTGGCTGTGAGTAATGGAAGCGGCCCCAGTTAAAGTTCAATCTGTTAGGGCTGAGGAGTAAAAGGTGTGCCCGCCGGGCTGAACCCGACCTCCTCTAAAGGCCCTATTACACTACACGACATGAGCTGCGATATGACAATGTCGTAGAGAAATGACACATAATAGAGATAAAATTCTTTGTGACACATATGTAACAGGCTCCAAATTACCAAATTTTAATAATAATATTACAGGTTCATGCATATTTAACTGTAATATCAACATAATGTGTCAATATCGTAGCTCAAGTCGTGTAGTGTAATAGGGCCTTCAGGGCCACAACTTTGGTGGGATATGTGTATGTGTAGCAGCGCTATACATGGCCTACCTTCAGGACAGAATGATCAAAGCTCAATAAACGGTTATAATAGAGGGGGAGCAGACTGAGAAATGAATGTTGTGTCATACTCAATGGTTGTTCTATGACCCTCTGACTCAGACGTTATAGGTTTCGACGTCATGTTTCTGTATGCAAAAAAATGCTTCCTCTTCGGGGTAACCAAAGCATTGAACCTGACCATAATAATTTTATGCAATCTTGATATCTAAAAGAATTGGGCGGCTAGGAATATAAGCAGAAAATACAGACCATTAACCCCCTTGTGAGCCTTTGAAACTAATTCACCTATGAACACAGAATGCATGTTTCCCGCCGATGAACCCACAGTTCTGAATGCCCTTCCTGATTCTCTGCCAAAGGATAGAGTGCCCAATCTCCTTCACTTCGGTTGAATGGCGGGAGGGGGTCTTTTAAAGGTCGCCTGTAAAGGTCAGTATAGAGTGACATCTAAGCATTTAGCCGCCGAAGTATGTTCAGGTGTTAACTAATTAGATTAACCTTTAAAACTAGCCTATGTCCAAAAAGATATCGAGGGATCCGCAGTACTTCCCTTTGACAATTTTATTTCTAGGATGATATGGATCATATGAAAAGAATGTACATGCGATCCAGCCATTACATGGCCTTATCGTTTGATAACATTTCTCTATTTTGTAAACCTTTCAATCAGATAAGGCCGCTTTAGACCACTATCTATCCCGTAAAACAAGCCTTAATTTAATAATCATTCGCCCATTTTAAATGGAATGTTTTCTTACAGGGTTAGTTCCCATGATTTGATACATGATTTTAGGGAAGGCAGGGCAACATAACCTCCTTCTACGCAGATGCAGATGGGGCCATAGTAGTTAAGATGACTAGTTCACGTGTACGGTTTCCCATTACCAACGTACATCGTCCTAGATACGCATATCTAGTTCCAGGTCCGAAATATGTGGTGATAAATATTCAGTGGCGTGATCCGAGTGTATAGGAACCAACGCTAATGCATTTTTACCTAAATGCACATTGTAAGCGACACCACGGTTAGCATAATTATTAAAAGAAAGTGTGTTTATGATTAAAGAGGCGGCTCAAATAGGAAGGCAAGTTAAAAACGGGTGCTAGGTGCGATCTCAAACCGCTCCTATACCCCTAACAACCTAATCCGACCCTAAAACTTGCTAAATTTTCACACCACACCTTCCGTAACCAGAACAGAGCACCCTTAAAGAAACAAGCAAGTATACATGCAAAGCAATTGATTTTCGATGAGATACTTTACCCCCGAAAAAAAACAGAATAGATTTCTCCTTGCTCGTCGGAGTACACCAAATCACATTAAACGGCCCCCAGATTGGTCGGCTATTGCCAATTACTCCCCAACATACGGGTACTTACAGGGCGGCGTCCCGGCCAGGCCTCCTAGCGGCCGTTTCACGTAATAGTTTACATGCTAATAGACCTACTTCAGTGGACGAAGACACGGACCTCTGTACAATGTTTCCTTGTGGTAAAGCATAGTTGTGGAGTAGTTATAAGACTATAGCCCGGGAGCATATTGACATGTCTTCCCACCGTGTTCTTGATTTGTTCTTACTAAGTTCCCATTAAGAGATATGAAAATGAAACTAAATAAGTGTTTGGCTTTCATACTTCTGACAGCCGTCTGTGTTGTATTATTCAGTGAATATTTCTTTGTCGTATACATATTTTTAGTATCCGGAAGATGAATATCGGATTCTCGAAAACGGAAGAAAATGACACCTTCCTATCCTAAATAATTCAATTACCGAACCCTACAAGCCTCATTTAAGTTTACTTGATGGCAGAATTGACATCACACAAGTTGAGTCTAAAGGAAAAGAACGATACCCGTGGTGATCATAAGTTGTTCAGACGGTGGTGATCTAGGGGTGGGTGGGGAGGGGGTCGTCTCTGTGCCAAGTTAGCAACACACCAATCGATGACTTGTGAAGCATTGGTGATCGATTTGTCTGACAAGGCCTTTCTGGGAATCCCGTTGAGAAGCGACGATAGATCGGTTTTGGGGATGCGGTGTTATGTTAGGATTGCTGCGGGACATCTACTAAGGGTTAGGGTTGGGGCATGAAGGGAATCCTAGGAAACACTCCATCCCACGAGTAGGGTCGTTGGCATAGATATGATGGTCTGCTAATGTTAAAGGAACCATGCCCTCATTTTCTCATAAAATTAAACAGATATTGGTAACAAACTCTACAATGATAGACATATATTAATATATTATAAGAGGACATTAATTGAAATAAGGTTTAAAATGATGGTTTATCGGTATCTTAGTTAGAAAGATATATTTCGTATATTGTTGACCTTGTAACTGGAATTTTAAATGGATATCAAAATTCAGAAATACTGGTACAATGAATTACTTGACTGCCTTTGACACTAGGTTATGCAACCAGCAATAATAATATGGACAACCGGAAATGATACTTTTTGCATTCTGCTACTTGAAATAGCTTTGATCTATTCTAATTAGGACAACAGTGTTTTTTTCTTTATATAAATTTAGATTATGATTTTAATTTGATATTTTAGTCAAAGGATTATATCAGTAATCACTTCATTCAAGCCTTGACACCTTCTCTAGAACCATTACATCTGTCAGTAGAGGAAAATATTGCAGAGAGTATCAAATGCATTGCAGCGGTTCGAATAGAATACCGATATTAGATTTTATGGTGTTGAATCTTGGCAATGCTACGTGGCTGAATCACTTATTAGTTTACCGAACAAGAAGTCAGGGTATCGATTACATCCACTTCAGATCCTTCTAAGATACCTAATCCTACCTGCCGTATTGATTAAGACCACCATTAGAAGTATTAACCCCCTTAAAGTCAACATTCCGCTTCATTAATTATTCACTATATCAATTATGTCTGCTAAGTCTGGGTAATGATTGTCTAGCATAGTGATATGCCATTCTTTTCATGGTTGGGCAGCAGGGTAAAAAAAAACTATTTATTAAATGATTAACAATTTATATAATGCTATGTGACTATATGCAACAATTAAGTAATTCATGGTTTCAGGTATAGGTCTTACAAAACCGACTTAATAGAAACTATGCATTTGTTCATTTAGATCAAGTTACATGGAGTCATAGAATATCATATCATGTTGATTAAACGTGTAAATGTTTCTTTGCCTAGATACTCTCACTTGAAATATAAGAATCCCAAATCAATTATTACTCTTCCATCTTGTGTACTCAGCCCCGGATCACTGTATGTCTTTGCAGCCACCTGGTGGACAAGGCCAACGACTGGTTACGTAAGAACAGTGACGTCATCATCACGTGCTGCGAGACGGTCACGTGGATGAGCACCAACCCCAAAGCACTCAGTGACCCCGAGCACGTGGTCCTCACCAAGAGCGTGACGGCCAACTGCCACACACACTACCGCAGGGGACTCAGGTAAGGACTTCTACCTTGGTCCTCTTAGGGCAATGTCCACAGTTGGTGGCGCCCCCTTCAGTAGTTTTCTTTCAGGTTACCCAAAAATGAACCTTTGACAAGTTATACTTTCCTATAGGGATTTATTTTATAATTTTCCTTGACATTTCTAGAATAAGAATTTAGTTGATGACAAGAAAACCACGTTATATTTATACTTAGATATTTATTCTGACTGTTTTTGTATAAGCAGACAAGTACATGATCACATATCGCCTTTCAATAATATGGAGGATGATCCCTCATTTTCCTTTCAGTTTCATTATTCACTTCCCTCTTGATAAGTATAGATGGTTCCATCAATGTCTGAATTTCAATGTCCGAATTTGACTTTAGATGAAAGGCACTATACTATAGGCCACTATGCTTAAAAGTCACAGTACTCATATTCAAATAAGATTAGTTTCAGAATACCCTCAGCGGAAATCAAAATTAATTATATTTGACATTAAAGAGAAGGTTTCATCTGCAGGTCCTGCTGGCCATCTTCACACTATGATATATCCTATGATAATTCATATACAAATTACCGCATGAAAGAGACGTTTAAACATGGTTATACTTTCCAGGTATATTCCATTTCATAATACAGTTAAAGATGGGCTGACCAACAATAGAAAGGTCATATGCTCCCGTCTGCAACCGGTCTATAGGAGCAGTGATAACCGTGTTTGTCGGTGATCAGGGCCCCGGTAATAGAATCACTCAGGGAGGTGTTAGTGGTGGCTACAGGCCGGCTCCCGTCAGATGATCAAAGGCTCACTAAAGGTGCGAGTCGACAGTGGGGTCTGGGCGAGAGGCACTGGGGGAATGGGGCTGCATTGGATCCCTCCTGCCTTTGTTCTTGTTGCAAATATTTTGTTTATGCTGTCACAAAAATCAGGCGTACGTTCTCTTCGTCCTAAAATACACACCTAGTATTTGTTGTACACAGATCTTGGTGCTGTAGATAATCTGTTGACACTGGAGGGACCCCGCCTCTGGAGTGCCATTCTATTTTGAAGACCTAAGTTGCAAATTAAATCTCTTGTGCGAAGATTTACTAGGTAACTGACTGACTACTTGACTGGATGACAAGGTCACATAGTAACGTATAGGAGATGCAAGTGTTCTTGTGTGGGATCTCTCACCCTTGCTCCATGTCTGAGGAGATCCAAGCTACGTCACTCACACAAACTAAAGCCTGTATTCCACATACTGAATTTTATGCTGGTGATTTTGTATTTGTCCGATTTTCATTGAAAATTGCATAAGACCATACATTCCATATCATTTGAAAATATTTAAGTTGAATACCCACTGGCAATTCCTAAAATTGCTAGCAAAATCACCATATGGAATATAGGCTTAAGGGTCCCATAAAAGGGCACCCAAACACAATGGAGTTTACCGTAGTAAGGACCAGAATTTGCTGAGAAAACGTCTTCTGGCCAACTGACAACTGTCTATAGTACCCAGCCAGAGAGCTGATGACATACATAAACCCCAATACGCACCGCTCACATCTGCTTATGCACTGTTCACAACTTTACGAGACCATGAGACCTTGTATAATTAGACTAGGTCAGCACTCCCAGCTCTCAGTCTCAGTCTCAGTTTTCTGAAGATAGCAGGGACCTGTACGGTATTACCTGAATAGAGAGTCACGTAAAATGAGATACTAATTGTTCTTGACGAAACAGAGGCCCCTAACACTCTGACTCTGTCTCAGCTCCCTGACCTCTCCACACCCGTTCCCATGACAAAGAGTAGTCTCCTCTCCACACGCAATTGGCTCCGTCGTGAAAACCTTAGCACTTTGGTTCAAGATTTGTGAAATCAACACTGGGACACATTTACCTTTTTAATGACAAAGGCCGTTAAGTTCTAGAGTGTCAATTCTTAATACCATGCACATGCTACATTCAGAATCCCCCTCGCCCCAGGTAGAAATCCACACTCCATAGTAACCTGTTCCTTATCATGTCAGTCAAGATGGCACGATTTAGGGAACGGCTACACTGCCTAACTTAAATTGAGGTCATTAGGCAGTGTTGGATTGGATTTTCTATGACGGTTCCGTCGGGTCGTGCACCATGCATATGACACAAAGAGGATGTTCGACTGGACTGGACTATAGGTGGTGTGCTTAACGTATTTCTAGATGCCATAAAGCTAACCTTTAGGCTAAAATAGTCATGTCGCCTATGGCCAGGTAGAGTTTCTCCATTAAAACTATACAATTACTGATGCTTCCAGCAACACGAACTTTGACACTGACAGTCTTGATGAGTTAAGTCGGGCAGTGAGACTGGCCCTTAAATCGACCCCCCCCCCCCCTACTCAACTTAATCAGCTCAATGCGGCGTTAAGAAAAGACTGACTGCGGGGCCCCCTACCCACAGACGGCGACAACTGGCCGGATTAAAGGGTGTCGCCGTGGGTAAGGTCCTCCAGGGCCGAGGGGGTCAGGAGACGAGGCGTGATGCCCGCGATTTACCTTACCTGTTATATTGGATTAGAGCTAAGGGGCAGGCTCCGGATCACCAGATCAATAGTTAATGCCCCCGGGTGGTGTGTGTTTGTGATTGGAGGAGGGGGTTAGGGGGAGAGGGCTAGGGGGAAGGAGTTGTCGGTCAGTAGCCCTACATCTTAGTTACTGGGTGAGAGATGGTCAATGCTCTTCAGGAAATTAAAAGAGTTTGCTGTCAGGGATTTTAAATTGGAATTAAAAATGACACCCAGTGTTCTTATATGAGATTGTCTGCAGTTATTTAGGTGTGTACTCATCGGTAGATTAATAAAACAATAATCCGATTAATCTAAGAGGATTCCGGCTCTCGTATTTTCCGGAATAAGAAAGTGAACTGAGGAACCAAAGAATTGAGACCGTTTCCTATTTGATCACCCTAATGCACATTAGATCCAAGTAATTATATAAGAACACCATCTAAATAATTACCACTTCTTGAATATGTTCACATCCAGGCAAAGGAAGGTTATATATATATGATTATGAGAGTATGTCAATTTTCCTGATTAATCCTTGTCCGACTTATCCAAGTTAGTGTTCTCTGTAATTAATTGATAATTACCTAATTACTGGCCATAATTCACAGACCCGTCATATTACAAATAAGCAAATTCAATTGTAATTTGATAGTGTGTTGATTAAGGTAGCATCTTTATGTAACCAATGCCGTTTCTTAAATCATCACAGATTATTTTCGTTTCGACTGCCATACGAGAAGACTGGTGATCCTGATAATTCGCGTAATAATGTCCTACTATTATTTGAATTGAATTACCATGCTCATTAGTGACTTTTCTGTACGCATCCACTATGGATCAAAATATGTTACATGTGGATGATCCGAAATATTTATCCTACGTACATGTGCATTAATCTTAATACATGCATATATATTTATGACTAAAATTAGGGCTGTTAAAGTTGTCTCTACCTCTTCAGCACTACTGTTTGCAGCCTCTTCCCATATTCAGTGGTTGTTGGTGTAAGTATAGTATGTGGAATCTGACGTCAGGCCCAGGTTACGATACTTCCGCTGTCATTTGCGTAAAGCCGGCCGGGCCCAGCTCTATAACACTGACCGCACCATGCAGTGTTTTTTTCAAAGGGGCAGGGGGTATATAAAAGGCAGACGGAACAGTCATAATCCCAGTGTGGGGTCTTTTATTCCAACAGTTCAAAGGTCTCCTTGAAATTTAGGAGTTTTTTTTCAAATATCTAAGGAACAAATAATTTACTTTATGGATGGGCTTATACATGAACATACCAAGACCCATTGTCAAAACAAATGGAGGGAAATATCCTTAGCAACATAATTATACCCCTACCAGAAAATCGATTTGAAAATATTTCATTTAGATTTGAGAGTTGTAGCTGTTCCGCAACTTGGCTTATACCCCTCCTCTGTTGAGGGTGTTATAACGAGGGAACGCTGGTCAGTAAATGATACCCCCTACCTAACCACCTCCATCCCTGACCCCAAGGAGGGGGCCATGAGGTGCGCATCAGGGTGTATTCGTTAAGTACCTAACAACCTTCGCCCCTTTAAGTCAACAGGTGTCATGGTGCTCCCCATACACCCACTACTTCTCTGAGTAGGAGGGACGGAGCTGACGGAGGGGATGTGAGTTATTGCGAGCGCCTTGATAAAAGTATTGTACACCTTGTCAGTTGGTTATCATGAAGTGTGGAAGTGGCGTAATTACAGTTAAAGTATTAGAAAGGAATGAGGAAGTTGATGTTTCTTTACCTTTGAGGAACCGTCATTGATGCAGACCTTTTCAATACCAACGTTCAAATTTATAGTGTTTAATTCAAAGGCACTGGACGTCAATAGTGACTTATCTTAAGGGCAGTGCAATAGATTGACAGAATCATGCGCTACTTGTCTCCATGCTTATGTTTGATTTAATACTAAACTGCTGCTAAATACCTTTCTTTATTTCTAAAAACGATTCTAGGTAAAATATGATTATATAACCATCACTGCAGTAAAAGCAACATGTTCTACTAGCATCAACTCTCGCCATCCTTCACAACACAGCAATTTATTTCCCCGGTGGGCATTCTATTCCTTATGAGCCACGTACAGCAAGATAGCCCGTGTCTGCGGCCCTGTGGTTGGCGGGTCCGTTTGGCGGAGACTGCTTAACATTGTGAGGACATCACACGGGTAGGACTCTGTACCTTAGATACAGGGCCAGCCCCAGACCAGAGGGGCAGGGAATCAAGTTGGAATGACGCCATTGTGTGTGTGTGTCCTTTGTGCACTGCCGGGCCAGAATCACGTGTTGTTAGGACCTCCTTATATATGGTCCTGGGATCGACGGTACGGGTATGTGGAGGTATCTATAGATGGGTGGGCTACTGAAGGTCAACTGAAAGACAACTGAATAGTAATTGAGTGACTGTTGAATATCATCTGAAGGCACACTGAACATCGGCTTAAACACCACGTGAGATATTGTAAGGAGCGTTTTAAGCTCAATTGTAAATTAGAACAGCGTCGTGTAATTCAATTATCATGTCTGATGTACAATCTCAGTAGGAATATATGTAATATTATTATTCCTAAAAGAGTAACTAGAATGTCCATGAAAAAAATGTTCAAGGTTCCTTCCAAAACTGGATCAAAATATCAAAATAGTGCATACTATAGAGGAATCCAAATATGGAATGAAATAGATATTGCTTTGCAGTATTGTGAGAACATGTACCTATTTAGAAAGGCAACATAGAATGTATCAGAATTTGTTATAGATTACATCTTAGTATTTCTAAGACTAGGTTGATTGGACTGTGTGTAATCCTATCTGACTTATTAATCATTGTATGCTATTATTTATGTACTTTATTATAATCATTATATATACTCTCATATTTAATGTTATACTCCTGAAAACCAGGGGAACCCCTGATGGATATTATAAATAAACCTTTAAACAAAAACAAAAAATTAATGATATAATTATGACCCATCAAATGACAACTAAGTGATAGGTATGTTTACCGAAGGTCAAACAATAGTGACGTCTTGAAGGTCAATATGATGTGAATGAGAGGGGCGATGCTTAAATCGTAGGAAAAATAAGAACTAAGTATTCCTCAATAGTTATCATGTTGTTATTGATAATCCTATACACATGAGATTATATATTATGTTGTTGTGGGGCATTGTTACTGTGCCTTATTCATATATTAAAAGAAAGACGGATTGCTGTCTTTAGTCAAAGTGATGTGAGGCCCCTCTCCCTTATTATGAATGTGATCTACGTCGACTAAACCCATGTAGCCATGGGTTCATGAATATTATATTGACTTCAGCACAAGTCTCTGTACAGACTGCTTGGGGTAAGAGCAGATATCTATTCCCCCACTATACGTGGAGTAGAGATACAAAACCCAGCTATAGTATTTTTAATTACCAAGCTGATAATAGGATTTTTCCTAATGGGTAGGTCTTGATTCTAACACAAAGGTAGAGGGCTGGTGATTATAGGCTTACCACTCCACAAACCCGGCCCAGTGGGCACTGTTGACCAAGTAAATTAGCTTTGGCCCTGGTAAACCTCCCCTACAATAACAACCAGGAGTGGGGCATGACCGGGAGGAGGGGTGGGAGGAGAGGGGGCACTTTGTATGACATACTTCGTCAGGAGAACTCTAGTTAGGGGGGCAAAGGTACAAAAATAACCCTGCAGTAAAGTAACGACGTGGGGTCAGTATTGGGGATGCTTGGTTTTTTTATATACGTTGAAAATACAATGATGGATAACACATGTATGTGTGCATCATAAATCACATAATTATAAACCATAAGTATAAATAATTGTATTGCAATACTCGGTTAGCAATTAAGTGTACTAAAGGCATATTGGGTCCTAGAGCGACAACTCCCAGTTCATCTCAAATCATATCCTTCAGTATACAGTAAAATATGCAATGTTGCTACAGTCGTGAGGGGACTATATCTTCAGCCCTTATGATTTCCAGCCTTTACCTTAGAGAGAGCCCCCCCCCCCCCCCCCACTCAATACCCCAACAATGGGGGCTGGGTTCAGGGGCCGCGAGCCCCCAGCCCTACCCCCGTGTGATGGATAGCCCCTGACTGGCACCTGTAATTATAAACCGACCACCACAGGAGCTCTAATTAAATGGACTCATTATGCCAATACATACAGGGCAAATGGCGGCGGTGAGCAGTTCGCTGGGCCTGAGCGACTCGCTATCTGGAGCAGCTCGGGCCGCTTACCGCCCCGATAACCCGTAACACCGGGCCGGCCACCAGGGGGCCAGGCCTATTTTGGGATGAAAGCTGGAAAAGGGGGGTGGTTGTGGGCTATTATGGCAAATTCGACCTATTTTATAACAATTGTAGCACAATTCCAAACATGTATTGACAGTGATACTGCTCGATATATTGCACTGATATGGCTTCCAATTGCGCCTGCCCGTTGCATGTTAACACAGTCCACAGACAGAATAAGCTACTAAGTCAACAAATTCACTAGTTTTGTAATGTATATTATTCAAATCCCTCTTGAAAAGAACATCGTACTGAATATTCCTCTTTCAGCTTTTCAAGTGAAAGCCGTTGGAATAAAACTGGAGCACCAATATTGATACATGCCATACTCTAAGTGATTTAGAGTTGTGATGGTCAGCTACAATAGTTGATAATAATCAATAGGAGAGCATTTCTAATAAAACTAACATGCTTCATTATGTGGAACCGGCTGTCAATACAAACTCAAAAGCTAGTTTCTGGTGGCATTATGAATAGCAATAAAACTGTGCCAACGAGTATGAGGCCTTTTTCACTGACCTTGGTCGTAAAATCAACCTCTTCTGTTCGCCTTGATCAGTTTAATGGTCGAGGGTAAGCAGCACCCGCGGTGCTATATTAAAGATATTCCTTACTATAATCGGTAACTCTAATCGAAGAGGACAAAAAAATGATAAGGCTCGTAGTAGAGACTTTAATATACATATATTTTTAGGGACATTAGTAATGTTCACAAACCTCAGTGAACAAGCAATTAATAGTTAGATATTAATGTTACTACGATAAAACGAACAGGAATAGGAAATATATATGGGTTTTACGATATATCAAGATTTTTTCTTGAAACAATGAGTTAATTATAAAAGATAATATACCTTACAGTTATATGGTCAAGATACGTAACTTTCTCAATGGTATGATATATAGCTTTTAATAGACCTATTCGATGCACATCCCAAAGTTTGCGCATAAATCTGGGCATTGTTGCGGGCACTTTATAGGGGATGCTATTGTTCAACAAATGGAACATTCAACATTCTGATATTTTGATTATGCTTAAATAAACGTTTTCCCAAACACTGTGCCATAATGGTGCTTCATAAAAAGAGCACTTTTTGCCCCTCACTTTAGTGTGGTATTATGAAGCCATCACTGGCTTATGTAATGGTAACAAAAACTAGTTCCAGCGGCCATCTCATTATGAGATAACTGCCACATGGTATTAATCATCGTGGGAATGTGATGTAAATTACCGCAGTAGATTCATATCACAGTTTCCCACTGACCCGTGATATATTATGCCTAACCTTTTAATCCTAAATCATGTGTGACAGTAAATAGCTACATTGTTTCGTCAGGTATCATGTAGGTACAGTGATTTTGGCAAAAAAAGGAGGAAACAGGCATGCTAAATTATAGTATGAATAGTCTTTTTGCCTGATGTCATTACCAATAATTGTTCAATTATTAAGGTATATGTTTAAGTCATATTGTTTCATTCTGGGGTACTAAACACGAAATGGGGTGTTAGTTAAGGTCAGCTTTGAATCAAACTAAGCACATTAAAGAATAACGTCAGGATAAAGGTATAATGTGAATATCTGCTAATTTGTAATTATATAATTATAGGGCCTACACAGGTCGATCTCAGCACTATTTCCCCGTATTTCCCCCAACATGATCAACCCTATAGAGAAGGGTTTGGTCGTTGTAGTACTTTTGCTAACAATAGCTCATGGTCCAGTGCACCAAATATATAATTGTCCTTGTGCATCACATTCTGGATAACCTGTCTAGACTTGTTCGGACCACATAGAACGTATAGCATCAATGTGAATGGAGCAATGCAAAATAGGCATAGAGGAAAACATTCTTTCAAGTGTTAAGATTATTTGACGAGTTCTCGACCACCAGTTGCATTGCAACTTAAGCCGGGTTTCCACCGAACGACTTTCATGGATAGTTGCTAACGACCCTGAACGACTTTTCACAATTTTGTCGTTCAAAATGAAACCATTTGTTGTTTCCACCAAACGACGATATTTGGACGATTCTGAGACGTCGCGGACGATTATTTCCAAAGACTAGAGGTAGAAAACACAGAGAACAATGAACTTAATTGCTTTTAATTGTGCTTGTAAGAAATCATAGGCATTTGTCGTCCAGAAATATTAAACAGGTTAGATATTTGGTCGTTGGTGAATCTTTCACTTTAGTCGTTTACAAATGTCGTTTGCAGTCGTTCACAAATGTCTTTATCAACGATTTTCTGTTTCCACTGAATGATTTACCCAAAGACCACCAACGATTTCCTAATCTTTTCATGTCTTAGGATGTCTTGAGGAAAATGTCGTTCGGTGGAAACAGGCCTTTACATAGATGTTGGTCAGTCTTCTATGGTCGTAGTGTAAAACGTATGTTGACTGTTACAGGGACCACTGGACGAGGGCTTGAAAATAAAAGAAGAGGATTGACTCAAGATAAAGTAGTTAATTGCTATGCATTTGCTGCGGGCGCTTGGTCGGTTATTCCCCTCTTTTTACAGTCTAGGGGACAATCTAAGAACCCCCTCCCCCAACCCCCACCCACCCACCCGGCCGAATATTTGATCCTACACTGTTCCCATGTTCATCTCCCAAAGCACACAACTTCTTCCTCTGTGTCTTAAGCCCACCCCCGTCTCCTACTTCTCTCACTTCTTCCCCTCCCCCGTCCCACTCCCCCTCCTGCCCCGGCCCATCACTGTCACGCGGCCACATGCCCCTGGGCCACTTGTGACAGTAATTGACAGCTCAACTTAAAGCTGTCAGTGCACGGGGTGGGGGGAAACCCATACATTCTGGATCGTTCTGGAAACCATTCCGGATAGCCGGAAGGAGGCTGATTGATGACCCTTCACATCCTGGACGCCTGCCAACTATCCAACGTATCCGGCCTTCACTCCCGACTTTAAAAAAACGAGACCAATGGCAGATCGATATCGGGGTTGGTGCTAATCACCTACACTCCCTTTATGACGGGAGAAACACAAAAGTTCTGGAAAAAACGACCAGAATATTAGTTTGAAGCTTACCATGCTAGCATAGGGCCTCCAGTAACAAAGCTGACTAGGCATAGGAGGTAGCTGGTTAGACAGACTTCAGATGTGAGGGGGAGGGAGAGGTGGCGTCTCCACATTGAAATTAAGTAGATTGGCAAGTTCCCATTCGCTTAATCCTGTCATATAGGCCTAGATTAATTCTCATAAGTCCTAATGTGTCCTGTTTAATTTTAGATCTATATCAGTCGTGTAGCCCTTATTATAACACGGCTGGGGGGTAGCAACGTGCAGTTCTAGACATCCGCAAATTGTAAACAACGTTGTAAAAGCAATGTAAATGGTCCAATCTCTACCAAACTTTATAACTGAAGCTGACATGACTTACTTACAACGAAATATTTTACAAAATCATATTATGTTCTAAATATAAGCATTTTAAAAGGGTTTTATGGTTGCCACCCTGCCGTGCATCTATCCTGAGCTAGAAAACACAATAATCTGTGCCCAGCCAATGAGAGCATAGTATTCAAAATATAGGTCACGTTGCCATGCATTGCTAGGTATGTTGCTAGGTCCCGTTGCACCACTCTGGTCCCGTTGCTAGGTCCCAAAGCAAGAGGCAATTTTCAATCCACTATCTGTACAATTTTGGTCATATCTTTTTTCATAGGCATGCATTTAATGCATATACAGTAAGCGAGAAAGTTGCTTGTATTGACCTATTCTAAATGTATATCCCAAAATTTCCAGACCTCAGTATTAAAATCTAATAAAAAAAGGAGAAGAATCCTGTAGCTTCATTGGAAAAATGTTGATGTAATTTTTAAAACGTTGTAACAAAAGCAAAAGAGTAGTGCTACATATATCTATCAATGTCAGATTAATTAAGATTAACTGTGCAATAATTTTCATGAAAATATCCGTGTTATAACGTGAATAATGCACTCGGGGTGGGGTCTCGACCTCCTGGGGCCCAGCTAGATGCACTGGGCTTCGGGCCCTCAGCCCAGTGCATCTAGCTGGGCCCCAGAAGGCCTCGACCCCGCCCCTCCGTGCGTTATTCCCTAAGTAGAAGCACTACTATATATCTTAACGTACGTAACTGAATAGAGTAAACTGTGAATTAGAGGGGATCCGTCCCTTTTTTAAAGTATTGTGTCAGCAGTTCTATATAATGTCAACAGTGTTACAAGAGTAAAAGTTCAATTCATTTCCTTCTGTAATCAAATAAAGGTTGAATATTTAGAAACTTTGAAATTTTGTTTCCTACCTATATGCCTGCCTGCTCTGAGTCTGATTCACTGCTCTCTGTCTGCCACTAACGTCTTGCCTGCCTTCCTGCCTTCCTGCCTGCCTTCCTGCCCCCCGCTACCCGTCAGCATCCCTGCCTCCCTGCCTCCCTGCCTCCCTGCCTGTTTCCTTGCCTGCCTCCCTGCCTGCACGGTTCCCTCCCACGCTCCCTGCCTGCACTCCTTTCAATACCCCCCCCCCCCCCCATTGTACTGTTTTCCTTTCCCATGATACTGAAACCCCCCCTTCCTCTCCCCTGACCCCACTCCTTCCTCCTTCAAGCCGACACTTTCCCTACCCCCGCACCCCGCCCTCCCATCCCCTCCCCACGCCCTTCCTCAGTCCACATTCCTGCAGGCAAGCCGTCAGGGTTGTCATGGTTTCAACACGTCTATTTGTGTCTAAATGATGGATGGGGCCTTTTATAGTTTGTTATTAGTCTTTTATGTGGCCCCAATGTCAAGGCACCACGTACCCCATGTACTGTATGCCTAGGAAAACAAAGGGGCGAAAAAGAAAGATCTAAGCACATTATATAGAAATTTAGGTGGGAAGCAATTTTATTTGATATATGGAGAGGTAGCCCAGTTGGGGAAATTGGCAGCCCCAAAATCACATGTATGACATTCATATCACCCTTTTTAAAAACAATTAGAGAAAACCGTAACTTCCCTATTTTAGATTCCCATTTTCATATACTTCGTATTTTTCGGTTATATATAATATTCAATACACGTGACAACACCTAGGTAAAAAGGAAATGTGTCATGGACGATAATGGGTGGCATACGTGTGCCCTAGACTCGAATAAAACTATGGACTTTGCGGACTTCATTTCTGGTGTGGCCCACGAGTTTCTCCCACAAGATATTGACGCGTGATTTCATATGCTATATCTTTCTAAAACTGATGATATGTTTTTGTATTTTTGTATTAAAGATTCGTTTGGGATAAAATCCTGAATGCCTCACATACAATGCCAATGCTGCCACATATTATGATATTCTTATAATCTTTTTTTTATTTTTATAAAACTCTAAACTTTTAAAAATGCATATAGGAGAAATCGAACCAATGTTATCATAAATTGTCTATACGGCCATCTTTAAATTCCCATCTTCATTGTACTACTATATCATGTCGCGTGTATAATGACACCAATTAATACGAAAATGTTATGTATAATTAGGTAGATTATGTAAACGACGTCAGCTGAATAATATTATGAAGTATGTACGTGACAAACATCAAATCCCCTTTTCTATATACTACTTACGTCGGTGTACCTTGTCGCGTATAGTCATAAAGTTAATCCAAGCTATATTATCACGTGCATAGGAGAGCTTGTTTAGGCGACGTCACCCATTTAGGTAGGGGCGGCTGTATATACAGAAACAGAATAGGCTAAAGATGAAAATGAAACATCAAAAAAAGAATGGGATGCTGAAGAGTCAATACTACTTGTTTATATGAGTATTTGGAATCAATTGAGTGAAATAAAAATGGAATTATGATAATAAAGGAATCGATATACTTGATGATGAATGGTTGTCATTATGTAATTCCATCAAGATTCATATAAATGTGTATTCATTATCATATGTGTATTGCATATTTCCATTTATTATGTACAAGTAGTGAGAAGAACCATTTTGGAAAAAAAGAGATGGTGGATATCTAAAATGTACTTCCTTTTATCCAAAAAAAAAGGTAATGGGGAGGCTGAGTTACATTAACATGTATGTCTCGGTCATTATGTCAAAAAGGGTCTTCATCCATGTGGGTCTTCATGTGAGGGCTTGGCGAGGTCAATATAAGAAGTAAGTGATGAAACCTACGAGAAAACACCGCCTGGCCAATAAAAGAATTACAGATAGTCATTGATAGCCAGATACAGTCAAGGATAACCACAGTCAGTCAAGGAGAGTCAGTGCCAGTCAATGATGACCAAAGCCAATCAGAGCCATAGCTATATAGTGAGGGAGAAGCAGTGCCAATCAAGGAATGCCTTTGCCACTCAAGGAAAACCTGTGCCACTCAAGGAGGGACCGTGCCAGTCAGGGAGAACCACTGCCAGTCAAAGAGCACAGAGAGTCAGTGCCATTCAGTACGTCCTCAGAGACTCAGTACCAGGCAGTACATCCTGGCGGGTCATGGTGTGTGCTCTGTCTCAATACCCCGACCCAAGACGCCCAGCCCCTCGTCTCGGTATGCTAGGAACCCAAGCTGCCATGTTGACAGATGTAATTAGCAGCCACCAGGGTCATGTGACCATCCATCTTCGTCACTTCCGGCTGGTGTTGGCCGGGCATGCGCAAACATGAGGCGCTGGCTGAGCTGGTTCCTGGTGCTGTCTGGCCTTTGGCGTGCGCTGGTACCCTGACACAAAGAAGGCTGAAAGGCAACATGCAGGGACGAGCGGGGCTACCCAGGGGTCTGTATTCAAATACTGAAAAGAGGGAAGAGTATGATGCATTGATTTTGCTGTGTCTTATCAAATATGAATCTAGAGTTGTCTTTGTAACGAATGCTTGAGGAAGTGAAAGCTACAATAGAGTCTTGGGGGATGTGGTGAATGAAGGGGAATGCCTCTTTTTCTGCTCCTCCTAATTCCATGCTGTGTTTTCCACCCTTCCCAACATTTCTTGGTTTTCCCGCCAATCAATCATTTCGTGAGAGTGTGGTCATCATTTTGACTGAATACTTTCTAGATACTGAAACAATGCAAAAGGATTGAAATGCCTGGTCAATGAAGCATTTAAATCAATTCTCTCGTTAGTAACATTTCTTTATTAGTGAAGTAATGTGGGAAAACGATCCACTTTTCATTTCTTTGAATGATATCAAGATTAGCCATTCCCAGCCCCTACAACCACTCCCAGCCTCTATTGGGACTAACTCTTCTTTTTTTCCTCTGTATCGTTACGTGGTGTACATAACAAAGGGGTGGAGTACAACAAAAATGGGATGGCTTGAAAACATTATGTAGGTGTGCTTTATAGATTGTCATTCAAACTTATTTCATGTGGCAACTCTCCCTTTTCTTTGTTCACCCTCCACCCTCCCCTCTCCCAGCTTGGCCTTGTCTCTCTTCACTCCCCCTTCTGATTTCCTCCCTCTTGTGATCTCCTCCCTCCCGTTTCCCGCCTGATCTTTCACCTCTTCTTCCCCTCTGTTCTGACACTGTAGACCTCAGCCCTGCCCGTGAACCCTTCCCTTCCCACGCCCATCTCTGATCCCCTTCTTCCCGTTTCCCTCCTGATCTTTCACCTCTCCTTCCCCTCTGATCTCACACTGAAGACTCCAGCTCTGCCCCTGAACCCCTCCCTTCCCACTCCCTCATCTGATCCCCTTCTTCCCGTTTCCCGCCTGATCGTTCACCTCTCCTTCCCCTCTGTTCTGACACTGTAGTCCCCAGTTCTGCCCATGAACCCCTGAACCCCTCCCTTCCCACTCCCTCGTCTGATCCCCTTCTTCCTGTTTCCCCCCTGATCTTTCACCTCTTCTTCCCCTCTGATCTCACACTGTAGACCCCAGCTCTGCCCTGGGCCATTCTCCCGTTGGCCGACAGAGGGCAGTACGGAGGTACAGAGGTGGTCTCTGATTGGTCCGTGCTGTGGTCGGGGGAGATAGGCCCCTACAAAGGCCCTTAACGAGGCCCTAATCATGGCGCCGGCCGAGGGGGCAGATACCGTGCCTGGTCAACTGATAACGTCCTCTTGTCGCCCAGCTGTTGCGTGCGCACCCGCCGTTATTACGCTGAGGGGAAGTCCGAGGGGGTCCAGACCCCTCCCGAGGGGTCCTCTGTCTGACCCGCCTCCCCTCCCGTGAGGCCCTGAGGAGGGTTTGCTGTGTCACCAGTCGAGGTTAGACAGGGTGCCGTTCAATGAACTTTGTGGTCTATTCTTACTTTTCTTTCTACCCGCATTGCTGCTGCCCCCTACTCCCAGATTATGCTGATGGTCAGTCAGGTTTTAACTTTACGAGGTCTAGAATTGCCTTGTCCAAGCTACCAATGCTGTAATGGTTGTCCAATTGGGGAGAGGGGCGGAGTATAAGATCTTGAATGTCAAATAGGAGAAAAAAGATATACATTTCCCAATCAACCTTGTTAAGACGCTATCCTACAAACAGATGCTATCCAACAAAATTTTGTCACTTAGCATCTTTTTGTAGGATAGCAGCTGCACAAGCTGCTAAGCGACAAAATTGCTGCAAAATGACAAAACAATTGTCACTTAGCATCCACTGCATATGCTAAGCCACAAAGAGATGCTAAGTGACAAAACCTTTGGAGAAGGGGAGGGGGAGGGTTTGATTAGGGGGGTAGTGTACCCAGGGTATGGAGAGGTAGTGTATCCAGGGTATGAAGAGGTAGTGTACCCAGGGTATGGATGGGTAGTGTACCCAGGGTATGGAGGAGGTATATGGGGGGCAAAGTGTACCCAGGGTATGGAGGGGGGGGGTTTAGGGGAGGGGGGGAGTAGTGTACCCAGGGTATGGAGTTTCAGGAGGTAGCAGGGTGGAGCCTCGGGTGCCTGGCTTGAGCTACTGTACCCTGGGTCTCCACAGACCATAACCCTGGGTCTAAAGTTGCAATTTATCTAGACCCATGGTCTTTGCTGACAATAGCCTGGGTCTATTTTAAAATATTGAGCCCTATTCCCTTGTCCTTGATGTTAATTTTTTCACACACAAGATCTGGATTATTAATCCCATAAATTGTTAATGTAAAAAAAAGTGCGGTGCCCCCTAACCACACTGACCAATGAAAGATGAGCTTTCATCCAGTGCTGAGCACTGACCAATGAGAAGACAGATAAGTCCAGGCCAAGCCAAATTATGGGATAGAACTCTCCACTTGGCGCCATTTTTGATTAGCCTTTGTTCATTGTGGTCCTGACAAGGGAAGAACACGCCTCGTCTCACCATCACTATTCCCTTGTCCTTGTCTGGGTCCCCTTATGCAGACAAATTGGTACCCCCTCCATACCCTGGGAACACGACCCCCATAAAACCCCCTCCATACCCTGGAAATACTTTATACCCTCTAATACCCCTCCATACCCTGGGTACACTTTACCCCCCATATACCTCCTTCATACCCTGGGTACACTACCCCTCCATACCCTGGATACACTCCCTCTCCATACCCTGGGTACACTACCTCTCCATACCCTGGGTACACTACCCTTGTAAAAAAAAGTTCTATACCCCATATACCACTTCTGTACCCTGGGTATTCTATACCACCCACACTCTGTACCCTGGGTATTCTCTGAGCCCTTTACTCTATCCTATTTTGCATACCTTTTCCATACCCTAGGTCTACGGCAACCATACCCTGGAACTATAATATTGCGATTGAGTGTATATAAAAATATCAAAATAAAATGCAGGCTTCTGATTGGCCGACTGTGAAGAAGACCCTGTGTATGCAGACATAAATTGGGTGAATGGCCCTCGAGCTGAGGTCGGGCTGCAGACCCAGGACATGTTATGTAATGCCGACCTGGTATACGGCCCACACCAACTCTCCCTTATGGGTTAGCATCTGTATGTAGGATAGCAGCAGGTGGCAGATGCTATCCAAAAAAATGTTTTGTTGGATAGCGTCTGTATGTAGGATAGCATCTTTATACTGCTGCTAAGTGACAAATACTGGATTTTGTTGGATAGCATCTGTATGTATAATAGCGTCTTAACAAACCTTGCCATGATTATTATTAGAACTACTCTCATTAGAACAGTACCAGAGTCCCTTCAGGCAGTGGCTGTCTCAGCTCTTGTTTAAATAGATACTTAGCAGGCTTTCCAACAGTTAGCAGGCTTTTCAACAGGTGGCGCGTTCTTGGGCCCCCATTTTCTTGAATACCATGGAAATCCAGCTTCTACAAATTAGGCCAAACAGGAAAAAACGTTTTGAATCGAGGACATCAGCGAGGTAATAAAATAACTCGGGTGGCTTGTGTCTTTGATGTGTCGATGTGGCCTCTTAGAGCACCACGTGAGGGCTTAGTGACAGCACCATCAACACCACACTCCTGATCAATTTACTTATTTATCACCCCTTAGTTGATGTTATTAATAGTGGTTTTAGTCGACCACTTAGTGGGACTGTTGCCTTGTGAGAGTTCTGACGCCACAGTAGCGTTCACTGCAGCCCCTTACTATTAGAAGCCGCTCGAAACAGCCGCAGCAGACGGCTTTTTGCCGAATTCCCGCGCTTTGATCCATGTCGGAGCTGTCCTTTGTCTCCTTTGATGTCTCACCCTACACAAGTGACGTCACTTCCGACTGGCTGACTCTGCTGGCCTCGTTTCCGTTTCTTCCCGTGTTGCCCGTTCTCCCACCAGGGGGCGGTAGGGGCTGGGGTCAAGGGGGCGTGTTTTGGCGAAAAATCAGCGATGACCGCCCTCTGCCACTAAGGATGTCGTGTGTCTATTTCAAAGTAAAGGAAAGAAATTATAGAGGGAAAAAGTAATTTACAGAGCAGAGGAATGATGGGCATGCGCTTTTTACTTTTGATCATTAAAGAACTATTTCTTTTAAAATCTTAGAATGAAAATACAATGGGAAGTTTAAACGAAAGTTTGTTTCTGTTTTGTTTTGTGTAAGCCAAGAGGGCCAGTGTTTTGAGACATTTAGGTTAAAGAGATATGGCAGGAACAGCCACATAAGGAGACAATACAAAGGAGTCATTCATCGCAAGGATATGCACGGGACCGACCATTATGAAACCCCTTCTTGTTTATTGATAAATAAATCTCCCCTGTTTATTTTGAAAAGATGCCACTACCTTTGGACGACTGTCGTTTATGGCAAACGAATAGTAATATATGTAAAGTAGAACTCTGAGAATGTGCTATATAAACACGTCTTAGCTATTTTTGGTAGGGAAAGAATTAAATTGGTAAATTTGAAATCACATGCAGGTCGAACCAGCCTCAATGCCCTCCCCTGTCATAACTTGCACAATATGTTGTTTTTCTTAAACCAGATATTTGTAAACAGCCCTGGGCGGATCCAGGAATTTGAAAAAGGGGCGCGTGCTATAGTAAAATCTTTTATTTTTACATTAGAAAAACTGATATTTGGGCTAAAAGAAAGAGGGGGCATGCGCCCTGCACCCCCCCCCCCTAAATCCGCGCCTGGTACAAGAATATGGACATATATAAGATTTCTGTACCTTCCAATGATATCTGACGTACAGATGTATTAGAAGTACATTTTGAAGTGAATCACAGTATGTGCTGATCAAAAAACGGGAGCCCTTGTGGTCCACATGAGGGTAGATGTAATGAGATCTATGCGTGTTTCAAAAACGCTCTACTCTCACACTATCAGACATATATTTAAAGTAAGAAGAAGATGGGGAAGTTTTAGCTAAGGCATTGAGAACTACGTGTGATACCGTATTGTACCTGGGAATGTGTATGCGTCCAAGAATGATTGCATGTAGTCCTAGCACGAAAAGTGTCCGCATCTTCACATTCTTGCATACAAAAACTTTATCAAACTATTATGTCACAGCCGTCCCAAAGACACTTGTAACTTAGTCTGCCTGCTATCTATTATATCAGTGGCATAAGTACCAACCACTACTTGTAGCTTTCCCCAATCCTTTCATACTTGAATTCCTGCCCTGATAGGCCATTAAAACTCTGGCTGTTACTTCCTGGCCTTACCTTGCACCCAGAACCCCTCTTGGCTGGTGGTAGGCAAACTTGGCCCCGGGCCACCTGCATTTGGCCTGACCACGGGGCTCTCGTGCTAGTCCTACATTAATGTGTGGCTGTGGGCCATTGCTCCAACCAGACCCTGTTACAAATGATCTCAACTGATCGATTGCATGATGTAGGGCTTTCCAGGCTAGCAGGAGCAGGAGAAGCACTTCACAGTCATCGTAACCTACTCGCAGGCAGTCAGACCGTCGTAGACTCATCCCAAACTATTTGCCCTATCTCAGAATTTGCCTTTGCTTATCAAATAGAATACTTCAAAGTTTGTTCTTCTTGCCAATCCTCATGTTTCAGCACTTATAAGTTGTTCGGAACTTTTGCAGAACAACTTATATCATGGGTGGAAGTCCATTAAGGTCCAATTAAATCGAGAATAAGTCCAATTTCAGTACAGATACTCGAAATACGGCACTGATACAACATAAGTATCCCTGCTACAGGGGTTGATGACAAGACTCCAGGTACATTCATTTCCCAAGGACTTGAGCCACATTGCTTCAAGATTATTTTCAAATGAGAAAAGGTCTGCTTGTTGGCTTGCCAACAACAGTTTAAGTTAGCAGCTCTAAGGTATTTTCCGATTTATTCTCATGGCATGTGCCTGCGGTTTGATAAAACTATGTACCTGCCTTGTCTCTTGGGCGCTCATCCTTTGGTTACTGCTTGGTTGAAGTGTCTATACTGCAATAAATGTACAGGCATATATGGGTCCTGTTTGCAAGCGATCTAAATAATTGTACGTATTGTTTCTTTAACATTATGGTGCAATAGTTTTGTTTACAATTCTCACTTACTCCTTGTCCTTGTTTCTCGTGTATAAAGGTAATATTCAGGTGTCATGAATGTAGGTTAATCATGATATGTACCTTGTAGAATAGCATAGTGTGTGATGCCTTTGTGGGCTATAACTCAGCGACCCGCTAAGTGACTGCAGTCTGCCTTCATGCATTCTGCATCACTCAGACAAATGAAGCATTTAGCTGGTCAGTGTCCTCTGCATTCTGCACTGATGGGAGGATCAGATTATGAATGTGAATACACAAACAGCTATAAAGAACAATGCACCTGCCAGCAGTCATGAAAAGTAGCTGTGCCTAGATGAGAAGTATTCTGACCATGCTAGGTGGCAGAGCCAGGTTTCTGCAATCCAGTAACCCTGACTTTGTCAGTAGACAAAGTAGTCAGAGGGAAGTGGATGTATAGACGAGAGCAGCCTTACAGGAAAAGGTGAGCTTGGAATCAAGAACAACTGAGGGAAAATATGCGCAGGGGGTGAGTAAAAGTTCTAGAGGGAAAACGTGACTGGTAGGAGGAAAGTAATAGTAGTGAGGAGTTGTGAGGAAATAGAGAATGAACAGGAACGGAGTTTAAGGTGAGCAGAAAGAAAGAGGAGAGGAAATCAACATATATATGTCACAAGAGGTAAACAGTCAAAGTATGTGCATATATAGGTAACTATTTTGTATTCTAAACAAAGTGAAGCGTAAGTGAACCGCCAAGACAATGGTACTCGGAAATTGCCAGTTATATAAACAAAGAAATGTGTTATTCCATTATATGATATGACATAATGTTACACAGTAAAATTAAATTTATAAGGTGCCACCAAAGAGATTAAACCCTGTGCTGAGTAGTAAAAGTTGTAGTTTTGGGTAAAACTATCGCGGGTGTAAAAGAGTACAAAACACAATTTGCCAAGTGTTAAGAACAAAAGATGATCAAATTGTTATCAACAGCGCTAACATACACACATCAGATACCGAATAGCCCATATTCCAGACACTCACTGACTAAAATAAGCTTGCTTTGATGACCAAAGGGGGTGCAAAGGAGTGCCAAGCCTTGATGTAAATACGGACAGGCACTCTGTCACGTTTAATCACTCTGAAAGATTAGGCCAAATGGGCCGACTGCATTTTGCCCCTGCTTGCCGCCGTCCCACTCGGCACACTGCATAAGCCAGGCCACCCACCTATATATGCTGGATAATATCACCTCTTTAAAAAACATTGTCCCAGCCTAATGCAGACGTAAAAGCCACCCTTCTCTGAGATCATCACGCAAATTAGATAAATGCCTGCGGATCTGTCAGACGGTGTCACATCGAATCGTACGTACTGCACGCGGGCCTGACAGACTCCCTATTTTCTATCGGCTTTGACAGAGCCGGAGAGGCTCGGTGGGACTATCTGTGCCTGGCCTTTTACTCCTGTCACATAACACAGATATGGCGAGCTGCTCTCTGAGTGGTTCTGAGCTACTCCGGGATGCTCAGGGAATCTCTTTCTGTCTATATATGGAGTGGGTCCTAATAGTCGGTGGGAGTATAGAGGGACGCAACAATAGGTCACCAAAGGATAAACAAAACAAGATAAAGTTAGGACAAGTGAAAGGATAAAAAAGAATGAGTAGTCCAAAGTGTGTCTCATGCCCACTTACAAAACGATATTCGAAGTGGAATTTGAAGGATTGGCCCAGGAATAATAAACATCTTTAAAGTTTACCACTTTGTTTCCCATGACCTAGGCACATGGTCCAGGGTCGTCGATGTCAAATGCCAAATATGATAATTCAATAAAAAAAAAAAGAAAAAAGGAAGTGCTTTTTTCTTCGTTCATTTCATTGGATCATTGGAAAAACGTTCTTTGTCAAACAGTCGTGAGGTATGCAACCGTTTCGGTTGTTTGCTTTTGTTCTTTTGTTTCTGTTTGTAATTTCCTTAAATTAACTCTGACAAAAGCCTTTTTCTAAAAGCAAAAGAGTGGCAGAAAAACATTTTAGACCTACATCTTGATGAAACGCATTGGAAGTAAGGCGTATTTCTAACAGACTAATAGGAATAAGATATTTCATTCGGGTATTTTAATTGCTGTATATAATAATTTACCGCATTTTCCTGTTATAATATGCCTTACAGCCTGATTGAAGTCGTTGGTGACATACATTGATGTACACATTTCTCATGGATCCTATATCTTCAATGTTCATTGTAGATGCAACTAGAGCCCTGAATATCTTCCTCCCACATACCTAATTTCATGAACGTATGGGGAATCACAACGTGTTATGCCCGTTGTTGCCTATGCAGATACTTTCCGTAGAGATTGTATGTGAGTAGATACCAGTAGTATAAGAAGGCCATCTCCTACGATAGTATACAGTCATATATGGCTCATCCCCTGTGCAGCAGGGTCGGCCACATCCAGGTCAACTGATAAACCTCTCCTCCAGGGACCTGCAGTGTTTTCTGGGGATTGGTGTGAATCAATGACAGAGAACACCACGCTGCTCACTCCAGACTGGTCACAGTATGTGATTACCGCCTGTGCCCCACTCCGCCCTGAAACGGTCAATAGTTTCTTATAGCCGATCATAATGGTTAGGGATGGAGAACCAAGTTATTTTAAATGCATCTCCACTAAATGACACGAAGTGGATAATTTCCCAGGATATCAGAAATGAAGTGGTGGGGCAAAGTTTTATATAGAAATAAAACTGATGCAATATCCGTTTTTTCTATTACAGTAGCATTTGCTACATATTTCCATTGCTGATAGCCAAATTCAATTAGGAGGTTGTGCCAGAAACCTGAACCTGCCGTTATGAATAATTTGGTGCAATGTGCAGTATGTCTTTTAATACCTCAGCCCGTCAACAACTGTTCTTCAACGATCAGTGACAGTACACATACAAGAGGTAATTTAGGTCAAAGGCAACTCCACAGATAGCGTCATATGAGAATGGGCGTAACAAAGGATTAAACGATCAATATGTGAGCTGCTTCTGAGCATATGTCGGGCAGGGAATGAGTAATATGTATCGGGGTGAGCAGAAAGGAAACAAAAGGTAAGCAGATGTTGGGCAATGGGCGAGCAATAGGTGAGTAGGATGTGAGCAGTTCTACCTGATTGCCCCTAAGCAGGCGCTGATCACACAGCCCGCATGTATAATGCATGGCCGACCCACCCACCGCCCACCTGACCCTTTTCACCACCAATTGCTCACCGCCCAACACCTTTGAGCAGCTCTGAATGAAGTTGCGTGCGGGAAAAGGCGAACAAGATGTTGATGATAGGGGAGGGGCAGGGGCCGTGTGATGTGGCCAGCCCCGAAAGGTGTTGCAGGGCCCCGCCCGGCCGGCCTCAAAGGGGCCGACGGGGGCCTGACTCCCCGATCAGGCACAGCCCACGTGCATGGCTGAGCAAAGAGAGATCTAATTTAGACAGGGGTAAAGTGGTAGAAGGAGAACAGGCTGGGGTGGTAGGGCGATGAAAGGACAGATTAGGGCGATTATGTAGTGGCAAAGAGGAGGTATAACAGAACGAGGGTATGGAGTTACAAAACCATAGTAATGACTTGCTCACCTGGCTCGGTCCTAATGTGTTGGGTCTATACTAGAGCCCAGAAAGTTAATATTTTCCTTTGCGTGATCTTGTGCAAGAATATAAATTATACTGACTGATTGAAAGTCTTTCGTTTATTCATTACAAAACGTTGATGTCTCTCTTCTGAAATACAATGTATAGGCCTATTACAATTGCATATATTAGACACAACATGATATTCTATGAGATATATTTTCTTACTAATAAGAATTCCCTGGTTTGCACTCCCCATCGATTGCTTTAGCAAACTGAACACTGGGGGCAATAACAATATTGTTAGGTAGCCCCGTTAATTGCTCTATTCTATATCAGGTACACTTGGAATGGCGAAACTTTGGCATTAGCATATTATGCAGAGAGGTATCACTGCCCTCCAGGACAACACATCTCTGATTATTGCGAGTGCAGGACAATAGTGAATGTCTAGAAGTTAGAATCATGATCTAGAATAAAACACGTACTCTCGCCCATATGTCTAAGAACATGATTGAAAATGTCAGCAAACCGACGAAGTAATGCAACTCGATGTTCAAGGAACTGAGAACTCAATCAAATACAGAGGGGTTTAGAATTATCAGAGTTATTTCACAGGGATATTGAATTAACCTTTCATACATTTCAAGTCAAATGTGTATCAACATAATTATTGACTAGACACTCCCTATCTATGCGCCTTCCTCTTCAGGGAAGGATTTAGAGGGGGACGCATGGGGCGTGCCCCCCCCCCCTTTTTTTTTGGGACCAAATTTCGATTGTTTAATGTAAAACTCAAGTCCTTGGAGGAGTGGCCAGGACCCTTTTTAATATTTGCGCCCCCCCCCTTTCCAAAATTCCTGGATCCGCCCATGCTCTTCATTAGCTTATGGCTAACTAAAGGCTCATGGTTTGCCCATTGTATGTTTCAGGTTATGGCTCACCCCTCGCCCCTCGAACCAGAAGCGTCACCATCAGACGCTGGGCTTCATCGACTACGTGCCGGAGAAGGAGGATTCCTTCAACAGTCTCATCAGCCGGGCCAACAACAAGCTCGACCAGAACGCCATAGCAGGTGAGCAGCGGCCAGGTCTTTTGTGGGAATACTGTATCTACAGCCATGTCTTTATCTCGGTCGACCCACAGCCCTGATTATATCAACCAAGGTTGTGTTCAACTAGTCGATTTTACTCTTTGTAAATCGCAGTGTTAATATTGCTTAATCATTTAGACGTGTTACAATATCATTGGAAAGGCGGTATAAAATTACCGGACGTCATTATCGGCTAGTGGAATACCAGCTTTACATGTCTGCTAATAAAAGTGTACTGAAGGTGCATATATAGCCTTTGCTGTGTTACTGGTAAAAATAGTAATATATCATCAAATACTCAGAATTGTCAGTGGAATATGGGTTCAACAGTTTACTAATTTTTGAATTAGAGTGAATTCAAGGGACGATATCAAGAAAATGGGAACAAATGTTCAGTTCAACGTGGTTAAGAAGGAAGATGAGCTCGATTATATGTATCGGTTGTCTGATTGTACCTTATAACTGCTAGTTGGTAGGTCAATGAAGTCATACTTGGGTTTTATAATTACATACATAACTTTCTTGATAACTGTATTTGCCTTCTCCCAATTATAATTTAATTTCGAAAGGTCTGACGTGTAAGGAAGTTTGAACAATAGGGATGTTGTTTCACAGGCAAATAAAAAAAAGTGGATCATTTTTGCCCTTGCAATTAAGCCTCTTATTCAAACCTATGGGTCTCTCGATCAAAAACTTTAATATGAGGTTAAACACAGATGTCACTAAGCTTTGAGGCAAGTACTAGGGAAAAAAACAAATTAAAAGTACCTGTTTGTTTTCTGGGGATCTGGCAAGTTTGTCAGATAAATATTCCACTTGTGTTTTATAGCATTGACACTTCATACAATATTCAGTGCATTTGTTTTCCACAAAAGATCTATTTGGAAAGTTTTTATCTTATTTTCCTGATGCATGTTTGAGTTCTGGGGTTTTCTGGTTCCTTGAAGTTATTGACGTAATACAACATTAAGCTTTTTCCGACGAATCTTTTCAGTAAGTCTTCTGTAATTAAGAGTTTGTTTAACGTAGTCTGTGATGAAGTTTTGGTGATATTACACCTTTGCATGAAAGTATTTCGCTTGATAAATCATATGTAAATATAATTTGTTTCACTAATACATTGACTACAGCAGTTGATTCTCATATGTAAAGCACGCTATTATAACAACGATATGTTGATTCTCATTCTCTAGAATATCTTCATTGATTTGAGTCTGAGTCCAGTCTGACCTCCGACCAATATCAACCAATCATATAATAGCTCAAAGTTCAATGAAATACGACCAACCACCTTCTTCACCAAAATACAAAGTCGTCAGTTTTATAGTTCCAGTGATGAATTAGTGTAATTAAACACATCCGCCATCTGTCACGTGATCGATCAGTTCTTGGTTCTGATTGGCTGTCTGGCCGTAATATAGAGCTGGGGTGGGTTTCACCTCCCGATGCTTGTTCCGGTCACGTGGTTTGTAACTTCCTCAACTGAGTCTTCGATTTCAGGTTGATCTAACGATAAATTCATACTCAATAGATTATTTGCAAAATTGGCATTTATGCATTACATTTATATATGAAATGAGTTTGGGCCCCTTCATAAAGATTCCTTTCACTGATTTTAAGTTCTAAAATATGTTTTCAAATAATCATTTTTTATTTGTGAGTTACAAGTAGTTAAGCCTGCGTGAATTTTGCAAGCTTCGTCTGCACTTTAAGCTAAAGTCAGTGTCCACTAGGTAATCATCATCCAATTTGGAATTAGGTCACACTAGTAATGCAATTGTTTATTTGGAAACTTTTGAAACATGTGCAATCCTTCAATACCAACTTATTTCATACGATTATACCTGCTCATTTAAGTAAGAATTCCCACCAGGGTATCCTCCATGGTAAATTTCCACAACCAACAATTTAAGCGCTCTGTGTGTTCTATGTGAATCGCCGGTACTTTAAGTGAGGCGTAAAACGAACAGCTTAACGGGATCATCCCTAAGCCTAATAGGAGCGTATATCTACTGATCCGTACTGCCCGCGTCCTAAGTAAATGCCCGAGGAGATTTACATTGCGTTTAACACACCTCGCCCTCCGCAGAGTTTATAGGCGCCCACGTGTGAATGAAAAAGAAACATTCTAACGTTTTTTTGTCTATATTGCAACATTTTCATGACAATTTTTGATAGCAGGTTAGAGTCATATATTTACAAAATGCCTTATTTGGTGTTTTTCCTTTCACTGGATAGATTTTTCTTAAATTCCAAAAATTGGATTAAAAAAAACACGTTGCTCTTTCACCCGTTAGAGCTCTGTAGAGGGTTAATGCAAATTATAGAAAGTCCAAAATAGGGACGAGGAGGGAAGTCACTATGAAAGACACAAACATAATGTGCCTAATAATCCCAATCAGACCCATGGATCCACGCCTGAAACACTGAAGTTAACATACAAGGGTCCATACCCGTTACCCGCACTTGGATCCCATCCCTCTTTGGTTTGCTTGCCGCCCATCCCTACCCCCATTACCCCTAACACACATTACATAAAGCTTACAAGTCTTGTCAACAGAGGGCCTTATGTTGTCAAAATGGTAAGAAACTCTAAAAGGGTCTCGCTTTAAGAGCTAAGCGATTACGTCGCAGAGTGCAAGGATATTGAAGGATGGGATGCGAAGAAAGGCGGCATGGGGAAAGAGCCCTTGTACTAGGGTTGTTTGAGAGAATGCTGCGCTGACATAATCGGTTTGCCCGTATCTTTGAAGAAACGATTATGTCACGGGAAGGAGTTGCAAGAGATTTAACAATTTGTCAAAAGGTCGGTAGGACAAGGAATACAAAAAATAATCCAAATTCGAGATAGTTTTGTTAGAGAAGAAAATGACAAACAAGTAAGCCGATAAACAACATAAAAAAAACAATAAACCCATTCTCATGTTAGTTGTAAAGGAGGCGCCCCATAGTGGACTTGGGGCTGGGTTAGGATTGATCCACTGAGATAACACCTGGCCCGGCCCTCGGCACCCGCCTTACAGCACCAGTTATTAATACTACCCCAATGCCCTATTGAACCCAACCTCTTAGTGCAACATTTTTATGGGATTTATTACACAACTTGACAGATACTTAAACTCTATTGGATTCTATTTCTGATACCAACAGAGTGAGAATTGCCCCTATGGCCTAAGAAATTTAATTAACTATTATCATTCTTTCCCTCTATTGATTTCTTTTTGTCATACTAGCAATAGAGCGATTGCAGAATGATCCAAGGCTTTCTTGTTTAATCAAATGCCTCGACGAAATTTAAAACCTTAAAGGCAATATCCGACTGAATAACTTATTAAAGGGAACAGTTTCATATGAATAAACGTATTTGCACTGCCCAAATGAATTTACTCGTTGGAAGTCATTGTCGTTATTGAATTAACTTATTACAGTTTGTTTGAAGCAATTCTGTCAGCGGAATTGTCTCAACCTTTTCAAGAGAACAAACTCACTGGAATCCAGTGCCTCAATGAAACCCTCTTGCTGGAAGCCACTGCTTTAATTGTGTTAAATCACTTGAAGCCATTTTCTCAATTGATCCTTTACACTTTTTATCTATGTCGACTACATATACGCATTTTCATGCTAATTTGAATATGATTTATTTTGTCTTATAGTGAATCCTTTTAGAAGATGGACTGGGAGAAAGAGAAGGGCAAGAGGAGATAGCTAAATGAACCAATTAACTCCTAGTGTAAGGGGACTTAGAGATCACACAAATTAATACCTTGTATCAGTCAAAACATTAGCGGATTGTAACTCCAGATTTAAGCATTCACGGAGTCCATAATTATCAAAGCTAAAGCCTGCCTTTGAAAAAGCCACTTGTTGAAATCAATGGTTTCAAACTTGATCCCAGTCAGTGCTGGGCGTGTGGTTAATGGGGTCGTCTAGGTCTGCTATAATAGAGTGTAATCAGTATTGATCAAAACGCATAAGCGATAATGAAGGGATATTCCGTATTTACTAATAGAATACCCAAACGTAAAAAGAGAAAGGGCACTTATGTTTGTAAATCAAAGCAAAAATAGTTGCACTTGATATCTAAATTGTATATTAAGGGGTGCTTCAAATATCATTTTAGTATTTAAAAGGTATTGTGACACAAATATTTGAATAAATTCACCAATTTGTGTTACCCTGGTGGAAACTATTTGGAAACAACATAACCTTTTACGTTTTAAATGAAACACTGTTGTGGGCCGTTCAATGCCAGCAATAGCTTATCAGTGCATATTGCAAGGAACCAGTGAAAGAGAAAGTTCCTGGTGTTTCCACTCTCAGGAAATGTATGGTACCCAGGGGCCCGAAGGAGTATTCTCCTCCTTATATTCTTGGAGATTTCTGGAATTCATCTGGAGTGCAATTTCCCCCAAAATGTCAAAACGTGATGTGGCAAAGTGCATAAAGACTGCCCATATGCCAGGAGTAGTGAGTAGGGTGGGATGGTTTTCTGCTAGAGGTCATGGGATGTTAAGTGTAGATTATTATGGACGTGATTTTGAATGTCATAGATAAAAAGATGATTTTGAAAGGGCGTGAAACCTTTAGCAGAGACAGTGTGCAGGGGTCAGAACCTCTTTACCCTGAGATACAGAGTAGTAGATGTTGATTTCACAGAACTGCGGTAGACGTCAGTCTTCAATGGCAATAGGGCACGATCACCTATCATTAAAGACTGCTCAATAATGTATTGACTTTTACTGAATGTTAGCATTACTAAGATACCTTCCCAAATGCCTTGTATGTTGCCTATTAATGATATGGGAGTACACTTGTGAAATTCCAAAATTGGAAAACTATATCACCGATGTATAGTTAGTTACAGACAGACCTAAATGGAGTTTTCACAGTAAATAATCGTTTTCTCGCTGCTTGGCTGGGGTACGAACAGAGAAGGTATGATATAATCAAGCCTCTCATTTGAAGTCAAGAGGAGATGGCTTTGTTGTTTAAGATTTATTTGTTGCAAGTTTTCTGATACGTGTCACTGAACACAATGCCTGACCTGGCTAGCTTTAGTCTATGGGTTCAAACCTCACTTATGGATATGCCTATCCCACACTCCGAACAACGTACCAGTAATTCAATAACTGTGTAAAACAAAGGTCAACCCTATATCTCCTTGGCCAATCCTTCTTTTACATATACCCTAAGGGGTAGGGCAACAAACCCCAATCGAATGTACACCAATAACACATCTCCCTACAGACCCCTTCTTGTCCCTCATCGATCCTATCTGCAGGTTCCGGTTCCTGGGCCGATACTGTGGAATGCTGGGAGGAGACGAGAACGACTCTGGGGATGGTCCAATGGATCGGGAGCGGGTAAGGGGTATGGTTCTGTAACACGTGATGTGGGAGAGGGTATGGATCTTAAAATAGGGGCACCTCTAAAAGATGAAGGGGTTAAAGATCAACAAACTAGAGACTTTACGAGTGTTAAATTTAATCAGGTTTATCAAAGAGAACAATTAAGATAATTATCAGAATGTTGTGAACATAAATCAAATTACATGAGAGTAAGAATATAGGGAATTCCTTTTCGCAGTTCTAATTGTAACCTGTGGATACAACAATGAGGTCATATTTGGGGGAACGATTGGAGGAAGTTGCGATAGGGAGAAATATAGATTATTTTCATATGTTTGTAGCATTGCCTCTTTTGGTAGAAATTTCTAAATTCGTCCCACCTGGATAGAGAGCTATGTGCGAAGCATGCATATATGCTACGTTTTCATGATAAATTGAGTAAAAGACATAATGTCAAAATACAGATTTAGATAAGTAAGGTACTTTTAGAATTATATTATATATAAGAATGGTAAAGTGTGTAAATGTAACCCTGTCAAATTGCAGCTCCATATTATTTTCAATTTTATGCCTTTGGTTTCAGCTAAGCACATAAAAGACCTAATTATTGTCCGTGACAATAGTTAAATAATGAGATAGAATAATACTCCCAGTGAAGTTAAGATATTTTTTATGATACAATTAAATATTTGGGCCAAGGAGAAAGTCCAAGAACTGAAAATAACCCTTCATACCATGGTCTGTCAGAACCGTTTGGATCAGCATGTAACTAGATAAATGGGTCCTACCCTTCTTTTAGAAGTAATCTTCTTAACAAGTCATCAAAACTCGGTCTCTGTGTTTCAGTACTCTGAATCCTATTCATGCTGGCTCAGCTATAAAAACATAATTGCTAAAAGTAAAGTCAGAGAGATTTGCATAAACCTCTTAAATATGTTCTAATCCTATTCCACTCTGCTGTTCGGCGAATATTGGTTTGGCAAAATGTGAATGATATTAGGGCGACGACCTCTGTCGGTGTGTGGGTGGTTGTCATATTCTAATCAAACCATCTTTGTTTCCTTGATGTGGTGGCTATGAGTTTCACGGTTATTAACAAATAGGATTATGCCATTACTCTTTACATGATATTATATTGTTGAAGTAATTGACTAACCAATCTGTCAAAAAGGTCCATATAATTATGTAGAACAATCACTGCATGGAGTTACTTAGTTTGGGATTTGGGCAGACAAGTAACAAGTCAGTCTGTCAGTTAACTGGTAAAATACTGATTAAGTTAGTCTGTCAGTCAGTCAACGAGCTTGTATGCCTATCAATCAGTCATTCAGCCATATAATTAGCATATCTGCCAGGCAGTTAGTCAGTTAGCCATTTGAAGTTAGTCTTTCAGGCAGTCAGTCATATAGTCAACCATAAAGTTAGCATTCAGTCCGTTAGTCCAACATAGAGAGAAACAGTCCACACTCAGTCAGTTGCTCATCCTGTTGTACTGACGCAGATGGTCAGTCCAGACTTTAACTTGGCTGTTCTAAGAATCAGGGCTAAGAGTGTGACACTCGATGTCTATGGAGAATGTATGAGGCAATGTTCGGAAGGCAGAATCATTCATATGTAAGGCACAGTCCACATACTAGCCAGCAGAGCACTACTCATTGTTGTTGGACTAACATCCTGGAAAGATCGGTACTGTTAAGCTAGGTTCTGAAGTTGAAATTGAAGCTGATAGACTGTTAGTTGAGCTGGAGCGTTGGCTGGGTGTGGTTGAGTGGATGTTACCTCTTTGGGTTGTTCATTGTCAATTGGAGATCTTGACACTTACAAACATGTATTGGAGATTAATAAACATCAACCTTTCTTGTGTGTGTTATGTCATTCATAATGCAGAACTACAATATGGATTAGACAAGCAGTCTGGTCAGAGACAGACTGTGAATGGTGCTAGCTAATATCTGTGGACATAAACAATATAATATTATCTCTAATAGCACCTCTATCATTAACAGGTTATCAAACCTCTTTAGTTCACTGTAGGTTAGTCAGTCAGCAAGTAGGTGTTTTTATAGTACAATTCACCAAAGAAAAACGACGTTTTCGTATTATGACTTGAAGTACTTTATCCTGGGGTTGTTTCCATAGGTCTACGTTCTTGACACCAATAATGGCCAGCTGTGCTCAATGGTCATGTGACCAGGGCAGGTCACATGACCTACCCACTTTATTACGCCATATGTTTCCCATTAATTGATTCCAGTAAACATTAACTCTGCCCGATACCCTCCTGAATTATACCAACCTTGGACCGGGTTCGGTTAACTTCCTCACCCTTACCCCGTGAACCAGCCTCCACAGAGACTCCCCACGTACACAGAAGCCCACCACTGCTTCCTCTTGTGATTGTTGACCTATAGACTGTTATACTGGCCGTTATACTATAAAGTTAGAATAGTAATCAGTTTTTGTGCTGACTGAATGTCATCATTCAAATTATCTTTAACCCTCGATTTTCTTTAAATGGATGTTCATCGATATATGGATGATTGTACATTTGTTTTCTGAAAGACCAGAGTTATTTCTCTGAAGTTGATTTCTGAAATTAAAAGAAAAGTTGGTCTCACGTTTGAGCGGCCATATCCTGCAGCACCGGGTAATTAAACCCTGCTCCTGGGTGAAAATTAATGGTATTCATCAGAGGGCTTTTCAAAGCTGGGACACCAACACCTTGCCTTATATCCTGTATCCCTGTACCTTACCATTGTGCCCTCAGAACGCTTAAGGCCAAACGGTGTCATCATGTTTCACTGGTAACCCGCCCCCAGAGGTGGCTGACCCCCGGCCGACCAGATGTGACCACTTAGGGCCGATTAATAGAGGGAGGGGAGCCCGGGAGAGGGTCCGGTCTAGACGACCGCCCCGGGGGGACCGGGTGATGAGGGGCCTTGCATGACGCCCACCATCTACCAGCTAGGACCTAATGCAACTATTAGCATACCCATCATTTATACCAGGCTCAATGGGGGTTGGATGGCCGCCGCGACGCATTGTTGGTGTGGGGTATATTTTGCTTCAACGGGATGGTTATGGCCCTAGACCCCTAAATTCGACAGGGCGACATGGCCATTTCTTAAAATCGACATGCGACATGAGCCTTAGTGACATGAAGAAAAAAATAAACGACATGACATGGCCTATTTCTTAAATTCGACATGGGACATCAGGATCTCTTAGAGGCGACATGGGACATGGAGAGATGAGTGACAGGTGACATGGCCTTTTCTTAAATTCGACATGCGACATTAGGGGTCCCCCATCAAGGGTCCCATGGTTGTACTTGAGTTTTGAAGCTGTTCTGTAGAATGGCGATGGGTGTGTCTATGCCAACTGCTGAACCATATCCGCAGGTCTAGATGATATGGTAAATACCCTATAGTCTCAAAATGTCGGGCACGGTCAAGGCCCCATAAGAAGGTCAACTTTTGTCTCTTTATACCTACTTCCAGCCACTGCTCTTTGACCTTAATTCTACACACCTTGGATACAATTTACCTTATGTGAAGTTTTAAGCCTCTCCTGACACGCTTCCCTACTTCCTGATTATTTTTCCCCCAAAAGAAAGGTAGAACTGAAGCCTATGAATAATGTTACGGGCCCAACAATGAGGGTATAGGCAACTTTTCCTTCTACAACAGAAAGCAGGAGAGTCATTGCAGTGTAAGGTAATATATGCTTTCTTATAGAGACCAATTATGGAATGAGTAAACATACAATTAGGTACATTTGACTTGCTGTGTCTCAGGAGATGGAGAGAGAGTTCTTGCAATATAACGCTTAAAGGTATATACCGATAGCGGATAATCTGTACAAAGAGGGTTATTTGCTCAGAGATACCCATAGTTACTGTCATCAGGTGCTCCTATTGAATTTTGGTCAGTTTTCTCCAATGAAGCGATGCCTGGGGTGAGTGGATAGGGTCCGCCGAGAGAGTCGGTAATCTATCGACCGATCCTGGGGCGAGGGAACAGTGGGAGGAACGCCCTTGGTCAGGACCCCTTTACTGTTTAGCGGCACATCCAGTCGGATAATACTCGAGACAGGAACATGGGGACATTTAAGTTAACTGTGTCCGAAGAAGAAATAATCTGAAGATATTGTGTCCAAATCTGACGCTTGGCTAAATAAGTATCGACAAAAATAAAAGGCATAATTATCTTAGAATGAAAGGAGAAATCAGTAAACCCCCAGTATTTTCTTGTTATTAATATGCTTCCAGGGAACTTTCCGGCGCAGATCGAGGGGCAGACCAACGCTGCAGGAATACAGACTCCAACAAGAAAAAAATGTTTGCGTTTGCGGCAGAGATAGTTCCTGAGCCAATACGAGTGAAATTGGCTTTATTCCTCAACCCCTTCCTCATTTCTAACCCCACGTACTGATACAATTTGGGAAATTTCGACTTCTGAATATGTTTGTTAGAGGTTTAGAAAGAAGCACCAGTCAAACAAATGAGACAGCAGAAGAAATGAAAATCAAATTCACGACAGGGATTAACAGAGCGCCATAAATACCATCTTTTTTAGGTCCTGATAATCATGTGTTTTTCTATTGTGTGGGCAGGATAACACAGGAGTGGTTCTGCAGTAGCACAAAAACCATCCCCAATAAACTTCTCATCTCGCCTACCTCTCGCCCAATCTACAAGCTTAATCCAATGGACAAACCATTAGGTCTTGCAAAATGTTGTCCAGATCCGACGTGTGTTGGCTAAAACTAGCATGTTGACAGGAGCCAAGATTACGGCTGATCGCTGGCACGTTGGTATAGGTTTCCTTTCTTTTCGTGAGTCTAAATCAACCAGATCTTTGAAGTAAAAACATGACATGTATTATGTAGGCCGTGATTGGCCGTGTAAGACTCTGAAGCATCCCCTGGAATCGCTATCTCAGTCCCTCAGGCCCAGGGCGGCTGGCCGGTAAGCCCGGGAAATGAGGCCCAGACATGCTAACCTCCCACTTACTGCCCTCACCCCCGCTGGTGGTTTCCTTAGACCAATATGGGCCACCCCTGTCCCCCCTAATGCCCACCTTCCTCTGTGTGCCCCCATTACTGTGTTTCCCTCTTGGCTTCATCCGACTCTCTCTGCCTGTCCCTCCCAACCACCCCGCTCACTCCTGTCTTCTTTCCGCTGTTCTTCGTTCCGACTGCCACACCAACTCACTCATTGACTAACTAATTATTCTTAAAAGGTATTCCTGTGTCTCATTTTCCTACTTTTATCGATAACCCTTCATATCATGAGACATCCCCAAATCGCCACGTCACAGTAGGGTCCTTTGCTATAATGTTGTCACTTTTTTTTCTTCAAAGTTGCACTGGATTCTACTGTGTATTCATGCATTGTCCTAGTTGTATCCTGCAAGTAACTTCCAATAATATGGTGGTGAACGTGGATCAAGATTGTATAAGTACAGTATCTCTTTCCGGGTTTGGTGGTTGTATCCTAATGCCTTGTATTTGTTGTGTCCTGCAGGTAAAGTTCTGACGGTGGAGACGGTAAACGTACCCATAGTTAACGGGAACGTCGAGTCTGGGGGCTGCAGCTGGTCAGAGAGCACGAATGAGGACAGCCCTTATGCCTTCGTCCTACGCCTCTTTTTTACCAGGGAAGAACCTGCCAAAGAAAACATAGGTATGTTTCTTAATTTTACATGGAGCTGTTACGCACCCAAACATCCAATGATATGACGCAAATGATATATCTGAAAAGTCCAGTATAGGCTATTGCTCATAAAAGCAGGTTGTGCTATCTTATATTATCTTCTGGATGAGGTATTGATAAAAAGAATCTAAAGTTCGCTTTCTATGTATTTGAAATTGCACGTTTCCAAATACAAATATCGCTCATTGCATTTCTCTGTGTTGATAGGTTCAGCTATTGCATCCTTTGATTTGCTGTATTTTTCCATCCTCATACTTGTACTACAGACATTAGAGTATATTGCAAACTTATCTATTTCCAGGTGTAAAGGACTTTATCCCTCACCCGACCGAGGATGGTTATGAACCCTTTTCCCAACTCATTGAGAAGGCCAACACGTGGCTCAAGGACCAGACGGATGTACGCGTCACCAACATGCAGTCACTCATGGTCCAGCGGGACGAAGGTCAGTATACGCCCTATATACCCTTTTCATGAGTCTGCGCAGTGAAGTCTCCCAAAGACGCCTCTTTAACCAGGGCACACAAATTGATATCCCAATACTTTAGTATGGGTTTATTATTCTAGTAAAGTGTCACGTGTATTTATGTGATGTTGACAATAAGATTACTACCGAAAAAGAGATTTGAAAAGGTCTATACACCATTCTCACTAATGTTGGTGGCAACCATGGCTATAAGACAGGTTGCCGGAAAGCCTTTTTAGACATGCCTATGTCCACATGTTAATTTATTTAATTGACAGTCACGGACTGGGAATTCACATTATGAAAGAGGGCGGGTAGCAATTATTAGAAGAGTAAGAACAAGACGCATTTTTCATGCGAGTAATGAGTCATATCTATATAATATGCAAGGGCTAGCGATATACCCCTAAGATCTTGAAAAAGGGAAGGTCAGTCCCTAATTCTCAGGTTATTACATCCTTTATCCTTTGTTAGCTATCTCTTATGGCCTTGATGCCCCTGTACATATTCATGAGATGGATGTATAGAGAATTTTGATTCTTTATTGTGGCTTGAAATGAGAACAGTCTCTGCAGTTAGAAAGAAGAAGCCTCTTGTCCGAACTATTCATAAACTGACACATTACCCCCGGGTTCGAGCCGGCTATATATGTGGCGTCGCGTATGTGACGTCGATTATACCAAAGACAGTGTATACACGACGTCGCCTGTGTAACAGAAACGCGACAAGCATAATGCCATCTGTAAATTCCCATTTCTATATACTACTAACATGTCGCATGTATAATAGAATCAATCTCGGTGATAAGGTTGTTATATTGTACCCTGATGATATGCAATTCCCTGCCAATTACATACATTGAGTTATAAATGTCCCCATCATTGATAATGTGCTATGTAGGAACTTTACATTTCTACCTATTTAACATTGACTAATTGCCTCACAGGTAGATTCTGTTACAACCCTCTCGTGTAAATAGTGAGGCATGTGTAGGCGACATCACGCATATATATGGAGCCCCACTCATTTCCTTATAATACTAACATGTCGCGTGAATAAGAGCCACAATACAGGCGACATTGTCGCCTAAATAGTGGACCCTATTTTGGCTAGGTCGCGGTGTCGGAATAAACTACGCCGCCGGTATAAGAAAAACAATGTACATGACAAGCATGAAACCAGCTGCAAATTCCAATTTCAATATACTTCTTACTTATCGCGTATAATAGAATTAATACGGGCGACAAGGTCTACACATTCATGTAAATAGTAAAGGCTACACCTGCAACATTGCGCACAAAGCATGTTCAATGAAGGCGACGAGCTTCAAATTGCCATTTCCTTATACTACTTGGGCTGTTGTGTATAATATTGAAGTCAATGCAAGTGATAGGTTGTCGCGTAAATAGTGGCGCCTAATTATTTTAGGCGACGTCGCATGTATAGGCAGCGCCGCTCGGGCCACATCGTAGTAACAAGTTAAGCCGGAGATTATTAAAGACGTGGTCCTATACTTCATTTATAAATTGAATTAACCCTTTCACTGACAGATATATCACAATGTAACTGATATTTACTGAGATATTGCCCAAAATACAACAATTAGTGCATAAATTCCCTAAAACTCAAATTTAGTTTAGATTCTTTAGATGAAAAGATTTTTTCAATAATTTTGATGTAAACATTCCAAATGTTGGCACTGTGCCAATAAGGCAAATTTCTTGCTCAGAGTAATTGTTCATACTATCATAATTTGCAGGTTACCATGGTAACCGATAATTCATAAAATAACTATGACACTCTTAATAAAAATAATATGAAAACATTATCTTTTTTGTGCAAAAGACAGTTTCTGATTATCATAAATGAAAGAAAAGTTAGAGCAAATTAAAAATCATGTCATTTACATAAATTCATCCATTTTTCATGATTTTTAATTGGTATGGCAAATTCAAATGTAAATACATTGTTTATGGTTTCTCGAATCGCAATTCTAACATTTTTGGGTGACTTGATAGTTCAATGTTCAAATACCTGTATCTCTGGTTCTAATTGGAATATCTGAAAAATTCTTTCAGATTCTGAAAGCATAATTTGCATTCTTTCAATGGTGTTCCTATGGGATTTTACTATAGGGCCCCATATGAGGCCCCTGGCAGTGTAAGGGTTAAGAACAGAAAAATAATGTAACATTTACGCTACATTTAATAAGTAACAGACGAACCATGGTTGCATAATGTGAACGTTATTCGCACCTTGGCTGGGCAACCACCAAGTTTTTTTTAAATTTTAACTAGAGTTTCATTGTGTGTATGTTTACCGAACACCATTGTATAACTCGTTTATCGCAGATAACCCATTTAAACTACACAAAACTTTGAAATTTGTGTGCATTTCAGGCAGCCTACCCGAGACTCGATGTCGGTTCTTAGTTTTAGTATGAGGAGGCTTCAGATATGTGCAGGCTTCAGTTTTCCCTATAAACTATTAGGTACCCTAGTGACAAAAAAACATTAATGGAGTGGTGCCATAATTATCTTTCCAACACTATGGTGTACTAATTATGTTAGTCTACTTAGTCTACCCTTAATCAAATTAATTATATGTAATATATCGGGATTAGAGCCCTATCGTAGGCGCCCGTAATTGATTAATTTCTCAACGATCAATTCCCCAGTACACTTAGTGCGGCTGAGGGTAGACCCCTTTTATATCAGGCCTATATATTGGATTCTGCTTGATTGACGACCTAGTAATAATGGGATATTAAAAGTAGCAAGACATGAAAGTTGATTTTATGCAATATGTTTCGTCACAAATACATGTTATTGACCCATAAACAACTGTACATAGTTCTGTTTAATACGTATTATCACTACTTCTCTAAGGAGATTCAGAAACCAAAAAGTTTTACGTAACGTACTCATTATCTCAGCAATGATCGCACTTTAAAATATATTTGATAATGAGTACATAACCATCCCCATACTATGAATGAGCAACTAAAAACTTGACGCTTTCCAAATTTTTCGTTTGTTGTCTCAAATAAATTATGACAAAGAACAGAGAGATACATCAACATATATCCATATGTGTTGTGGTTTCTGGAATTCCCTATTCTGCTATACCTACAACTAGCTAGCTCGTAACTTACCTACCCTTCGCTTAATCCCACAGGTCCCCACTCGGAGACGGGCAGTGCGTGTTTTTACAGCCTTCCCTCCGTCACCAACGACCACCCGGTGGAGTTTTTCCGGATCCTGCGGCTGGCGTACAGTCGGCCGACGGGCGAGCTGCTCGCCGAGCTACCCATCATCTACCCGTTCACCTTCGAGTCCTTCATGCCCGAGCTCGTCCCACCCAAGTCGGCCCGCAAGAAGGAGAGGCTCGAAAAGATGAAGGAGACGTTCCAACGAGTAAACAGCTTTCTCAGGGCATCAGGTGAGGCTTAGATTTGAACCCCAGTGCAACATTAAATGGGCTATCCGTTAATGGTGTCACACACAAGGGGGTGGGTGGGGAGCCTTATTTTAATGTTTAAAACAGAAAATTCAGTGTGACAGGGGATGGGGGGGTCATAAAAGTACCCTCAAAAGTGTGGTATCATTTCTGGACGGCCTCAAACCAGCCAGAAAGTGTGCATATAACTGAATCGAGCATTTCGAGCATTAATGCCGCTTATTCAAATTTTATATTCATGTATTATTCGAAATGACTGTGTTACATAATGTGGAAATATGTACAACACAAAAGTTGATACTTTTTTCTGATGAGAAGAGCCAGGCGTCTGGGAGTTTGGAGGTAGGACTTAGTTTTTGGGATATCTAGCTGATTTAATGTCAATCCACCTGCCATTCAATTCAACGGAGATTGCATTACATAATGATACTTTGCTATTGAAAAACATATTAGGCATCTGTTTTAAGGATTGACAAAATTAATAATTATGTATTCACAACAATCAACATGTCACTCAATACCAATAAACTGTGAACTTAACAATCTCTTATCTCCTTATTTGTTTTATCCTTCTTTGTAGAATAAGTGAAGGTGGATTTTCTTAAACTCTAGGTCGACAGAAACGATGCTTCTCTTCTTTCAACAACTATATCTTGTTTAACTTGTTGTCTTTTTCAGATCTGGACGTGATATGTGCGGAGACAGTTCTCAACCCAATGCAGCTAGTGGTGGATGAGACTGCTCCAGGCGGTCAGAGCGAAGAGATGCTCACCTGGATGGTCACCGTCAGGTGGGCGCTTTATCATTCATACCTTTCTCAAGTTTGGTGGTGGCCTTTGGAATGAATTTGGCGGGTGACAAGCTGGGGTATTACCCTATGTAGGCCCCACCTGTCCCCGTTGCCAGTATCTAGTCTCATATTTTTACGATTGCCACTGTTAACTTCCTAATTAATATGCCTTAATTTAAGTTTCATAATATGATATCATGTATAGAAGTGTATGGTAATGAACAGGAGTACGACATTTCTGGGCCCCTAGGTACCAACCATAGGATATCTGTTTATCCTTCCAGGAACCGGTGGCAAAAGTTCCGGGCGTGGTACACTGTTAACTTATTGCTGGTACCCAAAGACCCAGAAAAGTGTTTCTTTTCCCCCATTCAAAAACATCCTTTACTAACAGGACAGACTGAAATAAGGTTCCGTTGCCAGCTTATTAAAAGAGTAAATTTAACTTTGAATCAATTTCCTTTCTAGCTCTATGTAAACTGACCTACCACCTTTACGACATCTCACCCACACCAACATAAAACTATCAGAAAGGGGGAAAACCTGGTTTGATAAGAATCATTATCAACAACTACTTAAGGGTTATCAAGGGTTTCAACACAAAGTGATTCTTGAAGAGGGATAAAAAAGATATTCATGGGAGAGGGATAAAAAGATATTCATGGCAAAACAAGTAGTTTGACGTACATCTAATGTCGAACAAAGTTTTGGTAGTTTAGATATATCTCCAGAACTACCTTCTCCTTAGTTATACATACATAATTGTATCCTAGGGACAGTTACACCCATGTCAAATTGTACTCATAAGGCCCTATTCAATAGCTATTAGAACCCCAATTACTCATAAAACATCACACATAAAGAACAGAATGAGCAGGTAATCACAGACAAAAGAAAATGTCTTAAAATCTAAGACTGCCAGAGTTCCTCAGAAAAGAATCCCTTGCATCTCTGGAACAATCAGCCATCCCAGTATCTCTGTGGCGTGGCTTTCATGACTTACGCCCCCCTTGACGTCACACAAAGCTCTGACGTCAGCACCAAAGATAAGTATTTTTCCCTTTAAAATGGCCTGGTTGTCTTGATTGCATTGAAAAGATCAGAGGGAGCGGCCGGCGAGGGCCGAACCCTGCCGATGACAGCCGAGCCCTGTGAACAGCCGGGAGGGCCCCAACGAGCCCCTCTCCCAGCTCAACCTCAACTGATTACTTCTGTTTTCATGTAGTCCACATGTGTCTTCTCTGCCAAAATGAACCGGTGACCCCTGACCCTGGAGGTAGTGACCTTGACCCCGGCGTGGCCCGGATCAAACGCTGGTCAGTGTTGATGTACGACCTCTTCACCAGGGGGGGCTGCGTTAATCCCACAGTCGTCAGTTAAGGGGGTGTCATGGTGGGGCTCTGCAGCCAAATGAATTCTAGAAGGAGCTAAATATAGCCGCTTCCCTCGCCGAAATAACGCCCAGGGCTCTCTCCCTACCCAGCGGCGAAGGGGATGGGATGAGAATAGAAACCGACCTCTAAATGAGGACTAAAATAGAAAGGTCAGGGTGCTTGGGGGCATCCGTCATTCTTTGTGCATTATTCAACGGCTGGATATTGTACAAGTGTGATAAATCAAAACAAAGACTATAAAGTATGAAATAATGGTCGCTGCATGGCAAAATTGCAGTCAATAAAAGTGTACCTTTAAAGCATTAAAGCTTTTGATATATATGAAGCCATTATCAGACATGCTGCCAGTTCCCTTAAATGGTGGGAGGAAAGGTTGGCCAAATGTTTTCCAAGATATAATGGTTTGGGTTCTTTCTATCGTGTGCGGGTCCTTCTCAATCTTTTTCCTTAGTTTGTGGATATGTTATCTGTTAGAAGGAAGGGCAGGTTGGTTCCATATTGGTGCCGTGTCCCGCAGGTCTGAGAATCCCAATATTGGCTTTAGTGGCTCATTTCCTTGCTGCAGGGCTCACCGAATGGCAGAATACAACAACCCCAGGCTCGCTATAAGATTGTCCCAATCTCTCACTCTGAGTCCACTCACTTGTCCTATTACATATTACAAATTATCCAATTCGTGCACATTTTATTCCGAAATTACACATTCGATAAGTTCAAAACCAATTGAAGGTATGTCTTATCTGTGGTCATAGGAATCTAGTTATATAGGGCCAAAACTGGCTCGCTTTCCAAGGGTAACAATGTTCACTCGTAAAATCAAAAGGTAGAATTACTTAATGCTGTGGGTATCTACTGAAAATTTTGGTCCTTGCTAATACGAGGAAGGATGTATGCATCACATTCTCTAGATTTATACTTAACAGAAACCATGTGGTGATAATCAGATGATAATGGCTAACTAGAAAGTTGACATTTCGAAGCAAGAAATTGACATTATGTTTGGATCTAGGGGTCCAACGCGAACTAACTATGCATACACCGTGGTGTATGCGATGGCTTTCATGCCATAGATGGGATGGCTTTCATGCCATAGACTTTGAATACAATGACAAGAATCAAAGCTATCCCGTGTATTGTCATTTTCTATGTATGCGTCCAGCTCCAAATTCGTATTTCCATATACCACTGACACGTTGCCTATAGCCATAATTATACCAATTCTTGCTACATTGTGAAGCACCAATACCTTGGTTCTGTATACTACTTACATCATCTCATGTATAGTATCCAGTTAGGTCTATAGACACTTGAATTATGCTAAAAGAGAACTGCTTTATTGAAAGTAATTTGTCTGTGAATTTTGGTATCTGATGCATGGAACTTCAGTCATTTATTACTATCATATCGGCTATCATAATAGTTTTATATCAGCTTGATTTAGGGATGGAGTTTATGCAGTGTTTCACTCCTTACCAAGAGATAACACTCACGATCTCTGCATAAAAAAGCAAAGCACATGGACGAACTAAGGATTTTACAGAATTTTGTCCTCCTCTTTGCTAATTATTAATACTAACCAGCCCTACTCTTTGCTAATTGTTAATACTAACCAGCTCGCCTCTTTGCTAATTGTTGATACTAACCAGCTCTCCTCATTGCTAATTGTTAATACTAACCAGCTCTCCTCTTTTCAAATTGTTAATACCAACCAGCTCTCCTCTTTGCTAATTATTGATACTAACCAGCTCTCCTCTTTGCTGAATGTTAATACTAACCAGCTCTCCAGGACTTCATTGCTACTTGTTGAATATAACCCGATCTCCCCTCTCCTAATTGTTAATACCTTCCAGCTCTTCTATTCGCTAATTTTTAAATCAAAACAACAGATCTCCTCTTTGCTAATTGTTAACACTAACCCACCCTCCTCTCCATTAATTGCTAATCCTAACCAGCTCTTCTCCTTGCCTGCAGGTTGTACTTGACGGGTCAGATCACCAGCTCGCCCTCCCCAGACGGCATGGTCCGGCCCACCCCGGTCCACAGCCTGGCCGCGCGGCCCTCGGGGGCCTCCACGAGGCAGAAGGAACGCAAACCCAGCTCGGAGTTTGAACACCCGGGCCCCATCTTCCTAAGGCGGGTCACCACAGGTCACAAGCCCTACAAGATGCTCGTTGCGTTCATCTGTATATTCGTCAGCATCACCATCATTGTTGTTCTCAGCGTCGTTTACAGCAACCAATGATTCTTCCCCTCCCCCTCACTACAACTGTTAGATTGTCTTAGTGTGCGCGTATTCTTCTGAACCAAGAAATGAAACGATAAACAAGAGAAAATGGTATTTCTGCGGGACATCACCGCGCACCGTTGTCATGGAAATGAGTTTGTTATCATAAGACATCATCAGGAGGCTGTGACCAAGCATGGATGTTGGGGCATTCTTTAGAAATTTAGACATTATTTTTTATATAAATGATTAACTATCCTAGAGGGGGGTCACATGACTAGTCTAGACAATTCCCTTACCAAAACAGATACAACATAATTACTACGTATAATGATATTTATATAATATAATCAATCTGGATACTGTGTGGACGATTTTGTCATTGAACATTTGTAGTGTTATCTTCATATAAATCGTAGAAGGGTTTCTGGAATGAAAGATTTAACCAAAATGGAATCTAATTTAACAGTATTCACTTTATCAAAGGATATGTTTGACTTAAGCAGTTGGAACAATGGTAACAAAACTAGAAAGGAAAAAGTATTAAATTTGGTCTGTCTAATATTTGAACCCAAACTTCAGGGTGATATTGTCAAAGTCATGTTAGTAAAGGTGACTTTGTAAAATTCATGTGTGCTAGGTCATAGGACATATATAGTTGTTACCATGGCAACGGTGGTCATCCTCTCACTCCTCCTCTGTTCAACCTCTGTCTCACTGACTACTCTGAAAAAAATACATAAATACATGAATAACCTGATACATGTTAGGTGGCCCAAGGCCGATCACTATATATGACTTCAATCACAACTAGAGAACATACCCTGCTAAAAACCTTCAAATCCAACTGCTCCATCTTTCAATGTATATCTATGAAATAGTATAGGTAATTTCTTCTAAAGCAGCATAGTACCACTTCAGCGACTGCTTTAAAAACCTGGTAACACAAATGGGAGATTTCAAACCGTCAAGACACCCCAAACAAGAGCAGAATGATGTTACTGAAACTTCATGAGGTTATTACAGAACAGGACATGTTGACAAATCTATGGTAATATTGTTATCACCATTACAATGTGAAATTCGATTAAAAGTTCAGCTTACACTGAAGGCATTCCTTTTAGAAAATACCTACATGAATTGGAAACATTTACTCCTTTCAAGGAACATGGTTTCAAATACGGTCACTTCGAACAAAGCACCATACGTTTGTTTTCAGCAAATGGCAATATCCAGGACATATAGAGTACAACAATGTTATATCTCTTACAACCTCGACAGTTGAAACAAAAATGATACTAGATGATACTTACAGATGCAAAGAAAACGCTTGGTCAATGGTATACCTTCAGGTTGTATGGAGTCCAAGCAATAAGATAGTGCTTGCACTTCTTACTTGGAATGTGGTTGACATTTTATATAATTACACTGAGATAATAACATACATTCGAGGTCTTATCTTTGCCTTTAACAACCCTGTGCTTTTTAATGTTGTACCAACATATATAAGTGTCTTTGAAATATCACCAATTATTGATAACCAGAAAACTGTGTATCTATTTTGGATAATTTCTAGAAGAAGATGTAGCTATTAGCTCATTTGTGGATTTATTGTTCAGCAAGACACGGAACAGAAAATCTGCATGCGTAATCAATATGTTACTGTGATAACGATGTAGAGGAACTGGATTTTGAAATAGAAAACTTAAGAACAATTAGCCTACTTGCTCATGAAAATAATAATCTGTGTATTATGTGTGATGTGCAACAAGGGCCTAGGCAAAGGGTCAGTCATGTTGATAACTCCATGGAAACAAACAGCAACTACCACATCAAGAACAACAGGAACAACACCCAATACAACAACAAAACATTCTACAAAGACACAGGCAAGGTATAAACGGAAGGAGGAATGTGACGATTTGCGGTTGTTTTTCTTATAGCAGCACATTTTAGTCTGAACATTCCATGGCACTATGATGTGAATATGAACTCTCAAAATGTGAGAAGTAAAACAAAATGCACAACCCAAAAAGACATTAGTAAGAGTTTCATGGTCCTCTTTCACTTGGATTTGTTCAGAATGGAGAAGAGCGTGTGAGTAAATATTCCCCCTTGTATAAACGATACGGACACAACGATGACGGCGATGGTTGAAAACCCCTGTAAAGGGTCAATTGTTAAAGGTCTAGATCACCTAACGTTAATGGGTGGTGCCCTCTAACGGCTGAAAGGAGCATCAGTTTCATCAGACTCCAGCAGCAGTCATGCGCCTTAGCGTCTTCCAAAAAAAGATTGCTTGAAATAATGATAAACTCCTTTAAGGCACAATGTATCTGCCAAGGACTTTACTTCTAAGGATTGCGAGCACTACCATGGGTGTACAGAGTTGTTGTAGAAGGAACCAATTAAGAGCTGAACAAGAACAAGATGTCTCTGTTTCCTCAAATCCCACAGTGATAGTGCGCAAACGAAGTTGTGAGTATGAGCAAAATTTGTCTTTGCATGAGTTGCACAAGGCCGTCAGGGAAGCATGGTCTTATCCTTTAAACTGTTTGTTATTGACTGATTGACACTGAAGGACAGACAATTGGGGTACACCCACCAATCTGTACTACTGCCATTTACTCTTACAGGAATGTTCTAGAGCCACGTGCTCTCTTACAAAACCAACAAGAGTGAGTGCAGTATGAAGGGGTCAGTAGAACAGGGTCCATTTGCCACTCCCAAAGCACTTGGACCAGTGGAAACGCAAAGTGAAGACTACAACCTAGGGCTCCCCCTTCTTTAACAGACATGGATGTGTAGATACAATCTTGTTGCAGCACACTCTTCCATTATTACCGATCACTACACCATGGTATACAGGTAAATCAGCTGTGCCATTCTCCCAACACAGTTATTACTCGTCGAATACTTGTCGAGAAACTTTTCGCTCAGATTTCCCTCCCTTAGCGGGTGTGGATATGTCATAGTCATTCGGACAGGACGATATATACCTTGCCTAAAGATTCTACTATTGTTCATGTCATAGCCTCCTTAATAGCTTTGCATGACATGCGACCGAAATATGCACTTTAATGATATATACGTGTATACCAAGCACATTTTGATATCACATATATGCATGACAATTTTTATTCTCTCATATATTTTTCTACAGTTCATCCTTTGGTGAGTGAATATGATAGTTTAACCTTGAATATTCCTCTATACAAGAATACCATTTTGGATATCACTTTGGTCGGAAGGTGATTGGAGTGCAAGTTGATATGTATGTGGTGCACATGCAGGTGACATGACATTGAGCGTGTGACCTTGCACGTGCGAAATCCTCTCAGGCACTCCTGATACTGGGAATGACACCAGGTGACAATGATCAGAATCTCATGGCCTTTTTGATAACATTTTCATAAAATATGAACATACATAGCATGCCAAATTATAGTAAGGAGCAAGTGGCATGCAGGGAAACTATTCAAAGATCTAACTGTCTTGAAAATATTAGGCAATGTTGTCTAGAACTTCCCGAAATGCAGTAAAGAAATAATTATTTCTAAGGCCAATTTCAGGCAATGAAAACCGATTCTTGTCCGATTCTATAAGACTTCCAAACCTTACACCATGGATGACATTTCCTGTAGTGTCAGTAACGTGATATCATTGCGGTAATGTCATGCCAGTGTCATGACTTAGTGCCTGGCTGTATACCGCTAACACTTGATGTGACATCACATTCTTAATCATTATGTAGTCAGTCAGTACAGGCCTGTGGCAATTGAATACTCGGTCAATGTTCTCTTTGGATGATTCACATGTCAAAGGGCCTTTTTCAAAAGCAAACTATCTTTTATGCTTACTACTTTTATCGATATTACTACTATATGAGATAAATGACGAAAGGAAGAAAAGGTTTATGGTAGTGGGGAAATATCACCCTATACATCTGGAGCCTGTTTCTTAAGACCGCTTTATCCTTTTTAAATGGCTCAAAAAATCAGGTGACAAGACTTTTCATGGTGTAGCTGTATATAGTATTTTATTCTAGGAAATCTTACAATATGGTCGCCGCACTTAGGTTTAAAAATCTTTGAGTTGTTACATATGATTTAATGAAAATGGTCGATTACGGTTCTTTGAAACAGGCCCCAGCAATCTGTAGCTCTGTCTGCCTTCATGGTATAATGCCTATTTGCCTGCACTATTTCTGATACCACTTCTGCATAATTATGCTTTACAATTCCTTAAGTGTTCATGCAGACCGTCAAGGGAGCGCTTCTTCCTTGCTAGGAATGAAGCCTGTTCTTTTCTGGTCTATATCAAGAGATCCAACTCTATGATTAGACAACCTCATCTCTAACCTTTCACTGCACACTATCCACATTGTCCTGATTTCTGTTTCATTTTCCTTATATTCAACATGTTTTTAGATAAAACATTAGTTTTGGATTACAGGAAATGATGGGTTAAACAAATGTCTTCAACCACTGAAGAGGAGCAATTACTATATGGATAGCGTGCAGACAAACTGTGGAGGTTGTTATGATAGTAGAACTAGGCAGTCAGCTCCTCAATAGTCAATGTCTTTATTGTTTGTTAGCATCAATCTGCAGCCCCCAATGCCCTTCAGTATGACCTTGTATACCTTTTCTTGTACCACGATGGTCATTATCATTGCGTAGTGTTCTTTTAACCTGTGCTGAGAATTCTGGACTTCCGCCCTAGATGCACTTATTGCCCAATGTACAGTCAGTGTTCGTTAACTTATTAGAGTTATTAGTGTTACTAAGATGGAATGCACGAAATACTTTGTTGATTAATTGGCAAAGGTCTCTTTTCCAAACCAATTAGTTTACTTTCCAACCACAATAACTGGTTACTTTCCAAATTGGACAAAAGATCTAAGGTAGTTTTCGCTGGTCAATTGTACCTTCCGTTTTAAAGGACGGTTAAAATTAATCTCGTAAAATACATTTCTTTACCTTGTATGCTAAGACATGAGATACAACTGAAAAAAGATTGAACATCTTTAAGTACTCTTATAACGTTATCCATAACAGAGCTTCAGAAGAATGCATTTATACCACTGTGCATCAAGAAGTAAAATTATATCATTGAAAAAGCCGGGAGGGACTAGCAATATGTTTCTGCTCAGGAAGATGACCTAGCATAATTTCAAGGTTTCGGTTTGAACTTAGATAGGTTGTGCAATTAACACAGTTGTTAACTATCACCACTGTTGATGAACTTGTTTTAAAATGTTGGTCCCTGATTGATCTTTAAGGCTGCACTGCCTGTTTGGGCACTTCTTTGACAACTACCTTCTATCTGCTAATCAACTAATGGGTTCATTGATAAAATTTATTAATGACTACCTTACGGTAGGGTTCAGGCTCAGGCAAAGCGCTAAATGTACTCATTCGCCAAGAGATTACTTCTTAACTCTTCATAGATAGATTTACCTTGTAACAGCTGCAGGCTGTCTTCAACCTGGCTCTCTGACTTGCAGTTTTACATCAGTTTATTGAAGCCACTGTTTTATAAGTCTGTATGGATGTAACAGTCAAGCAAATCTCATATTGATTATAGTCCTCTTATATTCACCAATGAAGGCCTGTTCTAGTTTATTTATCATTTATCTATGAAGCAGCATTTAGTAAATATGAGAAATGTATAAAAGTCCAACCTCCCAATTAAGTTCAGAACCTTAAGATGTACCGATAGTAAATGGCGTGGTTATCATTATAAAAGTCACTTTATCAGCAATTTGAGAAATCCCCTAAAATCATTCCGATTGATTAATTTGCTTGTTTTATCTTTAATCTAATCAAGACTATAAGGAACCTATTCGCAAGTCTAACTAAATTGTGGCGACAAATGTCCTTTCTTGTCATTGATTGGTAGAATATATCAAGCCAATCAGAAATATTATGTTAAGAAGTAACTGCAGGTCAAAGAGATAAGGTTGTTCTCTGCATGCACTGATTTACTAAACCCATACTGAACCTTCTTACGATAATATGAATGTATATGTGTGCCTTGCCCATGTTTACTGTGGCTAGGCGTGGCAGACACAAGCAGATCACGCACCAGAATTATGGAATGCAAAAGTTTTATACTTCTAGTTATTCCCATAGATGATACATGATGTATTGATGTAAATATATAGGTTTATGATGTACGATGATCCATATCATGATGCGCCCCTGATACGGGTGTCGCTACTGTGTTGATGATGATAACATGTGGTGGGGTTGTAAAACAAAGTACTTTTTTCCCTCTCAAATGTACCGTTGCGTTCTTATCCTTGAAGATATATGACGTTCTATTAAAATTATTCGAATTTCAATGTGACACTGTGTTATCATTTCCATTCAACTTCCAGGTGCATTACAAATACTTCTTAAATTCTGACAATATTTCTAAAAGTTGATGATATCTTAAAGTTCCTGCAAGTCACGATTGCATTAAAAAAATTAAATGGTCAATTTGGAGCTAAAATTCTTGCTGCCATTACAATTCATGTTTAACATCCTTTTTATCCATTTACAGAACTTGAATTTAAGCATGCAATAGTCGACAAAATTAATGTTTGTATCGTACCAAGCCCAGGCAAAGTTTTGCTATAGCACGCCCTCCCCCCCCCCCCTCCCCCCCCCCCCCCCCCCTGCCAAGAACATCGTTCCTCGGTCCTCCTTTTAGGGAGATATTGGTGAAAGTTTGATAAAACCGTTCCTTGATACGATGAGTTGTTATACGATGGGCTAAATCTCATAACAAGTAAACATTGAATAACAACAAAAAATGTATACCTGTGGGAAAACGTACATGCATCACGATAAATATCATATAGTCATCCACCCACTGATCAGCCGTCCAGATTAAAGTGTTTGATGGATTACGAATATAAAAATTAATCAACTTCCTCTCTGTGAACTGAATTCTAATAATTCAGAGAGAATCTGTCATCAGATGGGGCAATCATAAACTTATAGCTACAACAGGTGGCAGCATGTATTAGCCACATAACAATATGAAAGATATGGACTACAATCCATGCAGCATGGCTCCAGAGAGGAGTCCAACATTTTCCATTTTTGCTACATTGTTGCATCCTGCTGGCTGACAATTTTGTTTGGTTGAATTCATCAGCAGATTAAATTGAAAACAAGAATTGTAAAATCCATATCCTAATGGATCTGAGTAAATAAAGTAAATAAAGTAGATAACGCATACTCCCATACCCCTCCTGCCTGAAATAAAGGCAACCATAGTCGACTGGCACCAGGCACTGACCAATGGATTCCCCTCGCGGCATACGCCCTATGAATAAGAGTATGTAACCCTCATATTTAGTCTAACCTCAGACACTACCCTGACCACTATATGCCCCCCCCCCCCCACCAGTACAAACCCTACCCGCCAATTACACCAACAAATTAACCTCCAATCAAGTAAACCAACCAATACTTTTACTCTCAGCCACAACTTTGATCACTCTTTCAAAGCATATATCCTCCGGATAATAAAAACGGCGACCAACCCTTCAGTAAGTACCTTATGAAATGTAATTCACTTGACAAAATGCTAGGGCCCTCAAATAGCTTGACAACTACATGCTTTTCCGCTAATCCAAAAGAGAATGCCTCTCCCAGCTGATCTTTTGAAGTGAAAAAGTGTGCTGATTGTTCAGCGTTTGTTGTTCTACACAACCCCTTTCATGACTAAAAATTTAAATTGGTCCCTTTTGTATGATTCTTCTGTGAAAGATGACACTGAGGACATGAGAAAATTAAGTTTTGCGGACGGAAATTGTCTTTATTATGTATACATCATTACAATGTGTGATTTCTGGTTAAGTAGTCTTAATAATATCAACTATAGGACTCCAATCTCGAGTACCTGTCTTAAAACTAAATATTTAATTATTAGATTAAGTAAATATTCATTTTCTCATGCATCCTTATTATAAGTATGTATGTACAATAATTGAGCATTTAATAATTACTATAAGCAATACATTTAAGTCATCACATACAATGGAGTTCAACATGTTTTGGACGGGTGCTGCAAACATACAATGACATTTGAAATGGTTGTTCAAGGAGTAATATTCAGTGCTGGACGGCCGTTATGTATAAAGTGGCAAAGAGACAATCAACGCGTCCCGACATTAGGCCACCTAATAGTAATAGCAATATCCCGAGAATAGATGCGTGGGCTTATACACATACTTGTAAGTTAAATGCATCCCCGTTAGTGTAATATGGAATAACAGAAATCAGGGAATGCATTCTCATAAAGATGCATACAATGTGCGCTTGAACAAGGTTTCAGCGTCGCATCTTATCTTGTAACTAAAACATGAGTTTCCCGCCAAACACTATTGACAAAATATCAATTGCTCAGACTCGGCGAAGCGAATTATCACATTCAATATTACAGTTTGGCATAATAATGCCGTTTAATAAACCTTTGCCAATAACTCCAATTGTTATAAATGTGTGAATACATAACTTTGTTGGAACATTGATTTTCTGGACATGGACGGTACATAAATATCGAATGTAAAAATACATTGTGAACTATAGCATTAATATAGCAAACGATACATGTATATGGGCCCAATAAAAAGCATTTCTATATCATTGAGGCTATAAACTCAGTACTCAAATCAGAAGGCCCTGTATCACATTTGTGTTCGTTGAATGATGTCTTAGCATTAACGGTATGCTTAAGTGGGGCAGTAGCTGTGACATGTATTCGAGGTATCTAAGTACAAAGGCTATAATCATTAAAACTGAGAAGGATGGCGACAATTATTTTCTTAAATTGTGGATTAGCAAATACAGGTAATAATTGTTATCCGAGTAAAATGGAATTAACATCTTGGATTTTCTCAATGACTGTTCAAATGCAGGCAACAATAAAAGAATATTGCTTCTTTGAACAGCATGTAAAACTGTGAATTACAGTCACTTGGAGTTTGTTGCAAAATAAAAAGCAAAGTATTACACACGCCTTACCAAACATGAATGAGATGAAAAATTGTGAATAACCAAAGTGCAGTAAACGTAGGCTACAACCCTCATTGATGTGTAAACTTAACTAAAAGTGAAAAGGTATAAAACGTTTCGTCTATAATCAAATTTACATAGATAACACAAGTCTCAAATATGGTTTATTTTGTTCTGTGGCTTCATTGCTTTCTGACTCATTTGACGATGTTGAGTTCAGTCTACATCAGTCAGGAATCATTCCCTCTCAGCAAATAGAGGGAATTCGAAAGTGGAAGAACGTCAGAGCAATGTCTATAAACATTTCGGATTTAGCCTATCTTCCGGTCAAGGTGAACATGCGACTTCAATGTCATGACGATCTGGCTTCCAAAGCCGAGTGGTCCTTCCAAATCCAACGTAACTCAATATTTTCAAGCATGCTGTCAAACTTATTTATACAACAGGTAATCTTCTGGTAATCCTAGCATTGTTCGTTCTAAGGTCAGAGGTCATCCATGGAGAGGTCCGATTCGTCAAAATCGGAGACGCTGAGCCCAGAGTTTCTCCCTCCTGAGCCTAAGGTTCCACCCCGGTGCGCGGTGCTGGCTGTAAGACACAAATCGAACAGGGGGATCAGTAATGAACATCCTAGATGAAATGGCTGTGGGGATATGCTCCAACAATATTTAGAAAATGATAAGACAACATGGAATGCATTTTGCAAATTCTGTTTCTGTTTTGTGGACTGACCATATTTAGTTGAAGGCTGTAAATTTATGTATATCATTTGTCACAGTGTAAATAGATATGAAACCATATGCTGAGATCATGCAAAAAGTGCCAAATAATGTTTTTACTGTGAAGCTGAGAAACGTATACATATGTGCACCATTACAGTCCTGAAAAACGAAATAAAATACCCCCCAAAAAAGGAAAATCTGATAACATTATTTATGCATTTGATGCAACGCAGTATTTAAGTATGACTTAACACTACACTAACTACACGTCTTCACACTCTTGGACTGACACACCAAACTATTGTAGGGTAGTTGCTATCCGTAGTATCACTTAATTGTTCTTGAAATAGCTAATTACTTACAAGTAATCTGATCAGGTTACGAAAATTATAGATTTTAGGAATCACTTCAGATAAAATATATATTTTACCTCCTTGTCTTCTTTATATCAGTAAACATAATTGCTACAGATTTGGGGCCTGCTATTACCTCTTTTCTAGGCGACACAATATGATACAGAGATTAGGGATACAATTCATTAGTCTCTTGCAAATAATTATGTTAATCAATTTACAAAGAATAGATACTATTGATGAAATGTACCCAGAAAGCAAATACTTATTTTTTCAAAGGGATAACATTTCAAATGGGCACATGATTTAGAATATGTATAGTTCATTGTCAAAAACTTAATCAAGGCAAGGGAAAACCAGAGTACCCTTTAGCTAGCAATGAGATAAATCTCTGATTGTTGGAAGTTCGTATAAGCTTGCACAATCTGTAACATATAGTGAAAAGGAGCCAATGGCTCAGGGCCACCACCATACACAGAACTAGTCTATCCTTAACACACACTATGGTACAAGAAACATGTGTAGTGCATCATTCAAGGTTTAAAATTGTCGAAAGGAGAGGTCAAAATGACAGTGCCATATTTAAGATTTGTGATTATCTGAATATCATGTCATGATCTATCTCTTTTTGGATGTTTAATTATGAATCATCATGAACCTATAAATAAAAAATGGTCAAATAGCGACAGAGACAAAGAAAGCTTGGCAAACTGTGGGGAAAAATATCAAAATCATTTTGAACAAAAACGGATACATTAGGTATTCAAAGAAAATAGCTCAGAAATTGCGATGCACTGTAAATGTAAAACTATTTTAAAGAATCATCTGAAAAATATCTACAATTTTCACACAAATGACACTGTGAGATAATAATCCTGTTGAAAGCGAAGCATATAATTATATAGTGCACACGGAGAAGTAGAAAAGACACAAATCAGGAGTGAGGGCAAACTAAGGAGCTGTAAGTGCTGGTGCTAGGAGCCGTAGTGAGCTGCTCCTGTCGACCTACCCGTGGAGGGGAGCAGCTCGGGCCTACATGGTGCCCGAGGTGAAGCTGCTGCGGGACGCTGAAAGGGCACAATCAACAAGGTGCAAGGTTCAAACAGGGGTGTAACACAAATTCTTGAAATGTAAACAGTTAATGCATTAAAAAGTTCTGTCCACTCAGAATTGTGAGAAAGAAAGGTTTTCCAATAACAAAAAGGAAGAAATTTTTTTCATAATCATCAAAAACTTGTAAAAACTATCCAAACCAAGAGATTTTTTCACACTTAAACTATCTTTGCAAAACCTGTGTGATGCTACAAATCTCTACTATTGCTTTCATAATCATTAAAAAAAGTTGTAAAAACTATCCAAACCAAGAGTTGAGTGGGTAAATCTTTCCATGATATATTTATTTTCATACTGAAAGTATCTTTGCAAAACCTGTGTGGTGCTACGATTCACAAAATGTATCTGTACTGTTGCTTTCATAATCATTAAAAGGTTGTAAAAACTATCCAAACCAAGAGTTGAGTAGGTGAATGTTTTCATAATAATGTATTTATTATCACACTGAAATTATCTATGCAAAACCTGTGTGGTGCTACGAGTCACAAAATGTATCTGTACTGTTGCTAAGTTTTCAGAGAGAGTATGGTGTACAGCTGCAAAAACGATTTCTTGCAAAAAAGATGTTCATTGCAAAGCCAGAATCGGTAGGTGTGTGAAAAACCCAACGGTAAAAAGAGTCCATTGCAGCATCATACACACCTAACGTATCAGGGCCTGGAATTTTTCATTGGTAATCGAGTATTTATTAAAGTAATATCTACTAATAGCAAGAATGTAAATTGATAAGCATATATGTCCTTTTCAAACACCTAATAGTTTTGCATAAACAAGCAATTATCCCCCTCCATTAAGAATAGAAGGTTCTGTTAGACAGGATCGGAGGATCTCATTCTACATTTTCAAAACATCCTGTCTTTTATTTCACACCTTTCTCTCTCTAGTTCTGTCCAATCGTTTTTGTTTTCCTCAAATGTGACAAATGAAGCCACATCGTCATCTGACAGTAGTTTAAAGACAGTTAATGGTACGGGAAGTCACTCGAGACAAAGCAGAGTTTATATACCATTTCTGGTCAGACTCAGAATCTATAAATCATATGTATAACAATTAAATACCATTCACGCAACAATCACAGTTAGGGTTTATATATACAAACACGTTTCATTACTCGAACTTAACGCTCTAATACTATAAAGTCAGCCAAGAATATAAAGATGGAGTAGCCTACAGCAGTATTCACAAGTAAGATGGAAATGCAGGTAATGGTTTGGTAGAAAGAGAATAAGAGTTTTCTTAGTTTTCATTTCCCTCTATGTATTTCCATGGTTCAAACCATCGCTGAGGAACACTCTGTTACAACAAACCATGTCTTGGATATAAAAGTTTTCACAGCACAAACATAGTATTAGAAATGCCGCTCCGGATTCATGAAGAATAGAAGACAAATTTTTCTCTTTCTTTTAGAACCCCGAGGAGGAAAATAACCTTTGGGGAACAAATTCACGAATTTTCACTTCAATGGCTAAAAACTTAACTTCGAACCCTCAAATACAGATGTAAGAGTGGCGTATGAAAAAGGACAATTGTGCAATCTAAACTCTCTAAAGAGTCGGAAAGTCTATTATAAAAAAAGGTAGGAAAGACTGCGTCTCTTTAAAATAAACTACCGTTAGAAAAAGATATTTCAGCCTTAATGAAAACGACTTTTTAATGATAAGAGCGTAGTGCAGTGTGTCTGATGATCACGTTATTCTCTTAGGATATGCTTTGCGCGGCTGCTGGATGAATCCAAGCCCGTTTGTTACGATCCTTTCTGGTTCATAACAAAGATTATTAAGAATAATGTATTTAATCTCAGATCTTCCCAGGCCAGCCCATGAGCAAATAAATGTGGCCAATTACCCTACCATTCAAAGCACTGCTAGACATACCCTGTGACAAAGGTGTGTGCGTGCGGTGTGTGTGTAGCTGGATAATAAATGACCAACAACTCTTCCAGGTTTTGGTGTGGGGAAAATATAATATATTGACACCCTAGTTGCTGGTTACAAGTACAGGTACAAATACAGATGATAGGTACAAGTACAGGTGTGAGTATGGGTGACAGCCAGTCAGTCAGTGGTCACAACAGCAGGCCCGGTTCCTACTTGCTGTACCCTTGAAGCCCAAACCAACTCTGCCCAGCCTCCAGTGGGCCGGGCTTATATATCCGTCAGCCCCAGAGTGGGTGTGGCCTTGGGCCCCTGCCACCTTTCAAGGGGGGCTTAGGAATGTGGTTGAATTACAATATCCCCCCTTTCAAGGTTAAGGGTGACCAGTTTGGCAGTTATGTACCTAAATTAGGCCCAATCCAAAACAACAAATATCAGTGACATATGTTGCCCCAGCGACACATCCAGCTGGGATGGCAGTTGTGAAATGCCGCATATATAAGTAGATGGATAAAGGAGGTGTCGCATACCAATTAGGACTGGTATTGTCACCATCCCCAAATAAGATTACATGAATGGCCTGTGCAGCGCACACAATAAGAGGGGCGACAAAGGGCTGAAGACTGAATGACCAAATGGCAGTTAAACTCTCATAAAACCCAACTCACACCTGTAAAATTAGATTCTTATTCAAGTGACAAGTTAGCTAACATAAAACTAGGAGGAATACAGTTTCAAGGCAAAGTTACAAGGAAAGTTATGCACTTCTCAAATTATAAATTTGGTTAAAGTATTATTCTAATATATAACTTTGTTACACACGTCCCATGCTTAAGATAAACTTTAGTTCATTAAAGTTTATTACTAGTCAGTGTCCTAGAATTGCTAATTTTTAGATTTAAAGGGACATCAGAGAAGCATGGACACAGTTTATCATAGTGCAAGTTGTAGTTTTCAAGTAACACTAGCATAACATATTTCATATTCAAGTTCTCAGTATAGTTCATAAGCGTGTTCAAGTTGTCAGTATAGTTCATAGTGTGTTTCTTCTAGGTTCCATGAGGGTCCACGTGGTGTTGCAAAGTTCGTTTGAAGTAGGTTTCAGGCTGTCCACTGTGGATTAAAAGCATAGAAGGGGGGAAAATTTGAAGTGAATTTAGGCAGTCCACTGTGGATTAAAAGTATAGAAGGTGGACGTGTTCCTGGCAGAACTGTCATCTTTTGGTGTTTCTGTAGTCAGTTCGTTCACGGAATGGTTGCTGCCTGTAGTCAGTTCGTTCACGGAATGGTTGCTGCCCTGTAGGGGGAGCAGCGGTGGTGTTGGAGGTGGAGGTGGCGGTAGGTTGTCGTTGCCTGGCGGTAGGTTGTCAGTGCCAGGGTCATCCGGGAGAGCCACTCGGAGTCGGGCCTTCACTTTCCCCTCCCTACCATCAGATCCCGGCAAATAATGAACTCTTTCAGAATGTTTAAACAGAACCCCGAGGTACAAACTGGGTGCCTGATATCCCATAGGCACCAGCCAACAGAGAGGAGAGAGCGAGGAGAGTGGGGACAAGCATTGTCCGAAAGGAAAAGAGGGAAGGAATAAACAAAGGGGGAGGGTAAAGGAAGAACAGTACAGAAGTAAGGTATCAACTTGCGTCATGACAAGACCAAAAAGTCACTCAAAAAGAGTTTAACCCTCATATAATAGTTCTGATTTCATGAAACAAAATAACTCAAAATTAACTAATCCAAGTAAGGTTTACTAAGCCTAATTATAACTAGTTAACCTAACCCAGTCTAATTATAACTAGCTAACCTAACCCCAAACAGTGTCCACAATATGGGAGAGTATGTGCTCCCACCACTTAACTGCGGGTCCCCCACAGTTTCCCTGAGCGCCAGAGTCAACAGAAATGAGATTCGCCTCTCCAAATTCCATTGACTCTGGGTCATCCAACCGGTGAACCTTCGCTGTCGGAACGGTGTCACTTAGGTCTAACGCCTTTCGCTTCGAGCCGCGGTTAGATTGCTCAAAATAGCTTGGGCCTCCCGGCCGCACCCTCAGGTTGTACCCATGTCGTGCATTAGAAGTACCCAACCAGGTGTCAGGGCGTCCCCCTCATCCCGGCTCTGGTCTGGGGCCTGAGGATTGCCGTTACCCGTGCCATCCGCCTGTAGGCCGGGTAGGGGCAATTCAGTAGGGCTTCGTTCATAACGGTACTCACGTAACGTACCGGAGAGTGGTTCTTCGCAAACTTGCGGATACGCCTTCTCGTTGTGTAATCTTTCTTTTTTTTTGTTGTTCTTATCTCTAACTGACTGTACCCTAACAGGCTCTTCAGAGGGGCGGTCCACTGACCCATTCTCTACATAACCTTGTTTTCTTTCTCTTATGTTTCTGTTTCCTTTTGTTTCATTATCATCATATTCAATTTTTTTTTTTTTTTTTTTTTTTTTTTTTTTTTTTTTTTTTTTTTTAGGGGGTCACTGACATAATTATTTTTCTCTCAGGAACTTGATCATTGGTTGAGTCGGCATTGGCTTTTGCTAGGCACAGGACCACTATCAAGCAGCTATTGTGAGTGCCATTAACGACCAATAACAAGTCTATGGGGATGACTGGCCGGAAAACACAAAATCATTAAGAAATACCCCCAAATTTTCTTCAAATTATAGGTTTAAAAAATCATCATTGTATCACAAGACGTACAGAACTTATCATGATATAAGAATATGTATTTTTCTTGGAGTAAAGGAATGTATTAAGTTGCTAACACAGATGCCGAAACGTTTTTAAACACAAGGCAGTGTACAGCCTTCACATCCCTCCAAAACATTTTTAATTAGTTTGATGATTATTAATTTTTATTAACCCCTAATAAAGTTTCCCTGTGAGAATACAGATCTAAAAGGCTTATTTGCTGAACTGATGGGGATAAGAGGAGCTGAAAGTCCTAACCCTTCCCCCATTGTAAGGTCGCACGTGGGAGGCTAACATCTGGACACGGAAGTCCAGTGATAGCCCCCTGAAGTGTTGGGTCATAATGTCAAATGCCGCTTCTGCCATTTTGATTTTAGATATCACTACCTCACAGTAATAGGCCTACACTGACTGTTGATACCTTATCTGAGTGGAATGAATGAACAGTAGGGAAGTAGTAGAGGGATTATAGAAAAGAAAGGCAAAGAGTAGGTTTCTCTGTCTGTTGGCCAGTACCAAGGGGTACCAGTATACCTGTAAATATTAGAATTTTGACTTACAACAAGATATACCCTAGATCTGATGGTAATTTTTGGGGATAAAAAGGCCCTGACTCACCCAGCTCTCGTAGAGTACGGACGGCGTAGAATGCAGACGGCAGACAGCGGCCAGGCGGCGGCAGACGGGGCGCCCAGGCGGCGGTCTGGCTGTGGCGGCACACGGGCGGTGGCAGCACACAGGCGGAGGCCGGGCGGCAGTCAGGCGGTGGTCAGGCGGCGGCAGATGATGGCGGCGGCAAGGCGGCGGCAGCCCACAGGTGGCGGTGGATGGCGGCGGCCAGGCGGCGGCAGGCGGCGGCGGCCAGGCGGCGGCAGGCGGCGGCGCCCAGGCGGCGGTCTGGCTGTGGCGGCACACAGGCGGCGGCAGCACACGGCGGAGGCCGGGCGGCAGTCAGGCGGTGGTCAGGCGGCGGCTGAGGATGGCGGCGGCAAGGCGGCGGCAGCCCACAGGTGGCGGTGGATGGCGGCGGCCAGGCGGCGGCAGACGGCGGCGCCCAGGCGGCGGTCTGGCTGTGGCGGCACACAGGCGGCGGCAGCACACGGCGGAGGCCGGGCGGCAGTCAGGCGGTGGTCATGCGGCGGCAGAGGATGGCGGCGGCAAGGCGGCGGCAGCCCACAGGTGGCGGTGGATGGCGGCGGCCAGGCGGCGGCAGCCCACAGGCGGCGGTTTGTCAGTGGTTTTGGCGGTGGCACTAGAAAGTCACCCTGGATCCAGCTTCTTGTGATCCTGGTCACGGCACCAGTGTGACAAAGGTGTGTGCGTGCGGTGTGTGTGTAGCTGGATAATAAATGACCAACAACTCTTCCAGGTTTTGGTGTGGGGAAAATATAATATATTGACACCCTAGTTGCTGGTTACAAGTACAGGTACAAATACAGATGATAGGTACAAGTACAGGTGTGAGTATGGGTGACAGCCAGTCAGTCAGTGGTCACAACAGCAGGCCCGGTTCCTACTTGCTGTACCCTTGAAGCCCAAACCAACTCTGCCCAGCCTCCAGTGGGCCGGGCTTATATATCCGTCAGCCCCAGAGTGGGTGTGGCCTTGGGCCCCTGCCACCTTTCAAGGGGGGCTTAGGAATGTGGTTGAATTACAATATCCCCCCTTTCAAGGTTAAGGGTGACCAGTTTGGCAGTTATGTACCTAAATTAGGCCCAATCCAAAACAACAAATATCAGTGACATATGTTGCCCCAGCGACACATCCAGCTGGGATGGCAGTTGTGAAATGCCGCATATATAAGTAGATGGATAAAGGAGGTGTCGCATACCAATTAGGACTGGTATTGTCACCATCCCCAAATAAGATTACATGAATGGCCTGTGCAGCGCACACAATAAGAGGGGCGACAAAGGGCTGAAGACTGAATGACCAAATGGCAGTTAAACTCTCATAAAACCCAACTCACACCTGTAAAATTAGATTCTTATTCAAGTGACAAGTTAGCTAACATAAAACTAGGAGGAATACAGTTTCAAGGCAAAGTTACAAGGAAAGTTATGCACTTCTCAAATTATAAATTTGGTTAAAGTATTATTCTAATATATAACTTTGTTACAACCCACCCCGCTTTCTTCTCCCGTATCTGAACGACCTAGCCCTCCCTCCCATTTCCCATAACCTTCCAGTAGGTGAACAACATACCTACCTCTCCCTCCACTCCCCCACAAGCCTGAATATAGCTGGACACCTTACCTCCTTCTCCCCAAACCCACACATATGCGGACGACCTAATCCCCCCCCCCCCCCCCATCAGTCAGATGTATCCTAACAAAATTCATAATCAACAAAATTTTAGAGTGGTATCTACAGAGAATCACTCAATCTTAGTTTTAGAGCATCTTAACCAAAGTTAGTGATCTCAGACACAAGCACTTCGTGTGTTACCTGGCCTGGCAGCAGACCGACGCGGGCTGGGCTGAGGCTTGTTCTTGTCTAGAACACACCAACATTGGAAACATTGGAATAAAAGTCTAACCTATGTGATTAAAAACTGAAACTTTATCAATTAGTGAAGATAATGTTCTCACTCTGGGATAAGGTTTCAGTTCTTGCACTGATCTAGAACATAACAATGTTGATCTGACACAAAACAAATTGGTGTTTTTCTTGGATTATCAAGTATTGGCCGATAAGACTGCCAATATATACCATTGCTTTGTGTCAAAATACGTTAACTACAGAAGATAGTTAATCTAAATTAGGGTCAATGCAAGAGAGTTAATAAGTTTTGTTATTCACCTTTGGAGGATCCCCATACGCTGGTCCCAGTTGAAAGGTCACTCGGTGTGTTCTGTTTCCTGAGATTGAAAAACAAAGAAGGAGCAGAAGTATTAGACATGAAGTCAAACTTGTTATACATCATAATTGTGATAACAGCATCTTCCGTATAAGTACCGTGTATCCAATTTAAGATTTTTCTTGTAGGACCTTTTTCAGACCACCATTTCACAACCTATTGCTAATTTGAATCTGCGGGCAAATTTGATTAAACACCTATAGAATATCTTTTTCTTAAACAAAGTCATGACCTTTTTAGGGCAATCCTTCCCAAAAATAAACAAATTAAGGACCTGTTAGGGCCTTGAAATCCAGATCATCGATTTAAGCCACTCTCTCTAAAAGTGAGATAGATAAGCTTTAAGCCCACCAAGGCGATAATGCTTTTCTTAAAGTATCCTAATCCATGCAGGACAGTATGAAAATATGATGGCATAAAGTTTCGAAACATTACAAGAACTAGATGTTTTCGGTAGTTTCTCTAGAAATGCATCTCAATGTGACCATAGTACAGTGAAAGGAGCTAGGCCTAGGGCGACTTTAGTCAAGAAACAATGATGAAATCATTTTCCTTCTTCCTAACTTATTATAACTTTTAGTTGGCATGTTTGATTTTGAAGTAGTAAAAGTTAAACATGGAAATGTAACAGGAATGCAACTGTAGAATAGCACGTCTTGATAAAGTTCGCGTTGGCGGTATTACCGTCGTGTCTTTTTAAAATACTTTCTGGAGAGCTTGAATTGTAAAATCATACTTCACTTTTACCAACAGTTTTGTTTATTGAAAATAACAATTTTGTTTACATGAAAATATAGTATTTGCAACGTGGAAGGGACTTTTTAATAATAAACAAAAAGTAACGAGAATTATCTGGGTCTTCATACTACAATCACATACGTAATCTGATATACTGGTAGCACTCTTTCTCTCGTACATTTTTTTCTATAATATAGTTTCTTAAAATGCTTTTTATAAATATACAGTTGAACATCGAAACATTCAGTAGAAGACATGATGCACCTAAAGCCTGGTCCCGACGGTACCGACAATCTCTGCCGACAAGGTCCACACAAGATAAGGATGGTAAGGGTGAACACCGACAAGCAGTTGACGGCAGCTTTGTCGTCCAAGTGGGGACGCGGCTTAAGTGATCTCTAAAAATACTAAAAGTACTTAAATAGATACTGACCTGTTGAAGCTGGCGTTCCTGCTGGGGGGAGCGGAGGCCGTTTCGTCGAGTGAAGACACTGAGAAGTCGTCGTCGTCATCATCGTCCCAACTATCGTCCTGCAGACAAGGGGAAAAGGTAAATAACTCAAGTTCATATATCAGTATTCTGTAAAATACGTGTGGTTATGCAAGAAGTTTTCTTATTTGAGTCCTCATTGTATATGTTTGAAGCGTCTTTGTCTTGGTTATTCTTATAGAAATGTACATGGAAATACAAAGTTAATGTCTTGTTCGACTAGAAAGTAACCAATGTAATTGATCTTACCCTTTTCTTGCCAGTTTTGCCGTCTTCCATCTGTACAGTTTCTACCCCACCTGCCGGCTTCTTACCACGACCCTGTAGGGACGGAAGAATTACAATTAATATCCAGAGCCGGATACAGGGCGGGGAGGGGAGGGGGGTCGTTGTAGTAAAGAACTGCCCTCCCCTCCTCCCTTATTTTTGAACCATACAAAAATATTTCCAGTCTCCAAGTAAATTTTGGATGAGGATATGAAAAATTAACGGACCCAAATTAAACAAAAGCATATGCAGAGGGTTAACTCCATAATTGTATTAGTCTACAGAAGGCATTTTAGGATTCTTTATAATATGCGATACACATAGCTCTCACCTCGAGCTGACTGGCTATCTTGTCCCTGAGTTGGGCCACGTTGGCCCCCCGAGGTTGAGGGGAGTAGTTGACGACTGTGCGCACCGGCTCCCGGGGGGTGATCTCCTGAAGCTCACTGCAAAGTTACAAAACAAAGGGTTGACATTTTTTTAAACCTTCCCTTTCAGCCATCCGGTATAACGATGCTCTTTAGAGTCGTCTATGTGACTAGATCTGACTATCGGTAGCTTCTTATCTAACCTGTAGTTTTCTCAAATCAAACGTCCTAGTAAGAATATGTTTTTATCATTATTTTTATGACTGTTCCAAGTCCGATCCCTACCTGCCGTCGTCCCAGTCGCTCTCCTCGTCCTCATCCTCCCCTCTCGACACGTTCATGGAGACCTTTTTGGGGCTGGGTGTACGCCGCCCGGACCGCGCGGTGGTCGGCTCCTCGTCAGAATCGGCGTCAGAGTCCCACTGACTGTTACTGGTCGCCGTGCTGGTCCTGGAAAAGACAATTAAGCTGTTTTTTAAATATTTATTTTTAACAAACATATAAATTAATCTTAACTGTTGACATATTAATGGTACATGAACTGCTCTAAAACTTCTTGTTCTTTATGATTTGGAACTGTCGACATTCTGGAAAAATAGGGCTGTGTAAAAATGAAGAGACAGTCTTTCGACGTTTGCACTACTCGTTGAGGTTTACCAACAAAGCACCTGCGTCTGAACTAAATGGACCTATTCCAAGACTTGTCCAGTTGCCCAAATATACACCTATTATCGTGTGGAAAAACAAAGCTGCTTAGAGATACGGTTACTGAATTGGTTAACTACATGAAGATTTCTTAGCACACACAATGTCGAGCTCATTCTAAGTTTGACAACTTAATTTTAAGTGACAACTTAATTAATGTCAGAGAAATCTTCGTATTCTATATAGTGTGTTATCCAATGAAGTGAGACATCTGTCCGTGTCAAATAGTGCCTGGGTTACCTACCCCCAGGTGCTGTTGCTGCCGGTGGTGGTGCCGTAGGTGCCCGTAGACGACATGGTGCTCATCGTGTTGCCCAGTTTGCCCTGCGGGCTGAGGGCCCGGGGGGCTGGTTTGGGCGGGGCGGAGCGGGTGGTCGGAGGACGGGTCGGGGACACAGGCCGGGTCGGGGAGACAGGGCGGGGTGGCTGGTGCTTGGAGCTGGCAGAGAAGGTGTTGTTGGATCGGGATGGTCCTGGCTCTGGGAGAAAAAACATGAAGTTTTACATGTTATAGGGTTGTTGCTGTCCTCTTAATTTTGACATTGATGGTATTTTGTTATGTAAGTCAGAATATCCACATTCAAATTCATACATATGTGTTTCTTTTAAAGATTTTAAGACATGAGAAACTATCAACGTCTGCATCGAGTTCGAAATACTTGAAATAAGGTCCCTTACCGGCCTCCTTTTTATTCTTCTTCTTGTACTCCCGACAAGTGTCTTCTACTTGCTTGATGTACTGCTGGCGGATGTCGTACAGGTTGGAGAATTTCTGAAATATAGATCAAACAGTTATTTGTAGGAGCTTATTTAAAAGATATACCTTTTGTATTTTTGGTTTCTTTTCCAACAAAGGGGAAAGGATAATGCTAAGATTAATGCCCAATGCTGGAGCCATATTACACATTATCACATACACTCTAAATGTCCTGTAATTATTCTTGAAAATAACATTTCCGGTAGTATTTCAGTACAATGCGTAAAAGATTTCTTAGTCTTTGAAGATAAACCGATATGTCCATTTCTATACTGATGGCCAAAGATTGTCTTGAAAACCTTGGGACTTTGTGCCCCAAAAGATACTATTTCCTTTTTTTATCAACCGGGGAATGAATGGAGAAATGAAACAGAGCAGAACGATTACTTGACGCTTCAAAAAGAAATAGGAAACAGTCAACAAGAACATCGATTAAAAGTATGAGGCATTCTCTTTTCTGATCTCCAAAGAAACAAACCGTAAGTCTTGAAAGGGTCATGCGAAGTGATGCCCGTGTGTTACATGTCTGAATGACGCTCTGTAGGCAAAGGTTTGGATAAGAAAAACCATAAACCTTCATCAGTATGAAGGGAAGGTACGACTTTTAATTCATCTGTGAGTTCAACCGTTCTAGAGTGTGGCTTCATGCCTTGTGTGAAACGTGTAATTCACTTTGTGTTACAGAATGAGAAATGTCTAGAAAACTACAAATGATGGTGGCTTTTCCTGAACAATTATTGATTTGATAAAGACGCTTTCAGGGTTTGTAGAAAAAACCGAAGTAGATAGACTAAAACATCTGCATTTCATGCTGAAATCAGATAAATGCTGCTGGGCATTATTTCTGTACTCACAGTGGTTATCTTAAACTCCTGCATTTACCAAAAAAAGATATTTCAAAGGGAAAATGAATATAATATGGAAAAATTTAAATAGTAAATGAGTTTCTAATGTAGTGCAAAGTACAAAGTATACAAAGATACAAGATGCAACCGAATTTAAGTCTTTGTTCCCCGCCACCTACGGACTGTCCTTATCAACCCTACAGTCTCACAATTCAAGTGCAAACTCTAGTGCAAGTGGGCATAAAACGCACACTCATGGAGCAAAACCGCGAATTCATTAGGTTTCTCTGGTACATCTGAATTCAAGAGGCATTACCAACCAAAAGCCTAGTCTTCAATGTTACATATTTTGATTTTAATAAATGAGACAAATAAAGAAAAATATTTTTTCTATGGGTCATTTGTTGAAACTTTTAATACCACAAATGTTCGTACCTTGGCCATCTGCTGTCGTTCGTTCTTCAAGATCTGTAGTTTATCGTTCAGCACGGAGTTACTGATGCCCGTCGCCGTCTGTGAACAGGTCAATCAAACATCAGGTCACGACTTACAGATATCAGGGGGAGGGGCAATACAGTACATGTGACATCATTATCGTAATAATAATTAGTATGGCAGCCAAAGCATAATATTTTCAATTTCGTACGCCGTGAAAAGTACTGAAACCTTTTTAGCGTTGTAGAGGGATCCTTTGCAGACCATTTTAAGCCCGGCTGTCACTCTGTAGATGTGTATTTCAAAGAGATCTAATTTTCAGTACTGGCTTACATTATATATGATGATAATAAAAGAACAAGTCAGTAGGTTAAACCCTTCCTTACAGGCGGTATGCCGCGCTTCTCCAGGTTGTCGTCCAGCACCCCGGTCAGCTCCTCCTTCATCACCCGCAGCAGGTTCGGGTCTTTCTTCAGCTGGTCCAGCAGCCGCACTGACATCGACTTGAGGGTCCCTGTACCCATACTGAGGGTACCCGTACTGTAATGAATGAAGAATAAATTTTAAACAACAGCCACTGCGACATCAACTTGAGGGTCCCTGTGCCCATAATGAGGGTACCCGTATTGTAATCAACAAATAATAAATGTTAAACAACAGCCACACCGACATTGACTTGAGGGTCCGAGAGCCCATACTAAGAGGACCTGTACTGTAATGGACAAGAGATAAAGGTTAAACAACAGCCACACTGACATCGATTTGAGGGTCCCTGTGCCCATACTGAGGGTACCCGTACTGTAATCAAATAAGGATCTTAAACAACAGCCACACGGACATCGACTTGAGGGTCCCAGAGTTCATACTGAGGATACCCGTACTGTAATGGACAAGGGATAAACGTTAAACAACAAGCATTCCAACAAACGCGAGCTAGCCAACGTGTAGCCTCAAGAGATATCTTAGAATATGATCAGTGTATAGGTGAAACTTAAAAGCAACTTACCCATCGAGCGTTCCTGTCTGGAGTCCAGTAGTCCCAAGGGTGGAATCGCCAAACTCTAGAAGACGAGTGTATTTTAGAATTATATTGTATCATACATTCGGTGCATTTTAAAAATTATATTTAAACGTGTTACGTGTTTACTGGTTTTACTGCATGAATCAATGAACTACCTCGAGTATTAATAGATTTAATGATCATTTTAAGAAAAAAAAGGAATAATTTTAAAGATATTGAAAACATGATTCAGTAGATTTCTACCTGAGCTCTCCTCCTCCTCGCTGACCTCGTCTTCGTCGTCGTCGTCAGGAGACATGGGGCGGGGCGGGGGGAGTGACGTCACAGCGTCCTTCTCCTTGAATGACGTCACGGCGTCCCTGTCCTTGTGTGCCGGAGGCCTGGCAGCAGCAACGGGCTGGGGACACAGATGTCAGCAATTTGGTTAGAAACTTCATGAAATATTTGAAATTATATCTAAATTAGGGTTTGTCGATTTGTCTGCAATTCATACTTTAAATTTGAAGAGATGAAGTTTAGAAATATGAAGATAGGATATATATAAATTGATTAAATGGATATTTGATAATTAAGAAGAATGTCCAGTTTGTCCTATATTGCAACTTTGTAGCATAGTCTTTTACTATGCACATACCGTTCTAAATGCCTGGTTTCGCCTATATTTAAATTACCAAGCCTACTTACAGCTGCGGCGTTCTTGGAGAGTTCTTCCATGTGTCGCTCCTGGTCCCTCAATTTCTTCTCCTGTTCCCGGGACTGCTGCAGACATATAGACCAGAGAGCTGTAGGTTACCGGGTTTTCAAACCTGGGGCTGAGGGTCAACAATGACGGACTCACACACTCAACTATATAGATCTAAAGAAGCCAACACGATCAGATACAACTACGAATATTACGACCATCTCACTCGTGTTTTTGTGTAATACAAGATTAAGAAGTGCTGAATAAAGCAGTTCAATGAAAGATCGATTGACTTTTTTTTAATTTGTAGAGATTTGTAGCTTTATTTCTAAGAAGGAGAGGAATTTCAACAACACCACATTTCACTATGAAATTCGTTTAAAATATTCCATAGTTTGTGAATGTTTGTTATCGAAAGTTTTCTTTTAAATGAAGTTGTAGTGTTTGAGAGGACATCAGTTAATCTATATCTGCATGCAATGACTGGGTGGGAGGAGGGGGTTGGCACTTAATAAACACATTACAAAAAGAGAGGAACCAATGTGAAAATAACTAGACAATGCTTGGGGACTAGCGCTTCGCGGAGAGCTTTCTCTGAATGCAAGCGAAGCGGCTGGGGGAAACCCGGAATGCCAGCGCCCACCTTGACCACTTTCTGCATGTCGTTGAGTTTCTTCTCGTACTCCTCGGCCAGCTCGCTCCGCCCCTGCCGCTCATCGTGCACCTCGTCCAGCGTCTTCTCAAAGGCATCGTTCAGCTGCCGGGCAATCGCGGGCAGAGGGAAGGCTTATCGTTAAGAGTAGGCTGGGCAAACTCATGCATGTAGGTACGATTAAAGGTTGGTTGGGCAAGGTCATGCACGTTATGGGGGGGGGGGGGCGTATGGATATGGTAGGGGCAGACTGGGGGGAATGCATCAAAAGACTAAGATTTCTTAAAAGCACAGGCAGTTAATGGTCCTTTCATCTATGATAGGCTTTGCAGGATATAGGTCAGTGGCAGGTAGGGGAAGGTTTAATTTGTTGGCATTGTAGTGTCTTATGCTACAAGATTTTCAGAGCCTAGCAAGTTCAGTTTATTGGCCTACCAAGATATTTGTACAAGGCTTATTTTAACCTAACTGATGGAAATTTCCAAGTGGAAACTCAAAACTGCATTGGAAAGTTATGAATTTAGTTTTCCATATGGATATCATTTGCAATTTATACGGGCTGTTTTTTTCAGTAGCTAAATTTAGAAGAGCTTAAAATAAAAAAAGAGATGTTTCACCAGAAAATCACAATATCAACTAACGCTTTATTGCGATTCTCGCTAAGTGGTACAAGTCACAGATTCGACGAGATATGGTAGACAACAGATGTGTGGATTGACGAAATATTCATGTGTAAATGTGCAATACTGCTAAACTTTACACACAACAATACTGCGTACATATGAGCACAACTATAGGCCTTTTGGTACGCACTCAAAAGATTTAGAATCTGCATAAAAATGTGCTAAAAAGAATCTTACAAATAATTCTTATCTTAATGAAGATCAGCTTTTACTTTTATTCTGAGAACTTATGGTAGCTTAACGAGATAACTTATGATTTATGCTTACAATTATATTTTCTATTTGAAAGAATCATTATCTTCCCTCTTCTTGCTTTAATTCCCTACCTGCTTTAATTCGTCGCGATGCTTCGAGTTCATGTCTTTCATTTTCTCCTTCCACCGTTTTTCCTGATCATCAAATTTGAGCGACATTGATGACTGTACATCGGCTACCTAAAACGGTAAAAAAAGGTTTTGTGAGTTTTTATACATCACTAGGAAACAATGTCCAAAGAAGAAAAAATAAAAATGTTCGATGTCAACTGTTTTTGCATTATTTATTCTTATCTTACGGAATATACCATTAAATATGTCTAAAGAATGACTTTTTGGATTTGATTGATTGTTTTCCCAGTTTCAGTCATTTTCTATATGGGATTCAGGCAGTGCCTTTGATTATTAAAAGTTTTGACCAGGTCTTGGTTTTGGCAGGGGACCTAAGAAACCCGTTGTCTTTAGGCGGTTTAGGATGATGCACGTTCCCTTTACATTATCACATTTTTATGAAAGGCGGGCAGCTCTGCTGGTTATCATATAATTTTAGGAGCAATCATCATTATCTCGGGTGAGTAGATAATGTGAGCCGGTCTGACCTGGGCCGCGAGCTGCTCCTTGAGTTCGGCCACCTCCTCTCGCTGTCGGCGCAGTGCCTGGCGCTCGGCCTCCGCCTCGTCCTCCATGGCGCCTAGGTTAGACCGACCTGTAATGGGTAAAGTCAGCAGGTTTTTTTTAGTCAGCGTGAAAATCTTCCCCAAAAAGTTTCTCCTTTGCATTTTTATGCTCTATCTATATTTAAAAAACGTGCGATCAGACTGCAAAGGATCTTTCATGATATACGTTTATGACAGAAGTAATGTGTTATGTTAAAATATTTTCTAGACCAAGATTCTTAGTGTAAGTATGGGTTCACATGAACCACTAAACAATAGCACTGGTTTATCGAGATTACGTCAAAATACTTTGATACGATGGCTATAAATTGTACTACTTGAAATGGTAATGTGGTTGCCAGTACCAGATTATTTCTCGAAACATATGCTCTATTTTCAAGTAACAGGGCCTGCCAAATGGTTGTCCTTTTCATAAATAGTATTGTACACCAAACCAACCTTTACGTTGCATTGCGTCGAGCGCCTTAGTGGCCGAGTTGTACTTCTCGTTCATCTCCTTCAGCTCCTTCATAAACATGTCACGTACTTTGTCCAGTTCCAGCTGACCAAAAGAAACGGAATATTATCAATATCCAGTTTCAATATACAAATATAACAGACGTATGCCATGAATGAGGCTCACACATGTCCGGATACCAAAGCAACGATTAAAGAAAACCGGTAATCGGAATAGTACAAGTAATTAATCACTTCAGGGTTAAATAAAAAATGTTTGTAGTTTCGGAGTTTTATGTTCTATTTCACGGAACACTTATGTATAATCTAAGAAAAGATGTTTGCTAGAAGAACACCAGGACACCCACGCCCTGCCCCAAGTGTTATGTGTACGCACCTTCTGCGACTCGAGTTGTTTCTCCTTCCAGGCCTCCATCTCCTGCTGAGCCTGCCTCTCCCGGCGCGCCGCCTCAGCACGGTCCTGGCAAATTATGATAAGATTTTAAACAGGAATACAATGACAACTACATGTATGCAAAGAACTCCTTCCTATAATAAACAAATGATGAAAAATTAAAGTGATATGTAAAACTCGAGGAACCCTGGGAGTAGAGACTTGAATTTTCATTGAAATTAAACCGATATGTTTTTTTCAGGATAGAATGAAAAATAATTATCGTTGTTTAACAGATACGTTCAGGCAATTAGAACGACACACATACAACTTAAAATTCCCTCTGAGCCTGCTTTCCTGTGCCATTTCTCCACTTAATATTGTTTTGTGTGTGCATTATGCTGTTTTACTGCTGCATACCTTTGCTCCGACCGAGTTCCTATTGTTGCGTTCTTCAACCAGTTGTGACTCAGTCAGTCTTAGTCGCTCCTTGATTTCGTTCAGCTCTTTCTCCAGTAACTGTTTCTGTTCCTCTGATAACTGAAATTTACAATACAGATGATCAGTGATGTATGTTTCTGATGTATAAAATCGACCCCAAAGGTAAAAATATGATATCACAGTTTAAGATTCCTTTTTGACAAGAAGTCAAGGATATCGATCATATATAATTCTATACAGATTTTGTTCCATATTTTGTTTATGTACAAAACCCATAATACTGTAATTCACTGAAAACCAGGGAAAACCCTCATGTTTATTGCGAATACCTCTGATTTATGAAAATATACATTTAATATACAAAACTAAATATTTTTCTTTTATTTCGAGAATCCTAAACAAAGTTGGTTTTTGAGGTTGCTGTAAGGGTAACACTTCGCCTCGTCCACTCAGTTTCAGAGTTTTCACACCGCTAGGGCACTGTATTTTGTGTTTAAAATCTACATGAAGAACAAAAATCTGAATTGTTGAAAATGAATAACAACTGACCTGTCCCTGTGACTGAGCCATCTGCTGCTGCTGGGGAGTGGGTTGGGGCGCGGGTTGGGGCGCGGACGGCTGGGAGGCAGTGAGGGACGCGGTGTACTGAGAGGCGTGCTCCGTGTGTCGCCTCTGGAGGTGGGACTGGAGGAAGGTGTGGTTGACGAACGCCTTGGGGCAGTAGGCGCACTGAAACAGGTGAAGACAGAGGTAGTTATGAGCTGATCTGTAGGATATTGACCAGACTGTTTCACTGAGGAGAAGGATTGACATATATCCTTCAACGCAGGTTTCATTGAAAAGAAATTCTTTTTAGGACCACTGGTACAAACCACAAGTAATCAGTGGCACAGTGCATCTAAGTGGTATGGTGAGTTTAATATAGATAAGTTTGAAAATCAAAAAGGGCTAGGTGTCCATATGAATACAGGCTCATAAATCCCTCCACATTTTTCTTATTTTTTAGTTGAGACACAGTCTAGTGGCTAAGTCCCTAATTACCAATTAAGAAAGTTATGGAATATTAATTTTTAACTTGGGGAAATATATGTATTAGGATCAATTAAATGGATCAAAGCTGGCATGACTTAGGTCTGAAGGCGCCTACCTTGTGGTAGCTGTTGACCCCGGCGTTCATGATCTGCTGCTGGGCCACCAACATCTTCTTACGTTTGTGACTCTCCTTACGGACCTCAGCCAGCTCTGACTTCTGCTTCTCCACAAACTTCTGGGTCTCCTCGTGCTCCTATGGGGGGAGGGGGAAACAGGGGAAGGGTGTAGTGGTTGATGCACTAGGAACTGTATTGCATGACAATAGGATGTATTCAAATCAGTTGGTATTAGAAAATGGCTGAAATAAGCGTGGATTAGAGGGCCCGAAACCTCTTATATACAGATTGACAAGTGTTTCAATAGCAGGGATAAGTCTCCCCCCCCCCCCCCCAAAAAAAAAAATGAATAAATAAATATAAAAATTGAGCTGTAATTTTATTACGAGTCGAATGTGTTATTCTGATCATACACACATTGGATCCTGTATGTAACTGATGTAGCGATGGAAAAAATAGATCACATTCTTATAGTATATATTCTACTTATTTTGAGTTGTCTGGGGTTGAGTACGTAGACAGGACTTGGTGTTGAATCATATTAACATTCAACAGTGCACAAACTTTCTTAGTTTTATTCAGATTTCGAGGAAGTTTAGCTGAACCCTACACTCAAGCACACACATACCTCCATGGCCTTTCTGAGTTTCTCCTCCATGGCGGCGACCATCCCGGACAGGTAGTCCTGGGAGTGGAGCAGGTACTCTATGGTCAGCTGGGCCAGCTTGAACAGCTTCACGAAGTGCGGATCCATTGAACCCACGTCCTGAAACAACGTGGGAATGATGATAAACAGGTTAAGAAAGAGTGAGCCCATCGAACACAGCCCGAAACGACAAAACTTTGTGTAGGAAATAGATTCATAAAGTGAGTCTATCTAAATCATGCTCTAGAACTGGCCTATGATTACATTACCGCATGAGCATATTGTAATGTACTAGATTTAACACATTGTACATGCACATGTAATCTTCCTAACCAAAGTTTTTTCTAAAAGCACTGATAACCAGTTAGACATGACTTTAGTCTTTTCACATTACAATTTGTCTTAATCCGCCACGTATTATTTGCGACGCATCTTTTCACAATACAATGTTTTCAACAGATCTTCAACTCACTACCACTTCAACCTTTAACATCACAATATTTTCACTGAAGCTTTTTTAAATGACCACAGCCAACTCATATATAAAATATAAGTACAATTTTTACCACATCCTAATGCACTCACCAGTTCATACTCGATGTTACAGAAGGTGATGTTCATGATGTTCTCCTGCAGCGTGTTAAAATCCAGGTCCCGGGAGATGTGGTCCACGTCGGCCGCCGCTGGGGAAGAGAGAGACGTAAACGGTTAGCTTGGTAGACAACTAATAGCTAATATAACATTATTATATGGATCTCTACTTTTAGACATATTTAATCAATTTCACACCTTCAGCAATCGGAGATAACTCAGACAAGTACCCCCTGCCGGTTAGTTACTGAATAAGAGATACAAGTTTATATAAGAGATACAAGTTTAGCCTAACTCTTAGAAAGGAAATTAATGTTTCCTCATATCTGTAACATAACTATAAATCTGACAACCATACGAAAAATATCATTTGGCCACCCTGTGAAACCATTTGTTGAATATAGAACGCTTTCCACACCGCTCACCTATTTTCTTCCAGTCGACGCGGTCGGCCCTCTTCCTGAAGGTGAATCCCCCTCCAGTGGAGGCTGTCATAGTGGGGTAGGCGGTGTACCCACCCCCGGAGTACATCCCCCCGGGCACCGACCCCCCGGTCTGAGGGGACCCCGCATAGATGTCCCCGGCCGGGCGGTACTGCATCGACATCATCTCTGAAACCAGGGAAAGACATTGTTAGATTTTTTCCATTTTGTACATTGATCCCGATTTCAGTATGACATACAATTGAGTTGATATTTTTTGGAATTTTAAGTATGAATTACAAGCGATCTAAGGTACTTATACTACTAACACAAATATGATTCCACCAGCACCACTGGTACTACACTGAAATCCTTTAACACCATGATTTATAGACAAAAAAAATCTTAAACTCTTCAAATATCATGTTACACATAAACTTTACATGCTTATTAATTAAGCACATAATAATATTTCAAGGAATAAAATGAAAATAAACGGTATGATATTCAGTAACAACAATCATGTAAAAAGTGGAAAAGAAAGTAAAATATTCTGTTCCAAGATTTATTGGCACTGGTATCAAGTACTGACAGTTTCACTCTCCAGTTGACTTTCTGGAATCAGATGCAGATAAGTGGCTCCTGATTCCCATTAGACTTAGCCTACTTTACATGACTTCTCCATGTTTACTGATGTTATCAGTGGACTCTGAACCTAACATGGCATGGAAGGGTTTAGTTGTAGTGCAAAACTCTCATATATGAAAAGGCCCTAGCACTAGTGTAATTTTATCATCTATAAAGACCAGGTAATATGTGTATTCACTATTAGTAAACATGCAGTGCCCGAAATTAAGGAATATGTTTATGCACGCACCGGGTGCAGAGCCCATAGAAATGTGCACCCAGCATATCTATCTCGCATTTCCCTACGATATTACATGTAAGACATATGGGGGAAAAACTTTGTGCTACTAATTTCACAGCTCAGAAAATTGTGCACCCGATAGTAAAATTATGCATTCCGGGTGCAGGGTGCACCCTAATTTCGGACATGACATGTTATAGGTTGACTAAAATATAGTCCTTGATATTGCTGCTTTGAAATATTCATCTATCGACTATGATAGCTAGAGCTAGAAATTTCTCCCATTGTTCGTCAGGTGATATCGATATCTGGATGTGTAAGGGTGGTTACAATACCACTTGATTCGTTGGCCTCTCATTCTCCCCAACACTATGTAGTAGTGTACATTATAGAGATCTACTATTATAGATGCAGGAATTAGATTGTCTTACCGGAGAAACCCTTCACCCAGGGTTGTGTTGGGGGCACGTACGTCCACATGACGTGTTTCTGACTGACAACTCTGATCTGAATGTCAAATCTGGGATTCAGTCACTTATTGTATAGGCCTGATAAGCCGTAACAGGCGCATCATATCCACATCCCCCTGAAGTATGGTACTCCAAAACACATGTGAAGATTCTTCTAAAAAAAAGTGTTTTAGGTTCCAATACGTATCAGAATACCTACTACTGCATGGTACTACGATTGTCCTGTATGTTCCAAATGATGGTTTGAAATCCGTTCTCTAAGTCTCAAAAAAACTTATGACGAAAACAATAAGAATGCATGATTTATGATATTCCCTTCAACCCTCTGAGATCCTTTGATTTCCACACGAAGGTCCATTTCATGAGGTATCCATGGTGTTGAAGTATAAACTAAAGAGGTGTGAGGCACAATACTACAAATCAATGGTTGTATGAGTTCCACGTGAAGTACCTATCCCGTTACCGAGCTGGTCGTGGACTGAACCTTATTGTGTCTCCAACCTCGGGCAGACCAACGACCCACCTGAGTACTGACAGCCAGTAAGTGGCTAGATGATTAGCTCAATGTGAGAGCTCCAGTACGTCTAGGCTACAACTCACAGAATCCACGTTTGAAGGTGCCTTATGTTTACAATTCAATGGGGTGAACAGATGCCAACTTTAGAAAATAGCCACGTGCCCCTCCTACTAACTACACCTAAAAACGCGTAGTCTTTTGGATTGTACGGAAACAGGGGAGAATGATTTCATATCTATTCCACGGGTGTAGACAACTCCGGTATTAGTCCATAAAGATAAGCGTGAAAGCTAAAGCTTGTCAAGTCTTCAACACTGATAACACAGGTATGTGAGTCCATGAATAAGGCGTGAGGTAGTCAGTATTATAACGGCGGTCGGCTTGAGTCAGCGCATTGCCTATTCATGGCTGAAGGCACTAACAACAACACTTATTGGGGTTTTTACCTTATGCCGTGCCGATTGTCAAACACGCGGATAGGCCAACCAAAAGCTACTCTTTACAGCATGAAAACGTCATTCGGAGTTCTAAACTATAACCCATTGGGCCAACGATACATAGACCCAGTGGCGGATCTAGCTAAAAGTTGGCAAATTTTGATATTTAAGATGAAGGCGTGCTAATAGAAAGGGTGGGTGCATCCAGTATTTCCCAAAAATTTCAGCAAAGGAAAAAAGTGTGAAGCTAGCGGTTATAACCCTGCAGAGAAATATATCTTTTTCTAAACAGGGATTATGTGTACTGTTTTTCTACACGGTCAGGTAAAAGTCAACTAAAAATAGTGGGATTAGAGCGCCCCTGCCACAACTGTCCGAAAGACCAGGGATGGCGACCATAAAATTTTCACGAATATTCGTGATAATAAAATAGACCTTTACGAACCTCGTGTATGTCCAGAAAACATTCACGAACCTTCTAGATCATTCACGAATCTTATTGAACATTGGAAATAAGGTATAAAAAGTAAATACTTATGTAAATACTGCCTTGTTACATTGATTTGAAGAATATTATAATGAAATGAAATGGTTTGGGAATTGAAAAAATGGAAAAAATGGGGGGGGGGGGGGGGGAATGAACTGCAAGATTCGTGACCACGAACCTTTCACGAACCCAACATTTTGGATCGTGACTTATATAGCATTTTAGATTCGTGAAAGTTTTATGGTCGCTCCCCCAGATGTATTTTGAAGGCAATCAATAAAAACCCTAGAAAAAAAACGAACAAAGGGCTGGAAACAGACTTTATCTCGGGTATTAGGTCGGTGTTGTTGGCACAGGGTGGCGAGAATCATGCATTATTTATTGAGCGCTTCATTAAATAATCATTGGCGTTTTATGTGTTCTCTTTTTAAACTGTTGTTGAGACTGGATATACCAGTACCAGATCCATGCATAGATAGGGATTTAAAGTTCGACAAAACAATGTCTGGAGATGCTATATGCTATATAGCAACTATCTTTATTAGGGAATGGCGTGTCCATAGCCATTAGGTCGGACCTCAACAAGATCTATAGTCGTAGACAGGCAATAGGACAGGAGAGCCTTATCTAGGTGAATACATTATTAGACAACTTTCATACAAATCTAGAGTGTACTTTTGCAGCCGTTTTTTTTTAATTAGGCAAGAAATGTTGAGTTCAGGTAACATAGGTCGGAAACGTTAAGGTCTGTATCTTGATTATTTTTTATTTTTATATTCTTTTTTATCTTTAAACGAAGGGCATTAACCAGGGTAGTGCTGAAAATAATGATATTACTCCAAATATCCTCTGAAACAATTTCTAGCATCCGAAATACATGTCCTGAGCATACACATGTTTTCCGTGATTTTTGGTCAATTCTTGCATTTTGATAAAAAAAAAAAAAAATTGGAGAAACTTCTTGGGGGGAAAAAATAGGGTACGGCCAAATATTTGAGGTAGGTCGGGTTCCATAAAGACAACAGACACTTCAAGTTTGACATGACAGTTTTAGCACATAATCCCAATTCCATTTGTTACGTACAGACTTTTTTTTTTGCATAGACTTCCAACAAAATTATTTAGCCATAAAAATTGAGTGCACATACAAAATCCAGGACCGCTCGACACCTGTTGATCTATAAATGAGTACACTTATAGTATAACCTCGCTCAATAATAAAAGTATAGGGCTACGTTAGGTCTTTATTGATTTGTACACTCAATCAATACATAATTCTTTGACCCTGCGACCCTACAATTCACCCCTATACCAGAGTGGAGTCACGACCTGGGGTCTTCACGACCAGCTTGGACACCTGTTAGTTGATCGAACTATTACTAAATTCAGGACCATATTGCATCCTGTGCCACAGTGTAAATTAACCAGTAATAAATTTGGGTTATGACTACTGTGAGCAGTTCGAGAAGGATAGGTGGGGGGGATGGTGAGTGGTACATGATTGATTGATCGACCTAATAAGTATTCTGTTTATCGACGAAGTGAGTGATTCAGTGAATGATCAGTGAGTGAGCGATTGAAAGACTGATTTTGTGAGCAACGGACTGAGCGATTGAGTTAGATATTCAGTGATTGAGGGAGAGAGTGAATCACTGATTGTGTGAGTGAAAGTATGTGATTGTATGATCGAAAGATTGAGTGTGCCAGCAAATGAGTAAGTGTGCCAGCAAATGAGTGAGGGAATGAGGAACTATATTGATAACTCATGGATAACGCTTTCAGTCGTCATATAGTGAAAGAAACGGATTTAGGGAGTACCCCCGGGGCCCCTCTTTTTTTTTTTACCCCCTTTTCCATAAATATATAGGAGCCATAAACTGCAATATAAGGCCTTAAAGGGCGCCCCACCCCCTTTTGAAAATGTCTAGATGCGCCCCTACTTGAGACCTACAAAGTGTACATCCTCTAACAACATCAGGGGTGTGTCGCTCACCCTGGCCTATCCAACATACTACACAAGGCTCCTACTAATACAGGGGAATATAAATTATGTGAGGTCTACTGTCAGTTCTGTGGCTTGGCCTCACCATTGACTTCTAAGTGCAATATAATAATGGCCTTGTATACTTGATTTAGCAATACCACAAAAACAATATAATTTGAAGTTTCAGTTATTTTGCAATGCCTATAAGATCTACCGGAATTAGTACTTTTTATATTTTCAAACAGATTTAAAATTGGACTTGGCAAACCTAAAATATAGGAAAATATAATATCATAAAAGTTGATTATTTTGGTATAAAGTTTACATTAAAACAACAGCAGATGCATGGACCCCCAAATGGGCACATTTTAACACTTTTTCTCAACTATACTGCCAGTTTCAGGCTAAAATCCGCGGATCTTTCCCTGATTGGATTCTCATGTATCATATATCATTAAAAAGGTCATTACTAGCGCGGATCTCACATTTATTTGCCCTATTTTTTCATATCAAAGATACTAGTGTAAAACTAAAAATTATTAGTGAAGGACAAGACACAAAAAATTGAAAAAAGTGGACCACATTGGTAAATCCTAATTAATGAAAATATCATGTCGTTTCTTATAATAATCAGTCATGGAAAATTATCAAATTTAAACTTATTTTGATAAAACTTTGGATTTCTATCTCAGAAAAATCCCCTCTTTCTAACGGTAGTATTAGACCATAACACACTGGCAGCTAAACTGTCAATGAAGTTACCATTTTTTCCTACTATGTTTTTTTATACTTTTCCTGTAGTACAGGAGTTGCTCTTTCAAAAAAGCCAATGTTCTCAAAATTTCGTCTGCAGATGTGGAAGGAACAGTTGGTTTCCATGGCAACCGTCAACAAAATTAGACTATTCTGAAATTAACCTTCTTTAAGTCATATCTTTCCTGATATGCAAGGTAGAAACACAAGTGAGGTGTCAAATTGACACATTCTATCAGCTCTATCAGATAATGGAATGAAATTGGTTGTCTTGGTTACTTAGTTGCCATGGTAACTGAAAATATACTCTGAATTGACCATAATTCCAGGTTACCTTCTTTTTCAGTTACCATAGCAACCACAAATATCAGTCTTTCAAAGAACAACAAGCTTCACCTGAAGGGTATACATTTCTACTTTATGAAACAGGGCATTGATGTGAGAATATCTGTTTGGAATATAGTGATTAGCTGGTTTCCATGGAAACCGAATGAAAATTCAGCTTTTTTGAGATAAACATCATTTTGGCCATATTTTCCTTGGTAAGCAAGGTAGAGACACAATTTTTATCTCAAATCAAGGCATTCATAGAGTTCTATAGTACAAAAGATTGAAATTGGTTGCCTTGGTTACCTGGTTGCCATGGTAACCAAAAATATCATAAAAATTGACCAAGAATACTGTTTTCCTCTTGTATTTGTTACCATAGCAACCATATTTAAAGGTGTTACAAAATGCAACCTATCTTATCTGAAGCAAGTACATCTGTACTTATCAAAATGAGGAGGCCTGATTATGGAATGAACAAAGAACATAAGAAAAATCTGGTTTCCATGGAAACTAATCAAAATTATGACATTTTGAAATCAACAGTATTTCTGGCATATCTCTGTCACTATGCGAAATAGAAAGTCAAATGAGACCTCAATTTGAAGGTTTTCTAGAGTTCTGTTGGACAGTCTATTGAAATTGGTTGTTTTTGATATCTTGTTGCCGTGGTAACCACATGTGCTTTTCAAAATTGACCTTAATCTCAATTGTTTTCTATATCTATGTTACCATAGCAACCATAAAATATTACTTAAACAAAGCAAATCCACCTGACCAGAATGTTATACCTCTGACTCATGAAATGAGCTGGCATACTTAATGATCCAGCCCATGGAACATAACAAATAGCAGGTTTCCATAGAAACCAACTGAAAATTGTGTTTTTATAAATTCATGTTATTTTAGTCATATCTCTCTTGATATGCAAGATAGAAATACAATTAGCATCTCAAATCGAAGCATTCTTAGAGATCTATGGGATGGGAGATTGAATTTGGCTAATTTGTTTACCTGGTTGCCATGGTTACCAAAAACATCCACAAAATTGAGCATAAATGCTGGCTTCTCTTTCATTTGTGGTTGCCATAGAAACAATATTTAAAGGTGAAACAAAGCACAGTTTACCTTATATGAAGCTTAAACAATTGTTCTTTATGAAACGAGGTACTCTGTTCAAACAGTGGACATAGAACATAGTACACAGCCTGTTTCTATGGAAACTAAGCAAAATCATGCCTTCTTTTAAAATGACACTATTTTAGCCATATCTCCTTTATTATGCGAGATAGAAAGACAAATGACACCTCTATTTGAAGGGTTTCTAGAGTTCTATAGAATGGTTAATTACAATTGGTAGTTTTTGTTTCTTGGTAACCATGGTAACCAAATGATATATTCAAATTGACTGTAAGTTCAATTACTTTTTCTGTTCCTGTTACCATAGCAACCAGAAAATATAGTTATGAAAAAACACCACCTACCTCATATACATGATATATGTCTCCATTACATGAAATGAAATGCCCGGATAAAAGATTGGGCACAAAACATGGAGAAAAGTTGGTTTCTATGGAAACCGATTGAAAATGAATTGACCTTGACATTCACGTTGTTTTGGCCATGTCTTTCTGGATATGCAAGTTAGAAATACAATTAACATCTCAAATCGAAGCCTTCTTAGAGATCTACGGGATGGGAGATTGAATTTGGATACCTTGTTTATCTGGTTGCCATGGTAACCCAAAAACCTCTTGAAATTTGACCAAAATTGACCAAAATTTCTCATTTCCTTCCATTTTTGTTACCATAGCAACCATATTTAAAGTTGGACCAAACTAGAGCTTGCCTGATTATAAAGTGTAGATACATATAATCAAATGAGGTAAAAATGTGATTTTCTATGGCTTTAAGTATGGTTGCTATGGTAACAATAAATGAAGAGAAATCCAAAATATGGTAGATTTTGAAGATGTTTTTGGTAACCATGGCAACCAGGTAAACAAATTAACCAAATTCAATCTCCCATCACATAGATCTCTAAGAATGCTTCGATTTGAGATGCTAATTGTATTTCTATCTTGCATATTAAGAGAGATATGACTAAAATAACATGAATTTCAAAAAAACACAATTTTCAGTTGGTTTCTATGGAAACCTGCTATTTGTTATGTTCCATGGGCTGGATCATTAAGTATGCCAGCTCATTTCACGAGTCAGAGGTATAAGATTCTGGTCAGGTGGATTTGCTTTGTTTAAGTAATATTTTATGGTTGCTATGGTAACATAGATATTGAATACAATTGAGATTATGGTCAATTTTGAAAAGATTATATGGTTACCATGGCAACAGGATAACAAAAACAACCAATTTCAATAGTCTGTCCAACAGAACTCTAGAAAACCTTCAAATTGAGGTCTCATTTGACTTTCTATTTCGCATAGTGACAGAGATATGCCAGAAATACTGTTGATTTCAAAATGTCATAATTTTGATTAGTTTCCATGAAAACCAGATTTTTCTTATGTTCTTTGTTCATTCCATAATCAGGCCTCCTCATTTTGATAAGTACAGATGTACTTGCTTCAGATAAGATAGGTTGCATTTTGTAATACCTTTAAATATGGTTGCTATGGTAACAAATACAAGAGGAAAACAGTATTCTTGGTCAATTTTTATGATATTTTTGGTTACCATGGCAACCAGGTAACCAAGGCAACCAATTTCAATCTTTTGTACTATAGAACTCTATGAATGCCTTGATTTGAGATAAAAATTGTGTCTCTACATTGCTTATCAAGGAAAATATGGCCAAAATGATGTTTATCTCAAAAAAGCTGAAATTTCATTTGGTTTCCATGGAAACCAGCTAATCACTATGTTCCAACAGATATTCTCACATCAATGCCCTGTTTCATAAAGTAGAAATGTATACCCTTCAGGTGAAGCTTGTTGTTCTTTGAAAGACTGATATTTGTGGTTGCTATGGTAACTGAAAAAGAAGGTAACCTGGAATTATGGTCAATTCAGAGTATATTTTCAGTTACCATGGCAACTAAGTAACCAAGACAACCAATTTCATTCCATTATCTGATAGAGCTGATAGAATGTGTCAATTTGACACCTCACTTGTGTTTCTACCTTGCATATCAGGAAAGATATGACTTAAAGAAGGTTAATTTCAGAATAGTCTAATTTTGTTGACGGTTGCCATGGAAACCAACTGTTCCTTCCACATCTGCAGACGAATTTTTGAGAACATTGGCTTTTTTGAAAGAGCAACTCCTGTACTACAGAAAAAGCATTAAAAAACGTAGTAGGAAAAAATGGTAACTTCTTTTGATTTTTAGGCCTCTTAGGTTCAGGCGTGTTGTGGTCTATATTGGTTTTTCTTTACACTAAGAATTAAAAAAGTTATAGTCAGACGGCTGCTTTCAACCCTGTCAAAATAAGGAATTTTCAAGTTTGTCTCCATATTTTCCGAGGGCTTTGGTATTGCTACTTGATTTCCCTCACAAATTTGACTGGGGAAATAACTCTGAATAGCGAGAAATTTATACTTAATATACAATGTTGTCGATGTGTTACCGTTTCAAAGCAGAAATTAAGAAAAGATATCCTTTTTTCATGGAACCTGGAAGTGGCAGGCCTACTGTGAAAATTTACCCTTCCTCAGGGGCACAGATAGTCATAGATCTGTTGGACAGCTGTCAGTTAAGTAATATCTAGTGACTAGAGTATGTCTATGGGCCCATTAAACTAGTCCGACGTAGCCAGCCTCTCGTATGCTGATATTGATAAACTGATGGTGCTACGAGAGATCTCGTAGATTGGCGGAGAGAGGCTACAGACGTGGACTACATTAAACCGACGGCCTAACAAACTGCCTTGGTCGACACTGGGGTCCGTGGTCAATATCACATCCAACATACCCTTGAAGCTTTGCGACTTTTCGTTCACATCCCTTTCCTGAAATCCCAGTGATCTCTTTTTAGTGGTCTGTCAGAATATCTTTTCAAAATTGTCTTCGATAATCCACAAGCTAGAGCTAGAACAAAGCTATTTTTTTTAATTTGGACCTTTTCTAACGAGTGTAACGTCTAGGATCTAAATCTCCTTAATGAGATGACATGAACCATTGAAGATGAATTGAAGGTTGTTATTAATACCCATTTTGGCAACATTGAACAATAGAGTTAATTATCTGTTGTATATGGTGTATGTAATTAGTCGTAATTAGTTATAGATAATAGCTAGGTCCAAACGCAGTCTCTTCCTCGTCCGACTGCTGTCGTCCAATACACAATTATAGTTCCCACAACAACAAACAACAGGACTCAGCTTCTAAAACCGAACCTTTCCAGGATGGTTACTTACTCAACGTTCAGCTGACTGGCTAGAGCGGCGTACGCGCCTTTAGTATGATACGTCACACTTTGACTCCTCCTTCAACCCCCTACTTTGACAGAGAGTTATGGCTATGACACGTGCGCTGTTCTAATGCTAACACTATTACGCCTACATGAATATGGACTGGCCATCCACGTCAGTACAACATCTTAGTAGATCTAGCATTGTTTTTTTTAAATCACATTCTTAAATTCCATATTCACTGTTAATCTGTGCAGTTCTTTGTATTTGCAACCTAACTAACTTAGAATAGGATATTACCAAATTTTGTCCTTACCCCTACGGGCCCTAGTGACACCAATAGTTTCATCATTCATCAGTTTCATGAAGATTGTCGGTCCTTTTATTTACATCTACTCTCTGCAAATGTTGTGTTAAACAGTGATCGCTGCCATCTTAATCAATGTCTTGATTATTGTCCCTCGAAATATTCTTTGGTTAAGAGTATCAATTTCAAACATTCATTTTGGGGGCATCAAATTTATCTAAATTCAATGACCCCTGCACCAATAAAAACTCGCACACAGTCCCTCCTTGACTGGCACTGCTTCAAATTCGTTATGATCATCCACGGTACGGATTGATTCCAAATAACTTGGCAATGGCCGCGATCATCAATTGCTTTACTTCTGAGACATGACAAATGTTCTTTAAGTATCACCTGATCACCCCTTCTCGTTCAATTGCGTCCTTTCCATTCCTACCTCAAATCATATGTGTACTGCCAGAAGTGTCAAACCGGGACATTCCGATGAACGTGACTCAACTTGCACTTCACCCTCTGTGACGAGCTCAACGAGCATAAACAAATAACGAAAACACTGCATGCTACTAAATGGTACTTATTTCGCAATCCTTTTTTGCACTTACCTTTGGACAGTCTTTTCTAACACTCGTCTGTGCTGCTAATATCGTCCTATATCCAACACATTTTTAATAAATAGGAAATTTATAAACGTCGGGTTGCGTTTCATGCCCCAACAACAACCATTTTGAAGGAGGCCACTCTCGCAGATTCTCGCGGGAACCAACAAGTATGATTTTCAAATCGATATATTCTTTATTTTGAATCCGACGTTATTTAAACAATTAAATGTATCTTTGATGTAGAGACACTATAAAATAAAAATTATGAACTTTGATATTTCACTGTTGGCGACTTCTTGTTTTGCCACGTACGAAACGTAACTTCTCACTCGCCAGCAGATGTTTCGTGAAATTTCTATGGTAAAAACTCTAAACTTGTGCTTGAGGAGTGACAGTCCGTATGACCCGGAAGTAGTTTCTCGTCCAATCAGAAAGCCCCACGCTCACCTGGACAGGAAAGCAGAAGACTCATTTCTCCAAATGTTCATTCTGTAAGATAATGTGGCCTTTTGCAAACGCATTAGGAATCCTACCTCTATTTTGCCTCTCCTTACAATCAGACTTAAGAGGTGAGTAACATATTGCAACGTGTAGAGCGTATTTCCATGCACATTGACGTAAATTAGTGGTTTGTGAAGGTGCCACTGTAGTGACAGTTTCACTTTCACATCATGATCATGTTTTGACAGTTCTCTTCTCACTGTCTCAGGCGTGTATTTATTGATATTTGTTGGCTTGCCCACTTATTGCAACTGTTTCTTTAAGACTATGTCAAAGAGTAATAACAGTATACATTTGCAAAAGTGTCAAAAGTGACAATTTATTTAGGAAGAGAACGTAGGCCTTTTCAGCTCTACATCCTTTCAGTTTCCTTTTTTTTTTTTTTTTTTTTTTTTTTTTTATTGATCTAGAATTGACTGATAGTGCAATTCACGTTTGTCATCTTAGCCTTAGGATTCTTAGATCTATGCCTAGGCCCATAACAAGTTATACATCTACATGCAAATGAGTTATTCTAGACTAGTAATAACGTTAATGAAACTTGTCAATTCCGAGATTTCTATTTATGATGCTAGGTGATTGTTGTCAGAGCTTTACCACCTGACTTTTTTTATGGGTGTCCGAATCTATGATAGTGTTTAATTATTGTCTGTAGTCTAGATCTATAGAAGAATCACGCCCATTCAGTCTTCATTTGATAATCTGTCCTTATTTACATAACATTTCTAGAGTAGAGGAGCCAGTTTTGACGCGTCTCTAGTTTTGACACACCTGACTAATTTAAATGGCTACTTTTTTATATATACATGTCTTACAGGTTAAATTGTACTTTTTTGTTCAAGGGGATGTTAGGATGGAGTAAATGTGCAAGTTCTGTGGTGATTTATCAAAAATTGAGCATTTTAGGGGTAAAAATAGGATTTTGGGTTCTTAATATTTGATAAGATGTCAAATCCTTATAAATCGATGTTTTTTTTAATTTAAGAGTGTGATATCAATTTTTTTAATAAAGAAAAAACCTAAACATACAAAATTTTCTGGATCTTAGTTTAAAGTCATATGCAGTTATTTACACTTCAGAAACTGACATGTCAACGCCTATTTTACAAAATGGACCCCGCGTGAAATCTAAAGACAGTAAATGAAGCGGTCCCCAGTTTTGATGCATTTTCCAAACATTTTTAATGCATTTTTCTAAAATATCCAAATTTTCCAAAATATGTTTTTTCCCAAAAAGCTAGGAGTGATGTTTTACATTGTTTTATCTGAAAATATATCAACCCAAGAATTGTGCATATAATCTTTGGTGTGTATTTCTTGGTAAAGGAATTGATGGTCCTGTCACTGACCAAAAATGAAAAATAAGCCTGATATTCTTTGTAAATGCACTTACTCTAGTTTGATATTTCCCAACACAACATAGCATTCTTCTTATACATATTATTAATCACCCAAAAGATAAGTGATTATTCAACATAACAGATATCAGTTGGAAATGTTATTGTGATGTAAAAAATTTGTCTTTTTTTTAATCCTGCAATATTTTACTTTCTTATATGTAAAAATCACTTCAGTGCGTGAAAACTAGGGACTCAGATGCGTCAAAATAGAGGACAGTGTGTCAAAACTGAGGAATGACCATAGGAAAATTATTAGATCATATCTCCACCATAATATTAGATTTAAAAAATTTGTGTTCAAATTATGCTCAGCCAACCCCAACTACAGTAGAATAGATAGATTATTTTTTTACAGATTTATGAGAAAGAATCCATTTTGGTGTTCTTAAGTGCGTCAAAACTGGCTCCTCTACTCTATGTAAGGGGCCTTCCATTAAAAATGTATACATACACAGTATGAATCCAGTGCGTACTTTTACGCAACGGGGAGTCTGCTCTGAGATTTTTGAAAATGTGACCATGGCATACGGAAAATGACAAAAACAAATTTGCTCCCTCAGGGAGAACAGGGAATTTAGAAACTCTGAAAAACTGCCTTTTTTTTGCAGAAGATTATTTTCAGAACTTGTCCAAGACTAGATCTTTTATCTCATTTTCGTGCGTGAACACTTTCATGTCTAACATTTCTTTCAAATTACAAAAAAAAATAGTAACAATTTGCCACATGACTGGGAAAGGGAAAATAATTAACTTGAAAGTGAAATTTGGTTAGTCACTATGCACTTAAATCAAATCATTTTTTTAGGAAAATATTCATGAACAAATTTAGGGTTGAGTCAAAATTCGGCTTACCTGAGCACAGCAACTTTTATAGTCATCATAGAGGTGGTCGATGATTTCGAGATTATAAGGATAAAAGATTTTCTGGAATGCTACACAAAAACAAAACCAAAAAAAGTGGTAAACGATAATAGATTATATAAAGATATAATATCGTTGCATGGTTTAAGTTAGACATGATTAGCTAGAATAAATTCAATTTGTGCATTCTTTTATATCAACAGTAAACATGATTTGGTGAACTTGGACATGAGGAGAAAGCCGGTTGTCAGTAGATTATGGATATTCCAGTTTGTTTAACTTCCAAAAAAATTGAGTGAAAAGGTGAAAAAAAATCGCATTTTTATGTGGTCTCTTGCGTGTCCGACAGCTGTTGTCCTGGAGGCTTAGAACTACTGGATAATTGATATCTTTTTTAAAAAAATTGTCTCTAAATGCAATATAAAAGTTTTAGTTTGGACTCTATTCCCCCTTTGTGTGGTGATCCAATATAGGAAGGCGGTTACCGGGTACTATGACAGTAGCCAAAAGTTAGTAAGCTATTGAAATAAATGAACACATGCATTAACTCAACGACTTACTTCCATGTATTGTCTAGGAACCGTGGGCCCGATGAATCACAAAAGCAGCCTCAGTTTGTCGGCTCTGTTGGTCGTGGCATGGACGAGTCTACTAAGGGGTAAGTTAAATGCCATGTATGCCCGGAATAGAGTAGTAGATAGCGTCCCCACTGCAAGGGGAAAACAGGGAAAATAGTAGGGAAAAAAATCCATGTCAGGGAAAACAAGGAATGTAGACATTTTTACCAAAACACATAAGTTTATTACCAGGGTACCAACCACACAGGGAAAACAGAGAAAATTGCCCCAAAAAAATCCCTGACAGGGAAACCACTGGGAATTTAGAAATTTTGCCAAAACACAGGAAATACACAGGGAATTTCATTTGGCCAGATTCTAAAATTCCTGATTCTCAAGATATTAGGGACTCAACTTTTTGTTGTTGGGTTGTCCAAATTTATTCTGCGTGCAGAGGCTTTTAAATTTGATCAACTTGCTGGATATGACACATGGAAAGATTGTCATGGGACAGGGAAAACACAGATAATTTTAAAATGGAACTTCGGCTGGTACCCTGTTTTACGGAGAAATTACATTATTAAGTGGGCTATATTACTAAACGCCTGTAAATTCATTTGGTATGCAAGTCATATGAGAGGCCCGAAAAACACTTGCCTAATAGAAGACTTTAAGAGGTTTCAGTAGCATGGTATACCTTTGCTGAATAGTTAGGTAAATCTGAACTCATGTTTTTATCTCTTATCTTCTTCATATCTTCTTTACACAGATGAGTTTACAATACCTTCACAATCAGGCAGGTAAATGTTCATCCCCGGCCTGGGTGGGAAATTTGTTGATGAAATGTTGAATAAGATAGCTGTATTCTGATAGTCGTCTTTTAAATGGTTTTCCAGGCGCGGAATGTACGACGAAGGAGGAGGTGGAGCGCCATCTAGAGATGGGCAAGAAGTTCCTGGCAGCCGGACAGTTAGCTGACGCGCTGTCTCACTACCATGCCGCCGTCGGTAAGAAACTACAAAAATATGTCAAAGGCAGTGTTTGCTTGATACCTTGTACCGTATACACATTTATGGATGAGTAATATGCTTTTCGAGGCTGATAAACCATTCATATTAGAAAATCAGAGAAAAGTTCTCCCAGAATGACTAAAACCTTTGGGTTGGTCAATGCTGATAGACAGTCATCCGAATTCGAATTTAGTTTTCATGATCTGGAAAAAAACATCCAAATTCGGAAGTCATTATATTATATTTACATATGTATATCTTTGAGCATATTTGCTGCACTCTTAGTTAAAGTCAAGTCACAGAAACATTATCAAGGTTTACCAAATTAAATTGGGTTACTTTTAATATAAATTTCTAGGAAAGTCTTATGATACATTTATCATTGCAAAAACAAAAAGGTACAAAAAATGGTGCATTCAAGTTCCCTACCATATTCACAAGCAAAATTTAGTCTGTTCAAGACCTGATTCCAGTGTGTTTTTTTATTTTACTTTCAGAGGGTGACCCCGCTAACTACATGACATACTACCGCCGGGCCACCGTCTACTTAGCCATGGGCAAGTCCAAGTCGGCCATCCCAGACCTCGACAAGGTTCTAGAATTGAAACCCGACTTTGTCTCTGTAAGTCAACAAAAGCATCTACCTTATTTTTACCATTGGTGGCCCAGGTATCACTTAACAGTAAACCCGGATCAATTTATTTAGAAAAAAAAAAAGTAGGACCTAAAGGGTACTGAATGCTGTTTTGCTGGGTGATAAATTGTTATTTCTTAACCGTTTTATCATGTGTTAACATGTATTTACATGAAGTTGCCGAATAAACATTTAAAAAAAAAAATCAATAACTTGACTTAATAAGTTGCGTGTGATTAAAAAATTATCTTTCCTTTACAGGCAAGAATGCAACGTGGTAATGTAAGGTTAAAACAGGGTCGGTTAGACGAAGCCTTCATCGACTATGAACAAGTGGTAAGTAAAATTACCTAAATTTTTCTTTCTATTACTTCTGGCAAAAGAAACATTATCCATGTCGATTCACTTATTATGTGCATGTCATTACTTACGGACGTTTTATATTGTAACGTGACATGTAGGGACCTCTATAAGAAATTTTTCTTAACAATTTAGTGGCTTCTTTTTCAAAGCGGGCTTTTTGACACAAGATCACCAGTGACGTATTTTTCAAAAAAATGTTGAATTCAATTTGATAAATCTTTCACTCAACAGGTGTCCAAGGAGCCGAGTAATGGAGAGGCTCGGGGGAAGTTGGATCTAATAGAGCCACTCAAACGTGACGTGGCGTATGCACGGCAGCTTCACGATTCCGGAAATTATATGGGAGCCATCGACCTACTCGCCCATGCTGTGGAGGTAAGCCACCCTAACGAATGTCTGAAATGTCTTACGTCTTGTGAACAGTGTCTAATATGTTTTAATACATTTCATCTAATATCAGATATCTCACAAACAATGATTCTAGTTTGGGGGTCATACCTAGGATCATTTTGCTTTTCTGATAGAAGGAAAAGTTGAACAATATAATGTTAACACTACAGATGTGCTGATTTTACGATTGATGAAACATTTTCTTTTCCAAATTTGTAATATCCAAATAAAATACCCACTGGAAGCACAGTGATTTCATACACATCAAAGTGAACGTAACTTAAGTGAAAGTGTTCCACCAAAAAGTTATTAAATACTGTATAATAATTCGTAAAGGTTGATATTTTTTCATTTAAAAAGAGTTAAATTTCTGTTGAAATAAAAGGCAACTGAAACAAGCAAAATAAGGAGATTATTTCCCTGTTATCGAATGCAATTAGAACAAAAAACTGTGTACATATATATAAAACTTTAACCCAACCCTTGTCCACCCGTAGGTGTGCCCGTGGGACCCAAACCTCCGTGAGTTGAGGGCAGAGTGTTACATCGCCATCGGCGACTACTTCAAGGCGATCGGCGACATCCGCCCCACGACCAAACTACGCGCCGACAACACGGCCGGCTACTACAAGCTGAGTCTGCTACACTACGACATAGGGGAAGCTGACGAGTCGCTAAAGTAAGTGTACTTTGACTGTGTTAGATGGTCGCCAAATCAGCTGCTTTAGTAAATGAAAGTACAACATTCTATAGGTATAGAATCAACGTTAACTGTGACTGTTCGAGCATGGATGGCGATTGCATTAATACATAAATATAGTAATCTAAATAACTCAGTATAGATGTTAACTGGGCAGATGTTGAACAACCTGTAGATACTGCTACAGCATAATCAATTGTAATCAATTTTAATCGATTTTGTTCATATCTTGTGGCTGATGCCAATTGAAAAAGTAAACGAGACATTTTAGACATTATTACAATAAAGGTCTTTGACCTGGGCCCATACGACAGACTGGAACCATAAAATAACAACAACAAAAATCATTTTCCCCCCAGTGAGATCCGGGAGTGTCTGAAGCTGGACCCTGACCACAAGGAGTGCTTCCCACACTACAAGAAGGTGAAGAAACTCGTCAAACAGATCAGCTCCATCCACTCCCTGATCAACGAACAGCGCTGGGACGACTGTCTGGGCAAGGTGGACCAGATGCTGAAGACGGAGCCCGCGTCACCCACGTATACACACCGGGCCGAGAGCCACCGCTGTCACTGCTACGCCAAGGTAAGCAGGGGCAGTGTATGCCTGCAATTCTTTTGTAGTTTTCTACATCTTTTTTGAAACTATTATGCCCGCATTTCCGACTTTCTGGGAATCGCTTGGTAATGTTGGAAATAAGATTTGATTGGGCTTAAATGTAATGCACTGTAGTTTTAGAATTAAAAAAGGTTTTAAATACGATCTTTCCAAACTTCACCTGATGGCAAATATTCTTCCTATTCTAGCAAGAATCTTCAAATAAAAGGGTAATAAAAATGTTGCGTTTTCTTTCAGGCTGGTAAAACGAAAGAAGCACTAAGCTCATGTAATACAGTACTCTCCCGAGACGAGGGGGACATCGAAGCACTCTGTGATCGGGCCGAGGCCTACATAGCCAACGAACAGTACGAAGAAGGTACGTTGCAAGTTACACAACCAAATTATCACTTTATAGTTGTAAAATATACAGCAGAATTGACTTTTGACTATTGATAAATAGTATCTCCATCTACTGAGAGACCTTTCAGATATTATCCACCAATCTATATGCCGTCATATAAGTGATCCCACTTAAGGATAGACCCCAGTGATGGGAGTGTAAATGGCGTGACTCCCTTTAATTCTGATCTTAATATTTGTTTCTTAAAATATCTTAAAACAGAAAACATCATTAGATAGCCAATAGATAACATTATCTATTGATATAATTTATATAAACATGCATATAACAGTACATGTGTAAGTGAGTAGCAAACCTGAAAATCATGATTTTCAACTTTAATTTTTGAACATGAATATCTCAGTCAATTTTCAACTTAAAGCTTTGAAATTTTTGGTATATATTCTTGGGATATACATGGAGGGAACCGTGTCTCACATTTTTGATATAGGCCCTAGATCAATTTTTATGAAATGTAGAAAATGGTTTTTGAAAAAAATCTCAAAAAGTTTCCCGTTTTTGGCTGTTTTTAATCATAAAATAAAATCTAGGGCCTAAAATAAAAATCTGAGACACGGTTCCCTGCTTAACAATGTTATAAAGATGCATGTAAAATGATATGCATGTGAATTTAATATTAACCAAGATATCAATGTTCAAAAAATAAAAGTAAAAAAAGCAGTTTTTATTTGATAAAATCTTGAATTCTAAATACATCATACATTTATATATATCAAGAGATAGAGAAAAATCTGAGCTTTCACATGATGTATAGCAATGGATGATCAGACCATTAATAAGAAAGGTATTAATGCTTTACTGAATTGGCCGTGCATCACTGGGGTCTATCCTTAAAGACTCTTTAATGTGTTTATTTAATGGTATTTAAAGTGAACAAAATTAAGTGAAAATGAAAAACTTTGTAATTGTTAAATTCAACAATTGAATTAATCTTACAATTTGTACGGAGAACATATGTTTGATGTTATCTAAATTGCTTTACTATCATTTTCAGCTATATCTGATTATAAAAAAGCTCAAGAGATAAACGACGGAATTCATCGAGTACAAGAAGGATTAAAACGGGCAGAAAAATTATTAAAACAATCACAAAAGAGAGATTACTACAAAATTTTAGGAGTAAAAAGGTAAGTTGAAATAAACTAGGTAGATCTGTTCTTTTTCCTTGAATATAATTATTTTAATAGTGAATATGTAAATTATAAGTATCCGGGCACTTCCTACATCCTAAGAGCAAAATTTGCACACATTGTCATTAAATGATAAAGCATTTGTTAAGAAGTTAGTGACTTTCTAAACAATAAAGCAAAGAAAATGTGTGGAGATGGCCAAGAGCAAAAAAATCAATACTAACAAGGAAAGGTGTCGAGATGCTAGACACTAATGTATGCCCACACTGGCAAATGTTCCTTTCTCCTCAAACCCCTTTTGTCTGACGTATAATGTTTTGACTTTATACGGCAGTATTAATATATTTTCTCCGAATCTCTTAAATCCATCCGCCATTGAGGTTACAAAATTGACGGCATGCCCTAAATCTGTATCTGAGCCAGTATGATGTTTTACTACCTATGACAGTCTTGAAAGAGCCCTGAAGTTAAACAAAGTATTATTAATGTATTCCTATTTGTAGAACTGCTCAAAAAAAAGAGATCCTTAAGGCATACCGAAAGTTGGCGGCCCAGTGGCACCCCGACAAGTACGAGGGGGACGACAAGAAGAAGGCCGAGAAGACCTTTATCGACATCGCCTCCGCCAAGGAGGTGCTTACAGACCCAGGTAGGTGGACCTTACCCTACTTTTAATACCATAGTCACTTAAATATATCATATAACATTTTTATTACAGGTTTTCAACGAACACGCCATTAGCTACTATTTAGACCTAATTCAAAACCGGATATACTTACATATAGTATAAAACAAACGTTTATCATAATATTATCTTTGATTTTATACCTTATGCATTGGTTGACTACATAGACCTTTTGAATAAACCTGTGCAGTGAACCACGCCATAGAAGCCTTGTTCCCAACGATTCCCATGAGAGCCCATATCCCAATCGATTGTTCCGGCCCATTCCACTACCACACTTTTGGAAAAGGTGTATATATATAGTGATTATATAAGCAAAAACGTTTATATTTTCCTATATATTCTGAAAACCCGTGCTATTAAGTTTAAAAAGCTCAAAGTTTTGTCAATTTCTTTCCAGAAAAGCGACAAAAGTTTGACAACGGGGAGGACCCCCTGGATCCGGAGGAGCAGGCGGGCGGGAACCACTTCCACCAAGGATTCAACCCCTTCGGCTCAGGAGGCTTCCAGTTTAAATTCCACTTCGGCTGATTCGCACTGTTACCATAGCTAATTATTATGCAAATTGTGTGTGAGTGAATGATACGGTGAGATTGTTATTGAATGTTAGGAGATAGTCGTTGAATGTGTTGAGATAGTGAGTGAATGTGATGAAATGAGATGAAGTATGTGTTTAGGTTGATGAACGGGAAGTGGTTTAAAGCAGTATAAACCACCAAGGGGTGTGATTAATTAAACTTAATGAACTAAGAATTCCTTCATACTCCCAATATTCACATCATCATTTGTTGTTTTTCCTAGTTCTCATGGACAGTTGGGAATAGAAAGTCTCAGAAAATAGACATCCAAGCAAATTAATAACAGCATTGTTGAAAAAGAAGTGCGGATAGCCATCCTTCCCCCTAAAAAAATGACAGAATATTTATGGTACCTAACAAACGAAGGAAATACTAGATAACGCACAGTTGAACTCGCTAACTGCAAATGTTATTAACAATATTGTTGCTTTCAAACAAGCATTTGCACCAAAGCTGTAAATTTGGTATTACATAGCAAAGTCGAGTGAGTGCGAAGATAAACTGTAACATATCTTAACGTTAACTTACATAAATCACCCAATCCACTGGTCAGTGGTTGACATTGTTTCGACATGTGCGATACTTTTGTTGTTAGTTAATTCTGAATTATAGTCTTTAAATTTAAACGGAAGAATTATCTGAAGTCGCGGTAATATTGATGATTAATCATGCCTTTGTTAATTACGAGAAATTCAGTTACAAAGAAAATCGATTAAAGTAATTTCAATCCTAACGCTACCCTAATAGAATCATGAATAGTCTTTCCTATTTTCTTAGTTTATCGTGAGTTCGGTATTGGCATTTATTGGCCTTTTACAACTGAATCCTTCAGATGTTCTGCTCGTAGAAATCAATATTTCCTAAATTTAAGTCCGACATATCTCCCCAAGCCATCATCATAGAATCACCAATTAGATATCATTTGGCACATCTTAGATGGCCGCCACTTCATCTGTTCGATGGCTTAAGTTTGTCATGACAGGAGCATTGTACATTTTGTTTTGTTTCATGAGATGAAAAATGGAAAGACTGATTGTATACAAGATAACAATCATGTAATGGTCTTAAGAGTAATAATAAAATGGTTGAAATATTTAATGTATTCGTTACATCATGTTTATAGATCAGGATGACACGTACATTTTCACTGAGGTATCATATCATATCATCAATTTTTTTATTCACAAATACTAAAGAAGAGTTTCTTTCTTTCAATTTTCTAAATGCTATACTTGATTAATACTGTCCAGGGTGTTAGGTTGGTTTCCAAGTTTCCAGATTTTATGTTTACTATTTCAGTCAAGTTCATTTACCTTGCTTGATAAATGCATTTATAATTTATTATAAGCTAACAACAAACGTTTAATTCAGTAAAAGATTGGTAGAAATCGTATATTTGAATAACAGCATAGTTTAAAGACATTCAGAGCAATTGACATGACCTGACAAGACAGATTGTGTGATATATATATAATTTATATTGCTTACTTCATCCATTAACAATAGATTGATTTTCCTGCTTCATGACATGTATCCTTGAATTTCATCCTTGGTTAGGCTTAATTAATTGTGAACAGGTGTATAAATACTACATCTGACAAAATAAATGTGTTACTAGCGGACATCGGCCCCTGAATGGATGGTTGTGTTGTAACCTGTTTTTGAAAATACAAGTAGCTTCCAATACAACTTACACCAACCAACACTTTTGTAGTATGAAGCCCAAACCTTTGAGGTAGTTGACACATCTTTATTATTCTGACCAATGTGGTGTGGAAAATGTTGATAAGATGATAATGAAGAATGCTGTGCTGTATGATTGTAAATAAATATTATTTCTAATATTATACAGAGTTGTTCTGTTCGACCTCTCCAAATGTTTTCAGTTATCTACACAATACATTTCGTTCTAGCCTATTGTAAGTGAATTATGCTGTCGTAAATGTAACAATCAGGGGCGGATTTTTTTTCCTTGCCAAATTTAGACTTTTTTCAATGTAAAATTCGGCCAAAAAGTAAAGACAATTTTTGCAAATGGCGCCCTCAACCCCCCCCCCCCCCCCCCCCCAACTTCAAACTCCTGGATCCGCCACTGACAATTCTGGTATAGTGAAACAGCAGTTCGGTTGCTTTCACGCCATTTGATGGTATGTAAGTACAAACCAAATAAGTACTGAAAATGAAAACATCCCTTAGTTGGTAACTGATAAAGTGAATCAGTAATAGATATGAGATATAACGAAGCAACAATAACTTTATTCATAACATTTATTCACAAAATATCGACAACAACTCGTATTACTTTAACTCTTTAAATACAATGGATAAGGGGCGGTGCAATGTTATATAAAGTTTTATAGGTATTCGCGTTACGGTTATTAAGGGATACACGTCAAAGAGATAAGCGTCAACACGCTCCGCTGAAAATAAAATTGTACATTTTCCCTCTACAGAGAGTGATCCACGATTTGATTATGTGACAATTGTCCTGAATCGATTTTGAAAATCTGTTTGTTCCGAAATTGTGCTTCATATCAGATGAGTAATCTGTCATAGAGTTTCAAACAATGTATATCACAGACTGGAACTTTCGACCAGAAGATATTACCTAATATACAAAAACTACTTGAGAAGAAAATCGGTTGTTTTGTCACATCGCGGATCGTTCTTTACCGTTTTACCGTTCGATATGACCAAGGCAGTGCATACTGTCAAACAAACGTATCTATGGTACCATATAATGAGCCCATAATGCTGTTAAAGCTCATCCTGATCAAACAAAAACCACGTTAGAACAGGTGCGAAACACTCTTCATTCAAAATAGAAATTTAGTAATCTACAATAATATTTTGCAATTATGAAGAAATACAATATATCACGATTTATAATTTATGGAAAAATATGAGTATTTTTTAGAGTGTTCCCCATAAGAAATTAAAGGGAATGTGTATTCGAGTCGTAGAGACAAGATAAAACTCAATGTATAAAAATATCACACATTTGCCGAAAACATATAAGGAACAGTAGAGACATCTACAATGATCCTTAACTAACAATAGTATAGATACAGGCAAACCTTTAAATTCTCCATTAATAATTGAATATACAAAGGAAATTGCGTCCGTACAACAACAGTTAGATGGCTAGTGTATGATTCCGAGCCATACCTAACATACGTTTGGTTAAAGGTGATTTGAAAAATTACTTGTTTATCACATTAACAATACAAAAACAAGTTTGATCAACTTAAATATATATAAACTCTACTACAAAAATAGAACTACGAATAGACGAATATGCATTGACTACGGCAAGTGTTGCGGCATGGGTAAGAAAAACATACCAACATAAAAATATATAGATCAGATCAAGAACATACCTAAATATCGTTTATGCAAACGAATACCTAAAGATTTTTGCTGAAATGGATACTAATTTCTCTAAAGCTAAGATATCATTTGAGTTATTTCCTGAGATTACTAACAAGCTACTTTTAATAAAGATTCCTCTCCTTTGTCATTCGTTTTGTTAGTTATCTTAAAGGGAATTCAATCTATTTAAGATCTGTCCATTAAATTGTCTCAGTGGTAGTATTTGGTCTCATGCGTCTGCAAAGGAAAACGAATTTAGAGATTGTTACTCCCTAGATGATTTCTGCGTGTGTTTAGTACAGTTACGTAATTATAAAGTCTTCCATTGCTCAAGAAGGTTTTGTGTTTTTTATCCACCAAAAATACAAAGACGTCTCATCTATTTTTTGGGCAAATCGATTGCCACCATTTTGTTTTCCCACTGGGTGTTTTCAAGTTGTTCCAACATGAATTTGGCGACATTGGCATGTGGGACGTCATGGGTCCCCTCCTTAATGAGCTGGACCTCGTCCACCAGCAGAGGCCGAGCTGAAAGAGAGAGCAAACCAAGTCATATATACATGTGCAAAATACCTAGGGGAGCAAGTTGCATTGGACATTTTCTTCCAATCCCAAAATTTGTAACTCCACATGATATCAGATGAAAGAACCTACATTAATTGCATTATCTTGCTATATCAAGGCGTCAATCATTAACAATTTCAACGGCATTATTACTGATTATCACAATCTATATGACAATCTACTATTAAATGGCATCTCAAGGGACTAGAAATAATGCCATTTGAACAAAATCAACATGATGTTCAACATTTTTCATTTTTTTTAGTGCCTAAAGCAGATAACGGGAATGGCCATAAAACCAGTCTCAATCATTTAACAATTGTATCAGGCCTGCCAACATTAACACTCCATGGGAAATCCAAGCTTATTGCAGGTATAGATAAGCTTGGATTTCCCATGGAGTGTAATTTTCTGCGGCCCTGATAAGGAGAAATGTCAAAAGTGATCACGAAAATCAGGACATTTTCCCCAAAATAAGGACAGCCTTATAATGTGCTTAGATATGTATTTTGGATCTTATATTTGGCATGATAAAAGTAATGAAATAACAAATCACATAGAATTATGTAGAAACCTGTTTTCTTAAAAAAATTCAATACACTGTAACTGGCCTGATAAGGACATTTTCACAACTGATAAGGACAATAAGGACAAGGTTAAAAAATAAGGAATGTCCTTATCAAATCAGGACAGTTGGCAGCCCTGAACTGTGTATAAGAATTGTATCAGTTATACTGGTTTATAATCAAAGTGGGTTTTGGTTGGTCCACATGAAATGGAATCGACAACGGACATAATCAATTATCATATTGATGCTCAATGTGATTGAAAATTAATAATTCTGTTAATTTTTTTTTATGTTATACTTGACTCAAACTCATGGAATATATTTCTATACCTATTTGAGATGAAAAATGTGGTCACATTAATTTTGATCCCTACATTTGGTTTGGCTCTCTCTAATATGAAGATCTTTTACTTACGGTCGAAGGGTTTGACCTTGAGACAGGGCGGCTTGACCACTGTCCACTTGAGGTCATCACACTCAGCCTGCAGGTAGTCCTCTGTTTGATTCCAGTCGGGCATTTCTTTGCAAAAATACCGGCCTATTTTGAAGTACCACGGCTCACCTTCAGAGGCTGGCAAAACAAAGAAAATATTGATTTGAGAATCGAATGAGATGAGCAACACTCATAAGACAAATGTTAGTTACATTATTCTGCCATTTCTGTTCCCTGAGCCAATGGGTAGACCGGAACGGGTCTATCTGCTTATGACATATTGTTATCAAATCTGGTTTACCTTTGTTAGCGATCCCAGTCGTAACGATAAAGCGGGTAATTTTGTTGTCTCTCATAGCAGCTGTCACACACCGACTGGACTCGTGAACGATTCTGCCGCCTAAAGAGGAAATCACAGCATCGCACCCCTTCATACCCTCCTCGAGGGACTCCTTAGACAGCACATCAGATTTCAACACCTGCAATTAAAAGAAAAGATCAAGCCTTGCTTTTAATACCGTTTGAAGTTGCAGATGGGATTTTTGGAAAATAAACAAATTAAGGTAACCTAGTGTTATAGATACATGGATCCATTATAATAATTTTCTTTTGGTTCATTGTCATTTTCGTGTCTATTGTTAATGATTGCATTGCACTTTCAATGTAAATCTCACCAGGGAACCTTAGGAGGCCTGTTTAATAATAGCATATATATGATTACTTATGACTGTTACATTACTAACACAACCCATAAATTTAAGATTCCATTATCTGGCGTGATTATTAAAACCTTTCCCTCTGATATATATATATATATATATATATATACATATATATATATATATATATATATGGCCTATATATATATATATATATGCCCTAAACCTATAAGCTAAAACTAGAAGGTTTTCATTAAGCAATCATTCAATATCAGAAACTAGTTTATTACAATAACTACAAATAACATCTTACCTGAAGTCCCTTATGTTCAATGGTCATCTTCTCGGGACTTCTGACCAGGGCGACGACCTGATGCCCCTCCTCCAGGGCCTGCTGGACCAAACACTGACCAGTCTGACCCGTCGCGCCGAGCACTGCTATCTTCATGATGGCTTACTGGAACGTACACATCAGGAATAGTATGTAAGAGTTTACTCCATCACAGGGCACAACATAATGGGGAGGGATTCAAACAGTATCTGGCTTAGATTATTAGGAGCGAACACAATTATGCATATATGCCAAGCTGCAATATAGTACCCAGGTGTAGATATAATTATATATAATATATAATAAAGGCATACTAATTTATCTTTACATGGACACAACATTAAGCCCATACTTTAAGATAAAAACTATAAAAAAGAATGAATCCATGTTGGGGTTCATTGTTAATCCTATATAATGATATGATAAGTCTTTTTAGTAACGTGTCACGCGGACCACAATAAGACCAGGTACGAGTCAGAATGTGGCATAGTAGGTATAGTAATATCTATAGATAACCAGTAGAGAAAGATGAAATTCTTATATTTTTTATGTTCCCTTTCTCACCCTATATCAACAATAAAAGACAAAGTTGATATATATCATATAACAGCTGCATTATCCTATATAATATGAGTGTACTATAGGTTGGGGGTTACTTTCATGTGGCTTTCGTACTGTGGCATTCATTTGGGATCTTTATTATGCTTGTGGATGTCGTTTGTCAGATTCCAATGTTTAATTCCATGTATTATGTAGGTAGACGTACAGACATGCACTTATAAATTAATGTGTATAGTTACTGTATGCCATGACAACAGACTGGAAACGTACGTGTGTGTGTGTGTGTGAATGTGTGTGTGTGTGTGTGTGTGTGTGTGTGTGTGTGTGTGTGTGTGTGTGTGTGTGTGTGTGTGTAGGGCAGCTGGTTGGTAAAACCAGTCTCACCTTCTTTACTAAGGGTACATCAGGTATCCATGATGATCCATGATGCAATTTGGGGCCGATTTTGAACCGATTTTGAAAATCGATTTCTTAAATAATCGTTTTTCTCATTAAATATCCAATTTTCCAAAGGGTTTTTAAATAATCCATATCAGAAAAATGGTACTTTCTTTGGGAAATTGCATGAGAAGATAATCGGTTGAGGTTTTGTTGCATCGTGGATCATAACCTTTATGAAGCTCCGCCGCTTTCCTCACCTCACTAGCCCCCCACCCCCATCCCCCAACACACCTGGATGGTGGTGCTTACTCCAGCAGCCAGCAGCACCAGCCAACTGCATGCAGGCAGCCAGTACAGGTACAATGTACGAGCGGGCCTCAATAGGCCATATCTGGGTTAGTCTTTGAATCGGGTTCGTTTAGTCTTTTCCTCATCGGTTACGTGGATTCACAACATATGGAAGTAAACCCCTTTTGCGTTCCTGCCCCTAATTCTAACATGCTCCTCTCTGATGGATAAGTAGCACAGCCTGTCATTCATGCCCGCCAACATTCTCTCAACTTGAGCTATACAGATATTACATTTCTGAAGTAGGCTACTGGTCTCCTCATTTTTTAATACAAAGCACCGCTCCGGTCCCTTAATTCTGACATATAGGCCTATTTCCGCACAATATACTTTTGCATTCATGAGAGCCAAGCCAATCATGCTAGCAGCGTATTCAGTGGATGTCTTTTACAAGTACATGCATGCAATTACAGACATACACATACACAATAGAGTTTAAGTGTGATGCGATTATATGAAGAGATAAAGCCCAATATATATATATATATATATATATATATATATATATATATATATACACGTCTTGTGATTAGCAATTATGCTTACCTTTAGTTTTGTAAGGATTGCTGAGTAGTTGTCGCAGGATGAAAGGCTCAACTCTGCTGTCTTGTCTGATATAGGCGATCTCGCAGGCCTTGAAGAACAGCTGTGTTGTGTCTGTGTTATCGGATTGACTCCGTAATACCACGTACACCCCGGGCCTCACTTTTATATACAGGTAAACAGGAAGACAGGTATACAGGAGGAGGAGCACATGACATCCCTTGACGTCATGTGACTGATGCAAAATTCCCTATGAACGAGGTGCAGCAAGCCACACCCCCAAACAGCTATGGGGTGCCGCACGACTGTAAGATAAGGAGATAGTACAGAGGGTGACTACCATACTTCTCTAGCGCCAGTTTACCTTATACATTGAAAATCCACGTCATCATTGACTATAATTGCACAAATTATGGATCATTAATGAATAGGGCTAAAGGTGCCTAACTTCATGCGTTGCCATGTAGGCAGAATAAAAAGAGGGAAGTTGGGCTTTTCTTATATGACTTATGCTTCCATTGTGTGTTATCTCATTTCCATGTAAATCATAAAGAGGGATACATTTCTGAATAAAGACTTTTGGTGAGCCTAAGTTTCTATTTCCCCGCACCTATACCTCTCAGGTGAAATATGGCGGGGACAGGTGGGCCGGCATTACAGTGCCGGCCGTCTCACCTGGCCAGCAGAGCGTACAGCCCGTCAGAGGCACGCGTACGTGAGGACTGACTCACTGCCGCGTTTAGTGGAGTTTGTTACCTGGGAAATTACATACTAAATGCTTCTAACCGCGACAGGAGTTAAGGCCACGTACCCTTTCGTTGGATGAGCCGTTGTCCGGTGCAGAGGGGGGAGGCATTGCTTTTTTTATTTCTACCCTTTGGGGGTGGGGGGGGGGGGGGGATGGGGAGTGTTCCAGTACAAGTGGATAAAATGTTGAGCTTCTCAACTGGGCCGGGTTCGATTCCAGCGGCAAGAGGTGCCTGTTGGAACCCCTTTCCTTGTAATTGTATCTCACCGCCATATATTCAGTCATCAATATTTTGTATAGGCGAAAGCACAACCGCTAGTTGGTTTTAATATAGCTGAAAAATTGCTGATTGGAAAACTCCAACATCATCATCTTCGTCATCATCATGTTTGTGTTGTAAGAGTGGATCGGATTAAAGTGTGTATGTGATTGGGTGGGGGGGGGGGGGGTGGGGTGGGGGGGAGGGGGAGGGCGCTTCATGTCTGTTCCTAATAGTAATGGTTATCAACGTTGTACACAAATTGAATTTTGATGGAACCATCAACGCTGGAATATATTGAATTCATTATCGCCCCTCCCATTCTACTCTCCATTGCATACATCATTGTCAAACAGATTCACTGCGGTTCAATTGTATGGTAGCAAAATAATGATGATGATAAAACGAAAGCTCGTAGAGGCAATTGCTCTAACCTGTGTTTATTTTTCTGCCAATGTCAGCATTTATCACTGAATGTCTGACCACGCGTACAGGTAAGTTAATGTATACTAAATTATGGAAAGGGGATTTAGTCAGCGGCGGAGTCAATACTATTATTAGTATGGTCATGTGAAGCGGCGGTCGTGTAAAAGGGAATGTATAATAATAATATGGAATTTGAAATAAAAAATAATATATGACATGAAATTCTATTAAATCGACTCAATTGAAATACATTGCGGTAGCATGCACGCCACTTTCATTAAGCAATGAATCATCCATGGTTACTATCAATTACGTAATATTTGTGTATTGTTAGGGGAGTGTTTGGAGAGTGTGTACATTTCACAGGATGGACGGCCTCAGGTGAACGAATGCAATGATTTTCATTATGTTGGGTAGCTTGCAGAATTATAACATAGCGGAGTATTTCACTTAAGGTGGTTAGTTAGCATAAGGTACAGGAAGATCTCCGGCCCACAACATAAGGATTCTAGGAATTTAGATATGGAATCAATGTTATAAAGCATTATATTGCATTTTGATATGCTGAATTATTTGTATGTTATAATATTGTTGGCTTGGTAACTCTATCGTAATATTGTTCACCTACATGGAAGATCATTATAGCAATGAATGTGGTTCAATAAACAACAACAACAAAATATTCCAAGTAATATTTAATGCTGAATTGAATCGAATCGTTGAGACATAATCGCCTTAGAATGAATTACACGTAATTGTTTTTGATTTTTTTGTATCATGAACAAATATTAATATGAAGAAACTAGATCTAGTCCCACCAGGTCCCACTAGAGGGCACCACTGAGGAAATGATTCCTTAACTTATTACTCGTAACCGTACAACGTCTAATACATTACGCGATTTTTGCCAGGTGAAGCTTGATTTTACAAACTCAACAAATATAAGAGTTACGAACAAACGTATGACTGGTTATCCCACCGGGGAACAAGCAGGCCTATAATGAGTATAATTTTGATACCTAAGAAGGACACCTTTTTGGTTCACACCGTCAATATACCACATCTGGTATTGGATCTGACTCCAGTTAGCTTTGCGCAGTGGCAGTACCGTAGCCAATGAGGTCCATCCGAGGCGCGGTTATTGCTAGTTGAAAACTATACCCAATACCCCGCGGTGCCATCCTGAAATATGGATTGGCACTCGCAATTTTTAAAACCTCCTTTGGGAGGTGATATCAAACCAAAGATAATAGTGATTACAAACATTGCTGGTATAAAAAAAAGTGTCGGAATGAGCCTATTTATGCTCTCCCCGCCCCCACCTCCCCCTCCCCCTAATTTGATCATGCCATGTATATTTTACAGTTTGTCGAATCAAGGCCGTGCATGAAATGTGTTTCTTCCAATGAAATCCTGTGTCCACTATGTAAGTCTTTTTGCACGTAGGAGGCACCTGACATAGCTAATGTAACAATTTTGTAGTGCTTTAGAAACAAGCTATTTTGTAGCTCCTGATACCCATAGCTCAAAACATTTATGATTTTCTCTTTAAGAAATGCAAAATATTCGTACTATAAAAAAATGGAACAAGTTCCACCAGACCACACTAGGTGGCATTGTTGGAAAATTATCGTTATCCCTCAACTCTAAACTCAAAACTCATAAGAACAGAGTATTACTTATGTATTCTTCATCATGTGAAATCTGGCTTTGCAAACGTAACAACATGAAACGATAAGAAAATAACAAACCATAAGAGGACATACAAATTTAATGGATTTATTGAATTACATAGGAAAGACACCTTTTTGACACACAAAGCTACGGCATCAGGTTTGGTAGTGAAGCGTTGTGAAGTTAGCTTTGCGCAGTGGCAGTACCGTAGCCAATGAGGTCCATCCGAGGCGCGGTTATTGCTAGTTGAAAACTATACCCAATACCCCGCGGTGCCATCCTGAAATATGGATTGGCACTCGCAATTTTTAAAACCTCCTAATGGAGGTGGTAATTAAACCAAAGATAAACTGATACCCACACAATGGGTGGATCCAGGCGGAGGCACAAGGTTGTGGGTGCTTCCCTTTTGCGTTGTTTAATATAAAATCGTCTCACAAACCGTTCAGGAAAAACGCAAACATTTCTAAAATACCTCCCATCCTCCTATATAAAATGCTGGACCCGCCAGTGCAAACTTTTACTATGAGGATGCCTTCTCAGTCTCCCGCTTCCATCCATGCTAGTAGCCATTTTACAAAACACTACCTGTATTAACATTAACTAAGTTAAAATAATGCCATCAACTATCGACAGATTTGGCAAAAATATCTCTGTCAAAGTACATTATAGACATCCTTCTAATTCTCCTTTTCATGGATAGCTGTTTTACAGTCGATTAAGTAGGCCTAGTTATAGGACAAATAGGACAAGTTCTGTCGACAAGAACACGGGGAAAACATGAAAACATTTGGAATGAGTACACTTTCAAACCAACTTTAAAAGAAAGATTGGACATATAGGTGCAAACTTTAAAAATTGCTCAATTCTAGCTTTCAAGATGTCAAAACACAAAATAATACCATAAATGATAAAGATACCTGGGCCTGTGAATTGTAGATATATTTCCCAGTATGCATCTTGGTCCAGGCTAGTCTGCAGGAAAAATTCAAATATTATATCTGTGGTGGGGAGAAATCTAGTAAGAGGGATATTTTCAGTTCCTACCACACACATTGGAAGGGATCTTTTTCAGTCAAAGAAAACACTTATACTTTGCATAGATTCAAACTGCGGGCTTCGTTAAACTCAGAATCCGGCTGCCTGGGAGTCTGTAATCCGGCAACAGCCGCATTGAAAAACTGCCGATTTTTCGATTTTTTTCTGAATTTTCAAGTGAAACAGACAATAATAGCCGGCATAATTTCCATTCTTCACTTCTAAACTGGACAGTACAGGATTCTAGGTTGCATCGACACAAAACAATACTGACCATTGCCACATAAGGGAAGGCCTCAATTAATATTCCACATAAGTGTACCCCAGTATGATGCTACAACCGAAAGAGATCTAGAAAAACGCACATATGGGAATATTGCATGTAGACAATTAGGTATCACTTGCAGATTTAAGGGTCAATGCCACTTTCTGAAAGCAAAATAATGCTCCTTTAAGGTAAAATTTGGCCTACTTCCAAGTCATTAATAATTATATTAGAAAAAAGGTCACCTGACCTTCTTTAAAGTCACATATTTGCCACAGTGTTTCTAAATGTATTTACTTTTGAATTAAACAATACATATATTTTGTAGATAAGTTTATGAATATATATATATATATATGGTTTTTGTTTTATGTAAAATTGATTAGTTTTTTATGATAAGATATAGGGTATATGGAAATTTTTTGTGTATTTGATCCATCATCTCTTCACATCACTAAAATGTTATGGATAAATATCTGACGCACTTTTCGTCTCATTTGGCTGCCGGCAAAGCATCATAGCTATTCAACTCAGAGCTTTCGTGAAGTCACTGCAATCACTACGATCTACCATTATATTAATATTGTCAATAACATGTAATGTACTCTATGAAGCAAAGCAGGCCGAAATCAGCCATAATACAGTCTGTTTGATCTATGAAGTTTCTTTATCTGGTAACTTTTTTTACTTTTTCTTTCAAATTTCACTTATTTTGGCAAATCAACTGCAACATATTTGTTTTCCCACTTGGTGTCTGTAAGTTGGTCCAGCATGAACTTGGCGAGATTAGCCCGGGGAACCTTGCCAGAAGCATTGCGAATCAATTGTGCCTCCTCCGCAATCAACGGGCGTGCTGTAAGAACAATTATGTAATTCATCTTCATTCAAAATATTTGCCATTGCCTTTCGTGGTACAGCTATACCCATTTTCCAGAATGAAACAATTAAGTTTACGATGTTTCATCTTAAACTATGAGATATGATTGCTTTATTTCTTAAAGGGAGGGGCCAGTGTCTGCAAATTAATATGCTGTCGTGATGTACATCATCTATGGAATAACTATACCAAATTTTATACTTCTATCTCTACCTGTTTTCATTTTATGTGCATTTTTCTGAATCAAACTGAATTGCCCTGCCTGCACCTTGTGCAGCTTGCACAGTGCATTTATCTGTGTGTGACGTCACAAGCAGAACAGCTGAAAAATTATAAAACTCATAAAAATGCAGTAAGAAATTTATTGAATGTTGTTTATGAGTCTATAACTGATTAAAATCAACAAATTAAGTGATTTATTAAAGAAAATGTTAAAATATATGTTTTTTAGGGAATTTAGAAGTTTAAAATTTGAAAATAACTGTCATTTTGTGTGACGTCACACACAGACGTCCTTTCTAAGGTGTGCAGGGGATTCAGTGAGTGATCTGATGTGTAGAGAAGGTTTTCCAACCAAAATATTAATTCACAGTTATAGAAATGTTTTATACTCATATTCCAGCATTATATCTACAGTATAAGACAAGAATTTTACAAAAATTAAAATTTCACTGGCCCCTCTCTTTAATGAATTTTCATATATTATATCTCTATACCGCTTAATACAACTTACAATTAGAAGTTAAATTTCTATTGTTATATATAGTCATAGGCCATTGTATTTTAACTTACGGTCCAGAGGTTGCATGCTCAGCACGGGTGGCTTAACCACTGTCCACTTGAGGTCAGAACACTCGGCCTGCAGGTAGTCCTCTGTGTCTCTGTGGCTGATCATCTCTTTCTTCCAAATGAACCGCATAAGGCCATAATACCATTTCTCCCCCGGACTTGCTGCAGGCAGATAGGAATAGGCATTGTAAGTATCAATAAGAATTTTAAAAGAGGTTTGTTTATTCACTAAATTCACCGATCTTACATATGTGAGTTCTCCCTTGGTACTTTGAGTAGTACATTTATTGAAGTATAATGTAGTGTTTTAATATTGGAAAATGTCTTAATGCGTACCGAAAATGGGTCGTAAATGGGAGATATCTCCACAGGAATTTGGAATTTGGAACATCTGTTCTATAAAACTGGAATACTACCCTTCTAATTGTAAGGTCCCTTACACTTACTTACCTCTGGTACCTATTGAAGTGCACACAATGTACCGATTGATTCCATTTACCCTCATGGCAGCTGTCGCACTCTTACACGAGTCAGCCATGACCTCTCCCAAAACCGATATTATACCATCACAACCTTTTGTTCCCTCCTCCAGCGACTCTTTAGACAGGACATCCGACTTAAGGACCTGATCAACATATTAAATATGTTCAACAGAAGAAAATGTCAAAAACATGCATGTTTTAAAGTATTAACCTAGAGGAGGAACCACTGTTTTAAAAATAGTGTTGAGATATACTATTAAAAATGAAACACCAGAAATGTCCATCGATGCAAGACTAATATTAAGAAAACACGTGTTATAATTATGCTTTTGATAAATTTGATATAATAAATGCCAGCCTTATCGTACAGAGATTATACGAGGAGGTGACTCTCTCAATAGCCATATCATTATTCCTAGCTTTTCAGGAGCCTTCTCACCTACCTGTAGGTTGTCATGCTTCACTTTCATCTTCTCGGGGCTTCTGACCAGGGCGACCATTTCGTACCCAAGTTCCAGGCCTTGTTGAACCACATACTGCCCGGTCTGGCCTGTGGCACCAATCACTGCTATCTTCATAGTGAATACCTGCTGTAGATTATCATTATTGTGTATTAAACACTGCTTCACTCTAATAGAAAGGTGTATTAGATTGGTTGGTTTTGCATTTCACACACTTGTCTGTGTTTGTCTGGAGAAATATGGAACTACATCATCGTCACTCCCACTTGAGATGTGGGCTATGGAGTGTCCCAGTCATTAGATCAGTCTTCCATCCCTCCTGCTAGCAGCTCCCCACTCCAGGTCCCTCTTTCTCTATTCCGTTCTGTAAGTTTCCACCATTCCTACTTTTATTCAGTAGACCCATGTTGCCACTCCAGTAACCCATGTTCAGTTGTCACTTCCCTACAACAACTACATGTAAATATTTCTGTTACATCTTAGATCATTGCATGCATGCTATGTCGTGCTATAGGGTGGTCGGGAGTTGTGGGCTAGTACATCTTTTCAGATCCCCCATTCTGACCCCTGTGACCTCACACTTCTCACCAGATAAGTAATGTGTAGACAGAGGGAAGATAAGGTTGGCAGACTAGGGTTCTCACCTCTCTGTTGTGGTAGCTTACCTATTCAGGCATTGTCTTACTTGATGGCTATACCCCTCAAACAACAGTCTCACCTGATAACAGATTAGGCACTCTACATGCAACCTATTTAGGGGTCCCTCAGAGGGAAGGGGCAATGGTAAGTTTTGCCTATCTATAACTTCCTTATTATTCAGTTTTATCAAAAAATTCCAAAAGGAGCATGGAGCTAAATACTGCAGCTGTTGAGATAAAATGATAATGTTATCTGTTTAAACTCTGTTGTTCTACAGAGGTGACACAAAGGTAGTGGGTTTTTGGTAGCTTATCAGTGGTAGAGGGGTCTGGCTTGTCCCCTGACAGGCCTGAACTGGGGGACAATGGCATCCCCCATGGTGCATCTCCCTACAGGCCTATAATATCATTTCAAACTTATAAGAAAGAGTATTGTATGGAAACATATCCATTACATTTATCAAACCTGAAACATTTGACAGCTGTTACCAGATTATGTATGAGCGCACATTCTTTAGCAATAGAGACTGGGAGGCATTCAAGGCCCAAAATTGGGAGAGGAAAGGAAATGCCCAAATTGTTCCCTGGATGCGGTGGAAGATGAACAGCAATTTCTTTTAAAATGTCCACTGTATAAAGAATCATGAATAACCCTCTTTAAATAAACAGAGCTTGACGCTAATAGATTGTTGCATTGTCATGTATTCTTTTCAATTATGAATAGTAAAGACATAAAAGTTATTAAGGCATTAGGTGCTTATGTGTACGCAGCCTTTAAACTCAAGAAAAAAAATATGTGCGACATTAGTTTTATATTACTCAATGTATTCATAAATGTTTACTTTAGTATCGGTCCGATATTTCGCTCATGGACTGTTAACTAGTCACTGTTTTAAGCCAAGTGTAGTCACTCAAACCAAGGTGCTGTATATATGTTATGTAAGTTATAGGTGCACTCACAACATCTATATGTGATGTTGCTAGTAAAAATGTTAATCTAAGTCTTTATAATTTGTCTGGTGCTAAAGCGAATGAAAAGATCTGTTTACTGTTTTATGTAGATATTGTAGTGTCTCTGTGTGTTTATATAAGGTATATCAGTTTACTATGCATATATCAGTTTACAATGCATGACACATGAGATCAAATAATTATATGACCCTTTGTTGTCAATAAAATCACTACTACTACTACTACTACTATATCCTATTGTCTGCTACAATGATATCATCCCCTTCTTCTAATACTATTATGTAAATGTCCATTAGGAATCATTTTTAATTAGAACAAAGTTTCCTATCTTCCATATATCTTAATCTAGACTTACCCCATAGCATATTTATAATCTGGAGCGTAAAGTATTCCTAATGCAACCCAACGGTCATGTGACAGTGTGATCCACTGATTACTGTACAGGTTTAGGAGCCTGCAGCCTCAGCCCTGCAGTCGCCATTGCCCCGTATTCCCTGCTCCTTCTATGTAAATAGTGAAATACTGACAGTCTACACATCAGTAACTATGCCTAGATATCTCCCAGCGTTCAGCATTCCATTTAATGCATACATGTATGTTTGTCTGTATGTATGTGTGTATGGGTGACTCTCTCTGTGTGTGTACCATATATATGCATAGTCTGTGTCTTGGATTATCTCAGGCTCACCTGCTTGTCACTGCAAATAGAACAGCCCACTTCAAGCCGATCCTACTGCAACCATCCACTGACAGCCTTGGTCAGACACCGTCAGATAAAAATCTGTCTAGCCGGACCCACTGATTCTAGATGTAAGGGCTAATGGGCGCGGACACAAATGTGGGTTAGGAAGAACTAGGTCAGCACATGCCTCCTCTGTACGGAGAGTGGCAATGTTTATCTGCACCAGCGCTGCCAAGCGTTTCACCGACCTACTTCTTGCCCTGCTGCCCTGCAGTTGGGCACGTTCCATATTCACCCAGTGAGATCTATAGATACTAGGTACCTCCCTGTCAGTGCCCATCATCCATAACTTCCCTTTGACTGGTGGAGTCAATTGATTGAAGTTGGAGGAGGTATCTGTTACACAATAAGGGTGCCATGGATTTAACCCTTTCACTGCTGAATATTTCATTCTTCAGTTCATCATTACCGAGATATTACCCCAAATATGAAGAAAAACGTCTTAAAAGGGAGTAAAACTAAAATTGTGTCTAGATTCTTCATGTAGTTTTTGGGGGAATTGCATTTCGGATGAAACGTTCCAAAATCAATGTTGACACTGTGCCAATAAGCCAAACTTGTCCTTGTTTGAATACCAGCACTATTATTCGAAATTCAAAATCAAGTGGCATTAATCATAGATTTGCGGTGAAACCTCAATCCCAAAATCTTGATTATCATCTTATAATCATAATTCATCTGATTATCATAATTAGATATTCTGTAATCAAATAAATGACAACAAACAAGCCTTCGAGCCTTCAATGCCAATCTAAGTTTGATTTGGATTTCCATTGGTAATGATCTAAATATCGTCAAACTGTATCGTATAAGAGCTTGAACTAAAGGCCAGGACACATAATACCAACAAGACAGTCATACGCAAGAAGTCTACAACTGGACAGTCCTGGAAAACTTATCGTAATTACTGATAAGGCATATGTTCCAGTAAGAAATCCATGACACAGACATCAACTCCTCCCAACTCTTCTTCTTTTTTCTTTTCAACTTGCATATTCCCGGATAGCCGGGTGCTTCCCACATCAGGCATTGTATGGTTATATGGTAGTATGATTTATGTTGTGAGCTGTTCCCTTCTGGAGAAACCCGCCACCTGGTGCTATACCCTACTCATTTCAAAGAGTGGCAAGGAGCCTTTTATATGCAATGTCCCATAGACAGGGCATCACATACAACAGCTGTTGGCACTAGTAGGCCTTTGCATGATGATCCAGTAGTTGTGGGGCTGGGGATGGACAGCTAATGAAGACCTTGGTACCGTCAGGACTCGAATCAATGACCTTCTGATCACTGAGCGAGGACATTACCTCTGCTCCACTCGCTGCCCCTCGACTCGACTGTTGAGTCAGGTTGGGCAATGTGTCCAGACCTCTAGTCTAATTTCATATTACATTGATTTAAAGTTCCTTGTTGTGTCACTGAATTTTCTATGGAAGTCTCTCAATACTAGTATATCTTAAGTTTAAAGAAAACACAAGTTCATCTTTGTCAATTAATGAAATAATATGGTCACTAAATTGCAATGTAAACCTTTGACGATCAAGGACAACACTGCAATCAGACTATGCTAAAAATAGGCTGTCGAGCAGACAGGGTCTTGTCCTTTAATGATCCAATTTGCCCATAGTACGGTGATACATGGACCCTTCCTATTTACGCATCATTGCTTACCTCCGATCTGCATTGAACCCCTTCAGGCGCGCGGATTAGTAGTATACGAAAATGGGAATTTGCTGCTTTTCGCGTACATTGTACAACATATAATTTTTTTTTTCTTATTTCAGAGCCACATCTTACAATAATTATAAGTTTTTCGTGTAGTTGATCATTTTCATATATATAGACCTTGTGCAGACGTGGTCACGCCACCACATTTTGGTTATCACCATAGCCACATGGCTAGTTGATAAATCTTAAATTCATGAATTCTGAATAATAATTATTCTTGGTTATAATTTCCTGGGGCTATCTTAGGTAAATTCAGCAGAATTTTGTGTTCAAAATGTTTATCGAAAAATGATAATTACAAACTGATCATCAATATGGCGTCCAGTTCCTTTCTGGATGTTATGACGTCATCTGCACAACGTATATTATGGCCATATATTAGTGAGCACCTGGGCTCTCGTTTTGCCAATACTGATTCATACAAAGAAAAGACATCGAAGTATGCACAATAAATGTTTATTTATACATTTGCTACTCTTTCAGCCATGCCAGTGCCACCGTCTTATGGTGCCATGTGTTGTCTGTTAACTGTTCCAGCATGAACTTGGCCACGTTGGCTCGCGGGAACCCCTGGGTGGCGTTCGGTACATACTCTCCCTCAAACGTACCAGGAGTGCGGGCTGCAAGAGAAGAATTCACACAGTTAGGAGAGACTGTTGTGGCTTAAGCAATAATTAACACGGTACACAGATACCATCACCCCGGACACAGGTGTTGGTATCCCCCTCCGTATAATATAAAACATGTACTTTATGATGAAAGGCTACAGGATGATTTTAAGTGCTGTCTGCTCAGCTGGTTGACTTTGAAATACACGCTTATGTTATATGTGTGCAGGCTGCCCTTTAAGGGCTAGGGCTATATCTGCAAGGGCCATTTTTGGTGTATTTCATGCTTTTTCGGAGACATCCCACATTCAAAAATAATTTGAAATGTCAAAATATTAAGTGTTTATGTCATTAAGGTTGAGTTTCTGGTTCCTACAATACCATTGAATAGTAATTTGCTTGTTCCCTTAGGATTTCATGGGAATTGAAGGAAACCTATAATTCAATGAAATTATTAGTCTCTAATATCAATATTTTATGGAAAATAATAGGAAAAATAGAAAATATAAATAAATTATTTTGAAAACCCAACTATAATATAATTTCATCCTGATTCCAAAATAAGCTTAGATTCAAAAGAATGTTCATCGCAGAAAACATTCTAAATAGAATGTTAATGGAATGTTTTCAATGATAAAACCCTTTGTACCTGAATAGGAGGTTGCCATGGCAACATAGAATCACACTTTGCCAAATGCAATAGTGCGAATTAATAGCTAAAGACTTGAGCTATAATTAGCTGAAAACAGAAATAGAATAGCTTGATTAGATCCAGAGATATGAACATTTTCCCAATTTTCTTGATAATTGTCAAAATATTGATATATGAATACAACTGGCTGTATTTCAGTTAATAGTGGTAGTAGCACATTCCCAATTATGTTTATGAGAGAAGGGGTACATATGTGTATATGGTGATAACTTCAGTTCTAATCACTCTTTTATCAAGATTTTTTCACCTATGTAACCCAGAAGGCCCCTTCTACAGATAACTTTTCATTTATATTTATGTCGAAGATGCCATAAGGCATTCTCTAGTCCTGAAAGGGTAATACAGAAAGAACAAAAAGTATGATGATATCATTTATAATCCCGACACGCATTGGGTCACGCATTGGAACACATTTCAAAGACATTGAGAACTGTAAAACAGCATACTTTTTTAGCCGTAAAGTAAAACTTTTGTATTAGAAATACATTGACTTGCTTCAAAACGTAAATTGACCCTTATTTTCAAATTGTCCATTAATTGTCAAATAGACTATTATTATCCAGTCTTCCGTTATTATGGTCATGATCCAATGTGTACATGTCTTCCATGCAATGCTTGATTATCATAATATTATATTGATTGTATGTATATATTTACTATTACTGTAATAACTCTAAAAACCAAGGGAAACCTTGAAGATTATTACCAATAAAACCTTTAAAAAATATATATCGGAGAGATTATCCTCAAACAGTTCAGGGTCCTATTAGGCATACACTGTATTCCTTTGTCGCATTGCAGGTTGTTTGCCATTACGAGTTTTTTTTAAAGAGTAGACAATGTATAATTGTGCAGAAAGCGAGGAAAGTTGGTATATTCTATATAACCACAAACGTATCATACCCCCTGTCTATACCCCATCCCCCCTCCCCACTGCTTGTATCTGAACCCACCCTTTTTGATTTATTATTTTTAAAGAAAACACAATTTATCCTTATATTTTCTGACAAACTTACGATCCAGCGGTTTGAGCTGTAGTCCAGGCGGTTTGACGGCGGTCCATACGAGGTCCGCGCATACGTCCTTCAGGTAGTCCTCCATGCGGGCCATATCAGCCAGCACGGTTCGGAGAAATATGCCCCGTAGACAGCAGGCCACGCAGCACCCCTCTCCGTCGGAGGCTGAAACCACCACGTCACCAACAGATTAGACAAATGTTAGAGCCATATCTAAGGTCTATGCAATTATGGGAAAGGTAATTGTTGTTACTATAGAAAACAATTAACTTAGTTATGCATAAAAGTGAAAAGATCTCATCTGCAATAGGCCTATGTATAATTAAGCGTCACTCTGGGATAATATACATATATACATATATACATATATACATATAGGGGCCTACATAATGACATGTATTAATGCAGGGTCCCGTGTATGGAAAAACAAGAATAAGAACTCATCGACTCTAAGAGGTGTGTGACAAGTACTGTAGACAAAATTATTTATTTCATGTATCTATTTGTTAACTATACTTTCGCGTATTCAATGTTGAGAGTTGCCCCACGAGAGTTATATCCATATTGTATTAAATTGTAATTTATGAGATAGTGAAACAACTACTGGTATCAATTGAGTGACTTACGTCTTGCGTAGGCTGAGGTCATGGCTATCAGGCGGGTAATCCCGACCTTCCTCATGGCAGCAGTCATACTGATACACGACTCGCTGTACAGGGTGACTGTTCCACACAGCTTCGGCCGGGCCCCCAAACACGACAACACAGCCTCACAGTCGGCCATCCCTGCCGCCAAGGATTCCTCAGAGAAAATGTCTGTTTTCATAACCTGCAAAGGTAAAACGGTCAGCTTTATTTCTTTTTGAATAGGTATTCCATTGCAAATCTCTCAGAGACAAATTCCTGGTCTTCCAAGATGGCCATTCTCACGAATCTGATGCTATGTGCAAATGTACCACCCATGACACATAATGTAAGTAGGGAGGAGGAGGTGTGATTACAAGGGGAAAGCATAACAGTTACACTAAGTTTTGAAGGCAGCACGTCATAATTACATGTGTCATCAGTATTATAAGCATAGATATCATGCCCAACCATTCGAAGTATGAATATACACAGTATCCAACATGACACTACCAAGTAAACCCTTTCACTGCAGGAAGCCACAAAAGTGTCTGTACAGTAAATTCCCATAGTTTTCCCATTTTTAAGACTAATTTTCATATTTTGGCCAATATCTCTTCAATCATGAGCTGTAGAATGGCATATTCAGAAGTGAAAGGGTAAAATACAGAACAGTTCATGGAAGTGACTAAATCAATAAGGACTTTAGGATTATCTTTACTATGATGATTGATATGGAGAAGTTTCTACCATACTGAGTAGATCTTTTGGATATATGAGCTTTACTATGAAAAATAACACGGTATTGTTACTTCACCTTGACAATGAGAAAACTAACAATCCTTTTACAAGTGAGTAACTCTGTCATTCCAAACTATACTTTGAAGAATGAGAAGGAAATGGGAGTGATGAGACTCCTTTCTTTAAAGCAACCTACAACCAATATTTACTCTTAGTGTGCCATAATATTGCAAGTTCCATTAACTTGTGGAATACATTGTAGGGGTATAGTTGAAGTCATTGGAAAAGTATAAAGAGTGAACTCTAGCTCAAACTGCATTAGAATAGTTAATGTGATTGTCTTCCATCTATCACTGTGAGTCCACACAACTTCTCAGCTGTTTACAACAGAAAGTGATGACATCACTATGTCGATAGGATTTCCCAGCACCAGCCACTTTAATCGAGTTCACACTATTCACACTTTGTACTTATTTCAAGCAGGGTTCCCTCTTAGGATTTCCCCCCACCAACCACTGTAACCAAGGTCAAACTATACACACTTTTTACTTATTTCAAGCAGGGTTCTCTCTATTTTTCTAGTAGATTAATACCATAGGGTTACTAATCAATTTTTCTATATTGCCGATATGTTTGTGGAAGAAAGGTACGTTATTAGAATGAGATGCATCTCTAATATGCCAGCAGTTTACCTAGTGTGAGTGTGGCCATAGCTTCAGGCTCTACCAGTGAAATGTACATGCTACTGTTATCAACCATGTACATTTCATTTGACCTAGTTCTTGCTCAGTGCACATTGCAATTAATTCAAGACTAGTCCATTGAGGGCAGGAGAGCACTCTACTGGACTTTAATATTTATTTTTTCTGGAATATGCTGTATTTGTAATGTGGAAAAGGTCTTTGAAACTACAGAAGTTATGTAAACCATATTTACAAATTGCAACCCACTACCCCCTTCTATTAAAATAAGTACTTGAAGCTAGACGTGATACTCGTCAAGCTAACAAAACTGAACATTTCAAGACTGATACTGTAAAATGTTGAACTTATGAAAACTCACCTTACTTTAAAGGTGCAACTATATGGAACAATCTGCCATGAAACACCCAATTGATAGACTCAAAGTATGTGTTTGGGAAAGCAATTAAGAAAATATAAGTTGTATCTCAAATTTTTCTTGAGAAATGATTTGTACTGACAGTTGTTATAAACATGCCATTATTTTTTATAATTACTGATAAATATCAACTGACATGGCAAGCCATTAACTATTCCCAGTAGTCTGAACCTTCACTCTTAATTGTATGCAAGACTGATATTATCTGTCAGAACTCAGGATGCTGAAACCAGCTACTGAGAGTTTGGCAATTATCTTTCATCGCTCATATGTATCATTATGTTGTTTTTATCCTAAAAATTTCACCTATACAGAAGATCAATTTATATAATTGAGTCTGGTTTAATAAACAGAAAAAAAACTTCTGTAAGTACTTTGTAAAATAACATTCACCACTTGCACGGGGCTGGGGCGCCACCTTCCTTCACACCTCAGAACGAGGCGAAGTTCTGTGGGCTGGGTTTGACAGGTGCGAATGCTACACTAAATTTAGACATATGGCGGTGAGAAATACGCGAATTTCTCACCTTGGTATTGGTATGTTACTTAAGAGTCATGCAGAGATATATGGGAATAAAGATTATGATTGTTTCACTACTGCAAAGATAATAGGCAGTAACGCTATTGAAAGTAGCTTCAATCTGCACCTGTTTTTTTTCTGTACAATCTAATGTAAATGAACTGACATAAATTTGTCTTATATCAGGGTATTTTTAAAAATTCTTTTGATAATTCATCCATTGACAAAAGTCCTTGATTATCAATCCAAAGAAAATTATATCCTTGGGTTTTACTAGCCCATAAACCAATTCCCGCCCTATTATCGCAGCTACACTTAGTATTAGGATGTCACAGACAGAGCAGTTAGCCTCGTTTTCAGGTATGGAATTCCCGGGGATACCCCAATATGGCGGATTCATGCAAGTAGTGAATTATCATTTCTTGGATATAACTTGGTCACATGGGGTATTTCCCAGAAGTAGTTTAAATAGTCACTCAGCAAACCAACACAAACCCAAAACTTTGAAAGCATTTTTATCTATCAAAATATTTCTTATGGCTTAAGAATGAATATACAGGGCACTTGGAATCATCAAGGAGTGTGCTGGAAGCGTTTATAGATTTTCATGAATTTGTGACAATTTATGTGGTTGGATTGGTTGTGGGTTGCTTTAAATTTAATTAGATATTACTGCAAAGAAGAAGGTAATATACGTATCCCTATAACTAGAACTTTAGACCTTTAAGAGCTATTTTTTAAACCAAATTTTGTAGGAATGGGGTGGAGGGCGAGCCCCGGCACCCCCTAAATCTGCCACTGTTAAATAGAAGGGAAGATCCAGAGGCAGATTTACATGGGGGCGGGGGGGGGCGCCCCCATCTTTTGTTTTTGCCTATTTTAGTCTTTTTTAATGTAAAATTCGGCCAAAGAGTAATTAAAAAAGATCTTTTCCAAAAGCGCCCCTTCCCCTTTTCAAAAGCCTGGATCTGCCACTGAGATCTGGCATCATTAAATATATAATCACAGCAGGTCAAGTGCCATGATTTCTCAATTCTAGATTTGTTCAAGTCAGACAATCAGGAAGATTCCAGACCACGCTGTACAAAAGATTCAGGCAAGACCCACTCAGGGAAAAAATAAATATTTTTTTATAACTGAGAAATATACTGGAGGTTAATATGATAATAGTCCTTTTTATAAAGGATATGTTATGGAATCGATTAACATCTGAAATGCAATATAGTCCTGATATTTTTAGTTTTAAGTTTTCAGTGAGCAAATTGTACAAACGCCTTGATGAAAATTTGACATTATTTATTTTGTGTAGCTTGTCTGTAATTTCCATGTTTTTATACTGTGTGGTATTACATAAAGATTTAATGTTATCATTTTCAATTATTATACTTGATCTGGAAGACCAGGGGGTTTACCCCTGAAAAGTGCTTTAGAAATGATAATTAAAAAAACCGCTACCGAATGTGGAATTCACCTCCAGTTCGCACTACCCCAACCCCTTGGGTATATTTATTTGACCTCAACTGGACCGTGACCACTGACCTGGGTGAGGAAAGGATCCTAGTCTGTATTTGGGGTTTTCCCCTATGGACACCGCCATCGATATCTTGGCCTATGATCATCCTCTTAGCAGTTTAGCCTCAGTCTGTGCCCAGAGGGTGGTCAAGCACCAAACGACCAAACGGCCCACAGTATAAGCCTACCTACAGAGACTACTTCCTGCTAAGCAGTGGTACACAAGAACAATTGGCAACGTTGATTTGTCACCACACTATTGTTTAAATCGTGATCTACAGAATGCTTCTTTGATTTTCGTTAAAGTCATGATTGATAAGAAACTCATTGCTAAATAAAGTTGAATGCGTTTTCCCCACAGTTGTATGCACAGTGCCTCATCAGTAACCAGGTGTGTGTGTGTTGTTTCAGGGGCTAAACTTTTTAAGAACAAAACACGTGGCTATAAAAAGGTGTTAAAACTACTGAAAGCATCCCCCCCTTATCACACCTATACCCACACAGGCCTTGACCTGACAGTAGGTGTCAGACGGACGGCTTCCTGTGGGTTTTAACTTAGCCCATCCATATGGGGGGCGACACTTAAGACTCCCGAAGTCGGTATAGAATTATTCACTTACTGTCTAATTTTGTTTTCCTTATTGGATCAAACTATATCACTTTAAAGTGATCTTCCTACAGTAGGCGAACATTAGGTGACAATAGAAAAAATCATGATGAGACAAGTATGAGTAGTATCATAGACATATGATACATAACTCTATGGTAGTATTCAATCCTATTGTATTCTTTGAATTGTTGCACCCACACTCTTACTCTAGACATTACTCAATAGGTAGAGTGCGGATGTGATTACATAAGCACTACATGTTTACTTACCTGTAGGTTGTCGTGCTGAGTGGTCATTTTCTCGGGACTTCTGACCAGAGCTTTGACCTGATGACCGGCCTCCAGGGCCTGCTGGACCACACACTGACCAGTGGGGCCAGTCGCCCCGAGCACTGCCAATCTCATCCTAGGGTTCTTAGTGTCAACACTGTGAGGGAAAAAATTTATATATTGTAAGGGTGGTCGTCTCTCGGGAATGATTAACCTGTTTGTATAATTAAAAACCTTAGTATCAACACTGTTTACAGGTGCCTTAAGTATAAAACTTTCTCATCATTATGAGTTTACTTATGTATATGGATAACCTAAAATCCCTACATTGTTCAAGGTGGGTACAGGGATGGATGGGGGTCCAAGGGTCCTGACCCCTCCTCCTTTTGGAGAGTTGAAAAATACTGCATGCATGGGTGAGTGTTAATGCGCAACATTTTAGTAATTATAGCCTTTAAATTCTACTCGATTTTCATCAATCTTTTATCCGCCCCTGTATAAGTAAAGCTGTTTAGCAGTGAATCTGGCACCACCACCTATTGTTCACGACCATGGGTTCAGATATAAAAGCCAACAAAGCATGTATGTCTTAAGTAATATTCGACATAAATGAGGAGTTTCATAATATTTCCAAAGCCCTAACTTTGAGCGCAATTTTCCTCGAAACCAAATAAACCTACAGTATAGGTGTGTGCAGGTTGGTTGGCGATCTGTCTCCTGAAATAGGGCCACATTAAATAGACGTAGCGCGCAGTTTTACTGGAAGAAAGTATAACCGTATGTGCACACGCATGCTTAAGCCGCTTGTGTGTTTAAATAACTTACCTTAAGCGTTGTACAACTGGCATAGGTACATATACATGTATGTGGTGATCCTACGACTATAATTATGTGTATATGGTGACTTGCTGTGGATAGATTCCTATGACGAGGCACAGTTCACGATTCAATAGGGCTATTATGTTGACTTAGAATGAATGGTTGATGACTGAAATGTTGTTCACCTGGATGCAGGCGAGTAGGGAATTGAGAGTATACGCCCTCCCAACTGTGAGCTAAGTAAGGAGTGCGAGTCCTAAACCGACAGCCTGAAATCTTATACTAATATAACTATGGAGATTGTTAAACAAACATATCTTTTTTTCAAATGGGAATTTCTAGTTAAAGCAACTCATCTGAGGTCGAGGTATTTTGAGGTGTAACCAGGTCATATAACTCACCCTCCCTTCGATGAGAGCCAATAACAAAGTATTATGGTAAAATGTATGAAAACAAACCATAATAATTATGCTTACACCATAATTATATGTCCCTTTGTTATTTATTGTTATTCACTTAAATATCTATTTCATTTTGACAAAAGAAAACTCTACTCACGCAAAAACCTGAAAACGGTCTGTTTTACCTGGTTTAGAAGAACATGTGGAGACGAAACCTCCTTCTTGAGCCTCAGTTGTATACAGGTATGCCAGGGTAGGCGTTCACAGTTAGCCGGGGAGGCTATTGTTAGAGGCGGGGGCCTAATGAACAAATTGTCATAACAGTTAGAATAGCTTTGTTTGGTAAATGACGTTTTCACCCTGTATGATACAATGTAGGTTGAGATCTCCTATCATTTTACTGAAGTACGTCATTCTTTCAAGAAATGATTATTTCTGAAGTGAAAAGTGCGGGCCAAAAAAAAAAGGGAATCGGAGGGAATCATACGGTATTATAGTTGAGTGGACGAAAAACAATGGTTATAAGTATCCTAACGTGCTCCTTTTGCATAATTAGATTCGTGCATTGGGTGAAAATGATTTAATTGAAATAAAGTAAATTCAAATCTTGTGGGGTTCACTGGCAGTGCGCTCCAGATAAGTAGATATACAATGGGCTGTGACGTCACAGGAGCCATTAGGCTTTAATGGTGTATGGATACATAAAAACTAAGACTTAGACAATTAAGTAAATATTCACATTTCAATTTTAGCACATGAGATTAGTTATGTGGTTCTATTTGATTTGAAGCAGGGATAAATCATTAATCTTTCGACGATTGGAAACCTAAAGTACATAGACAAGTAAATGTGACTACTTGAACAACCTGTAGGTAACTGATGTAGGAGGATGCTGAAGATGAATACCTCATACTGACATGAAGGATGATATCTTGTTGGTCTTTGAATTGCTTCTTGAGGGGCAATTATCCTTAAAGCGTCGCAGTTGCTCATTCCATGAGGGGGAGGGGGCCTGGGCAATAGTTTATTCTATTCCAATGACCTAGAAATTATCGTAGTTGCCTTGCAAAATTTCATGATTTTTGAACCCACAATATCATTGTATTAATTGGTTTATTTCCTGATCCAATGTGTGCATACATTCGTTTTCTTTGAAATCAGTAATATTTGTTCTATTTTCTTAACAAGAGACGATGAAAGTGCGCTTTTTAAACTATAGTGTACCAGAATTCAAAAAGAGAGGGAGGAAGACGCTCGTATTGAAGAAATGACTTCGCACAACGTGTATTTCATACATTTGTATAGAAGTGACAGACTAAGGCTCCTAGAAATTGCACTTACTGTGGAGCGTATGGTGTTTTATTACACATCGATTCACACAAGCGAGTATGATGCTAAATTTTTTCTTATTCAGTTTGCTTTTAAACGAAATTTATGCTCACTGGGGTACGCGCACCACTAAGCAGATGATGTCACATATCCGTATATGTCTTCATTTAAAGTCATACAATAGCTATAAAGTAAACTATGGAAATACCTAGTTTCATTATTTCTTTTTTCGTTAATTTACGAGGATCGTATATGTATATGAGTTACATCAAATGAGTTTAAGATTATGAATTTCCAATATAGTATACGCTTTCTTTTATTTCGCCTTGGCTTACACGACCTATTCACGCTCTCAACCTTACCTAGTTTTCCTAAGACGCACATGTGCGTATGTGATGCGGGTCAGTTAACGTCCTACACATACATATCCCTCACTTTCTTCACTTCTTATCATTGGGAAGATTAATCAATTACAAAGAGAAAGTGGAAAGTGTTGATCATTAAAGACAGAGGTATACGTTATAGAATTTAGATAAACAACATATATATATGCGGAAAATAGCGCTCTAGATTATGTATGTTTCTACAATACCCTCCAATAAATGGATAAATGGGGCGTGGCAATGTATCTAACCATACTCATTTGATGAAATGATCATCTTTCAAAAAGAAAGGCTTTATTACAGTATTATCCGGACGGTCTTGATTGGCTTCTTCACTAAGCAACCATCCATTATATAATTTATCCCGGTCGTTTTTGCATCTGAAAATTCCGAATGACCTTAATTTGGGTCGGAAATCTTATACATTTTTCGTAGTTATCAGAATCTGACCATTGTGAGACCTGTATCTCAAAATGTCAACCCTCTGATGCCAACGAACTGAAGGTTTGGACCGAGCTTAATACACACGTAAGGTCGATATCGAAAGCACAGTTTCAATGTTTTTATTCAAATAACAACATTTTTACATCAGCAAATTGACTTTGGTAGACCGGATCTTTGAAGACCCGCTTTGGTCACTTCATACTACTGGTTTATTGCCTGTCACGAAAGATTGCATGAAAGCTGGAAAAGCTACACTGAAGTCAAATAGGGTTTATTCAACAGCTTCAATACATTCCATTTTATATTTTTCTCTCATAAAGTACTGACCATATAAGAATTGACAATTAACAAAGAACACAAATACCTAGTATTGGCCCTAAGGGGTCTCCGTTGTCTTCTTTTTTTGTCATTAACATATAGAAAGCCGGGTCGTGGTTATCGTAAGGGCTGCCAAGTGAAGCCTTCTGGCAACACTTTTATTTTACTAGCAATAAAGTAAATAGGAATGACATGATTTCGAGAAATAAAGAATTGTTTCTAAGGCATTTTGTGGTCTAATCTTTTCACAGTAGATTACATTGGGCAAACTGTATGCTAAAATTTATCAAGTATAAAAAGACTATAGATCGGGCTTTCTAAAGAGCACTTCTACCAATCATCCCGTAAGACCATGACATCAGCATTGGCGAGATTGGTCGAGTCAGTATAGGCAGTTGCTAGGCCCAGGACCCTTATCAGTCCGCCATTGTTGGTGAAAACAACTCCCTAACAACCAGTGATGAGCCTATGGAGAGGGAGGGTGAGAAAACACACAATCATTAATAAATACCCAAAATTATGCAAAAATTTACAGGATTTTACATAATTCTCGACATAGATATGTAAACAATGCCCCATTTTGCAGAATTTGTGAAAGGTACACCCAATTACTCCCCAGGGCCAAAAACCTGATTCTTAACCATTGCACCTATGAATTTGTATTCACCAACGTTGGCCACCACCCCAGCGCCACCTATGTCAAAGTGCCCGGATAACCGACCCAAAGTATGTATGTAACGTTCACACATGAAAGGCATGTTCAGATGGTAGATAAGGCAGACACTTTAAGGCCGTATTCCATATACCGAAATGCAGTCTGCCGATATTGACCCTCCCCATGGTAGCGTTCATATAATAAAATATCAACCTAGCCACCAAGTGGCTAATATAAAGTCGTCTAAATGATAAACGATATACTTTCGCACAGCTGCAGAACCTTTCAGCTTAATTTGAATGCCATCGAGTCAAGGAGTACAATGTAAACAATTTACAACATGCTTCATACCCTTATGCAATGCACAGAATATGGAAACCGATGTATAATGCAATATAAAATATGATTTGAAAGAAATATCTACTCTCTAAATCTTGTTTTTTGTCATTGCGATTTACGAAATATCAATCTAAGTTTTCACACAAAAAACAAAAGGCAATTTATACTTTTTGTAATCATCAAAGCTATTAGTACAACAGGAACAGCTCCTGTGCAAACTAGAAGTAATAAATATGGTTTCTACCTCGCAGCTAATTATCTACCTGCTCACTATAAGTTCCTAATAACGGTAAGCACCACTTTGATGGATCTATATTCACACACTCAGTGCTATGCAGGGGCGGAGGACGATTTAGGCAGAAAATAATAAACATTTTCTAACCAGTATTAACGGGGATGTAAGTCAGGATTAATGACAAAATCTGAAAATCCAGAAAGAACATTGTAAATCATCTCAAAATGCTAGAAAACCCAATTAAAAACTTTTAAAAAGAGGCGATAACTTAAAAAATCTGAAATGAGAGAAAAATATTAAAACTTACATCCCTGTATCGAAACTAACTTTGAGGAAGACGCATATTGTCCCTCGCTAACTTAAATATTTTCGTTGCTTTGATATGTTTTTTTTACACGACTAGGAAATCCATTTCCTCTTGTATCAGATTGCGATCTCACCTACACACCATTCGGGTAGAAAACAATGCATCTTTTAATTGTAAGGCAACCATTATACCCATGGTCGGAAAGGCAAATAAGAGGCAGTGGTTGTCCATTAGGCTATCGGGTTTCAGCAAAATTCATAGTCTCCACAAGATTTGCGACGATACAACCGTAGTTTCGTTTCTCAAATGTCATAAAAATACTTTGTAGAACTCTCACACCGATCGGTCATTACACACGGTATCATCTTATATGCATACCTTTATGGACATATTACATACATAAACCCTGATTTTTGTAGTCACATTTCTTTGAAAAGACACAAGGCGGCTTTTAAGACTCTCCGAGGCACTTTGAGGTCAAGTTACAAAGAAATCCAGTAAAAATACTGCTACTCGCAAATATATTTGTCTCTTGGGTAGTGTCTTTGACATTATTAAAGTTTTATCATTAATTTGTGAACTTCAACAAACCCAAATACGTGTTTCTTTCTAAAGATATTGTCAGATATCTTCTTACATTAGGTCCTTATCATAACGAATCTTCTTTTTTTTTTATCTATAAATGTGTAGAAGCCTAAAAGTTTGATCATTCGCTTGGTATATAAAGTACATGTAGAACTAGCCAAGTACTCCGTATAAGTATACATTTTGAATAGATACAAATAAAAGAAAATAAATAATTTCCAAGCCACGTTAGCTTTAACTAGGTAGCTGATGCACAGTCTCTCTTCCGAAAAATCGGGAATGACGTTGTTGAGGCGTACATACATTGTCTTTACGACTATGCTTCAAGGTGGTCAAAAAAAGTTGGATACATTTTACTGGACAGCCTTAACTGTGATTTTCAGTGTTTGGATAATATGAAAACGTTCTCTTATTAGAAATGTTTATATATCATGGCCAGAATGTAGGGAAAGGCATGGGGAATTAAATTCTTTTAGACACATCTGGTGCTAAATTTAGAAAACATATATGAATGTTCATTCAAGAGATCGGCGGGACAGTTTACTTCAAACGAATTGCTTTGGAAATGAATCATAATACCTGAGATTGGCGGTGCATTATGCTAATTGCTGAATCAGAGTTCCTGAAAATGTATGAACTTGATGACTTTCTCTTAAGTTAAAGGCATTGAGGTGATCTGATACCCTATGTCCCTATCTCAGCAGCGCCCCATGGACTGAGCATACTCGACTTCCTCCCTGTGTGCCTTGCTGTTCATGTGTGAGTTGTAGGGCTTGGGCCCGTTCAGCGTCTTATCACAGATCTCACAGTAGTACTTCTTACTATCGGCCGCCTGGTCGCGGTTGTATGCTGACTGGTAAGGCTTGGCTGCAGCCGCTGTAAAAGAGGGCGGAAATGTGTCAATGTTTACAAGAATTCAGTAACGCACTTAGATACAGAATCCTGGAATCAGATTAAAGTATTATCGACTCATTTGAATAATTTATCAGATGAAACTAAGATCATTTTTTATATTCCGCTTTGCTTTATTACCACCCCTGAAAGTTAAACAGGGAAACCCCGTTTATTCTCCTTCTCTGGCTACATGCTCTCAACCGTTATATTGTCCAGCCATAATCTAACTGCTTAAAAGTTTAAAATAAACTAATATGTAAAATGAAATTTACAGTTGTATGTGGACGGTCGGCCGAACGTTGTGGTCATTGGCTGCTGTGATTGTGGTTGTGTTTGTGCTTTTTGCTCAGGCTCCTTGTTCTGTAACCACGGCAACCCGTCTGGTTTATTTTCTTGTTCCTGTGAACAAATAGCCTTTATTAGTATCAGGAAAGTTACTACTGACAACATGTTATATCGAAGCTAAAGGGACCTACATAGGAAAATATGCAGTCAAATTCGGTCTTTCTAAAAAAAAAAAACCGCTATTCTTTGACATAGAACAATCTTATATTCGCATTTTTCTTATGCTGGATCTCTTAAAGAGAACCAAAAGCATTAATATAGTCTTCAAGAGTAACAAAGAATTTTGTAAGGATAAAGAACAGTCAAAATATATTCCATATTGAGATAACGGTAAAATGTAAAGCATGAACACTAGATTAAACTTTACTGGACCGCTAGAGGAGTCCTATAATGTCTATATGAAATCAGCAGTATTAGAAAAATAATCAATATTTTGCAATAACTGACTCAACATTTTTTATTGAGGAAGATTTGGGCTTGTTACCATGATAATTTACCACAAGCCTATTACGGGCTATATTGCTATTCTTTTTTCGGTTTGTACTTTTTGAGCATATATTGCTTTTGTTTTTTCTTTGAATTTCAATCAAAACATGTTGAATTTACTCCAGCAAAGGTGGCGTCTCTAAAAGATCATAGCATCTTTATGAGGTATATTTTGCGTCAATTGAGTGAAAGGATTTTGTCTATTGAAAACACTTATTATTCAGGGATGTAAGTCAAGGTTAATGAAAAGATCTATGACGTCACACAGAAAAAGTGACATTATCATAAAATGTCATAAAACATGATGCAAACTGTCATTTTTTTAAAGTTGTATATTGTCAAAAGAGTTCTCGCAGTAAAAATTTAAAAAAATCTGAAACCAGACAAGAATTTGAAGATTTACATCTCTGATTATTGAAACTGATTATATTAATCATAAGTGTACCGACCATGAGGTAGGAGGCGGGTGCATAGGCCGTGTGTCCGCGGCCGTCCTGGACCAACCACCAGACCTGGTTAACGTCCGACACCAGCGTCAGCACGTCGCCCTGCTTCATCGTCACCTCGTCTCCCAAAGGACTGTCGGGGTTCGCAGTGTACGAGTACTTAGCTATCAACTTCTTGGCATTCTTTGGTGGTTCTACAGGGTATAGGAAAAGAGGTTGATCAATGTTGTCTGTTTAAGTGTGGTAATCAGTCTATTGTAGCATCGGAGTCACTACTAAGATAAAATAATCTGGGAAATATAAGAGCTTACGTATATGTGTATGCAAAATACAAGTGGTTACATATTGTTTCAAAGAAGTCAGGTGTGTGTGTGGGGGGGGGGGGGGGGTATAACGCCGGTATAACGTAATATATTACCATAGAACTCAGGATAACATGGACGATAATCTATTGAGATGTGTTTTTGAGATTCATATCATAGAATAAAAGTGTTCTACTTAAAAATTGTCGGAAAAAGTGAAAATTTATATTATAGGCTAGTACCACTATCTGAAGAAAGAATTTGTAAACTTAATGAACGTTGGAGATTTTACAGCAAAAAATGATCTGAAACCAACTTGAACGTCACGATGAGCTCCATGGTATTTAACAATGAGAATTACTAATCAAATAATAATACATTTGGAATATTTAGTATCTAAAATGCATCATACATGTTTTAAGGGTTGCCCTTTCTTCAAGCATTAGTCTTAGCCAGATCAAGTCAACTACGTTAAAATATTTAAAAGAGTTAACTTTAACTGGTCTCGGTATACACAACTTACTTCCAGTTATCTCTGGTCTGGTATCTTCGGTCCTCGTGTCCTGCGGTGACGGCTGCCTGTGACCCGCAGACCCGTTCTGCTGAGGCTGAGTTACCACCTTTCTTTGTTGGTTACTGCCCGGCTTACGTTGAGGCTCCCAAGACGACAACCCAAAAAGTCCACGTTTACAAGCCGGGAATAAAGACGCTTGTGGCATCATCTGGGAAAGTGAAAGATAAAATAGCAAGTGAAATACTTATTGTATTGTGGGACCTTTTGACAATATTAGCTCAAGCAGAGGAAAGGTGGTTCTGGAAGCTTGACCTTACTGAAATCAGTGTTCACTACTGAATAAACAGGACCTGAACATACATTATTTTGTTCGGGTCATTTAGTGTTCAGACTACACGTAATCACTTACCAGTCTAACAATTACACTGCACAATGGGGACAGCCCCAAGTACAATTAGAGCTATATGAATGTGGAAGGTGCTATTATTTTTCCTTCCTGGATTTGGGTTTGGTTACAAGTTCGGCACCGCATAATCTTATAATATAATACAAATTATCAGTAATTGATATTAAGGCCTATAATATCCATAAGTCAGTCAGGCTCTTTTTTTCTGTAAATAGCCCACCTTCGAAACTTGTCATTTTAGTGTTAGTTATTGAAAACTATAGTATGATTGTTTTGAAATTATGTAAGGAAATAGAGTGAGAATCTATTCTATAACAGTATAAGTGAATTTTGAGAAATTAGTACCAGCTAAATTTACAGATTTGTATGCATTCATCTGTTCATCCAGAAAACTTTAACGCATCAAAAAAAAAAAAAAATCGTGAATATGAAATTCCGTATAAAAACACTTATTATATTATATATATATATATATATATATTGTTACGTGCGGCTGTAGCCGTCTGTCTGCGGCTGCAGCCGTTTTCCTGCGGCTACAGCCGTGGCGAAAGCCTATAAATAGGAGCGCGAACCGCTCCTCACCGTCATTTGACCAAATAAAACTGAACAGAACACATCTCCTGCCTCTTGTGGATCTCTGCGCGCGGCCGCGCGCGAATTACGCGCGAAACGGGTATATTTTAGGGCTTGTTGAAGTCAATGAACTTTACAATATATATATATATATATAATCTATATATGATGATACTTAATTTCATCTATTAGAAAGTTATTTCGAAATAATGAAAGAGTTTTAAATACAAAAAAAAATCATGAATCTAAAATGTTGGGTTTGTGTTCAACAAATCAAAACTTGGCCTAGCCAAAGAAAAATGAAAAGGTTATAGAAATAATATTCACTCAAACAGTTGATATTTTTTCTGCCATCAGGCTAGGCTGGTCGACTGGCCGGGTTTTACAACAACCGGCCGGTAGGGGGTTCAGAGTCAAGGTCGGCGTAACCAACGTAACGCCGGTCCGCCAATGATTTTTCGTAACTTTTTCGGGTTTGTTTACATTTGGAGTTCACATATTCAGAAGAATCATACAGGCTATTCCTTTTACGAGGTCATACAATATGATATAACTAAGAAATAAGCCAAAAATTAGAATTTTATTTCATCCAGATTAACCATAATTACACCTCAAAGTTCACAGGCGACCCTCAGGAGAAAGGAGTGCCCTGTAACCCAGAGTCATGATGCCATTAAAAATAGTTCCAAAATTGGGACACTGTAACAGGGTTGGAATTCATTAACTGTGCTCTTAAGGATAGACAACACCTCTCAGCGGGCCATTTGCAGTAATAAATATTGCGCTGTCTCTATTGAGAGTACAGTAATATAGTTTATACTAAATGATAGGATAGATTTTTCTCTATCTTTTGATTTAAAGTTAATTATTTTCACTCCAATATTGGATAAATTATAGAATAAAAATTATTTTTTTGACTTTTATTTTTTGAACATGAATATCTCAGCTACCACTCACTTGAGTTTTATGAAACTTTCGGTGGTTGTTTGTAACATTTGTACCGAGGGAAGCGTGTCTCAGATTTTTTATATAGGCCTCAGTTTTTATTTTATGTCAAAAAACGGGAAACTTTTTATATTTTTAAAAAAATTAATTTTCTACATTTAATAAAATGTAAACTAAGACCTAAATAAAAAATCTGAGACACGCTTCCCTCCAAATGAATGTTATCTAGACATATACAAAATTTCATATATTTCTATTCAGTATTAAACGAGATATTCTTGTTCAAAAAATAAAAGTTGAAAATGCGTTTTTCCCATTTCTGGTATTGGTACAGTCATGTACATGTTGACATTATAAAATGAAAAATATCAGTAGATAGCTCTATTAAAAATGTCTCTAATGATATGAAGCACCTACTCATGAAATATAAACTGAATAATGTATACCTATTTTAAAAACGTCCAGCGAATTTACCGCTGAGAGGTGTTGTCTATCCTTAACACACACTGATTCCCTAAAATAACTTATTTCTGATTTGTTGATCGAACACTAAGTCATTTATTGACAAAAAAAAAGTTGGCCCAAGGATTGAGCAGAACCACCACATTTTCAAGTAGTTCCGGCAGGTACCTAATACTAGGCCTGTGTTCTCCAACCTGGCCTGCGCGCTAGGCTACCATCAGGCCAACAAAAAAATGTTGTGTTCAGATATTCTAAAATCTTGGCCGGAGAAAATAGGGAGGGTAGGTCGATTTTTATTTATTTATTTCTTACTTACCAAATAGATCCAGACTTTGCAGTGTTGCAAATGATAATAAAAAAAACTCTAAACATCCTCCCCTAGCCTAAAATTTTTAGCATCTTAAATCTACATGCCCTGAGCCTATGATGTTGTTCCATGACCATGGTGTTGCATGCATTCCTGGTCCTTTTTTAAAATTATTTTTATTTATTTAGTTGGAAAAAAAATCCAAACAAAAAGTTTTATCTGTCTTTGTCTTTATTTTTTCTTGGGGGGGGGGGGGGGGGGGTAGAAATAGTACCTAGCAACCCCTCTCCCCTTTGTAAAAAGTATCACGGATTATCTCTGCTTCAGTGCTTGTTCTAAGGCTAAGTTATAATAGATCTAGTTGTAATTTCGTTAACAACAAAGTCGAAGAGTCACACAAATGTAGACTATTTCATGACTCAGTCATGACATGTGTCATTGACATTCAATCGGACCGTTTACTTTATATTTCCACCTCAAGTTGGTGCCCTGAGCCTCAGCCTAGGCTCAGGCCGAACCATTGTAACTGCGTCCACCTGACGTTATCACTCAGTAGCCAGTATCACTATCCTAGGCTTCTCTAGCCAAATGATCAACTCTCTATTCCCTACGTCCGCCCAAGGCAGGCTGCTGTGACTGTTAGAGAAGGGTCCACAGAGCTAAGCCTAAGGCTACTCCAACAAGACAAAGACTGGCGATTTTCCGACCTATTGTTTGTTGACACATATAGAAATTAACGAAATCTGTATGCGTAGATATTACTTACCATATCTATGGTACGAGATAGGTTATTGTAATTTCAATTAACCACAAAAGCTTACTTTTAAACGTGTGTTCTCATGCGCGTTTCCCGAAGAGCTTGAGCGATAATAGGTGAATCGACGAGTGATTTTACCTGCAGAATAGGATAAAACCTGAAAATTTGTATGGGTAATCCTGGGTAGTTATCACCGTGATTACGTACTTTAAAAAATGTTGGTAAGCTATTAAAAATTGTATTTGTTTGATATTGTAAATAATTCTCATTTTAATTTGATAATTTTTTGAACTTACAATTATCCTTAGATACAAATAATTTGAAATACTTACGTTCTGCAGTTAAATCAAAGATGGCCAAGGTAGGGTCTTCGCTCGAGATCGTACGTTTATTAATCGCCAATTTCCAGCCCTTATCGATAAATATTAGCGTTCATACATGTAATACTGTATTTACATGATGTGCTGAAGGATAAAAGAATTAGATACTGTTGTATTCTTCTCGATATGCCCACGAAATAGCGCTTACAGGCTCGCCGCAGTGACAGCGGGCTGTCGGGGAGGGGGGAGGGGCCGTCAGGTTAGCTCGGCTACCGTCAGATCTGCCTCAGTGAGGCCAAAAATATTATACTATTTATAGCTGCTATTTTGGAGGCGAGGCTAAGATCTACAGGGGTGGACATAACTGGGGATCTTGGGGCGCGACCTCGTTTTCAAGGTCCTCGGCCCTACATCATGTTCAGACCTAGGCCCACTCAGCCACTGGCACTGGCCCCCACTGGCCCCAGAGTCGAGCCAGAAATCCATGCCTTGGCCTTGGGAATATATCAGATATATGTATAGCTCTAAATTCTACTGCTTCTGTAAGTTCTGTTCCATAACAACACAAGCCTGACTAGGCCTAGTTATCTCAAGTGATTTTGGCATCCATCATTAAAAAATAATTGACATTTTAAAGTGTATCAAAATTCATAGTAAGGGTCGTTAGATTTTGATGAGGGCCCTAAATATAAAAAAAGGCCCAGAGATTTTAGGATTTTGTTCTCCATTATCTTGACACAGATAGATCTAGATCTAATTATAGTGTGTGTTTTTGAAAACCCACACTCTGGCAGTCTGCAGAAGAGCCATTACAACCATGCCATAGCAATACTTATTTTTCAAAGTGAAAATGCAGAGATCACAGTGCTGTCTACGCCTAAGAAAGACTAAACTATGGTTAGATCTAGACGATGAAACTCGAAAATTGATTAAAAAGTGACTTTTACAGAAATTATTACCAACCATTTTATCCTTCTTTTCTCTTTAATTTGTTGTTATTTTGCATCTTGATTTTCTATTTCGTCTTCACTGTATCTTTTCTTCTTCTTTTCTTTTTTCATTTAGATCAAAATCTGTTATTTTGCTAACTGCATGGCATAGATTTTCATGTAGATCTACATTTAAAAATTCCCTGTTGTGGAAGTGTTGCTTGTAGTACCTACGATGTATATTACCATTTCAAAAACAGAATCGTTAATCCATACTGTTATTTGCACTTCAGGGCACCGAGTGCCACCAATAATCTTCCTGCTCATAACGACACTGCTCAAGTAACCAAAAAACCAGAGATGATGGAGGGGCAGCAGGGGCCCGGGAAGCCTTTCCAGCCGTACGTCGACCACAGCTTCACCCCAGGCCCACTCCTTACCTCCAAACAGGGGCCACCACTCCAGGACCTCAGTGCGCTGGACTCCACTTTCAAGTCTGGAGACCGAAAGGCCATCAAGAAGAGTCTGAGAAGTAACAACTGGCCCGCTGACCATGTGGTCCGGGACGGGTTGTGGCACCGGGTCTGTCTCCTGCTGGAGAGCCAGGACGCCAGCATCTACAGCGAGATGGTCCGGTCGGTCTTTGGCGAAGGTGAGTATCAATCGGGTGAAGTGTATCAGGGCCGTACTGAGCTAAAAACAAATCTGAGGGGGTTATGAGCAAACCTGAGGGGGTTGCAAGTAAATCTGAGGTCTCAGGAGGTTCCACCAGAATCCGGGAGTACGGGATTGTAAAAGTAAAAAAAAAACACTTATTCATATTCTGCGGATTGGAGACACAAATGTTTAGTACTAAACCTATATATATGCTGCCCCCCCCCCTTTTTTTTTTTTTTAATTCCTGTATCCGCTGACTTGTTCCCACGACGAGAGTTATCCAGACTTATTAGCTAGTTTGAACAGGGTTAAAACCATTTCAGAGGCTAGAAGAGTGTATATTATGTACATATTTTCACATCTGTTATCTAAACATTTATTGTTTTCACACCATCTTACTCCTTTACTAATGAAATATATACAGCCTTTTATTAACCATCACTAACTTCTGTTAACTTTCCTCCCGGTTCTTCACAGGCGACCATTCGGCCAGCGTCTCCCTGCCCTCGTTCGTCGACCCGGCCAACATGTACCACTACCACCTCAGTGACCAGGGCGTCCACATCGCCAAGCGCATCGTGTGTGTCATCGGCACCACCAACCCCGACATCACCTTCGGCCCGGCCATCTTCCCCGTAGTCTGCCTCTTTCTGCACTACATGGGCGAGGAGCAGTGTTATAACTGCGTCTACGCTCTACTCAAAAGTCCACACGGCTACCTCGTACAGACCAAACTGGCTCATGAAGCCTCCAAATTCGTGCTCAAAGAACTGGCCAAGAAATATGCTGTAAGTTTAAAATGCATGGATATGTAATAGAAATAAGTTGCTGTTTCATAGCTGATAGCGTTACATATCGGATCCATAATCATAGTGCATTGCTTTACATTTCTTAATAATTCAAAGTTACATTCGTTCTCATTATAAAGTAGCAACCTAAGTATCTTTAATTGTAACAAAAATCAAACATGTTCCACTGGAGTCCAATTTTATCGAACATAATTATACAATTTCGGCTAGACCCGTCTACAGCAGTGTACTTTCCACCGAAGTAGAATTGTTAATCCAACGTTAAGAAACAAGAAAGAATACGTATTGGGATGATGTTAGTCAGTTTTTATCTTTAATATGTTATTTCCCTACAGCGTTCGTGTTTTAACTACGTGTCCAAACAAGGACTGGCTGTTGAAGGTGTGCTGGAGAACTGGCTGGACTGGATACTTTGTGACTTACCATTCCAACACCTGGTTAGTAGGCTTTATTTATCTTATTTATAGCATATTGAAATATCACAGTTTGATATACTCTCTTATGAGTGACTATGGGTCTGTTTCCAAATTTGACTATAAAACGCCTGGAGTTTTTTCTTTTTCCCTTTAATCCGACATCCTTAAACCTGAAGTTCTAATCTGAAAGTATCTATTCTTATAAATAATGTAGTATTCTGGTGGCCTGTCTCACATAACCATAAAGTTGTCTATTTTGGGCCCGATCCTGTTTCTGATGGTAACTGTCTAAATAGGTTTAGTACCACTGTTGTTAAGAAAGTGAAACTATTTGACCCGTAGATACTGTTATTCTCAACGTAGTTTTGTGTGTTCGTACATACCCAAAATGAATTACCCTCGTTGCCCTCTGGCTCAAATTCTTGTTTAAAAATCTGTATTGAAGAGATATAAAATGTTTCAGTGGTCCTGCTTGAATTTAGCAAACACTGGTGAGATACATTGTGTCATGGTTACGATTTGACGTTTTAGGTACGTGTGATCGACTGCTACCTCTACGAAGGACCCAAAGTCCTTTACCGCGTAGCGTTAGCCATACTCATTCTCTTCCATAAACAAATTGGTAAGTACTGACACCAAGCCTTGAAGGTAAAATTCATTTTTCAAAAGACGTTATCGAAAGTGCTTTTCAATGTAGATATTTATCTTTTTTCCCTTTGATCAGAGAGCATGAATACAGAACTGTTAGCATTATAGCACCCTGTTTTCCGTTAATGTTTTATCAAATACAATAAGATAGATACCATGAGAATATTAAATTTTTTCATTTCCTTTCTGCGACCATAGAATAAGAATATGATTTGTTCTGTGGTAAAACCCCAAGACTTTCCGGGTCACATGCTTATGATATAAGTCTTGTCGAGGTTGACCAGGAATATGGGTTAAAACTAAAAAATAGCTGTCATAATTTCATAATCCCAGGTGCCAAGTCCTCGGGCCTAGACGTAGCTGCTGCCATCAAACAGTTCTGCGAAGACATGCCTGTCCCCATAGACAAACTACTCAAGGTGAAGCCATAGATTTTTGAGGGTTTGGGTTAACCCTGATGTCAAGTATACAGGGTGGCCGTTGGACGTTTTTCTAGTTATCCAAAATATCAATTTCGTAAAGAATCTCCCAATGAAAACCGATAGATAGAAACGTTTTTGATAAAAAGAAAATGTTGGTTCATTTCATTACCAGCAGTGGCTTATTAACGAGATTTTCACGCTAGTTGTCAAACATGGCACATAATTCTCATAGTATGACTCAGTTTTACTCAACATATCAAGGATTACATATAAGGTATATCTATATAATTTGATATTGAACATATGAGGAACAATTTTAATACTGACTGCTACTTGCAAATTATGCAGGCAAATTAAAAAAACAATTCTCAAATCATGACTCCATTCCCCAGACGGCGTTCGGTATACGGGGGTTGTCCCGTAAGGAGATGAAGAAAACCCTCCTCCGCTGTGAGATGTACGTGAAGAGTATGCGTCACGTGGCCAGCCTTCCCCACATGACCAAGTCAGCCTCGTGTGAGTCGCTCAACCTCAAGGTGAGCCGCTCCTTCTCCGGGCCCATGGTGCTGCAGACCGGGTCCAAGCTCATCGGACAAGACGAGGTGAGTGCAATTATAAATTATTGTTTGGGTATTCAAATATTGTGTTGATAGTTAACAAGTAAATGTCCCTTTTCTCATTTTTCTTGATTCATACTATAGGTCAAATGAGTGTTTGACCCTCGACGCAGCTGATTGTAAATTACAGCGTACAATGATGTGACTAGAATGTCCCTTCTTACGTTTGTAAATTATTGAATTCAGCTTTACATCACTTGTTTAATTCATCGGTTTCGTGGCACCTAGAAACAGCGTTATTGAAATCCGCAAGCTAAATATTGATAGTGTCCATTTTATCAGACCAAAGACCTGCTTCTTATTTCTGGTAGTTTCATATCAAAACAATTCTCAGCATGCATGAATTTCTATTTTGCACCACACATACAATGTTCACTCGTACATCAGTGGTGGCCTGTGTCCTAGCTGCTACTTTTTTCACTCTCCTTATATTACTGTTAACCTCAAGCTTTAAAACGTGCATTAGAAATTCCTTATCTAGTTACTTATCAAATTAAGATGTTTGCTAACAATTGGTTATCTGGTTTGCCATGCACGCTAACAGCCCGATGGTCATGGCACGACTCGGGGCCGGTCCCAGTCTCACGGCGTGCTGCCCTTCTCCTCCATCTCCTCTAACCTCATCACCTTTAGCGACGTAAGTGGCAGGCAGTTGCAAGGATGTTAAGATATTAAACAATTTTTTATATATAGAATATTAAACTATTATAGAAATATTAAACAATTATGAAGGTAGTCCTATAAATATAGAATTTTCGGATGGTTGGTTGATTGACCATATAGAGTAGTTTATACATGATTCATAATATTTTCCAGACAACAGGGGAAAGCACAGTAAATGTTTGAAGTTGAAAAATTGGATTTTAAAAAAGAACCTCGTGTAATTGACTGAGGAAAAATGCATTCCATATAAATCATTTTCTAGTCACAGGGCTCAGTGTATATCCTTTAACCCGGCACTAGTAACTGTAAATAACAAACTATGATCATCGCCAAATGAGAATACTTAAAGACGTATACCATAGTGTTTTATGTTCGAGATATGAAGATTATTTGCATCTAGTTTTATGCCTTTGCATGACAAAGTTCTCAGACCCAGCTAAATATTTTAGGAAACGCTCTGTTTTTCATGCACCACCTGAGTAGTTAAATTGCACTGCCAGCAATTAGTGCACTTCTAGTTGCCAAAATTGATATAGCCTCTACAATAAAACCTAACACAAAATGTGTGCATGTTTCAATTCAACCACCAAATTAATAAACTAACCTGCTAGTTAACCACTCTCGTGTCTCCGTATGATTATGGGAAGCACAATTGCATCGTCTTTATGTTAAATAATGCAAACACAGCTAGCTTCAAAATATATAAATTAATTATGTGTGTTTTCAGTGGCAGGGCATCTGGCCGTGGCTGCCCACCCGGATCAGCCTGATGCAGCCCTTCCTACTGTACACGACGGCCGAGCACGGCACCAGCCTCAAGATGTTCTACAGCTGTGTGGAGAGCTACGAGCCCACGCTGCTCGTACTCAAGAACGAGAAGGATGAGGTCAGTCAGTGGGTGTTTACATTGGATGATAGGTTATTCAGGAATCTTTAGGAATTCATCCTTCAGATAAAAAGATTCTCCCCACTATGGATAGATAATTTACAGTGATTTAAACTTACTTAGGTTAAAAAAATATAGGAAAGCAAAATTATTATTTACTATGTACATACATGTATCTCTAATGCATGAATATTCAAACCAACGAGATTTCAGAATTCTGATTTATTTGCATACATTTTTACAGCTTACAGGGTTCCTGTGCATTCACATAATAATGGTTCATGCATATGTGATTTACTGTTTAAATATAAAAACTTGAAATTGCTGGTGTAATGTTTGCGACTCGATTTGAATGTGGCTTAAATAGAAGTTTATGTATCTGACGTGTCGGCCTCTGTCATTGCTCAGATTGCGGGGGCCTACTGCTCCACTGACTGGAATGGTCGGAGAGACCTGAAAAAGTTCGGATACTTTGGTTCTGGTGAGACGTTCCTCTTCAAGTTGGCGCCGCAGAGATGTCGCTACGAGTGGGTGGGGACCAAGCTGAAGGACGACACCCCGAACCAGGCCCACCTCTTCATGGCCGGCAACGACCGCAAGGTCTCTATAGGAGGAGGGTAAGCATGGTGTTTTTGGGTATTTACAGGGATGCAACCAGGAATTGAAAGAGTGGGGGAGGCAACAAACGTGAATGTACGGGGAGGGGAGGGCACAAACATGATTTAACAGGGGATGGGGAGGGGGGGATGCCCGTGCACCCCCCCCCCCCCCCCCCCCAAAAAAAAAAAAAGAAGAAAAAAAAATCGGCCCCTGACTTGATTGGGAGGCGGTTGGTTGAAAGGCTGCTGGCTGCTGGTGTTCCTCGAATATTTTTAAGCAGCATGATGGATCCAGTGCTATACGTTTGGTTATGCATCTTTTAATTTGATAATCTAAAACTGCGTTTGGAAAATTCCTTCATTGGTTGTAAAGATTCTGTTTGAAGATTCACCCCCAAACCGCTAGTGTCTATTCTTGATACCCTTTTTTTACCAATAACTTTTTCCTGTGGATCTTTGCACTCTTGCCTTATCACGTGTGGCTCCATCTAATGTTCGCTGACTTGTTCCTCTGGTTCCAGCGGAGGCGAGGGTCTACAGCTGGACGAGGACCTGCTCAAAGGCCGGTCAGAGAACTGCGCCACCTTCAACAACAAGCCGCTCTTTGAGGGCGGCGACTTCCAGTGTATGGCCGTAGAAGTGTTCGGCTTCCGCTGAACACGCCCAGGAGGTTCTCCAGGAGGAGGATATTAGTCAGATGTACCATGACAATCTACCGAAGGGTGCGACCAGCGCCGGGGATAGCAGTAGCCTTTAGAGAACAACAACAAAATTACTGATAGTTTTCATTTTTCCAATGGTTCGTCGCTACCCATTTAATGCGATGATAGCATTTGGGAAAAACGCTGAATTGAAGATTCTTTTTACAACTGTAGATTTGAAGGTATTACAGATAACAACAATACCGATAGACTGAAGTCATTTCCTAACAGATGGTTGCAGCACTGATTTACAAGATGTTTTTAGTAAAATGAAATCTAGATGTAATTAGTCTGTTATAGACGTATTCTATACCAAACGTAACTAGTCAAAACCAACAGCTGAGGAAAGTGCCTGACTGTAGTAGTCAGACTCTATGAGAGTATTAACCTTAACAGCATGAGTGGTGGTGTGTAGGAGCTTAGTTCGGTTATTTGTGATACTTGGCAGTGGTGCTTAGATGTGATTTTTATTTTGCATCGCAGCAGTGATTTATGTAGTGATAGGTATTGTTCATGAGCTATGTTGTAGGGAATTATACACATGTGAATATATGCACAAGTCTAGCATCAGTACTATTTCCACAGTCTGTTTTTGTAATCTGCAGTCATCGCTGCAAAATTTTGCAATTACAGGACCAACGTAAGACATTGCACAGTATGTAAGTAGAAAATTAAGATTTTGGCTGCAAGCAATTTGAATTCCAGTGAAAAAATGATGACAGTATTTAGTAAAGATTATGATCACAAGCGGGAAAAAAATCACATACCGTAGTCGAAAATGCTTTCAAGTACACGTAAATATGGTTGTGTAACTATGGTTGTGATTATATGTACAGGCTGTTTTTGCAATGTACATTGGTGGCAATGTCTTTTTTATAACCGTGTATTGCTTCGAGAGGCCATTTTCTATCGTGATCGTGTATCTGTTAGCAGATAAACTATTTAGGCCAAATATTCTTGTGAGTCCCACTCGAATTGAGACGATCAATCGCAACCTTATTTCTAGTGTAAGTGACTAAATTGCGCGAAGATACTTGTAAAACATGACTAAACGTTGCATATTACTCAGTTGCCTGTCACAAGTAACTTTTGAGTGAAGGGAGGAAACACCGGGATCTGCTCTCCAAAATAGGCAGGGGACATTTAACTTCAGTCATATGGTATTTGACATTTGCCTAAGTCAGATAGTTTGGACCAGTGCATTTGTCATTCGGGCAAGTTGATATTATGGCTTTTCTCAGAAGAAGCCTGTCTGGACCCTTCGTCTTGAGCTCTGTTGTAAAAGATGCGAATATTGTTATTCGTGTTCTACCCCGTGCTATCCCGATTGTTGGCCCTGTTTCTGTTGTCATCGCGTCACCACTGAAGATACTCATCAATGTTTAAGGACCATTTACACTGCATCTTTTGGTGCTGCCTGGTCCGTGTATATAATATATAGTAGAGAGTAGTCTAGAGTGCAACAGTAGTGTTAGTGACATACCACGTAGTGTCCGCAGTTCAACCATTTAGTGAGCATATTACTTACAGCCGATATTTTCTGTCCTAGCTTTATGGTTCTGTGAAATCATGTGAGCTTTATGAATCATGGAAGAGACGCTTTTGATGACCATAATTTTCAACCTAATTGGCTCTCTAATTACTACCTCTTTTTGTGTTTACAATTGTTTACTACAGTCAGATAGTTGCTTTGTACATTTATACCAAAGTAATGTGCAGCAATTGTTTTGAAATACTGTTCTATAATCTTATGTCCATCCCTTAATATTCAAGGGTTTTATTGGTGCGTAATAACAATGAAGTGTTATGGCAGTTTACTTCCTAATTTCACGTTGAGTTGCCCTGTTCTCATTTTGTGTCACAGTGCAGTATTGTCTGAGTATACACCTTATACTACTTCTAAAAATGGCACCATTGTCCGCCAGAAACAAATAAGCACATCGATTGACGAAGTAAGGTAATGTTATACATTGGGGCATAGTACACCCACAACAGTGGAAGTAACTGTAACTAACAAGGTTATGCTAGTGAATAGAAATAAGTCGGAATCAAGTATATTTAATGATTTACATCCTTACAACTTGTGTTCATACGTACAACAAGTAATGCTCAGATAGCAATATGTTATTTCCAATAGCAATGTCCAGCCATGTATAGTATAAGCAATACTTTTAGAATTGTTTAGTTATAAGTAGACATACACGATGACTAGAGATAAGTGAACTGCAATATATATTTAGTAGAATACTGTGATAGCAATGTTACTAGCATAAAACTGGCTTTTGTGTGCTGCTCGTTGGATATGTTGTGATTCCTTCCTACTTAACCTCCTCACACAAGTATAATGAGCCTCTGTTACTACCTTAACCCTGTTTTATCCTATTCTTGTATTCTGAACCCATGTTAAAGGCCGAATTCCACATACCGAAAGTGTGTACGCGAGGTGTCGTCGATATACTTTCCATAATGACGATAATATAATCGGCAGCAATACTGATAAAATGTTGAACTAATATGTTGGTTAATATTTCCTGCCTATTAAATTGTCGGCCTGCCGAAAGTGTGCCGAAAGATATCGAAAATGCAGGCCGCCGACTTTGGGAATTCCAACATATTCACCATGGAAACATTACCTGCCGCTCAATTTCGGAAGCGTATAACTTTGGTACGTGGAATGTGGGCTTAAAGCTTGTTCTCTGAGATCTATGAAAGTCCCATGATGCTGCGTAAAAAGAATGAGGAAAAAAAGTGTTTGAATATCATTTTGCGGTAGGTAGATCCTACTGCTGGTTACAAATTGTTGTCTCTAATGAGAGCCTTGAGATACAAGGGTAAATGTTTCAATCCTGTGTTCTATGTACAGATTTACACCTGTTACCATATATATGTTACTGCTACACCTGCTTGATATGCATTAGCATTGTATTGAGAATGCACGCAAAAAAGGAGGGGAACTTACTTTATACACTGCATGGAAAACCGACAAGATTACTCACACATCTTTAGTTTTTTGATTGTATGTATGTGTAAATTGATTGTGTTCATAGTTTTAAAACAGCTGATAGATGTTACTATCATGTGTTCTGGTTAAGGATTACCCACAGGATATAATGCTCTATATGCTAAATTAGGACTTCCAATTTTGTATGTACAAATAGTTTACATTATTGCGTACATTGATGTCTGTTTGAATGGAAGAAACTTATAGACCTTTGGTGGGTAATTTCTTTTCCTATTTTCTTTTTTTTTTCTTTTTGAGGTCAGGCCACTTTTTCTTTTGTAATTACATTACTTGCGACCTAACTTTTAATTTGAGAGTAAAACGTGCATGAAGTGTGCTTGCTTTCGGAGGGAAAAAAACTGTGCTCGTAATGCTTCATACTTGCATAGCTTGGCTTCCCTAGAGTATGCGTTATTTTCTTTAAGCTGGTATTGAAAAATGAAATAATTCATTTTTAGTTATTATACTCCTTTTTGCATAAGAACATAGTTGGGAATTTAAATTATGCTGTCGAATACTGTCAACAAAAGCATACTCCACAAGGAGGATCCAGGATTATCCATCTCATTACTAACATATACATTCATGCATGCGCATGCAAAATTTTTACCTCTTTGTGGGTTGAGTTTTCAATCAGAATGGGGGGTCAAGGCCCCCTGGATCCATCCCTGTTTCAATGGTTGGTCCTTCAATGATTTACATGTCGCAACCAACACTGCATATATTTAGTCATTTTCTTTCCCCAATAAAACCAAGGGTATTTGTATAGGCATTCCCGGGGCAAACGGTGAAGTCAACGTTGAATCATTCCCAGGTTTTTGTGCATAGACTTTGGAATTAGAGCATTTTTAGGCAGGCTATATGTAATAATTCGTTTCGTCTGCATGATGAGACTCAACTGAAGTTATTCAATAAAATGTACAAAAATCATATGTGTCATATTTTTGTTCAGAAGTCACGATATAATATCATTTGCTCGTAAGGTTTATATGTATTTAAAAAGCAGACGTTTTTAACAAATCTCTTAAGGTTTCTTTTAGAACTAATACTTTTTGTACGTGTTTATAAATATAAAGCTAAAACCTAGTATGTAAACCTTTTTTTGCGCGTTTGTGTAAGTGTATAAAAGTGTGTGTGCTGCGGGAGGGGAGTGAGTGAATCGACATTTACATGAACTTAAATAAAGTGAGAAGGTGTTATCGGGCGTAAAAGCATATATGTCAAAACATAATAAAGATTACAAATTGATCACTATGATGGTGCACAGCTAATTATGGACTGAGAGCTATCACCTGCAAAACGTCTATACTAGTATTCCCTATACCTTCCCTATGAGCATAGATTGCCTGTTGCTCAACAGTACATAAGGCTCTTCAAAATCATGTATACATTGAGTGGTCCGGAATTCCCAATTTGACTCTCAACCCACTCGACTTTGATAATTAGGTTCCATATGCATAGACAAAATCCATTAAACACCGTTCATTGCATACTAAAATTCTGCAACTTAAAGCTCCCTGTTTTCTCAATAACCCCTGGACCCCACGTGGTAACCGCATTTTGTGACAAACCCGAACCCCGAGCAATGAGATGAGCAGCTCGCGAGCAGTTCAGACGCAGGGGATTCCATGTGACGTCACAGTGGGTGACAGGGGGGTTTCCCGTGGATCAATATCCTCTACTCGGTCGGGGACACTGCAGGCAGGGCAGACTGCCGACACGTTCTCCCCCTGCACCCCCTGCCGCATAAGGTCCATAGCGAGCCGGTCCGTGCCAGCATGGTGAGAGGAGGACAGTGCGTGCAGCTGGTACACACACACCCTGACCACCCTGAGCCTCACACTGCACACTCCACCCAGTCAACACCCACACAACATCTAGGGTTTGGACACCACGACAACACACAGGATTATCTTGGGTAATATCGCATATGTCGCATCGTTTTGAGCCCCTCTGACAGACCTTGGGGGTAGACAGACTCAGGCAGGTCGGTGCAGACGGAGTGATTACTGGGCTACCGGCGAGCGGGTGGACGTCAGCCGCAGAGCAGTGGAGAAGAGGTATGGTTAAAGCTACGGGTAGGATAGCGGTTTAACATATGGGGGTTACTGTATGTGGTTTGATACATTTGGCGTCGATATAAGTATTGATGCGTGCTATTAAACTAGAACTATCCTTGCATCGTGTTAACCCCTTCTAGATCACATGTACACCATACTGCATTGGACGCATATTGATGAATGACTGAGAAACACCACCTCCGAATTTTCCTTATTTATAGGGCCTATATTAGTGCAACTGCTTTCGGAAACGTGATAGAAATAGTACAGAAACATTTATCCTGTATTTTGGTGATACATGTATAGAGCACGGGGTGTGATTTACACAGGTTTAGCCTATGTCTTTCTCTAATGAGCACTCTCGCTTCTAGTGGGATTTAATCATAATTACTATCCGACACTGACTGTAATTATTTTCTATTGTTTTCAATTTTCTTTTTTGGGGAGCCAGGAACAACTACTATGTGTTTACTATAGGCTATTTGTGTGTCAGTTCTGTCTCATATAACCATGTCATATAAAAAAGGAATGCTAGATTCACAAGAGACAGTTTACAGCCAAGTACTTAGCGATTGATCATTAGAGAAAATGACTATTGTAAATATAATGTCATTTCATTGTCTCTAGTGTCTATCTGTCTTTATTAGCCACTGGTGTTTATTTGAGGGAGGATAGGGCAATAAAGCAAACATAAGGAATAGGGACACAATTATGTTATAGGAAAATCGCCTATTATGGAGTTCCAGATCTGTCAATATTAACCTTTCACATAAATGATGCATAGGCCTCTAAGTCTGTATATATCATTCTGAATAAACATAGCACACTGATTCAATGTGGTAGTTCTTTTACCTTAAATGCCCAACCAGTTTACCCGATGGAAGCTTGAACTCTGGGTTTATTCTCCCAATGATCAAAATTGCCTATATATGTAAATTGCCCCCTTTTAAGTGACAAGTGTAATACATTATGCATATGGCTCATAGACAATGCATGCAACTCATTACTTGTGGTTTGTAATAAGATGAGGGGTCGGGGAGTGATAGCAGACTGTAGTTATTCCGAAGGGGTTATTGAGATAGGTCCATGTATAGTATACACATGCAGCTATAGCATTATAGGGTCTGGTGGGGGTTAACTATCAGCTGGGGCACAGTGGTTCGGGGTGCACCTAGACCTACATATATGCGACCTACAACCACCACTAACACGCAGTGTTCTCTTTCTAAATACCATTCTCTGGTATAGAGTTAATCTATATCTCGTACTCTATGTGTGTTAAGGGCGCAGCTACATATAATATTATAGTGCTGCGGTGGTGATAGAACAGGGTGGCTTCATACACACATGGAGGGTTAATGGCATTGGTCGCCGTATATGTATGTGATGGAAACAAGAGTAGTGTTCTCAGATCCTGAGGGCTAGAAGACTTTCCTAGTAATCTCCAGCAGGGACCTACTCAGTTATACTGTATAGGTCTTTCGCGAGGGAAAATTCCTACTGCCAGAGACTAGCGATTCACGTGAACAATGTATGCACACATGTATACACAAGCACACCGAAATTATGTTGCATATAACAGTACAAGGGATTATATATATATATATATATATATATATATATATATATATATAAAGCTGCTTATAGAACCGTAAAACTGGTGATGCGGTTCTTTCAAAATCTATCTCAATGATATAACGAAGCACTTTATACATGTCATTGAAAAACATAAATCAGAAGCTGCCCCTATTACCGACTATTTTATAGTAGTTGGTTATGTTGAGTCTGCCACTATAACAAGATAGATTACAGACGCTGCAACTGGGGAGTTTATTACTGCGAGACACACAAGGCCAGAGCTCTTGTCTGTCCACGCCTATCTATTGCATCTATTTTTGGTATGACGGAGTACAGACCCTCCACAGCGTATCCCACACCAACCCCTCTGCCTCCCATGGCACAGGCACATTAAGTAGAACGGCCAGTTCTATAGTCATTTCCCGGGTATTTATCACTGACGGTGCAGAGGTACTTACTTGATTACATACATATCTTTCTAAAGTTAGTTACGAATATCTCCTACATATAGGCCTATAACAACAGTACCCGTTTTTACAAGTATTGTTATTCTAATATGTTTGTTTGTATAATTCAGTGCATGATAGACAATTGATAGCTTGAATGAATTACACACGCCTCTTTTCATCAAAATTGAATGCAGACTTTAAACTATTTTTTTTCAATCATCATTACATCTATTGATGTTCAAGTCATGTATAGCTACCAAGGCCTCTCGCATAATCATTTTTTTCAGCTCAGTAATTCATTTCATGTCACATAAGGTCACATTACAACATTCTATGGTGTAGAATTATAATTACCCTTTCAAATTATCCATCAGTCGTTGCGCAAAGTATGTACTACAAAAACATTTATGGAGAAGACAAGTTCAATTTAGAATGATCCAAATTGAATATTGTGAGCTATCGTAGTATGAATATCATACTAGACACTTTTACAAATCCAATCCATGAGGTGGCTCGTCATCAGTACCCTGGCCTTTCTCACATATAGATCATAAAACCATATACCTTACGTCTTTTAGAGGCCATGTACAGGTCGTTCACATTATAACCATATCCCACTCTTCACTCTAGGGTCCGAACCCTGAGTATTAAGTGGGTAGTAGTACATGCAGTCTGCGGTTTGCTGCGGGCATCGATTTTACAGCCGACTGTGGGCGCCGCCCGCCTCTTGTCTCCTTACTTCCGATGCACCATATGGGTGGGGGGGGGGGGTGGGGGGTGGGAGGGGGGTAAAGGTGGGTGGGCGGGGGAAGGGCCGCAGCAGGCAGGGGAAAGAGGGGAAAAGAGGGGGATGTGGGGAGAGGGCAAAATGTGTGGCACAACGGTGAGTACGAGGTTTTGTAGTGGAAAGTGTTGAAAAGTCACGTTCCCATTCTGCTATTGTTTTTTTCAAGTTCAGTCTGGATTGCAAGCTACATGTACACCAGGGAGTATAAATGCTCACTGTTTCCATTTATTTGTGTCAGTTATTTGATGAATATGTATCTCTTAATATACACATGCAATTTAAAGGAGGATTATATCAGACGGAGAAGTATAAAGAAAATAGTTAGATATAGGCCTTATGTAGGAAGCACAGTGCTTCATACTATATATGTTCCCTTTGATTTTATTCAATTTGTAAAACTATTGGCAAATGGTGTGTTGAAAATATGTTACTGCCAACTGTCAAGTAACATGAGCTGCGCTAGACATTCGATTATGGAGTAATTCCCAAACGTACCCCTAAATGACCTCAGCGAACGCCCCCAGGCTGATCCCCCGGGGCCCTGGAGCAACACGTGACCAAAGCCTGAGTCAGCGTCGGGGGGTCGAGGTCACGTGATCATAACAAAAGATACCCAGGAAGGGGGCTCTGATGACGTCACAGGATTTCGGGTTTAATGAGTAAAACCTCAGAATTAGCATTCCAATGTCCTAAATCAGACTTTACCGAACGGAATAAAAATAATGGATTTTTTTTAAAGAAAAAAGCTGATGCTATGGTATTAATAGATCCTCATATTGGAAATAAGTTTCTTTGCAAATGTACGGGTGTTTAGATAGTGGGTATTTTTAGTACAAACCGGTATCTGAAAAGAGTTTCTGAAATCTACAGTCAGGTTAGCACACAACCGATGATTCCCTGAAGGCCAATTAAATGTTTGAAAATCATGACGCATCTCCTTTTTATCACAATAATTATGTGGACCATTTCTTTACCGCTGCCATGTCCTGTCATGTTTTCTAACATTTGCCTAGGTGCTATTGAGGTATCATTTTTAAATAATGTTCCTTTTACTGTCAACTAAGGTCAAACATTCAACGAAATTACTCTGAAGCCATATTGGTTTATAGTTTAGCATGAAGAACAGCATAATAAATTTTACTATTTCTATATATATGTTTCAATTGTAATGCATGTACATGTATTTCAATAACCACCTTTTCTAGAATATTTTTACCAGGCAATATTTCATTTTCTTAACATATCTCACAGGAGAGGTTTTTCAAAGTAAATTATGAGAACGAAGATGGCCTAAACAATGCAGAAGACATATCCCTATTCCTGACATGATTTGAATGGGGAAAACACGTCATCTTATTGTCAATTTTCACTACGTTATTATTCGAACCAAAATTAATGTTTGACCATTTCGCCAGCCATGCTATCAGAACACTATTCCAGAGCAGCCAAAGGGTAATGGCCAAATTAAAAGATTTTAGTATTGTATCCAACGAGACTTTTCTTCACAATAGTGAAATTAGGATACATATAACTGAATCAGAGCTATAAAAGTGTTCTCTATAATAACATATCTAATTTCCAATAGGATCAAAATTTGTAGGGTTACACAATTATACTGATCAATAATAATTGCTAAGCTTACTGTCTTGATGACTAAACTTTGAATTAAAAGTGCTTGCCTTTTGTCTTACTCCTTGAAATGGTTAGGATATGATATTCTGAGTTCACAGGCGAGATCTTAGGGGCCGTCCATAAATGAGGTCATGCTTTATTTTGACAATTTTTGACCCCCCCCCCCCCCCACCCTTGTCATGTTTTGTCATGCAACCCTTGACCCCCACCCCACCCCCTCTAGAATTAACATCTTGACCCCCCACCCCCACCCCCTCCCCCCATTGCAGATAAAGTATAAATGGGGATGAACAAAATCAGGGACCGAAAGCCAGGTAATGCCCGAAATGTTCTTGCCTAGGAGCCAGACCCTTAGAAAAATCATCTATCTTACTTGAAAATAGATATTTCAGCATTGAAAATCCTGTCTTTACCTACAATTTTCCTCAGAATTTTTTGAATTTTTCAATATGATGTCACGCATCGTTTGACACCCCTCCCCCCTTGTCATGTTTGGTCATGGAAGCATGACCCCCCCTCCCCCGCCTGCTGCATCACGTCATTTATTTTCTTTGCTTTATATCATGTCTTTGCTTTTCGTAATAAAGTATTTATAGTGTATAACTGCCGTTAGTCGTAATGGTTCTATTTTTTTTATTTGCAACTCTTAACAAAAAGTCAGGAACACGACACAGAGCTTTCCCGTCACTCTGCGCAGTACTCCCTTCTTCCCATCGTGATTTAACGTTGTAGAGTGCACATAGCCCAACATAACCCTTTGTTGCATATCGGTCCAGTTTAATCCGTCACTTTGCTTCCATGGCGTAACCTGCCACGGAGGTATGTAAACGCCAGCTGCGGGTGCAGTTACCTGGTTAGGATTAACATGACAGTGGCCCAATATAGCACTTCCCTAATCCACTGACATAACAGGCCCAATGACCACCTATTACGACCGGTGATGAAACCCCCAGCGGTCAAGTAGTATGATTGGCGGTATAATGAGTGGAAAACGGGGGAGGGGAGGTTACTTAGGTTTGAAAATATTACATAAAAGATCATGGATGGGAACTAATTTTTCTGATGATAAATTATTTATGTATTTTTTGATAATTTACTAATGACAGAAGGAAATTTTCTTCAGCTAAAACCTGTATCATATTATAGTATGAACGATAATTCAATAGTAAGATGAATCTGAATTTCTCGAAACTTGATTATAAAGAGCCTGGACATAGTAGTGGCGCTTACGAAGTCCACTTCACTGAAGGTCCATATTGATTCCCACAAATTATGACAAAAAAGGAAAATTTAGAAAAAGTGGGTCCTCCTTGCATTCTGAACTGCGTATATATATACACGATTTTCTAGCGAGTGGTGGTGAGAGGGGGTACCTGTAAGTTTTAAAGCAGCTTCTTAAAGCTTTTGGGCCAACAGGATACAACGACCCCTGGAGAGGCCTTGTTTTCAGGCGCGCCCACATGCGGGTAGAGGAACAACAGGTGGTTGAAGCAGCGCCATACGCCCACTGCACGACAACTTCTTGATTAAAGCTGGTGGCTCCCTGATATACATTTAAGTGGCGCATTTGACTATACCTTGTCGTTTACTGAATGTACGCAAGCGTCAATATCTATGGATATTCACGCCCTGGAAATGTCCCGATATACAATATATAATATCTTTAGCAGTGACGTTTCTTGGCCAAGAGTGCGTCCCCCATTCTACTTCCCTCACTTGACCCCACCCCCATCGGACTCCAACCCCCTTAGCCCTCATTAAATAGTCTTAGATCTGACCTGGACAAGTACCTTCCCCTGAGTCCAGATTGATTGAGACTGGTTATTTACCTACCGGAGGACCTATATATAACCTTTACAAATGACACCTGCTGTCCCAGCCCTTACTAAACCTATTGACCTGGCCCCTATACACTCCCACCTTTAGCCTACCTCTGCCCCCCCCCTACACACACACCTACACGGTGACACAGCCCCCACACTGCCACACACACACACTCACCCACTAACTGACGGCCGCCTGTCCCCCGTACAGCAGTAGGACCTACGTACTTTAACACACAGACAGCAGAGCTCAGGTGAGTCAACCCAAACCTTTTCCCACAGTCCTGGTCAATTTTCTCACCCTTATTCACCTGGTACAGGTGTCATTGGGGGCTGTCAGGTGTGTAGGTTGGCCAGGTGAGGCCCAGGTGAGAGGGGCAGACACATACCGACATAGTAGGTCTCAGGGAGTACGTGCACAACATGTCAGTGAAGTCTCAGTCCAAACCCAACTGCCTCCAGCTTTAAAATCAGTGCGTTATTGTCCCACCCATTTTGAAGGACCCGATCTTTGCTTTCTCAACGTTGGCAATAGGCAGCATTGCTTGTAGGTAATGCCCTACTAGTGTATGGACTGTTTAGATGTTTTTATTGGGAGTTAGTAGAATAATGCATTGCTAAGCCGGCGCTGCCATGTGAGGTTTGCACTTGCCGGCAGCGTTGGGCTGACCCAGATGGGGAAGGTGGGATGAGACGCTGTGACAGCGTCACTGTCAGGGCCTTAAGCTGTCTAACTGACACTGTGACACCGACACCTGAGATGAGAGACGTCCTGACTTGATATATCAATAACAGAATGACAGTTTTGTAGAGAGAAGGCTTTCTTACATGTCACGATTTGTCTGAATGCATTTCATTTTACCTATCATCAAAATAGGTCATTAATCTCATCGAGACTCCTGGTCATGTTTAACGATAGAATCTGCATCGTATATTACCTACAGTTGTAAAAATATAGGCCTAACTATCTCTTTTTAAATATAATCAGGACCATAATGTACCTTACCAGTATTCAGTCCTTTACAATGTTGCTTATGCAATATTGTCCCCTAACACCCCCTCCTCACGCTGTACACTAAAGTAAGTCTGTTAAAATCTGAGGAGATTGATTTCAGTTTATCTTTGATCAAAACATGTGAGAAATCATGACTACTGCAGTTATAGTTTGCAGTAGACTTATGCAATATGCACTGCGAGATAAATTTACGCATATTGCACAACAATATAGCACATGAGAATTCCTCATAAAGCACACCTTTTTATCGTTATTATATTTGTTTGTTCCATTGCAAGCCTTCGAAAATTGTCCACCCTAACTGACAGGTTAAGAGTTAGTCTGTTTCATGCCATAAAGCACACCTTTTTATCGTTATTATATTTGTTTGTTCCATTGCAAGCCTTCGAAAATTGTCCACCCTAACTGACAGGTTAAGAGTTAGTCTGTTTCATGCAAATGCTGTAAAACCAGAGTCAACAACACATTGAACCAACTTTGATTGCCTGTGGCAAAGGAAGAAAATGCAATCAGACATCCCTCCAATCTACTAAACTCTAAACTATATCTAGCTGATATCGCAGACTTCTGATTGAGCATGAAGTCTGTCCAGGGAACGTCTGGAAAGTGTATTACTATTAGTCACAAAGTTAAGGCCGACTTTACAGGTAAGGCAAGGTGAGTCAAGGGGGGTTATAATAAGGACCAGATCCCAGTGACTCACCCAGGTAGGGCAGCAGGTAGTCTATAGTGTAGGATGATTAGATGGGCAGGTGAGTGGATGTCCCATTTGTATGCAGACACTGTAGTCCGGTATTGTAGAAGTCACAGTGTGTGGTTAGAGGATTGGAGTGGGGCGGGGGGGGGGGGGGTGTAAGAGCAACAACGAAGAGCCAAACTCTTTATCAACCCATGGTGTTGGTTAGATTTAATACCGAGATGTGTCAGAATTGTAAAACGACATTTGAGTCAGACGAAGAACAATCAGAATTATTGTAAAACGAAAAGATCAGAAAAGCCATTCTCATTGCAATTCTTGTATGCAGCTTGTGGAACTTAATGTTAAGTGACTGAGATCGAATATAGACCTGTATTTATGCGCAAGCAGTAAATACATAAACTATCTAGTGGTATAACAAATCTCTATGTTTGACTATTAAATCATGATGGCTCTTTGCTAACTCTTGATTCTGATCGTTAACCTCCTCCCCCTTAAGCTTGGAAGAAACCATAGGTCGGACATAGAGAATAGATTGTGCACTTATCCAAAATGATGTATTACTAGAAATACAGGCAAATTTGATCCTTTTCATGATCCTAGATAAGAAACATCACTAACCCCTAACCTCCATATCCCTATTTATACACCTGTATGCCTTGTGGCTTTCCTATTCAGGTCACACCCATTGTGTTGGTAGACTACTATGTGAACAGGGTCGTCAGCTTTCAGATAATCTGAGGACGACTTGGGATGGCCTTCTGTGCCGACCTATTGTATGCAGGATGCACGGACAGTGAAAGCTTGTATAGGGGGTGATCAGCTTTATGTTGGCATCATTCATATATTATCTGAAACCTGGAATGGCAATAAGCCCATGCCATTTTGTGTTTGTATAAAGGTTGGACAAGCAATTGTAACAATTATTTTCAAGGTGAATTTCTATTTTGTTTTAAACTGGGATTGAGGCTTATTGCATATACAGATATTTGAAGCTTATAATATTATATTGATGTAATAAGAAGCTACAGCTATAAGCGTATGTGCTTTGCATACATTATGCATGGGGGGGCATGATGCAGTGGACATCTCTAAACTTGCCTGCTGGAGTACGAGTGCCATTTCGAGACTGGGCTGTGCCTGTTCCTTCTCACTTCACCTTCTCTGGTTGCCATGCCCATAGATTTAATCATGTATCTATAATACAGAAAAATGTCACTCTTTTCTTCCTTTTTGTAATGAACTGAGAAACAGAGGCAACTCTGGTGTTTATTACTGAATAACAGTTTATGCACAAAAAGGGGCTCCTCCTGTCCATGTGCGATGGTTAACATAGGAAGATAAAGGGTTCTACAGTCAGCAGAGTAGAGATATATGTGTCCCTCGGTGATTTTACTAATCACCCCATGATAAAGCCGCCTGCTGCTAATCAAATGTAATTATCATGTTCACAGTTTCTGTGCGAGTGGTCCAAGGAAACAGGGCATGTATTTTACTTATACTAATTATATGTCTGATTGTTTCCTGTTTGGCAGAAGCATAGTTAGAACATATACTTCCAATTAAAGTTATAACCCTTATACTCTTGTAAGGTGAAAACTTAACCCGACCGACGTAACAGCTGATCGTAGCTTTAGGTTTTCTAAACTAGTATAATTGTGCGCATATTGTGAAGCCCAGCTGTATACGAAGAGTGAACTAAAAGGCCGTTTCGTACATTTAGATCAGTATCGTGTTATTACAAGGCGTTACATTTGTTATAGTTATTGCTCATTTCACATGATCGTTTCAATTCCATTCAACTGCAAAACCACGCTTTGTGTATCAATCGTATATGCGTGACAACATGCTCCTAAATAGCCCAGATATTTGTAGCTTGGATAGTTTTGAATAGTGCTCCGTCAATGGCAAAAAGGGTAGAGTGTCAGTCCTTTCAAGTAGGGTGTTGGACTCCTAACAGTTAGTAAGCTCATAATTTCTTTTTACCATGCAGTTTAGGAAGGAATAAGGTAAAAGCATCTATATTATTTATGAAAATAGCAATCAAGATGGTGTTTTGTTGAAAGGATAGCAAATAGGACGATATTTGTGATATGAGCTTTTATTGGTCGATATCCGACACCAATCAAGTATCAATTTATTGAAAGTCATGACCATATCTGAGACATGCAAACACCCCCTTCAATATCCCTTCAATCCTAAGCCAAATTAGTAACCGTCACGGCATGACCCAAACCCGTTTGTAGGACCTGCCGCGCCGCCCTAGTTTTCTGATCTCTGACCCTGTAATCATCATTAAACCACGGTCAGGGCACTAGGTCAAGTAGGGACTACTTGAATAGAACAGTAATCTACACTGATCCCAGCTTAGTGAGGGATCCATATGCATGTGCACGTGTATCAAACTGATAGGGACCTTGGGAGGGATTAGACCCTCTGTGCTGTAACATGAGTCATAATTCTGTATAGGCCTAAGGTACCATCTTGATGGCTCCTGATATCAGTCAAAAGCATTCAGCTGGGGCAGATCCAGATCCAGTGCTCTGGGGGTTGGGGGGGGGGGGGGGTGGTGCTAAACCGTGTCCAGCCTTATACAAATGAAAGGTAAAAAACACAAGACCTTCCCATTTTGATATGCCAAACGTTTCTCCCTTGTGTCGGGGGGAGGAACAATTGCTCTTTTTGCCCGCCCGCCTTGGATCCCCCACTGTTCAGATTTACCCCATGGATTGTCCGATATAGTAATCGCTTACAGATTCGAATTGATCTGATAATATTGCACCTGTGCTGGAGTGTTTGCATCAATAAGAGAAAAGCAATGGGAGATGGCTGCTTGCGTATAAAAAGTTAAACTACCAACCTTTAAAAACCAATTGCACCAACTGCATCTGTGTGCATAGCAACAAAAACGGAGGAGTATAAAAAGGTGCTACCAACAGTCCTGAAAGACATTATTGAAGCAGTGGGTAATATAATGTCGCGTTACCAAGTGAGCACACATTGACCTTTGACCTACCTGTGTGTACCTGACCTACATCAAATTTGGATCCTTCAAACCCCGCTACAAAGGTAGCCTTGTCTGCCCAACTGTCCCCTCCCCTCCCCCCACCTTATAGTGTGCAGTGCTACCGGTGATCTGGGTCTAGATGATGTAAATGCCAGACCTTCTATTCAAGATGTACATTCCTTTCTTAGTTCCCCACCCCTTCGTTCAAGTATACAGACCTGGGCTGCGTTCTTGAGTGCCAATTTTTAACCCTGTTTTGGCTAACTTATATTTTTAGACCCTATTTGAGAGCAGTGCATTCTTGAGTGTGTGTTCAGTCTGCCTCTCTTAGATGACAGCTAAAAATATCTCTCTAAATGGCATTTAAAACCGTTCTCAAGTGCACCAGAAATAAGTCTAAGTTAGCTGAGAACGGGCTATTTTTGGCTCCAATGTAAAACACCTCTGAGCCAACAATAAGTGTCTATGAATGTGTACAAAAATGTGAAACTTCTAAAGGATGTGTTAAAACATTAGAAAAAAAGTGCTATATTCTGAAAGCTGAGATGTTATGCTGGAGTTACATGTAAAAAACATTACAAAAATCTTAACTTAAAACCCAGTAAATAGTGTTTAGAAAACCTCTGTCCCATTTTCAGTGAAGACTGTGTCTGTATGCTAAGATACCTCTGTTATGCACAACTTACTGGGGCACCTGAATCGATTATGTAACACTGGTGCCAGTGGTCGTTGAGACTGGTGCCAGCAATTGTAGCCCCTCAGTAGACAATGATCCTTCACCTGTCAATCACAATTACCTGTCTGCCCACTGTCTGGGTGCACCAGAAGGGCTCTGACCATGGTCATGCTCTAATGCACACACTTCAATTTTTTCCTGACACTTTTTGGTATCTAAATCATTATGAAATAGGTGAAATCATACCCCAATGGAAAGCCACAGGAGTAAGCTAAATTTTGACATAGCTTATACACAAAATTGATCTAATATTTCATGAGAAAATATGTGAAATATCAAAATACATGTGTTTTCAATGTGCTAAGGGAGGAGAAGGTCCCCCAGGAAATATTAGCCCTGTATGTGTATTGCACCAATTGCCCTTAACCCAATCAGGCCTGACTTATTTTTGGCTCTTAGCAACACCCCCAGATAACTTGGCCAGTTAAAAGTAAGTCAGCTAAGCCAGCAACAGGGTTGAGTCAGGAACGCAGCCCTGGGCTGCGTTCTTGACTCAACCCCGTTGCTGGGTCAGCTAACTTATTTTTAACTGCCCAACTTACATATGGATGTTCCCAAGTGCCAAAAATAAGTCAGCCCTGATTGGGTTAAGGGCAGTTGGTGCAATAACACATACAGGGCTCATATTTCCTGGGGGACCTTCTCCTCCCTTAGCACATTGAAAACACATGTATTTTGATATTTCACATATTTTCCCAGGAGATATTAGATCATTTTATATATAAGCTACATCTAAAATTGGCTTACTCCTGTGGCTTTCCTTTGGTGTATGATTTCACCTATTTCATAATGATTTAGATACCAAAAAGTGTCAGGAAAAAAATGAAGTGTGTGCATTGGAGCATGACCATTGTCAGGGCCCTTCTGGTGCACCCAGACAGTGGGCAGACAGTTAATTGTGATTGACAGGTGAAGGATCATTGACTACTGAGGGGCTATAATTGCTGGCACCAGTCTCAACAACCACTGGCACCAGTGTTACATAATCTTTTCAGGTGCACCTTTGTGCCCCAGTAAGTTGTGCATGACAGAGGTATCTTAGCATACAGACACTCTTCACTGAAAATGGGACAGAGGTTTTCTAAACACTATTTATTGGGTTTTAAGATAAGATTTTTGTATTTTACTTACATGTAACTCTAGCATAACATCTCAGCTTTCAGAATATAGTACTTTTTTTCTAATATTTTAACATATTCTTTAGTAGTTGCACATTTTTGTACAAATTCATAGACACTTATTGTTGGCTGAGAGGAGTTTTACATTGGAGCCAAAAATAGCCCATTCTCAGCTAACTTAGACTTATTTCTGGTGCACTTGAGAACAGTTTTAAATGCCATATAGAGGGATATTTTTAGCTGTTATCTAAGAGAGGCAGACTGAACACACACTCAAGAATGCACCACTCTCAAATAGGGTCTACAAATATAAGTTAGCCAAAACAGGGTTAAAAATTGGCACTCAAGAACGCAGCCCTGATGGATTGGTGGGGTTTGAGATACCCATGCCAATTGCTAAAGCATGTGGATGGGAAAGGGTGATTGCGTCGTTTTAAATCTAAATTACCATGCATCCTCGTCGATTGATTAATTAAAACTCCCTTGACTGAGGCTTAATAGAAGTAAGAAAACTGTTGGTTCGTAGTGGTTCCATAGACATACATAAGATCTCTATGATAGTGCCGATATGACCTCCATACGTTACGTGATTGATGACAATCTTTATTTTTATGGGGAGTCCCTACTATCTATTTTTTTCATTATAGGTTATGGTCAGGCCTCCCCCAATCAGTTGTGTCATTTTGGTGAATATACAAGATTACACAATTCCACGTCCAATAGTTAAAAAGCCTAGTCTGACCACTCCATTCATTGTGCTATTGGCCTTTTGTACCTCCTCTCATCCTGAAACTTCTCTTGTGTAAATGCTATTCAATTCGGACAATTATAGCCCCATTGCCGCCCTCCTGGAGTGTATGAAGAATGGGCTTGGGTATTTGGTTTGTCAATGAAGGAATGCCTATTCATAGATTGACCGGGACTAGTGGGGTAAGGGTTAACACAGATATCAAGGACATGCAGTATCAGACTGTCTGCAGCTATGGGTTTATGATTAGCCTTACTATTGCTGATATATATCTATAGTTGCAGCAGGGGGCAAGGAGTTGGTCTTTGCAGGGGGTATAGTAGAGTCAAATTGGTCAAGCTGGATGTATTGTTGTATCTATTGGACCTAATAACTAGACTTGACTAAGCGGGCGTTTCTCTCATGTCCTAACTCAAAGGTCGGATATCTACTTTTCTGTTATTATCTATATCTCATGTTTGGTTATTTGTAAGGACTAGGAAAATCACCAACTCTCATCATTCAAAATATTGTGCTAATGTGAGACGTTACACATGAGTTCCTACTATAACTAATCAGTATGTTGCATGGGGTTGTTATGTAACCCTCGTATATGTCACATGTAGTCGGTGCAAGGGGCTCGGGATCATTGTGAACGAGTTGCTTGTTTAACACATGAAGTATGCTATAATTAACATAAGGGAGCAGAACTAGGTGCCCCGGATAAGAGAGTAACCATAACGTTGGTGCTGTATAGAGCAGGGTATCCTGATACAGGATATAATCTATGGTTCAATTGTTGAAGTTGGAGTAAGGAACAGCAATATGGTGAATGTTGAAATGAAGCGTATTCTGTCATGTGTATCAAGTGGATGCATATTAAGCCTAATCAATTTGAACTGTAGACTGGGCGTTGTGATAACTGTGCTGATAATGGAATGATCTTATGAATCTTATTACAAGTGAGTTATTCTGTCGCTTCTAGAGCTGAACTATAATGGTACATTGATGATGGGCCCCATAGCTATCAACGTTGATTAGTGAGATTTGCTTCTCTTTTAATGGAACCTCGTCAACTCTCACAATTATATGTACAATACAACCAATTTGAACTAGCCGTACCGAAGGAGGCAGGCGGTGACAGGAAATTTCAATGATTGCGCAATAATTATAACAAGTACCATTTCAATACTAAACATGTGCCTGGAGAGTGTGAGGAATTTGACACTGAAACCTTCTTCTTGTCAATCTCCATGCATCCCTATGGGAAAAAGATTTGCTGTGCATGGAGAGTGATGATCTACTTCCTTTACTATAGGAAATTCCTATTTCAATTTTGTGACAAAAAACTTATGGATTCTCTCCAAAATCACAACAAAACAACCAAATATTTCAGAATTTTGGAACCAAACCACCATATACTAGAAACAGAACTTCAGAAATCCATATAGTTTGAAGATGATAATGCTGGCATTACTGAGAAAAGTGGAAGGAAAAATTGGTCACAAAATTGTAACAACTTTACTGACCCCCATTGATATGCATTGAGTCAACCTGGTCAAGAAAGAGTGTAGAGAAGGTCGGCGGCCTAAGGCCCGCCTCCCAATTACCCACTATAGTACAATATGAAAACTGCAGCACTTCTGATTTTGTTAGTGTGAAACCCATCTCCAGTAAAACTATATACATTTTAATCTTACAGATATTGGACCAACCCTAACACCTTAGACACTCACGTGACCCCGCTCACGTGACCCCGACCACGTGACTCGCCCACGTGACCTGCCGTCAGTCACCATGGCCACCAGGGCGGCGCTGCTGGAGACGTCGAGTAGTTTACACACGGCCCTGAAGGGGGCGCAGGAGGACATCCCATGGGCCGCGTCTGCCTGCACACTGTTTGATGTAAGTAGCCTGTCATTATGGTAAAAAGACTTGAGTTTTGAATGAGATCGGATTCATAATTACTGTTGTTGTTGGTCAATTGGTATTTGATTAACGATAAGAATAGATCTGCATGTATGATCAACACTTATAGTTACATGTAATAGGACCTTAGTATCTATGTTAGATATTACAATTAACTTATATCTGGGTATGTTATGCTTACCAAAGTCAAATGGGTTATTATCTAAATCTTAGATGTGTTCAATGACAAAAGAGCGTATTTTTTCTACGAACACTTTTTTGCTTAGGTTACTGCTAATAAATCTGCATGTTCTTCATATAAACAGACAAAATGCCCAACCTATTCCCTACAATCTAGACATTGTACAAATACCACTATGGCGTACTCAAGGTGCTCTCATATAATTATTATTTCAATTGCAAATTGCTATCTCCAATTGCGAGTACTGAACATCCCCCCTTCTCTCTTCACTTCCGTAACCAGAACGATAACACAGAGCTCCAATGAGAACAATCTCCTTTCAATAACACTATACCCTTCCTCCCCCACAGGGCATCCAGGCGCTGTACAAGCTGTTCGCTGGGGCCGGGGGCGCGCTGCCCGACCAGCTGACGGAGACCCACGTCAAGGTGGTGGAGCTGGAGCGTTACCTCATCGTCGACCTGCACCGCCACGTGGCCATGGGCAACGGGCGGGCGCCCTACTACCTGCAGCGGGTGGGCGAGCTGCTCGGCAAGCTGAGGGGACTGCTCGGCCGGATGGTGCCGGCCCAGAGCGGCCGGGAGGAGTACGACGGATGTAGGCAGGACCTGAAGGACCTGGATCATCTTAACGCCGAGCTCCAGACCTGTTTCTTGGAGTACGGCTTCTGTTGTAGCTTCGAGGTGTTGTTTAACATCGAGGAGGCCAACCGGAGGCTGGATGCTATCGACGGGAGGCTCAGGAGCATTGATCAGGCTTTGCGTGATGATAATGTTACCCTGGCAATTGTTGAGCTGCATGATGCTATTGCCGACCAGCATGGCGTTCAGCAGGTGCTCACAGAGGCCAACATGTCGCGCATCAAGAAGCGTTACGACGAGATGACCAACCGCATCACGCGGTTAGAGAACACCATCTACAGGGACAAGCTGCAGAACGGCAGCTCGGTGCTCGAGAAGTACATCACCGTCGTGAAAAACGCCAACGAGGAATTCGTGGGCGCCCTGGTCAAATCGGACCCTATAGATGTCATCAATAGTAACATGATCCATCCCGGCACCCGCGCCTGGCTGCTGGAGCGGATACAGCGCTTCCTGAACAACAGCAAGAAGCGCATCTTTTACCTCAGTGGCCGGGAGGGCACGGGCAAAACGGCCATGGCCTCCACCATCTGTAAGCTCTACGGCGCCAACGTCATCGGCGAGCACTTCTTCAACGCGGCCGCCGGGCCCTCCTCGCCGGCCAACCACGTGGGCGGCCTCATCCAATCTCTTGCGGCCGACTTGTGCCGGACTTGCCCGGAGTACCAGGAGTACCTGAGGTCGCAGTACGGGGGGATGGGGGCCGGCTTCAGGTCCAAGCTCTACGGCGGCTGGCAGAGTCTCTACGACCTGCTGCTCAAGGCGCCGCTGACCGCCCTCTACGGGGGCCCCAAGGCCGTGCTGGGCGGCCGGCGGAGGCTGATCGTCATCGACGGACTGGACGAGGTGGACCGGGAGGAGTGGGGCGAGGTGAAGGCCTTCCTCACCGCCTACATGAGGGACATGTCGCCCACCGTCGGCGTGCTGGCCACAGTACGCACCGACGTCTTCTCCAGCCTCATGCCGCTCAACGAGGACCTCGTGGAAGGTACGCCCAATTGTCATCTTGCAATTCCCACTACAGATAGCAGATTAATTAGCACTATTCTTATCTCCTGTAGTTATTTTGCACTAATTCTGTGGAAAAATAACACAAGGAAAGAATATAGGAAATATATAGATATTTGATATAAATCTATCTGTAATACGTAAATTAAATTTTTTCAACCAATCTGATAAAATTAATAATAAATACTTTACAGATACAGACTGAAGAAATATGCAATGCTAGTTTTCCAGTGAACCACAAGTAATGTCATTATCAATGGAAATGTATGCATAAGTCTTGGGACTTGTCGACATGTATGTCACAGCATGTAGTTTTATTTAGGCTGAAGGCTAGCCTGGCAAACGGGATACAAGCTATCTGTCGTATGGATACTGTTTCGAGTTTTAAACATGACATTATATATAAAGACAAACATAAGCTAACTTGCTTGCATGGACTTGTGAATCATAATTGAAGATAAAGTTAAGTGGGACTGTGCCAGCTGGGACTTATGGCATGGGACCAACTTAGGGTGTGGTAGAGAACATCTCTATTGCAAATGGGAGGAATTCTACATAGTCTTCCAGAACGATAGTGTTATACTTACCTCTTCCCATGTACCTCCATTGATGGTTGCATTTTAATAGTATCAATTCATAAACATTAAGAAACATTCCCTGTGTTTTTCGGCATCAAAATACATATTGAACAAACCTTCCTACGAAATGACCATTGGCATTAAACGATAAGTCAGTAAATGTGCAGAGCGATAATTATAGGCATGTCTATATGTATCTTCTCAAATCTCAGACCCTTTAAATCACGCAATAAACAAGATCTGCTATGTAACCATAACTGCCCTATACATGCGACAATTTCGATGAATTTGCAGATTTCGGAAACAATAGAGAAAACCTGCCACAACACATATCTATCATGATGATAGCTATAATAATTATGCTCTTTCAAACAGGAGTAAATGTTCCGGAACTGATAAACAAAAGTCATAAGGATATCTGCTGGGGTTGCTTTGACGTGTATTTCCCCTACTGTTGAGAACCTTAAATAGAAGACCTTTTGCCGGCAGGGTCACGTAGCCAGATTTTGGAGATCACCATAACCATGTGGTTCAGATCTGTAACACCTATACTTATCATTTATAAATATATTTTTATGCTCTATTGACAACAATTATAATCATACGCATAGTAAAAACTACCAACAATAAAGGTCATTAACAGAAGATACCTTTATCCCATTGATGACTTTCTATTAACAGATCGCCAATAATGAGTTTCAGAAACCACAATTCATCTTGAGGTGCTCATTCATAGTATAGGGATAATTTTAGACTTTAATACAGTATAATAATGGAATGTTTTTTATATTCATTATCAAAACTGAGATAATGAATACGTAACGTTCACAATACCTGATGCATATTAGTTTCTAAAACTCCCCATTGTGACCTTCATGCCCATTACGTTGGGTAACAAGTTATTAACCTCACCCATGTCCTTCCCCGCCAGGTATCCGCCTGGAGGACCGCATGTTCATCAACCGCCACATCAAGGACATCGAGGTGTACCTGGCCGGGTCGCTGGGGGCCATCCTGTCCGGGGAGGACGAGGTGGACACGCCGTGCCGGGCTAAGGCCGACGAGATGACCCTGCAGGACACGGTCGACGAGCTGCTCAAGGCCTCCGCCGGACGCTTCGACTACGCAATCGAACTCATGGAGTCCTTCGCCACCGTGAGTGACGAGTTAAGAAGGAATATGGGTTGAGGGGTTGTGCGAGTGTGCATATATAGAGTAATGTGTGTGTGTGGGGGGGGGGGGGGGGGATCTTAAGGTGCGTACATTGTGTCAGAGGCTGCAACTTTTCTATAGGAAGACCATATCGCCGATGGTATGATTATCTTCAAGTGGACTCTGTACATATATATGTATGCATTGCTAGATTTTAGTTGAACCACGAAATGATATAGCCTATATGTATGCATTGATGCTCTATAAGTCTATTCTGAATTTATTTATCGACAATATGCAAACTGGTTATCGCGCGAAATTGACTCAAATTTAAAAGTCCTAACCATATTATAATTGAAACCAAACGCCTCGTCTACCCACACCTACTCCTAACCATATATAAACCCAGCAATGCACTGCTTTCTCTATTGAATTGTTCATCCTATTCAAACCAACGGCGTGAAATTGACCCTACTACTTCTATTCAGGCAATAACCACCTAACTGGGCTTTGAGATTATATGGTCCCTTTATATTCCCATTATATGATATGTATTACCAGAACCTGACTCCCTGGTTACGGTTGTTTGCCCTCAGGAGATGAACGCCAGCGGTCAGTTCCTGACGTCTCTGAAGAGGGCCATGCTGCCCGTCCGCCGCGCCCACGCCCGGGAGTTCGAGAACAACACCAGTGACTTCGCCAGTCCCTTCCGGGCCTACCGCGACAAGGAGGGCCGCTCCGGTGAGTTCGATTAGCCCTTTCAGTTTACACCCCGCAACTTATACGATGGATTGATTTCAGGATTTCCAGAGATTTTCGTAGAGAATTCCCCAAATTTCTTGTATATTGGGGAAAGTCAAAGGATGCCCCATCCCTATCAATTAGTAATATAATTTGCAGCATTGGTTATAGGCATTTGAATCAGATTTTAAACGATATGCCTATATTGGCAAGACTTTTGTATGTTCAATACTCATCAGGGTGTTCTCATTGGAAACGTATGGAAAGATTATGGAAATAAAACAAACACTTTCCCGGCGACCATGTCCAGATTGGGGAGTACACCAATAGTGGATATGGCCGGAATGGGAGCTAAAGGACTATTTCCTTTTAGTGGTTTCTCCACAATCCAACCATACCATGCCTTAAATCAGTATAAACCACGATGGACGGGTTAGACAAAGGAACTAGGCCGTGAATATATCGCGTATTGGCCAATGCAGTGAAGCGGAACGCTTTAATCTCACGGAACTGATGGGCCGCATTGAAGTTTTCAAACTTTTATTTTTCAAACTTTTGCAAATAGCATCTTTAATATTCATCAAATCTCCAAACAGTAAAAAGTTAAATGTACATCTGAATCTTGCGTATTGTACCCTTCTTTCAGATTTTCAAAATATTGATGCTTTCATTTTTGAATGATTTAATTAAAACAAAAAGTATTTCCTCCCCATAGGCTCCCATGTTAAAAACTTTCATTTTCTAACCACATTATCTCAGCTAATACTTATACCCACTATGTCAATTATTTTGAGTTAATAGCTCATGATATACCTTATTAATGGGGTAGTAGAAATACGATTGATGACCCTTTTCTTTTTAGAAAAATTTGATCAATTGTTCAGTACCCCATATACAGTGTAGATAGCTGGCATTGCCCCCACGGGACTCCCTGGTCCATGGAAATAGTACACTTTTATTTTTCTTTAAATCATAAAAAATAGAGAAATTCCTGTAATTACATAAATAACATGTGGAATAACAATATTCCGAGGTACAATTCACTCACTCACTGTTTGGTGATTCAATCATAATTCAAAAGTTTATAAGCCAAAAGATCCCGGGGTTTATGTCAGATACAGCACTTGTCTCAGGCAGTACTTGATACAATCCCTCGGCTAGCGCCTCGGGATTATATCACGTACAGCCTGAGACTCGTGCTATATTTACTACGTATTATATAAGTGATACACAATGTTGGTGTTACGAGATAAATGGTACTAAACTTGCCAGCCCACTACAACATTGAACTTTGCTCTGGCTAGCGTTATATTAATTACTGCGTCATATTACATTGATTTTTTATATTTTTACTTTACGATCGAGTGATGAGGTTCTGCAAATAGTTCTATGTTACATAAGCGAAATACATTTATTTAGTTCAAATAGGGAATTCATTATGAGATGGAAAATGTTTGACAGCCTTTAACATTAATGTCCTGCTGTGACCTCTTTTTTTCTGATCCGCGCCAGGTGAGTTGGCACTGAGGGGGTACGGGGGGAGAACAACGATGATTATAACTGTACAAAAAGCTGGTCGGTGCCCAAGTCTGCTTTCTGAGGTTGGCTGCGGAATGGCAGTTCTGATAGGAGAGGTCTTGAAATCATAGTTTTAATCTTTGTTTTGTTACTGGTTAATCAAACAAAGATCCCGATATTCCCTGCATAGAGTACTTCAATGGCTTCCCCTACTCTTTCCATATTTCCTTCTGATTTGATTTTAGATGTAGGTTAAGAAAAAGTACACTTTAACGCACTTTGAGAGGACCGTTATTTCAAAGGTAACAAGAGTTAAACGTTCCCCCTTGATCATCGATGGGTGATGATTATCGGTGATAAGGGAAGACGGCTCCCTGATTAAATCATTAAGTCAGGAAGCGAACACCAATGTTATCATTATCATCAAAAACACAGTTGCAAGCCATTTTATAGAATGTTCAACCAGGTATGCATATGAAGGGTATGACTCAAGTATCTCTCTAGCCATATAGTTTTAGTTAAGGAGAGAGAATGTTAACTGCTGCATTAACATGTATAACCTCATATGTTGTGGGCTCTTCAAAAATTAACATAAGTCAACAAACATCTAATTCTCTAATATGTTTAACACAGTGTCCCATCAAGCCCACCCTGAATTTAAGCCACCTCTACTGGGAATCATTGGATACAGTAAACATGTCAACTTACCCATTTTGCGTTGCTAAAATGTTGCTTATACAAGATATAGATTTAAAAAAAATTAATCAGTCTGTCAAATACAAGGAAATGTGCACATACAATTTAAAAGTTTTACTGATAAGAAGGGGTCGGTCCTGAGGTGGGACTGTTCGACTTATTTTATGTGTATGTCAATTCTATACGGGCTATTGCTGATTTGGACCAGTGCACTTATACACGTGGTCATTATGGTCCAGTGCAGTAATAATAGTCAGTACAATTTTGGTCCATAGTGGATCCTTCATAGATCCACAATTCTAAAATGATGTACTCATGGTATTCAATCCATTAATCTAGATATATTTTTAAGGATTACCCTTACCAACTATGGAAAAGGAATGAGTCAGCAATTTGGGTAATATCCCAAAGATCGATTGTTCAGAAAAGAGGGATGTATAAGTCTAGTTCTCCTCCCCATACAAAACTCTATTTGAAAAAAAGACTGGTTATTATAACTTTATCCTTTTTCATCATTCCTTGTTCAATACACAAATCCTCGAAAAAGAACCATGACCCATAGTGACCAATTAGGTGGCCCAAAATGACTTATGAGGTGGACCATTACAACTCCTAAATAATCTATAATGGCTTTCCGATATTTGTAATAGACCATAAGGACTATAATTATGGTTAAATAATTTGTGACTAAAATATTCCTGTCTCTTGTTACAGTGAGTGTTCGTGTGATGCGGCAGAGCCAGTATCCAATGGACAAGTCTCGGGTAGCTCTCATCAGGGGGCGCCACAAGATTAAGGAACTACAGAAGTGAGCCGCGCAGGGATACACACCACCCTGAGAGGGGTACACAGTCAGCTGCGCCATATTCATCCTCCCTGCCATATAGGTCTTGTGTTCAATATTGAAGCAATATCGAGGTCCTAAAGGCCGTATTCCACATACCGATTTTGATGCTGCCGATTTTGCATTTGCTTGATTTACCCTTAGAATATAGAATGAAAAAAACACATCCTATGTGTCATTTGAAAGAGAATTTCAAGAGCTTTCTAATGATGTATAATATTTGTATATTTGACCTTTATTCCCACTACCGATTTTTAAAATCGGCAGCAAAATCGGCATGTGGAATACAGGCTTAACTCTATTGCTGCTTCAGAAAAAAATCCAATTTGAGTTTGGCGTTCAAGGAGAGATAATCTGTACCTGCTTGTAGGAGATACATCACTGAAAGACGTATATTAACTGGCCGAGACTGCCTCCGTATATATATATATGTACACTTCCCAGTATATTGATTTATTTTTTTCCATTAGGAGCAGTTACCTAGGTTCATTGAGGCTGATGTTTTTTTCCGGTTAGGTCGATATATACACAGGACCTGTGATGTACATTTTACAGAATGCTGCCTTGTATATATACATGGATTATAATGGATGTATAATGTTGATCAAGTTTATTTCATTGAATTGAAGCTGCGTTACTTGTTTGTCAGTTCGCTTATTATGTCTTATGAATGACGAAAGGAAAATGCCTGTGCAATTATGTATATCTGTATCACAAAGAAACACGAACAGGTAAAATATAAACGGATTACTTATTGGCCATGTATTCCTTAATGAAAATAAATGTTGTTTTGCATAGGCCTGCTTTATTGGAAATACAAGTCCATTTATGTACACTAAGATTTGTCTTCGGGCGTCAAGGAGGCCTAATCACCTATTAGAGTCAATGACAGGATGACTAATCTAAACTCTTCCCTTATGTTTTGATGTATCCATTACATGTGTAGATAAGAATGACCGCGGGTTTCTTTGTATGGCAGTTGTGTACGTACCAATGTGGATACCCAAAAGAGACGATATAATGATAAACGTATAATTACCTGTATCCGTTTGTGCTAGGCTGTTTTTGTAGTACAGTTTATGAGTATAGAACTAGCCAAACTCTACTTATTTCTGCTTTCTAACCAAGCCAGTCGACTGATAGCACATTATAAACAATGTATAACCGTTTGATAAAACAATTTGTTTAGAAGGATGTTTTGAGGTAAAGGATATGCAAATGATGCAACCCCAGTCAGTATTGCAACTCGATGCCAATGACCAATATTATATCATATGTGTGTCTGGTTCTATTTTAGCATATTTCTTTTTTCTTGGTATAATGCTCAGCCTCTCCAAAACAGGTCGATATAAATTGACTGTAGCATACGTTTATTAATAGAAACAAATTAATGTAATGAATTGTAGAAGTAAATGTTATCGATGATATCATAGTACATGTACGCAGAAGAACAGAATATGGAACACTGAGCCAAATAACTTTATATGTGCATGAGGACAACACGTATTTCCATTCCCTCATCACTGCATTAACATGGTTTCTTTGCAATCTATTTATCATAATTAAGGTGAGCTCGATCTGAATTACATGGTGCATAGCTGAGATAAAGTGCCTGCTAAATGTGTGCTTGTACACTAATAATTATAGACAGTATGAAGGTGTCCGTCGGTGAATGTGGCCTTTTCTGTGGATGAATATAAGACGACATACACATGCTGAAGTCAATGCATGCTAGTAAATGGATATTAAATGATCCAATGCTGTCGTGTAGCGACGCATATATGTTTAGAATACGTAGCAGGCAGTGTGGATCGTATTTTATATGTGCCTCCAACCGTCATGCATTTCCTCCCACAGCTTCCAGTGTGAATTAAACTCATCATCTTGTAAGAATTTAAAGTTATAGGAACTGTAAGACCGTGTTCAAATGTCCTTATACTAACAAGGTTGAGATCTGTCTTGTTCAATGTGTGAATTATAACGTTTATGAATAACTGTGTAAATTTCTGTTTGCACAAAATATGGCTATAAAGGATTTCCAATGTGAAGTGCTACTACTAATTCAATGGTTTATAGGAGTCGAAAAGCAAACGTACACAATAATTATGTGGTCTTCCATCACATTTTATCTTAGAGATTAATGTAGAGAGTTGCCAAATTTATATCAAGCCTTCAATACTTATCAATATCGATCAATGCCAAACACACCAACTGGTGCGGAGTGTACCACAGTGACAATCATTTACTAAAATTGGTCACCGTAGTACAAATTTACAATGATATTTACTCATTTCCTGGCTCACTGTAAATTTGCACATCCCTCCCGGTAACTCCTGTACAACAAAAATAGAAATGTACTAGCAAAACCATTGAGCCATAGTTATTAAAACATGTTGTTAGGAGAATTGATTGAAATCTCAAGAGGCGATATGTATCACATACTTATTATGCATTTATACTAAATTTATGCTTAGTCTGTTCTGTTATCTGTTTTCGATACAACCCCTATTGCGAAAGTCCGCATTAGCATCTAACCTGGATCGAGGTACTTCATATTTGTCTTGATCTATTTAAGATGATAGATTTACATTTATTATACAATTTTCTTTTTATCATTTTCATCATCGCATTGCCAGAAAAACTTAAACTCGTGCGACCACTGTATCTTTCTTGTACATTTTCTGGTGTATGATACAAAGAGGTAATGTAGAAGTGGTTTAGGAAATGTGTAGAAAATGTCGTAAAATTGGCTTATAAATTCTGACAACTTCCTTTCAAGTTGGTCACATGAGTCTCCTATTACCAAATGGTTTCTACCGTTCTTGATAACCTACAGAAGTCCCTACGTACTAAGGGTTGTCAAAAACAAAAATGCAATGAACAGAAATTCATTATTTCGACCTTATCAGATTTATTGAGACCCTGGTAGAAGGATTGCAGAATACTATTGCAATACGCATGATAATCTGAAATGTTGTTAAGTAACTGTATTCCGATATGTGAAAACATTGTTAAGTTAACAGGGCTTCATAGAACATGTTATTCTGATCAAGAACACGCAATGTTCATTGAGAATGTGCTTTACCTGCAATTACGTATGAGTGTAGGTGTGAAATGTTACAAGGCCTATGAATAAATGTGATAACTGTAAAATTATAATATGTTTTATCTTAGTTCTTTACCAATAACTTCATAACAATGCCAGGAGCTTGATGGCGAACCAAAAGGCAGGCCATGTATTGGTCGATCCACTCTGTCTTTGTTCAGTATGTTTTAGAGGTCGTTGTAAATGGTTGTCACTAAAATTAATTTAGTCACACTTTTTCTCAAAAGTGTGATGTCCTGAACCACTTTTTTGGGATATGGAGTCCAATGGGCCCAGGTTAAAGGTTTATGGAATGTTCAGGGTCCCTATGGGAGGGCTCACTGCGCAGGTTTATGGGAAAGATGTATTCCGGTACTAACCCTAATAGTAGCTCTTCTTTGCAACATTTCAATAGGTCATTTTATTATTCTGCTCAGTATGAAACAAGAAGTCTTTTGTCAAACAATTATTTGCTTTGTAATATGCATGAATTGGAGACTGATTCAAACAAATTCGCGGTAATCTGGGATAGACAGTTACAGATACTCTCTTGACCCTGCTGCCACCTACATGAACTATGACTTGCTACCGGTGGCGGACACCATTGGGAATTCCACTCCATGAACTTTGGACTTTACATTTCGTTGCATTTTTAAGTAAAGATCTGTAAAGGCTCTCTTGCATCAGCTGACAATTTAAATGGTCTTAAATGTGAAACTTAAATTAACTTTAGATTGCACATCAGAGCAGTAATGGCTCTTCTTGCATTGAGCTTTTAAAGATGAATAAACGTGCTTGTGCGTTTTGTAAAAGTAAAGGTAATTGGCATTCTTCTAAAGGTTAACTTTAATAATCTTTAAATCTAAGTCAGGTTATTTCAAAACAACTAAATGTGCTTGAGAAGATCAGGTTTAAGTGGACTTGCTTTATATAAGCTGTGCAGCAAATTTACAAGAATGACACATTGAGATATTTTAGGCAGCTTTAAGCACATTTACAGTAGTAGTAGATCTTTTATTGACAGTCAAGAAGTCAAATTTGACTTATATGTCATTTTACATGCTCCTGTGTTTATCTTGTTAAGACATAGGAACATAAGCAGGACATATTTTAGGCACAGGTATTAAGGCTCATCAGGTGAGGCGTTGCAGGGTGTCATTCGGTTTGTTCGTGAGCTATGTCTTTTGAGAGCACTGTTAATAAGTTTAGATAGGGCATGGATAACTTTTGCATTCTCACACTTTAGGAAAAAAATGAATCTGCTCTCTTTGCTCAGATGTGAGAAGTTTGGAAATATCGAAGCTATTAGTTTAAACAGATGTAACCTGTCTTCTGTGTGTGCATTACACTTCATTTGGAGATGTTTTTCATCGCCAATATTACCTGTATTACAAAGTGAGCAGAGTCTTTCTTCAAGAGGAATATTCCTGTGTCTACCAGTTACTATTTCAAGTAGATGCGAGCTTAGTCAGAAACTAGGAAGTGATTTTCGTAGTTTGGCTATATGAATAGTTCTTAGATAGCTCTCTGCAGAGCAACCAGTTTTGAAGAGATTGTAAGTTCTGAGTTTGTTATGCGGATTTTGTGAGCTAATTGTTTCTGAGAGTCTGGTTTTGTGCAGATTTATCAGGTGTTGTTTTGCTATTTCGGTAAAGATATCCACTTTATCTATTTCCTGGCTTTCCCAGATACCTTGTAAATTTAGAGAGGTCAAGATATTATTTGCTATTTTAGAGCACCAGTTTTTCTTGCCATTGATGTGGAGGTCTAGAAGGGTTAAATAGCTTGTTTTAAGGAAATTATTATTAGGGAGACTGTTGATTCTTGCCCAGTATTTGAGGGTAAGGTATAGTTCCCCCTGCCATCTAACTTGTCCCTCTGCTTTGTCGAATAAGCTTATAAGAACTTTTAAAAGTTTTCCTTTTATTCCCAATTTTGATAATTCGTAGAAACCATCAGTGTCCTATTAATTGCAGTAAATGCTGTAACATAGCATAATATTTACACAGCCTAAAAGAGGTAGAGTTTTAAAAGTGCACCTTCCCCCCACTCCTGTGTCACAAGACACGGCAGTGGAATGTGGTGACATATATTTGAACCGTTCTCCACCCGGGAGCGGTGAGAGTCAGGCTGGGGCCTTCTCCAGGCAGAGCTGTATGTAATGTCACAACGAGAAGTATGGAATAAACCCTCATCAAAGGAGGCTGGACTTATTATTATGCCACTATGCAACATGATGGAGAAATACTACCGTAAAACCCCTGATTTAAGCCCCACCCTAATTTAAGCTGCACCTCAACTTTTGGATTCATCTTTGGGTAACTTTTTCATAATAATTATTTATCATGAATGCCATTGGTTTCAAGGTTATATAAACCCCTTATTTAAGCCGCACCCTTAAAATTGAGGCCCAACAGGCTCTTATTTCAGAAAGTAACCCTTATTTAAGCTGCGGCTTAAATTAGGGGTTTTACAGTAACCATTATACGACAATTCCAATAGATGTTTAGTTCAGTTTTAGCTATATTTGGGACTTTACTTTGAAAGGCAAAGCTTCATGTTATTTTCCTCAATTTTTGAGTAGATTTTGTTACTACCCACAAATTGCAATTTATGCACATGAAACCCATCTGTTGAAGTTTACCATTGTGCAAGATGGATTCAGTCTTAGTTCGTATAGAACAGTCTGCATGGGTGCAGTACTTAAAAATGATACCAAGCTTTTGACTGGAAGCCTTTACTCAACATTTCAAGACTGAAAAGGTGTTTATCCATGAAACATAACTCAATATTGATGTAAAACCTTTTTATGGAATGCTTTTATTATCAATATTTATATAATAGTTACTTGGTACATGCTCTTATGAACCAAGGTTGTGTTGGTTTATGTACAAAGAAATTGAACATAGAATAGCTTTTTTTAGAAAAAAAAATTTTCCTTAAAAGCAGAAATAAGTATGTGGTGCCCTTTTGGATAAAATCTGATTTATGAAACTGATCTTTGCTGAAAAAATAAAGGTCAAGTAACATACCTTTACTATAAAATCATTGCAGCAAATAGTGATCAAAGGACATATTAAGCTTTTCCAAGGTTCTGAACCGTGATAGGAAAAAGTGTCATCAATTATTGGCATATATTATGAGAGATAAATGTACTGAGGATCTTCCCTTAGAGTTTTAGATGTTTTAACGCATTTTCCACCATTTAAACTGACAAATTATTCTTGGAATATGCACAGAACTTGGCCGATTATGCACATTATATGTGAAAAGTACCATATTTGAAATCTGATATTTTCTATTTCAAAGCCTGATTGATGGAACTATGGACTAATATTGATAATCTTGTTATAGAATAAAGGCAAATGCAGCATCTGACCTTATATATAACTCAATATTATCCTTTACTATCAACAAGCATGAAAAACTGCAAAGAAATAACTACAGTTGACCCCTGAAAGCAACCCAAATAGGGCCCTATATCGATTGTGCTGTGTTCGGTAAGATACAAGCACAAAATTGGACATTTTCATGATGTATAAGAACATGTTACCCTCATAAACTGATATAATTTTCTAAATTGTCATAGTTTCCCATTAGAAAACCTTTTGAATAGTAATAATAGATGATTGTATAAAAAGATACAACAAAAATAGGCAAGAAATCTCTGCTCAGGCTTCTATAGGCTTCACACAAATCCTCAAAGTAAATATGACACTATTTACCAGTTCAGACTTGATATTAATAAATTTGCTATGAATATGAAAAAAACAAGTAACAACTGTAAATTAGTTTGGACATATATAGATATGGGAAATATTGATTAAATCCTCCTATTACAACAAGCTAAAATTTAAAATTCAGAGATGTGAGCAGGTCGGTAGTGTGGGAGCAACTGAATTCAAGTCGTTAGCATCCCGATTTATATAATCACATGTCAACGGATCCGCCTAACCATGGTTACAGAATGGTTACGTCACTTGCCTGCTCCCGGAAATAACAATTTTAAGGTATTGGAACCCAAAATATTACATTACTATTTCCTTTGGCAAAAATCACTGATATACATCTCATCATTAGTATTGTTGACAACCACCAGATGATGTTATGGTGTTTGGATTTAAGCTATATCTAAAAGAACAGTATAGGCAAATTAAAACATCTGAAAGCCCATGTACGTGTGGTAGTATATATATTGAAAGGTTAGCAGAAATAAATATTTTCTAAAGGATCTAGCTAGGATATAATTGGGGCCAATTTAAGGACATTTTACGAAGAATTCGTATTTCAAAATCCGTAAAAACTTAGCAAATTTTTCCACCAAGGAAAATTTACTAAGAAAAAAATAGCCTTTTTTCTGATTCGTATATTTTACTAAGACCCCAAAAAAATTCGTAAATACTAAAATATACGAATATGAATATTGGGTTCGTAAATTTTCTATTGCCAAAATTATACATAGAACTCTTCCAAAATTATAGAAAATGTATACTTTTACTTATTTATTCAGTTTATGTAATAATTTATGAACCTTAAATTGATGGTTTTAATGTTTTAAAATTTACGAATTATGATTTGTACATTTATAAAGCATTTACTAAGGATTTTCTTGTGTCCCTTTACGAATTTGGCCTCTCCCTGGTGGAAAAAACATAAAATATGTAATTCGTATATGTAAAATACTAAGCATTTCGTAAAATGTCCTTAAATTGCCGCCCAGAATTGTGTTCACCTAAATCTGATTTTCTATTGCTGAAGGGTGTCATATTATAATTATAGTAACCCTTTAGACCCCACAGATTGTATTAATAAATTGCTGGATTTCCCCAGGATTTTGATAGATTTCCCTCCAAAATTCCAGAAATTCCTTTTAACACTAAAGACTCTAATCCGGCCATAGCTGCCCCAGGGTGTGGTCCCCAATCCAGCCATAGCCGCCTGGAAAATGGCCGTTTTCCCATAATTTTCCCATATTTTTCCAAGAAGAATGCTTAGGTAAATATTCAACACATAGATTTGGCCTATTATTGTTTAAAAGCTGGTTAAATTTCCTATCTAATGCTGCAAACCATATTTCGCTTATTCAATTTGATAGGTGTTGGTCTTCCTTTGAACAGGATAATTTTATATAAAGCCTGGTCCCCACTTGAGGAAATTAGGGAAATCTGTAAGGAAATCTATGGAAATCCTGGGGAAATCCAGCAATTCATGAATGCAACATATAGGGTCTAAATGTTCAAGGCTTGACCCAAGCTTTTTTTTATATTAAAGTTATAGAAATATGATTTATAACATCTATAAGGGAATTTAATTAGCTTTAAAACGATATATTGGTTACTTTTTCATACTGATGAAAGTGTTCTCCTTGGAAATATATGGAAAAATATGGAAAATTTCCGTTTTTCCAGGCAGCTACGGCTGTATTGGGGAATACATCCTCGGGCAGCCATGGCCAAACAGGGTCTAAACTGTTAAGATCAGGATACTTTTCACAAAATATCTCTTTATTTGTAAAGAAAAAAAAAAATTATGCATTAAGGCATAAAACATGCTAAAAACACAAATGAGCATGTGGTGCCCTCTAAAGCAGCATCCCCACTTGAGTGACTAGCTACAGCAACTAATGTTAATCCCCCAGCGGTTAGAGAGTTAGTACGTCATCGAGCGACTAACTAATCGCAGGAAGACTAAAAAACTAATAGTCATGTCACCTCATCATTAGGCTATATACCCTAATGTCATTTTCTTGACAAGAACTTGTATTAAGTAGTATAACATGAGAACCCGCCCCCTCTTAAGCACGTTTACTTTATATACCAGAGGGGGACCGGATGGAAGATATGCAAAGCCAAATCCGATATACCTAATAAAAAGGGCAAAAACAGCTCGGTAAATATAATTATGTTGTCACAACCCAACTTTAGTAATGAGCACATTATCCTCATTCTAGTGTGCGTTTACCCCCACAACTACCACCATAAATATTTAGATGAGATCATGTCAAGTTAATGACCTGTTACATCAATAGTTAGTCTCTCAAGCATAACGAGGGTGTGTCATCCTATCTATAGGCCTAAAGGAACTACGAAAAAGATGTTTAACGTGTGAATTTGCCTAAATTCCACTCTTGATATCACTTTTTATTGGAAACATGTTCCCTGGTTCTGAGTACTTTATTTACCTAGATTATACTGCTTTTTCTTTTAAAACCTAATACTTTCTCCAAGATGATTCATTCAATTTTTTTTAAATGTGCTACTTTCTACACACAGATAGCACCTTTAGGCGGTTGTTTTGATTGTTCCCCATTTTGCTAAAACATTGCAGAAATAATGTTGAAAGACCTAATATTTTCACGTTATTTTACAACATTTTAGCAATGTTGTAGGATAACGTTGTCGCAACATTAAGGTAATGTTTTTCTTGCAGTCCAGAGCAAAGGGACATTATCTGTGTGTGGGCTTGGTAGTGAGTTTCTCTGTTTTTCATAGCTTTCCCGTTTTCCACTCCAACACCAACCCCTAGCTCTCACCTACACCAGCCTTTCATACTTACCAAGAATCGCCATTACCGGATTATAATTAGCATCATTTCCCTACATTAACGCAATTTCACCGATAATGATGATCTTCATACGCATTCCTTGGTGTGTTCCATTGCCCAACGATCCTATTTTTGGTCTATCTATCGACTTAATTACAGGAATCCTCCTGTGGTCTTACAGAGTCAACCACCCCATATTGCCCCTATAGCTAAGCATTAATACCTCACAATGTGCAATTAGTAATAACATGACCCTAATTATGTCTCAGCTAGGGATAGGAGGCATGGAATTGATCACCGGTAACCGAGAGCAGATTACTTGTCTTGGTGGATTCCTAAACTACAAACAGAGGAGAAAATGCCATGCACATGTACACATATGTGTGCCATTTTAGTACTTAGCTTAAGTTTGTGGTCTAAGTGCTGATTAAGCTCATGTAGTCATAGAATCATTCTAAACGTGATTAAATCATTTGAATTGCTCGGCTCGTAAAGGGCCAATCATGCTTAATCAACCTTAATCTAACCCTATTGGTTAGATTAAATATTTAGTCCCTAATCATGATTACAGTGGATCTGATTAAGGATAGACCAATCAAAATAGCTGTTGCAAATCCTCTAAGGGCTATTACAAGCCGTTCGTTTTAGTCATAATTAAGGACTAATAATGATTAGCTAAACTAATTTAATTAAGGAGATTTAGCTTGATTAATTATATAAGCTATACGTACGAGCCAAGGATTCCAACCTCAATACCTTCAGTATTGCCCTGCCCTCTCAAAGGCGGGTGAATAAAAGATCTGAGATTATCTGAGGGCACAATACTTATGCCAATTTTTGTGTTGTCATTCAAAATTTTCTCCGTAATTCATATAAAACAAATCAAATACAGATAGAGGTTTTTACACATGTGTGACTTGGGCAGTGATATGGCTGTGATATGTAGACATCACAAACAAGTCATAGGCACTGTGATACTGGAGATGTTTCATGTGTGTAAATGGGTTGTCACAGTGTTCTGCAACTTGGGAATGGTGAGATAACCTTTTATTATCGCAGTAACGTAATTATAGGTCATCACGTCGCAAGGTGTAATAATTAATTGGCATGTCCATTAATTGAACTATGGAGGTTTACTCCTATGTTGATAAGCCCATCCCAGTTTATACCAACAATGAAGTTTACCATGAAATGGTATCAATACTGCATCTTTGCTTATTCCCTGAAGATAGTTGTACAATACAAAATTAACCAAAGCAATTTGGTTGACAGATTGCTTCTAAAATGTCTTGAATGTGATTTTAGAATTTGGACTTTCCCCATAGGAACCAATGGTAAAGCCTGTCAATCCAACCTATAATGTCCAACCCTATTTTTGCCCGAAAATACAGTATTTTGATTAGCTCGCAAACCTGCATATCTGCATATCTATACAATTCATGCTTGTTTAAGTGATCCCAAGTCTTGGAGACAAGGATGGTTAACATGTCTATTTTGTCCAGGCCTTGTCCAACCCCAGGATATACCCAATATTGGATGGGCTTATTGTAGGGAGTAATTAAGCATTATTCTTCAACTCATTTTTCCATTTGATCAGCTAGTCCAAGTCGCAGTCTTCTCGTTATCAAGATGCAAGTCATCTCTATGCAAAATGTTTTCACGGATAATTCGAATTCGTCAGTCATGCATACAATAGAACTTTTGTATCCTTGCCCATGAAGGGTGTAAACGCCAATAGCCGCGCCAGTAGTCGGTAATATAACGACCCATTGAAAGAAGAGGAGGTTTGATAACATTTTATTAATGTTTCCGTTTTCTTCTGGTCAAATTCAAATTCAGTAAACTCATACGGTAAAGACAGGGTAATAGTTATGTAGAAAGTGGCTATTTAAGATAGATATGCATGGTTAGGCTTATATCAGATTTGTTTAACAAAGCCGTGTCTTATTTACAAGAATTCGTTGTTACGAAAATTGTTTGCAACATTCACCTGTGGCCCATTGCATAATTACCTTTCAAATCCCTATTTTTCCTTTCCTTTTCTTCTGTGAAACCTAAACTACACAGAAAGAGGAAACTGCCGCAATTACAAGCACAAATGCCTAGATATGGAGCCCTCACCCTTTCCGAAATCCTTCATCCTCTAAGAAATACCCCTTATCTGTGTCCTGTCTAAAATCTAGGGACAAACCCCAGACTCAGGCGCGAACTGTTTGGAAACCTGGGACCAAACCGTGGTGCTTCTCGTCCCATAGGTATCGGCTGTCGGAGCGGTAGTCCCATCAATGGTTGAGGACCTAATGTCCGAGGACCTAATGGCTGAGGACCTAATGGCTGAGGACCTAATGGCTGAGGACCTAATGGCTGAGGACCTAATGGCTGGGGACCCCTGCAAGTGGAAGAAAAGTAACGTGGCTAAATATGAAGTTAATATTCATCATATCACAATTATATAATTCACCCATGGCCGGAGTATGGGGGTGTTTCACACTTGTCTTAAATCTAAAAGATCCATGGGGGGATCGGGGGGGGGGGGAGGCACACCCCTCTGTTTTCCGGTAATCTGCGTTTTTAATGTAAAATTTTGCCCAAAAGCCAATCAGTGAAAACTTTTACACACGGGCATGAACCCTCCAGATGGCACCAGGGTTCCTGATTAGAACTATAAGTATAGAAACGGTAGCACACTAGCCATTTTGTTTTTAGCTGGTGCCTGTCAAAACCTATAAGCTGATGACCAGCAGACTGATAGGATTCACACAAGACCACAGTAAATGACCTAGTTTTATTTTTAATTTGAATAGGAAAAACATATTTAACTTATCACATTTGTTTGATTTGTATTAAAATGAATCATAATTATTACAGTTTGTTTTGTATTATTGTGTGGCCTATTTTACAGGTAAATGTAGCTGTATGTATAGTTTCCCCCTTCAGTGCCCCTTTACTGGTCAGAATGCAACTCATTGACTCGGTTGGTTGGTTATTTATAGTGCTAAAAGGGTTTCCCCAAAGTTGTTCAAACATTCTGTAAAGTGATCACAGGTAACAAGTTAGAAGCTATATGCTCATAGCATTCATGAACACCCTCCTTTACTATGAGACAAACTAGCCTAGTGCTTAGAGCTTAGAGCTTCAAATCTGAAAGTTGGTGGTTCAAGTCCCACCCATGGCTAGTCAAGCACTTTTTCTTTTACAAATAAACCCATTTTAGGAATTGCTGCAAAATATAAAACAGAACTTTGAAATCATATAGATCTATGCAAGTGCCAAGTATTTATCCACAAGTTATATTGTATTTATCACACAAATGTCATTTTCAGTTTACAGTATAGTAAAATATAAAAAGGTTTCATCCTGATTTGAACTCTCAACCTTTATATTTGCAGATGATCTCTCTAACCATTAGGCCATATGTATCTACCTTCCTACCTTCTTTAGAGTAACATTTATTTATACATATATAATGAATTATGTCAATTAAAGTGCAAGTAGTAGTATTTTATGCTATTTATATAACGGTACCCTTCTTATAAAATAAAGCTATAATTTATATGTGTAAGTATCCCAGGGTAATTCATATATGTATGTTTCTCAGGGTATGAATACATGTAATATAAATGGTTAAAATTATAAAAATTGAAAAATAACTAATAAGATGATCATCTGGGATTGGAACCTCCAACCTCCTGATTTGAAGTCCTGCACCTTAGCCACTAGGCCACCGGTTACTGTGATGTCAGAGGCACAAATGCCTGGCTTGTATGAGAGTACAGTTTTATGTAAACCAGGAAGTTGTTTGTTCAGAGCCCCCATATGGGGGCCTCTTGTATAACTAACATTGTGATGTCACACGGGATTCCCCTACCCTACCATGTCCTAATTAACCTGTTTGAAGGAAATAGTAATGCATATCATATTAAAGCTAGAAAACTATGGTCAAATAAAGGTTTTAAAATGCATAGGAGTTATAATTACAATTGTCCATTGCCTATAATTACCAATTGGCATATATGCACATTGCCCTATGTGGTTGGTCATGTGACCTCCATTCATAAAGTCCTTTCCAAATAAGGGCATTGCCATATATGGTATGCTGCTATGCTGGGTGGGGTTGCATTTTTTTCAATAAATTTGTCAATTGCCATTTATTGAGCATATATATCAATAAAACACGACAGCCAATTGTTTTTATCATTTGTCTGAAATACGAACCATTGTTTTTTTCACACAAAAAACATAAAAGTTTAGGCATAAATCCAAAATATATGTCTGTGCAAACTGCAGGGTACAGTTATAGGTTCTTACCCTGTTAGTATTATAAGTAACTGTGAGACAGGGGTAGCGCCATCTAGAGAGTTCATGCCCATGCTTTTACATAAGCGCTCCCCGTTTTCAAATTTCTGGATCCGCCGGTGACTGATCGTATTTTGTAACTACGATATTTGACTTTTACATGAAGTTATTAATTTTAAGACTTTGATCCTATGTTCCTGTTACTAATTAGATGAAACAAAATTAAGATATATGAGAAACGCATAAATTTACAGTTTTGCTAGTGTGAAACCCACCCAGACATATTACGATCATCACTCTAATCTCAGCTAGTTTTTCGAATTGGGGAGTAATATGAGGGAGACCTTCACTGACCTGCAGACACAGATGGATGCTGTCACTGTAGAGCCGGTAATTAGGATCACCACGAAAACCAAGACTGCTATGGCTTCCATGGGTGGAGAACGCAGGTCAACAGCCGATGCCTCCTCATCAGTGAGAGTTGTGTCAGAGCTCGTTGACATAGATGTGGTAGGCTGTTCTGTGGATGCACTTGTTGATGTAGTCGTTCTTTCAGTTGTAGTCATTGGGTTCAGAATCGGTGTGGTTGTTGTTGTTGTTGTTGTTGTAGTTGTTGTTGGTTCTTCGGTAGCTGTAGAGGAGGGTTCCTCAGTAGGTGAGGGTTCCTCAGTTGTTGAGGTGGAGGGTTCCAAAGTCATTCCAGTAGAACAAGCTATCAAAAGGAATATAATAGATCAGTGTTAAGTTTAAAGACATTGATGGGGAAAAGGGGAAGGTGGATATAATGATATCGAGACCAATGAGACGTTCTAATGTAATCCAAATGCAGCCCTTACCACAATAACCATTCCACCATCGTCAAACCCCATACCCACAAAGAGATGAATTTCAAACATGAAAAACAAACGGAAAAAAGATAAAAGGAAAGTACAGGTTAAGTAAGATATCAATAGCATAATTTAAGTAGGTATATTCAGTGCATACTTGGTGTGCTACCCAAAATGGAAAAAGGAAAACCGGATTTATTATTATGTACGTACTAAAACACGCTATTGCCTGCCAACTTGTTCACTCATCCGTAAGAGAGTTTAGCAATATATTGGTAACACTGGAACCAATTTATAGGGGCGTTTCTTAACAAGGTAACATTAAAAAAAATATGAGAGTTAAATTGAGAAAACAAAGAAGACACTACCATGTCTTCGTAACATACATCAATGATGCAAGCATTTAGACTAAAAGATAAGGTAAATAGCCTACTTGAACATAACTCTCCACTACACAGTGCATCTTTGCAACAAATGCCCGCATCACCTTGCACCCATGGAAACTGTCCGATACCGTTGCCACTAGAGGTTTGAAGGAAAAGCAGCTGTCATTTACTCCGTATACTTTTCAAATCACTAAAATATCCAGGAGGCCACCTTGTTATGCCTAAGCCTTGTCTCCATAGGAATATGATATAACTGAGCAGGAGGAAAATCGAATGCACCATTGCATGATGATTTATAGAATACCTATAGATAATTGTATAGTTACTGAAGATCACGAAGTTTATTGTACTGTTTTCTCTTAAAAAATGATATACTTCCAGGAAAAATTTACCATGTAAATTTTAATCAAATAAGGATGATTATGTAATGATTCTGGTATTACTCAATGTAAGATACTGGTAAAACAGTACATCTCTAAGAAGACCACATGGGAAGTTGGTTCATGGTATAGGCCTATATATTCTCACTTTCTCACAAAATGATGACTTACGCTTCTCCGTAATTACAGACTAGGATACTGGTAGCACATATACTGTCTGACGTAGAAGCGCAGGCGACGGCCACGGTCGTAGCCCAGACCATCTGTTGAAGGTCACAAAAAGGTAGACTCGGTATAGGGTTAGACCTCAGGAAATGAATTCAGTAAATGCAATAAGAAATATTTGGCATTACAATAAACCCATCCCAGTTTACACCAATACTAAGGTTTACTATGAAATATTTTCAAAATTGCCTACATGCTTATTCCCTGAAGACAGTTATAGAATACAAAATTAAACAAAGTAATTTGGGTGACAGTTTGCTCTTAAATTTGGTAAAATGTAGCTTTTTATTTTGGCATTTTTCCCATAGGAACCAATGTTAAAGCCTGTCAGCCTAGCCTATAATGTCCAATCCTATTTTGCCCTGAAATACAGCATTTTGATTGGCTGGCAAACCTACAAATCTGTCAACTGATGAAATTGAAGAAATCATAATGTTAAAGCAGTCCTTGAAGATATAGAAAAACATAAATCTTGCTTATTTCAGTAACCCCAACTCTTGGAAACAAGGATGGCATATATACAGTAATTTTGTCCAACCCTTGTCCAACCCTAGCATATATCCAATGTGGGATGAGCTTATTTCCAAAGGAAATGCTTCAAATGATATAACAAGATGTTTGCAGGTAGTTACTGTGAGGTAACTAAATCATTTCTCTATACGAATGACACTATTAATCTCCCAGTGTATCATAATATTATAGTCACATGTATGATTAGATTGTATTGAGGGATTGCTGCATTTAGGGGCAAATGACACTACTGCTTAAACATTCAAACACTCCTGTTAGAGGTAACAATATACATCTCCCAAAATTGGAACTAAGCTGAACTAAAATTGGTTTATTTGGGTTGCTATAAGAAGGAATATGGTTAGCTCTTATTCTCTTCTCCATATATCTAGGTCTCTAGATGGCGCTACCCTTCCCTCATAGTTACTTATAATACTGTAGAGTTCATGCCCGTGGGAACAATATCTACACGTTTTGGTGTGGCTGGAGGATTTCTGTCAACCTTTCGGTTCATCTTTCGGTTCAATGTCTTCGAATATTTTGGATTGATGCCCAACCAAGTGTGTCCCATAAGTTTTTGTTTTGGCATTATCTGGATAGAATTGGACAGTAGAGTGATTCTTATTTTGTACTTGACTTTCCTTCTTTAACGATTGCAGCCTGATACTTGTTTTTAAGCCCTCACTAAAAGTTTTAGGAGGTGGGGACTTGAAAACAAGACAGTTAGTACCAGACTGCAACTGATATAGGCCAAGCTGGAAAATATAATGTAAAATATGATGTGCATATATGCGCCACACAATCTGTGTGGATGGGTTCAATTTAGACTTTTTTCAGATTTTGGGTCAGAAAAAAGATTTCTCATCTGATACTTAGTCAGATTCCCCATGAAGTTTAGGTTATCTGCAGCATAATGCCTCTTAATACTCAAAAGAAATTTAGTTCTCAGTTATGATTCCTACGTCAAATTACAGGGAATTATCTGCAAAGAAATTTAAACTCAAAACGACACTTAAATTTCATGTCATTTTTCAAAGTGCCCTCCCATTTCCAGTTCCCAAGAGTACAACAACCGTATTCACTTTGTTAGCGAACTCAAAACCCGAAAAGAAAACCTCACTTCTTTCTCTTTCCAGTAACATCCAACTTAATATTTCATATATTAACATAGAATTGTCCGTGGGATAGAGTTTCAAAACCAAACTCTATCCATTAGGACCAATCTTTTTAATTCCAAAATCAATATCTTTACAAGACAAAAATGGTCTGTCAATTTCATGACTTATGATTTTGGCATAAATCATAACAAATCAGAATATAAATTTATCCAAATAATTTTTTTTTTCAATTTCATATGTTCAGATAACACATTCAGAATATAATTGGTGGGTCGCCGAAATTGACCAGGAACAAGTTTAATCATTATCATTACGATGAAGTTAAAGCCTGTTTTCACAATCTACATTTTATCATCAGCCTCATGCAGTTAATATGCTCATAGAATGTATTTTGATAGTTATTACATTTTGCTGAATTCTGACTCAACATTTCTTACGTCTCCCTTTAAGCATATTGTGTTATAATTAGGTGTAAACTTACCTGCGTGTAGTGCGTACAGGTGTCGTTACAAGAATTAGACACATACAAGTAGTTCGAACTTTCAGCGGTCCATGAGGCTATACCCTCTGTCATTACCTTCATTTCTGTTAAAGTATTGTCGGTTAGATTGACATATAAATTTTCGCCCACAGCAGTGAAGGTTGATGACAGAGAATTTCTGGCATCGTTGTTTCCAGTGGGGCATGATGCGACGTGGTTTGCAGCAATACCGTACAGCTCCTCATTCCAAACCTGTAAATGCAACGAGAATAAAAGAAATGTAAGATGATTGTGTATAAATTTCCGCTGAACTAGTAAGATTAAACTGGTCTAATTTGTACTGGGTCAGTAGATTTTGTATTCTTTACCAGTTTACTTCGAGTTGGAAGTAAGAGATCCCTCGCTTCATCCTGTTTAGTATATCAAGGTATGCAGGACTGCATAAAGAACCCCGCACTTGTGCTTAAAAATCGTAGGACACGTTATGTGATATAGAAATTAAATTTGCAATGTATACAACATATCTTTTAAAAACATCTAATGTGTATATTAACTATCGTTTTATCAACTAATTGCACCCGTAAGTGCATCGAAAACAGTAAGCAGAGTATACATTCTACATTGTACATTAAAAATGATATTGCACTAATGACAGACGTTATGCTAAAGAGGTGAATAAATGGACACCAAACGTGACTTCACACATTATATTATTGCACGGTCATAACTTAATTTCTTTATCAAATTATGATGGTTTTCCTGACTTAAGGAAAATCGGGGTTAAATCCCTTTGTTTGCGAGTCATGTCCATACTTTCTGTAAGTGCATATAAAATTGGAAATTAATGCGACCGGGAGAAATGACGATACGAAGTGATATATCCTGAAGGAAAGTCTGTTACCTACCAATTTAACCATGTTACAAGCTGATGGCATAACGGCAGCTCTCGCGTTATTGTGCAGACTTAAGACAGCTGAAATATATTCCGCAGTGGGGGTTGCCCTTTTCACCCGAGAATGTTTTGCCGAATGATCTACAAAGACGTCGTTGCCTTTTCCAGAAAGCAAAGGCAGTCCCTCGTCTCCTCCTGTGGGTCCTGACGACACATTTAGATGCCCTCGGTTTGGTTCGTCCTGCTTCTTGTCCACCATGTGCAGTAGAAAAGGTACGAACAAGACCGATAACAACGCATATCTTCTAAGTGCCATGAAGAAGTACTTGCAGTGTCACCGTTAGCTTTGAATGTGTACCCCAAGAAATACCCTTCATGAATTTGTAAGTGTTTTTGTCGTATTCTGGTGTTCGTGATGGCACCGGTGAGATTGGCGAGGGATGTTTACCATACACTGGAGGAGTAGTAGTCGTCGACGGGGGCGGTAGGTATAGTGGCTGTGGTAAGGGTAAAGTGGCAACCCTATTGGTTACGGTTGAAGGACACAGAGCACCCCACCTTCTAACATATTTTTAGAGTAACCATGGGGAACCAGCTGCCTTAATTTGCGGGAGCAATGATCTATAATGGACTAGTTAATCCATTTTGCCCCACTCCCATATTGTTGATGATTCATGATAATCAAAAGTTACATTCTTCGTTCAGACACGATTATCGAACAGATTGTCTGGAATGAATCAAACATGCTGTGTTTTTTCAAGTAAAGGATATTGTATTGCATTGATTAGACTATAGAGAAGAAACTGTGGGAATCAATTATGTGGGCTGTGTGCAAATCTCTCCAAAATCTGACCAAATTTGCCTCTATTGGACACATGCTAGAATAGACTATTTTGGTGCATAGTTTCCCTTCTATCTATGAATGAAAGTAGCACAACAAAGTGTTGCTAAAAAGTGCAATGTAACACTAACCTTCCCCTAATTTTTGTTTAGATTTATAATTTGCTATTCAGATAGATACATGTCAAATCTTTTTGCTTAATTTTTACACAGAAAAAGTTGGTTTAAGACAAAATAATCACTATTTTTCATAAATCTACTCATATCTCCTTAAATATTAGGTTTGGGATAGCAAATATTGGAAGCTCGGAGTACCTATTCCCCCCGGCTTGTCACATTAATTAAGTATAGAAGACCCTTAGGGAACATCCTCGGGTCTCTGTACGGCCCTCCAACAGCCGGGACAGACTGCAGGATACGCCCTTGGGCCGTCCAAGCCATTGGCGGGTCATACGGTACGGCGGGCCATACGGACGGAGACCCTCGGACGTCCCCCGTGGGTCTTCTTATTTAGTACTGCCATGTCCTCAGATATGTATTTCCGTAATTTGTATAATATATCTGAAACTTTTTTTATACACATGGTCTAGGCCTATATGAACATTCATAGAGAATAATACGTTGATCAGTTCTCATTGTCAGGCCATCACAATACTCTGTTCAAGTACAAGATTTTGATAGCCTTGTAGATACTCTTCATCCAATTATTCACACTACTTGATACTCTTGGAGTCCTTGCCGAATTGCAAGGTTGTCCAATGTCACCAGGTTTTTACTTAAGGCTTGCAAGTGGTCCCTGTTCTGTACACTCTAATGAACTGGGTACACAGGCTAGGATTACATAGTGCAGCTTATATTTATGCAAACGGACGTGCCATTATGAGCAGCACTAATTCTCGGCTACATTGGAGAACCCTCCCCTAGTCGGGCGTTCTTAAAACAGACTGTGTACACCAGTACAGAACATTGTGGTTACCATGGCAACCATATGAATGTTTTCTATTTTATAATTGACTTGTCAGCTAAATCTGAAAAAATCTAGAGTCATCTATTTTCATATTCTGAGACTGGATATCACAGAACAGAGACTGTCAGTAATGCTGTCAAAGAATAACAGTGAAATAGGATTTGTCCAATTGAATTTTTAGGTGTATTCACATATAAAGATTTTTCATGTTGAATGTTTACAGTGCATATAACTTAAGTAAATACGTAGGCATATTTATAAAGACCAGCTAACTGCCAGAATTCAGCATCTGACTTTGAGTAGTTAGGATAGAAATATTATGTTTATCATTATGATTAGTCTCACTTAGATGTATAGTGTACTTTCATTGGTATGAAAATATGAAACTTTTTTTATGAGAGACCAGGTGCTATTAACGATGTGAGTTGAAACAACCTGCATATTGAGAAGTATCTAAAGAAACTTAAGCATGAATGCAAAATCCCTTAGACCCTTAGGGACCATCCTCATCCCTCATCCTGCTGTTTCAGGTCCTAGACTGCCTGGTCTAAGTAAGGTACAGCCAAGTGAGCTGTGTATGCATATTATCCTTTATATATGATCCTTTATATTATCCTTTATATCCTTTTTATGATCTATGATTTATGATCCTTTATATTATCCTTTATCCATGATATATATATATATATATATATATATATATATATATATATATATATATATATCATGAGCTTAGCTCAGTGCATTGTGATGTCTCTTATTATGACAAAGAATGCCCAACTTATTGACTCATAAGAAAGGTGTATACATGTATTATGGTCTATCAGTACAGAAAGTTTAGAAACTCCCCACATGCTGATGACACAAACACCAGTTGTTCACTCTTCTTGAAGCAAGAATTAATCAGTTTCCATGAAAGACATCGTGCTCTCTTTTCCCATGGACGCTCATGAAAATGGGCATGTGCGTCAAATAGTAGAGCAAATAGACCGAGCAGTTTCCCTGTATGTGTCTGTACAGATAAAAACCAAACCACGGGCGCCACTCACTCGGGAACTGCCCACTGAGGCGTATCCCCAGTACTACGGGGATAGATTTACCCTTAACCACTCTTGATGAACACTCCCCATTTGGATGGATAAAAGGATGCATTGGAAGAGAGAATCTAGCGTCCCTCATCCTGGTCCATGGACATGAAATCTCTAAGTGGCGTTAGGGCACCTGCTTATAACTCAAAGCATGAAGCGAGTATTAGCGGGAACTTTTTCCAGATTTCCTGATATGGATGTAACTATGTATCCACTTGGTAGGCCTACCATCCAGTGGCTTTTTACTGAAAAGATTACAACTCATTGGCTAGTTAGAAATCATTATAGTTAGAAATGATTCAGAGGATAAAGGTAACAACTTAGTCCATCCGTAATTATATCTATATAGCGTCCACCCAGAGTGGTAGCCACTATTAAAGGGGGTAGGGGGGAGCGGAGTTGGACCATACATGGCCATGTAACTGAGATACTGTTCCTATTGTTTTATCAATTCTAAAAGTTACCAATGAACGTGACGGTAGATTTATTTCTAATCAGAATTACGAATGGCCAATGCTATGTTTCCCGACAATCCATACAGATTAGACATAAAAGCGCAGTGCATGGGTGTGCCAATTGATGTATGCAGATCGCGGTTCCTATTCTTACATTATTATTTCTGGACCTAAAGGATCTGGTGGCTCCATCTAGAGAGTTCAAACCAACTATATATCTAAAAACTAGTGTCACAGAGAGATGATTTATAAATCCTTCTTATTAATAGTGGCGCCCCCTCTTGGCAGAAATATGAATCCTGGTGAGGGAAATGTTGTCTACAACACAACACACATATAACATGCATGAAAAGACGTGTATCATAACCTGTGGGATTTATATGATTTACATATTGATTACCCCTCTACAAGAGATTGTGATTAGAGGTATAATGGTGGAACTGACAGTATAACATACATAGATATTAATGTAAAAACTAAAATAAAAATCACAAATTGTTTTACTATGTAAAAATCAATGGTAAAACCCTTATTAAGCCCAGGCTACACTGCCCGATTGACAACGACTCGACGGTCGAGTTAAGTTGAGTTGGGCTTAGTCGTAGAGTGTGGCCGGTGAAGTCGTAGCTAAACCTGCGACAGTTGAGTTGAGTCTTACATGTTGAGAAGATGAAGATGTACGACTGGACTGACGAGTCTTAGGGGGGTGTGCCATAGATATTCATATAAACCTTATAGTCTTCATGCTATGACCATCGGGTCCTAGTCTATGGCATGGTAGAGTTTTTCTGCTAAGACTAGACCGTCGTGGATGCTGGCGCCTTCAGGAGCTGCGACAGTCGAGTTGAGTTGAGTTGGGCAGTGTGGCCGGGGCTTATGATCGTTGTATTATTCAGAGATTGCCTTAAGACTTGTAACAACGATTTTAAAACTAGTGAATACATGTGATCTGTTTGCTGTGTCGAATTGAAAAAAGACCCTTGTGGGCTGCTGCATAAAGTCTGTACACTTTTTAATGTACATGAAATGCACTGTCATTTGTGGTGAGAGGTTATAAGATTAGGCACTTAGGATTGGGTTTCCCTTGGGACTACACTACGACATGAGTTTTTCTTACCGTTTTCTAAAAGAAAAATATGCACCTCTCCTTTTCCAAAGATCTAGGGTCCAGGGGGTCAGGACCACTTCCCGCCTTACCCTTTTACTGGGCCTTTACTGTACTTAATGTGTGAAAAAATGTCCTGGAGGGATATTCCTATCAAGAATTTTTATCAAGTTTTAAAGTCTCGTAGCAAACGTTTTAAGGGACCTATTTCCTTGAAGTATTAGCCGTTTTATGGCAAAGGCAGACAAGGGGAGAAATGGCCCCTCCATTGGAGGTCCAGTGCGATAATTTTGAGAACTAATGGGGCACAGCTAGGTACTGAGCCTATAGAATGCCCCCGTGTTTCTTTTCATATTACCATCAATCCCCTATCCTTTGACATGTATGGGGAACAATCTCTCCCGGCAACTTTAGAGAGCAGGCAATACCTTAATAAAACTTTAAAAGGCAATGTTGCGCTGTAGATACGAAGGGTCTATGTGCCTACGTATAATTACTGGTGCTTGTGACACTCGTCTTAGAGAGCAAATGCTTTGAATTGTCTTTTTTCTAACAAAATCTGAATTAAGATGTATGATAGTAAAATATAGGCTATGGGCTTATAGGCATAGAATGATAGATCGAACGTGTGCATGCCGACTATATACATGCCCTTGGCCTTACATAGATCCTCGAGCTCAGCAGGCTAGGTGTCAGACTTGTATTCTGATGGACGTTAGTTCAAATCCCACCGAAAATGTAAATGAGGAAGAGTTTATTTCCTCCCAACTGGGCACTATCTAGAAGCCGTGTAGGTTGTACAGATAGGACCAAGGAGATCTCATTATGGTTTAAAGATGGACATGAGTCAGCTATCTGTGTTTGTGTTTATCTATAGTTTTTGTATGTCATTCCAGACAAATTATTTAGTTTTTTTTTGTCGGAAAATCTCTTTATCTTGTCCCTGAGTTTAATGGTTATCCATCGATCATACCTCATCACCCTTCATCTTGTTATTTTCTTCTTTATCCCTCTGAATTAAAAGAACAAACAAGGAATCAACTAACATTCCTTCTCTACTTATGTCCTCTATATTATGTCCTGTATGTCATGAATGAAGCAAGTGTAATTTGGAGGCAGATAGACACTGCATAGAGACTACTCATATACCCCTTTCAGACTTCAGGACAGATACCACTTACAGACTAGCTTCAAAATGCGCTCATAATGACAGTTTAATACAGGAATAATGCGCATTCTGGGCTAGTCTGTAAAGGGTTCTTAGAGAAGCGAACCAAAGCGAACTGATTGGAACCGCATTGATGGCATTCCAGAATACGGCCTGTTCACACATTCAAGTGACTTTGGCAGATAATTATGTATTTGTAGTTAACATAGTTGATTCGTTGCCTAGCATAGTTGATTTGTAGGCTAACATTTCGTATTCCTATAGATCATTGCAACAAATTGCAATCAAAAACATTAAGTTGCCCTAACATTTTTCAAAGAAATCCTCATAATGAGCCCATCCCAGTATACATGAACATCAAATTTTACCATGAAATTACATAGCAATTTCTTTCTTATTTAATCCCCAAAGATAGAAGTGTGAAACAGAATGTACCATGGTGGTTTAGTTGACAAATTTCTCCTAAAATTGGTAAAATTCAGCTTTATATATTGGCCTTTTTCCCATAGGAACCAATGTTGAAGGCTGTCAGTCCAACCTATAATGTCCGACCCTATTTTCCCTAAAATACAGTTTTTTGATTGGCTGGCAAACTTGCAAATCTGTCAACTGGTAAAATTAAAGAAATCGTAATGTTTTATCAGTACTTGGTGATATAGAAAAACATAACTTTTAGTTATTCCAGTAATCCCAGCTCTAGGAGACAATTATGGCTTATATTATAGTTTTGTCCGACCCTTGTCCAACCCTGGATTATACCCAATGTGGGATGGGCTTATTCTTACAATTCTTGATAAATTTCAATCATCTTGGTATCTTTCTTAAGCTAGGAATGTGTAGAATTATGATTCTGGATGAAATCAGTTCCAACTAAACATTCCAAATGATTTGGAATGTGTGGAATATCTTCCAAAATTTGCAGAAATTTGGTATTTTTCCTGACTTCCAACAACTTGATTCTAAATAGAATCTTCAATTTACATTTCATTTCAATTCTTTCACTAGGGAGTTTAGAGAATTAGATTTGGAATCTAATGACGTGTCATTCTCCTATATAAAAGTATAATTCAGAAAATGAGCAGAGCCACAAGGCTGAGGTGAAATTATAAAATATCACCATTATGCACAGGTTTTTCTGATAAGCCATCTGGGCACTGAGCAGCAATTTGAATTCTACTATAGAATGTTTGCTTATTTCTTGCTTATTCATTTTGTATTTAGACTTTATATAAGGAACTGTGGGAATCCATAAAGTCTAAAAACTGACCAAATTTGCCTCCATTGAACATATGTTAGAATGAGACTATTTTGGTGTGTATTTCCCTTTCTACCTATGCATTAGGAGAGCACATCAAGGTGTTGATCATTGATAAATAGTGCAATGCAACCCTAACCTTACCCTAATTTTGTCTAGATTTATAATTTCTTATTTAGATAGATAAAGGCCACATCATTTTGCTTAATTCCAAGAGGTCAGCATCAAATGCAGGTTGGCCTATGTTACACTGAATGTTAGGCATCCACAGAATGCAGCAATCTGATTGGCCGAAGTGCACTCCACTCCATGTTATTCCACCCAAATCTACTAGGTGGCAGCACCAGTACTAGCCTTCTGATTGGCTGGTATGCCACTTCCCTCCAGTTACCTGTCTGTACAGTAGCCACCATGCAGACATCTGTCTGTGCAGTAACCACTATGTAGGCATATGTATATATGTCTGTGGAGTGCTATCCTCATGTGGATGAATATATCATGGAATTTATTTAATTATCTTAATGCCATCATATTTAACAAATCTGAAAGGAAGAGTTTGTTTCTATTACAACTATGTTTTATCAAATTTGCCAAAGGCACTTGTTGTATATACAAAAATGTATAATTACTATCTAACAAGTTTTCTAATGGGAAAGCATAAACAATATTGAAACCATAACAGTTTGTGATGGTAACAGGTACTTATAATCATATGATGGTAATGTCCAACTATGTGCTTATATTTTACTGAAGACAGCATAATTGACATCTTTGGGTTGCTCTCAGAGGTCAATTGTAGCTATTTTTTGCATTTTTCATATTTATTGAAATTAAAAGGCTTATATTCAGTTAGATATAAAAGTAAAATGCCTACATTTGCATTTATTCTATAAAAATCTCATCAATATTGGTCCATAGTTCAATCAATCAGGCTTTGAAATAGAAAATATCAGTTTTCAAATATGGTATTTGTAACATAAGGTGCATAATCAGTGTGGTGGGCATAACCTGACGTGGCAGTTAAACAAGAATTTCTGTCCACAAACCATTTTTTTTGGCCCCTACCCTCAGTGGGCCTAAAACATGGAAAGAATTGAATTTTTCCAAATAAAGTGCATAATGAGCCAGGTTTTGTATGTATTTCACAGATAGTTTGTCATTCAAAGGGTGAAAAATGCTTAAAAATATCTGAAACTTAAAAGAAAGTTCCTTAGGACATTCATCTCTCATAATATAGGCCTATGCCAATAATTGATGATACTTTTTTCTATCACAGGTCAAAAGCTTAATATGTCCATTGATCGCTATTTCCTGCAATCATCTATAGCCTAACAGTTGGTGGTCAATATGTGAATTCTAGAATTCAGTTGTGAATTGCATTGGAGTGCATTCCAGAATACCCTTCCTTTCATACGCAATCCAGGAAGAGAAATGATGTGCTTCGAATCACTTTGATGCACATTATCAGCGCAAGTCTGAAAGGGGTAATAGTTGTAGTATCATTGTTTAATTCACACCTGATCAGAATGATTACAGGACAATTACCCTTTGGACAATTACCCTTTAGACAATTACCCCTAGGACAACTACCCTTGGGATGGTTACCCTCTAGGACCTATTCCCCTTAGGACAACTACCCTTTAGGACAACTACCCCAATGGGTAGGGCAACTGCCCCTCTAGTTAGGACAATAACCCCTTTAGGACAATTACCCTTATAACAACCCCTATTGGTGGGACAACTAGCCCTTGATGGGACAACTGTCCCCATTTGTGGAACAACTAACCTGCAGGTAAGACAATTACCTCTTTTGAAAGTATCTGGTTAGATACATTATTTTCTGTTCAAATGTTCAGATCAGCTTATCTAATGAGGCATCTAAATTCGAATTAAAATCAAATGGAAAATCTGGATTATTTTTAACACTCTTTATCTGCAGAGCATCATTCTCCATTTCTAGATTGAATCAAACATTTCATCTCACAGATAGCGCTAACATTCTTGAAATATCCGGAGAATCCTTGGTATGTTATAGCACCATTAATCCAATACTGATGGGTTTAGATTAAAGTACATTTTTTTACTTAAGAAAAATCCATAATAACCATGGAGTACATACATAAGAATACTAATGTAAAAATCATTCAATATTATTTAACATATTGCACAAAGGTAGAGATTTAATAAACCTGCTTTGTGCATGCTTATCGAGTTAATGTAAGAATCACCAGATGAATATAAAATGATAAGAACGTTTCTAAATTACTTAGTTTATGAAAATATATGATAATGACAGGTGCCGCTGGTAAGTGTGAATACACCTGATGACAAGGCACTTCCCCGCAAGCACTGATGCTTCGGGTAAAATCAATATCAGACTGCTTTATAAGCAAGAGTGCAGGGTAATCTAGAGAGAGAGACCAGTAGTGTTTGGATCATACGGATCGGGAGATCCGAAGGGGTTTGGATAGCCATACACCCAAAGGGACATCTGGTGACTTACATGGTACTACTACGCAATTGCCGGAGACGTGAATAGGCATACTCTACGGAGGAAGCTTACTCCACTCCATCCTGGAACTGTAATACCTTGGACTTATTACCATCACGAGCCATTGTATGCATCACTATATCCACCAATAAACTTACCGTGCTGCCAAGCGTTGTTCATGTTATGGATTGAGCGCCCATCTCGTGGACTTACTCACCACTCGACTAGCATCCCATTAAAGATAATATTAATAACAATAATCATCTCGGACAATGCACCATAATTATAATCACCCCCAAACTTAACACTAGCGTTCAATTGGTGGAGAAAGACCCGAATAGCGAAGGGTGGATTGTGAAGTGATGCGCCTACATGTTTCCTGGCCCTGCCTCTGGAGCTAGGCCACCCTCGGGAGCCGAGCAGGAGCCCGGCACAGATGAACTGAGAGAAAGCGACGATCGGCCTGATAAACCGACAGCTGCAACAGGAGCGACACGACCAGAGTGGCCACAAGGATACCAACTGAGAGGCAGAGGAACATTTGTACCATATCAGCTGGGAGTTAAGTACCAAGTTCAAAAGGAAGGAAAGACAACACCAAAGGTAGGGCAGATAGTCCAACAAAAGTCACCACGAGGTAGAAGGAGAGAGGAGACTCTCAAACTAACCCTGACGGAGCAGGAAAACCAATCAACTTCAACAGAACAATCATCTGGCGAAGATTTGGTGGACTTGTCAGGTTGGGAGGTTACCGCTCCAAAACTTTCGGGATATTTAGCTAAACCTGGAGGCGAAGGGGATACCTCGTCGACGGAAGAAGAAGACTGGGGGCACCTAGAAAGTCCAGCATCTTCCCGTCGTAGAACTACAGAACGAATCATAGGGGTATCCTTACCGAACACCACTACCCCAACCACCGGAGCAGCTGCCGCAACGGGAAGAGCCCTAAAACGACTTGAGGAACGCGTAAAAGCACTTAGTGAGGGTGCGAAACAAAGAAAGGGCAGGGGTATAGTGGTTGATCCATTCTTAACACCAAGACCAGGGACATCTTACGCGCGTGAAAATCCAGAAAATCCAGATAGAATAATAAATCGCCAACTCTTTACCATGGCGGACAGAGGTGGTCCGAGCCTGAAACTCCCGGAATTCGCGGGCAAGACCGGTGAAAGGGTAGACCAGTATTTTGCGGGCATAGCAAACATGGCCAAGATATATGGCTGGGACGAAGCAAAGACACTAGTTATGACGTTGCATGGGTTAAAAGACAAGGCCCGGGATTGGGTGAATACGCTAAAAGATGGTAAGAAAGATTCAGTGGCCCATCTTAAGGAAGCCATGGTAGCCATCTTTGGGGACAAAAGACCATCGTGGCAAAAGTATAAGGATATTGTAAATATGAAGCAAACTAATGATCAGACAGTGATAGAATTCGTGGGTAGTTTAAGACAGCAGCAATTCTTGGCTGGGGTGGAGGATAGTGTTATCCTGGCGGTATTCATAGATGGATTGTTGCCGTCTATCGCGAGGCAAGTAGCAATCATCAATCCGGAGGGATTTGATAAGGCAGTGCAAGCGGCAACGCGGCTGGAGTCATTAGAAAAGGGCAAAAAAGGGAGCAAATCATTAGCTGTAGCTAACACTACTAAAGTTGAGGACAATAGAAGGGACACACTTGATGTAGGTGAGAGATTACTAGTCAGTAAGTTTGATAATTTGATAGCGGCTCTTAAAGAGACAAGATCGTGGAATGTGGCCGAAAACAGTCAGGAAAAGGGGGAAAATGTGAGAAAAGGAGGCGGAATGGATAGGAATAACATAGGAAGATACAGTCCGGGTCCTCAAAGGAGGGACTGGCAGGCGAGACCCTGGCAGCAGAGCCAGAATCCTAGACGGGAACAAAGTAGGTCCCAAATCCCGCAGGCTAGGAGCAATACCCCTAGCCCAGTGGCGTTCTCGAAATCAAGAGTATCCTTTAGGGACGACACTAAGGTGCCTAACTATAGGAGTTATGAGAGAAAGGGAAATGTCCAGGAAGGAAGTTATTACGATAGGGGATATGGAAGTAAGTATTGCGCGATACATGACAGTAGAACGCATACCACTGATTCCTGCGCGTGGCTACAGGCGAGATTGACGGACATACGCCAGGCTGCCAGAGCGGCGGCGGGGCCCCGCCCGTCCCGCCGTCCGGAGAATCAGCCGAAGCTGGGAAACTGGGAAGGAGGTCCGCCACGCCAGTAGAAGCTGAATTATATTTGGCGGACGGACCGAAGACAAATAACAATCGTCCAGTTTTACTGGGGGTAGAGTTGGGTGAGATGAAAATTAAGGCCTTGGTAGATACTGGAGCTAGTGATTGTCTCATATCGAAACAATTTAGAGACCAAATAAACTCAGCCTGCATACATGACGTATTTCATTGTGCAAACACAAGAGTGAATTTAGCCAACAACTCGAAACAATGCATCCTAGAAACAGTAAGACTCGAAGTTAAGATCGGGGGATCAAGGGTATTTTTCAATTTCCATGTCGTCGACGCCTTGTGTCATGACATGGTGATAGGCAGAAGTCTACTGATGGCCCTAAGGACGGATGTTGCGTTACCGGGACCATCGGTAAGGGTGTTTTGTGGGAACCCAATATCTAGCGTAGAAAGCTTGAAGATAATGCCGAGTACCGAAAGAATTATACCTGTGGTAAGCTGGTACCCGGACAAAGTGCCGAAGGGACAAGCGGTTTACTGCGAACCCTCGGTGACAGCCCCTGTGGTTGTAGAGGGAGGAGTGAACCTAGAAGGTAGACAATGGTGGATAAAGATATTAAATCCCTTAGACAAACCATTGAGAGTCACCCCTGACGATGTATTGGCGTTTTGCGAGCAGGGGAGAGTCGCACCGGGCGAAGAGGAGCAGGCGTGACAATTCCTGGACCCTAAACGCATGGCTGACAGGAAAACACCTAGTGGTCTAACTAATATGGCCATGAGAGTTATGGAGGAGGCCGTTATGTATACTACTAGCAGAGAGTCACCGAGCAAAACAAAGGCCGAAGTTGACAAAATTGAGAGTATAGATTTATCACAGTCGTGTCTCACGACGAAACAAAAGAATAGGTTTCGTGATATGTTGAGACGCAACAGGGAGACGTTGGCCTTCGATATTACGGAATTGGGTCAGTGTGAAATCGCTCCTATGGAAATTAAAGTAAATGAAAGCGCGGGTATTATAGCTTCAAGACCATATAGGTATTCACCACAAAAGATGGACATTATAGACCAACAGGTGAAACAACTCATACAATTAGGGGTAATTGAACCGAGTGAGTCAGCGTGGAGGAGCCCGCTTGTAGTGGTCCAGAAGAAAAATGGAAAACCACGGTTGTGTACCGATTTCCGAATGTTAAATATGATAACCTTCAAAGATAAGTTCCCGATGCCAACGGCTCGATCATTGTTTCTGTACATGGCCTACAAGCGGCCAACCATATGGTCGGCGTTGGATCTCCTCAGTGGGTACCATCAATGTGTGATAGAACCAGGTTCACGAAAATATACGGCCTTCGAAACCCCTATGGGGGTATACCAGTACAAACGGGTACCGTTTGGCCTGGTGGGAGCGCCGTGGCAGTTCACTAAGGTAATGGCAATAGCGTTGAAAGGGCTAGTACCCCGAGTGTGTTTAGCATACTTAGACGACGTAATTCGAGGAACATCTGCATAGCGTAGAACTAGTGCTACAGGCCCTTAGAAGAGCGGGGCTTAGGCTGAAACCATCCAAGTGCGAATGGTGTAAAGCTGAGATTAATTTTCTCGGGCATAAGGTGAATGCTGAAGGGTTGAGAACGCAACCTCAGATAGTCAATAGAGTAAAGGCTTTCAAACGGCCTCATAATGTTAAAACAGTTAAATCCTTTTTAGGACTTTGTAATTACTATAGATCGTTCGTACCAAAATTTGCAGAAATTAGTGTACCTCTCAATGGGCTATTGAAATTAGGGACACCTTTTGAATGGACTGAAGAATGTGAAACAGCATTTCAGAGAATCAAGGAAAGTCTAACAACTCCACCTCTCCTGATCCATCCGGAGATCGGAGGGCATTTCTATGTGCTGACAGACGCATCGGATTCAGCGTGCGGTGCAGCCATCTGCCACCGGCGGAAAGAGCTGTACCGCCCGATCGTGTTCTGGGGTAGCGCACTGAGGGAGGGCGAGTTGAATTATACTGTTACGGAGAAGGAAGCCTTAGCAGTTACCAAGAGGGATGAGCTCCTCAACGGGTAGCTGCTAACAGGTGGCAGTGGGCCCGCGAGGGTCCGGGGACACGTTAAATTGCTTCTATAGTGCAGGGGAGAAAACATTACTGAAGGCCCCCGTGTCAAGCGAAGGATGAATTAACATCCTACTGTGGTACCGTCTAGTCGGCGCACATATCGGGCTGCCGGTGCTTTTCCCAGGTTCTCACCGGTAAGTGGTATGTGCGTGGTACGGGGTTGACAGACCTCACCTAGCTCCTGACAGTAGTGATATCACTCAGGAGTGAACAGGCAAGGCCAGTGAAAACGGTCAAAGCTCAGTGTGGGTTGGCAAGATTCACCTGGATCAGACCGTTGGTGACCACCCAGGGCGACCTAGGACCGGTAATCGCTATCGACTGGGTCGCTGGCCGGTCGTCTCTGCGCTGCTGGTAGGGTGTCTAAAACCTATCAGTATCAGAGAGGGCTCAATGTACAGTCAGGCCATGGTAAAGCTAAACGCTGCATGTCCAATACCCTATTATTGGATATTGTGGGTTTGGTTGAGCCATGCTCTCTGTGATCAGAAAACATCAGGTTTGAAAAGAACATTCTGGGAAGCAGAGAGAGCCACTAGGGCTGGAAAGGGTTCTAGCTCAGGCTGCAATCCACTATGTCTGATGACATAAGGGAAGGCCAAAGGAACCAAGCGAGTAAAGGCATTAAAGAACTATGAAGACATGTTGCACGGAGCAAAGGTGACAATAGTCACTGACCACAAACCACTAGTTCCGCTATTACAGAACGCATATAAGGCTCCGTCTACTAGACTAAAATGATGGGCATTAGCGTTAACTGACTTTGATTTTGAAATAATACATGAACCGGGAGCCACTCACTATTTACCCGATTATCTATCAAGAGTACAGGAGGCAGAGACCAAGCGACCTATGTCTGAGTTTGAGCCAGAGGTAGGATGTGAATTAATGGCTATGAATACCATTCAAACAGAAATAGATTTCTCAGTGCTGATTGCAGAACAGGCTAAAGATAAAGAATGTAGGGAAATGATAGAATACATCCGAAATGATACGTTGCCCGAATCACCTGAGCAGGCAAGAACTGTGGTGGCGAAGGCAGATACCATGGGATTGATTTCACCGGGAGTACTGTGTAAATTTTCAGTTCCTAAGAGGAAAAATAATGTTAAATATATTCAGTTAGTACCCAGAATAGTAGTGCCACAGTCTATGAAGTCGAAAATCCTAAATCTACTCCATAATGATATATTAGCCAGAGGGCATATTGGAGTGGACGCCCTAACGCAAAAGATAACATCTAAACTCTATTGGATAAATATGTTTAAAGATATTGTAGACTATGTTAAATCCTGCGCTGTATGTGTAAAGTTTAAGGATGGATTTTATGCTTCTCTATGTGTAATCTGTAGTTTATTTCGCTTCTCTACTATTGTATGTTAAAATATATGAGCTTAAAGAGGTAAGGGAAAACACAACACAAGCAGATAGGTTTGAGAGACAGTTAGCTGTGATCACCACGAATGAATGTTTCTTACTATTTTAGGAAAGATAATTTAGAATATGGCTTTAAGGTGATAATTTAGATTGCCTGTACTGGCAGAGGACCGAACCAACTCCGTCCGATCCTTTCAAAGTTTAAACCTGGAGTCTTATCGTTTTCACGACGGGTCTCACCATCTCTCAGCCAGTGGTGGGAGGGTGGCCTGTGTGGCCACCCAACCGTAGCTGAGGGAGGGGGAGGTTTTACTTTGGAATAGCTGGGAGTGTCTCTCATAAACTCTTTAACGTGAATCCCTTAATAAAATATCCCTATTAACTTAACATATCCCCTTTACCTAAGCCATTTGCTTCCACTGCAAATGGGATTCTTCAGGTGGTCACAGCTAGTAAAGCTTTATTTATTCTCAAAGATGCATCAGTTATCAACATATGTATATCTTTAGCTGTTGTGTTAATCTAATTTTTTTTTTTTTTTTGTTGTTGTTGTCTTTTTTTCTTTATTTCTTCATCATTGTTAGTAATATATATTTTTATTATTACTATTGTCCTTTTTTTTTTTTTTTTTGTTAGCTATAGGCAGGGTTTCTTCTCTCCACGATGAAATTTCCAGGGTCATCTCCTAGGGGATCGGGCCGCCGGATGCCTCAGACCTACTCAATCCAGCCCGAGACACTGACAGCCCTCTGCCCCATGTTTAATGACAAATCACAATCTATAAATAGTTTATTGTAACAATTAATGGAGGGGGCTTAAAGTTCATGTTGCCCAACATTGTATGGTCCATCACTACTGCTATCCTGGTTGGGGGTCTCGGGTCGGTCCCTGTGATCTTCCATGATCAGATGCCACTGCTCAGCCACAAGTAGAGCGCGATGACCATTTGATCAGATGCCGCTGCTGAGCCACAAGTAGAGTGCGATGACCGTTTGTGTGGTTATGCTCCATCATCAGTCACAATCATAATGAAATGAAATAGATCAGGCATTAATACTAGGCAAACATGTGTTATTGATGTTGTTTTCTTCTCTTTTTTTTCTTCTCTCTCTCACTATTTATCTATTTTCCTTTACTCTCCTAGACAAGATTATGAACAGAGTTGCCACAGAAACAGAAATCACATCAATTTATGTAATAATTTTGATGATGATATCATGTTAGCAAGACATGAAGTCTTAGCAAATAATTCATTTTAATTTTGAACTATTGTTGAAGTTTGATTTAATACTGCGTGATGTGTATAACTAATTAATCCATGAGTTGTTCATCCAGTTATCGATCCGATCAGCCTGCGTTAAAAGTTAATACATCCATTCCCCAATAGTTCAAAAGAAATGGACGATGAGGGAGCTGGTAAAGTGAAAGGTCTTTCATTCAATTAACATCTCATCCCGAGTCAAAGCCACAGTGAATAAGTCTCTATCAGTCCACCTTCCCATCTCCTATCAGCAATCAACCACATTTAGAATCCAAGTTGTTCCAACACATCCTAGACCGCCCTAGTGCTTAGCTCTATCACAATCCTTTGTCCGAAGCTGTTGGTATTGGTAAACTCCAGTATACTGCGCAGGAGCCGTAGGTATTACTCCAAGCAGTTCTTCTAACTCTATGGTTAAACTCTAACTCCTAACTAACTCGCTCCCTACCTTAGCAACACCTTTTATACTGGTTAACAGGTGGCGCTGAGAGCGCAAAATATCTCTGCCTACAAGTAGACTTGCTAGGTCTGATCATAACTAAATTATAGAAGATGATTATATATTAAAAGTACTAAGCTATTAGTACATTCGACGGCGGTCAGATGTTTGAGTTTGAGGAGGTGGACGACGTAGCTCAAACCTAATAAGGATTTTCAATCAAATGCAATAATTTCCCAATTTTGATTATTGGACATATTCATTATTATTATTCTTTGACATAGAGAAACCAATGTGGGGTGGCTTTGACTCTCGTGGTACATTCAACACAGTGTCAATATAATCAGAAGTTCCATTTTTTTGCTTATCCAAAGGTATAAACAAAGATGCATTCATATGGTCGGTTTTGCTTAGTACACAAGTACATTTGATCAGTGAAACCATTCATAAGGTTTTCAAGGTAAGTTCATAGCATTATCAGCCCGTATCAAGGCTTGAGGACTGCGGCACCCGTGCATAAGGTGACAAGATGAGTTCAAAGGATTGTGAAATAATCCTTAAAATGGAGGTGATTGTTATGCTTTTAGTGACAAAGAAAGTCCAGAGGATTGTGAAATGATCCTCAAGGTAAGGGAGATAATTCTGCCTACTGTGGCAATACTCATTGTTCTGAGTGTCAAGTCCGTTACTTTACAGTTCAGGAAAACACAGAGGAAACAGGTAAGTTTTGACTTAGTACATACATGTACAGTTTTTGATATATGCGATGTGGAACACAAGTCAACAAAACTCAACATATATACAGTGTAAAGTTGTCTTAACCTTCTAAGAGTAACAAATACACAACAAATTCAATTTCAGAACGAGTTAACACAATAATAAATGATTCCGTTGAAAGCGGACATCTTGAATGGACGAGTTTCATTATACAATGTATGTCAAATTTCACCCAATTTTCAACTAAAACGACATTATTTACAATAAATACATGGTCCTTGTAGTAGACCGATTAGCATTAAACAGTTTGGCATCTATAAACTATCATACCAAGCGCGCGCCCATCAGTCGCCCTTAGTACATGTGTACTTAGCGGGACGCTTGACTGGAGTTCTCATCCAGGGCCCGACCTCGGTCTGGGTTCCTCCAGGTGATAAGTGCCCGGATGGCAATTTCTGCTTCGAATGAATTTAGCGAGTTTGCGCGCCCGATATGAATTATTATGCCATGATAACTGAAATTTATCGCCTGATTATGTTGGTTGGGGACCTAAACTTTAGTTTAGCGCAGATTCTGTAAGAAATTATACGATGGTTTGATCATGCTAGCCGATTTCAAGATTTGGATCCCTCGGATCAAAAAGGGGTTTTCCCAAATTAGCCTCGATATGACGTCATTTTAATCAGTGCCGGCGGTAATTTCAGCGTGTAAAGACGTGTTTTTCTTCTAGTTAGCACCTTTTATCATCCTTTCATCATCCACCATGGTACGCGTAGCTATTTTTTGTTCAGAACGAGAGGCTGGTGTGCAAGATTATCCCGACCTGATTCAGAACAACACGGATCACATCTTCGTAGTCTTCCCGTGCGAGGAAGCCACGATGGCGGAGCTGGCGGGCTATGCATTTGCCCACCATATGCTTTATCCAGAGGACGTTCTTATCGTGATTACCAACCTCCTCGACATCCTGACCTGGGATCCAGAACTGCGCCTGTATCTCCCGCTTTTCATCAGTCCGGATGCTGTCATTAATTTCTACGCGGAGTTATTCAACCGGGCATTTTTGAACATACAGGCCCACCCCGTTCCAGCTACCCTCATCCTAGCGACCCCTTCGGGTTTTGATGCCCGGAGGTGGTCGCTAACAGACAGTGACGGTTCCCTACAGAGGTGGCTCGACCGCATCGTTCCTCGGATTAGTCGAGAGGTGAAGAGGGCAAATGACTGGTATGCAGTTCCAACGGTCAACACCGGCCATGCCCTCCACCTCTCAAAGGTAGTGGCCGACGGTGTAATGACCGTTAATGACTTCCGCGAGTTAGAAGATGGATACATGCCGTCCGCCCGGGTTGTGCGCCGCTGGGCCCGGGCCTTGGGCCGGGTCTTCGTTCGGCTGCCCCTTCCACGATAGGCCGCCAGCACTGCCCGTGTATATATATGATTCCCGGAGTGATTTCCACCAATTAATTTTTTTAGTTTAATTCCCGGCCTATGCCTAGGACATTTAAGTTTTGTATCCAAGAGGCGTAGCCAGCATGTTCTTACGGGAGCTTCAGATAGCAGGACTGTTGACACGGGAGTACTTAGACGTTCCTTCGTCCTTGTTTGTCGCTGGGCACCGCCCTCCTTCTGTTCAACCGCCCCTTCACCGCTACCGCTCCTGGTAAGTTTAACCTTTTTTAGCGTTCTCGGCATGTTAGGCAGGTTACTAACCTTTTGTTTTTAAGGAGATTGTTGGTCAGGAATTTGTCAGCAGTTTTTTCAGCTCGCCTTCACGTGGTTGAATTCCGGAAGCTGACGTCACTCCCGGAACTAGAAACTGTATTTCGCTGGTGATTTTTGTAACGGGTAGCGCGGGCGGTCACCTGGTGTTTACTTTTGATTCCAAGATGGTGGACGCGGGCCAAAAACTAGGACCTTGTGTACTAAACTTATTATCTTTTCCAGGTCCTGTGGTTGGTGACGATAATATGAACGGCGTAAGATGGTAGTATTGGGCACTGAGAGACGTCAGGCTATATGATTTTAGTGGGAGGAATTATTTAGGCGAACATGATCAAGCTTTTTATCTCACGCGTGGTTGGGCGATAATGGAGGGTTTTCTTAGTTTGTTGACATTACCAGTTCAAGCAGGCTCTCAGTGGGTGGGTAAGGTATGCCGTATTGGCCTTATAGTATTATTTTCTAATTATTGCCTACTAGTTGACTGACACTGCACCAACGGAAGGGTATGTGTGACCAAACATTATGGTCCGGACTGCACAGCACCAGATTTGCTGTGACAGAATTCTTTGTTTCGACGTTCCCCGTACAAGACAATGGAAACGATCTACTTGGCGGCGCCATAAGGTGTAAGCGCTTCATGGGGTTAACCCCGGTAAGTTTTGAGGAAATGCAGGCGATCAAGTACTCTGGTCCAGACTGCGCAGCGTTAGATTGGCTGTGGCAGAATTCTTTGCTTTGACGTTCCCCGTACAAGATAGTGGAAACAATCCACATGGCGGCGCCATAAGGTGTGAGGCGCTTCATGGGGTTACCCCCTGGTAAGTTTGGGAACTGTATGCGACCAGGTACTCTGGCCTAGTCTGCGTAGCATTAGATTGGCTGTTGCAGAATTCTTTGATGAGTTGTTACCTTTACAGGGTAATGGAAATATTCACGTGGTGACCACATGAGGAGACACCACAGGTGGAGCCGTCCGACTGACCGTCGGCGACTCCAAGGTAAGTTTGGAAGGGCGTAGCAAAAGGCTACAAACACCAGTCCGGTCTTTGGTGTAGTACCAAGACCGTCTATGCCATGGTGTTAGAATAAGGTTTATAGACAATGTTTTAGTCCAACACTAAGACTGCATCAATGTCATTGTGCTAGAATAAGGCTTATAGACAATGTAAGTGTGCAGTGTCGTCCAGAGGGGAGGGGGAGAAATGATGGTTAGGGCTGGTCTATTGTGATGTTTTCTAGAGAGACTACTTTTGGTTTTCCTAAGAGCCAATGCTTGAACGGTATGTCCTATTATTGTTATTTTATATATATATATATATATTTTTTTTTTTTTTAAATCTGGGTAGGGCTATATTTTTCGAATTACAGAGTGGTAGCTTGGCGTTCATCCTCATAATTTTGTGCTGGGACTGAGCGCCAGCTCCACTGTCTACATTAATCAGTTAACCATCCTACTTCTAGGTAGATGGGTGTATCGTGATATTTTCATACAAATATTTTGTCTACATGCACAGTAATAACTTAACATTTTGATTTGTACAACACACAGTATGGGGGTAGGGTGAGTACTTCATTCCGCAAGTGTACGTGCCTTCTACGCTGGCACCGATTATTAACTGTACATGGAAGTTGATTATAAGTTGCTAATTATCACCTGAGAGGATCGGGGCTCAGACCCGGGTTATTTCCGGTCTAAACACCAACCCAATCAGTTACACGTGGTCGTCGGCACCCCCCTCCCTGTTTTGTGAAACTAAAGGGGTTGAGTGCCGAGTCCACATAGTTACAATCAGGAGCAGCATGTATATTTCCTTTAATATACACACTACCCCCCTTTACAACTGAGATGTTGAAAATGCATTTCTCCAGAAAGACAGCACCTAATTAGTCGGGCCTCTTTTTCCGCAGTGTAGATCCAGGTTAAACCCGTATTCTATTCAGGTCTTTGCCCGTTTTTTTTTCTTATGGAGAGCCGAGACTACTCCTGAAAGGACTCCGCCCCCAGCCTATTTTAACTATGCACACGAGGGGCAGGAATTTTTTGTACTAAAGACAGTTTTAGAATTTTGATTTTACTAATAGAACGGGTAGACTATCTGCTAAGGGTTTAACCAAGTTTTATAGCCGTTCGTCAGGGAATTAGTACTCCGTCTCCCCCCTCCTCAGCTCAACTGTTGAGCGGGGACCCGGTTACTTTTATATGGCTGTCGAGACTAAAATTTTCTATTTTCTTTTTTTTTTTCTCGACGGCGGTCAACTCTGAAGCCGCACGTCCTTTATATATTTTTTTACCCGGGTCGAAACTTGGCTTCTTGTCGTTTTGCCTCAGTCCCGGTTAAATTTGTCTAAACTTGGCCTAAATGTATTAGTCTCGCGCCTTTGGGCAGCTGTATTCCTTCTACACCATTTCGCTGGACCCTGATTTACAGGAAAATCGAGGGTCCCACGACTGGGGGATATGGTGACCCGGCAAACATTACACATAGCCAAGAGAATGAGACTTCTAGAGTGCACAGCGCCACGTCCCACCCCTTGTGGGTTTTAGCTACAACTCCCCCTCACAGGGAAAGTCGCCTTTATGAAAGGAAAGAGTTGAGCACCCTGTGAATGTTGCCAGTTCCCCGTATATGCCCGTTACTCCTGTTCCTTGTGACCTCCGTTATACAGAGATGCCAGCGTGATGTGATTACATTCACCAGAATGAGAAAACATTAATATATGACGCTTAAAGATATTCTGAAACAATCAGACCGGAATGAGCCTGAACCCCTCTGTATGTTCCAGCATGGGGTGCAGGCTTTAAGCTGGCGGCTGAGAACCCTTTATACAGAGACCGTCCGGGTGATAGGGGGCCTGGCGGGAGGGAGTGGGGCAGGATCCCGGTACTCCCGCAGGCGGCCCCTGGGTCAGACTCTGGAGGATTCATATGGGACACCTTGAGGGTTCCTCTCATGTCAGCCATTTCAAAGTTACTCTGAATGATTTATACATTTATTCTTTTAAATTTGCACTTTTAAAAATGTCTGAAAACCTGAAATAATCTGACGACTGGCAACTCTGGATATCCTCTGTGTCTAGCATGGCTCGAGCAGGAGTGGTACACGTCACTGCCCAGTGTTGCATGTATGTTTCAGAGGTAAACGAGCCACGTATATGTGTACTCTCGTGCGCTGTCACGGAGCGTCCCACGCTTTGAATGGCACTATAAGGCGGCGTTTCTCATTTGCTATAGCTTGCCCGAATTCCCTGAGGAAGGGTTCTTAGTTAAATAAATATAGGTGTGTACTATATAAGTTTTTAGTTAGTTCCTTTCTAGATATTTATATTATTATATTTTTTGTGATGAGAGAACCGCTGTCAGGAGCCGTCCCACCCCGGGGCATAGCGACTGCCATGTTCGGGCGTCTACCCCAGTGCCTCCCAGAGCGTCAGTGGCGCGTAGCCCCATGCGACCTGCCTCCTGCCAGGCACCACTGACGCCAGGCATGTGGGCGGGCTCCTGCCATTGTTGCGGCCCTCCCATCTTTGAAGAGCGTATATATATACATTAACAGAATAGGTTGCAGCGTTCCCCAAGTGGCTTCCTGTACCGCAGCCCCGATCCTAGTGGTGACAACAGTACAGGAGCCAAGTATGGATGGTACTTACCTGGGGACGCCACATCGCTCGTTGGAAGCGTTGGTCCCGTTGAGCGCACATAGGTATGTTACAGAATTTCGTGTTTTTTCCATTTTCTTTGTAAATACTAAGAATTTTGATACTAGGATCGGTTCCGAATGGGTCCTTACTTTAGGATAGTGGCCGAATTTTAGGAGAGTCGCCGAAATTTGTTAGTGGTAAGAGTATTGAGCTAGGCAACCGGGCATGGGACACTCAATCTGAAAGAAGTTTAGATAACCCATGGGTCCATAGAAGATGGTCGGACCAGCCTACCCGACTCAGGTTTTTCCTGATTGGTGAATTACTATTGAATGAGTTAATCGAAGGGGTCCTGTCTATTCATGCTGACATGACTCCGTCGAGTTTTTTTTTTCTTCATACAACCCAGTTCAGTGTTTATAACGACGATCCTTAGATCTACCTGTTACCTTTTCTTACAGACTTTTTAGATCAGCGATAACACTTGTTAATTTTTTGTTCATATTATGACCTCATAGACTGTCCCTGGGTCCTTTTCAGGTATTCCTGATCTCACAGTTTTCTGAGTGGTGCCCGGTCCGGTTGCAGTGGAGGTGGATGGAGTTGATCTAGGAGGGGCGTTTGGAACTGCGCTATGCCTTAGCACCTGTTGAGGCCAGTCCGCTCCGACATCGGACCAGCCAGCATCAACGAGGCGTGGCACTCCCATAGGCACTGGAGTGGCTAATCCTGATGAATATCTTAAGAGTCTGGCCCTAGTGTTGTACTTCAAGTTACTCATCATTAAGCGGGCAAATTTCTTGGACACTCTCAAGGTATCTGGCAGTGGCACATTAGATGGTCGTTGTCCCGGTCTGGTCGCCGCTCCCATTAGCTGCGCTCCCCAAGTGACGGTTAGAGTGTACTTTAGGCACAGTTGGTTAACCAGCACGTCCTTGATTAGCACATAGCCCTCAGTGTATGTATGATCGGCAGGCATGGCTAATTCTCCCAGGAAAATTGTCTCCATTAGATGTGGATTCACGAACTGCACATACAACCCATCCACGGTCTTCCGCCTGATGCGCTTCCATTTGCGCCATACCAGGACCACAATTGCGATGACCAGTATAGCCAGCAGTATAGCTAGTACGGCCACCGCGGTAGGATTGGCTGTAGTGTCCGGACATCCAGTGAGTTTTTTCTCCTGGGTTAACAATTCCCTTGGGTCAGCTGCCTCCAGGGCCACGGCCCGAGGCAGAGTCATGGCCAGCCCAGCGAGAGCAGCTTTACCTTGGTGTCTCCTCCAGCATTTCCAGAGGATACACCCAATTATTGTTACCGCCACTACTATGCAAAAGATTGTGAGGAGACCGAAACCGCCTCCAAAGTTCCCTATAGAGAACCACGGGGCGTCCTTGTTCACTTCATACCGGTCAGTGGCCTTCTTGATACCCTTAGCCAAGTCCTTTCGGTGTTTCTGGATTCGCTTGGCCAGAGAGGCCACAGGTATCCTGACCTTAAGATTTTCCTCGAGCTCTGCCAGCTCTTTCCTGATTAGTTCGGGGATGGGATCGGTCTCTAGGGTGGTGGGCTCATACTCAGACCTTGTAAAGTTCGTGCTCCATCCCTTCACATGGCGCGCCGCCTCCAGCAGGTCGTTTTGCGGGTACACGACCGTCGTGATCCTGGTATGCCGGTCACAGTTTCTCAGACTATATGGGATCCACGACCCCTGTGTCTGAAAGGCACAGTCACATTCTACCTGGACACGCGCATAGTTCTCTATATTTACCTCCACAGCGGGCTGATTCCTGCAGATCATTTGACCCCGTGTGTCGGCGCTGACCACTAGCATATCCCCATCATCTAGGTACACAGCCATTTCTCCAAAATCCGCTTCCAAGAGATAGTCCAACTTACATTTTTCCTGTATGGCAACGTCATCCCGCCTCAGCAGTGCGGCAGTGCAGGTGTTATCTGTGATTTTTTTCATGTAGGGCAAATCCTTGCAAAGCGTGATAGTTTGCCCATAACAACCTGACCAACTGCCGCTAGCCAGCGGTACATAGTACTGGCGGGACATAGACATAGCCACACTTTTAGGTAGATTAACAATCTGGAGAGCGTCTTTTTTCTGTCGTCCTCTAACTGGCACCGGCAGAGGGAAAGTTAGTACCTCGTAGACCCTGAACAAGTGTTCGTCGGCCACAACCGGCACTCGTACGTACACTATTAGTTCTTGGGTAATTTCATCAAATTCAAATGAGGGCTGACTGTTTTCATAATAGAAAGAGGGGTCCGTGAACGCCACATGGAATCTGGGGTGGATTCCCTTCAGATACCTGTTGACTTCCAGGACCGCTCCCACCATATATTGGCGAGGTACCAAATCCATGGTCAGCTGACCCCGTGTCAGGTGTTGCACGGCTTTCCTGAACACGCGCGTTTGCTCGATTATTAATTGGAGATAAACCATTTCTCCTAGTTTGTCCTCAAGAGCTACAGGTATCATGTTCAGATATAATTCCATCCAGTCCACCTTATGTTGGACGAGTTTCATTCTTCGACGAGTGGTATTATGTGCCTTATTTAGTGACCTCAGATTATCCAATAGACCAATCACGACGTGGTTAACCTTTTGTATTGCCTCGTCATGCTTATCGTTCATTAGCGCCAGGTCTTCGATCATTTGATCAGAGGACTCTTGTAATACCCTAATTAGTTCACGATTGTATTTGACGTCAGCAGAAAGCCCCCTGTTCCACGAGGCTGGAATTGGAAAGGACGGCCACCCCGGATCGTCTATCATGAGGGGCAGCTTCTTCATCCTCTTGATCCTTCCGCCTGAATCTGGTTTCGGCCCCTGGGCCTGAGGCTTCTGCCGGGTGTTCTTAATTAGAGAGCTTAAGGTTTCATTGAGAATTTCCCTATACCGACCTTTGAGCGCCTGCGATGTCTGATCCATCCAATTCACCAGCGACCTGACATGGTAACAGGCTCGGTCAAGCGCGTCTCCTCCCTCCAGGTACCGATGACAGACCTGGCCAAAGGTAGCCTTGATGAAAGAGCGCTTCTGGGGAATGGTGATCAGAAAACCTTGTCGGACGTGGGTGATATCTGCAGTGGACATTAACTTTCCTGGTTTTAGCACCACTCCATACTGTTCTAAGGCTATGACTTCGGCATTAGGGGCTAACTCATCAGTTGGGCTAGAGTCATTTCGTAGCCCCCCAATGGCTCCCACGATGACCATGGCGAAGAGCATTAACAACCTCATTGTCACTGTTTATAGTATACCTCCAAGGAAGCCAAAGTTTGTAACTCACACAAGGACACTATCACAAGTAAGTTGCCACTGTTCTTCTTCGCACAATTATTAGCCACGCGCCAAAGTACGCCTCCCTTGACGGCCTTTTAATCCGCTTAGTTCGGGACATGTTCATAAAGGCTCCTTCCGCTGGCATTCACAACGCGCTTGATGGTTCCTTTCTTGTCCTTCGTAACCGTAATCATCAGATTTCTCATACGTTCGCAGGACGAGGCGCGCATTGCTCGGAGGGGTTTGGGGCCAGCAGGCTCCAGTCCTGGGCAGCCCCCGTTGGTTCGTACGACGGCTGACTTAGTGGAAACAGTTGCGGTACCTGCGGGGGATTTGTTGTCTGAGGTTGGTTCGGCCACAGGGGTCCCCCCGGTGGGTTGGTTGGTGTCCACTGTTGCTGATTCCATAGCAGTTGCGACGGACTGACGTTGCAGCTCGGCGTCAAGTTGCTCAAGTCTAAACAGGCGGGGTCCGCGGGCTGCAAGTGGTGGAGGAGAGGAGTCGTTGTCGGTTCGGCTCCCACCGGTGGGGTTGGTGCGTGTTGCTCGCGCGCTGGCTCCACTCTTGCTCCCGGGGCGACGGCGGCCAAGTGTTCTTGCCCCACTTGCTTTTCCTGTGTGGGCAGAAGTTGACCGCTTCGTGTTGCCCGCCGTCCGGTGTCTTCCCCGACGCATTTAGAAGTTTGACTGGGATTTTGTATAAACGGAGCGACCTGGGCCTTAACCTCAGCTAACTGTTTGTCCAACTTAGGCACTTCCAGCCCCACTGTCCGCCTAATTTCGTCAACAGTCTCAAATAATTGGAACAGTGGTCGGGTCAGATCCCAAAACCATCCGGCCTGGATTTGTACAGGTCTGGCGGCAATGTCTCCCTTTTGGGCCGGCCTTGCCACCGCAGTCAGCTTTGGCTCGGGCTCCGAGTCACTCACCTCAGATAGGCAGTAAAAGTCTTTGTTCACCGTCTTCTTTTTGGCTGCTGCTGATCCGGTAGCTTTCTTAGATCCTCCGGTGGTTGCCCTGCTGGGCCGTCGGGCCGGTGTCCTTGGTTTCTTTCGGGCAACTCCGGTATCGGTAGAGTCCGGGCGGACGCCGCCCCGGCCTGGCCAGCTCCACCGCCTAAGATTCTGGGGTGGCCGCTTCTTGGTACCTTCCTTCTCAGTTGCCTTTTCTTTCATCTGGTGTGCTTTAGAAGAAAGGTCCTACAAACATCCCTCGAGCGGGCACCGCCCTCCGGTATGGGCGGTTAACTTGCTTCCTTCTCAGAGGGACTATGATCCTTCCCTCCGGATCCTCAGGGAAAGTTGTGGTTCCCTTTGGAGTACTGTGGGGCCGGAGGGCCAGGCAGTTCCCCATGAGTCGGAGGGATTTGTATTCCGACTTGAAGTTCCGCCTATCTGCCCTAGGAGAAGTTGGAAATTGAAAATTGTCAATCTCCAACTTTCGTCCGGGGATAGAATCAATGTCTATCTCCGCTTCCTCCAGTGGTTGGGCTAGGCAAGGCAATCACCTGAAGTGACTGTACAGGATCAGAGTTGTGGGCCGACTGCTGGGTCGGCGCGGATTCCACGAGATTATAACAGATCCGCCTGTTCGTGTTGCCTCCAAATTTGGAGCCGAATTTTGTTTCAGGTGGGGAGCGCTTGCGTCCGGTTACAGGAGATGACGCCAACCACTGGTATCTCCCCCCCCGGTGTGCGCACACCCCTCCCCCCTGTTTCCCGCCACGCCCCTGGGCGCGGCGGGGTGACCGTGAGGTGGGCCACCTGTTCCATTAGCGCTGCTGCTAACGGTGCCGCTCCGCCGACGGTTTCCTGTGTTAATCTTCCATGTCGTCACTTTCCCCGTCGTTGAACAGAGCGGCGTAGTTAGGCCGACGGTTCCGACGCAGGTTATAGCCACCTTTCGTCGGGACATGGCCCTCATCTGTTTTTCCCGGGCTCAACACCGATGTTTCCATGATCGGTGCATCACCACATGGCAATTTTATGGGCTTGTTGTTGTCTGGAGGGGATCTCCCCACCAGCGGCTGGCTTTTGCCCCTTCGTTTAGCTCGTTTGCGTTTCCTCTGTCCATTAGTGCCGGCTGCTCCCCGTTCACAGGCGGCTTTGTTATGAACAAAGGATGAGTTTGGTAACAGTGCGGGGTCCGCGCTGGCGCCCTGACCATCAGTGAATTGCCCATCCGACTCTGCTAAATCAGTGGGACTTGGACCAGGTTTTTGTGTAGGTACCTCCCCGGCCATTGGAATTGCATCATGCTCACGGGGACCGGTCGTTCCCGATGAGTTTTCAGTCTCAGCACCCCTAGTTTTGCCCTCCTTTTTGGCAATTTCACCCGGCGGGGTGTGATGCAATTCAGGGTTTCGGTCAGGATCTGCCCCTTTTGAGTTAGTTGTTATTGCTTTTCTCACCAGTTTGGGGATAACATGAGGGACAGCTGGGGACCAAGGCCCATGTGCAGGCTTAAGTTTCGAAATATTCACCAAATGTGGTATTTGTTTCCCAGTTTTCAGCGACACTAGTCTAACGAGATGATCCCCTTTAGTTTCAATCACCCGGTAGGGCCCAGTGTACCTGTTTGAGAACTTAGACGCTTTGTTTTCGCTAGCTAAAGGATCATACATGTACACCATGTCTCCTTCATACATTTGAGTAGGCCGTGCCCGCTCATCAATTCGTACCCTCAAATCCTTTTCATAGTTTTGAACTACTTGTTCTGCCATATTCCTAAACATAGCAATATTGTCTTTTGTTTGCATGAAGAATTCACAGTCATTCAGCGTTTCAGGGATTGTTCCCTGCTCAGGCATTCCCATACTGATTGGATCTCTGCCAAACAGTAGGGTGTGAGGACTGTATCCCGACCGTACACTGATCGTGGACCGAACCGTCCATAACGCTATGGGAAGCAGATCAGTCCAATTACAGTGATCATCAGGGATATAATATGCGATCAGGTTCTCGATTGTTTTATGTAATCTTTCCACTCGAGCGTTGCCTGTCGGCATTCGCCCGGTGGTGAACGTTTGCTTACATGCTAGTCGTGTGGTAATTTCACAGAAAAGCCCTGAGATGAAGGCTGCTCCCCGGTCTGTGTGCAGGCGGTTTACCCGTCCATACCGACACACTATTCCGGTTAGGAAACAGTTGGCCGCGGTCTGCGCGGTTGAATCTTTCGTGGTGAAAGCCTCCGGCCATCCGGTTAATAAGTCTATGAAGGTCATGATATATTTTGACCCATCCCTAGCTCTCTTTAGTGGCCCGATAAAATCACATTGAACCACCTCAAAGGGTCGGGTTGGTCTCTCCCAAGACTTAGCTAAGGCCTTGAAATGTGGGGCCCGCCTCCTCAGAGAGCAGGTTTCACAAGCTTTCACATAGTCTACTATATCGGCGTTCATGTTCCGCCAGTAGAATCTCTCAGAGATTTTGGTGGTAAGGTTACTGATCCCTACATGTCCCCCAGCTAAGATGTCATTATGTAACAGTCTCAGGACTTTGGGAATTAACTTTCCTGGAACTATCATACGAGGTTTTAACCTTACCAGTTGGTCTTGGTGTTTGTTATACCTTTTGACGTTGAACCTACAAAGCACTCCTGGTGCTACCATTCCCACAAAATCAGCTTGGTCCATTATTCGCCTAGCTTCAAGGGGATCTGGCGGTAGGTCTCCGTCCTGAAGGTAGTCTATTAGTTGCGCGCACTCTGCATCTTGGAGTTGCGCGTTTATTACCATAGCCACAGAAAGCTCTTCATCCTGAATTTCGGCCTCAAACAATTCACATCCCACAGCGGGCTCATATTCTTCACCTGGGACATGCTCATGATAGACCCTAGACAAATAGTCCGGTAGAAAATGAGTCGCTCCTGGCTCATAAATGATTTCAAAATCAAAATCTGATAGCGCTAAAGCCCACCGTCTCAGCCGAGCTGACGGGGCTTTGTAGGCACTTTGTAGCAGGGGGATCAACGGTTTGTGATCGGTTACTATTGTGATTTTAGCTCCCTGCAACATGTCCTCATAGTTCTTAATACTTTTGATTACTGCCAGAGCCTCTTTCTCTGTTACCGAGTAATTTAATTCGGCGTCACGGAGGGTACACCCCCAGAAAGCAACCGGACGATAGATTTCATCTAGTTTGTGACAAACCGCTGCACCGCACGCGGCGTCTGATGCATCAGTTAATAAATAGAAATGCCCTCCTATATCTGGATGAATTAGTAAGGGCGGTGAGGTCAGCAGTTTCTTTAACTGTTGAAATGCCTCCTCACAGGCCTCTGTCCATTCAAAAGAGACTTCTTTCTTTAGCAGCCGGTTTAAAGGCTTTGCTAGATCGGCGAAATTAGGGACAAACGGTCGGTAGTAGTTACATAGCCCCAGAAAGGACTTGATAGTCTTCACATTATGCGGGCAGTTAAAGGCTGTGATCTTTTCTGTGGTAACCTTTTGAGTAGCCACCCCTTCGGCGTTTACTACATGACCGAGGAAATTAATTTCACTGCGGCACCACTCACACTTAGACGGTTTCAGTTTGAGGTTGGCTCTCGCTAAAGCTTGGAGAACCACCTCAACACTCGCCAGGTGTTCGTCAAAGGTGGTGTCGTAGACGATTACGTCGTCTAAATATGCTAAGCATGTTCTAGGAATCAAGCCTTTTAGCGCAATGGCCATCACCTTGGTAAACTGCCAAGGTGCGCCAACTAAGCCGAAAGGTACACGCTTATACTGATACACACCCATTGGGGTTTCGAAGGCAGTATATTTTCTACTGTCTTCTTCGATTACACATTGATGATAGCCGCTCAACAGATCTAAAGCTGTCCACATAGTGGGTTTCTTGTAAGCCATATATAAGAAAAGTGATCGAGCTGTGGGCATTGGAAATTTATCTTTGAAAGTGACTTGATTAAGCATGCGGAAGTCTGTACAGAGCCTAGGTTTGCCATCTTTCTTTTGCACTACCACCAGCGGGCTTCGCCAAGCCGACTCGCTGGGTTCTATGACACCTATATCTATGAGTTGCCTAACTTGTTCATCGATGATATCCATTTTCTGTGGAGAGTATCGGTACGGTCTAGAACTTATTACTCCCTGCGACTCATCCACAATGATTCTCATCGGCGCTATTTCACAGTGACCTAACTCTTCCATCGAGAACGCTAGCGCATTTCTGTTGTTATTAAGCATCTGTCTAAACCTTACCTTTTGTTCTTCATCTAAACACGACTCGGTTAGATCTATTTTACTTACATTTTCATCCATTTCACCTCGGGATTTCTCCTCAGAGGTTTGGCTTTCCATTTGCACTGCGTCTTTCATTACTTCTACAGAAACCCTACAGATGGACATTGGGGTCTCTGTTTTAGTTAGATAACACAAGTCTAGGAACTCTTCTATCTGATCTTGATTTACCTCAGGCACTGCGCATTCTTCTGCAAAAGCTAACACTTCCTGTGGAGTGATTTCTTGCATTTCGTCTAGCGGATTCATGACTTTAATCCACCACTGACTTCCCACCGTATTCACGCACCCCTCCACTAGGACAGGTGCGGTTACTGCCGGTGCGCAGTAAGCCACGGGTGAGTCTAACCCCAGCGGCTCTCGGGTGGTAACCGGTATGATGCATTCATTCCCCGGCGGAATTTTCACTGTTTCTTTGCTAACTATGGGGTTTCCACAAAACACTTCTATCTTTGCGCCTGGTAGAGACAAATCTGAACGAAGCACTGTTAACAAGTTTCTACCGATTACTATAGAGTGACATAGATCGTCCACTATGTTGAAATCATAGCAAACCACTGATCCCTGGATCGAAAACTTACACCTAATTTGTTCTAGTATCGCCTGAGATGAATTGTCTGCCAAACTGATGTTTCCTTTTGATATTTTCCATTCGTCTAGAATACATTGTTTAGGGATCTGCTGCTTACATAAGGTAGACATGAAGCAATCACTCGCCCCAGTGTCTACCAAAGACTTAACCTCTTTCTGATCATTAAATCTTAGCGTTAAGAAAAATGCTTCGTCTCCTATCTCTCTTCTAGCCGGTCCGTCCACTGCGTCTAATTCTATTGTGGAATGAACGGACCCATCTTCTAGTTTCCCTGGCTCTTTTGCTCGGTACCACTAGGCTTTCCATCTTTATACATACGCGGTGGTTTTTCTCTCAATCTATTCTTCAACCATAAGCACGCCTCAGTAGAGTGTCCATGCTGTTGGTGAATAATACAAAACTTGCTTTCATCGAACGGTAACCTAGGTCTCTCCCCTTTCTGCTGAGTTTGCACATTCTTTGCTTTGTCTACCTCTCTGCTCTGGGTTTTATTGGTTTTGGCCTTCTGGTCTAAGTTTCTTTCATCTTTCTGACTTTCATACTTATCTTTCCTTTCATAACCTTGCTGTTTATAACCACCACTGTTCTGGGGAGATCCGCTTTGCCCCGGCTTTGGTTTCTGAAACCATGGGGCGGCCTCCAGTCGGGCCAGCACCACTCCAAACTGTTCAGAGATGGAGTTTAGGGCTGCGGTCTCCTCTGACGCTTGGCTCCCAGCCAGCTCGCTTACTGCATTGGATATTTTAGTTCCCCCTTTGCCTTTGTCCAACGATTCTAGTCTCGTCGCACAATCCACCGCTTCGGTGAACGACTTAGGGTCCAGTATAGCTACTTGTCTGGCTACGCCCTGCTTTAATCCTTCTAAAAACACGGCTAACATCATGCTTTCACTCGCTTCTGCCTTAACCTGCTTTTGTTTCAAGACACCTGCAAATTCAATCACACTCTGGTCCTTTCCTTGTTTAAGGGCACAGAACTCTGCGTGTTTCTGCCACTTAGCTCTTCGATCACCGAAGATCTTTGTCATCTGAGCTTCTAATTTCTCAAATGTGTCTTTCTCACTTTCAGCTAACGCTCCTGCCCAGTCGTCTGCCCTTCCCTTTAGGCCTAACAGCGCCATATTCAGAAGATGGGCGTTCGACCAGTCATAGATAGCTTTCAGTCGCCTCAATTCCCTAAAATACTTTTCTATTTGCTCGTCTTCCTTTCCACTAAACCACGGTAACCTAATGTTTGGTCCCCGTTGGTGACCATTGTGGGTTGTTTCACGCACTGGCGCTGGTACTTGCCCCAGTGTCAAACCTAGCTGTGGTAGGATATCCCAAATATTTGGTTGATTTGGCGGGTTTGGGGGGTTGTTCTGTCCTGGTGGGCCCGGCGGACCTGGCGGTCCTGGCAGGTTGGGCGGACCTGGCGGTCCTGGCGGGTTGGGTTGATTAGGTGGGTTGGGTTGATTAGGTGGGTTTAGAAAAGGATTGTTGGGCTGGTTTGGAGGAGGGTTATTGGGTCCTGGTGGGTTCGCCTGATTATTCTGGCCTGCCGGAGCTTGCTGACCCTGTTGGTTACCCGCTCCTCCTCGGCCTGCGTTAAGATTGGCTGCGATCGCCATCGCCTGCAATAGGTAAGGGAACAGGTTTTGCTCGATCCCACCTCCTGCTGGCACGGCTCGGCCAGGCTGTTGGCCTGGTTGGCCACCCCCATCATTTTGCTGCAGTCCCCCAGGGTTTATCCCAAGATTAGGTTGCAGTATTCCTGGATCCATACCCCTAGCTCCCCCTTCACCGGGTTGCTAACGTTCCCCAGGATTTATCCCAAGGTTGAGTTGCAATGCCCCTGGATTCACACCTCTAGCTCCCCCTTCACCGGGTTGCTGAAGTTCCCCAGGGTTTATCCCAAGGTTGGGTTGCAATATCCCTGGATTCACACCTCTAGCTCCCCCTTCACCGGGTTGCTGAAGTTCCCCAGGGTTTTGGTCACGCTCTTCTAATAGATTTACCAATGGTTCACCTCCCTCCGCCATATTATCTTCGTGGAGGTTTTGTATATCGTGATTGTCCCACTGTTCTCTCACAGGGATTTCCTCTACACTAATCTCGTCCTCGCTTACTGGTTTGTCTTTCTTACCTGCGCCCAAGACATCCTCAGTAATAAGCTCAAATGATGACGAGCGTGATCTCTCTCCTCTAGCTAGTTTTCTATTAGGATTACCTTTTCTAACATTTGCGACAGCTTGTTCTGTTTCCCTATCTCCTTCCTCGTCTTCGCTCTCGTATTTATCATACGGCTCAAGGACTGCAATGTCCCCTTCTCCTACGTGATAGGCTTTCTTTACCGTACTACTTTCCTCATCTCTATCTTCCCCTTCTGCTTCATCCTGATCGCTTAACCTCTCTAACTCTTCATGCTCTTCGGGGCCTGATTCTGTTAACTTCCTTATTACTTCTGCCGGGTTGGGATCATACCCTCCCCACCCCAGATCTGGAACTCGAGCTGTTGCTCCTTTATTAGCGTTGTCCAAGTTCTCCCCAATATCATAGGTTAACCGATAGGGTTGTAAGTTGCCTACTTTGTCGCTGTCTCCCTCTGTTTCCCTTTCCACTCCCTTGTCCCTACCTACTGCTTTCCTTTTAACTACAGTGGAATAAGGAATGGACGCCCCCGGGTTGGGGTGAGTCGGTGTTACCAGCGGGTGACTGATAGACTCAAGTCGTTGGGGATGTGGATAGGTGAGAGCGTTCCCATCAGGTTGAATTACCGGATTTGCGGGGCATTTCCCCCCTGATGGGCTGGAGTTATCTGCGGTGTTTCGTCGATTTTTCCTGTCCCTTATGGGAAATAAGTAATCCTCATCGAAAGTTTCCTGTTCACTTTGTCCTCCTGCTGCAGGTAGTAAACGATAGGGAACTCCTTGACTACACCACGGATTGTTCACATCGGGTCCATAAGTAGAGTGAGAGCTAGCACCAGGTTCGTGGCCCGTAGGTGGTACATACCCCGGATTCCAATATTGCTGGTAGTCTTTAAGACGGTTCCGCCCTTCAACTCGTCCCGAGTGTGTTAGGGTTTCAAGTCCTTCGTCAAGAACCGGCCTATCTTTGGACCCTAGGTGCCAGGAAAATGGTTTACCTCTGCCACGGGTTTGGTAATTATGAATACCTTCGGGGCAGAGCTGCTTGGGTCTGGCTGAAACCCCCTGTCTCTGTGCCTCCCCGTCTAAGGAATCACCTACCTGGTGGCGGTTTTCCACATTTCCTGTATATGATGTTGACACATCGTGTCCTGCGGGCCGCAAAGATTGAGGCTTGGCGTTAGAAGAAGCCTCAAATTCACCGGTGGCTGACATCAAGGATGAGCAAAACGACAAAAGTCATGTTTCGGGTAATCTCCACCAAATGAACTATTGTTGAAGTTTGATTTAATACTGCGTGATGTGTATAACTAATTAATCCGTGAGTTGTTCATCCAGGTTATCGATCCGATCAGCCTGCGTTAAAAGTTAATACATCCATTCCCCAATAGTTCAAAAGAAATGGACGATGAGGGAGCTGGTAAAGTGAAAGGTCTTTTATTCAATTAACATCTCATCCCGAGTCAAAGCCACAGTGAATAAGTCTCTATCAGTCCACCTTCCCATCTCCTATCAGCAATCAACCACATTTAGAATCCAAGTTGTTCCAACACATCCTAGACCGCCCTAGTGCTTAGCTCTATCACAATCCTTTGTCCGAAGCTGTTGGTATTGGTAAACTCCAGTATACTGCGCAGGAGCCGTAGGTATTACTCCAAGCAGTTCTTCTAACTCTATGGTTAAACTCTAACTCCTAACTAACTCGCTCCCTACCTTAGCAACACCTTTTATACTGGTTAACAGGTGGCGCTGAGAGCGCAAAATATCTCCGCCTAGAAGTAGACTTGCTAGGTCTGATCATAACTAAATTATAGAAGATGATTATATATTAAAAGTACTAAGCTATTAGTACAATTTCCTATTAAACATTATTTTCACAAAATTTTGGTTCAATATATTTCTTTTTCTACAGCAACTCATACATCAGTCACACCTGGACCAGATTCACCCCTTCCTGAAAATCTATTTATTATATGTGAATCCACAATAGCACAAATTCACATGCACTGATAATTTCTGACCTCAAACAGTACCCCATGTGTTTGAAAACTATATGTCATTTAATAGTACAAACATGTAAGTTTCCCTCAAAAGAATATGTTTCTTATTAATTCCCACAAATAATTAGACCCCAAGAATGACCCATGTCTTTACTGACAATTACTGTGTACCGCAACATATTACTTTTGACCTCATTAATCTAACCTTGACTACTTGCCTGGCCTTTATACACATCCACTGGAGACACTTTTTAACACTTTTTCACAATTGTATCCCTTTGTCGCACATAAATCTTTTGGCACCGACGACTACTATGCAATACTTTCCCATTAAATAGAAATAGGCCTAGATAATGCAATTTACCGGTGCCCTACCCTTGTGTCGACATGCTGACTGCAATTATCTCATTGTGGCACCGACCACTAAAATGCTATATTATCCCAGTTATATAAATTGAGTCTAGGGATGGGCCCACAATCCCCAAAACTTCTAGCACCATAAAAGGGAATAATAAAGCAAATACACCAGTGCCCTACCCTTAATGACCCTCCGGGGCCTAAATTACCTCTGCAGTGTCCAGGTTGGCCCTTCAGGCCTAAATCACATTCATACTCATGTGTCCAGCTCTATGTGTCATTATGGTCCAAGGCCAACTCAAGATGAATCTCCTATACCCTATAGTTTTATCAAAACTTGTGATTCCTTGATTGCATGCATAATCCCTTTTATAAAATCCTATAGTGTGAACACATACACCAACATATTAGTGACTTTGAACTCTTGGTGGCTCTCTCTATCTCCAGGCATGACTGAGGTGTTTAAGAAGATTGACTTATCCATGCTTATGGTAACTAGGGCATGAAACTTCTCATATATTATTGTAATCAAAAGGAGTTTAATGTTTCATGAGGTATCCAGGCCTTCAACTCAAAGGTGGATCCTGCATGCCTGTGAATAGCAACTGAATGGTTGGATCTGTGAATTTACTGTGTAACCTTTTTTTTCTTTTTCATCTTAATTTTCTTATTCATTTGCTTTTTCTTTGAGATAAATATTTCCATGTTCTAGCCAGAATATACACCCCTATGGTCAGGTTATTTGTTCAGGTAACCTTGTCAGGTGACCTAGTCATGTAACCTGAAACGTCACCCGTGATCCTGGTTTGCTTCCCGGGAACTGCCCATTGTCATTTTTTGTAACCACCCCTCATCTCTTCCAAGTAGCCCCCATAAATGTATGTGCTGCCCCTGCTCATCATAAAGACAGCCGGATCTGCCGCTGCCCTTTTGATGCTGGACAATCCCTCCAAATATAAGTTATCTGTTATTCTTGGTGCAAATTAAGCCACATCCCGGACCCTCTAGTGTTGACTCTATTGTCCCTCCCAGATATAGTAGATCCTGCTGGGTCCCAAGGGGTGAGTGTGGACCCCTCCTCTTAATCTAAAAGTTGTGGATTGGAGGTCAGAAAGTCCTAGCCCATAAATTTTGAGGTACAATCTCACCTGGGACCATGCATCATAATCCTACTAATGGAACAAGCGTGGCAGGTATCTTTTCACTTTTATGCTAAAACATCCTATTTGTGGTGTCTTATTCTTTTGTGTGTCCTCTACTGAGGCAAAGAAATACCCATCCCAGTCAGGATTCCCCGTGCACTTGATCTTGATTCAGGTGCATGACCCCCCCATGGAGATTAATTGAATCTATCTGAACTTACTGATGTTTATGTTCTCAGTTCGGGGCGTCCCATATTTGTAAAGTAGAAATAAATTTTGAAAGCGGGCCTTGAGCTTCATTTTGTGTTTGTTCTGATAAATCTGGATGAAATGAGATTGATACCTTAATTTTTCTTTGGGAATCTTATATACCTTTTCCAAACCTACCTATAAACAAATTTATTTTAAGGTTCTAATGTCCTAGGTCAGCTATTTAGCCTTGTAAACCATCTATGTATGTATGTATATATATATATTTATTTATTTTCTATCCATCACCAAAAGTAGATGGGAATCTTGTATACCTTTTTGAAACCTACCTATAAACGAATTTATTTTAAGGTTCTTATGTCCTAGGTCAGCTATTTAGCCTTGTAGGCCATCTATGTATGTAGATATATATATATATATTTTCTATCCACCACCAAAAGTAGAATTTATACAACTGATAATAAGCGCTACTACTTATCTATAAAGACAAAATTACCCACTTGATTAAGTGTTGTTAAGACTTATACATGGATGTTATATAACCCACATTACTCATCATATATAATGGTAGATTACTTTTCCTTTTATCTCTCTTTTTCTAACAAAGTTTGATAAATTTGTGTTGTAGCAACATCATTAAAAAGGTTAATTGAAATCTCCAGTAAGCTGATTGTCTTTTTGATTAAAAGATTTGCAAGATCTTCATAGATTATGGGTACTCTGAACATCTACCTGTCTACTTTTACATTAGGGATAGGTAATTGAAAATTTATCATTTTTGTTGGAGAATCACTCTGTCACGTCAAAGCAGATCCTGGGTCCCCACCTCACTAACAACTTGCCTGTGTATTTTTCTGAGCCATCTTTCCCCTGTACTCAATCCTTCAGAACTTTTAGCTAGCCCATATATTTTCATAAGCGGATCTAGAGTTAGAAATGTCTGTTGGAACGTCCATTATTTCCAGCGGTAAACCATTGGTTGCCTTGTTTAGATCTTTTATGAAGACTTTTGTTGTTGCCTTCTTCTCAAACTCTCAAGTAGCCTTTAGGTGACACGTATCCCAGCCTTAAATGTATTCAGTTGGGCCCAGTAGATCATTGCAGTTGGGCTTGAAAGTCATTTATATAGGAACTGATGGTATTCCTATACTCAGCCATGGGTATAGGTTCGCTGATGTGTTGCACGTGATGTTCACCCACAGAATCCAGTGTTGTGGCCAGGATCCTTAGTTCTTTTGGCTAGTATGATCATATTTATCTCACTGTGCTTTGGTGATATGGAATGCTTTGGCTCTTTCAGGATAAGTGTTAGGGATTAACTCAATTTGTGTATTCAGTAAGGTGTGTGTGGATTAAGGCACCCTAGACCAACAGGACTAACCTGTAACTCTCCAACATATTATTGACATTTTTCAACAACTATAAAAGTCTATTGTAATTTTACTGGGATCAGCAGGTGTCAGCTCAGTATGTCCCATATCCATTTCCGCTTCGTAAGAATTTATTTTGACATTGTACCCAGACTTAACCTAGAAGAGTTGTCTGTTTCCAGGATATTTTCCCTAGTTTAGAATGGTGTTTAATTCATAATACCTTCATAATAGCTTCTAATGTTATAATCCTTCTTAATCTTTTTTGAAGTGGATAGGAAACCAAAAATACACACCAGATTCAACCCATCAATTACTAATTTTATGTATACTGCATGAACATACTTATTATAGCAACTAATGATACAATGTCCTCCGTAACAGAAGTGCTACTCATAACGTACATTCAATCATCTAATGTTAACAAATATACATGTCGTCCTACTTCTACCTATAAAGTTGTTATGGTTTACTGGTGACAAATGTTTCACTTTAATTGGAAATGTTCGAAGGGCACAGTAGGTGTGCTTCTTAGATATGTACCATACATTTCTAGCATTATGTCTTTAAAAGACATGTTCTAACTGGCAATTCTAAGCTATTTGTCTTAATTTAGCTACCCATTGATCTGTAATCTGAAAATTCTAAGCTTGAAATTATATAGCTTGGATGTTATATCTTACAAACTAGGTCAGGCTCTATTCTGTTTGATCCATTGCCCGCTACCTTTACATCATTCTTGTCAAAAAACAGAAAAAGTTAATGAGTTTTTCTTCACATATGACCAAACAGATTTACTAAATGTGTATTCATTGTCTAGCCTCCGAGGAAATCAGCACAGCTTTATGCACTGACATTCAAATCAAGATTGTTCATTATTAACATGATATGCCAGTTGGAAATAGTTTAATATCGAGATCCATGACCCTGACATGGTATGATAGATTTGATCTTTTTGTGAAACCAATTTTGTAAACTGTATATTGCCTCAAAAACCCCACTATGGTGTATATATATTGGTCTAAAGGGTTGCAATTTGTTGGCTTAGCTGCATATCTCTTTGTCCTTTAAATTTTAAAAAGATGATTTAAGTGTGTCTTCTAAACGTTTTAAACCTACATATGATTAAGACCTTTAGATCATTTGCGTGTGTGACAAGTGTAACCAAACATACAGCCCTATTATTGTCATCATAATACAAGGTCTTCTGTTGTTCAGAGTGCATAAAAATATTGTTAAAGCTCCTTTATAGCCTAAATTGACCAATCTAGCAAAGTCATGTTTATAATTTCTGTTCTATTCAGTAGTTCTAAATCACTCTTTCATTCATGTTCTCCAAACGAAATTCTATTTTGTTATGAAGAAATAAATCATTGTTACACTCTCACACACCCCTCTGATATTATTCTGATAGGTCCTGGGCATCCAGGATCATCGGATACTCTCCGTGTGACATTCCCTTAATTTGACATGTTTATGGATCCATGCACAAAGAAAAGGTGATGGCAAAGTTATCGAATAGGGCCTTTTTTTGTGTAAATGAAAAAGGAACACACAACTCTCCAGATGAGCAAGGTACAATGTTAATATATGTACCATATGATTTTGAATGAGATGGAATATAGATCTTGATAAAAAGGATATTATGGAATAGGATCAATTTATTTAGAGCCAAATTAAAAAGGATGAAAGCAAACCTTTACAATAAACTATCACTGTTTGAAAATACATATATCAAATCTAATTCAGGGATTGAAATTGTATATAGCACACACCCTATATGGTTATTATCTTATAGTCAAATCTTTAGAAACTCAAAATTGTCCAAATATACTAAAATTGATGACTTTACAGATGTCAGAATTCAGTTGTGTATTTCCTAAATCGTGCCATATACTGACTTGGGGCTGTGCAAAACCATTTTTTCATGTTTTGTATTGGCCATGATTTAGTGTAAATGTCACCTATTCTCCATGTCTGGGTCCACATGCCTAGTGTGGCCTCCCTCCATGCTTTATCCACCTCTCATTGCGTCTGATTCATGTGATGTTTCTCCTTCTGACTGATGAATAGAAAGATTTAACTCACCTTCACTTGATGAATGAGAGAGGTTACCAGGTTGATCTGCGAGGTTGAAGAAAGGCAGGTGTTGCAGTTCGACCCCCTCTGGTGCAGGATAGAAAGGCTGGAAAGCAAGATTATCAACAGGAGGGATACGGTTTGTCTCCCTCAAAAGTTCTCTGAACAATCTACGTCTCAACCTTTCGTCTGCTTGAGATTCATTCATTGGTGATCACTCCATTACCCGGGTGTGTCCACCAATGTAAAGTTTAACGATGAAAGTAAGGTTTAATGATGTTTTCTCTATGATGATCTGTAGTTTATTTCGCTTCTCTACTATTGTATGTTAAAATATATGAGCTTAAAGAGGTAAGGGAAAACACAACACAAGCAGATAGGTTTGAGAGACAGTTAGCTGTGATCACCACGAATGAATGTTTCTTACTATTTTAGGAAAGATAATTTAGAATATGGCTTTAAGGTGATAATTTAGATTGCCTGTACTGGCAGAGGACCGAACCAACTCCGTCCGATCCTTTCAAAGTTTAAACCTGGAGTCTTATCGTTTTCACGACGGGTCTCACCATCTCTCAGCCAGTGGTGGGAGGGTGGCCTGTGTGGCCACCCAACCGTAGCTGAGGGAGGGGGAGGTTTTACTTTGGAATAGCTGGGAGTGTCTCTCATAAACTCTTTAACGTGAATCCCTTAATAAAATATCCCTATTAACTTAACATATGCGCACTGCGGAAAAGAACTCCACATTTTAAGGCCTTAGCTAAATCATGGGAACGCCCACAAAGAGCGTGGCAATGGGTTCAATGTGATTTCATCGGACCACTTATCAAAGCAAAAGATGGGTCCAAATACATCATGACGTTTATAGATTTGCTAACGGGATGGCCAGAGGCCTTCCCTACCAAAGACTCCACCGCCGCCACAGCTGCTAAAGTATTTCTACATGAAATAGTGTGTAGATACGGCCGTGTGGATAGGTTGCATTCAGATAGAGGAGCGACGTTCCTGTCAGATTTCTTCAATGAGGTAACCACTAGAGTAGGGTGCAAACAAACGTTTACTACGGGGCGAATGCCCACGGGCAACGCACGCGTAGAACGAATGCACAAAAGTTTGGAAGATCTGATAGCATGTTATGTGTCAGAAGACTACTGCGTGGGGCCTGACCTAATTCCAATAGCACTGTGGAATTTAAGCTCCACTGTGAGCATATGCTCGGGCTTTGCGCCATATTCTCTGTTGTTTGGCATGGATCCCGTTAGCATGGGATTCCCAACTCACAATGAAAGTCCCACATCCCTAAATGATAATGAAGCTTTCCTTGGTATTAGGGAAAACATTGCTCTGATTCGACATATGGCTGAAGACGTTATTGACGCATATGAGGAAGACTTGCGCAAACGAATAGATAAGAAAGCCAACCCTGTAATATTCTACGCTGGGGATTTGGTGTATATGTACGATCCGCTTTGCGCAAGCAATAGAATATCTAAATTCTCTAACCGATACCGGGGTCCGTATAGAATTGAGGAGGTGAAGGCTGACCACATAGTGAGACTAATCTCATTAGCTACGGGAAAAGAAATCCCACACTTGGTAAACATTTCAAAGTTAAAACGCGCATATGTCCCCTGGAATCCTGTTATACCCAAACCGGTTACTCAGGATAATGTGCCCAATGAACCAAACACCGTACAGCAGCAGCAGGACCAACCCCAGGCAAGCCCGGGCATGGACGAATCTGAGCCTGTCGCAGGTGGGGCCCTAACCACGGGAGCATTCACCACAGCTGGCGGTGAGGCTTTGGTCCGGAGTAACCCAAGCCGAAAGAAGGCACCATCAATGAAACCTTGACCGTTCCGGAAAGCAGTAAGGAGCCCGGGACGAGTGAAGACGCTGCTGCTACAAAGCCGTCGGGGAAAGCCGCCAGGACAGCCCCCTGAGACCCTCCGTCACCGGTTCCGCCTGGATCTATAACGGGTGAATTTACTAAAGATGTCCCTGATGATGCTATCCAACCCCACCAGTCGCCCGAAGAGAAAGGCAGGGTCCCCCGCAAACGGGGAAGACCCAGGAAACAAACGACACGGGCAGGGTCCCACTATAACGTGGCGGCGGAACCAAATACGGAACCACCTACCACAGAAACTACTACTAGAAATCCTCACTATAATCTACAACAGAAGAAACCTATGAACTATAAGGAAATTACGAATGACGAGTAACTAGGTGACCGTATCGGGAAGAAGCGATCCTGAATCCGCTTTCCCTCAGAAGAATACACAATTAACATTCTCTCTCTCGTACAAGAAAATAAAATATATGAATGAATGTATATAATGAAATGGATGATGACGACATGACGCGGTGGACGTACATGTGCGTATATATTTGTGTACAGGTGCGCTGTCGCGCCATATATATGCTTATGCATACTTATAAACCACTCTAAAACGTGTGAAATGAAACCTATTATGAAGTATTTAGGATAAAACGGCAACAAACTCCTAGCACATTTGAAACAGTAAGTAAAAGCGTCGTGGGCGAACGGAGCATGCCCGTAAACCCATTAAGCTACGGAGCAGGTCCGTAAAAGCCATTAAGCCACGGGAGTGGTGACGTCACCGCCATAGCATAGGGCGGGAAGCGAACAGTGTGCAGGTGTAGAGCGTGCTTATGACGATCAATCGGCGTGCAGGATGGTCAGTGCGCGGTGGACTCCAGTAGACAACGGACACCAGCCATGGAAGACTACCCGTACTCAGTGACAGAACTAGTGATAGAACTTTAGCTTTAGTGAAGTGAGAGTTGCTCACTTTTACCGATTGTGAACAGCTCTCCTCAAGCGGACACCAACATGGAATAACTACCATGACACAGTATGTTCGGCAGTGGACGAGTATGGACAGCAGACGGACAACCTGTACTGAGACAGAATGAAGCAAGTGAACACGCACCATTATTAGTGTGTCCATTTATTGAACAATTCAACTTGGATGAGGACTTTCACATAGTATATGTACCAGTGTTGTGTCGTGAGGCGACTCAGTTTAGGTACACCAGAACGCCGAGAGTGGGACTAAGATTTGACTGCAGCCGAGGAACAGTACTGACCTTTCCTTATATGCCAAAATGCATTGGGCGACATTGGTACATGGTGAGGCCGAATGGAACATGCTGCTGCCCGCCATGCCTGAGAGGTACTTTGCTGGGTGTCACAGATAAGAGGGAATGGACTAAGATATTAACCTCTCTCTACCAGTTGGACGGAGAGATAGCTCCATAACCAGGAATCCATTCGAAAGGTAAAACCTCGCCAGGGAAAGGTCTTCCTCAGCACACTGGGGGGATAGAACTACTATGAACCTTACATAAAAGGGAGTAAATAAGTGTGTAATGTGAAGGTAGTGCGTATGGCAGATTATAACCAGTCCGGCATGGGCGGTGCATCCGGCCATTGTTGAAAGAGGCGTCGTAGTTCGTAATACATCCGGAGAAGATCGCGGATAAACTCTATGCTGCGCCCTGAAAAGGCCGAGGCTGGCGTGTCCGAAGTACTGTTGGTGGCGCCCGCGGATGGTCTCATAGAGACCGACGCGGGGTCGAGAGACATCTCCGGGAGACAAAGACCGGCCACCAGCTGGCCTAATAGGTCACCGACCGGAGCGAGTCGAAAGGAAGAGGTTGAGGCTGGATCCGCTGTGGTGACCTGGGAAGCGGAGGTGACGAATGACTCATCCGCTCCCGGAACCTGGAGTGGTGGGGAATGCCTCGAGGGAGTAGGAGCCGTAGAAGCCTCGAGACCGCTGGAGGAGAAGAGCGAGCGATCAACGGGGGGAGCAGCCGGAGAGGACGAGGCGGAGGTGACCGGAGGAGGGGAGGGCCTGATAGTAGGAGAAAGCCGTCGACTGCCAAATGTCGTCGGATGAGAGCTGCGACGGGGCCGCTTCCTTGCGGGAACTTCTGCATCCGATAGTTGGTCAGGGGCCGAGAGTGAGCGCTTTGGACCCGCGCCTACCGAGGGCAACGTTCCCGGCGATACGGGAGCTGCTAGAACGCGGTCCAGGTCAGCCGAGGGAGGCTGAAGATCATCCAGAACCCAACCAAAAAGAGGAAGACGTGCCAGAGTGCCCTCGACGTCCGACCCCGCCTCCGGCGATCTCTCCGAGGAGATCAGTGCGGGAAGATCTTCGGCGGGCCATTCTAAGGCACCAGGCTCTGATCCGACCTCCCTATCTGGAGTCAGCTCCCTGGCACTGGGGGGAGCGGGATCGGGCTCTGGAGTGGCGAGAGGCTCGGAGGAAGGCATACCTGGCTCAGTTTGAAAGGCAGACGATGGAAGAATCGGGTCGCCGGACGAAAAGGCTGAAGGGGACGCAGAGCAGAAACGAGGTACCGGTTTTTCAGGAGCCTTCCCCGCACGAGGATAACGGTGAACTTTCCCAGCCAGCCGATCAACAGTCTCCTTAATTGACTGTATGGTGTATGTGAACCCTGGAGGGATCATTGGTGAGGAGTATCCGCTCGGACCGGGAGCATCCAGGTCTGGGCTGCGGGGTTCAAAGGCAAAAATCCAAGTGTCACTTGAGGGGCCAGCCACCGCCAAAGAAGCATCGGTGGGACGGGATCACTCCCGGGCGTGGGGTGACGCCCCGCCCGCGCCAGAGGAGAGCCACTCTCTTCGTCGTGAGAGCCCGTGGGAGCCGCGGGTGTCTCCGGAGGGAGCGTGTGATCATCCTCGTGTACCGCGCCAGGCGACTCCCTCTTTGGAATTGCTTCCGGGTTGGGAGAAGTTGCTGCGGGAGACATGCAGGGCGGTGAAGCCCCGACAGCCACATCACCGGTGGGGCTGTGTCTGACGGATGCCTGTATGTTGTAGGGCATCAACGGGGGCATTGTGACATCGGAGCTCTGAAAGCGGAATGAGTGAACACTTCGTTAAATGTGTGTAACGTGAAAGTGGAAAATGTTAAAGAAAAAGTCTAAGGCAGGTAGTAGACCTAAGGACAAACTACCGAGCACGAAAGTAACAACCATTAAAATGCCCGAGACTGAGGAATTAGAAACTAAGACAGTGAAGACAAGAACACGTCTGGAGGTTAGGAAACCTTCAGTAGTGGCTAAAGAAAAAGGGGTGGAAGTAGTATTAGAGGAAGTAAGAATACATGCTTCCCTAAAGACGTTAGATGTGATGAGGCAACTATTGGAGGATGACGACTTGCTGCGTTTCTATGTAATAGTCGCAATTAAAACGGGAGACGGAACACCGTATAGGATGACGGTGACGGACTTACCTGGGCCTCACCTGTGGGCAGAGTTTCCGAAAGAGGACCCCCTGGACTTATCGGTACGTAAACAACCGAGCCAGGAAGACGCTCCGCCGGATGACCGCTCAGTGGACGACCGGTCAACCGCGGGATCCGATCTAGGCTAGCCTGAAGGCTGGAGCGAGGGCCAAGGACGGCGGCCCGACTGGTGACCGAATGAGTCACGGTGGGAGGACCCTCCGTATCACGTGCATGGAGAAAGTACCGCCGCCCAGGTTGGAAGTCGCTGGCCTCCAAATAAAGGATTGCGGCGTTGTCCAAACACACGGAGGTGTAGTGACGACTCATCAGATCCTCCTCACCTGACATGTTGAAAAGTATGTAAAGGGAAGCCGTAGGAAGGTTAAAATTAAGGGTAATGACAATGGTAACTGCGAAAGACAGACTAAAGCGGAGGAGAAAGGAACCAAGCTTAAATATGTTATAGAATAGGGCGAGTGTGTGAAAACAACACGGGAAAAGACTGGTCTTATCGGATAGACCTATCGGGTACAAGTGTTAAAGTCTAATTAATACCCCAAAAGTATGAAACTGTGTGGTAAAATAGGAATGGATGAACAAAGGCAGTAACTCATTATAAATAACATGTGGAAAACGAAAAGGTCCTCTCTCCTTGGACGGCAACCGTGTAGTGGGGGACTCCCCACTGTTCAACACTGCACTCTGCCTAGCGGCTCACCTGATTGGTCAGTCATGGTCATGTGTCATCAATATTCATGAATGCTCCCGCCAACTTCTGGGGTTGGTAAGGGGTGTTCGGATCTGGGGTGGTGGGGTTTCGGGCGGTGAGTGCCGGTGGCAAGGGCCACACTAGACACTCTGTCTGGGTCGTAGTGGCGGCAGGGGCCACTCTGCTACTTGGATATCGCCAGTTGGAAACTTCATTAAGTTCCTAAATTATCCAGATTATTGTCCACCTGTCCAGATATGATGAGATGACCTTCAAGTGATAGGGGTGGAGAATTACCCGTCCTACACGGTCCGAGTATTCGCCTAAGATATCTGATACATTGTTATTGGGCTAGCCTCACAGCGTCCTACACGGTCCACATGTGAGAAGGTCTCAAAAGGGGCTACTAGCCGATATCTTAACATGGTTGACCAGCAGAATTAAATCTGCGACCCCCAAACCTGTCTTACGCAGTCCAGGTTTGTAATAAGAAAAAAGAGGGGGTCAACAGGTGGTGTGCACGGTTTCGGTAAACACCTCATCAGGCCGTATGTAAGGTTGAGTTACACGGTGTCCACACAGGATCTTTTGGCTAAGGGCGTGGCAAGCACGCCCTACTCAGGCATATGGTAGAACATAGAGAGCTGATTGACCAAATATCCAAATGTGAAGGTATAGGTTTCGGTGACTAGGCAGTGTGACGTTCCATCCTTATTAAAACATGTTGTCAACAAGATCACAGATTGGGTGACTGGGTAGGTCGTAGGTTAGACGTAATTCGGGTGATCAGATGTCGAGCAACAAAGTTCTTTAATAGCTGTTATCAATGGCGTTGAGGCCCATTGGGATTTGGCTCCGTAGCCTGTGGATCCACTGGAATTCTGCATTAAGCTTCCGGTTAAGGGAAGAGTCTTTATCGGGTGCCAAGTTGCAGAATTGAAGGACATATATTTCCACGTCGTTTAGACCCTCATGTCCGGATGAGTTGAAATGTCGCGAGACCTCGGTCTTTCTAGGGTCTCCGGTGATGCTGTAGAAATGGGCTTTGAACCTGGTTTTCAGGTTGTTTTGGGTCTGGCCCACATACTGTTTTCCGCATTTTTTGCATTCGATGGCGTAGATCAAGTTGTTGCTGTTGCAATCAACATTTTGTCTTGTGTAGTAGTCACGTTTGGTGATGTGAGATTTGATCGTGCCACTGTGGTTCAGCCGTGGGCAGTATCGGCAATTTCTGTTGTTGCATGTGGCTTTCTCCCGTGTGGCTACTGACTGTTCGGTGGGATTTTCCCTGGGCAGTTGCGCCCGTACTAAGATGTCTCTTAGGCTCTTTGGTTTCCTATAACCCGTCTTGTACCCCTTTTCGAAGAGGTGGCGGGTGGATGATGAGCGATCCAGGAGATCCCATGTTTTGCCTATTTGGTCGCACAGGATACTTGTTGACGAGTTGAAGGTTGTGGTGAGGAAGAAAGGGTCTTCCTTTTCCGTCTGCTTTTCCGTTGAAGTGATGTTGAGGAGTGTTGACCTGTCTATCTTGTTTGCCCTGTCGAAGGCTTCAACCAGTAGTGTTTCTGGATAGCCTTTCTCTATCAGAAGGGCTGCCTTCTTGGCGCAGTTTGAGACGAAATCGGTTTGTTTACTGCAAATTCGTTTGATACGCAGGAATTGGCCGTACGGAAGGCCTTTTTTGCAGTGGTATGGACGTGCCGAATGAAATGGTAGGTAGTTATTTCGGTCTGTCGGTTTACAATATAAGGTGGTCGTCAAGCTGCACTCGTTCAGTTGGACGGTCGTATCGAGGAAGTTAATATTCGTGGTAGATTTTTCGGCGCTGAACTTTATGGTGTCATGGACGTTGTTCAGATGGTCAATGAATTTCTCGAGCTCATGTTCACCGTGTTGCCAAATACAAAATATATCGTCTATGTAGCGTAGCCAGATTTTTGGTTTGAGACGATATGTGAACACAAATTTCTCCTCGAACTCAGACATGAAGACGTTCGCGTACGAAGGTGCGACTTTCGTTCCCATTGCGGTGCCTCCGATTTGAAGAAAGTTTCGATTATCAAACTGGAAGTTGTTTAGGGTGAGTACCTGTGCCAAGAGTTCTAAGAGGGAAAGGTTGCTGGGCTGAGTTCCGAGTGGTCGGTGTTTGCATAGTGCTTGGTAGGCTGCATCGCAGCCATCCTTATTGGGGATGTTGGTGTAAAGAGAAGTGACATCCAACGTCAAAAGGATTTCGGACCCTGTTAGGTCATCCACGTCTTTCAATTTCATAAGGAAATCTGTCGTGTCACGTAGATATGATTTACCGCTACGGACGATGGGGGCTAGGAAAAAGTCGACAAAAGCGGAAATTCTCTCGGTTGGACTTTCATTCGCGGAAACAATTGGACGGCCCGGGACCGGTTTCGTCCCTTTGTGAATTTTCGGAAGAAGGTACAGTTGCGCTGTACGTGGCTCGCTTGTCATTAGGAAACGTTTAGTCTTTTCGGTTATCTCACCTCGTACCTTCATCTGTTCTAGTTGATGGAGGACTTGATTGTTGTGAGTCGCCGTTAGGTCTGTTGGAGTTTCCTTGTAGAACCTAGTGTCGCTCAGTTGTCTTTCTCCCTCACGTACGTAGTCCTTTTTGTTTTGGACTACGACAGCCCCACCTTTGTCAGCCTGTTTAATAACAATTTCTGTATTCCGTGCTAAGGCACGGATGCAGCCCCGTTCGCTACAGGGTAGGTTGTGGCTTTTGGGCGAGTGGATTGTTGAATTTCGGATATCTAGCTCATTGATACTTATAATGTTCTCTAGATTCGTCGGGCCATTTGGTGGAGCCCAAGTCGAGTTTGATTTAAGTTTGATTTTGGAAACATCAGAGAAGGGGCCTGTACTGGTCCCCTCGTCTTCGTCAACAGCGATATTCTTTTTGTTGAAGTAACACTTAATACGAAGAGATTGATGGAATTTATCTAAATCCCGTCGGATGTCACCCAGTTCCGGCGTGCCTGGCGTGGGACAGAATTTGAGGCCATTTTTGAGTACATTTTTCTCGTCTACTGTCAGGTTATAGTCTGAAAGGTTTATGACATTATCTATCGGTGTGGTGTCTGAGACAATAGCTTCCGTAAGCCGCAGAAAATCGGCGCGTTCTGATTTTTGGATATTCGGCAACTCATTTTCTGCCGGGGCCGGTGGGCCGTTACTGGTGACTTGATTCGAAATAAGAAGTTGAGTCTTTTTGCGTTCGGAGCATTTATTCAACAAACCAACTGTTGAGTGTGGAGGTGACCTTGGATGGGGGCCTAATAGTAGTAGTCCCGGTATCTGTCCAGGCCTAGATCCCGATAGGGGGCAAGCGGAAGTGGTCGGTAGTCCGAGGGGGCCGGGTCTCGTAGTCGGTCTTCTAGGTGTTCCGGACGATAGGTGCGTTGGTAGTCCTCCTGGTGTCGACCGTACAGATGGTGGAACGGGGGTTCGTATCCCTGCCTCCGTATCGGACCTCGTGTCTGGGGGCGTGGCCGAAAAGGGGTCGTCGGTTCTGGGCGGTATTCAGTTGTTGCTCTCTCTTGGTATTGTGACCTAGACGGCATTTGGTCGGAATCGCGATGGGTCGTTCGGCCAGCCCGATTCGCTTGACGATTTCCTCTGGTCGTCGTATTTGGTGGGCGGGTGTTGTCGGTCGATGGCGCGTTGGGGCGTGGACGGCCTCTTGACAGGGTTCCTCTGTTCCCCCTACGGCCACGGTTTGGCTGTGTCGGGGTGTAAGGTTGTTGTTGCGAGGCCCTATTGTATGTACTGGTGGTGCGTTGTCTACGATTGGGCCTGGTCGGTCCTGTTGTGGTCTGCCGTGCGTACGGCTGGTCGGTTCCTGCGTCTGAGTGACGGGATGGTGTCGTCGGAGGTGGTTGAGTGTTGGTCGCCAAACTCGGGTTGTTGACCTGGTTAGGGTGAACTCTTTTCTCTGGTTGCATTTCGATCATCTCGCTCAAGGTTGGCTGATTGAGCAGCATAAGTTCCTTTTTGTGTTTGAGTTCCTTTTGGAGGGTCGCCAACTCCTTTTCGGTATATTTGGTTAAGTCGGCGCAACTGTGTGCAACCTGGGTTTGTGTGAAGGCACGCTCGACTTCGGTAAGGAGCTTGTCACCCTCTGCTTGTTGGGCGAAAGATTGGTCCCCTCTGTGAATAAGGACCGCTTCCAGGACATCATTTGCTGCCCTGGTGCGTATATCGAAAATCTTATCCTCCAGCTTGCTGTCATCTCGTGCCCAAGGCGGCAGGGGGGCGAGTCCAGTAGCCCAGTCTGGGAGTTGATGTTTTTTGAAACTCTGGGCCAACCAGCTCCATCTGTAGCTCGATCTTGCGGCTGCAGTCAAGACTCGTCTCGCATTGTACCATTTAGGTTCCGACTCCGCGTCGAGGGCATCGAGGTAGTGGTTTTCGATGACATACGAAGAGGGAACTGGATTAGGTGTAGGTGGAACTGAAATGCGGACAGCTGGTTTAAATTTGAAGGGGACTCTACTACGTTTGTCAAGGCCCTTTTTAACGGCGTAAGCATAGGTTCCCATATTAGATGGGATCAGTGTGATTCTGCTGATGAAACTTTTTCTATCATGACTATCGTCTACAGCGGGAGATGATAATCGGGAGCGTTTCGTGGACATACTTTCTTCGTCATTATCTATAGCTCGTTTCTCTTTCCTTCTGTTAGGTGTAAGTTGTGGATTACAGTCGAACCTAACTCTAGATCGGTACATTCTCGGTGCGGTTAGGTGTGCTAAGATTCTCCTCACCGAGGGATGATCTCACAGATGTGTCCAGATAGCAAAGATTGTCAAGTGTGGTGTCTAACTCATTGCCACTTGACTGTGGCTGGGCACAGCTCGGGTGACTATCGGGGGGACCCACAGGTTCTTCAAGCGGACTTGATGCCGAGATAATGCAATCACTGTGATTATTATCTGTCCTATCGTGTGAGTCATCGACCTCTGGTCGGAGATTAAGGAAGGAAGTGTTAAGATACTCACCAGATTCAGGATTAAGATTCACAGTGCAACCGGCCGGGTTCCCCGGAACTCCCATAGGTGGAGGAGGGATGTTGACAGTGTGAAGGCCAAAATTTCCCAAAGCAGCTGATCGGTGACAGGTGATATTTGGGGGTACTGGCGAGGCATGGTAGAAGTTCGTCGACTCATGCTTATCAATGCCCACCTGGAGGCTGGTTTTATGCGTTTCATGCGTATTTAATGCGTTTGATGCGTTTTTGGAGCAAAAATTCTGCGTTTCGGCTTGATAGTAGGTGGAGGGGCTGTCAGCCGCCTCGTCGAAGCCCGGGGCAGGCGTGTGGTCGGGCGAAGGCACGGCGGACCTGTCAGACCAAGTTATCGGGTGGTTTTCTGACGAAATATGGAGAAAATCCGCCAAACTATGCGTTTCTGTGCTTCCATGGAGGCTTGTTTTATGCGATTCATGCGGTTTCGATGCGTTTGATGCGTTTTTTGAGCAAATATTAGCCGTTTCAGCCCGAGTGCAGGGGGAGGAGATGTCCGCCGCCCGGGCAGTGCCCGGGGCTGTCAGCTGATCGGGCGGAGGCTTGGCAAAGCTGTCCGGCCAAGTTGTCGGGCGGTTTTCCGGTGAAATATGGATAGAATCCGGCAAACTATGCGTCACAGTGCTTACCTGGAGGCTTGTTTTATGCGATTCTTGCAAGTTTGATGCGTTTGATGCGTTTTTGGAGCAATTATTAGGCGTTTCAGCCCGAGCGCAGGGGGAGGAGATGTCCGCCTTCCGGGCAGTGCCCGGGGAGTGGGGCTGTTCGGGCGAAGGCCTGACACAGCTGTCAGACTGAGTTATCGGGCGGTTTTCTGGTGAAATATGGATAGAATCCGGCAAACTATGCGTCACAGTGCTTACCCGGAGGCTTGTTTTATGCGATTCTTGCGGGTTCGATGCGTTTGATGCGTTTTTGGAGCAAATATTAGGCGTTTCAGCCCGAGCGCAGGGGTAGGAGATGTCCGCCGCCCGGGCAGTGCCCGGGGAGTGGGGCTGTTCGGGCGAAGGCTTGACACAGCTGTCAGACCGAGTTATCGGGCGGTTTTCTGGTGAAATATGGATAGAATCCGGCAAACTATGCGTCATAGTGCTTACCAGGTGGCTTGTTTTATGCGATTCTTGCGGGTTCAATGCGTTTGATGCGGTTTTAGAGCAGATATTATGCGTTTCCGCTCGGTCACCTCTACCCGCCGATCCGGGGAGTTGACGGGCGTCGGTTGCATTCGGGAACGCATATTTTGGCAACGGCGTGGTTTTTGGAAAAGATTTATGGCGGTAATCTGTCGTTTTCACGAAATAATGTGCGATTGAAGGCATATCTGGAGACTGGTGTGATAGACTGGTGCTCAGATTATGCGTTTTGATGTGTTTCGGCGTTTGGAGTACGGGGAGGCATGCATTTTTACCGGTGCATGTTTTGGGGCTTTACAAACGCACCCAGAGTTGTTTACGGTGGCCGAGGTCATCGGAACTTGGCCGGAATCTAAGTCAAAATTGTTAGATTTCCTTAGATCTACAGAGTTCACAGTGGAGATTGTACTTACAGATGCAATCCTTCTCCTGGTGAGCCTCTGTGGCGGTGTTGGCACGGGATTGAAGGCTCCAAAATCGATTTGTGGAGCCTCTGTGGTGTGATCCATGTCCTGTTCCTCTATCTCTCCTGGCTCTGGCTCCTGTTGAGAGGCCATGGTGCAGGCAGATCTGAGGTGCGAAAGGAATGGGAAAATGAATAAATGAAAATGGTTGGATGGAGTGTGTTGGTTGGGACAAGGAGAGTGGAGAGTTGGAGTGAAAAAGTGGAAAACGAAAAGGTCCTCTCTCCTTGGACGGCAACCCTGCACTCTGCCTAGCGGCTCACCTGATTGGTCAGTCATGGTCATGTGTCATCAATATTCATGAATGCTCCCGCCAACTTCTGGGGTTGGTAAGGGGTGTTCGGATCTGGGGTGGTGGGGTTTCGGGCGGTGAGTGCCGGTGGCAAGGGCCACACTAGACACTCTGTCTGGGTCGTAGCGGCGGCAGGGGCCACTCTGCTACTTGGATATCGCCAGTTGGAAACTTCATTAAGTTCCTAAATTATCCAGATTATTGTCCACCTGTCCAGATATGATGAGATGACCTTCAAGTGATAGGGGTGGAGAATTACCCGTCCTACACGGTCCGAGTATTCACCTAAGATATCTGATACATTGTTATTGGGCTAGCCTCACAGTGTCCTACACGGTCCACATGTGAGAAGGTCTCAAAAGGGGCTACTAGCCGATATCTTAACATGGTTGACCAGCAGAATTAAATCTGCGACCCCCAAACCTGTCTTATGCAGTCCAGGTTTGTAATAAGAAAAAAGAGGGGGTCAACAGGTGGTGTGCACGGTTTCGGTAAACACCTCATCAGGCCGTATGTAAGGTTGAGTTACACGGTGTCCACACAGGATCTTTTGGCTAAGGGCGTGGCAAGCACGCCCTACTCAGGCATATGGTAGAACATAGAGAACTGATTGACCAAATATCCAGATGTGAAGGTATAGGTTTCGGTGACTAGGCAGTGTGACGTTCCATCCTTATTAAAACATGTTGTCAACAAGATCACAGATTGGGTGACTGGGTAGGTCGTAGGTTAGACGTAATTCGGGTGATCAGATGTCAAGCAACAAAGTTCTTTAATAGCTGTTATCAATGGCGTTGAGGCCCATTGGGTGTACACGAAAGGGGCCTGGATTCCCTACAGTTTGCGCAACTGTGAATGGCATGTGAGTGAATACGCAGTGGAATATCCTTCAAGTGGACTACTGAAAGCCCGTATGAGAGTAGAGACCTGGACACTTAATGAGATTAGCAACGAAGTCTTGGAGGCACCACTGACGTTGGCTGAGGACCCATTGCCGCGAGAACTTAGGTCCTGTCTGAAGAGACAGGCAGAAGGGTACATATACCGTATCCCGATGATGGACCTGCTGGGTCGCAAAAGGGACAGGAAAGAAAGAATAGCGGAGCTGGGAAACAGGATTAACACCATGGGGTGGTCAGCCTATACGGGATGGCCGGCCTATGTGGCGCTTGTGATCGTCATTGTGGTGGTACTAGTGCTCATAGGAGTCGCCTGTAAGATGAAGAAGCCCATAGTGGCCTTGTTTATGGCCGCACGGGCGCCAGCAGCCGCTAATGCAAGCCGTCTCAAGGCCTACTGCCCCCCAACGGCAGCCCCATGTCCTCTGCCATCGAATGTGTCGAGTATGACGGGGGCGACGCTGGTACTTACGATCTTCTCACTGGCGTTGTTTATGTTGTTCATGTGGTGGCGTCAGAAGAAGGATAAGAACAAGGAGACACCCGACGGACTGTACATTGAAATAGCCGCCCCCACTCATCGCGAAATTGTATTTCTGGGAGAAATCTTGATCCCAAATACGCACGTTTTCACAGAAGGCAACGCCTTGGTAGACGACATTCTGGTCAACCGATTGTTCATGCAGCACAAGGTATGTGTTAAATGGGGACAGAAAGTCAAAGGAGTGGCAAGCCGAGTGGGAGAACACCCAGTAAATATACCACTACCAGATTCGATGGTGGTGTCACCCGAGCTGGCTAACATGATGACAGGCCCGGCGAAGCACGGTACGCACACGCGGTTACTACGGACGGTGTCAGGAATTGCGTACCCTGTTCCGCGTAGTGTGCCCTGCCTGCTGGACGGATCGTGGACCCTTGTGGGGGGCCGAGGGAATCGACCGACACCGGCCTTACCGCCTGAAGCAAGTCATGCGAACGTGAATGAGAGTAGACTAGCCCACGAGGCGGCGGAAGTAAGCAGACAAAACAGCAGGAATTCGGAAATAACCTCGCTAATGATGGACAGAAATGACAGGAGAGGCACGGGAGCCGTATACGAGCCACTCCGGCATGCATCGCCGGATGCAATAATGGACCTACCCTAGAAAGGAACAAGACACCCGCTGAACTAAAAATAAAAGTGAATTCAAATTATGCCGCATTGGCATTTTGCCAAGGTATCGGGGTAGGCGGGCTCGAGTCATGCATGAGCGCATGATGAGAGCCTCACCGGGTATTAGAAACCTCAAAACTACGCAACGGTGCCCCGGGAAGCTTAGCGTAGACATTTTTGTTAAAAAGCTTAAAGTGAACCAAAATTCCGAATAATACATGACTGATATGCTTGTCTGAGGTTACCAGACAGCTGTTCAGGTTCATGTTAATAACTCAAAACAAAGGAATATGTACACCGGGATGGTTCTGTGTAATCCATGACGTCGGATTACTAGGAGCCATTCTGAATAAATAAACATTGGGAAGCGTATGACTGATATTATACCAACTCTTCCGGGAGAATCGGGCCGGCGCCGGATGGTATGCCTTGTGTCAACGGTGCGTCGTCTGGCGACAGCACGGCGTGCTGAAGGCACAACTATAGGCGCCATGGATGGGCGTCTAACGACAGCCAACAACATCCATGGACTGTCCAGGCATCCGATAGACAGTCAATTAGTAAGGCAAGAAACGCATGGACAGAGTACCAATAGAACAATATCTATTAGGCCTAGTGAAACACATAATGAACGATCGACACACGTGTGGAACTGAGGAAACGAAGATGGACTTGTGTATATAGCAATGCTTTGGACGCTTTATGTGTTAGTTGTACGAGTTTTAGGTTAAGAACTATTATCATGAGGATATACATTGATTTATTGGTGCTATTAATGGTGCTATGAGACAACTCATCCGAATAAGTGACATATCGCCGAAAAGCTGCTACTGTGAGATGGAGGCCGGTAAGGCTTATGCATAACGATGCCTTATAAGATACTAGTGTATACTAGCTGTTTTAATATTAAAGTAGCAATAGAGCAAACACCTGAGAGGGAAAGCTCAAAATGTCAAGATTGGTAGAACGAAGTATAATTAATGTCGTTAGGAATCAGGTAAATACTGACCAAGAGATTATGAAACTGTTGATATTACTAAGGTGTAAAATCTAACTGATCCACGAACGGCCGCGGATGTTGCTTACCTCATATCCGCGAGACCATGTCATATCATCATTAATTAACCCATCATTTCATCAATATAGTGGTATAGCCAAACGGGGGTTTCGAGCCAGGTAGAAAAAAAACAAACTTACTAGAACTAATAATTCCATATCCTTGAATTCTTCCTGCCCGTTCATGCATCGATCCTCTTATCTTCGTTTGGCTGGGGCACCGCTGTTGTTTAATACATTAAATCCGAGGGAAATGAACACAACTTTAATTCTTGTGTTCCAGGTCCTTGAATCTTTCCTAGGAGTTAAAATAACTCTTTAAATTCTTCCTCCTCGTCCATGTGCTTGCACGGTCCAGGACCCTTAAATTCGACATGGTGACATAGGACAGGGATGTTCCTACTACTTACCGTTTTCGGAAAGTACGGGGACAAATCTTTTCTTGTGTCAAGGGAATCCAAAGAAATTCCATAAGGAATAAGCATTGTTCATTCATACCTAAAACCATTTTGAAACTTACCGTCATAGAATATTGCAGCGTACGATACATCGCTGTGGCGTTAGTATTGTCCATAACTTACCAAATATAGTTCGGGCATTGGCCGAACGGTAGAATGATGTTGCAACACATAGAAGCCTATGACGGTCCTTCGCCTGGCTCACACGCGTTTTGTGGGAGCTAGTAGTTCAACAGACATAGCCTCGCACAAGAAGGTAGAAATGCCGACCCTCTGTGGAAATCGTCCTCCATTGGTCACATTTGCTGGACCTAATGGGTCTTGGGACTCTCCTTGGAATGGTGTCATTTGGGGGCTAGAACTATAGGTTCTTCTGGGGTTTTGATCTGACAGTTAGTAATTGACGTGTATCAATGGTTGAAAAATATGCATAAAAGTGCGTAAATTTTCTTGGTCACTATAGTAGTGGGAACGATAGGAAGCTTACGGAAAGGTAGAAATAAGATAAGATAGCCATGTATCCTAAGACACTGCTAATTAAATGTTAAGTAGATAGAAAACTCACAGAATAGGTTTAACTCAGGGATGTATGATTATGTGAAAGCTTTTATTTATTGGTCCTTCGTTTCTCTTTTCTTAAACGAAAGGACCACGCTTGAACTATCCCATACTGGGAAACCTGCAGACTTTTCTTTTTTGGATGCTGGAACCGTCTCGGGGCATCTAGGAGTTAGACTTCACTTGAGGAACACTCCATGGGTTTTGAGGGTGTGGGTTCATCCATGATTGAGGTCATGAATGGACGAACATACCTACAGCAAAACATTAGTTTGCGCTATTTTGATTTGATTGATTGTATAATTGTGGATAGGTAGTCCTTTACTAAGGACTCCCTGATTGAATTTGATGAAAGTAACAATTAACTAATTACGGAAAACGATTTCATCTACTATGAGATCGGTTTCCTATTTTAAGCGCCGTCGACTGCACAAAGGTAGAGATTTAATAAACCTGCTTTGTGCATGCTTATCGAGTTAATGTAAGAATCACCAGATGAATATAAAATGATAAGAACGTTTCTAAATTACTTAGTTTATGAAAATATATGATAATGACAGGTGCCGCTGGTAAGTGTGAATACACCTGATGACAAGGCTCACCGGGACACACTTCCCCGCAGGCACTGATGCTTCGGGTAAAATCAATATCAGACTGCTTTATAAGCAAGAGTGCAGGGTAATCTAGAGAGAGAGACCAGTAGTGTTTGGATCATACGGATCGGGAGATCCGAAGGGGTTTGGATAGCCATACACCCAAAGGGACATTTGGTGACTTACATGGTACTACTACGCAATTGCCGGAGACGTGAATAGGCAAACTCTACGGAGGAAGCTTACTCCACTCCATCCTGGAACTGTAATACCTTGGACTTATTACCATCACGAGCCATTGTATGCATCACTATATCCACCAATAAACTTACCGTGCTGCCAAGCGTTGTTCATGTTATGGATTGAGCGCCCATCTCGTGGACTTACTCACCACTCGACTAGCATCCCATTAAAGACAATATTAATAACAATAATCATCTCGGACAATGCACCATAATTATAATCACCCCCAAACTTAACACTAGCGTTCAATATTTACCCTATTTACTCAACAAATCAGAATTTATCTACACCCAATTAGGATAGCATGTAACAATTATCACAGCACTAATTCTGGATTATTTCAAACATTTCAGACCACAGATATCATCAAATTCTATAATCACTGCGCTTTAAATTGTTGAAATTACAATATAGTAGCTCTCTGGTTAATACCTAATGGTTTAGGTTCAATACAACATTCTTCTCACGAGAAATATCCATCATAACCTCTGAGTATATATACATATGTATACTAATGTGTAGATGTATGAATTAGTAAATAGCAATATGGAATCAAGAGGTATGGAAGTGCCTTTGTTTTTGTCGACGAGGTAGACGCGACCCTTTATATTTGTTAATGAGGTGGACAAAACTCTTTTGTCGATTAGGTTGACTCCCCCATTTGCCTTACTACTCGTATGACTGTGTGATGAGGTGAGCAAGACCCTTTATTTTTGTCGACCCATTTGCATTAGCAGATTAGTACTCGTATGACTGAGTAGGAAGCACAACACAGATGCTTTTCATGGTGCATGGAAAGAGTTGAGTCTTGAGGTGTACGGTCATAATAACGGAGAAACGAAAAAATGCAACTAGCCATGCATGATATAGGGCAATGTAGGTTTGTTTGCCAACTGAACGCCTATTGTAGTGTAATTGTATCATACTATTATCAATGAAGTTCCCTGGAGATGAAACAAAGAATTGATAAAAGTATTGTTTTCTCCTATCTTACATTGAAAAATGCAGAGAAAATTCGAATTCTACATAAAAAGGTATTACCTCTGACGGGAGTGATAAAACAGGCATACGTAATAAGGGGATGTCTACAAGCATTAATTATCCGATTTGATAGTGCTCCGCCCAATTGTGAAACCATGTTATATAAGTGAGGGCGTGTGGCGTCTTCATTAACTCCAGACTTCCGTTTTTGCTGTAGTTGACAACACTACATTAATCACGTTGGTGGGGCGTTGTAGGTCAAAATCAGTTCGTAGTTGCCGGCTGTTTACTCGGAGCAACCAGGCTATAGCTTTTATACTCCCCATTGTGTTAAAGCTGATTATTCTGGTAACCATCCCCAGGTATTTTGCATCCCGAGGCACGTTACGGGCGCTGATGGTTGCCACCCTGGCCTTGGGTAATGTGAGGTAAATAGGTGACCCTACTCCGCCCAAAGGAGAGCGCAGAATTGGCAATACACTTCTCAACATGAACCGAATTTATAATTATAGGGGGTCTTTTAAAAGGCGCGGACTCGTTTGGGGGATAAGTAGCATCTCAATTATACGGGAAAGACGAATCTATGCTAAACATCTCATTATTTTCATTTCAGGGACAGTATCTATTCCCGGCGCTATTTTCCCTAATAAAGCCCATTCTCTTGTTTTTGACGCCTCGTCTCTAATCTTGCTCCTCAAACTTGCCGAGAATATCCTATCTTTTTATTTGAATACGATAAGGCTACATGTTTTGATTTATGTTTTTCCATGCGTAATTGTGTCTTACTTTGTAAGTTGCGTAATTGAAGCACTCTATCATACCAAGCAACTGCGTGACTATATTCAGAAAGTAATTTACAATACATAATAATATTATGGTTGCCAAATTCTATTAATTGATATACGTCGTCAAGCAGAGAGTCTCAAAGGCTTCCAAAATGCACTAATCTCAGATGGCCACTGGGAAACTAGTAATGTCTGATGTTTGGTGTTATATACCATTTATATCTTGTTGGAATATGTTGGGTGATATAACCGCAATCGGGAGTTCATTGTTGCGCATGCGTGTCACCTTTCCCGCCATAGCTGTCGGGGGTCAAGCGCAACCTCCCAGCCAATGAGGAGTGTCCCATTGTACCACGTGACTTAATATGGCCGCGCCCAGTGGGAAATTGCGGTATTGTGCACATGACGTCACACCTCTCAAATCGGCATGGCCGCCATATTGGTGATCAATTTAAATTCCTCATTATTCACAATTCTAAAGAATTTATAATGAACATTTTTGTCTAATTCATCAACAGAAAACTCATCATATCATAATTTACAATAATTTTCTTAAAATTGTGTATACATTTCATAGCCATGTGGGTGTGGTGACCACGTGGTGATCACCAAAATCTGGTCACGTGACCCTCTCTGCACAAGGTCTATAGGATGTGGTTAAATATAATCAAAATTTGAAAACCTAAATATTGAGAACCAAAAGAGTATCCTAGACTTCTGTATATCCTATGCTTTCTATGTTTTCTGATGGTTATTTACTTTATAGTTCATACACACTAATAACATTATAATTTATTTCTTGTTGTACTGAATATATTATACGTATATTTACAAATGAACAAATGTTATAAATGTGTAGCCCCTATAATTCCAAACAAATTATCAAAGATAAAACTAAAAATGATATTCCCTAGGTGCTGAAATTCGTCCGACGTAGAAAATGAAAAAGCTCATAAAAAGAACATTTCATTAGACCGCGACGAAAGCGGTCCCACGGTAAAACAGATGTATATGAAATGAGGTATATATGTAGAAAACACATTTTGAGCCCTTTCCTACGTAACGCAATATGGTTTGCGGAAGGCATGTTCTTCTTGTTGTGGCCATCTTTCCATTTTCGTTTTCTCTAGATAAGAACAGAACCGAGTCCAGACCTTTTGGCTCCGTCCGGTTTGGCCATTTTAATGCACAGAGAGAAGAAAAGCCTTTGGAATATCATCAGACTGAAATAGAACCTATTTCTCCAGCCGATGCTAAATGGTTGCATCACTTGAATGGTTCTCCGAGGAGGCACGTTCGTGTGAGGAGGGCGACCACCACCCCTTTTGTGCTGACACCCGAACAAAAGGAAATGTTGGTGAATTTACACAACACCGCCCGAGCTGGGGTATCGCCGCCGGCCACTAATATGAAGATGTTGGTAAGTTAAAAGGATGGTGTGGAGGAGACATGGCACTGCTTAGGTTAGACATCAGTAATGCTGATTGGGACAAGAATGCCCCTCTTTGAGAAATTATTCCCATATTGTTGCTATATTAAATGTTGAATCAGAATCGAAAAGAAATATTCGGGATTCAATTCCATGCTGCTTGACCCTGTCAGTCATCTTCGCAGTTCATTTCCAGAGGCGGATCCAGGATTTCCGAAAGGATTGGGGGGCGGTCAGCGCATAGGCTAAGTACTCAAACGCGCGCATTCCTCATGCATGCGCGCGGCATTTTTCTCCCTTTGGCTAGTTTAGGTGTCCACCAAAAGGCGGGGTCAGTACCCCTTGGACCCCCTCTGGATCCGCCCCTGCATTTTAACATTTCAACCTTTCTCAACGTGAATATTCTGTCTTAATGGTGTAAAACAACCAGTACTCACTCACCCACTCGAAAATAAATATGGTTAAAGAGCGAGCGACTCTTGGTTAAATTTGAAAATTCATGTATATTTGTGAATACAATTTAGATAAAACCAAAGAAAAGGAAAGTGGCCGTTTTGCCCCACATGCATGTATACAGTGTTTAGGGTGGGGCAAAACGCCCGTATATATAAGATTAGAAAATGTATTCCCGTATCCACAGCCTTGAAAATATATAAAACTATAAGTCAATGTAATTTTGACTATGGTTTTTTTTAATCCACTCACGTGATAATGATGCTATATATAAACTATAAAGATTACACGAAAGAGCAATGCGTATTATTGAAAATGTTTATTCAAAAGCACATAGGAGTGGTATATCAGAATTGTATAATAGAGTCTATGTACAAGGAGAAAACGAAATCTCCTAAAAATTATTTATAAACAAACAGCAGAGGTATGTAACCGGTATATACCTAAACATGGCAAAATGTTGAGAAGTACAAAAAAAGGTGAACAATTAATGAAATGTAAATTCCAAAGAAGCCCCTATATTCGGGGGCTAAATTTATGGGAAAACCGGTAGAATTACAACGTTTGTCACTAATTCAGTTAGATGGCGATACGTATCCATGAAAAGAAACAAGCGGGTAGGTCTTTACACTTCTGTGTTCCTCGGTTATATAATTATATGTGGTTGCACATCCAGTGTTTTTCCTGGAATGGGGTTGGACTGTGGGTTAATGTATTAACAGTTGGTCGGCCAATAAAATGTGCTATCTCGATTAGGATTCAACGAGGTACATCCTTATGTTACAGTTCAATCACAAACAACGCCCCTCTATTTTTAGTTCTAACCTTATCTTATCTATTACAGCTTCTAAATCTTAAATATGGTCAGAAAGCCTACACTTAACAAAATAGTACATATTTATATTCCAGGTATGCCCATATGTGCTGTCCTAAGGGGTAGTTGTCTTAAGGGGTAGTTGTCCCAGGGGTAGTTGTCCTATGGGGGTAATAGTCGTAGGGGTAATAGTCATAAGGGGTAGTTGTCCTAGGGGTAGTTGTCCCCAGGGTAGTTGTCCCAGAGTTAGTTGTCCTGTTACCGCTGTGATTGCATTAAGTTACAAAACCCCTAAGCGACAAACGTTTGTCACTTAGTTCCATTTGTAATTAATCATTAAGTTAGACCCTAAAGATCCTAACTCACAAAAGAATCCTTAAAAGGTAAAGTCACTAAATCACAAATATTTGTGACTTAGGAACACATGTTAAGGTATTTAGTCACAAAGGCACTAAGTGACAACTTTATTTTTTCTCAATTACAGCCATTCTGTCACTCAGTCCCACCCTGAAGACCTTAACTCACAAGAATTAGCATTATCAAGTGAATCCACATTAATCAAATCTATGACTTAAAAACACAAAACTTGCCCGTAATTAAATGTTAGATATTGTCAATTTCTTAAATTAAAACACTGTGACCCAAAATTCATAATTCACCCATTAATCAATTAACCCTCGTGTGCCCCCTTAGCCCAATGACAACTTTATAACATAGCTGTGGTATGGACCATTCCTAAGATGGGCGTTGATGAATACACTCCAACAGAAAACAGAGCCCTGTATAGAGAGCTGGTTTCTTTGTGCCTTAAATACTTCCCTGACGATAATTGAGTTAGCTGGGGTGAGAGAGGGATGGTAGAGGTGTGAATGGGAGATCATGTAAGATGTAGAGATTCACTAAGAGCCAGTTTAAAGTTTATTTTTCAAAGGGACTGTTGATTATCTATGTATGCACCAAGGGCTTATGCACCAAGGGCAATTGCTAAACCCATACCTTTGTGCACATGGGAAGGCCCCACAGATAGGGCTTTTGTCACTTAGTGCCTTAACCAGTACCTACGGTAATTAATGGATGGCCCATTAACTGGATAATTGCACTGATACATCATAACATGCTACACATTGTATATACAAATAACAACATTTTTATCATTAATTTGCTTGACGAAAGAGGGAAAATTCTATGAGACATGAAATAAGACGTTAATGATTGTAATCTTTCGTGCATTGATTTCATTATCAGTACATTGCCTATCCCTATTTTAGCACATAATAGACAACATCAATTACTATGAACCATCATAAGTAGGCCTAGTTTTGGTATTAGGATGAGCTGACTGGCTGATTGATTACAGAAAATTCACTAGCAGGTAAAGTGACCAGATTGTTATAAATATTTACTGTTGTATGTGTGCTTATGTATAGTTTAAGAAATAGCTAAGACTTTTGTCCATCAACGTTTATTTATAATTATGAGCGTTAAAGGTAAATTTTGGTGTCTGTTGTGAACATTCAAATGTCCTTGATTTCGTTGAAAAGGTTGTTGCCTAAGGTAGTGGCGTAGCCAGAGGGGGTTCCTGGGGTTCTGGAACCACCTTTGATCTCCCAAAATATAGTCAAAACATAAGAAATCTTTTTGAAAATGTAGGTCTTAACCCACCGTAAATTTACCAAAATCCCCCTTGACTTTGGGGCTGGCTACGCCCCTGTAAGGCGTTCACTCACTGAGGAAAAGGCTTGGTTGTTGCCCTCATTTTTTGCAAAACGATAGCCTTAACTGGTTCTAGGTATTTTACCCCCCCCCCCCTCGACTTGGCCCCCTAGCCATTTACCACCCCCCCCCCCCGCCCTTGACTTTGCCCCAAGGACTTTTGTCCCCCCCCCCCCCATTATTCTTTTGCCGCCTAGGACTTTTGCCTCCCAAAATTGTGATACAATTCGTGTTTGCTATTACATCGGTCCCAACCAATACATCAAAGTTGGTGGAGCAGGTGGGGACTGGCAGGTGGGATAAAAAGGGACCAGTAGGAGGGGCAGTAGTGGGTCAGGAAGAGGGATAGGGGAGGGCTCGAAGCTGGCACATGGGGCAGGTTTGGGAAGCAGGGATTCCAATTTCAGGTCATACGTGGTTGACATTGGTCTCAGGTGAGGTGAATGAGTACAAGTGTCAGTTCATCAGAAATGGTTGAATTAGAAAGGCTTTTTTTAAATATATGTAAATTTTAAACTGATATTTCAACTTTCTTAAGACGTAGGCCTACAAAACAATTATTGATCTCATGTGTAGTTAGTTTTGTTATCTAAATACATACGTGATAATGATAAATAATACTTCAAGTGAAAAACGTTATTTAGAATAAATGTTAATTATATTAATTGCTTGGAAATGATTGTCAAACACATTTGGTTATGTAGCCTAGGCCAGCTCGATAGATGTTTTGGGGCAAAGATCCAGGGGACAAAAGTCCCAGGGGACAAAAGTCCTGGGGGGGGGGGATGTCCAGGCGGCTAATGTCCAGGGGGCGAACGTCTGGGGCGGGGGAGGCTTGTCACCCTTTAAAAGCCTTCAGGAAGCATTTGGTCCTGTAGAATTAATTTCTTGCATTGCTGTTCTAACTTATTAATACAAAAAAATCATCAGCCAAGGAATCAATCCAAACACTGCACGAAAAAAGACCTTTTAGGACCTTTAAGTTTGTGTAAATGGAGCCATTGAGGTGTGCTAAAGGTAATGGAAGGTCACCTTTACAAGACCTTTCCAAAACTTTTTCAGGTGACCTTTACAAATTCATTAAATATCTTGCAAAGGTATTGGAAATGTGACATTTACTATGCCTTTAATGAACCTCAATGGCTCCCTTTACAAAATCAAAGGTCATTAAAGGTCTAATTTCGCGCAGTGAAAGACGCTTTGTCAGCCATTGCATAAACGACCCAGCAAACATGACACATCATATACTAAACCCAGAAATTTTGTGAACTTGTTGGTGACAGGAATTTGCCTATCATCTTAGAATGTCCTTTACATTCCCATAAACTAGCACTTTCGGAGAACTGTCAAATATATATTATTTTATCATTTTCATAAAAAGAATATGGCTACACATTGAATGAACAGTAACTGATGGTTCACAAGTTTATGTCTAACCTTTGAAGAGTGAAAGTTAATACGTCAAATTATATTAATAGGAAACTTGCATTTGTAACACCTGGGATTTGAACAAGTATGGTTTTACATCATCATTGAGTGTGGCTGTTGTCGCCAACTCCTATGATATTGATGAATAGTTTGCGCTTAATAAAATAACTTTGGTTATACCTTCTGTTGCATGATGTCATTTGTGGACACCCTAGTCTCCATCTTCCGCATACCTCTCTCTTTATGTCCACTACACTGAATGTCTTTCGTCGTGTCAACTCCTGTTTCGTATCCCCCAGGGGCGGATCCAGGGGGTCTCAGGGGTCCTGACCCCCCCCCCCCCCCCCCACCTTGTTTCTTTGCCATACAAGCCTAAGAATTGTATTGTTTTACAGAATTACATCTATATGTGAGTTTTAGCTAGCAATACTTATCTTGTAAAGCACGATGGGTGCTTCCCATTCTGGCTAACATTGGATAGTGTTCCTAAATCATTGGAGAACACTTTTTAGTAAATGTTTTTGAACGAGGTGGCATGTAGAACTATATATTTTCTTGCCGGCAGGTGTGGGACGATACCCTCCAGGGGGTGGCCGATGGCTATGCCGCAATGTGCATATGGGCCCACAACCCGGACCGTACAAGCAGCCAATCAGTCTACAACTATGTGGGCGAGAATCTGGCTATTTCCACGAACAATAATCTGGGCGTCGATGCTGCTCTCCAACTGGCCGTCGATCTCTGGGTAGCTGAAGTGGCAGACTATGACTATCCCTCCAATACGTGTGACACCGGCAAGGTCTGCGGTCACTACACACAGGTCAGGTTTGGTACTTATTTTTTCTTGAGACAAATACTGTATCTATGATATATAAGGATTTCGACCCCTATACCCTTACCATTGTCCTGCCCTCTCAGAAGCAGGTGACTAAAAGATCTGTTTTTGCTTCGGCGGGCAATAATGCCTGTTTGTGAATGCTAATGCCAATTTGTGTGTTGTCAGTAAAATTTTGCAACATTTTCTGTGTGATTCATGTAGAATAAATCAAGTACAGTGCTATGTCTTGGACTTAAGCCTCAACAGTATGTGCAAATCAGGGCAATACATATTGCAATGTCCCCCTTCGGTACTATATTAATAGTCCCTGGTAAAAATGATCCACACAATAATTACCCGAAAACTGCTTATATTCCAGCATGCAGATTTAGAACTAGATTTATTCTGCTGATGTAATTTATAGAGCATGTCATATTTCCTATTCATACATTGACTGAGGTCAGATGAATTGCTTCGGGTTTTGTTGTATAGGTTATCAGTTAGCTTTAGCCATTTGGCAGATATATTGCTATAGAGTTTAGATAATTCCTCATTCTAATTCTCTTAGTTCAAAACAGAGAACCAATATTGCTTTTTTCTAAACAGATATACTGGTGTACGAAGTAGAGCAACCAGAGTATCAGAAGTACCAGGTTTAGGCTAATATTCCTTCATCTTATCTTTCCAGGTTGTTTGGGCAAACACAATGTATGTAGGGTGTAGTGTTACATCCTGCACAGATTTTGATAATATAGGGCCTCTATTTAATGGGGGCTTCATGGTGACTTGTAACTATGCAGAAGGGTAAGTTTGATTCAGTCTTGTTTATCCTACTAATCATTAGCCTAATAAATTAGTGTTATAAAAGGCCAAACAGAACAGACAATAACTCATTGAGCGTTTAGATGCACATACACTGATAACCTTATCCATGAAAAAGTTACTCGAATAGATAGTCAACTTGATACGGCTAACCTTTTCTGGTCACTGGTGACTAGGGTGACTAACATGGTTAGGCATGTTTTAAAGGATAGTGATGTGCTTAGCAAAGGGTGGCTAATGGTTTTAGTCAACAGAGAAAAGGTTATCTAGATTTCCATATTTAGTCAATACATACTTCAGGTGGCTGTAATTCCAACAATTGTAAGATATCAAAAAGAGGAGCCAGTGAAATTATGATTTTCCTTTTTACACTGCATTAGTTATATTTCATGCTAACATAGAGGCATTTACATGCTTTATGTGAACGACTATCTCATTCATATTGTAAATAGGATTTCATACGAAATAATTATGTCTTGCCCCATAATCCCAAAGAAATCACAAGTCCGCCTGTGGCGTCAGACAGAAAATGTATTTTTTCAAATTTTGAAATTTCATATTTTAATATTCATATTTTAACCGCAGGGGGCGTCCGAGGGCGGCCGTACGACCCATATAATAGGGGATTGTCACATATCAAGGGCGAAGCCCAAGGCTCATACGATTCCCATCGGTCGTACGGCCATCTGAGGATGCCTCCTAAGGTTCTTCTCTATTTCATCACCCAAGCAATTTCAAAAATATGTTAGAAATATATAGAATGACAAGCAGTATATACGGACTGGTACACAATACGCACTCCCCTCAATACCTACCGCTCATCAGCTGAGTGGGTGATAATGTTTAAGAGATGAAAGCTGCATCCCCGGGTGGTGACTAAATGTCGGCGACTAGTTGTATGTGGTGGCCCAAAGTGCCAAACCCGTCTTATCCTTGCAACTAGTGCTCTATGGAGGACTATTTGCTGGGGTTTAGTCGCCGGGGTTTAGTCACCAAGTGGGGATGTGGCTTTAGGGAATGAAATCTTCGCCATGAACTGCTTGGTTGCATGCAGGATCATAACAATGTATTATTTCACAATCACTGACCCCCCGCTATAAAACCAGGAGAATAAAAATAAAGGAAAATAATAACATTCACTTTTGACATAGTTATAGCAAAATGAAAAATGGTTATACAAGATAAAACAAGGATTGTAGTTCTCTAGGGGTCTGGACTTCCTTCCCAAAAACTATCGACCTAATTAAAATGTGAATTTAGATGTGTCTTTGAATTTGAAAATTGTTTTGTTAACCATTTGGAACCTAATCTGGCTTGTGGGTGTTCTTTCCAATACAGTCTTAGTAGCTCAGATTCGCTGGGATCTGGGCTATTTCGATCTTTTACACTTAAAAATCAAAATTATTGACAAATATTTCTGTGACTCACCATGGACCCATCGATGTCTTTTATGAAAAAGTTTCAAATCAAAATAATAATTTTCCATGCTTGTGATTCTCAGATCGCAATGAATCTCAAGGAAAAATATCACCTAGGTGAAATCGGGCTTAAGACTAGGCAGGTCATGTATTATCAGTGAACATTCGGTAGAAAGGGAAAGATTGTTGCAACCTAGCTAAAGAGTGGTGTAACGCATGCCTGGCATCTGACCCCCCAGTCGATTACGTAAGCACTTAGGGTCAGCAGCCCGGTCCTAATTGGGCTCATGAGGGGTGGGTTCCTACTCACTATTTTCCAGTTTTTAATAATGGGGACTAAACTAAATATATCCCTCTCTTCTGATAACTCTTTAGGATTCATACCTAAAAGGCAACCTCATCCGTATTCCTAGTCACTATTTTCCACAGTTTGTAATGGGGACTAAAATAGATATATATCCCTCTCTTCTGATAGTTATTTAGGATTCATACCTAAAAGGCTAACTCATCTCTATTCCTGGTCACTATTTTCCACAGTTTGTAATGGGGACTAAACTAAATATATATCCCTCTCTTCTGATATTTCTTTAGGATTCATACCTAGTCATTGTTTTTTTAATATTCTTAAATTCAATATGCAACTGTTGGACCTTTACTCGGGGGTCAGTTGATGGCACCCCGGTGTTACGGTGATGTCCTGTGAAGGTCTAGTAACGTTCTGCCACATTCCTCAAGGCTTCATACATTGTGGTTTCATATTTCTTTTTTTTCAAGGACACGCTCTTTGATCGATAGTTCTCTTTTTCTCTTTCTGGCTCACTTTGGTATTTTGTCCTGCTGCGAAATAGTTAAGCTATTCCCGTAGAGTGTCTGTTTAGTAATGAATATAAAAGGATACGTATTTGTGATCAATCAGAAAATGGATTGCAAAATGTATTACAATTTTTTGCAGCGTGCTGTAGGCGAAACCTTTTGTCTATAAATTTCTTTACGCATAACTTTTTGAGTGTATCCGTAGATTCGTGTTTGAAGTATACAAATTTGTGAATAATATCACATGGCTAGTATATAATAGAATTTTTGAAATAAGTTAGATAAAAAAATATCTTTCTGTTAAAGGGAGCCAAAACCAATGTATTTGACAAAATTGTCAAAACTCAAATGATTATAGAAATATGTTAGATGAGTCCAGTTAAGGTTAGTGGTAAAGCAATAGTTGTGAAAACTAGCTCAAACCATAGTAGAATTCCATGGGAGATAGGTATAAAATATTATGTATTACATCTAAACGATGTGATTATATAGGTACAGAGAAGTTAGATTATCAAACTGAATAAAAATTTTACCAACTTTTTTGACCACCAAAAAGTTTAGTTGATCGCCTTGGTTTATCAATAATTATAGTAGAATTATTTTTTCTTTTAAATGGTTTATTTTATTCTGGGCAGATTTCAAACTTAATGTCTGTTCTCCTGTTCCACCCAGACGTGGTGGGTACATTAAGCATTTGCTTTGATTACTTGGCGGTGATAGTGATAGCAGATCAAAAAATACAAGCACAAAACATGTGATAAGGTGCATTTTATGAAATGAGATGTGAAGGGAAGTGCATGAAGATCACTTGATCGTGATTGTATTGAACCAAGGTGATTTTGAATAGCCCATATTACAGAGTGTGTACAATATTAGACACATTGCCTGCTGATGTACAAGTACTGAAAAATAAATTTAAAAAGCAATTAACACTGAAGATGGGTTTTTATGACTGGAAACATAAACTTTACCCCTAAAGTATATTAGAATGATCTTTTTTTCTTATATCTATTTGCTGTACGAAATATAAAATATGATTATAGAACTCATTTTATATGAAACAAATTCGCTTTGCTTCCCTTTTGCCCTGTTTCCACCGAAAGACGTTTCTTCAAACTATTAAAAAAAACATTAAAATCATCCAGATTTGTAAACCCTGACAAATCGTTCAACAAATCTGTTGGTGGAAACAAAAAGTTGTTTGAACGACTGATCCCAATGGACGATATTTGACCTTCTCAGTGCCCCACAGACAACAGACAAATTATTTGACATGTTAAATATTTTTTAGACAATTTTAACTTGTTGGACGATTTTTCTACACAAATCTTGCATTCATCTTTTGGTGGAAACAGGAAATCTTAGGACGATTCAGTAAATAACAAATATATAATAAAACAAAATAAATATCAGGTGAAAAATAAAAACCCTATATGTTATCATGATAAATTAAACCATATTTGTTGAATGAAAATATTGTTTGATTAAATTGTTGGTAATATCATCTGCCAAATCGTTTTATGGACGTTTGGTGGACAAAAAATTAAAATCGTCTAAAAAAAACGTCGCTGATGACCAATCTTTTCCTAACAATAAAGTCTTCTGTATTTGTCTGTTGCAAAAATCGTTCAATTTTGATCTAGCCTCTTTGGTGGAAACATGGCATAAGTCCCCAGCAAGTATCCAACCCTGCGGCCCTATACACACCCCTCAGGGGTCGGAGTCTGCACCATGACTCACGTCACGTGGAGTAGTGATGCCAGGGCTTGGACACTGCCCCCCTTTTTTTTTTAGACTTTTGCATGTACCTCTTTTATTATCCATCAAAACTGCATGTAGTCAGTGAGTGAAATGTTGCTAAGAACCTTGTGGAGAAAATGAATATCTCAAATGAATGATTTCTTTTTTTTATGATTTAATGTAGAATTAAATTATTTCCTTCCTGGGTCCCCTCGAAACTCCCAAATCAAAATGGGTCAACTGGTGAAGGGCCTAGACCAATAAGGGAGCCAGAACGAAGGAAGGCCGTTTTACAAGTATTGTACTAACGTGGATGGTCAGTCCACAGTAGCTTAGCTGTTCTTGTGTAGAACTAAACATCGGGGCTAAGAGTGTAACTCTTCTTGAACCAAAGAGTGAAGAGTGTAAGGGGGCAGCGTCCATCCCATTTTGGGGAGTTGTGACATTATCTGCACAGTATCTATAGATCATTGTGGTGTCATATTTCAGATATATAGACAGTGTACTTGGTGGTTTCCCCTTTCGAAAATATATCAACAAGTGGTTTTCGAATGCACATTTTAAAAATTTATGAGAATCCCTAACCCACTTTGGCTCATAGATACACACTGGATTTGTACCGGAATTTATATATGGACATATATCTCCATTCCTTTTAATGTGTGCATACTTAATTGAAGGCCCCTTATCTAGATTTTGTTTTTCAAAATCTGTAAGAGATAACTGAATCTGTAAGAGATATTTATTTCTTGTTTTCAAGACAAGAAGTGATATGATTCTTTAACATAGCTATGCCAATTCTTGATTGACAGGGGAAACTTTATAGGCCAACAACCGTACATGACGGGATCTACATGTTCTGCCTGTGGTTCCCAGATATGTTGTAATAACCTGTGCGCAGGTAGGTTTTTATGTTCAATCTAAACTGACAGACCCATAGGCAGGTCATCTCAAAGATAATTTCAAATAATTATGTATTCAATAAACAAACTTCAGGGAACAGAAATATACTGTACAAGAAGGTGTATGAAGAAACCCTATTTTGAATGACAAAGAAATTTAAAGAGAACGAAAAGCAATACTCTGCTCAAAAGAAACATAAATTTTGATCTATGTTGAAGACGTAAGTGCTTCCTCCTCATACATTTTGATCTTTGGTAAAATTGAAATAATGAACATTGGTAATATAAATTTTATTATATTTCACTGTGATTATTTTGAACTTATTATGATTATTATGAACTTATAATGATTATTAACTACAAATTCACTTTGTTTACAAAAGATTTTAAATCATGACAAACTTATGACATCAGCTTAAGTTTGGCCATGTGCAATGCCAATGGAAAACATGTATTTTACACAGATTTTACCTGGGTAACCCTCGGGGATTTACATATGAAATACATGCAAAACTATTGAAACATAAAATTTCCCCAGAAAACTCACTGTGCAAACTATCTTAAAACGGTATGATTTTGAGACTTTGAGACATGGTGTCAGAACAAATAACACGATGGAATGGCCTGTCCTTCAATATAGTTCTGTATTGCTCAGTGTTAAACCGCTGGCATTGTACATAGGGGTCTAATACGGAAAAACGATAACTGGCAACCCTATGCATAACTGGAAAGTAAAACCCTATAGATCATAGAAAGCAAGAAAATGTTACATGAGAGTACTTGTGTCAGAATTTCGTGAGGAACACCAAAAATGTGCACAGAATCAAGATAATTATGTCTCTACACATATCCATCATCCTAGATCCTGTCACCCGAAAGTGCCCTTGGGATAATGTTATCAATTTGGTGTCATAATACCTTAATTCCATACAGGGGACAGTGCTGATTTGCCTTTAGAAGATATAGTAAGTATGTATGGGAACCCCAATTCCTTCTTTGAATTATGTTTCTTTCATTACATACAGACAGCTGTCCAGAAACAACTCCAACTGAAACACCCACAACACCAACTGAAACAACTCCAACTGAAACACCCACAACATCAACTCCAACTGAAACAACTTCAACTCCAACTGAAACAACTCCAACTGAAACACCTACAACTCCAACTCCAACTGAAACAACTTCAACTCCAACTGAAACAACTCCAACTGAAACACCCACAACACCAACTCCAACTGAAACACCTACAACTCCAACTGAAACACCCACAACACCAACTCCAACTGAAACAACTTCAACTCCAACTGAAACAACTCCAACTCAAACACCTACAACACCAACTCCAACTGAAACAACTTCAACTCCAACTGAAACAACTCCCACTGAAACACCTACAACACCAACTCCAACTGAAACAACTTCAACTCCAACTGAAACAACTCCAACTCAAACACCTACAACACCAACTCCAACTCCAACAACTCCAACTCAAACACCCACAACATCAACTCCAACTGAAACAACTTCAACTCCAACTGAAACAACTCCCACTGAAACACCTACAACACCAACTCCAACTGAAACAACTTCAACTCCAACTGAAACAACTCCAACTCAAACACCTACAACACCAACTCCAACTGAAACAACTTCAACTCCAACTGAAACAACTCCAACTCAAACACCTACAACACCAACTCCAACTCAAACAACTCCAACTCAAACACCCACAACATCAACTCCAACTGAAACAACTTCAACTCCAACTGAAACAACTCCAACTCCAACACCTACAACACCAACTCCAACTAAAACAACTCCCACTGAAACACCTACAACACCAACTCCAACTGAAACAACTCCAACTCCAACTGAAACAACTCCAACTGAAATGCCTACAACAACAACAACTCCAAATGTAATGCCTACAACAACTCCAACTGAAACACCTACAACAACTCCAACTGAAATGCCTACGACAACTCCAACTGAAACCCCTATGACAACCTCAACTGACATACCTACAACAAGTGCTCCTCCTGGCCCACCTGTCATTGTCGTTATTATCATTGTGATAATAGTTTGTTTCTGCTTGATCTGTGTAATAATTGTCTGCATCCTTGTAGTAAGGTGAGTACAGCAGGACTTCCTTTTTTACGTTATTGTTTATGAATGGCTCATTCTTGACCAATTCAAGTATTTCTTCTTTTTTTTTCTTTCTTTCTTTTTTTTTTTTTTTTTTACAAATTTGAAGCCCAGATTAAAGGAAACCTTGCACATAACTACAGGAGAAATATTTTTCAACTAATTCAATTCAGCATGTTATTCACAACTTGCACTATCAATATAAGCAAAACGGAAGGAGAATCTTTTGTTTGCACACAATTATGGGACATTAAAAAACGTTTATTTTATTTCTAAGGGAAATCCCCTAATCTATGATGTAGCAAGGGGAGTCATCTGCCTTCTGAAGGGAATCCTCTTCCCTGTAGAATTTGTAATAAGGGATATGCTCTCTAACCCAAATTATATATATTTCACCGAATGCAACTCATAAAAAAATTAAATATAATTATATCCACCTACCACCATTCATTAATCAGGGAGTCCCAACGTGACTTTAGAAGAAATTCCCATAGCTGTGACGTAGCAAGGGGAGTACTGAGCAGCCCAGAAGTCAGGGAGTTCCCAAAATTAAACTCATTTCCTGAGTAATTCCCTAAGACCTCTACATTTTCATATTTTTACTTTTGAAATATATTAGAATACTTAAGTCAAGTTATTACACCAAAAAAATAGCACTTATTGAATTTATGTGCAAGCTTTCCTGTAAATTTACATTTTTATGTGCAACATAATTATTGTGGTCAATGTATTAACTGGTAATTGTAAACGTGTATATGGAGTGTTACAATATGATCATATTTAACCCCCAGCCCTTACTTGAAATGGTATTTATTCATTTGCATGTATATGACTGGTCAGAAACCATTTCAATGAAATACAAAATTTGGTAGGAATTCTGGTACCTGGTACCTTTGTTAACACGCATGTTTATCCCGTTCAGGGGTAGGGAATAACATATTGCATCTTGAGTATGTAAACAATTGAAAAGTAACTTAGGTTTCATTTGTGTTCATGTCAATTAACACAAGTGAAATGCTTAACGCAAGTAAAAGAACGCATAGTGGAATACAGCCTTTAGCCTTATCACTTATATCACATAAAGTGTCTGACTTTTATTTTACACAAGAGGGATTATTGATATAGGTATTTTGTTTTCCTCATCAGGATAACTAATGATAAAATGCTAATCAAACTTCAAGTAATAAGCCCATCCCAGTATACATGAACATCAAATTTTACCATGAAATCACTTAGCAATTTCTTTCTGATTTAATCCCCAAAGATAGAAGTGAGAAACTTAATGCACCCAGGTGGTTTGGTTGACAAATTGCTCCCTAAAATTTGTAAAATACAGCTTTGTATATTTGCCTTTTTCCCATAGGAACCAATGTTAAAGCCTGTCAGCCCAACCTATAATGTCCAACCCTATTTTCCCAAAATGCAGCATTTTGATTGGCTGGCAAACCTGCAAATCTGTTAATTGGTAAAATCTAAGAAATCATAATGTTTTATCAGTACTTGGTGAAATAGAAAAACGTAATTCTTTGTAATTCCAGTAATCCCAGCTCTTGGAGACAAGGATTGCTTATACCGTAATTTTGTCCAACCCTCATCCAACCCTCCGATATAGCCAATGTGGGATGGGCTTATTAGCCAAATTAGTTATGAAAATATGGTCCCTGGTGACCAGGCTAAAGAAACTCACATCTAAAAGACTTTTCACGCTAAATTCACAAATAGAAGATAATTCTTAATTGTCCCTTTTAAGCTATTCAGCCACCTTGGCCTGGAGTTCTCCTTTCAACACTCATAAGGAGTGTGCATCAACATAAGAAGCGGAATATCAGACTATCATAATGCTATTGACCACATTATCGTATTGCACTAGCCTATATACCAATAATAATTATACTTAATAACTATTTTTTGCGTTTGCTACATCGTTTAGAAATCAAATGTTTTTCCTTTCTACAACCAATACTTGTAAATACATTCAGACTTTTATTAAGAACCAGTTTTAATACCAGGAATTAATCCAAAGTGGTGATGTTATAACAATTTTTAGAAAAAAGATCTTGCCCAACCTCATGAGACACCTTCAATTGAGACATGGGTCTAAAATAACATATTCCATTTCAGCTATCTTATCTTTTTTTAATTTGGATTTTAAAAGTCACGAAACAAAAGAGCCGAGTGACAAATGAAAAGCACATTGTTAAACAATGATATGTCACTCATTCCAATGATAAGATTGAAAAGTGATCTTTACGTATCAAACTATGTCGACCCAACTTTCTAATACCAAACCAACTAATCAAAAACTGCATATTTCTCACCGTGGTCTTTATCCAACGGTTTCTAACAATGCCATGACGATTCAGATTCTGCCAATACATAACTAGACTTTACCCTTTGCAGATGCATCATCCGACGACTGAGGCCCAGAGTCAGACCACGAGGCCGCCCCCGATTCCCCTTGAGGATGAGATTCCGGTAATGCTTCAATAGACCCCCAAATTGGCAGGACCATAGGCCTAGGCTACAGGGGCGGATCCAGAGGGGGGATCCAGGGGGCCTGACCCCCCCCCCCCCCCCCTCTTTTATTTTTCTTTTGGTGCACCCCTAAACTACAGAAAGAGGGGAAAATGCCGCATGTGTACGCGCGATTGTGCGCGGTTTTAGTACTTAGCCTCTACGCTGACCCCTCCCCCCTCGAAAATCCTGTATCTGCCCCTGGGCTACATCCTTCTCATGAAGGTGGCGCTACTCTGTGGCCCGTTGCACAATGACTTTGCATAACAACAACAACTTGAAGATAAGAAAGGTGTCGTTATTACGATAGTGATCATTATTACGTTGTTACTTTATTATCTCTGTTTCTACTAGATCAAATTGAATTCTGTAAATTGATATAGAAAGGGGCTATAAAAATAGCGGCTCATTAATAACATTCTAAATAGTTTTATTTCTTTTGAGTTTCAAAATATGCGTTATTACGTGCAAAGTTGCAAGCTTATGAAAGGTGTCGTAATAACGATAATTATCATACCAAAGCAAGGTATTGTGCAATGGGCCACTGTGGCCCGTTGCACAATAGAATTTCATTGTTAGGATCAAACAAAGATATCTTTAATAAAGATATCGTTGTTATGATTTTACAAACATAGTAAAATCTCTGGTTCTAATGAATGAAATTTAATTCTGTAAATTGATGTAAAAAGGTAAAAATTTAGAGACAAATCAGGAAAAGTTCCAGCTCTCTGGCTGCATTCTAAATATAGAAAAACAATGTGTATAAACCAGCGTTGTTACGAAAATATTAATTTCGTTAATAAAAATTATTATTGTTGTTACGAATCCATTGTGCAACGGGCCACATGACCTTTTTAGGGTTTTCCCCATACTTAACCTATATGAAATAAAGTGACCCAGACACCAAAAGCCCAAAAAGGTAGACTAAGTGGCGGACTGCGCAGGTTCGCGGAAAGGGTGTATGTATCTCAATTTAATGACTGTAATCCCTTCACATGAGGCTTAAAGTAGCGTGCCATGTGAAATGTGAAAAGATAGTGAAAGGGGGAATGGGACGCAGAGGTATAGCAAAGGTGTGAACCGATTTCGCATTGTTAAATGTTTGCTTAATTAGCATCAATGCCCGTGTATTTCACATTAAATTGTTTGCAATTTTGCTTTTTCTATTAATATGTCACATAAGCCTATACATATTCCTTTATCATTCACATTACATAACAGAGAAACACAAATACTGAAACAGGAGATGATAACAATTAACCTGATTAGCCTTGGCTGTTCAGATATATGGGCCAGTGTATGTTGAAAACCACATTAATCGTCCCTCAGACGTTCTGTCTCACATAGTTGAGCATCCTCGTTGCGCAGCACAGAAACTTTTTCTTCATCTTCCGATTCAGACGATAGCTTTGGTCAATAACGAGGTTAAAAGAAATCAAATTAAAAGGAAACGGGGTTTGGCATGTGCCCGACACCCTCTCAGTATTCATTAAAATGAAAGGATATACATGTATACATGTATATGAAAATATCTTTTTGATGTTCTTAACAAGTAGGTGTATATATGATTTTTCAGGATAGAGCATGAGTAGTTTTAAACTAGATTTCTATCCCTGAAATATGACACACCACTTTCTAAAAAGTGACGATTATCCAACTGTCCAATTCAGAATCGGTAAAGGACTAACCAGCTAACGGCTAATACGATTCATATGGATATAAACTTACCATATGCATAATATCAATAACGAAATTCGAATAACACAACGTGGCTCACGTTTGTGAAAAGCATTGTTTCTGTAATTCGAAAGTATCAGAAAACTTTTGCTTCATAACCTTTGCTTTATTCATTCATTAAACAGCTTCGAATAAGTCAACATAATCCTCTTGCTGATTTACAAATTAGAAATAAGATGTCAGAGAAAATTACCAACCACTTTGATAAACTTGATTTGATAAAGCGATACATATTCGGCGTGATGTCTTCTTTCTGAAGGATAGAGCTCTGTAATAGATTTTGAAATACTCTTATTCAATAAGAGATTGTAACTTATAACCTAGACCTTGTACCCCTCCCAGTGCTTTGAGAGTAGTTAACATTTTACCCTAGCTGAATTGTGTGGTTTGATTACCACCCTTTTGTTTTTCATCATGAGAAAGTTATCAAAACAAGACAGAATTCCAAGTACCTAAATAACTGGTAATCTGACATTAAATGCATCAACATTTTTGATGCATTATTCTCATTCCGTGGGAATTGATAGGGCTGGTTAAAAAATGCATGATAGTTGCACTGCGACTATAGTAAACACATATTTTTTTCTTATATACGCGGAAATTTCGTGCAGCAGGGCCGATAAATTACCCGAATTACTTTCATTTCATCTCCGTTAACGGATGTAAAGGCACTAAGATTGGAAATTAATCGTCTGTTGTCCATAGTCTGTGAAGTTTTGAGTTGCCTTGCTCAATAATGAATGTGTTCACTTTTGTCTGTTTAGTTCGGCAGGCAGGTTTGTTAAGCTTGACCTACTCGACATATAAGGTCAGCCGAAGGACTATAAATCAAGATGGCTTATATCAATTTGAACTTAATTATAATGACAGGAAACGAGTATTTTTTCTAATAATAGTTATGTGGTCCATGCCATCTGAAAGTTGTTTTTTCGCTATTGCGTGAGATGTGTAATAGAAGGCATAACCAGATTAGATAACTGTGTCGAAGCAAATGCAGATAAAGTGGTAACTTGATTACCGGATAGCCAAATTGTAGGTATGCTTTCTGAGGGTATTAAGGCACTGATCAATTAAATTGGCGCATTTCGTGTTTGGTTCCTTGCTCATAAATTTACAAGTTGCTAGAAAAAAAAGAAGCAAAAGTGTCAATATAAGGCAATGATTCGCAAAAGAATTGGATGCACTTTTCAGTACTCCCCTGCTACGTCATGATAATGGGGATTCCCTTTCAAAATATGTTTTTAACTGAATAGAACTAAAAAGTACAATGAATAATAGCATGAGATATTCATTTCTGAAGCTCAATTCCTTTTCTATACAAATTAGAGAGTGAGGGATTCCCTTCTATCGAAATTTAGGGAATCCTTAAAGCCCCCTTTTAATTTCATAAATCGGGTATGAGTCATGTTGGATTAATAATTATAACTATTGTGACAGTTTATCGGGCAACTGATGGTGGACTGATCACATAGGTCTAGGCCCATAGAGAATGGGTCCAACCCGAATATATCAACTATTGCCTGAGACAAACCCATTTCATTGACGGAGACCTTTTGTTGGTATGAAGCACAACAGAGGTATGAAGTTAACCAGTAAATCTATGGATCACGGGGTTTGATACTTGTCTATTGTTTACTTGAGCGAACTCTCATGAAGTATTGCTCCCTCGCAAACCATACATTGTATAACACAACGCCAAGCCTAATAAATATGTTAAATCGATGTTTTGTTATTCTCTTTTATTTATTACCATAACAGAAATCATTAATATTCATTATAAGATTATGTACAACTGTTTTTAACTGTCTCCATATCTACAAGTAATTCCTGCGACTGATTACAGGAAATGATAACAGTATCTTACCCTGAACAGGACGGTTTTAGGTCTATATAAAATCAGAGAGAATAAAGTTATTTGTAACTTTACTCTCTCTGATAGAATCAAGCAAAATGAGCAATAGACATCACATCTTTGAGAGACTAAAGCATTGTTTAGATCATAAAAGATAGCAAACATGCATATCAAAATCACCATTCACATTTTTTTAATTTACTTAATTACTATTGGGTTCCTTCATACAACAACTATTATCTTTACATGTTTTGGGGAAAGTTCTCGCTGGGCACCATGTTATTGTGCGGGTTGACGTTGGGGTGGTCGTACATGGATCTCAGAGTGGGGGGTTCGAAGGACATGGCGCCCCACTGACTGACCCACGGACCCTGGCCGTGCGTCGCCTCGTACGTGCTCGGCCCTACCCGGCCCCAACCGCCCTGGTGAAAGAGAGAGGTATAACACGGTCATTAGTTACATTGTCATTAGTACAATTAAAAAATAATCATAATATAATATAATAATTATCATCTAATTATTTCTTAATAATGTATTAAAAATATGGGGAGCTCAGCTTTTTTCCCAATCTAATTACTGATTTTTAAATGCCACTGCATTTTTTTTTCTTATTTAAAAAAAACATTATGATATTTTACAGGATAAATTAAGCTTCATCTCACATTCAATGATTTCAAGAATCGTTATTCATATCATGTCAATGAGAGACTCTTAATGATAAGGATAATGTTAAGCATTTCTGGCCTGAATGACAAGCGATTTTAAGAGATTATAATTATATTAGATATTATGATTTCTTAAAATTCAAGTGGGGGACATTAGGACTTTAAACAGAGATGCCATTAAATTTGTCGTACTTTTTTCAAAAAGGGGTTTCTTCGTTTTAGTGATGCTGTATTGCACAACGGAACCCCCCCCCCCCTTTATTTTTTCCTTATTGTCTGATTAGAGTTTGTTAGGCTGTTCAAGTGCAAATTCAATGTCAGGACTCCATTAAAAAATGTTATCAATCTTTTAGTTACATCTAGAAAAGAAAATAGAAAAGGTATAAATTTCCTTCTTCTCCATCGGTCGGTATTGGCATCTTTGTAAAACTAGACAGGTTGACATTAGCTAGGATTTCTTAAATCAAACATGTCTCACAGGGACACCCACAGGTGACTTAGGCCTATATCAAAGATCCAGACATTAAAAAGAAAAAAAAGAAAAAAGGGGGAGTGTGATGTAACATTCATTTTCGGCACCTAATAAGGAGGGGGTGAATTATACATTTAAAAAAACACATTTAGTTTCCCCCAATGCCCCCACCCCCTCAAAAAAGATGAATAGCGTAAATAAAATAAAAACAATTGATACATGAATAAAATGAATAAAGAAATGAAATGAATATGAAAAAAAAAAATTAATGAGTTATAAATGTACCTGGAGGTTGGAGTAGGTGCCCGTGGGGCCGGCGTCGATGGTAGCCCCCGGTGAGTTGAAGGCCGAGTTGGCCCAGAGGCCCTGCTGGTTGGTGTACAGGTCCCGCCGGGTGTTGGTGAACTCGCCCCGCGTGTTGATCGGCACGTTGGCCATCGACTGGATCCCACACGGGTGGGCCGGGTTGTGCACCAACGCCATGGCCTTGTGATCCTGGAAATGTATTCACAGGGAATAATGATATGATTCTTTATTGCCTAATAGCTCTTCTTTAATGCCTAATGACTCTTACTTAAAGTGACAATCTGACATGTGAACTAATGTCAAGTTATTGTATGATTTTTATATATACAGAGATATTCCAAGAATAGGCAAAGAATAAACAAAAATTAAGGATTGCTGCTCAGTACAAAAATAGCATATTAGGAAAACCGGCCCAAAGGGGACATATTTCATAATTTCACCTCCGCTTTCTGATAGCGCACATTCATGGATGTTTCCGAAATTATCAGCCTCCTCAGAAGCATTTTTACCGATTTCTGAATTGTTGGGCACGATGCCAAAAAGAGAAAAAGGTGGCAACACGATCACAAACAACTGAAGAAAAGATGCAGTACGCCCATTTCGTCCCATATATTGCGCTTTGTCCCACAAGCATTAATAATATATTATGCTTTTTACACGTCAAGTAAGCCTATAAAAACAAAACGTATTTGGCTTTCACCTTTACATATAGATTTGCAACCAAATTGATGACATCAAAGACAGACATTGATAAGACACCGCTCTGGTTGCCCCCCCCCCTACCCCCCTCCCCCCTTCCCCTCCCCCCCCCCCCCCAATTCGTCCCTCATTTGTATTTTTCGTTTAAATGAAATAAATAGTGACTTATATAACAATTTCCTTGACGACCTTTGCAAAATAAATTACGTTTTTTAATGGGCGTTTCCCAACATTAGGCCTATACACTGCATGCAATAGCTATATGAGCAAGGTCATTACGTTTCTTGATGGGTGTTCACCCAACACTATATCCTACATGCCATGGCTATTTGAACTATGTGCTGTAAAAATGTCACATGGTTTATGGTGACCGCCAGGTGCTTTCTAAAAGTCCAAATTGGTCTTCTATTAAATATTGAATTCATACTCCAATGTTAAATATAACCACAAATACATGATAGACTAGATCAAAATTATTAGTGTATAAAGAAAATGAATTTCACATTACAAAGAAAATTTCATCCTATCAAATGGTCAACTGATGGCCAATATGGCGTGGGAGGAAATAGTAGACGCTAATATCCTCAAAAATGCGTTGCGTTGATCTTCTTATCTTCCCAGATCTCTCGACAGTGATTCTTCACCAACTCGCTAGTGCACTGGTCCCATATATTATATTGAGAGTCAGACCCCACTCCCTCACGCATATATATCACTGACATTTCCTCCCCGCTTCGTTAGGTCCCCTTCCTTCAATACCTATCTATCTTGTCATACAATTAGCCGAATTATCATACCTATACACCCTTCTCACGAAGCTGCGCAGTGCAGGCCTGCTGTGCCACAGACCAAGGTGGCGGGAGTCCCTTCACTGGACCACTCCCCTGCATATAGACTAACAGAGGGACCATTTAGAACTTTTTTTCTATATCTGACAAATACACTAACAATAATGCAAATTTGCCATTTTTAGCATATATGCATGCAAAAACATTTGTTCTTTGCTATTAGTAACCTAATTTCATGATATAATGTGTACTTTAGATACATTAAGGAATTTTTCAGCCTAGCTTGACTTTTATTTTGAAAGCAGGTCAACTCTGAAAACAAGTTAATTGTTGTACTCACACAGAGGAACTCAGTTTGAGTGGGTGTTTAGAGGTACTGGCCTGTGGAGCTGGACAGGCATGAACAACGACAGCTACCCCCTCTCCCACCCCTCTCCCTTACATACACTACCTACAATTACAGACCCTTGACCATTCTCGGATTCGGGACCAGTTCATCCGGTCACGTGACCACCTAGCAACTGGTGAATACAAACCCTTGGAGATTGGTTCCCGCGTCTGGTAGAGAGATAGGAATTCTCTGTTTACATCTATTATAATGGCTCAGATACAAATATATCATATTGTTTATTACTTTAGACGAATTATAATAAAGCTTACATGCGTTTTGGATAGACAAGTACTGTGAAAAATGTGCGAACAGATTGTGTGAATGCTTGTCGGCAGTAGGCCTAGTGGGCACGGGTTACCTGGCCGGCCACCTAGCGTCACACCTCCCCAACAACAAACAGGTGACCAAGTGAGCTGGGAGTAGGCCCGTGAGGTCTCCCTTCCTCCCTGCTGACTATTGTAATAATGTTTAGTAACTAAGAATTAAGAAAACTGTGGGCATAACTAAGAACTAAGAAAACTATAGGTATGTTTTCACCAATAGGTATGATTTCGCAATTACTATAATCCACATTTGAGCTTTGACAGGACAGAATACACGTCGCTAGGTAGTTGTTTGCACCAATCACTAAGGGACCGACCGTAGCGCCACCTTCAAGTGCCCGGATATCCGAATCTGAGAATACTCTGGGCACCAGTTCACACTCAGCTCTGCTCCATGCCCAGTGGTCAGTGCTGCAGAGTGAACTGTACTGCACTCCCCTCACCAGGGTTCATATTTTTGGTAAGAGAGGGCGCCAGGTTTAGTAAGAAAGGTGTATTCGTTGGGTAGGCCCATGGGTGGAGACTCCTAAATCGACAATGCGAGATGGCTTTTTTTGTTGCTCTAATGACATGCAACATCATGATTTCTTGAATTTGACAGGGGGACATTAGGACCCCCGTCTACACCCCCAAGACCTTCACCTTCCATGACTGGTGGAAATTATGTTCATCCTGATGCATTATCCAAGCGCCAATGTATGAGAGAGTATTGGGGAACTGCTTTTTCTATAAGAAACGTGTCTATAATAAATCATCCGTAACCGTTATACTTCCATGCTCAAAGGTTGCGACTCGTCCAAGATCAAGTTCCACGATTGCTATATGTCTGGTAGTCCCTTTTGTCACTTTATCATCTATTAAAGGGAGCCAAAACCAATATAATTGACAAAATTTTCAGAACTCAGATAAGTATAGTAATATGTTGGATGAGTCCAGTTAAGGTCAGTGGTAAAGTATTAGCTGTGAAAACTAGCTCAAACTGAAGTAGAATGCCACAAGAGATGGTAATATTTACGTTTGTTTGTAAACAAACCCTATTTTTGCAGATCCACATTAATTGATTTGAGCAAGAAAAACATGCTTTTAATGATTTGTTACCATAATTCATGGTTTAGATTTTAACATGGGCAAGGAATAGGCTCAAGGAATGGATTTCCATGATTATTTGACTTTGGAAAATTTCATCGAATTTATTGGTTTTGGCTCCCTTTAATAACATTCCTTAGAGAAACTGCAATTTGAAGGTTGTATTCCACTAGCCGATCCTACTCCCGATTTCAAAAATCGGAAGTGGGAATATTGGTTAAGCACAGATATGTTAGGCCTATATGCCATTAGAAAGGGTTTGTAATTCCCTTTCAAATGATATAATTATAGTCCTAGGATGTCTTTTGCTGTGTAATCATTACTCATGAAAAGTGACGATTAACCAAATTATTGGTTTGCCAGTTCCCTCTTCCTGCGGGACTGCTCATGACATTCGCCGTATGTAGGCCTATTGGATGTGACAGAAAACATTGATCTTTCCCGTAGTTTAATACTGATTATCTAGGGTGTGTTGAGAGCAGGGACACAGCTATGCAAAACTACAATATCTCTGGGAAGTAATTATAAGAGATACAGGGAGACAAAAAACAATTCTTAAGCATTGAGTCTATGGAATCCCCCTATGGACAGTAAGTTCGTTTTTCGGTCGATGTCCCACGCCATGATACGTACGACACACGACGCCGACTGGCAAACGGTCTATATAACTGTATTCCACTATCTGATTTTACATCTGATTTCGAAAATCTCAACACGGAATAACCGCTAATTATGGAAAGGTTATATAGCATTAGAGAGTATTTTGAATAATCTTTCAAATGATATGGTTCTTGTGATATCGCCAACAAAAACTTCAAAAATGAGCAAATTCCTACTGGTCAAAATCGGCTAATGGAATACAGCCTCAGTGGCGGATCCAGTGGGGGGGGGGGGGGGCAGATGGGGCAATTGCCCCCACCCCCCGACCCAGGGAAAAAAATGGAAGATCTGTGTAAATCTGCATGGTGTTTTTACTTTTCATTTTTATAACATAAGGGGGGTCAGGGTTGCTTCCCCCCCCCCCCCCCCCTAGAGCATTGGCTCTGGATCCGCCCCTGACCTGAAGTGGGTGCTCACCTTGGGCAGTTGTCCGTCGGTGACTTGGCGGCGGTTGGTCAGCGTCTGGTAGGCTGGGGACTGGGTGAAGCTGGGGGCGAACGCCGCCCCGGTCTGCCACGCGTGGCCGTACGTCTGGTTCGTCGTGTTGTACATCTCCAGTGGGGGCGCTCCAGTCACTTCCATTTTATCTGTTAAAATTTAATATACATTGAGGAATTTCTCTGAAAAGCGTTTCCTGGTTTGAAATTTTGGAACTAACTTATATATCTTTCTTTACTGTAGAAAAAAAAGACACAATCGACCATATATATACATATATGATCTTACACATTGCATTGCCTTTGTGATAGTAACATGTTGGCTACTTTTAGGTAATCGCTTCAATTTGTATGTGAAAATATTGGTCAGAGGCACATATATAATTTTGATATGAATTCTACAGAATATGTCACACTGCTAAACACTAGGGGTCCCCACCTTACGGGCTTCCTCTCACCACGACTGCAGAGGATGCTATATCAACCAAACCCTACTTCTCAGCTAGCATTGGAGATAACCGCATATATTGTCCTGTGTCTCCAGTAAACCATTTTTTAATGTTTGGCTGTTGACTGGCCGCCGACTTATGCAGCCAAACGGGTATTTTTTGTTTGTTTTTATGAATTATAAGGTAAAAGGTTTAGGCCTATCAGTGATATTTTTGTCTTTTTGGTGCACGCAATACCTCATTCATTTACCAAAAGATTGTATGCTTTGGTTTTAGAATAACTCACGAATACGATTTCGACACCTAGGCTAATATTGAAACCTGAATTCATTGTTATCAAATATTTATTCATGAGACATAACTTTACTATATAATGAAAATGTAATTCCACTTGTTTATCCTATTTCTGCATGTATGACTATGGGATCACTATTAGTCGGGTATCTATTGTATGTAATGCGAATATTAGGGACCATGTCACTTTGTCCATATATCTTCAATTGGTCAATATAAAATGTCTGGTGTTCGTTACCCTTTATCCTTTAATACCAATCGCCTACATAATATACCCATGTAGGGGCCTATATAACGTGATGGCACGGTTATTTGCTCTTATGTCTTATAGGCATAGGCCGTTATTCTAGGTGCTATAGGCCTATCGTTGTCATACATAACCCGACTTCCAATATCTACATATGAATAAAACGTTAAGTACAAGTGCAACTTAATGGGTAGAGAGCATCCATAGGGCCTAATTCCTGTGTTCTTTGTTTGTTCTTCACATCGATGAAATATTCAAACCATTAACCACAGCAATCATATATTACATAGGGCAACGTACTTGATTAGCTGTAGAATAGTGACCCACCTTTGGACGGTACAGATCCAATGACCAGTGTAGAAGGTCTTGTATATTATAACCCGAGGTAGTAGGTCAGTCGACTTCCTACATGTAAACTAACTGCTTGGATACCGTGTTGTGGCTACATGGCTGGCCGTCTGTGTCGATCGGGAGGCAACGGCGACCGATCGATTGCACAGGTTTATGGCTTAACCTGCTGCACTCAGGGCCCGGTAAGAACTGCTATCGTCAAAGCGCCGCTGTACGGCGCAGAGCTCTGAAGGCTTTTCGGCACTTTAATGAATTCGTGAATATCTGGCGCGGATTTGGGGGGTGGGGGTGGGGGGGGGGGGGGGGGCGTGCCACCCCCCCCCCCCCCCCCAAAAAAAAGGACAAATTTAGATTTTTTAAATGTAAAATTCCTGCCCCCAGAGGGTGCGGGCGAAATTTTTGGCTATAGCACGCGCGCCCCCCCCCTTCTTTTTTTTTCAAATTCCTGGATCCGCCCCTGAATATTTTGAGTGTAGACCCGTAAAGCCGACAGGGAGACACGTCCTTTTTTAACTTTTGGCTTAATGACTTGATGCTATGTTGGCTTTTTAAGGGAGCTAACGCCAGTGACCCATCGTGCTAGAAAATTGAACCGCCAGGTCTCCATGATAACGTAAAAAGTATCAGTTGATATCAATTATAAGTAGCCCTTGTGGGCTGCACACATTACCATTTTTGATGATTACAAGAGATTTAATTTACAGAAAAGGGATAGAGGCGTTTACTGAAAAACTGAACCTAATTATTCTGAAGAATTGTGCTAATGTACAACATTACACATAGATTAGTATTTAAGGGGACATGGTCAGAGATTAGTTGACGCATATTGTAATACAGAGGTATGGGGGCGCAGTGCATGAACTGCCTCATTAGTATAAACTACCAACTAGATGGAAATGATGGTCATGTGCCTCAACTCTAGAGAGAGAGAGCTGCAGTGCCCTGTGCTACACATGCAATTAATCTAATACAGAACTTGGTTTATGGTTTACTTTATTGGAATAAGAGCTAAAAGGATTTTCAATACTGAAAAGGTTCGGCTTGGAGAGTTCTCTATCATGGATAAATGGAACTATCCTGATCAAGTTAATTGTACTGGAATACGAATCTGCAATTGTGACACCTTGACAACTATGTGAACAGATTTAACTTACATTACAATAATCTTCTAAATGAGTTACTCTGGTTTTTTTTTTACATTAGGCCTAAACTACTTAGGAGAGCAATGAAGAACTGTAGATAGTAAGATATATATCCTCAACAATCCATATAGAGAAGATGAAGATTATAATGATACACATAACTATTCTTGAAGACCCAACAAAACGAAGGCTATCTCTTCAAATGAAAGTTAAAACATCAATAGTTCAGAAACATACCCAAACGTTTATGAAAAGATTCCAGACCTACACAATAGTGACATGTTATAATTTTGGATTTTTTTACAAACCATCTGTGGACCGATCGTTAACAGTTTTTAAGAGATATGAGCTGGTTGTATGGTAGTATCTATTCTTTGTATGTTCATTACAATTGACAATCTTATAAGGACATTGTGTTGTTCATAATAATGTGGTTGCACCACAGTCCTTATCAATTATAGGTGTACCTATAAGGAAGATCATCCATTGTGAATAAGCATGGTTAATAAATATTAAATTTAAGAAATATAATATAAATTTACAGTTACATTTATATCTCTATATCTGTGGTTCTAACAATACTCTTCTTGAGTTAGTATAGAGGTTTATGCTTTTAAAGAAAAATAATTATCTCGATATTTTTCTAAAGAGCTTAGAGTTGTGTCTAATGAACATAAACTTATGAATGTGGATTTAAAAAAACATATTGAATATGTTGTTATGGATGAGAGAATTATTTGTCCCGATTTTCTTATAAGGCCTAATTCAATATGTGAATATATTATCTAAATATTGAGAGCAAAGCTGCTGGCCTGCTGGTTGTTAAAATGGATTTATATAATGACTGAAAATCCCAGAGTGTCGCTGCAGTGTATCTCTCCTAGGACGTCAGGGGAGTGGAGGAGTTGCACTTGAGGTTAAAACCGACAGATGGCGCACAGGAGACTAATTGGTTCTCACAGAGGTCGGAATTGTGCCTCACTCAAAATATAAGCATAAACACCTTTCCCACGAACCTGCGCAGTCCCACACTTTGCCTGCCTTTTGGGGCTTTTGGTAGCTGGATCACTTCACTTTATATATGGGAGTGTATTTGAGAAAAGGTACCTATATAGTGTCATATTGAGCCACATCATGGCCCACAATTTTGGAGTTGTGTTCTAATTTTAAAATAATAATTTGATATATAACCAAATGTTATGTAATAGAATGTTTCTGAAGTCCCAGAGATTCTTCCAACCTTCATTTCATTATTCTACAATATATCATAGTTCCTTTACAACTGTATGTACAATCATAGACATATATATCTTATGTATCTCTATGGTAAAATACAGCCCATTATGTCCTATTCAGGCCAAAATCTGGCAGTAATGAAAATATCTACAAATAGTCCTCTTCTCTACATTTATTAAAGTATATGGAAAAACACATGTTCATGTTATTTTGTGGAAAATTTGGACTTACATGAAATTATGTAAAGATTCTCATGATAATTATGAAAATAGAATTTTCATAACCAATGCATCATGGGAAATGGTTATTTTTATCAGATTCTTGAAACATCATCAAGGTTAGCAAATTTCCATCTCAACTTCTATCAAGAATATTTCAAAATGGTTTGCAGAATTTGAAAGAGTAGTTTTTATGAAAAAAATAGATTATCGGAAGTTTTTATTTCAAGAACCGTATTTCTTTTACATGTAGGCCTATGTTCTCCCAAAAGTCAGAACATCATTATGGGACCGTCCAGATTTCATTTATTCTACTGAACTGTATCAGCTGTGTATAATATATCATTATGGTAATTATTGATGTTAGCAAATATCAGGTGTATGATATAGGCTATATTATATATATCTACCATAAGTAAATATCTATTATTATATTGTTACACAACCTAGATCTATAGGATGCCTAATTTCTTTATTTCACTTCTTAGATAATAAAGATTACATTGATGCCGCTGCTGTTCCAAATATGTCGGTCATTTTTAATTTGCATATTTTATGTCAACATAATCATATCTAATTACTTTGATACACATATTTTCTATGTGTAATTACATACTGAAATCCTGTCGCATATTCATGGAAAGGATCCAGTAATGTGAATTGTTGTGATTCTTATAAATACATTTTAAGGGATAATGCCTATTCAGTAAATGAATGAAAATTCCTTTTAACTGCATTAGTTTATATATTGTGGAGTACATCACCAGACTTTTTTTTATTTCAAGGTAAGCTTCCAATACTTTTGCCTAAATAACTAGCTATTAATAGAGATAGATATTCTGTCTTGGAATGCAGGTCGTGAATATGTAGGCCTGGGGGTCTGGATGGGGGGGTCCCATGTCAAGTGTCGAATTTAAGAATTGGCTGTGTCGCCTGTCCCTATATCTCAGTTTAGACCCATGTCCCATGTCGAATTTAAGAAATAACCATGTCCCTTGTCACTATCTTTTTAAAGCTCCTGTCCCATGTCGAATTTAAGAAATAGCCATGTCATTTTTCACTAAATTACCATGTCGCCTGTCGAATTTAAAAAACGGCCATGTCGCCGTGTCGAATTTAAGAAAACCCTCTGTCACCCTGTCGATTTTAAGGGTCTACACCCCCAGGCCTAGGCCTAAAGGCCCTAGACCCTATTTCTTCAACATGGGAAATAATTGTTTTTTTTCTTGTTTTTTTTTGTTTTTTTTGGTTTTGTTTTTAGAAAACTCTTGTGCGAATTCCTTAATTTACTTTATGATATGGGGTTGTTCTCTCTGGCCATTCTACATTCAGTAGCTAAGTTAAATTCTTATTCTTTAATATAATAAAGCTGTCAATAATCATTCACAGTCACTCACCGGTGGCGCCGGTACACTCACTGGCAGCCGCACCCTGGCTCCATGTTGGTGGTAGGCCTAGATCAGTTCAAACACAGCTTTACAAGATCACCTAAAGCACTCTTTCCTCGCCATACGATTGATAAATTGCTTAACTCACCCGGAACACGTAAAACAGCCTATTGTGAAGCCACCCTATCTGATCATTATACGACTACGTTGACGCGGAACCAGTGGCGGGAGCGCTTCTATTTTCGATGCTGTCTGTGGCCTTGCTCTCCATTTTGTGGTTATTTTGAATGTTATGAGCGGCCCTCAGTGTCGTATACCCAGGATGCTTTGCGTCACAATGGCCGCCATATTCCCTGAAGTCGAGTGATACGAAGACTGGTCGGACGTACTTCAGCTTGTTTCATGGATAAAAGTTACTGTTCAACATAACGTTGTGTCATGGACTATTCTCTCCAAAATAACTGATATGGAGGTGCTACTTAGTACTGAGGTTCGCGTTCCTAGGTGAGGCTGGAGTAAATTGTCCGCCTCCCAACTGGAGCTGTCTGGACCAGGCGAAAGCATACAGATTCAAAATGGCAGGCAATCAACTAAACGAAAAGATGGCCGTGTATAATTCCGTGGATCAGAAAAGCGAGGATCATGAGAAGAAGGAGGCTGCCGTGGAGGAGTTAGATATGAATCACCCACGAAATTTGCAGAGGCTCAAAAGCATGGATCCCAATACGAAAAAGAAAAGTTCGTTTGTGATTACCGGGGTCGTGGTCGCAAAGCCTACGCCTACTGACCGAGTGTTGAACGAAGAATGTGATAGTTATGAGGATGTGGATGAAACTTGCGAGACGCACACAGAAGATGTAAGTTCTGACATTTTAGATTTATCTAAAAATACGGATATCGAGCCTGATCCCTCATCTACCGAAGACGTATCGCCGAATCTGGAGGAACCACCGCGGGACCCCCGGATCAGCGACATGGTGACTTCCCGATTCAAGGTAGTCAAGATCGAAACACGGGAGCCGTTCAAAAGGGGGCGGTGGACGTGCTTGGATTTCCTAGACCCAGCCGCTGAAAAGTTAGACAAAGGGGTCGAGGAGGCCGGGTCTGGAAACTCAAGCGCTGCAAGTTCCATTCATTATATTCCTGGCGTGGACGATCCAGCCAAGAATCCACTGGGTGCCACGGTTGTGTTTGCTGAAGGACACCCTATTGTGGAACCCCAGCCCTTTCTTCCCACCGTCTTTCAGAATGGAGACTACACGCTCGCGCATATGGTTTCAACTAGCCAGAGTTCGTCCATGGGGATTTTAGACAGTGTCAAAATGCCTCCACAAGACCCTGCCCCAAGTCAGGCAACGATGAACACCCAGCCTATGTCTTCTCAAACACAACCCCTTCCCTCGACGTCACAGCCAACAACGTTGCCAGCACCCCACATGTCATCCCAACAGCATGACTATGTACAGAAGCCCTTCTCAGACACGCCTCAACCCTCATCTCAACCCAGCAATGGCCACATTCCTAGTATTCCAAGTCAGACCACAACAAACAAGCCGACGGCCCCGCCCAACACCCACCAGGGTTCGCTCATCGCTGGACAGAGTGGGGTTTCAACAACCAATAAACCTTCAGAAGTTGTACAGAACCCTTCCGACTATGTATCCCAAGGACAAGACTTTATTCAACAACCGCCAAACCAGGATTATCTGCCCCCAACAGGACAGGAGTATGTGAACGAGTATTTGTCAGCTGGACAGGATTTCTTGCCACCCTCCTCATCAGACTTCAGCTCTGTTCCTGCTGGTAACGAAGCCGCCCCGAAAACAGAATCCCAGCCCACTATCAATAAGGCTTCAATAAGTCAAAGTGATTTCCCAGGAACGAGCCAGTCCCTCAACAATGCCAGTGTCCCACAAAGTATTGCAGCCCCGTCCTCCACCACTCAAGTAGCAGATTTTAATAGTCAGTCCAAATCTGTCACACCTATGGTCACTACAACGGCCAGTAGTAACTCAGCTAGTCCCAATAATGAAAATGTTCAAACGGCTGATCTCCATGCGGGCGGAGAGAGCTCTGCTTTCCAAATACCTGCCCGAGAGGAGACGACCAAACCTAGCAAAAGTGTGGAGCCTGTAGCTGTGGAGAGTGATGAGGAAGCCAAGGGGGCCTCCTCGGCCGCGCCACCTGTTGGGAAGACCAACCCCCAGTCCATACTCACCCCTCCTCTTCTTGAGATGGTATCCGCCACCATCAACGCTGGAGGGATCCACCCTTCAAAGGAAGACGGAGATGAGAGGTACGTATGCGCCACGTGAACGGTGAATTAATGGTATTGGCCATGCTGCCCATGGTATTGATGTTATAACAAGTAATCCTAATGCCATCTACTTTTAAGTTAACCCAATTTTGTTTCCAGTCTACCTTTATTTGTGGCCTCAAGGTATCAGAATGTTTCAGTCAACCCATTATTTCAATAGGGGAATCCCTAGTCAGTTTGTAATTTTTTGATTGTCCTTTTACCCTTTCCTCTCGAGATATCATGAGAGAATCATGATAATATTTCATTCATGTTTAGGAGAAATAGATAATGTGTTCATATGCAAAACGTGTTCATACTGCAACCTTTGAAAGAAATTTAATTCCTCATACTTATGAACATACAAAATTCATTCACAAATAATGTTTCATTCACCTATTCAATACTAGTTCATTCACGAATACATAATCCCATGGAGGAAATAAATCAATAGTCTCAAGCATCCTTAGTGCCGCGAGAAACGTATCAAGTGCACTAGGCAGGTGAATACCCTCTAGAACTAGAAGTCTGGTCACTCAAATGTGGCTTAAGGTATTGATAAGGAAATCTCATTGTGCATAATTGCTCCGCTATTCTGAAACGATAATTTCAATTAAAATCCGCTTTGGTTTTTATAACACTGACATTGTAAGCAGTGCTACATTTAACTTAGCTTCCTTTCTACTGTAGTTTTATTTATAACTGCTTAAACATGGAAGTTCTGGATAATATCTTCAATGAGACAGGAAAAATATGAATGAGGGCAGTGATGTTTATTATCTGACAGATTTTGCATAAACATTATAGAACTTATAGAACTAAAAGTTACGATAACAATTTCTATATTAATTTTCTTTCTGATCTCCGAACACATAGCAATGTAAATTTATACTAGCCACGTCGACAATATCTAGTTATATCTCAAAAATATTAATTAAAACTGTTTTTTATCTACTAGAAATAGAGATATGTAATGGCATGGTATCATATAATCGAACACATTCGTCCTAAAATCTTAAAATATTCCATATGTTCTTTTTAATTAGATCGATAAATATATTTGAAAAGCAGTAGGTATCCTAGATAAATATCTCAGGTGAAACCTATGCTACAAATCAAAGTCTTTTTTTCACGTCCAATCCAACTACAAATCAAAGTCTGATGAGCTAATCAATATGTTGATAGCACTTATCTACTAACATGCTGAGGGTTAGTAATATCTTATAATCATTGCAGTCCTTTAAACTGAGATTAGAAGGTAACTTTTTCGTTTCAATACCAAACGTATGAGCAAGCACTTGACCCCGAGCCAAGTTTGCACACATACTGTAATATGTAAGTAGTGCCACAACGACGGCCAGAATAGCATTTTACTTAGTGCGTTAAACAACGATCTCCGGCCATGAGCTACTAAATAGACTGTCCTAGTCGGTGAGCATGTGTAGTAGGAGTACCGGTAATCACACAGGTGTATAGGTTCACCCGTGAGTCGGTGAACTCCTAGGGAGGGCGGGAGGCTAGGCTTTATGTATAGTACTGGAAGAGACTCAAAGTAATGTAGGTTTGAGGACAAGTGTACTCACTACGCCACTGCTTTCCCTTCTTACACATGGTCGGCCCCTGGCCACTGATTATACTGAACCTCGGGGGTAGACAGTGCACGCAGGTATTTGGATATAATCTAGCATATGAAGGGTCCTCTAGTTTACGTATAGAATCAGGAAAGGACGTGTAGACGTTTCTCATGTGATTACTTAGTAGATGGCTTACTCTGTGGCATTGTGCAAGAAAGGTATGGCACATTGAATTGGCTCTATCCCTTTTTAACGACCTACATACTTTTGCCAGGCAATAATGAAAGGTGTCTGGATTTTTTTTCTGCAGTATATTCTGTGCTAACTTAGACACAACGATTCTATCATGAATTCCTAGACTGGCCATTAGGGAATTTGGAACTAGAAAAGTCTTCTCTGTCTGTAGATCTGTACATGTCGTACTATGATGTTCAAAGTATTTGGACAGTGTCCGAAATACAGTGTACAATGTTGTGCACTTTACCGGGTGCACCCGGTGACATTTACCCGGTGTACATTGCTATGTTACTCTATTTAGAATATTGAAAAATTGTGCACCAGCCTGGTGCACCCTGCTACAAAATCATGCACACCGGGTACAGGATGCACCCTTAATTACAGACACTGATGGAGGTTCATTTTCATAGTGCTACTGCTAGTCTGACAAATAGATTAGCTTCTAACGCGATTGCATTGAATCTGTGTCAGAGGAATCGTCCTGTGCCCTAGGTCCCAACAAGGTTAGGCAAAAGAAAATTGTATTCAAGTATCCCGACCAACACTGAATTTCTGGCCTAGCTCTTACGTGTTTTCTTTTTCAATACAAATTGCATTAAATTGAGGAAAAACTGTCCTATCAGAGAGACATGGCAGTCTTTGGAAATCTTTGGAAGTTCACCTCAGTTCCCGAGTTGGGCAACCAGATCTGAAAAAGAAATGACAAATCCTGTCTGAATAAGCCAAAAACCTTGTTCACCTGCACAGAATTGGATAAGGTTCCTTAGTATTAATATCATGTAGAAATATACGAAGAAAACATGTATAAGGCATGACTTATTTATGAGAGGAAAGTTCTGAATTTTTGTTTGTTTATCCATCTGCATCGGCCTTTGTAAGAGTGCAAGTTCTGTGCGTGTTAAGATGTTGTTTATGAACATGGAATATGTTGACGATTTAAACCTTACTGAAACAACGTTGCACGTTATCTCTGAGTGACATTAATGAGGTAAAGGTGAACGGAAAGTCTTTGATTTGGTTCGTATCCCTCATAAAGTCATATGACAGGATCAATTTTTGATTCGTATTTTGCACAGGATCCAGGGTATGTCATTTTCATGGTCACACTGGCTGTGTATCTAACCCACACAACCATATTATTATGTAAAATGCATTACAGGCCATCGGTCAGTTTAAGGAGACAGGTGCTGTCCGGGTTAGGCCCATTGTAATAGCTCTTAGTTAACCACGGACCAACGGAGCTTGTTGCGGATTATAACTCGACCACTGGTCGGATTAGTATGCTCGTTTTGGGGGCTAACATCTGGCTTTCGCAGTCCTATAATACTGGTGACGTGGGTACGATGTCACATCGTCGAGAAGGACTGGCGGAATATATCAAACTGTTTATTGGAATCGGCAGTGCTTACAATTAGTCATTCACACCGTTAATCAATAGTCTATGAAGTATTTGTCGCTATACTCTTATTAAATACTCAAAAATAGGATGCAATTGAAAAAGGGCGTTGAAGAGACAATCCTTGATTATATTACTTTGAATTGTGATAGGATAGAAATAAAATTCTTTCCAAGCACATGTAGATGGATCTAGTAGCAAGAGATTTAAACCCATGAAAATATAACTTCAAATTGTGAGATCATCTTAATTGTCAACAGATATTGAAAAAAATGGCCACACAAGTAATACATGTCCCATTGACTGTTTCATATGTATAGTCACAATATGTTTATTTTTATTTAATTTTTCCTCCCAACAATATTGCACCCAAAATTTGCATTATTGAAAAGCTTACCTACTACAATTATCTTTGAATATTGATAATAAAAAAATAGAAGCAATATTTGTGGATTGGCACCTATCAGATTCCTGTCTGTCATCCCCATGGGCTGAATCGGTACACTGATATAGAGAACTGCTATTCAGAGACCCTACTGAGCTCGTCTCGGGCTTTGTTGTGCTACATGAGAGCAGCAGGCTGCATGCTGCCGACGTTAGACAGCACGTGTAGGCCGGGCTGTAGTCTGGGGGCGGCAGGCTAGCACCAGCAGCCTAGCAGACGGACGGACCAGCCAGATGTGACACCGTTCCGGACATAGCACCACCACGAGTAGGACTCTCCGTGTGTTTCCTACTGGTTACAGTGAGTCAGGCCTGAAACATCTTAATGTGGACCTGCCGCACGGCCGTCTAATCCTAGAGGCAGCTCCACGGTTTGAGAGGGTTAACGCCGCTACCGTAAACCTTGTGTTAACCTCCACTGCCTGTGGGAGAGGGTTAACGCCGCTACCGTAAACCTTGTATTAACCTCCACTGTAGGAGAGGGTTAACGTCGCTACCATAAACCTTGTATTAAACCTCCACTGTGGGAGAGGGTTAACGCCGCTACCGTAAACCTTGTATTAAACCTCCACTGTGGGAGAGGGTTAACGCCGCTACCGTAAACCTTGTATTAAACCTCCACTGTGGGAGAGGGTTAACGCCGCTACCGTAAACCTTGTATTAAACCTCCACTGTGGGAGAGGGTTAACGCCGCTACCGTAAACCTTGTATTAAACCTGCCTTTGGGTTGCGGAAGTACACATTCTGTCCGAAATTAAGCATGCATCCTGCACCCAAGGTGCATATTTTTGAAGTGCATGGTTTTCGAATGTGTACACCCAGATGGTACATGTTTTTCATCATCCTACATAGCTCTTTATAGCAATGAACACACAGACATATCTCTGGGTGCATTGATTCAGGACCTGTGCACCCGGCGGGTGCATAAAATAAAACCTTAATTTCGGACACTGTTCAGACAGATAAGAGTCACATGTAATATTGATAATGTGGCTTTATTTGGGATTTGCGAGAAGAGAGTGTAGGGAACACAATCTATTTGCACCCGATATTTCAGTTTATGAAACGCCTTACGGGCATTATACGATTTAGATTTACAAACGTTAAGGACAGAGAATATAGTTGTTGCAAATAGATTACATGTAGCCTGTACTAATATGCAGACTACTTGCAGTTAGAGAAATCCATAATAGGCAATGGACAGCTGATACAAGAGTGAATTGTACGCACAAAATCGACACAACCTGCGGCGAAGGCCAGCCCAAAACACTGGTTTTTAATTTACTAAATTATTATTGTTCAAAATGTACATACAATTTTCAGAATTTCACTGTCAGACCTGGATCAGTGGATGTGATTGAAATATTTTTTTTCTTTCTCAAAACAATAGATTAAATAACACCTCTTATGTTAATTTTTGAGCGCCGGGCGGGTGTCCAGACGAATCTTGTTTGTCGGCCGTCACTGCCGCGTCCTCAAAACTAATGGGTCTCAGCTAACACAAAGTCCCCTGTGGGGGTGTGCGGGGGTGTAATGCGTCTATTTAGAGGGACGCTGGGGAGTGGGTGCTGTCGACGGCCGGCTCGAGGGCCTTGCTACCAGCCAGCCAGCCAGTAAGTCGATAGACTATTTAACGGCTCACGTTCTGTGTTATTAAAGAGGGAACGTCCTGTGGGCATGATGCTATGGATGAAGTTTCAAATGGCTATGTGTGACGATCAGTGTGAGTGAGGAAATGTGTAAGAAAAAGTTGAAAATGTTTCCCATGAAGTAGGCAAGGTAACATGCACGCTGTTAACCCTTGCCCATTAGTTACCTCAGGCTGTACTATTAGCACCAGTAGGGAACGCTTAGGGTTAAGGTGTTCAACCATTGCACGCTTGTGAGTCATACACTGCGGCCAGTTATGTCTAAATCCCATACTAATCATAGTAGCCGCCCCAGACATAGACTGAAAGGGCCAGACTCGACCTGCCACAAACAAACCAACACTTTCAATAACCATAGTCCTCTTACAGCTATTTGTTAGCATGAACTGTTCAGATTCAAACAGTTTATTCTTACACATTTTTAGGTGTAACCAGCACCACCTAATTGTATTCTAGCAATTCCGTAATTTGAAAACCAAAGACAAATAATAACAATTAAAAAAACAGGAACTGGGGAAATACCAGAACCTTCTATTGTCAAATAATTAATTACAATTAGATACGCCAATTTGCCACAGGTCTTTGGAGAAGGCATAGTTTGATATTCTTGAATTCTATACACTCTTCTGATCTTTGATGTTCTTGGATGTTCAACGTAATTTAAGGTTATTTCACAGTTTAGCTTGACTCAGTTTGAAGCTTAATTATTCACAAGCTTGAATTGGCCTTCAACCAGGCAAGTGGTTTGTAATGGGTATCACCAGCAGCCAAAGGTGGGATATACTAAAGAAGTTAGTAGCCTGGGTACATGCAGGTAGTGCTGTGTTGCATTTTGTGGATGTGGGCAAGAAGACCGGACATGGCCTTCTCTCCGTGAAACGCGTTGGGGTCTCTGTTGGTGTGAAGGAACGGTCATTAGTGCAGAAAGTCAAGTTCGCAGGTTGAATAAATCCCAATAAATCGTGGGATTCGTTGTGTTTTATAGCCCAGTATTGTAGGAGTCCACTCCCTAGGGTTATAGCCTGGTGACGGGGACGTTTCGGTTGGGTTGTCACTGTCAGTGACTGGATAAGGGTTACAGTGTGGGTTATCCATCACCGAGGACGGGTCAGGGCTTTATTCGGGCTCGGGGAGGTACCGGTAGCAACGGCGAGTTCGTGAAAGTTCAGGGGATTGAGGTACCCAAGATTATTTTTTTTGGATTTTTTTTTTAGGGGGGGGGGGGGGGTGGAAACCGATATTTCTACATATTTATGTGCCTTAATTCATCGTTTCCACTTGATTAGAATGAAACTGCTATTTGCAAAAGCCATCGACGGTACGTTTCTCTATGTTTACTCCCCAACAGAAACATTGAGGAATTGGTGTAATATGGTCAACCCTAGGATACACAACATGTTACCATGCTGACAGTCCTGATCCAACGCTGTCACTATGAGCACACGACGTGATCTGTTATAAAAGTTTTAAAGTGTAGCCTTTCAATGTAAGATTCTACATTCCAGTGGGCGTGCCATTGGAAAATATTCCTTTAATAAATCGAAATCTGCCATTAAGATATACTTGTTTATTCGAATTACGGTCCGCCATTGACTTGGTAGCTTAGATCAGGGGTCAGCAAAGGGTAGCTACAAACTGAGGCCAGCCTGATCCCCTGAGTCAAACGACTGGGGCCGTCTAGACCAGCCAACCTCCCCCAAATATACCACCCACTGTGTGTAGAACCCAGAGCTCAGTTTGCCCAGCCGTGTACTTTGACTATTGATAAAGGAAAGATCCCCCATTACATAGGGGCACCTAGCCACAAAGGGTGGGCCGAGACAGGCGGCAGGACCAAGAGAAGAGTGATTAGAAAGCCTCATTCTCTGCATATATTATTTACAAGGTACTGCAACTGTAGCTTTGCTCTCATGTGGCCAGAGGGGTGTAGCCTGTGCCCGGGTTTACTCCGGGCCCAGGGTCGGGCGGCGGGCGCCAGTGATGAGACGACAGATAGGGGATGACGCACCATACTGAACCTAAACAGGGTCTCCGAAATTAGGTCACTGCTGGATCAAATTATGTCACACGGCCAAGCCAGGCTATTTGGATACGAAGCACCTCTCTCTTGAGGGTTTCAATCCACCTCTGTCTGCATACAGACTTGGAGTAACGTCAGCCAGCCCTCTGACTGTGTGCAAGAAAAACTTGGTTTGTGATGTCAGCTAGCGTAAAACTAGAAAAGAGTCCCAATGAATGGTTTCCATAGATTTCCTCGCCCCTATACAAAGACTTTGTGAAGGCATACCAACCCACTTTGGCGAATGCCAGACATACCATAATGCCTGGTGCTAGCCGCATTCCGGCATATAGACGAGATATCCGACTGGTACTAAGCTCTAGGCCCTACATCTGACATCTACTCTTACTATCATTAGAGATAACTCCATCAACGTTGAGATCCCTTATGATCAGACTCAGTCCGTTTTCCATGTATACATTGGTCAAAAAGGCTTACAAAAAGCATGTTCTCGATTACATGTTTGGGCAGTTGTTCTCACCATAGAATAAACAGTTCTGAAATAATCAAAACCTCCCAGGCGCAAAGCCAAAGAAACTTTTGGTAAATGTGAAAGTTCATAGTTATTAGTATAAGTAATGTCTATTATCTGAACCTTTTCCAAGTTCTAATGGTTGGTGTTATGGTTAAAACACCAAATGCATTATATTAAAACACTGAAAGCGGGTTGATCTGGCATTGTTTTACCGAGGTGAGTTAACTGCGCATTACCCAGAGAGCAGACACGACTTGGGACGACTTGTAATAACCAGATAACTGATTGTCACCCGGCAGATTGACGTCAGGGATATATGTATTTAGACATCCACGTCGTAACAACTGATTCCTGAGATAAAACCCCGATAAACCTCGCCTACATCGCACGCCATGTGGGGGGTACACACTCAGACAGAGTAGCACTTATGCAGTACCTACACCAGCGTATTCCTGAAACAGTCCATCACGTTGAAATGCACACGTGTGTTAATGGCACGAGGAATTGGAATATATATGAAAAAGAATCGATCCTACTTTGGCAAACTTTCTGGCCCAGTCTTTATCTAAGGCCAAGCTCAAGTTTTTTGTGACTGAAAAGAAAATTACAAATTTTGAAAATTAGTGGAACCCCCAGACCCCACATCACCTCTCAAGCTTAGAAGACAAATATTGCTAAGCAAAGGCAGTTTGTCTCACACATTTATTAGAAAGACTGTGGGACAAACATAAAAAAATGTTACTTTTGATTACTTAGTTAATAAAACAAGTAAAAGTCTAGTACATACCAGAAGGGAGAAAGGAAACATGGAATATAAGACGAAATGATACGAAGTATATCCCAAAAGAAACGACACTAGAACTATATTTAAACGTGGTTTCGTGGAGTCCGACCATGTTATTTTGAAGTAATGAAATATGGTTCTAATGTCCAAATACTTTACTTAGAATAAAAAAAGAACTCCTTAAACTGATCTCATTTACTATCTCTTTATGCTTACAAAAATGTGATTTTATTTGGCGTGGCTTTCCTAAGATTTACAAGTTTCTCTAGATAGACCCCCCCCCCCCACACACACACACGGCGTGGTATAGGATACTGATCATGTTTCCTTTTCTGTTTCAATTAGCCTTGTTTTTGTGGCGTGTTCGTGCATGGGAATTCCTCACGTAAACGTAGGGTATTCATTCATCAGCTCTTTCTGTGTCATTGAACCAGTTTGGTGAATCGGGGTATGTACGCCGAGGGCAACAACAAACTGATATTAGCCTTATATCCAAGTATGCTACCGCCCTCACAACCATCAGCATTTGCTTTTCCGGGCAAACTTTGAAAGAAATCCTCTTAAAATAATGCACTTGCTTTGCCCTTAATGACCGGCTTACTGCAGCCGCAATACCTCAAGTGGGGGGCAAAAGGTGTTGGGGAAGGGGGCTGCACTGCCTCACCCATCTTCACCCTAAGGGCGTTGAACACAAGTTCATACCTTTACGCGTAGAAAAAAATTACTTTTACTCATACTTTGAGTTCCACATGTACTATAGGTATTATATCATCCAAAATGTAAGTCTTGCCAACTGGGAACACACTCCAACCTCACATGGAGTTAGCTGCAGCATCAGCATAAGTCAGCGACATTGTTTTATTTCATTTTATATTTTTCACATTGTAAGTATTGGAAGTGCATAAAAATACAACACAACCAGTGCAAGAGGATATTTCCGGACCAAAATGAGTTAAAAAGTAATGTATGACTAGTGGTCAAAATAACAGTATGTCAAAGTAAAATGTCTGATAATGATAAACTAGGACAAAAGCTAGACCTCAGGCTTGTCACAGGCTGACCTCGAGATTGGAAGAGGCCTATTGGACTACTGACTCGACACTGCCATTCACAGCTCTGGCTATTTCCCAGAAGTATGGAATCAGTAGTGTAGCACACAAGTTAGGCTTTTCTAAGCAAATAAAGTTTTTGTTTCAGTTGACTACTACTGTGCAGATTTCTAATTTGACATTCAGTATTTACTGTTTAAACAATGCTGTTAAATACCAGACTATATCAGTGTCCATGCAGTGAACACTGTAACTAACACAGTACCTGTCAGAACAGTGGTATTTCAATGCCCTCAGATTAGGGAAGTCGCCACTCTCCGTTGGTCCGGGTCGGTCTATAACAAACTGTCAGTGTAGATCATCAATTACATTGTGTGCGCGGCTTCTCATTAAGGGCTGATTCGGCGGCTGTAACACGCCCCTTCTGACCCGAGTCCCTTACCGATGTTTGTATTCCGTGCGTGCAGAGGATTGATAACACTTGACTAAAGAACCTCTGATGCCCACAAATAGCATTGATGTTGTTTGCCTCGAGCCCAATGCACGCCTTTTGTTAGGGTGAAATATGGCCCCTATACATTCTCCCTTTAAGTCTCTTGATGGGTTTCTGAATCGGGAAAACCGTATTATAATAGAGAAAAATACGAAAGATAACATGGCGCTTGTATTTGTGTTTTCAGTGGGCATTCAAACTATGAAAGTACAAATGAAATCAATGTAATTCCGTTAGTGAACCAATGGTATAGAGGTTCCTGCTGGAGAGATTAATCCTTTTGAAATAATTATGATTAATGCAGATTTAGTCACAATGTGGATTTGTAACTTTCTTTTCAAAATGCAACATTTCTCTGTTTTATAGTAGCGCCCCGGTATATCGACATTTGATTGAATATACCTTCTAATATTATCACTTTCCCATGACAGCTGTGAAATTTGCTTGGGATGCAATTTCATTTCAGAACAGTATGTCCAAAACATTTTTTAAATGAACATTGTATCGTTGTCGCAATGCAGTAACAGAATTAATTTTATTATGAGGCGGCAAGGCTTTAAGTTCGAATCAGGGCCTAGGTCACCTTAAGATCTTATGCCGCCGAATTCCCCTTTCGTCTATACGATGACCTGTGACGCGTTTATATGTAACACCCGATGAGACGATCGCTCCTGGGCTTAAATGACCACATATTTGGGCTTATTTGGGCTTACATCGCAGAGATTTGGATATATAGAATGCATAGGAATCGTTACAATCGTCCAAATTGGGCCAAATTAGACATTCAAGCGCGGAATCCAAACCGTTATATCGTTATGGTCGGCGGGCGGGCCCCCCATGTTACTTGATCACGTGACCCTTTCTTCTCCGATCTGGGGCGCGGGAATCGGGTCAATGTCATCAACCTATGCAGACCTATTTCACCATGAAATCGGTCGATCTAAATTTAGTCATTGGTATCCATAGATAGATTTCGACCCGTAGCTAAGCCTCCCACTGTCCCAGAATCGAAAATAATGCGAAATAAAGCGTCTAAACGCGTAAATGCATCGCGCTCTTGCAATCCTTCGCCTCCCCCGGTGACAGAGCCCAGACCGCCCCACGCTGGCGGCGAGGACGGTTGGTTGGTCCCGGGGAGTCGTCCTTCTCCGCCTGGATGCCTGGATTACAGCGCTACATGATGGTTTCAATATATATATTTTGGACGTCTGGACCCCCTTAAACGCATACAATGCATTGACAATTCATGCGTGATTCATGCGTTCGTATCGAAGGCAAAACATTGGATCAATCGGACACGTGGAGGCACTGTCACAACCCTGCTGTCAGACCGTCAACATGGCCGGGTTCTCTCCTTGCACGCCTGCATCGATACTATGAACTCAGAAAACCTGGATGACATTGGACTAAACCCAATAATTGTGGAGGATTTAAGCATTCGGAAGCATTCGATTATACAGGTAGGTACATATGATATATCTTTTCCAGCAGTTCAAATGATAGACAAGCTGCTGGACTCAGCCTCTCGGGCATTCGACACTGGCAATCTGAAAAATAATTATTTTAGGCCTTATTACCCCTACCAAAATGAAAGTGATGTAGATATCTATGTTCCCATATATCTCAGGGTCCTATATATCATAATATAGATTGATATTTTAGGCCTGGAAACGTTTGCAAGAATATTTTACAGATGGTTGTAGTCTTAGGCCTAGATGCTGACAGCTGGATGTCAAAGCAACTCGGGCATTTGGTCGGACACTGGCAATTTGAAAAATAATTATTTAGACCTTATTAGGCCTATCAAAATGAAATCCATGTATATATCTATGTTGTCCTATATCTCAGGGTCCTATACATCATTATAGTTTGATCATTTTAGGCCTGGAAACGCTTGCAATAATATTTTACAGATGGTATGAAAAAATGACTGGACTCAAGACTCAGATAGGCTAGGCCTAAGCCCCCTCCGACACTGTCAATGTATTATGGAGGCTCCGAAAGCAATTATTTATGATCCAAAGATAAAAAGATTTGAGAAATTGTCACTATAGTGTCATTTTTTCAGACCTACCTTCAAAATATTAAATCTGAGTTCTGATATGTCTAGGCCTAAGTCACTGTCAGTGTCTGAATCATTCTCATTCAATGTTAAAACATAGGCGTCACACTGTCAATAAGTTCTCCTGTGCTGTCAGTGTCAAACAGATTTAAGATTTGAATTATTCAAAGATTAAATTCTTTGTGAAATTGACACTATAGTGTCAGTTCAGACCTACCACAATAAATTACACATTAATATTATTAGGCCTAGATCCGCCGCCTCATCTGTATCAAGTCTGGAAGATTTGATACTTAATAAAACATTTTTACTATATATTACATTAAGACATTAAAACATGCCGCCGAATTGATCAGTATGGATCTAGGCCGCCTCATCTGTATCAAGTCTGGAAGATTTGATACTTAATAAAACATTTTTACTATATATTACATTAAGACATTAAAACATGCCGCCGAATTGATCAGTATGGCTAGACGTTTGGACTTGTTCTAACCTGTAAGTGTTAGTAACTGATAGACCATGCAAATATATTTCCACTTATGAAAAGGGTGCTTTTATCATACAGCCGTATCAGAGCATATAATATGAGTATATTGCTCTGTAATATTATGATGCATAGCTTTCGGGAACACAGTTTCAAAACTGTCTATTAAAGCTCGACGTATTGGATAACTCATTTTCTAACACCGTCATATGAGAAACCTGAAATAAACATGCATACAACTTTCACATTTCGCCTTCGGTACAGATCTGAAATAGAAATCGTTGCAATCAATCTTTTCAGTACACCCTATACTCTTTTTTTAAAAAATTCTTTATTGCTTCTCAATTTTGATACATATTATGCATATTATAGCATTGACTGCTGCTGTCTTGAAACACATTAAAGACTGCTATTTTTCTTAATGCTGCTTTTGATATTGAATATGTTAACGATTGTATTTTGCACTTACAACATTTTGGGGTGTTTTTTTTCTGTAATAAATGATTCTACATTTTGAAGGTGAACTCGAGTGGTCATCCTGTGTGATATATGTTTAAGTAATTAAGTCAAATTATTATACACATGCTTCGTAAGTCTTTTTTTAAGTTGTTCTTTTTCTTCCAATGCCATAGCGTACGTCTTACAGAACCTTGCCATGTTTATTTGTTATCATGCCACTATGTGATGATGTCCAATTCCATGTGAACCAATGTACATAATGAATGTTTTGTAGCAGTACCTGGCCCTGGTATGGTTGGTTCTATCTGCCCCTGTGTGATAATAAGGCCGTCACAATTTATGCAATTCGTATGCTCATTTTACCCCTTGTCATACATATTACATGGTGCTGTCGAAGGCTTGGGCGTGTCGGCGAGTTATGGTCTGACGGTTATACCCACCTGCTGCCATTATCTTTAGTTATTGAATTGCTAGCCCTCACTGAGCCGGACTCAGCACTGCTCGGCCAGCTACAGAGGCAACAGCTCCAACCCACACCGTTTATGTTCCCTTTTATCAAATGTAGACTTGTTAAGTCCTTCACCAATGTTTCTCATCTGCTGCATTTTCAGGTGTATTCTCAATGTGTTTAGGTAAGCATTTTTATTCCTCTTGTCTTAAGGACTCATGCCAGCTTTAACTATGTAGTCCAGCCGCTATGAAAAGAAAACCAGATTTCAATCGAAACCAAAGTCCCTTTTGTGGCGCAATTACAATATTTCAGTGGAGCTTTCTGTAAAATGTTGTGGACCAAAGGTTTCTATTACAATTTAGTATTAGTTCACTAGATGAATATTGTTTGTACCTTTAGAACCTTTTACACAAAGCTCACATCTGAACTGCTTCCTTTCTTTAGTGGAAATAACCTTTAAGGAAAACAACAGAAATTTGGTGGCTGGGAAATCATTTTTAAGGTTGCTTGTGTGTGAACTTTATCCCCTACAATGTTGTTGTTCATGTAGTTTGCACTTAGCAGTTTAAAGAGTGAACTTTTAAACGTTTTATGCGATGCAGTTTCTATAGTTAGCGGGATGTAGTGGTATTTCAGCCAGGGTTTAAGGATTAAGACATTTGAGTTCAATTTATTTTTGTTTTGTTAAGTTTCCAGTATTCCTGAGCAGTTTGAAATATTTTTTAGCTGATAAGAGAGCAATTTGACCAAGTATGCACTCTGAAACGAAACCAAATATTACAGAGTTGTTGGTCTTACCACAGACATTGACCTAACTGTACACTTACGAGTAGCACCTGATAGAATTAGGCCAATTAAAAAAGTACTTGTGTTCAGACAACCCGACCTACCCCTTTTTCATTGCATTTAATCAAAAAATTAGTTAGCACGACTTAGTGGTGGGAAAATCAACTTATTATACTAGAAAGTATATGTAAAGGGTAGAAATTGTTGTAGAGGATGCATGAAGGAAATTCTTAACTTTACACTCTACCTGAATCCATAAATGACATTCTATTCGGAAAGATGGGAATACAAGTGTTTGGCTTCTTGAGCATGTATTTCGGATCCAAGAGGGGAAAAGCTATACCTTTTCACAGTGTTCGAAATTAAGGATTTATTTGATGCACACACCGGGTGCAAAGAGGGTAAAAATCATGCACCCGGCAATTTATTCATGGGTTCACCCTTACGTAGAGGTATTTAAATTTAAGAAAATCTGTGCATACACCGGGTGCACATGTTGTAAAATCTGTGCACCCTGCAGCCAAATTGTGCACACCGGGTGCAGGGTGCGCCCTTAATTTCGAACACTGTTTTCATACTACAAGATGTCCATGAAACAATTAATGAAGATCGTGGCAGAACCTTTTCTAAAACCTTAGTCATTAGAAATATATACTTGCCCTAAAAAAGACAGTTTACAACTTTCAGCATGAATGTTTTCTTCAAATGTTGTCACTGCACGAATATCAAGAAGTAGATTTCTAGACGTTGTCTCTTTTCAAAATTGACCGTATATATGACCAATATTCTTAGACAAACCTGTAAGAGAATGTGGAAAATATGGTAACATATATCATATTGATCTAGGGATTCCATTGGGCGTCCACAGTAGTCACCTAATACCATTCTATCATATTACCCTTAGGTTGTATTGCCCTTAGGTCGTATTACCCTTAGGTCTTATAGTTATGTCCTTTAGCATTTCTACAAACATGTATTTCAACTTTCATTCGACGAAAATCTAACCCGGTTTTGTGAAATAAGCTATCTCAAAATGCAATCTAATTAAGTCAAGAACACCCAGAAAATGATAGATAGGAAAACATGTTTTTTCCACTTCAGAAATCCTTTCCACTTAAATTTACGACAAAATGTGAAAGAAAAACGGTTGAATAATAATCATGGATCGGTAGCTACGTGCTTGACATTCTAAACATTTTACATTGGTAATTTATGACGAAAAAATTGAAGTGTGATTGAGATTAAAAAGAAAATGCAATTTCGAAATTTTAATGATGTTGAAAGCTGGCATGAATCGAAGTTGTTCCTTGAAAATAACCCAACTAAAGCGTGCTTACCTCGCCCTTTAGGCTGTTGTTCCCGTGTTGTTTCCGTTGATTACACTCGTTACCGCATGCTTGTCACTAGACTTTTCAGAATTATGTTCCTTGTCCCAATCACGTTAGCTTAGCCCATTTCGTTTGAGACTACAGACGTTTCCATCCGATTTCGGCATAACATTACGAGCTTGGACATGGAAATCTGCTCAGAAAGTTGTGTAATTAATTATGACTGTTTGATTAACACTTTAAAGTTGGAGTGTTGCATCTTTCTCTATTCTTACGTGTGTTACACAGCGGAGACTCAACTTCTTAATCCGGTCTGTTTGGAGAGATTGTGTGTCTACTTTTGTCATCAACTAGACTACTTCTCCACCTCACCGTTGGATTGAGTGATCTGAAGATTTCACATAACCTGTTACACATGCTAGTGTTGCCAGACGTCCGCCCCTGAGAAGTTCTTACTCGTTAGACAGTAGGAATAAAAAAAATGTGTCAGAAATAATTGAAATAGTTTTTTTTTACGCCACACATGTTTTGCGAAAAAGTAGGAGTTGATTTCTGTATTTCATTTCACATTGAATTTGAAAATTAACAACTAGGTGGCAAGTAAAGCTAAACATGGAATATTCTTAAATGTATTCTAAAAGTGTGGTGATAGTTCAAATAAGTAGAGAGACCTAAAAAAAGAAAAATTTAAGCAGTCCGACCAAAGATCCCTTTTTAATAGTAAAATTGTATTCTCTGTATTCAAAAAAAGATTGATTGAATCATCAGTAGCAGATATTTAGTCGATATGTACATAACAGCCTGCACCCGGCCGCTTCTGCCTCACCCCATCATATGGGATATGTTGACGGAACACACGTTAGTACATCAGAGTGTACCACCACCACCCTGGGTGTATGAAGTAATTTGTCAGGTCTAGAGCAGCTCAGTGAGTATGTATGAGCAGGTCACAGAAGGCTGTATTATCGGCGGGGCAATGCTTTCACAGGTGGGGAGGATGAGCAGGTTGAGGGGCGGGGTAGGCGCCGGTCACCTGGAGTAGTGTCTCCGGGCCGAGCACCTCGCCGCCCCATTGATGACTGAGCACCTGTCATCGGAGCAACTCACGGCCAGAGTTGCCCAAAGTCCCCACCCTTATTCCCGCTTTAATTTGTTTTCTGTTTGTTGGACACATACCGTTACTAGTTAAATTGATTAGACTGGAATATCAAATGGTTTGTAAATAGAAGGATAAACGTTGCTTTTGTTGCCATATGTTATCACGCAAAAATTGACGTTAATTTCTAAACAGATTTTATTAATACGATCAAGCTTGCTTATCATTATGTTCAATGTTTCGAAATATAACCAAATATGTAAACTGGCCGAAGAACGAGAAAAAGGTAAGTGAAGATTCAAATTCGTTAGACTTGTCATTTAATATCAGCCAGGATTCTTTTTCAATTACAGCCAGGAATTTACTATCAATTGAAGTAAAGATACAGTAATATCAAGGCTACTGAAGGGTTAGACAGATTTCGGGTAAAGCAGAAAGTTATGGAGGAGCCAAGAAGCAATTTTAGTCTGAGCTCCGTTGCCCGACTCCAGATGGGAGCCCTGGCCAATACGCTGCACTCTCCGAACAGAAATCCCCCGTAGGGCTGTAGACAACTAGTAATTAAAAACCTGCTTGGCAAGTGGAGCAGCTCGCACTGAGGCCGAGTGGCCCGGATGGGCTCCGTAAGACCTGCCTACCAATGAACTCCCGGCGATGACGTCACGTGGTCACTGCTTTGGCGGGTCAAGGTATTTGGCAGAGTATTTGGGATTCAAAGAGAGATGTTAGGCAACTCAAATGTTTTTGGTCTAAAATAAAGGGAAATCAGTCATTAATCAAATCACAAATTGGTATGTTTAATATAATTTGCCATGAAAGGTTAAGAATTTAGGCGAAATATCAATCCGCAAGAGGCAAAGACTAAGGGGTACCAAATAAAAAAAAAGGCAAAGACAAAGAATTTAGAAGCGCCATTCACAAGTGCATTTGAATTGCCCTTGATAATTCATCAGTGAGCCATATTGCGCAGATGCGATTCAGCTTTTCGATTCAAGCTGTTGCGAGCTGTTCAGTTGAATGTGCAATATTAGTCCTTACATGATATAACAAGTAGGATTCTGATAAGACCTGCAGGGTATTTTGACCACCCGACGAGAAACGCTTTTATAAGGACACAGTAAACTGCTTCAAAATCTGTCCATGTTCGTCACTTTTCATACTCAGTCTGATAAAGAGTTTACCTGAAGTATCAAATACGAAAGTAGTTGCCGCCGTATAATGTCATTTATAATGTGTGTTATATGTCCTACTGCAGTAATAAAGCAGTTTTCACACAGAAAGTGGAACCAATGATGGGGGATAACATTTGCTAAAATGACGAAATCCACTATCTTTCTTTTGACATTGTAGTGAATGCTGTGCGTTGGATTGGAAATTCTTATTTCTCATTTAGAAAAATACTTGGATACAGATTCGTCAACCCCGAAAAAGACACGTTGTTGTCCTAAAAAAAAAAAAAACCAACAAAAAACTATATCCGTTTGTACTTGTCCTTAGTTAGCTCGCGAAAGTGCGCATTTTTAGAACATTTCTGGTCAGAACCAATTGCCTTTGCTTAAATCCTATCCTCAAGAAAAACACAGAATTATCAGGTCTAAAATGTCAAATCTGTTCTATGCAATCTGGCTGCAGGCTCCTGGTATCGTCTCCGAAGCAGAGGCAGGTTTTTGTAGTTGTCAGGCCGAGGCAGATTAGTGGGCCCGGGGGTGACCGCTGCCCCCTATTAACACGTAGGAAACTTAAAAAATGGAAACGTCCCTGAGACGGGGCTCGGGGGCAGTCAACGCTTGTAAAACGGCGGTGAATTAAGGCCCTATTACACTACACGACTTTGAGCTGCGATGTTGTCACAGTATGATGATATTACAGAAAATGTGCATGCAGGAGTGATATAATTGTTTGAAATTGGCAATTTGGAGTATTTTCAGGGTTCCCACACAAGTCTTTAAGGGTCTTAAAAGGTCTTAAATTGATTTTCTCAAATTGAAGGCCTTAAAAAGGTCTAAAATTTGGCAGTTTTGTAGCGAGAGGTCTTAAATTGGTCTTAGATTCCATTTTTTGAGTAGTCAAAATGTAGTAACCAAATCGAACTTTCGAATGAGTACACTCACTTGAAATTAAGATCATAATGATATATATTCTGAAATAATGTTGGCACGTGGTCGATAGGTCTTAATTTTTCCAAATCTTGATCTTGAATTGGTCTTTAAAAGGACTTAAATTGATTTTCAAAAATGCGTGGGAACCCTGATTTTATACGTGCAACAAAGAATTTTGTCACTAATATGTGCAGTTTATTTACGACATTGTCACAGCTCATGTGGTGTAGTGTAACAGGGCCCTATGGTAGCGGCCTACCTTGATACTGGGCCATGCAGGGGGCCATCCCATCATACCCCGCGCCCAGTGACGAGGCCATCTCCCCCTGGCGGAGAAAAGAGCACACTAGGAGAGTCGGACGTGAATGATGGGATTTCTCCTGACTGGGAATTGCGAAAACAGCTTTTGGCCGCGTGGAGAAACTGCTTTTTGATATGTCGAGTGTAACCTTTGAGTTTCATTACGTCGGGATGTAGGGGCTCCAGGACCTAGGGAGGGGGTGGAAAGCTGTAGGGGGAGGGGGGTTGCTTCACGTTACTGATATTGTAACTAGTCAGAGAGCAGCTCCATGTGTTATAGAACTGTGCTGGGGGGAGCAACTCAGTTTACCGAGAAGTATACTCAAACATAGGTCAGTGACCTTAGTACCTTCGTATACTTCAAGATGCTAATCAAGCGAAGAGCTTGAAGTGGACCATTCTGCCATGTAGCTGTACAATGACCCGAGAGGCTGGAGAGGGTGGGGCAGAACTGCGGGTGCCCAGGGGACCGTTGATGAAGCCTAACGTGCCTATTGAAAAGACTTCCTCTGTAAGGGGTTCAGGGCATGTTTATCGCAATTAAGGTTTCATGGAACACAGGGGTCGGGATTAGATCCCTTCCAGTCCTATGTCAAACAAAGATTTATTAACAAAGTGTATAACACGAATCACGGCCTACAGTTTGGTTGTTATTGAAATATCATACTTGGGTAATTTACTTCAGTAATTTAATACTCTGATGTCGCATCTGTTGGTAAGAGTTAAACATGTATATGTATAACACTGAAAGGATAGAAGTAAATCGATCATCTTCGAAGTCAGTGAGCACCCAACAGACCAACTCTTATTGATTTTTTTAAAGAAATGATAGTAAAACTCCCGGGAGTGAAACTAAAAGGCCCTCGTCTTTCTTGATTGAATTAATACATATCGATGACAGACAAGTCATAGCTTTGAAAAAAACATACACAATCCAGGAAGACTTCTCATATTATCTCAAAATTCAATTGTATAGGGCCGAGTCCGGTTAAGCGTGTTATTCTGACAGATTAGTAAATTACAGAAGTTACTACTGGCCAGTAGTCCTTAAATAATTGACCAAGATTCAAACCATCCGCCAGTTTTACCATATAATTTTGAGGAACCAGCAGAGTTACACGTTTCAAGGGACCCCACATTCATGAATTCCAAAACATGGGAATTCAAGTGCAGAAGGCACTTGTCTAGTGTCAAAACTTAGGGAGTCTGCAGCAGTGTGCTTCAACATCCTTTGGATGTCTGGAGCTGCTGGTACAAGGTACTAGTGCAAAACCAGTGCCGGGCTGGTGCTGTTTGTAAGCAGCTCGTCCAGCAGGCCAGCTAATATCTATGAAATAGTACACTACACTGTCACATGGGCAGAATTTGGTCCGGGCCAGAGCTAGCGGACAAGGCAATTTAGGAAAACCCCTGGTCGCGATCACAGATTTGTAGACGGCGAAAATTGCCTTTTCTACCATCGGCCAACGTCGTAGCCTAGACTTGCCTCACACACTAAACCATAGAAAATATTAAATTTCGGAAATATATAGGTATCGGTCAGGTTTTGCGAGTTACAGTAGGTGCAGGTTTAATGCATAAAAGAATGGGACTGTATAACCATATTAACTATATGGGAAGTTTTAATTTAGATTAAGGTGGCAACAGCAGCAGCATCCCCTGTGGTTTCGAGCTACCCGAAGGAGCAGGTGGTGAACTGCCTGTAAAGGAGGCCTCGGTATACTTGGATCCCTGCCAAGGCCCAACTACCGTAAATTCCCTTATATATAAGGAGAGATATTGGCTTCAGTGGCTTCCACTATAGAGGAAGGAGTGCTACCTTTGTGAATATGCCTATCTTAAGCCCTCGATAGAATAAAAACACGTACATATGCTAATCTTAAGCCCTGGATAAAATAAAAACAGGATTCTTATAGAGACGGGTGAAGGAAAAGAGGGACAGACCTATTTCAGATGCATGCTTGCATCACGTTGGTCTAACCAAGAGATGTGAGATAGAAGAGCAGGGGATATTAGAGAATCCTTGGTACTACTGAATCTGCGATTGCATTAATCATATATGATTAAGCTATCCTTGTCGGAGTGACTGGTCTGTTGACGTGATATACGTTCCGCATTTCCCATTAAGGTGAATGTAATGGACTGGAAAGAAATTGTTGTCCGAAATAGTAACAACTGTTTTTACGATCAGCTGCTCAGCAGACACTAGCCACGTTCGGCCTAAACATTTAAACTACATGGGTGTGACCACGTGTCTTTACTATTAGAATTGTAGAGTTTGGAGTGATTACAGACATGTTTCTAGTTATTGTCACATAACGACAATAAACTAGACTTGTAATAGCTCTACCTTGGTGGCAGTAGTTACGGCTGTCATTTGAGTGTTTGTTAGGAGGTGGTACCCCCATGCAGTCAGCTGATCTGGTGGCCCGTAAATACCTCACCTGGAGTGTGTCTCTGGAGGAGCGGCTTCAGATACCACCCCGTGGGTATGGCGGCCAGGCGTAAGGTGCTTGAGCTCTGGCCAGCTAATCCCAAAGTAATACATGGCCCAGTTCTGTACATTGGTCATGGACTATTACCAGGCATGTTCCATGTATCCTAGTCTGGCAATGTTCCACAAGATACCGATGGATTTTCACTTCTATGCGCAATAGAAAATCACAGATTCCCATTCACAATAATAAGCTGAGTCAGCTATTTAATATTACACGTGCGTGCCTTGTGAAAATTTATGAACCAAAAAGTACGGGATGTCTCCTACAGCTGCTGCATCAAGACTATCTCTGGAAAATTACTTCTACAGTTTTCCATCATAGTGATTTTAAACACCGGCGGTTAGAGGGTAGATAAGAGATTGGAACGCTGTGAGAGGAAGGTATTAAGAACAAGGAGGTTGGCCTGTCGGGTATTGGCACCCTGAACAACTCCCACCAAATAAGAATATGTGACACGATACCAAACTCAGCCAATTATTATATAACTATTGTCATTCACAGATTGGTGATCATTACAAAGACAGAAAAGTAATGATTATATCGTTCATTTAACCATGTTTTGCACGAAAAAGGCCTTTGTAATTTGTAATACAAATAAGTGATTATTGCGGGTCGATAAGCTACATTTTAAATTAATACAATTTGAATCCCTGGACCACAATAGTAATAAAAACTGAAGGCTTTAATTAAATGTACTCCGATGGTATTATCTGTTAACATCAGAATAACAGCCTTATGGAGTCAATTTATTATGACTCTGGCTGGGGAAATAACTTAGTTACTAAATGCCAGACACTGAGTGACCTATATCAGTGGTGACCTATAGCGGCAGCACGCGCTGACCACGTGCAGACTGGTGCACCCTGGGCGTGCCATATCAGTTATCATACCAGCCCACCCGAGTGCTCATCCTCTCACCCCTCCCACCCCAGCCTCTAGCCCTCAGCCTCATACTCAGCTCTGGTACTAAAGCCTGGCGTAAATACACCGACGCGATCTTCGTCGGCGACTTGGCATCGGGAGGACCATGTCTTGGACTTAGCTGTTTTAGGGGTATTCAACGTACTTTTACCGACTCAGGGTCGCAATTTTCTGGTAGTAGTTTAATAAATGGTCATTTTACGCGGCGATGGTTATCTATATCCCATCAAAAGTGTTAGGAAAAAGCTAAAGATCTGTGATTATCAGCTCACATTTATTAACATTAGTCGCAGACAGTCTTTCAAATCGCGCACGGTTGGTTTTCCCCGACGCGACACACTGTCTCCAAACACAGTTGGTACAGGCCGCTTGTTAGCATACCCACAGTCTGCGAACTTCGGAAACTGGGATCGGTCTGCTGCATCAGTATATATGTACGCTAGGCTTAATATAAAGGTCAGGCCACACTTCTCAACTCGACGGTCGTAGCTCTGGCTGTCACCAGAGCCTATGGCTGTCTGGGCTTAATTTTAAAAAATATCCCTACCTGGCCATAAAGTACGACCCAATGGTCGTCGCCTGAGGGATATATGATATAGGCATACTAAGAGCATATCTACTACACACACCCCTGAGACCCGACAGTCCAGTCTTACATCTCCATCGATCTTCTCAACATGTAGGACTCAAGTGAACTGTCGTAGATTTAGCTGCTACTCCTCCTTCCAGACTGTATGACTGGAATTAACTCAACTCAACTCTCGAATTGGGTTGAGTTGGTCAGTGTGGCCGGGGCTTAGGACCACCAGGTCCGGCTTTGGGCCTCCAGCAGCATGTAGTAAACACTGACTGGCAGCATTAGCACGGATAAATACAGCTGCTTGGCTAATGTGAGAACAGAAACAGGCGCCAATTTAGACTCTTTGTGGACGCCAACGTATTTTTAGTAAAAGTCAAGTGCTCTTTAAGTACATGTTGAAAATAGTCTGTAAGACAATCAGCAGTGTAGGTCTGTTTGAATCGTCAAAAAGCAAACAACAAAACAGAATCTGGAAAGCCCAAGAAACGCTGTTTGGCAAAAAAGATAAAAAGCGATTCAAAATTGCATTGTTTGGCATCTTGTGAAGGCTAAATATATTGAGATTTGCATTCTTTTGTTACCTCAGTGGTTCTAATTGGAAGACCTGCATACTCCAATCTGAGGCCTTGTCCACAATTGTCGGAGGTGTTTCACACGTGCGACAGTGTTCTTCCCTATTTAGAGCATGATGTTGCTCTGTGAAAGTGATATTAGCCGGCTCATCTCACATGCGCACAACAAGCAATATAACAAATAATTTTAAGTAGTATGAAACGTACTACGTGACTTGCAAGTAACAGGTGCAGGTATTAATGCAGTGAGCAGACCAAACAGTTATGTAGGTTAAAAAGCAAAACAGATGAGTCAAGTTCTTTCATTAAAACAAAGCAAATAATTTATAAAAGTGGAAAAAAATAAGTGCTCGGAGCAACTAAGTGCATTACCGATGACTATCGGCCTATTACTGTGAATACAGTATAGTATATCGCACCTGCCTCAGTAGCGTGTTAAGCAGTCTGCTTGTTTCATAACAGGATAGATATTCATCATATTGTCATGTATTGCGCAGAATGATATTCACTGGCAAACCATGCATATGTTGCAACCAATAAAAGCACAGCGGGACAGTACCTTTCGGACCTGTATTAAATGGTATATTATGAAGCTCTCCACAAATCCCCTTTTACCCACCAGACCTCAGATCTGAATGAATGACCCCGTAATGCCGTAGTCAAAAACACTACCTAAATCGGGGATCTAAGGTAGCACTGCCCATCAGGTAAGGCTATTAGGAGCAGCCCCTGTAGGTGTGGGGCCGAGGGGATGCCCTGGCCGCAGGGGGTGGTCAGAGGGCACGTCCCCCTCGTTAAGGGACGACCTCGGCAAACCTCTAAAGCCATCTACAACCCTTCAGGTCGGGGAACCAACCTCAAATAAACTGTTAACCAGTACAAAGCCTATTCGCTTAGGTATTGACTAAATGGCTAAGAATGTTGGCAATTTTTTGCAGAGAAAAGAAGGATTTTCTATTGTGTTGGAGGGTGCCCTGAGGTTGGTATGGCGATGAAAACATTCGTATACTTTACGATACCTAAAGGCGTTACTTACTTCTCTGTCTTAATTCTCCCCAGTGATGTTTTAGCATCCTTAAACGGTGGTTTATCAGTTTTGCCCTGGAGAGCGTTACGAAAATATGACGTTGAGTAAAGAGTAAAGAGGTATCCGAGTTAAATCTTACTTGGCTTAAAATAACACCAAATTCATCTAAAAGCCATGCATTGTAGCATCATAATAGTTTATTTATAGTACAACTAAAGAAATGTTAGAGAAAAACACACACACCCAAAGTTGGCGATCAGCTGGCCGACGAAGCAGCAATATCACCCGGATGTTGACGAATGATTCTGCAACTGAGTTGTGCTGATATTTCTAAATAAGAATATGTGATGTAGTGTGATAGCACTAATTATTGATGGCTAATTGATTAAAGACGAAGCCCCAGTCTATTGCAAAGAGGGCGCCGTAAAGACTCAGCAAGGACCACCCCAAGGAAGCACTCCGCTGACCTAGACTTGTCCAAACCCTCAAATTCTTATCTAAAGTGAATACTCCGCAAATTCGCACATGCATTTGGATAATCGAAAGCAACACACATAATGGTCAGACTTCAGTCGCAACTGTTAGCGATAGTTTGCCTCCCTTCCCAAGAATAAGAGAGAACATTGAGTGTATATTATTGAGAGTTGCACCCAGGAATAAACTTAACGAGAGGCGGGACAAGTTGGGCGTGCGGTTTACACACACCATAGACTCTTCGCCCCTGTTGTGTAATGTGAGAAGCTTTTTGTAAACTCGCCGGTCTAGGTATCTGGCCTAAGGTAGCCCCGCCCGCACCCTCATCACACCCCACCTGAAAAAGGCCACCGGGAGGGAAAAAAGGCCAGGCCTTTGGGTGCGTTCTCTGCTGACGTAATCCGGCCGGTTGTTGGCAGAAGAATGAGGAATTCGTATACTTTATGACTGGGGTGTATTTCTCGTATTTTTCTCCTATTTCTTTTAACAAAAGTAAATCTTGAAACGCACCAGTCTTTCTTAACAGCAAACGGTATACACGTAGTTTATTCTAAAAAGCTTAAGATCAGAATCACACACACAAAACACAACTAAAATGTTGAATAAAGAAAATATTGGAGGACAGATTTTACAGCTATACAGACGAACTGCACTTGAATGACTGCATATTTTGCAACGTGCTGTTTTGTCTTTGCCATTTCAAAGGCTTGTTATGAAATGTAATCAAATCCCCCAAATATTTGGATATGCTGGAAAGCTCTATAAAAATCTACTGTAGAATCGCGATTAGTTCCGTCTACTTTCTATATTAAGACGTGGGTCAGAGACTCTTAACATCAGTGCACCTTGTAGACTGCCATAGAGTGCCGTACCTGGGGATATTTCCCCTCGTCAGTGTGTCATTGTGGTACCAGCACGTCATCTGCTGACGGACCCCCGCCTTCTGAGAAGGGAATACGAGGGGCTGAATGTGTCACCTCCGCCTCTATCACACACCAATGATTCCAGTAGATTGTAGGCACCTATTTATACATGTCATAATTTTGTATGATACTGCTAAATTTATATATAATTTTCTTCTGAGTACTAGTATTACATTATTATACTATTCAAAAATGAACAGCGACCCACAACTGTTATCAAATTTAAAGAACATAAAAAGGAGAATAATATGTAAATTATTATTTTATGTAAATTTTTATTTTATCAAGTAACTTAGCAGAAGATGGTTAGGACAGGATTTCAGAAAATGTAATGTGAACCCTTCATTAAAGCATACAGTTATCAATGTTGTCGGGACTATCATATAAGGCTGTCGGGATTGTCATAAGGCCTATACAACACAGATTATCACATAGATTTTGTCCATTTGTGTAAACACCCCGTCAAGTAGCGGGTTTTATACCCTGGGTCTGGGCTTACCTGAAGACGGAGGTCACTTCATCTCCCTCTTATACCCAAATAGCACGCTTCGCCCGTCGGATCGATGGCCCTGGGGCAAGAACCGGGTGGTAGCATCTAGTAGGGTATACATATATGTGAGCCTCTCAGAACATAGCAACTTTTCACAAAAAGAGATGCACCAGGGTTAAAGGAGTGTACAGCCGAGAGGCTGTTATAACAAAATTCTCAATTACAAAACATGAGTAAATAGTATTGGTAAACCGCTATTCATATCATTCAATACAGCAATTTACTAATTATCCAAAGAAATCCTTCCTTGATAAGTAATTAAGAGAAATGATTATGTAGATATCATAAACCAAAGTTTATATCTGGTCCCACATGGCTAGAAAAAAATGCCGAGGGAACCTTAAACTCAAACAATCATCCTCGTGGTAAGTAACGCTAGTTGACGATAATTAAACCAGAACATACTAGGGTAATTTTGAAGACAGTTTTCGAATTTTAGCATAGTTTCAGTTTTATTAGCGCTGTATAATAAGGTGCAAATCTGTAGATACTCTTAATATCTCCCCTCGAAAACCGGTACAAATTAAAGTACATATAAAGATGCGGAGCTTTTAGTGCTACATCCAAAGCACTAATAAATATCATCGACGATGAAATTGACGATAACAATATGATACTCAGTAAAAGGTGCTCGACTTGTAGGCGGGATGTCAAAAGAGTGGTGGGATGTTTTGTAAAAAGCCCCGCTGGTTTTGGCCCGGTACCGACTGTACCATTAAGGCCGTATTCCACTAGTCGATTTAACTTGCGGTTTCCGAAATCGTGAGTGAGAACAACGGCTTATTATAGAGAGGTTATATGTCATTAGAAAGGTTTTTTCAGTTGTCTTTCAAATGGTGCAAAATTTCCATGAGTTCCTGTAATATCTCTAATGAAAATTTAGAAATAACTGACTTCTTGGTAATGAAAATCGCCTAGTGGAATACAAGCTTTTTTGTGCTGGGTCCCGTCCGTTACTCAGGGCCGGGGATGTGCAGTTTGTGACCACGCCCGACCTGCCCTCCCCCACCTCCTCCTGGGTGTGATCGATACGGCCCGATCAATGGTCGACACGTCGGGGTACCCACGGGCCAACAGCCGGCCGCCCGACCCCTCCTCCACCCTCTGCCCACACCACCCCTTATTTATGCGCCTCCTGCCCTTGACTTTCTTACCCCCACAAACCCAACCTGTTTGTGCCCCAAGTACTAGCTATACAGTCTTATAGCCGCTTATTTTACAACCTATTCTTACTTGTTGCGTTGAGCAGTATGTCTTTGTTTGTTTTTTTAGGTAAAGCTCGGCCCTACTCCTCGCATGATTTGTATAAAAAAAAAAGTTGAAACAAGAATCGCCCATTTTCGGTCCCTTTAAAAACCTGCCTTTCCTTTATTGAAGTACTGCCATGACGTTACCTGATCTTGCCTCGGGGGGCTACCTGTCTTTGTGCTACCGCCACTCTAAGTCAACCTGCCTCATGTTTTGTCCACTTTTTTGTTCAACTTTCATAGACTAGTAGTATATGGAAAAAGGGCTCGGAGCAATCAGAGTCATCTTAGCAGACGCATCCCCCATTTATCCTGAATTTTAGTCTGAAATGCATTCAGTTCAGAGTTGCCGTACCTGTTTTTAAAGGGATATTTTAGTTTAAACATATTTTGATATAAAAAGCGTAATTTTAGCGCGTGCACTGCACTTATACCCGGGGTTCGGGTATTTTGGACGGATGTAAGCTGAGACTTAATAGCCTCTGGTAATTTTTCATAGGCAATCCACAATCACCCAACAGGTGAAAATCGAACAGAAAAATTGAATATGATGAAAATTGAAAACCTCAAAAACATCAGATATTGATCATATCTTTTAAGAAACGTTCCAACAATTTGCCCAAGTAGGAATACCTGCATGGATACGTGGATGGGCCGATCCCAGCTTCAGGATTTTGAATCTGGTTTAGTTACTGCCTACCTTTTTTATTTACTATAATCAATTACAAGAAGAGTATGATTATGAGATGAAAATTACAGTCTCAAATTATAACATAGTTACATCAGAGAATAACAGAGCGTGTTTCCATTCAGCTTCCCTAGCCAGCTAGTATGAGCATTCTCACATCTACTTTAAAAGCCATGTGGTGAATCTGGTTTAGTTATTGCCTACATTGATTGAGAGCAAAGAGGTGGATCTGGTTTAATTATATCCTACTCAGAAAGTATAGAGGTTGACTTAGTTAAGTTATTCCCTACTCAGAAATTTCTGAGGTGGACCAGGTTTGGTTATAACATGCACAGAAAGCAGGGTGGATCTGGTTTAAATATCCTTTAATTTAAAACACCAAAGTGGGTCTAGTTTAGCTATTCCCTACTTCGTAAGTGCAGAGGTTGATCTGGTTCACAAAATTTGATGCGGTTTTCCTATTCCTATTCCTAGTCGGAATTATGGCACAGAGGTTGATTTGATGCAGTTATTTTCTATGCTGTAACCCCCTATCTACCATTGTTAACATAATAACTACCGGTATGGCGAAAGGGAGAAAGTCTCATGATACCAAAAAATCAGAGACCAAGGCAGCTGATACAAATTTTCGTTGAGGCAGTTAACGTTGATACACATTTTACAATAAAATCACGGAACTGATCGATAACGAATCACTTAAGGAGACTCAGTGGCAATGACACTAAAGTGTCTGGTATAAAGTCGATATTGTAAAACCCTCCTTGGTCGTAGCAGCAGGATATGAATGGTAATAAACGGGATATCGTCGTTTCAGAAGTAGACTTTGAGGTGGAGCATTAGATATATGGAGTAATTCGGCGGGCCGTTCCCGGGCCCAACCATAACGGCCGTGGATGTGCGTGTCTGAGTGGTTAGGGCCAGGGTAAGGATCGGCGGAAGAGATCCTTGGAGGGTGAAGATAGCAGGAGTGGGCCAATGCAGGAGGGGAGTGGGGTAAGGCTGGAGTAGATGTATGGGACCGGGTTAGGAGGAGGCGGGGTTAACCCTACGTTAGAGCAGGTCGAGACCAAATACCGCCGAAAAGAAATGCCTTCAGTGCTGAAAGAGAAGATGAAGTGTGAGTGGTGATGTAACACAGAGTTGAGTTGGGCATTCCGCTTTTAGCTTTTATAGTGGTAACTTAGTTTCACGACTAAAGCAGTTTAGGTAACACCATTTTGTGGTTACACCCAATCTAGTTTTAAGAAACTGAACCATCCATAAACTCAGTCACTGTGATTGTAGCCGTTGAGAGAAAGTTAAGAGGATTTGAAGGTAATCAGAAAAATGTGGAATTATCTAGAAAAAGTTTTGGTCCCCATCTGTTTTCCTGTCATATCATCTGATCAGAATGAAAACAAAAGTTTCTTCTAAGAAGGAATAAGAAAACACTAATTGTCTATGGGAGCTTATATAAGTGAGTCTCAGTGAGAGTCGTAAGAACAGGATATATTTGCAATTCACAGAGAAAGGATGCCGAAGTAGAAGCTCTTCGATGTCTTCATTTCGTCACAGGCACGGTATCTATATAGAGCCTCCAGGGTACATATAAATACTTCTATGATCATCAGACTCCCAGATATAAAGCTCCTTTTTATGGAGCAAAGCAAGGATTCCTTCATCTAAATGACGTCTTTCAAGAAGTGTCTGGGACTATGGAACTAGACGAAGTAGCTTATGCACTGAACTCAGCTTCATTACTAAAAAGATTATCTTAGTGCTATACATGTATATATAGATCTCTATAATAGGCAAAGTTTTGCACAATTAGCAGCACTCCGGAAGGTAGTCAGATATAAATGCCAAGAAATAAAGACGTTTATAAGGAGTATATTAAAAACAAGTACCGTTAGCTCGATCCTTTTACAACTCAGACCCACAATGTTTATAATAATTGTAGAGATGCAAATTTTTGCTACATAATTACATAATTGATTTTTTCTTTTTATAGTTTGCTCGGTGGACTTATATCAATTTATTGAGAATAGTGTATGTCTGCTTTATTTTACTGCGAATTTGAGGACTTGTTTCTATTTATAAAGATTATTTCCTTGCTAGTTCCTTTCTAAAATTGTAGAACAAAGTTGCTGTGAAATAACAAACAAATGCAAGCCACACTTGTACAATAACAAGTCGCGCCAGTGTGCGGTATATATCTAATAAAGGTAACCCCATATATGTAGATCCCAGGGCACTGCTGGCCGTAAGTGTTACTTTATTGTCGTTCTGGCCACCCCAATCCCACCTTTTATCCCGATATGGCATGCATACCGGGGACTGCCACACTCCTTATGGGGCTGATATGCCGTCAGATCAGCATACTGGAGTGTCTATTCACAGAAAGTACTATTCGTTGGCCATGCAGACGGAGGTAGAAGTGTGGGGAGCCGCGAGGCTATGGTGCGACATGGAGACGGCTGTCGGTCATGTCCAGTAGAGGACATCGGGCATCTCCTGTCCTTTAGTAACATCTCTCTGAAATACACAAATTGCCATTTTTTCCTACATCAAAAAAGGATTTCCTAATCTTTAGTGATTTTGGATTGGCCTGTCTGTTTTAGAGTATCGGTGTTTGAGTTTAAGCATGAATTCAATGTCTGGACTCTTATCACAAAAGGTTATTTTTCCCCTACATGCTTGTCAAAGGTGAATATACATATATAGGTTCTTAACGCTATTCTTTATACAGTAAATAGAAAGTCAGACTGATAATATTTATCTAGATTTTCTCAAGAAAGTTTTTTTAGAGTACATAATAATTACCGATACCCAAAACTCCTTTTTGTCTAGCCCTGAACTGGTAGCCTTTGATAATATGCCCGTCTCATAGGGCAGTCTACTTTCGGCAGATCGTTGGTTGTACATTTCTCCCTGATCTGGGGGGACCTCCAGGTTTGGATCACTCTGTAACAAGATCTGAGTAGATCTATAGGGCGCTGCAGGTAAGCTTTGTCCTCCCGTGAGGACATCTGAAGAAGCTTGAATAGAGATATTACTATTGTTTATATTTTTTAAACTTGAAATTTTGTAAGTAATGATTGCACATACTGAAAATAACAATGTAAGTGAAACACTATTTAACATCAAAACTAATATAATAGATGATGATCAGAACATATAGATCTTTATTTATCCCTAAAGACCATGCTTATTATAGACATACAGGAAATGCCTTATACAGACGGTGATGTGTAGACAGGATAACCTTATACATTCCACACGAGCATGGTAAGATCTCAAACACCACCAAAAGTCGGCTTCCTTTGGCCTCTACCACTCTGCTAGTTGGGTAGATCAAAAAGCGGGATATTAAACACCTGTAGCTGGAGGATGAGTTGGAGTCACCTTGAAGGTTTAACCCCTGAGGTCACATCCTCCCAGCGCTCTGTCCCAAGTCCCAGGACACCCTTACGCAAGTAACTCCACAATTGCTCATTAACTGGACTAAACCCATCGGAACCGGCGTCGGAGACAAACCGACCAATCCCCGCGACGACCGCCCGCCGGAAGTCCACCCACCGCGTCTCTTCCCGTCATACCTCGTCCCACTTCCGCTTCCTGTCTATACCAGCTTCATTTCCTAGTCTGAGGGTTAAATGTTGACTTTCTCAATCAATATCAAGCTGCCATCTGCTCTCAGTGTAATTGTAAAGGCAATTGTCTGTACAATATCGTACTTTGGCTGACCTTTGATATATTAAAAAAAAATCCTCCAATTTGATGTGAAGGGAAGGTAACACCAATAGAAGTGATGGCAATATTGTCTGAGCAAATGGTTTAATTGCAATTCTCAAATTGACATTCACGTTACACGTTTTATTATCACAGAGTACTAATACTTCACATTTATATGGGAATTGATGTTCAACCGAAACTGCGATGAAGATGTCCCGCACAATGTCTTTATGATCGTGCTGTACATCTCTATTTACACCCAGTCATCTTTGAGTCAGATCACGTATCATATCTACGATAGGTTGTATCCTACACGCCCACGCGGGGCAGAAAAACACATGTTACTCTTGACATGTCAAAATAAAAATCAATGTTCCTCGCGTACCATTCATCACTTGACCTTGTTCTTCAGGCCTGGTATGTTATAAATCCTCCACACGTACCCATCCCCGTTTCGCTGGATCCGTATTAGATCTACAATTAGTGCAAAGCCTTTGACACATTTATATCAATGCAATATTATAGGATCGGTTTGTCATGTTTAAAGTCCACAGTTAAGATAAACATTTCTCAACTCAGTGCAATACTTTCAAGTGATAAGTTGCCCTTGCTGACTCTTTGCACTGGACATCAATATTCACAAACTATATCGTCTGTAGATATGGAAATTACTGTCAGTGACATGTCTGTTCAGTGGAAAAAACAACACAAAAATCATTGGTCATGTTTGGCTAGAGAATGTCTCTTTTTTTCCTAGTTGTTATCCTGCCTCTAAAGAATTTTGTGATAATTTGGTTTCATTTCATTTATATGTGCCTTGGGCTTTTTTGAGACTTGCTACTGGATCCAGTATTACTACTATTACTTCCTCTTAATTTATTCATTCTTCAAGTATTTTTTTTTACCAGTCCTAAACACTCTTTATAATCGAATAGAAACCAGTGCGTTCGTATACTTTTTGTTTTGTAGTATACTTAATATGTTGTAAATTTCTGTCGTTGTAGGTGAGTGAACATTTCTAGTAATGCCCCATCCCAAAGGTAAGTGTATGGATCTAATGACGTCGGACCAGTGACGACCCGTGCAGCGGACCATGATCCAGACCCTGAATGGTCACCTCTTTGTCAACATTGGAGGTTTGGTTCCCAGATGTCTTGGGAACTAGGCTCTATCCGGTATTTGGAGAACTACCTTTCAGTAAAAGGGGATCTCCCCCTGCTAGCCAGGACTAACGTATGGTTATCGGAGATTCTGTCAAATAGTATGCCAGACTCCGAAGGGCTACATCCTTAAAGCCCCCATATTGGTATATGGGTTCGGTTAAATGGGCTAAGTGTATAGAGACATTGATGAAAGGATAACAATCAAAAAGGGAAATAAAGAAAGAAAAGAACGGGGTTTCTGGGGCACCGTCTCTGGTTTATATGTAATCTCATTACAAAAGTAAACAAAAATACTGAAAAGAAATGAAGACCTTATTCACCTGGACAGATGTATTAGAAGGTTGCTGACAAGGGAAAGCCCAACCATTTCCCCCCCTCAGAAAAGAATAGTAATTTATCTTTTCGTTCAGCTACCTTAGTATTTGATAGATGTCTTCCCATCATGAGTCAAAGGAACTTCACCCCCTCTAGCGCCCATGTCATGGCAGACACAGAAAATATCATTCGTCTTAAAACAGGCAACTGGAGCAAGCTCAAATACTAGTTGCCAAGACTAAGGGCTGGAAAACTAAGTTAATTTAAGAGTTGTAAAACAGATTCAGGCTGAGGTGACTTACTAGAGCAAGCCACTAAGTGGGCGAGTGTAGAGTGAAACTAGGTCAGAATAAGTGATAATGTTTTACATCCTCAGTGAAAACGAGGAGGGTCGGCTGAGTTGGCCATGTTAACTGTAAGAAGAGCCTCAGTAATTTAGTGGTAAAGCCCATGGAGCCCATTGGTTCACAGCTGTGTGTGGTGGTTAAAGGCTGCCAACTGGCCGGCTTGGACCAGTGGGCAGTGAGTGAGTTTAGGCTGAGAGTTTGTGCCAAGGTCACTCTGTCCGGAGTGAAGTAGCCTCCACCTGAACTGAACAGGTACAAACAGTACTTTTAATATGAATGTTCATCCACCTTGGCAAGTGATGCGACCCATATTGTCGATATGGCGTTTAGCCCGCAATACTATAACTGCCTAAGAATATCTTACTTGCGTACTTGTTTTGCTCCCATAAAAATGAGTAGGAGAGGTGTAGCCAACTGAGTCTTTACGTGGCATACATGTATTTTAGTTAGTACATAGCTAGCTCAAATCAAAATACGGATCGGTTATCGCTTCATTTTGCCACAAAAACAGATATTCACGTCAAAGTAATATTATCTAACGTATATACTCATCTTTCCCCACTTAAACACACAAATTCGGACTTTACTCTTCCCGTCCTAGTTCATGATAGACTGATGCCTTATACAATACAATACACAAAGTCGCAATAAGTCCCCGAGGAATGTTTAATGCACCACTCGCTCATGGGAGTAGCTCAGAGCAGGTCGGAGGAGCCCTGGCGAGCTGAACCGCTGACGGTTTGAGCGGTTGGGAACGGAAGGAAATAAAACAAGGCTGCCAGCAATAAGCCTTGCGGAAGGGAATATTTGAAGAGAACACTGAATATAAAGGTGCATTTTCACCTGTTTCTCTCGTGTCTGTCTTACATATACTTCATATAATACATTTAAATCATTTAACAACGGTCATAAATGATATAACAGTTGGTCACCCCTAACATGAATTCTCGTGTTATTTATGGCTATGTATCACCGTGAATTTCTTAAACGCTATCTTAAAAAGAAGTATGGCGTCGAAAAACAGATTAATTTTAATCAAATTTCCAATTTTTTCCCCAAGAAATGACAGACTATCCTAGAAATGAAGGCAATATTCCTCGCAGTCTTAGGAAAGGGTTAACGATTAACTAAACAGTGCCTCCAGTAGATAAGGAATGAGCTGTAGTGTCAACCCGCGCGCCGCCTGCCAAGTATAAACTGACCTTTACCCCAGCCGGGGCCCGGGCCGCCCCACAACACAGACATATATTAATGTGCCGATACTCCACTGGGTTATTCGCCGGGTCTGAAATCATGGATGGTCGGTATTTATGGGGATGACATACTGGGCTCCCACCCTGGAGGAGTGGGGGTGGGTGTTGATGGCTCCGGGCGTGATGAGGGAGACGCGCTCCGAGCAGCTCCCAAGCGCTCACACATGCTCGGACCAGCTCCGGGTAGATTTATACCAGCGGCACGCTCCTGGCGAAAGCCCCAAGTGGGAAAAACGTATAAAAGAACTCAAGCGTCACATAAAGATGTAAATCGCCGGTTGCTGTAAAACATCTAATTATATGGCGGAAGTCATAAAGCGTTATGTTTTACTGTCCTTATCTGACGTGGGCGATGTGCCAGGGCCATTTCTCTTCAAGATACGACTCAGTTATATCATATTCACACCTAGCATTTAATCAATCATACATCCTATTTTTCATTTTACCAAAAACAGGTTCACCAAAAACTGTTGATTATTTCTAGTAATTACCCAGGCTACAGTTAGTACAAGCACTACATTTTTTAACGCCTAGTATCTATTAAACTATACTTTAGAAAACAGCGCAGCACCTATGTGTCATTCTGACATATTGCTATGTACATGTATTGGTGAATACCACCAGTGACCTTATCAATAATCAGGCATATAAGACAGTATTAATCATACCTACTCAAAAAAAACAGTGTATAATAGTTTGACTTGCTGAAATAATGTTATTTATAATCATATTGATGTAGACAACATTATCACTTTTCATTCCGCAAAAAAATCTATATATCATTAATATTTTGGATGAAAAAAATAAAACACGTTTGAATAGTGCTTAGATCAGACCTCACCGTACCTTGGGCCTAGCTTGATAGACCCCTACCTTTGTTTGACAACAGATATACATATCATATGTATGGACATGTGCTAGCAACAGTATTGACATCCAGCACATGGCTATCTCTTTGAGATAACAGACGAGTATAAGTAATCCTTATCAGTGCTGGGATGGAGTGGGCGAGTTCTTTGACGGCCGGCCAGACCGCATGTTTATCGGTTGACCTATTAGATCTCAGTGTTGGCATTAGCATAACGTTCCGGGCCTCAAATGTCAAGTAAAACAAACCTGGAGGTATATTTTACACGTATGTCCCATTGCGCCGCTGTAGACACCCCCATGTGCTGGTACCCACCCACAGACCCCCGGACATACGTCCACACACCTGGAGGCCCGGGAGGAGGCACACCCCATGCCATCCACTCTCCGACTATCTCCACACCACGGCCTGAGGCCACTTACACGAACCACAGGCACATAATTACCTAAGAAAATGTCCACATACCGCCGGGCCAAGGTCTTCTGTCTCATTGTTAAAAAATATTGGAAAATAAATAAAGGCCTGGAGAAAAATGGCTGGCCAGGTAGGGGTCTGGTGTGGAGGAGTGTGTATCAGACACCTCCAGGGTGGCAGGGGTATCTCACCCGGTAGTTGTTTGAGAGAAGGCGGGCCGTAGTGTACACACACACGCCTCCCCCCGACCCGCCAACCCCGACCCACCTGACCCCTGCCGGGTTAGACTGACACCAGGTCTCCTCTCTCAATATTCCTACTTAATATTCCGCCTTTAGTCTTATTGGCGGTAAATCCCGCCTTGTACGTTCCAGACTTCCTCCCAGTTGGTGGCTGTAACCTTTTGTATTTGTCAAGTTTCCTGCTGAATAGATGAATGAAAGACGTGTTCAGTGATTACTATTGAATGCTTCTTAGAACCATTCGCTAAAGGTCAAGGATGTAATTTTTATTTTGCAGTGTCTCTACAGTTATCGTTCACACTGTTTATTGTCTGCAAATATACACACCTGTCCAATTAGAATATATATGGTAGAAAGTGATATAAAAATATATTAATAGACAGAATAGCTAAATATTTCAGAGTAATCGCTTACCGTAACAGTTTTTATTTTGGTAAAGTGAAAAAACGGAGAAATTTATTAAATTATAAGTCTAGTACTATTCTTCAAATAATACCTTAAAGTCTCAAATAGCTCAGCTGTCAATTAATGTCATGTTTGATTGTGCTTTTACGTAAAGAAAAAAGATATATTGTTCATTAAGATTAACGGAAACGCCTGAATATAAGTGGTTTCCAGGAAATACAAAGGGTTGTTGCCCCTTTACGTCGAAATTGGTTGCGCTCTACATATACGTCCCCAAACCACCCATTTTCCTACGAATGGGGTTGATGAATTAGCATCAAGTGGGTGGTTTCACGGTCTAATTTGTAGTGGCTCATGGGTAAATTGACTCACCTCGGCCGGGACGTCAATATTAGCCTCTTTCCTCAAGCAGAGACGAAACGCTGGCGATTGAACTTTGTTCAGCATTAAGAAGATATAATTACATTTGAATAGGCTTTCAGGAACCACTTATTTCAAGCGTCACAGTTGCCATGGCGACGGCCGCCAGAACGTCTCGGCGATGGCATTGTCATGTTGGATAACGAAGTGTATGACAGCAGAAGGTTAAAGGCTGGTTTTCTGACTTCTTCTGGTGTATTGGCAAAGGTCACATTCATGCAGGCAGCATGTTGGTAAAATTCATCCAAAGTTGACAAGTAAATCGGAGCTACTGATGAGCCGGAGAGACGCGGGAGGTTTTAGGCCTACTTGTCTATAGAGACCCACGCACATATTACTTTTAGATGCTAATATACGCTCGAATAGGCTCCTAGTATCAGCCAATCAGAAAGACAGGAAATTGTATGATTGACCGGAACTTATTGTAATTTCGATAGAGAAAGGGTAAATGAGGTCAATTTAATCAACTTTTAATGATAAGGAAAGTATATGAATATAAGAATCATATTTCGTCTCCCGGCACCAAGAAAATAGGCAGATGTAAAAGCAATGTGGCGGAACTCTCACCCCTTTAGGTGGGGTATGATTGAGGGGAGTGTTCAATAATAGGAGCCCGAGTCATAGCTGGGAGTGTTGGAGTTTTCATGCGTCTTATGTATGTTGGAGTGTAAGGAGAGGGGAGGTCGGCTGGCCAGGATGAGGGTTGTGGGATGTTGGAGTCAGGGTGCTTAAGCTTGTAACTGCGTCATTGGTTCACTTACCCACTTCCCTTAGGGGTTTATGAGTACCCCACCTGAAACCAACATCTCATCGATTATCATAGCCGTGGTCTAGATATGACCGTTTTCTACTAAGTTAGAGATTCTAGTTTTCAGAGTGTACCCGGGGGTTCGGTTGCCAGTTTGGCAGCCACAGTTTGATATGGCAAATCCAATGCCCATTTTCTTTCTAAACAAAGTTCCTATTCAAAACATGCAGGAATGTGTGTAGATACCTGCCTTTTCGATTACTCTTGTCATACTTGTAAACCTAAATACTAAACCTGGATACAAATCGGCACAAGTCACTGAGTTCATGAGCCGAATATGAAATGATAAACGTTTCACAGTTATCAACATAGTACGTATACAACATGACAAATGACATAACACTGAGTCTCTTCTATACCCACTTATACAATAGCAGGGCACGTACAACCATCAGGGCCCCACCTTCTCACGTCAATGCCATATCATGGGTTCAGTCTGTCAAGTTGTGCAAACACCTGTATGTCTGCACACTCCATACGGGTCTGAACAATAGACCGATGAGTCCGTAAGTTGTTCAAAACACTTGTAAACGTTATATCTATCGTTGTAGACCCTAACGTAACAATCAGGGTAAATAAGGCAAATTAGCCAAATTAAACCCTGATATTTGATTCTGTTGTCACACTACTGGTTATGGGATTTTGGCAATTTAAGTGACTGTTCATGATGGGCTAGAAAACAATGACAGAGATAGTTATGTATTAAGTGACAAATCTTAGTATCATTTTATCAACATAGCCATTTCAAGCTTGCCAGTGATCAGATTGTAACAGCCATGTTCGCATGTGGTCATCTTTTCCAGAACTAGATAAGAGCGTCCCCTCCCCCCTGTCTTCTGACCTTTTTAAACCCCGCCCACTCCTTGACATGTTATTTTCGAACCCTCCTCCGGGAGGGTTTGGCCTGACGACAGTTTCAGCCCACCAGATGGCGTGACCAGTGTCGGGGGCGCCACCTGCCGGTAGGGAGGGGTCAAGGACTGACCTATTCCTATTCCTATTCCTCGTGCGTGTTACCCGGATGGCCGGGTCGCTCAGCGGTGTTTCGCGAGCTACGCGTTAGTTGTTCATTTTCCCATTTTTCTAGAGTTTCATGTATCGTTTGTATTTTAATGCTTGTTCTTCTGTTGATTTCGATGTTGTTTGAAAAGATGTCCTGTTCGGTGGTTTTCAGGTTATCGTCCTGGTGTATTGTGGTGCAGTTCTGTAGTATGTGTGCTTGGGTCTCTTCTTGGTGGCCACACCCCCTGCAGGACAAATCTTGGTATTTATTTCTGTAGTTATTCTTTACTTTTAGCATGCGTGTTCTTGCCATCATTAGCATTTTTGTTTGTTCTCTTGTTAGTGAGTTTGTGTATTGGTTTTTTTCTGTAGGGTTTTGTTGGTGTGTTTCTTTGTTGTTTATTAGGTAGTTGTATTTTGATTTGTTTTCTCCCTCTTTTGCTATTTTTTCCTGCATGTTTTTCTTTACGGCGTTTTCTATGGTCTTTTTCTTGGTGTTTTTTGGTAGTGTGGCGATGTGGTCCAGGTTTAGGTCTAGTTTCTCTGCTGTTGTTCTAGTGATGTTAATCCAAGCTTTGTCACTCGTACTATCTATGATGCTTATCATCTTGTTGTTCCTTCTTTGCATTAGATTAGTTGCATACATTAATCTTTTTACTGTTATTCTATGTTCAATATCCAGCATTTGTAGTTCTGTGTAGATGCATTCTCTGGGGGTTGATTGGGGTAATCTTAGGATTCTTTTTAGGATGTTATCTAGGATTTTGTTTGTCTTTTGAGTTTGTGTTTTGTTCATTGTCCATGTTTCTGTTCCGTGTAGTATGATTGGGATAATACAGGTTTCTAGTAGTGTCCATATTGTGTCCATTTGTACACCTCTGTAGTTATCATCCTCGGCTATGTATAGGACCGTCTGGAGGGCTGCTTCAGTTTTTCTTTCTAGTTCGTTTATATGGTCACTTGGGTCGTTCTTATTGTTTAGTAGTTCGCCTAGGTATTTATAGTTTTCTGCGGGGTTTATTGATATTTCATCCAGTTGCAGTGTGAGGTTTTTGTTGTGTTTGCCAATTGTTAGTGTTTTCGATTTATCTTGGCCGAATTTGATTCTATATTTGTTTGCTATGTTCTTTGTTATTTCTATCATTGTTTTTTGGTCTTGTTCATTGTTTGATATGAGGGCTACATCGTCTACCCATAGTAGGCATGTTGATCTGTTGTTGAGGGTAGTGTTTTCTTTGGCTTGTTCTATTAGGATTTCTTTGTTTATTTCATCCATTAGGGTGGCATATTGGGTGACTGCTAGTACACCTCCTTGTCTTATGCTATCCTTTATGTGTATCTGCCTTGTATCGCCGTGTGATGTTCTAATTGTTGCGGTTAGGTTTTGGTTTAGTTTGTCTGTTATGTTCCAGAGGCTTCCTTCGCACCCTTGTTTGTTCATTGCATACATTATGGCGTCTATCCATGCTTTGTCATATGCCTTTGTGACGTCAAGGAATGTTATGTAGGTTGGTTTTTTGTTTTCTTTGTTCTCTCTTATCAGTTCTTTTAGTCTTAGGGTGTGGTCGGTCGTGCACATGCCTTTTTTCCCTCCAGCTTGTTCCTCTGTTATGTTTATTGTTTTTAGGATTCTGTTGTTAATTAGTCTTTCAAATAGTTTTCCCATGTTGCTGGATAATGTTATTCCTCTTTCGTTGCTGCATTTTCCCCTTGTTCCTTTTCCTTTGTATATTCTGATTACTTGTCCTTGTTGCCATTCCTTTGGGATGTTTTTGGTGTTGGCTATTTTGTTCAGTATTTTTATGTAGAGTTTTTTTGTTTGGGTAGTAGCGTGTATCAGTGCTGCGTTTGGGATTCGGTCTGGGCCTGTGGCTTTTTTTTCTTTCAGTTTTCTTATGGTCTGGTTAAGTTCTTGCATGGTGAATGGTTCAGGGGTTTCGTTGTTGGTTGTCTGTCTTAGTTCTTCCGGAAGTGAGGGGTAAACATGGCGTGCTACCTACTTCCGGCAGGTCGTTTCTAGGGAGACGATGAGAGGACCCCTCCGTTCGGGGCAGTTATTAAGGAGGGGTTCGGGCAGGCACCATAGAATTGCCAGACACTGGCGTTATCTTATTATCTGGGCGGGTGAACGACACGTGTATTTATAGACGAGATTATGTTAGATTGTTTGGTCCAGGGGAGGTTGGCCAAAACCCGTGGCACACGGTAAATAACATTAAAGTGAAATTACTTGTCTTGCATAAACGGATATTTACCAACCTCACAGTTAGACAGTAGTTGAGAAAATTGAGAGCTATTAAAACAAGCTACTTAAAAAAAGAGAGTGAGACACACCAGTCAGTTTTGTTAAAATTTTGAAGGGCAGTTGGTATTTTTCTTTTAAAATTAAATGGAAACTCTCGTATTGATAATTGGTATAGGCAATTTTGCTTAGAAGTCAGTCATGACTTGACTGCTGTTTCTCCGAGGTAGTCGGCTCCCGTGGGTTAACGTCGACTACCTAGACGTCGGGGGCCGACATGAGACGCCCCATCCGGGACACCCACATCCATCACGTCACGTGACTCATATATGGCGTCACGTGATTCATACTCCCAGTTCAGGGCACTTTACGGGGTTTCCCCTTAGGCACCTATGTAATGGTTCTATATTTTCTAGGATAAGCTTCAACTAATAATATTCAACCAAAGGCAGAAATTTGTCTGAGATCCAGTTTTATCTAAACAAAGGTTCACTATAACAAATCTCTTTAAACCAACAAGATTGCCTGACCTGACTCGCCAGAGTAGGTGAAGATGGTAAAACACACTCAGGGTTTTGCTAAAAGGGTGTCATAACAATAGAGGTGTTTTACAGGTGTTGTAAAGTAATGCCACTTTGTGGCTTAAAGTACAAAACTTAGGTATGAAATAACATTACAAGATCATACAGTATAACAAGTTACACATTTTGATGCGAAAATGAAGATACCACATGTCATATTTAGAATAATATTAACGAAACACACCCAGAATAGATGTGAACAACACTCAAAATGAGTTTCTCCCAAATAACACCAGGGGGAGCCAGTTGCAACACAGTTTTGCACCAAATTTAGAGTAACTAGCAACAATAATACCTAAATAGAAGTACAAACATTTAGATACACATAGGTGGCATAGTTTGGCATAATAAACATGTGTATTAATGCCACAGAAATAGTCTAAAAAGCACTCCAACACTTGCCACATGGCACAGTTTGAATGTGAGTGGGAATTGCATTTCCCAAAATAAGTGTGAGTGTGAGTCACTTTTCACAAAGTGAATGTGAATGCGAATTGCACTCACAGAAGTGAAAGTGAATGCAAGTCACTTTTCACAAAGTGAATGTGAATGTGAATTGCACTCACAGAAGTGAAAGTGAATGCAAGTCACTTTTCACAAAGTGAATGTGAATGTGAATTGCACTCACAGAAGTGAAAGTGAATGCAAGTCACATTCTCAAAATGAGTGTGAATGTGAATTGCATTCCCACAATGAATGTGAAATGTGATTCACATTACTCAAAACTATGTCTATTACACCTAGAAAGACATTAAAACATGAAAAATACTATTTAGACGGTAAGCTTTACCAAAAAATTTATCAACTAATTTTATTTGTTTATATATATATATATATATTTGGGGTTGGGAGGGGTTGGGAAGGGCATTGTTGCCTTCATTGAACTCTCTTATGTAGGAATACCCAATATAAAAAGAGAAAGGGAAATACACTGTGAAAGGTTTTATGAAGAAAAGCTGGATGTCATATACTTCAGAATGATACGTGTAGTGTACTCTGGTAATATATAAATGTGGAGTAATCCGTCGCAATCATTTAGACATCCACTCATGATGGGAGATAACAAGTCACCATGCCCGCTGCCGACATGAGTTATTAGACAGAATGACATGTGTTGGGAATCTCCCTCAGAGATACTAGGGGTGCTGGAAACTGAGCCTGAAAAAAACTGAGCCGTCGTACATGTGATGAAACTCACTTACCGGCAACCTGCTAGAACTCATCATAAGACCTGACGGGTTAGGTTTTTGTCTACCACTGGGGAGAGTTATAGCAGTGACCCGAGTCTGGGCCGTATATCACAGTCTATTAGACCTACCATTATTTACTGCAGGTTCAGAGATAACTCCGAACCCTCAGGTTCATGCTGGAAAATTAAAACTCATGGATGTATGTTCATGGGGAAAAAATGAAGGGAATTAACTCCAGACGAGTCTGCAGTGTTCACCAGCTTGGAAATAGTAGACCTAATGTTGAAGTGTAGGAATTTAAAACTGGAGATCATTGCCACGTGTTCAACTGTGTAGGTCCGCAGATGACGTTACATAAGTTGTTCTTCAAACTGACAAATTGTTAATAGATGTTTGACAAGGATATAGTTTTCTGTCATATTTCATATCTTTCTTTTTTTAAATCATGATAACTTAAAACTCAATGTTCGTAGGAGTTAAGGATACTAGATTTGTATTTTCATAATGTAGGTTTTTGATCGTATCATTGATTCAGGCTGACGTCACTGGTGCGAGCCTACGATATTGGTCCCCTGAGCATTCCCACTCTATATCACCACTGTCTTAACTAGGAAGTGTAGGTCTTGTAGCTAAGCCCCACGCTAAGGTCCATAGAGCCATTGGGTAATTCGTGAAACCCTGGAAAATTACAGTGGTGATGGAATTTGTGGATCTCTTCTTGAATGACAAAAAGGCATGGAATCAAATAAAGATTCCCCATATGTTACTCATTTCTCCGATGAAATAGACATCGGTAAGCATCTATCAACCAAACTAAAGAAACTGGGCATTAGTCGAGAAAGAGTTTTTTTCTGATATTTTTTTGAATGAATAATCAGAGATAAGCATGGAAAGGTAATAAAATATCATGGAAATGTTTTACGTAGTGTCTGTGGAAACCTGCAAGTTTTTCGGTTACATTTCTTTGAGACATGCGCAGTTCATGCAAGTATTTACTTGATGAAGATTCTATTAGAAAAAAAAAACTAAAAGTAAAGTCAGAGCTTTCAATATATAAAAAAAGGAGCGAGGTCTGACTCTAACCTGTAGTGTTAATTCAGACAGGCTGTGGGCGCTGTATGGATCCTGTTTGATAGAGTACACAGGGTGGTGTGTATCAGGTGGCCTTTTGTCAATGCTCAATATCTCATATTTCATTTTCACACTTTATACTACCATGCCAAGCTCAAAACAAACCGTGTACTACAAATTCGATGCTTTATCAGATTGAATTGCCTATAAACCACTCCCCACTGTACATGAAGTTAAAAACACACATTGAAATTATGGGATCAATGAAGATTAAATAGTCACAACAGTATTTTTAAGCTTAAACAATATAAATGTAAATAAATATGAAAAATACTTTGGTTGAACAGGTCATAGGCCGTACTTATATTTATGTGACGTGACCATATTTAATCAAACTCTCTCCAACCCCCCCCCCCCCCCCCCCCACCCTCCCTCCAGGTGTTGGTCTACCTGTGTCACGTGGTGTCTGGCCGGATGCCCGTTGTCCCCGTCTCCCACCAGGGGGTGCGCGGGGCGGTGTAGGGCCACACCACGCTCAGTCTGCTCTCTGATTGGCCTCCTCTCATGGTGAAAATCACGCAGTCACGCACACGGTATCTAAAAATAATATGATTTCTTAGGGAAATGGGACCTAATTTTTGCTGCAGCGTACGTACAGTTTGAGTATTGATATATAAACAATCGTGCTGCATTTGCATAATTCTCATACACTTTAAGTGTTCTTTTACTTTTTGAATAACCCATTACAACTTGATAAACTTAAATAACTCTGGTCAATTTAAGATCAACGATCTTGGAGTTCAACCGAACATGTATTTAGAAAGCCACTGTTTTACCATGTCAGCTAGTATCTTGTAATACAGTAAACACACGTACTTTCCAGGGTCCATAAGGTTGTAGTGGGTTGTGTAACCCACTGGTTGAGGCGGCAGGTCGAGTGGGGAGGACGTATGGGTCAAGCCTACATGGTGAAGCCCCTCACACGGAGTACTTGATGTATGGCCGGGAGTCGGGCTCCCCATGGATCACCAGGTGGACCTGTCATACGGGCCCACCTGCTGTCACCCGGCCCCGGCCACAGCTCTAATGACGTTGGCCCACAGACGCCTCTCGTTATGATAAACTACCATACATATATATATATATATATATATATATATATATATATATATATATATATATACATGTAAAAATATTCTTTTTTTCCTTCCTAATATATATTCTTTGTACTGGAAATTAATAAGGATGGTGACAATGAAAGTCGCATATATATGGTATTTGTGAAATTTCTTTTGGCCTGAGGTATATGTATCGCAATGATTCAGTTCCCATAAGGATCCTTTGTAACTCTTAGCTCATAAATGTAAAGAGAAAAAAAATTCCAAATTAATTTATTGTGCAAAGCTGATCCAAAGTATTGCGTACAAATTTGTCTTTTTTTTTTTTTTTTTTTTCTTTTTTTTTTTCAGAAAGGAGTGAAAGCCCCATCTGTCATTTCCAATGCGGTTGCTGTTTAGTGCACATTTAGTGCACATCAAATCTAAAAAAAAAAACTCATTAAAAATACTGAAATGCCAGAGAAATGATAATAGTAGTTTTAGAACATGATCAGTCAGGTCATTTAACACCTCTCATTACGCAGTTTCTTAAGCTATAACGTTGTTGAAAATAACCTTCAGTATAACACAGTTCCTCCCATAGACAGTGAGTTTACACCATTCCATGTCCGCTCTTTAGTTGTAGGCAGTGTAACACATCGCTGTACCATGTATAATATTGACAAATCATTAGGACATGTACAACGCCCAAGCAAATTGACATGGGCCCCCTAGTGAGTGGTGACGAGTGAAGACCACTCTGATGTAACCGTGTTTGGATAGACCAGGCCTCACGTCGTGTCCCGTGATAATACCGTAAGCCCTCCTCTCTGGGCCGCCACTACTGGGGACCCTTAGAGACATGGCGACATGGCCTTTTCTTAAAATCGACATATGACATAGGCCTTAGTGATACGAAGGAAAAACAAACAATATGACAGGGACAATTTCTTAAACGAAACCTCGCACATAATCAGGGGATAGATATTTGTCAATGAAATTCTTTGTGCATGAAATATAAGAATACCAAAGAAAAGTTAATTAAATGAATAATTGTTGTTTTAAAATTTATCTGCAAGGAACCCTTTAAAGTCGACATGTGACACGAGGAGTTCTTTGAGGTGACATGGGACATGAGTAAGTAAGTGGCAAGGGATATAACCTTTTCTTAAATCTGGCATTTAACATTCGGACCCCCCATCAAGGGCCCCACTACTGCGTCGGACGTCCCCGACCTGTCAGATGCTGTCACCACAGGACACTGTCAACGTTATCCCTGCTGACAATATAGTTGTGACAGGTGGCACTTTCTGTGGTTAGAGTCTGTTCCAAACAGTGTTTACCCAGGTCTGATTTCCAAAAGATCTCGTCCCAATGGGCAGTTCAAAACTGGATTTTGTAAATCAAGCACAGTGTGTGTGAGGCCAGTCTAAAAAAAGGTTAATTTAACCCATTTCGTCTTTTTTTGACCAAAGATAAGATTGGAATAGAAATCCTGACCGATGTTCTTTGGTCAACATTAAAGATTTCTTTTATGATGGCCTGCGGTGGAATCAAAGTCAAACGTATGTGCTCCCGGTATCTTGAAATCATATTCCAAAAGCACCACCTGACGGTCCAGGCTCAAAGGTACCATAAAATGATGATGAAGGATAATGGATGAAACTCTAATAACATGTTTCTCAATAAATTACCGTTACGTATCAGATCATGTCAATTTCAAGCTATTACGCAATCCCAAACTATGCAATAAGAATGCCAATTAAATATGAGGTAGTAAGGCAGCGCTAGTAAACAGAACTATTAAGTCTGACATAAAGGTGTCCAGCATCTACAGGGAGTGGCTCAGAGTGAGCGAGCTGCCCACGTCTACTGGGAAGATGCTGACACTGGGATGACACTGGAACAGCAGTCGATTCTAAAGGCATAAACTATTCAGTCCTATGTCAAACCACACGGGTCCCTGGCCGGCCAAGACCATGCCGGTCCACCCGACTAATTAATAACACAGGGGATGCTTACATTAGACACCTAACACTGGGAAATGGGGCTCCCTACCAATGGGTTTACCCTGCATAGATTCTTTAATATGATTCATTTTGAGGTCTTGATACTAAGTAATAGTCGCAGGCAAATTGGCATACCCTCCCCTTTTGTTTTTAATGTGCACACATGCACCTTGGAAGCGTTGAAAATACAAAACTACTTCAAACAACCTAAAATCATTTCAAGCAACTGAAATACGTGTCCTGAGTAGTAAAAGCTATTCTATGTGCTTTTGGTCAATAATATTTTGAACATTTGAAAAAAAAGTTCTGAGAATAATTGATAGGGTAGAACCAAAAATTTAGAGTGGGTTGGGTAACTAGAACACCATCTTTTTAAGAACAATCACGTCATTATAAACGTAGTGTTGAGAATTGTTTATAGGAATTGTTAGGTATGAAATATGTAATTTTGTACTCTCAGACCCGACAGGATATTGTGATGGTATAAGATGCTAAATTTTTATAAGGCTCCATGCATATTTAGATATTCTAAAGACAAAAATATGTTTTTTAAATACATATTATTTGGGAACAAGGCAGGACCTTTATAGAATTAATGTTTTGTGAAATAATGAAGAAAAGATGATTTTTTTCAAGAAAAAATAATATTGACATATCAGAAATACTATAGATATTAGTTAAAAGTGATATACGATCAGTTTAAATTCAGATACATAGGATTTCATCATAGGAAATCGACCCCTGCGTGAAAACTAATGACAAAAAATAAGGCAGTTGCCAGTTTTCGCGCATTTTTCACATATTTTTCCGAATTTTCCGAATTTTCCTTAATTTCTTTTCATATAAAATCTTTTGAAAAATTTTCAAAGCAAGCTCCCATATATTTGTATGACGTTTTCCTAAAAATTTATAAATCCAAAAGAATATGGTTACTTTTTTTTGGGTCTTTCTTCTTCAAAAATTAATGCAGCTGTCATTTAATGAAAATGCCCAAAATATGCGTATTTGCTATTATCTTTTATGTTTCTATTCTTAAGATTTTGTCAGACGACACAGCATTTCTAATATGTATGATAATAAGTTATAAAGAATCCAACAATTATCTTGCATAATCAGATATCAATAAATAATCGTTTTCTGATGTTCCATACATGATATTTTAAATCTTGTATATATATTTTACTTCTTATACTACTAAAATATGATCAAATGTGCAAAAACTGACTACATAATGCGCGAAAATAGGCAACAATTTGCGAAAACTGACTACTAGACATATCAAAATGATTTGATTACACCTCCATCATGAATACTGTTCCAAAACTGTTTTTTTTTTCAAATACGATTAGCATACATCGTGTGCTTACCAAAGAAGGCAAATTCTGACCCAAAACATATTTTTGGCATAATTATGATGTTTTTCCCGGGTTTTTTTTTGCTCGCTCTACTAGCTCTACAAAATATGCCTATATTCAACATATATCAAAAGAGATACATGGGAAAATGTAGTAATTATTGCTAAAATCGTATTTCAACATTTTCAACTTCATTTTTATACACATATATTCTTGAGTATTCTTGCAAAATATGAAACAATTTTTAAAAAAAACTTTCAATTTTTGGATATTTGGAAAATGTCCTTAACACCTAACATGATCAAATTAATACACTTAACCTGTAAATAATGTTTAATATGCTTAATGTGTAATGGCCCATCTTTTTTAAATTGGCAAGCTGAAAATTGCCATGTGAGGCCATTTGATACTTAAGAAAATTCGCCTTGTTTCAATTTATCCTTTAAAGTTCCTTTTAACCGACCACATCCTACCTAGATCACACTCAGGCCACTGAAAATTGCATAAACTTGGGAGGAGCCTTCAGCTTAGTTATGTGGGGACAGATTGAAGGCCTTCTCCTGTGGGTAAAGGTGCATTGTATTATCATAACTAAATAAGATAACAATCATGACTCTGTTAACCAAGTCTAATGAGACATTCACAGTCCCTGGTCAAGGGCTGTATGTTTATAAAGTTCATATTATAGAGAGGACAGGGGCCCATAGGGAGATTAGGGTCGGGTGTTAATTGATATCAGCTGTGTGGGGTCCTCTGCACATAACATGGGGCAGGGAAAACCCACCTATAGGCCTAACATAATACTTCTCCTCTGATGGGTCCCTCATTCTAGAGCCCCACAAGACTGGACTGTTTATATTATCTCCCGACCCTCACTGGAGCCCACAGGGGGTCGGATGAGGGCCCAGGCTGCTCAGAATGAGCAGCTGAGATGCTGTTTGACGACTCTCTGTATTAAAGAAGGTCATCTGCAGGGTTGCCACAGGTCAGGAAAGTCAGGGAATTTTGGAATTGGTCAGGGAAATGTGAAATTTAAAAAGACCAGGGAAAAATTGACTCTAGTCAGGGAAAAATGGAATTTCTAAATCCATAAGTGAAGAGTCACAAGAATCTGGTGTGGCAAAAACTGTTTTGTAAATTGCAGTCCCATGACAGGCATGTTGTGAATTTAAGGAAGCTTTTGCCATCCAACAGCATTGCCTTGGTTACAGGAGTAGGTAAGACAATTTGTAAGGTAATGTGTATTTTGCAAGTTCCAGACTAAATGGAAGGAAAGGACTGTTCCAAGGGTGTTTCAAGGCTGAATAATGAAAGAATATTCATTTTGTATTTGTCAGGGAAAAATTAAATTGGTCAGGAAAAAGTCAGGGAATTTTGATGTCTCTGGTCTGTGGTAACCCTGATGTGGATTACAGAAAACTCATATAATTACAAAAAAAATGCCCAACATAGAGGAGATTTCATGAGCGACATTTCCCCAATTTAATTAGTCTTTTTATAGCAGTGGTTATTGTTGAGTTGTGTAATGTTGTGGGCCGCAACCGACGACAGATGTATCATTCAATTAGGGCATAGGTCGAAATATCAATTAGGCCATAGGTCACAGTATCAATTAGGGCATAGGTTGAATAACGGGTCGTGGTGCCCTCCCAGTGGCAGCTCGGGAACGGGTTCACCACATCCTGTACCCTTACATATATACACACTGACCAAACCCAGGGTCAGCTACCTCACGTCATCCGGTCCCGTGATACTCAGGAATGTAGCATGATACAGTAGAGTTAAACCAGTTCTTCACCAACTGTAAAAGAAAAATAGTTTCATTTATAGATAAATTGTTTTATATAGAGAGAAAGACATAAATGAATAGTTCATCAGGAAATCATTCTGTTCAAACGCAATTGTACATTGTGTTTATGTTTTATGATACTGTGTAAGGAGGTCAACAAAAAACTGATGAGAAAATAATGATGGGTATATGGTAGATGCATAATAGACATCAAAATACTGTGATTAGCTCAATTATACACTTTAGATGTCATCGGGCAAACATCATGCGTCTCTCTGTTTGGATGGGTCTAATGGTCCGTGATGAGAGCATATCGTTGGTAGGTCGCTCCCTAATACGACCCTATTTAGATATATGCCATATTGCCCCTGGTACTTTGATACATTTATGATTACACCATGCTGATCGAGGGTCGGACAATAAAAGATGGATAGCAATCTCTGAATGCTTCCGCATGAAATTTTGCTTGTAATTTTGTTCACAATTATCTTAGGCATGTGAACATGAGCGTGGTAAATGGGAATAAATTTATATAACATAATTATTGATTTTGGGTTATAGTACGCTTGTATCGGGTCACAATTAAGCGAGAAGGGCGCCATCCTATTAAAGAAACCTTTTATAATGTACACTGACAGATGGAGCCACTGTGTTGTGTGGACTACAGTGTAAAAGTACGGCCAAATTTATACGTCAGGGCATTGACCAACCTCCGTGTCATATTTTGGGGATATGGGTATTGTATCCGGGTTTAAGGGTTGTCAGATTGAGAGAATGGGACCGGGAGTCACTCAGTCCGCTATAGCCTTTAGGCCAGATTCAAAATCCAAACAAAGGCCACATATCATATATACCCAAAGGTTTTACACTTCTTGACTCTGTACTTGGGTGGCCAATCGTCGCCAGTCAAGTGGGGACAACAAGATACCATCTTATGAGAAAATGGAAAAAAATGGGCCAACAACAAAAGCCCCCAAAGTCCTGTGCTCCTCCACACACCGAGTGACCCTGGTGGGTGAACAGGACACGTGGGTCAGGTACCTGGGTCACGGATGGCTGGGTACCGTAGGGGAGTGCCGTATATGGGGTCGCTGAGTGGAAGGGTCTTTTCATCATACACGACTTTTGTCCCTTCAGCTCTAGCAAGATTTCTATACAAAAATAAGGGTGGCCACGCACAGGAAAAGAGGGGAAATTACGTAGAAAATAATCCATATTAAAGTTATCACCAAATCACAAGGAATTTTGTTTCTCCGTGTTCTGGATTTCCTGATTCTGAAATTGTATAACACTTTTTGTCAAAGGATTCTCCAAAAATTGTCCAAGCTTGAGAGCTCCCAGATATGAACAAATTCTTGAGAACGGCAGAGGGTTAATTGGCAGCGAGATAGGGATAAATTGGTAACACATACCTAGATAATTTGATAACGAGTGGCCACTCTGAAATCACATCACGTTCTTGAAAAGTAATGCATTGAGATGGATATGACTGTTACACATAAAACTTACGGTACAGTGATTTTGAACCAAAATGAAACGATAAGCAAAATATCAATTCCCAAAATGATTATAAGTTTGAACAATCATAGCAGAGCATTTATTGGCTGGCTATGAAAACTGATATTTGGGTGTTTGAATATGAAAATCAGAACACCAATGTTTCACATGTACAATAACTCACGAGTAGCTCAATGCCTAAACAATAGCCAAGTTGCAAGTAAATGTTCAAGCATTAAAGTGATTTCAAATTCACTACCTTATTCGGCAGTATAGGCTTCCCTCAGAACGGGAAGTGATTACTGAAGCGGAAATTTAAAGTTCACTTGGCACCTTGTCAGGTGGTTATGACGTCACGGAGCAGCTCGGGCCCAAAGGCCAACCTGCCGAGCAGCTCAAAACGCCGAGAAGGTTAACACGGTTTGTTTATTTTCAAAATAAAGAATCCTAGAAAACAATTCCCCTGTGGAACTATAAGAAAAGTGACAACGTGTACTTCATTAATTCATCTCTTTTTATTTATTAATTCATTTTATTCGTTTTATTCATTTATTTTATTTTACTTTTCCTATAACTTTGAAGAAGGCGTCGGGACCAGATGGTGAAGGGCCGAGACGTCCGAGTCCGTTTTTATGGTCCTTTGTCGTTACCGGCGTCTGCGGACCTAACCGCCGTCATCTTGTGTGGGAAGAACGTCCCCAGCTATATTTAACACTTTGTTTTGACTCAGACCCACGCATTTAGACATGGCTAATAAGAAGTGCAGTTAGGTTAATTAGGTAAATAGACGTCAAAAAAACCTGTAGATCTTTTATTCGATCCAGGTAAATTAAGCGTAGTCTTATGAAGAACCCATCAACAGGTGGTTGTTATGGTGATGATGTATTTGTTATTAGGAATATTTATATACAAACTATGTTATTAATGATTTATATTACATGAAAACAAAAGTTTATCATGATATCGATACCATGGATTTAGATTCTATATAAGTTTAACGCGAAGAGTCAATTGATCAAATAACAAACATATAAACATTTCCTCATGTATAATTGTAATACTGTATTACAATATTAACAGTTCTGCAAAGAGCTAGCAGAATCCCTATAATAAAACCTACCTCCAGGGATTGTACAAGACTGATCCTTGGGGAAAAGCTAACAAAAACTACCCAACAACGGATACTTTTCGGGGTTGAGCCTATGGGTAGACATTAGGGAAAAAATGAGGGTTAAAAAGAGAGTGTTGGCTGAAGAAGTGGGCGCCACCCTTGGACCCAGAAGTGGGTGGTAGCTCGCTAGGAGGTGGAAGGGACAGGGGATAAGTCTTAGGTATAGGGCGCGGAGGCTCAGCTAGGGGACAGATTGATTGGTGGTAGTTTACTTATTGAGGATGATATAAGTAAGTCTGCATACATGTATACAAGGAATAGCAGTACAGCAATAACATTGACAAATCTAACAAAAAATACTCGTATTCAAATCAGTACTAAAACTTTTTTGGATTTTGCTTATTAATTAAGTTCAAATTGAAGATGTTATAGAAAAGATCTCGAAGACTGGCGGATACTTCTTCCCTCCCATACATAGCTTTTCAAAACGTGTACATGATGTCGCCCTCCTTGCTCTCTAGCCTCCCTTTCTTACTTCTGTATGTGTGTGTATATATAGGACTTATTTTTGGGACTGGTAAACATGTTCTCTATTGAATTTTTACTAACTGATATTTCATTTCTAGTTGGTGAAAGTATAGCTTTTCTTGCATGGTATTGTGTTGTCTTGCCGCGCCCATTTGAAAAGGGCGTGAAACGAATAATGGTTCCAGTGAGGTATTGTCAGTGCAGACCACTCAAAGGACCCACCGGATAGCTTTGTGTGTTCTTTTGTGTATTTCGTCTTGTATTTCAGCTTGTTCGTGCGTCATAGATTGCTGATGAGGAAAAAGCGTATCCCAAGTAATGGCGCTTTCGTTGGGTCCAGAACCAAAGTTGTGCATAGGAACAACCTGGGAGATTAGTGTTAGAGTTTTGGATCCCTGAAATGGTAGAATAAATACACGCTGCAGCCGCTCGCCCCCTGTCCCTGACCCCCCGCCCCTAACCCAGGAGGGTGAGAGGCCCACCCCTTTGACACCTGACCGGTGTTTAGTGTCTCACTTACCTGAGGCCCCTCAGCCACACACCCCGGGTGGTCTGGGGCCAGGTAGAGCAAACTGGCCGCACTATTAGTGGTACTCTGTGAGGACAATGGGTATTATTCCTAGGGTCACTGCGAGGCCCTGCTACCCTGATTTTTCCCCAGTTTATATCAAAACCCATGGAAATGACTTTGACGACTGTATCCTGACAATTATTGAAATGTAGACTCTTTAGCAGTAATTGTAGGTTGGTAAACGTGATGTCATCGCTCATTGGTAAAGGATGTTTAGCGGAGAAAAAATACTTAAAGTTGGGCAAGTATAACTAGAGATCAGTATACTGAGATCCTAAATGGGCGGGTAAAACATTTTCAAAATTCTAGAAAATTGTAGGATTCTTATTCTCAGACTGGTTTTTTTTTTTTTTAAAACCTGTCTAACAGGTAGACCATCGGTTATAACGAGGTGACTTAATTATCCTAAATACCGTAATTTGGACCCATGAACATGTTCATTGACATCCATTATTTAAGTACCCATGATACACATAAATGAATCAATTTAGATAGAATCAATGCAGGGCATGAAGTCTTTCCGTGATTTAACTTTCTAGGAATTCTCACACCAGGGATTTTAGTTTTTAACAATTCAGTCTGTCAGAAATCAGATTTTTTTTTTTTTTTTTTGCCTTTCACTTCAATACCCATAGTAATGAACTATTTTTTCTTTTTGTCCAAATAATCCTATTTAAGCGCTTTAAGATGAATAACAGTTTTTGTTTCCCTCTTCACTTGTCAATGCGAATGACCCACAGAGTCACCTGGTGTCGTACGTCATACCCCTCCCCCGAGCTGCTCCCCAGGCACCTGTCCTCTGTCAGGGAGCGGCTCGTCGCCCGGCGGGAGCTGCTCCTTCAACTCTGGATCTGGACCCAACTCTGGACCCCCTCAAAAAAAGGTGGGGGTGGTTGACAATACTGTGCCAAGTCTTCTATCTCAGGGTGGCCGCCCCCGCACCGGGCCCGCCCAGGTCAGGACCCAACTGTAGGGGGGGCGAGGGGAATGGGTCCTCCAAGATGGGCCTTAGCCTGGGCTGACAAAGAATGGGGTCCAGATCAAAATATCTATTGATTATGTACCGCTAAAATTGATTTTAAATAGCCTGGGTATTTTCTCATGGAGTTGTACAGAAAAGAAAAATAAAGAGGAAAATAGTAAAGCAAATGAGAAAAATTCTTCACAACATTAGTTTACTTGTATCTGAGTGCAGGGAAAATTCTTGCAGGGATTTAATTGTCCTCATTGTGTCACAGGTCAGCTGGTTGTTACAAACTGAGGCCCATAGATTAGACTATTTATAGCCTCCTTCTATGATTAAACAAATTAAAACTGTAAAAAGGGTACACCTATATATATATATATATATATATATATGGCTTTTTCTTACATATTCAGTACCCTAACGCTGCTGTGGATGTTTATAAAAAAAAAAAAAGGATTAAAAAACAATAAATAAAAAGGGAAGATGCATACGTTTATTAAAAAGGGGAAAAAATGACCGCATTATCATCGTATTTGTGTGAATATCCGGCCACAACGTGAAAATAGTGCCTCTGATGCACCGGGTAAACTTAAAACAAAATTAGGCCAAAGCTGTACGTGGAAGACCTCCACTTACTGTCAACTTTGACAATCCCTATACAACACTTATCGTGAAGCTGAGGAAAAACATGAGTCCATCTGACGCCAACCACTAAATCTGATGAAGTTGCAAACCACTGACATGTAAAAGAACTGCCGACAATAACTGACAACACGCCACTCTTGCAGTCAAATGACTTTTTGTACTGAGGTTTTTTTCTTTTTCTACAGCGGACACCTGTAAAAATGAGTATTATAGGTAAACAAAGATTATGCCGTCAAATTGGTGTATGTCAGTGGGGTACGGAGGACGTGTCGACCGTCACGTGCCGTACGTCTGGGTGCACCAACTCACCAAACTTAGTCCAGCTTATTATAAGGCCGACGTTTCTCCGGGATCGAATGGTCAAGTTCATTTGAAAACTTAATTATCTCTGGAAGATCATGTGTGACGCGTGAAGACATTGACGAAAATCAAATTAAAAAAAGAAAAAATGGTGAAAACGAGAGTATGGTGCAACTTTTTTTCTGGTTAGTTTATTTTATGAAAACCAGGTTGGATAGATTTTTTTGAGAGTATAATATAAGTGTATCATGCCGTGAAAATGTATATAAAGATGATACCCATATTTCGTTCATTTTGGAAGCCCCTACAACACCCACACATGAACCATGAGTGTATAAGGAAATAGTAGCTTGATGACCACCTGGAGGAAAACAGATCCAAGCTAGCTGGTAAATACTTGAAATTACTTGAATATCCGTAGGAATTCAACCCCAGCAGTCTTAGATTAGATTGAATTTTCTTAGACTTTGACAAGTGCTTGGATTTCAAGAAAATTCATATTATTCCAAATGGACACAAATCCTAGGGTCTTGAAATAACTTGGACTTTACCAATTGTATGTTGTTCTCAAAGTCCAAGGTGCTCGGATAAGCTTGCACTTTTATTTCAGGCAGGATGAATGGTTTTGGATTATCTTGGACTTTCTTGGACTTCAGCACAGACTAAATATAGTTCTGTGAATCCAAGGTTATTCAAGCTATTTCAATGGTTGTTAGATTCTCATACTGTTTGTCACATGACCTGAGATTTGAAATATTTTGGAGGGAAATAGGCAGCCATATTGAATCTTGGAAAACAGAGGAGGAGATCAGGGGCACTCTTTCTGATTTCTTGGTGTAAATACAACTAGATATATAATGCTAATGGAATAAGGATACCATGGAATACATAGACCACCAACTTTGGGTAAGTACTTTTATACTTTGTGAAGGTATGCTGTGATTCATTGAAGCTAATGCCTCATTGTTGCTAAAACATAACTGGGAACACCTAGCCATATGATAATCATGATTATAGTCGTGTGTATGGTTCACCCTACAGGGGGCAGTTGATTTATAGTTTTTTAAGCACCTGCAGGCTAATTTTGACCAATTTTGTCGACCAATCATTGGGGAAACTATAGAAAGTTAATGAATAATTGTGATATATCTACCTATGATGAATTCATTTTCAAACAACTTGGAAAATATGCCATGTGGATACCAATTTTTAAAATAAGGATCGCTAATTTTTCATCTTGTCAGACTAAAAATAATTATATGATTAACGGAAATGTCTATGCTAAAGCCTTATTAGTTGTCAACATATTACTCAGTATCAGTATGCATCCTGATCAAAGCTAACCTGCAGGTAAAACTCGAGAAATTAGCTTTCCCTAGTTGGGTGAATTATCATAGTTTTCAATGACAGTTGTGTATTTTTTCAATATTCAAGAATATTCAAGTTAATCTGAGTAGGGCCTACCAAAGGATGGATTTTCTTGGATATTCATGAATATCCAAGCGGCCAATACCAGCAACTTATTTCTATAGAATCCAACCTGAAATGGAAATTCAAGAATATTCAAGTAAATCCAAGTAGGGCCTATCAAAGGATAGATTTTCTTGTATTTTCATGAATATTCAAGCGGCCAATACCAGCAAGTTATTCCAAGAGAATCCAAGGGTTGAATTATGGTGAATATTCAAGGATATCCAGGCTCAAAAAAGCTTGAAACTTCAAGAAATTTCAACGCCTATTTCCCCCCAGGCATAAGTGGCATAGCAATGTATTGTCGGAAATAACTCATGATAGGTCTCTATTGTTCTTCTACAATTCATTAATTTATTCATGAACGGCGGTCACGCGATAAATGATTGCTAATCAACCAAACACGAGACAGTTTGTGATAGCTACGAATACAGCCATACATGTATATCCTAAACTCTAAAACACTTGACGTGTACTTAAAAGAGAATATAATGATTGACACTTTGTTTTTTTCATGACAAGTGTTATTTCAGTCATTAGAAACGGGGTGGTAGATAAAAAGCTGGACACCCGATCCGTGTTTGAACGCTGCCGTCAGAAGGCCCCATACAGGAGGGACTTGTGTTACCGTGTTAGGGTTGGCGCTGAGTGGTCGTTTGTCCACCAGATGGCGCGCGGGTGGCCGTCTCCTCCTGGGCCGGGACTGGAGCTGGGACCTGGCGGGTGGACAGGGGAGGGGAGCTGGCACCTACACTATGTCTCATTAAAACTTGAGCCCGTTCTTTTGTCATGTTTCGGTCAATTAAGAGTACATACTATACATTTTTATGATAGAAGGGGTTATGTCCAAGGTCTTTCTTTCCTTGAAATCCTATACAAGTGGAATGCATTGATTTCTATATTTATGAAAATATGAGACATAGACATTGTATTGAACAAAGAGAGGAACCATTATTACAATTCTCGCGTAATTTATGGCGATCCCAACATTTGCGTGGAATTAAACTTTTAAAGTATTGGAATATGTACCTGGAATAAGATTATGGAAAAGTTATTTTCTTCTATCAGAGTCCTGTAGAATTCTGATAAGATTTAGCTCAGTAGGTCTTAATTCCTCAATTCTCGCATTCTTTCTGCTAAGGAAACTGCAGTTCAAGATGTAAAGATGCAGGTAGAATGGGATGTAGTGTTCAAGGTATGGGACATGACCTGTATCATCTGTATAATTATATTTGAGAGAAAAGACGATTCGTTGAGGACAAGTAGGCGACAACTACATGACTGTAGGGAGTGTCCAGAAGTTGTTTAGGAGTTGCCCCCAGTTTTGTAAAAATAGCCACCCCCGTACCCTCCCCGCCCACTCCACGGCCCTCCAGGGTCCCACCGCAGGGCCTGACGTCACCTTCTAGCGCCACCTACCGACTTACCTGAAAACCTGGCACCCCCATCATGTCCATCCCCGTCACTCTCTCTCCTATCTGACCCCCCCCCCCCCCACACACACACAGAGAGACCCTCCCACCCCAAACAACAACAGCATGTCAACCACTGCCATATTCACTATGGCTGTGCACAGCGCTCCCTCCAGACAAGTTAACTAACCAACCAACTTACCAACCTTGTCACACACACTCATTCGTCTCCGGTGTTATCGCCCAGAAGGACGTGCTGCTGAGGTCACTTCCTCCTGGTCGCAGGGAGTGACCCCTCCCTCCAGTACCCTGACCCTCCTCCAGGGCCGACCTTGACCAGTGTCCCGTGCCAGGAGCGCCAGGGGGCCGCCATGGAGGATCTGGGCGGCCGTCTGTGAGAGAGAGGTGTATATATTATAAGGTGGGCCCTGTGGCCATGTACGACGGACCCTGTGGCTCATAGTGTGTGTAGAGATCGTGTATGGTTAAATAGGACCGTGAAAGACTTCCACTGAGGATTTATATATACACATCCTGATAGACCCCGGGACATCCCACCGGATATATTATACACAGACGGATTAACACGGGGATATCTACGTTCAGAGTCTGCAGGGACCCATTTGAGTTACCATACATATTTTAGGTTTGGCCTTGTTTGGATCTTCACGCTTGGCTGAGTCGTTACAAACGGCTCTTGTGGTAGTACGACGCAGAACAAGGGTTAAGGCCTAGGCTGCAGGTCGCGTGTTGCCCCCATACGATCACCAGGATTCAGAGTCTCCAGGATCAGTGATACCGTCAGCCTCCCCCTAATCACCACAGAGGAATGTTGTTAATGTCTACATGCACGGCGTAATAATACCCACCTCCCTGTTATGGTCCCAAACACAGACTGTTTTATGACCCCTCTGTTAGGGTCCAAAGCGCAGGATGTGGTAAGGAAAGCTGGAATACGAAATACAGAGTGAAGGAGAGAAAAAAAGTCATTGACAGCGCACACGCTTCTGTGTTATATTTATAGTTCTACTGATATGTGAGATCAAATTATGTACTCGGCTGTAAGTTCAATTGGTATTTGATCGATTACATTTGATAACCTAGATTTCGTTATCGTAATTTATAATCCTGAATCATAAAACTTCTGAAACATTTATGAGTCGACTCATTATCCAGTTAATGGCATTCATAGTAATTCAATACTTTTCATCCGAATATGCCTCAGCTTATCATGAGGTTGGTCCAGTCAGAAATTGGACCTTTGTTATGTTGTATTATTTGGGACACATGATGAGTCCAGCAAGCATATTTTCAAAATTAACGCAGTATTATGGAAAGCCTAAACACAGAATTAAAAGGATACGCCTCATTTCTTAAACTGACCTTCACGTTGATTACAATATACTATGACGTTTAAAATAACTAAGGTTTATGTAAACGTAATACCACCAACCAATAAAGGTGTGTAAAACTCATTATTCACGTACAGTGCTGTTTATGACACACCTGTTTGACAGCTGACTCTCCGTCTTCCAGGCCAGGAGGGTTTATGACACCTTTCACAGATTGCTGTAAACCATGTTTTAACCACACATAGCCTGTAGTTTAACAGTGTGCGTACTTTATTATGTACATAGGTTCCATAACACCCTGAGGTATTAAGGATTATACCGAGAGGGCTGCCAACTTATGTTACTATTATAAGATCAATAACATGCAGTCCATGGGTTACACACCTGTTTGAGATAGAGAGTGAAACGAGGCCCAGGGTCTTGGATTAGGACTTATGCCAAACATCAGGCATCTAAAAACTGTTTTATATGTAAAGCAATCGTTTCTTTAGTGCCCTGTGCACCCCAACCCAAGGTGCCTGGTTTGACTCACGGACTCTAGGTTCTGTGCACCTGACGCTTTACAGATTATTTTGAGCATTAGACGCAAAATATAACGGATATGCAATATTCTTTAGTCACGTCCGAGTTTTGGTAGGGTTCTGCTCACGATCTGTAAATCAATAACCTTTAATATTGTAAACTACTTTTTGCGATATAACATGCGCACTAATTCAATTTTGACAGAAGAAAGGACTTTCAGTACTTTCTTTAGATCAGTGTCAGTTGAAACAAGCACGTCCCATCCGAAAGTACGTAGCTCAGTGGTAGTAGGATCAAGGAGTCCCCTGTAGTCTCCTTGGTAGGATAGACCCAGCGGTACCTTATCTGTTAATACGTGGGGATCGGGAATGAATCAAAGGACCGCTTAATGTCCTTTGTATGATAATACTAACGCTCATGTATTAATTTGTATATTCTGCGGTTTTCTTTGTAAACCACGCAAATGTGGATGAATTCAGACACATATTGATTCTGATTACTGGCTCTGAACGTTCATGATTTGCCTTGAAAACTACTGGCCTTGAACCACCTAAAATATAACTATAATCTCGCAAATTGCACACTCCTTGTGTCTAAACCTAAAAGGATCCGATGTGTATATTTTTCTAATATTGTTGGCTTTTTATACTGCCTCATGGCCCTACTTAGCCAAACAAGTTCCCACCTTACTTGGTGTCGGCCCCGCCTGCTTTAAGTATCATTAAAGGTCTGTGTAATACTAAAGGGACAAAAGGAGATATGGAGTTAAGGTCTGAGGTGACAGACACAAACACCACTGGCCGAGTCCTGGTCTCCTTTGCCCAGAGGGGTCAAGCCTTTGGGGTCATAAGGCCTGGACCAAGATCTCAGACCACTACACCTATACAGTACACGGGCCAGGATGCTATTTCCACTACAAAGGAAATCAGACCAGTCAGATCCAGTTCTTGACAATAACAAGATTTAAATGGATCTTACACGTGAGCACAGAGAAAGAATACAAGACGAGGATGTGTTAAAAACTCATTTAAACAACACGGTTGGGGAATGGAGGTTTAAACAGTAATTGGTCTGCTTTTGGCTTAATTAAAGAAATTTCAGGGGAAAGATAAAGAACAACTTTTGGTATAGCGTGTAGGTTACTGGTAGGTTGTGAGGGACTGGGGAAAGATGCGCACTAACGGCACCTGTTTCAGCCTGGGATATGTGTAGGGGGCGGTTCAGGTTATGTCTATACACCCAGGCCCAGAAACCACCCCCCTATCCAGGAATACACTGAGGCTTCTGAGAATTGACAAGTGTTTTGTGTCCTCACTGTCTCCCGATGGGGGGTCGCAGGTAAAAACCAACAGTCAGACTGCTGATTTCCTATAAAAAGAAGCAAATAGTAACTCTGAAGCTGTCTACTTAATACTGAAGCTTATACAAATATTTACAGGTAGGTTTGTTTAGAACAGATCATGTTTTTGATGGTACAATAACTTTTTATCATCTTTTAGCACGTAAGATCAAATGAAAAAGACCGTAAACAAAAGGGCCACTCTTAGTTTGCACCAGGTACCCCAGACCCCTTCAGAGACGTTGTATTCATGTAAAGACAGTTCACGCATGTTTGGTGACTGTGGACACTTCTTGTCTCGATGCAGGTTTGATTAGAACTCGTGAGAACCATGAGATAGCATATGAGATGCTCATTGCTTGCGCATTTCTTTTAGGAATATTGATAGAAAAAACGTGGCTTGCTCTCTCTGAAGAAAAAAAAAAATTTCTTTTAGGAATATTGTCAATGGAGGATACTGTGAGCCTCCTGAGCTATGAAATATGACATATAGACCCCAGATGGCCACCCAAACTCGACCACACATGCCCGTACGTAGTTGGCCCACAGGTGAATGATGACAAGACAACATCCAGGTGCCCATTCTTCCTGCTGCAAGTTCTTTGCCCTCGCTGCATCAGCGACACCTTGGTACATCCTGAACGAAAACAGCGGGTGTACGTCCTGTATATACACGTGTAATGGGGTATTGTGTTGCCGGGCCGTACCCACCTGGTCTGCGTTGTACCCTTTTATTTGTGTACCCCAAACTGGTTAGTCCAAGCACTTAGTATACAGTGTCCGGGGCCGGTCCCCCCGCGGGCCCTAAGCACCGGGCGGCCGACACACCGGGCAGGGGTAATATTGACACGGGGAGGCCCGCCCCCGTTTACCTGGGCCCGCCCCCCGCCCGCCGAGACAGGACAGGTCGGGTGGGGTGGGGAAATAAACACCCGGGGAGCTGGGGCCCAGGTGTCCTACGTACGGACCGCCCACAAAACGACCATTATGGGTGAGTTGGGGGATGCAGTGTGCCGTCCTGCGCCAAATGAGTGGCTTCATTGAAAAATCCGTAGCTTCTGTTTAATATTATAGGTTGACAGTATAGGGATGGACACTGTTGGTTGTGCTCAAAGGGTAGCTGTTAAGGTAGTAGATGAACCATATTTCTATAAGAAATGAAATAATGTTTTTCTTTTCTTTTTTTAGCGTGATTGAATAGAAAAATAATTAAACTGAGAAAGTTACTCTAAAAAAAGGGCCTATCTTATTTTTTTTTTTAAAGTGTTGCTGCTAAGGCACAGTCACATAGAGCTGCTCGATACTAAGCCTCTTAGAGTATGATGGAACAACTCCCCTATGATTGCCCTTAACACCTGTCTAACGAGCAGCTCATGAGTTGCTCAGTGCTGCTTACATCTCATATACGAGGAGGATTGAGCTGCTCCGGGTAGAATGAGCAAGTGTAGTAGTCGGACCACCAATGACTCAAAAGCCGGCTTCCTGTTGAGTTTTGTACCTCCTTTCTTGTTTCGGGAAACGGAAACTCTTAATCAAAAGTTGAGGTTTCTCCTATCAAGATTAAATGTTGATGACTGAGATACATTGATCTCGTTAAAAAAAACGGAACATGTTGTTGCCGATACACGAAAAGGAATGTTTTTTTATATCTTGAGGAGAGGTGTAGATGACATTTCATAGATGTTATCGGTTTCCTAGATATAGTTTGATATGAAATGTTTACAAATGCAAAGATATGAATAAATCATTCTGAATTCCACAATATGCCAGTATTTTCTTCATTCAGTTAAGCTTCAGTAAAGAAGATCTCGACTGGTTGCTTTGAGTAATGGTAACTTATGGACAGGTGACTTGAGCCATATAAGTATTACGCCTTAAATTTTCCATGGCCCTTTGATATAGCATTGATTGACGCAATTCACTGTTTGGGTGCTTGGCCTGTGGTGGTGCCCGCCCACCTTTACTTCAGCCTTATCGACCGGGCGTTAGGTAAGACTAGGGATTATCCCCCGGCCCCCAGACTGACCGCCAGGTAATACAGCCCGCCGTATTAACCAGACGGTAATACGGCCCGCCGTATTAACGGGATCGAGCATTGATTTGGACGGCCTGGTGCACGTAGGGTCACGTGTCAAAACAAGAGATTGAACCCGATTTGTATACAGACTCAACGGTACAGGAATAACGCGCAGCTGGGATTGTGCGTTTAGTTGAAGTGTCCTAGGGTCAAACATACTAAGGCACATAAGAATAGGATATTTTTGATAAAAAAAAAGAAATTCATCATCACTTGTATGAGAATCAATAGAGTGATAATTTCACTGCTGGCACAGGTGAAGCCCTGTTAGATATGCAATCCCTCCCACGCGTATTATGCAAGATATGTTCCCGATAACACATCATTTACACTTGTTTCATATTTTCACATGCTCATTCATATAAAAAAAACATAACAAAACCATTTGAAGATAGAAATCAGAAGATTTCAGAAATTGGTCACCCTTTTGCCCGCCCTTTTGTTCATTCAAAATTAATGGGAATGATAGCTGTATCATCTATATTTGTCACCTATACCCTCGGCTAGATGTATGGGAGTCCATTGTTGTGGTTAGCCTGGTGCGTATCTCCGTCAGCGGGGTGGTCTCCCATACATATATGTATTATGTCCATCTGAGGGCCCTGAACAGTGGACGGCCGCCTCATTAGACTGAGGGCGACAACACATTATGGTAATATCACTCCGGGCCGTCTCGGCGTGACGCCGCTCATGTAACAGGCCATGGACCTTAGCGCATAGAACTGAGAGAAGTATACATGTGCGTATCAGTGGATGTCCGGCGATTATTTAGAAATAGATGTAGAATAATATAAGTGAAGCTTTTTTGCGTGTAAGAGACAGCGCGGACAAGATAAGAACGTTTAGTGTGTTTGATAAGTAGTGAACACTAGAATGAATAATATAACAATATCCTCAAAGGCTAATAGTGCAACTCTTCCAGATTAAATCCCAGGAGGCTAAGGATTTATTATGTACACTTTAGTCATGTTTTCTTCATTTAAGACTTTGTCCCCAGGCTTTTTTGCAGTTACACTGGTAATGATTTTGTATTTGAGGATAAAAATTAAAATCAAATGCCAGTCAGCCATGTAACTTGCTCAGTATGACATATGCCTGTAAAGAAAACGCCCTCATTATAGATCTAACTGGGAGAGCGCTGGGTGGCCGCTGCCGAGATCTGGAGACCCCAGAGACAGCACGAGGAACTCGATCTGAACTTTTGTCACTGGCGCACTGGGTAGCTGTCACTGTCGCACTGGGTGGCAGTCACTCCCATACTGGGTGGTTGCTGCTTCTGTACTGGGTGGCTGTCACTGACACGTTGATTGACTGTCACTGACACACTGGGAGGCTGTGACTCCCGATCTGGATGGCTCTGAGCTACGTACTTCAAGAATCAGGGGACTCTCTTTGTCTCCATTAGACTTTGGAGATAAACATCACCACAGTGCCATAGAACTGGGGTGGAGGAGCAAAAAGTCAGCCAAAAAGTAAAATTAATAGTTTGTCACAGGTTTTTAAGCCTGTCCCCAGTAATATATTGTAAATAGCATTAGGCACGTAGCTGATGGAACTCATCTAATCGGTGATAACGCAAAACGCTGTTTTCATTTACTGGAACGTCATACCAAATACCCAAAACTTTGTGAAGTAGGTTCCATATATTGACATTTCCCGTCATTGTGTTCCCGCCTAAATGCTCTAGTTGTAGCCTGAGTAGGGAGAAAGCTGACGGAGACGAGTCTCTAGGTGAACAAAAAGACTCCAAAACTGTCAATGTCACACATAAAAAGGGTCAATTTAACGTCCTTGTTCAACAGATGAGGTCAGGACTCTGCTGAGGTAGGTTAAGCCCTTCTTTGCCGCTCGCTGCAGAGTGCCAACGATGTAGTCAGCCGAGGTCCGAGCGGTGTGGACACCTCCCTGGTCGACTACAGGCTGACCGGGTATCACCGGCATACCACACATACCTGGCCTTGGAATCCAGATATGACTGACATACCCTACATCTGTATATGGACAGTGTAATAGGTACAGACACAAGTCGACGACTTGGGTTGTGTCTGTTAGGGGAGACTAATAGGGGGAGTTTGATGAATAATCATTATTCACTTCCTTAATATCATTGTCTTGTAATGATCAGTTCAATGACCTTTGTGGGTTATCAGGTACATACTCCAAAGTGTCACAGAAAGCAGTGAAATTGTGTTATGGTCCCATATAAAGTTTCCTGAGGGAAAAGAAAAAGGACAAAAAGTAGTTTTTCTGTCGTTCTTATTGCAAAATTTTACACGACTTGATAATTCATCTCCTAGGGCAAGCTTGTCGAATAAGAAACCTTCAAGAATCAACAAATGCCCTCGGGACAAAATAACAAAATTGGATGTTCCCTGTGCTTAGGGCAACAGTCAAGGATAAAGGGAAAGGGTCATTGAGTGACCCCCCCCCCCCCCCCCAACCCACTGCCCCCTGTTAACTGGACCTGGTGTGGAGGTGGTGGACGTGACGCTGCCCACCTACACCGGTTCCTGGAAGTGGTGCCTGGAAATAAAGCCCCAGTGATACTCTACCACAATGGGAGCATTCCTGGAAGGTGAAGAAGAGGGGCTTAGTCATGTGAACCATGCAATACGAGGTCCCTGATCGGGATACTGATCGAAAAGTCGTAGAAATAGTGCCAAGGAATAGGAACCAATGATGATGTTCGTAAAAAACTTAATATTAATTTTAAAGAATTTATCTTATTCATTATTCCAGGTAAATTAGGTCACAGTTGGACAGTGACAAGTATGATCAGAATAGAGATAATCTGAAATACCCAAATTGTTTGATAGGATTGAATGTTTTTGAAAGTCAGATAAAATGTTCACGTTACCCTCGTATTTTCATATGTGCAGTCTGGTGTATACCATCGAAGAATACGTACCAGAGAATATAACGAAAGTGAGTCAAGGGCGAGTGTACGCATAACACCCCGACTAGTGTTTTGTGGCTGACAGCTAAGTTGTAACAGCTAGTAGATGACGGATGGTTGCGCTCGTGAATTCCCGAGAATCGCCTAGAATTAGTGATTCTTGACGTGATATAATGCACTTGCCTTGAAGTTATACGTAACTAGCTTTTATTACTAGATAGTTTCAGGATCGCCTAACCCATGATATATTTAGAGAAATGTATCAAACTACAACGTTATCTGTTTGGTTTTAATCTCATTTTATAATCAGGAAGGAAAATGTGCAAAAACTGCTAAGTAATGATGACTAAAGGCGATACGGATATACCCATTAGTTCTCTGATTCCTAGAAAAGTGGCCCGACTGATTGGTATCAATTCTTTCCGTAGTTAGCTTTAATCAGAAATGAAATAACGTCACCTGTCGTTAGCTGAGTGAAATAAGGCTGCATATTTTCGCGAAATACGTGACTATTTCATATCCACATTCCTTCCGGAGTGAGCTAACTTTTGACAATACAAAAACGCTATGACTTGATACATTGAGCCATGAGTCGTGTCCTTATCAGAATTGATATACAATGAACTCATGTGTTAATTATAAAAAAAAAAGACCCTTTGATTGATGTGACAAGAAGTTTGCTTCTTCAACTAACACAAGAATGTATCAGATTCTTGTGACGTCGCAGGACTGATTAATACACCGCATGGCGTGCACTATCTATGATAATATGTGAAGACCTGGAGCTGAAATTTGTTTTGGTTATAACATGGAATAAAAATGCTAGAAATGGTATATAGTGCACAACAAGTCGCATGTATTAAAAAGTAGTTGCATTAAGAGGCAATTTTTGATATAGTCCTCTTCTATATTTTTCCTCTTTTTTTTTTGGTTATAAAGAAAGTCACTTGCAGCTTGAAGGGATCATAGGTAAAAAACGTGAAGGTCAGGTTTATTAAGAACTGAGGCGTTAATATACACGATATGAGCTGGTTAGTCCCCTGAGAACTGGCGTGGTGGTGGGTTACACCAGTTCTGACCAGGTAATCTGTTATCTGTAGCACCTGTTAAAAAGACCAATCTCTGATACAGCACTCGGCCTTATCCACGTGGAGCTAATACACATGCGTCTAACTCACGTGTGTCTAAAGCTAATAACGTGCCATACAAAATTCAGTACACTCTTCTAATGAGTGAAGGTGTCTTTTCAAGCCTGTGTCTGACAGGTATGCGATATTAATAAACTCCAGAGCTCCTCCTGGATAGAGTCGGGGGTGGCTGACGTACGTACGTGCTGGATGGTTTCTTTTCTTTCCTCCACACGTCTGGTAGGATGCTCCACCACACCGAGCTTAATTTGAGTTATTTTATTTCAGCTTATTTATAAGGAGTCCCCCTGTGCTCGTTGTGATTACAGTTGGTGTGTATACCCCGAGCACCATGTGCGTCATTGGTTGTCGGTACTATCAGTGTCTGTGTGAGTGAGTGAGTTATCTCAGCGGTGACCGGTCACCACGTCCTTACATAGGGGCGGAGATACCAGGTGGACGTAGCCTGGTACTTTCACCGCCGACACGGGCCGGGCAACGTGCACCCAAACACTGCAGGGACTGAGCACCACCTCAGTACTTAGTCATCTGGATGTGACGTCCTTCTCTGGGACCAAGGAGGGTCTATGACAAGGAGAGATAACTCAATGAGACAGGAGAAGAGTCACAGGCAGAGTGCATGGGATAGGATTGGAGAGTTCTAAGTTCAGTGTCCCAGTTCAAGTTGTTCCACTTGCGCAAGGGGCAGACATTGAAGATCACTGTGACAGAGGAGTTGTGTGTAGACCGTCCCTTCACGTGGATCACTAACAGGCCTGTTTCCCGAGGTCTGTTGTTACTGGAGAGGTAGGGTGACTGCCGTCCGCCGCCCCTATGACCCTGACCATGGCACAGTACTACATATGGGTCTCCGACCCGCAGACTGCCGCCTGGCGGATCACTCAACCCAACACCGGAACCGGAAGTGGACAGCCGTCGTCGGCGTCTCCATCGTCGGCCTCGTCGCTGGGTGGCCCCCAGCAGGGAGGTGATCTTTGGTCGGCCTACGACCCCCTAGGGGCGGGGGGCGGCGGGGGCGGTCTGAGCACCTCGCCCTACTCAGGGCTACAGTACATGGAGCAGCTCATGGCCTCCACCAGTCGGCGCCAGCGGTCCATGTCGGCCAGCGTCGACCAGACCGGCGTCTACGGCCAGCCGGGCAACCCCACAGGGTACGGCAGGACGGGGCAGAACCAGGACCGGAACCGGAGCATGCCGACGATGGGACTTAGCGAATCCTGGCCGCGGACTCCCATGTTCCCGCCGGCCGAGATGAGCCCACCGGAAATACCGACGACGACGATGACGTCGGGGTACGTGGGCGACGCGTGGCCCGCCGCGCCGTCGGCATCCCCGACCACGTCAAACAGGAGTTACAGCTTCCCCCCGCAGTTTGCCGAGCGCACGTCGCCCGGGTCGTCGCTGTCGTCGGGCGGGTCGCGGACGCCCACCCCCTACAGCCCCGGCACGACCACGACCAGCATCTCCAGCCTCAGCTCGCTGCCCGAGGTGGACCAGTCCGACGTGGACGTGGGGTCGGACCCTGGAGACGGCCCTGGAGGGTGTGGGTCTGACGGGACGCACGGCCCGGGGTGTATGTGTGTGGTCAGTACGGCCCGCAGAGACAGGTGGGTACTATAGCTCCGTGCGCACCGACTATAGATGTATAATATGTGGGCAGAATATTAGGTGTTAACTTATCGAAAGTGTATTATTGATGTAAAAACACAGGTAAGATTTTGCTTTGAATACAGACCCTCGTACATAATAATGATGAGGATGAAGCGTTTGTTCTGTAAACTTGTAGCTACTCTTGAGGAGCCTTCCATAAATAACATTCCCCCGATATTTTCTCCCCTTGATGTGTAATTAGGAAAGCTCCTAATGAAAAAGAAAAACCAATGGTTATGGCAATGTTTTTGATTAAACGATGAATATAGAAATTAGAATGGCTCAGAAAGAGAGAGGAATGGGAAGAAATGGTGGGCCGATAGATGAGTGTAGATTTCGGTACGTACAATAGTTATACTAAATAATGCAGAAACACGTTATCCGGGTGATCGTTAATAGGAAAACTAGTGTCCCATCAATAAAATGAAATTCGGGTTGTGTATCTAACCTACATGTAATGTACTGTAATAAATGTTTGCCATACGGTATGCGTCTACTCTAAGGTACGGAGTAGTTTAGACCACCCCGGGTGTTTATTGACCGAATGCGTTATAGGTTGAAGACAATAACATATCCATCAATATAAACAGAGTAAGCAGGAAAGACAATTCTTTATTATTTTTTATTATTATTTTAGCAATACTTGGTAGCCAGAAATATGGAGATAAGGGTAATTTTTTCATCCCTGAATTATATCAGATGTACGAGAGCATCTTTAACGTGGCGCGGTATGGAATTGACATACCGCTGATTGACCGTGAACAAAGATTAACAGCGATCTAACAAAGTGGCGGCACGATACAAAACACATCAGACGTGGGAATTGCCAGACAGTGCAGAAAAGCAACCAACTAAAACATCCCTGCCACGGGTAGACTTTCATGGTTTAAGACTTTTTTCTTTTTGTCAGTCTTCATATGTTTATTTTCTAGATAAAATTTTATGTTGTGTTAACTTCCAGACTGGAAGTGGCTCTAGACTATTTATTCTAGGTTATTTAAACAATATATATCTTCTATTGTATTTGTATTTAAGATTCCGATTTCTTTCCTTCCGCCTCCCTTTATTCTTTGGAATGCTTACACAACCGAGATTAAATCTGAGATCCACCTTTTGGTATCACAAAAATACAAACAGAGAAGAAAACATTATCAGGAGCAAAATAACAAACTGCAAGCATAAATACTATTCCTGCATAAACACCGGATCCAGTAATAATCACTGCGATGTTGCCAAGGGTAATGAATTACTATTCAGATATATCCAACAACATCACCTATTTACCCAAGTTACGTAAAGAGATGCTGACCGAACTCCCTGCCTGAGTCAGTTCTGTTTGTGTCCGCTCGTGGTGACTGTATAATTAGCCCAGGTTGTGACTGAGGAGTGTCTGTACGGAAACCGTTAACGACGTGAAACCAGAGGTGTAGCGTCTAAAGTGGCTGCTGTACAGGATTCGGTCACACTGATGTGGTAAACCCGTGTGTTTATGTTGGTAATGCCGCATTCCGATATGGGAGAAATTCCAATGGGTCTCCGTGGTAAAAGGCATATCATGTGAACAGTTAACCGGCTGTTTTAGTTTAAAAGGAATCAAACGTAAATAGCGTCGAGATATGATAAAACTATAGAAATATGAATCATAAGTCTGACCTAGGTCTATATTATAAAGTCAAATTATGGAAACAAGTTTGTATTTCATCAAAATACCTCTATCCTTGTCCCCTGACAATAATTATTATAGTGGACCCACACAAATGGGTTGTTTACCAACATTGTTTACATGAATACATGACATCATTCACATGGAATTCTAGTGAGGCGTAAGCCATGGTAGGTTCATGGTTAAGGTACTTTCCCAATAAATAAGGTTAGACTTTTTGGCGTGTATTTATGCAAGTACTTAAGTTTCTTGGTGTCTGTAAAAAGAAATCGAACACTTTATTGCTTTTGGTTCCCCTGAATTTCACTCACTTACCGGATATGGAATGGAATTTCTGATTCCCACAGTAGGAGTATATTAGCATGGACGTTGGATAACTGCTCCCATTCTATCCTAATATGTCTGGCGTTCATGGAGGTTTATAGGTGTAGGGGAAGTTAACATAAAATCCCATCTATTGATTCCTAATGAGGACCAGAATACATCGTCGCTGAGGTTCACAATTAAGGAACAACTTGTGTTTTAGACTCCTCGATATCCATTCATGTTTAGGTGCCCTCTAATGATTATGTATTACGCCTCGAGGGATGGGGTGGGGAGGTGGGGAAGTGGTAGGAAAACTGCAAATATACGTCCCTGTATAAACGATTAACTATGATGTGCATTACAAGCTAATCTTTGGAGATTGTTATACTTGATATCTCGATATCGAAATGTACATTTGTTCAAACTTGATTTTTTTACCCCTTTTTTTCTTATTCAAAGCCTGTTAATTGGCACAAGTTTTCTTAACTTGGTAACGTCTAAACCTGACAGTTGATATCCATGTTATTCTAATGCAATTTTGTCATATAAATTACAATATTTCTAACTGGCCTCACAAATTAATTCCGCCCCCCCCCCCCCCCCGCTAATTGATTTGGGACCCTCATAGGCCATATTAGTGTTCTACTCAGAGTTAGTGAGTTATCCAGGGCTAAGGTGATTCAACCCCGGCTTGGAGAGTGTGAAGGAACCAACCTGTCAGCGGTCATGTTCCTTTAACATCTCTTTCTTCCGACTGCTCTTTTTCTTATTTATTCTGATACCACTATTTTGTGTGCGGAGTACTTTTCTCCGAACATTGGGGGAACCTGTGTTTTGATTGGCTGGTATCCAGGTCAAGTTCCCGTAGCCCGGAGGTCACATGGCGCCGACAAAGGTCACGTGATAGAAGTTGCCAATCAAGGTGAAGGTCGATGGTCACAGCTTGTCACTTGTGACGTCGTCAATTTGATCATTAATTGCTAGGCACCCGTCCGGATTTTTCTTTTTTTAGAACATTACTGTATCAAACAAATTATATCACTGAAAATTTGAAGTATACATGGACACATACATAAAGATGAAAACAGTTTTAGTCGGTTCTCCAGTTGCAGGATTGAATTTTGATAGTTAAAATATGATATCCTTTTGATTAAATAAATCATGTTTGCCTCCCCCTCCCAACCAGAATCTTGGAATAGCCTGTCCTTCTTGGAACTGTCTTGTTTGTTCTGCCGTATAGGCGCACCCACACCGTCTAAGACCTTTTCCCAGCGTCTGATGTGTTTTTATGACGACTCCTTTTTGCCCTTGGGATATACCCCATAAGTCCCCTGTGCCGAGTACAAACGGAGAGTCTTCGTGTTCCGTGACATGTCCCGTTTGAGGAGCATAGTTTGAGAGGGTTGCAGTAATCTACACAGAACTACCTGTTAGCTCTGTTAATTTTCTGATAGGAATCTTGAAATGTATCATCGTTGTCCCTTTTGATGTGTTACATGTTTCTATATTTCTCTTCGCTGTGTTTTGCTTTTGATTAATTGCGTTAAATGACGTCACTGTTGTTATTGCCCCAGGAAAGGCAAATTCAATTTCCTGAGATGGCATTCCTGGGTCTTCGTTTTCACACAGACTTTGGAGTAGTAAACATTTAGCGTAGTCTTTTGAAGGCTTATTACACCTTGATTTGATGAAGTCGGTGATACTCTACTTCACATAATATAGATTCTATAATTTTCATAGATCAGATTGATAGAATATAACGTTTTCTTGTTATACTACGATGAGTAGGAATCGATGCGTGATGGTTTCTTTGAAAAAAAAGTCATTTTTTTCTTTCAACAGATTACTCTTTCAGAATGAATAATAAAAGTTTTGAAAAAAAAGGAAAAGGTATCTTTGAAAAAATTCTTTTACGGTGATGGTAAAGAAATACAATGTCATGTTGACAGCATGTTGAGGTTATAGGTGAGCTGCTCCGGGTGAGCAGTTGATTAGGTGCTCAGCCAGGTGGTCAGGGCCGGGTGGGTGAGTGGGCCGCCTTCACCTGGGGGTCCGTATGGGGAGTCGATCAGGACACATGGCCAGCTTCTCACACGGAGAGAGGAAACATCAAGGTGGCATCGATGAGAAAACAGAGATGCCATTTCTCCTAGTTCTGTAGGATTTCCTACTTTTTGGTGATTTAAGATTGCACCAATTTTTCTTATATTGCTGTAATATCTCTCCGAGATAACTTTGTGTTAGTTCCAAGGTATTCAAATAGAAATTTAATGTCAGGAATCTATTCAGTTATTCTTTTTCTCATAGTTGCTTATGGTGAGAAAGGATTTCTATGGGTCTCCAGAAAATATAGACGTTGTGCAGATGACGTCACAGTGCCCAAAAGTGGACTGGACGCCATATTGGTGATCAATTTGAAATTATTACTATTCAGTATTAAAAACATGTAGAAAAGAATTTATACTTAATTGAGTTTAGATTATTCTAATAAGTCATACTTACCAATTTTCATATCTTAGAATTAATCAATGCTATACATTTTGAATTGTCACGTGGTTGCAATAAGCATATGGTGATCACGTGACCACGTCTGTACAAGGTCTATAGATGACACTGAAAGATCTTGATATGTTTACCCTTATTGTACATTCAATATGCTGTCTTACTGTAGAGTAATATCTGGTATATTGTGAATTGTTGACTTAATATTCTTTATTCTTCTCTTTCCAGGTAAGCCGCCTTTTCCCTTTCCCATCTCTCATGCTCAAGGTAGGAGATGTTTTTTTAAGTTCGACGTTTTCGTCTTGATCCTGAAGGTTATATTTTAGTTAACATAAACCTCAAAAAGGATACCTTCTTTCTCAAATTTAGCTACCTGCAGTCAGACTTCAAAGATCGAAAATGTTCCCTAGCTCTTTCAATGAGTGCCGTTATGGTATGTTGGGTAAGAAACAAGTGTTATACGCAGATGAATCATATATACCTCGTCACAAATTAAAGTTAATGAAGGGAAATACCATTGCTAATGAACAGTGGAATTCCAGATGCATGTACAGTGTGATATAGTAGTGGGGCGATAATATTAGATATTGCAATAGAGCAACAGACGGGAGCAGCAGGTCTAAGACTTACCCTGATGAGGATAGTTTTTGGTTGATTCAGTTACTTCTTAGGTTATACTTAAGATAGGTAATTTCTGTTTTCAAAATGACTCGAGTTTACAGATTAGCATTGGGGGGGCGCCACTGCATAGACTGACCATCCATCACTTATGACGAGGACTTAGTTCAGTTAACTCCAGTTAGGCGGCACTCGTGTATAGCCTCTCCAGGGTAACCTATTCTTTGATGTTTGGTGGACTATCTCAGGATCTCAACCCATGAAAACGTAGCAAACATAAGGAACTCATAAAGAAGGATACGAACAAGAGACAAGATAATGTAAAGAGTAGACATGTTTCTTATTTAAGATAATTAAGGTGATAGCATTGTTTCTTACAGTTACAAGCTCATTAACTGGCACAGGGAAAGCAAAAGCACTGTTAATACGTTAATCATTTATATATCCGTTAAGAGGCTACAAATGTCTAAAATTTGCTACATGTTTCTATGGAAACCACCTGGCCGTATCACATTCTCGCTTTGTTTACCATTGGCCCGTTTCCATAGCGAACCCGTTTACCCTTTAATGGAGTGTTGGCAAGAGAGGTAAATGCTTCAGAAAAAATAATCGGTTTTCAATATTTTTTCCCGTAAGTTGATAAGCATTAGAAAACTAGGGAAATTAACATCGAAAAATTGCAAACAGGAAAGCTGTATGAAAATAGAAACTTACATATGTGTCAGTAATGGATTTAATTTTCAAAATAAAGTCAGCACCATAAGTCTAGGTAACGTTTGTTGCTAACTTTGGCCAACTGTGGATATAGGTTCACCTTGACACATCTATAATTCCGAGACGACCCACCAGGTGGCAGGCATGAAGGTGCACGACATTTACCTGGGAAATAGATCACTTCTATATACTACTACCGCCACCTGGTCAGACCAAACAGGTACTCCAGCACAATCCGAGTGCCATGATCAATCAGCCTCAGGTTCTATGGCTTCAAAGGGCCCGTATCACCAGGTGACAGGCACTGTAGTCTTCACAATCTGCTTCATCAGCACATTGTTTTTTGAGATTGTGTAAAATATCTGATAGCCTTGTTGGCACCTGTCGACCCGTTTTATCTGGCAGTTCATTATAGTGCAGCCGTACCGTGAAACTAACCTGGTGGAATCGTAATAAAAGAAGATCTACTTCATTGGGATATTAATTGGGTCGAGCAAATTCATTACGCTCATGTTAAGAATGTTGTATGGCGTAAATATGTTATCCTGCAAGCGCTGCCTGGTGCCTAGGTTGTTTCTGTGACTTTAAATCCGAGCAACCATTTCACCGATGAGATTCCAGTGCCAATTATGAAAAATGATTTACAATGTCTGTAGTTAATATATTCTAATAACCAACATTAGGTCTAACGTTTTCAAATAAAATTAACGTAGTTGCAAAAGGGAAAGTGGTTTAACTTTCTACAAAAATGCATCTCGCTAAAAAGATGCAACTCGAACTATAAATCCTAAGTGCGTCCATGCTGTAAGCCAGACTTCAAAGTGTTCAATAAAACCCTATCCAGCCACCTAGACGTATACCCTAACCCCATCTCAGCCGTGGTTTGCCTGAATTGTAATCATAGCGGAAAAGATGTAGCATATTTGGTTAAAACGAAATTATGATACATATATATCTAAGAAAACGTCTACCTTTGGAGAGGGAAGTCAGAAAACAAGGCATCGACCGCTCATTACCAGGACCCAACATAATAAACCCCCTTCTACCCATCGATCACAGGAAGTAACCTGTCTGCTCATCAATGACGGACGGGTTGTGATCATTCGGGCCTGTCTACCCTGCAGGTTGTGATTGTTGGGGCCTGTCTACCCTGCAGGTTGTGATCACAGGGGGCCTGTCCACATTGGGCAGGTTGTGATTGTTGGGGGCCTGTCTACCTGGCAGGTTGTGATTGGTGGGGGCCTGTCTACCTGGCAGGTTGTGATTGTTGGGGGCCTGTCTACCCAGCAGGTTTTGATCATTGGGGGACTGTCTACCCAGCAGGTTGTGATCACTGGGGGCCTGTCCACATTGGGCAGGTTGTGATTGTTGGGGCCTGTCTACCCGGCAGGTTGTGATTGTTGGGGGCCTGTCTACCCGGCAGGTTGTGATTGTTGGGGGCCTGTTGTCTACCCGGCAGGTTGTGATTGTTGGGGGCCTGTCTACCCGGCAGGTTGTAATTGTTGGGGGCCTGTCTACCCGGCAGGTTGTGATCACTGGGGGCCTGTCCACATTGGGCAGGTTGTGATTGTTGGGGCCTGTCTACCCGGCAGGTTGTGATTGTTGGGGGCCTGTCTACCCGGCAGGTTGTGATTGTTGGGGGCCTGTTGTCTACCCGGCAGGTTGTGATTGTTGGGGGCCTGTCTACCTGGCAGGTTGTGATTGTTGGGGGCCTGTCTACCCGGCAGGTTGTGATTGTTGGGGGCCTGTCTACCTGGCAGGTTGTGATTGTTGGGGGCCTGTCTTCCCCTGATGATGGGCAGGTTGTGATTGTTGGGGGCCTGTCTACCCGGCAGGTTGTGATTGTTGGGGGCCTGTCTACCCGGCAGGTTGTAATTGTTGGGGGCCTGTCTACCTGGCAGGTTGTGATTGTTGGGGGCCTGTCTACCTGGCAGGTTGTGATTGTTGGGGGCCTGTCTTCCCCTGATGATGGGCAGGTTGTGATTGTTGGGGGCCTGTCTACCTGGCAGGTTGTGATTGTTGGGGGCCTGTCTACCCGGCAGGTTGTGATTGTTGGGGGCCTGTCTACCTGGCAGGTTGTGATTGTTGGGGGCCTGTCTTCCCCTGACGATGGGCAGGTTGTGATTGTTGGGGGCCTGTCTACCCGGCAGGTTGTGATTGTTGGGGGCCTGTCTACCCGGCAGGTTGTGATTGTTGGGGGCCTGTCTACCTGGCAGGTTGTGATTGTTGGGGGCCTGTCTTCCTGACAGGTTGTTATGGTTGGGGCCTGTCTACCCGGCAGGTTGTGATTGTTGGGGGCCTGTCTTCCCCTGATGATGGGCAGGTTGTGTTTGTTGGGGGCCTGTCTACCGGGCAGGTTGTATTATGTTGGGGGCCTGCCAGGCCTACCTAAGGTAGCTGGCACCTACCCCCTACCATCAGATTACATGTTCACAAAGTGCACCTCGGCGTCCTCCAGCCAAACTAGGGGTGCCACTGTAACAGCACCGTAATAGCTGTACCCATGAGTTCGCCATGAAATATTCACAGCTTGATAGACGTTCACATTGTTTTGTGGCTATTGTAAAATTTTGTTTTTATTCAGTCCAATTTCCGTATTTTTGATCAGTTCAGGAAAGAAATGAATTTGACTTTGCTTTCCTAAATCATCTTTTTCTAATTTTAACAGTACTAAGCTCTTTAAATACGGAATTAACATTTCCTTATAAATAGCTTCACCCTTTTAGTTTCAAAAGTAAAAATCCGGAAATGTCCGTTTTACTTTTCAGGATATTTCATCTCTCCTGAGTGGCATCTCTGTAATTAAAATTAAAGAAATTGACGCCATAAAAGTTATGGAATAATGTTCCGGAAGCGTTGCACTTTTCCCTAACGCATGAGAACGGAAATAAGGTTGAGAAACTGCTCGAGCCCTGAACCCAGATAGTAAACAAACTTTTTTTCCGAGAAATAGGGGTAAGGCTCGGTGTACTACACCTGTCAGAAGCTCTCACCTGGAAGATATGTCCTAAATACCGACGCAGTATTTGTAAACTCAATGCACGACGTACATACTGAAAATGTATGAAAATATTGAAAATGTATGAAAATATACGCAATAGCATGTTATGAAATACGTGGCTATATGAGATAAGCATCATTCATTAAAGTTCGCTTTACATCTTGAAGTATGCTCGTATTGTACAAAGTGCCACTTCAACGCATCTAAGTGCAGCCACGTGCGGCTCCCCGACCACGTTTTAAGAACGGAAGCGCGGGGCGGAGGTCTCGAGTGGATACATTCTTCTCAGCGGCTTCAAGAGTGGCTTCCAATGGTGGCTTCCGCTGTAGCTCCTCGTGTATCAGAGTCGGGCTGACCTTGTTTACTCAGGCCTGGACGTCAGACTCTCCCCTCGCCCCTACCCCTCACGTAGCCCTCATTGTGAGTAGCTCGGCTGGCGAGCAGCTCACACGTGCCCCATACCACTAAGTCACGAGTTACCTCCCTCAGGGCCTACCTGGGTCCCACAGGTGGAAGGGGCGGCCTTGTGTATATGCTCAATGAGCTTGACATTGAGCAACTCATTCTGGCCCTGAGCTGCTCGGATACCTCCTCCTAGTCTGCCGCAAAGATCGATTAATTAGGAGAACTCCGATGATCACTTTTAACGCATCGGTGCCCCGGCCAAATAGACAGAAACAAACATGGTAACTAGGCCAGCCGAGCAGTTTCTTGGATTTGCCGAGTCTGGGTGAGCAGGTGTCAGATCGGGCGCGAGGGCCATTTCTTAGCTTGTTTCTGTTGAGTTGGCCTTTGGCTAGGACACAGGGCATGTGGCCAATCATCGTGGTCTTGCCGGGACTCCGTGTGCCTGATGAGGCCAATTGACGGCCGGGAGGAGGAGGACGGGAGAGGAGGTGCCGTGACAGGGCTTGGGGCTGCGGTCGGCCCGATATCAGCTTCTCACAGACGGCCACAGTGTACCTGTTGTGGGGGGAGATGGACTCTCACCAAAACCTCTCAACGTTTTACACTTCTTACTTTGACCTGTATCTAGGACAGTCATTGGAATACGTGCGCTGCATTCTGAAGTAACACACTGGTCAGCCCCTGGATACGTCTCCACATTGGATGTACCTGTATGAGCATCACTGAACATCGTTCTTTTATGTCAATAAGTGTGTTTACTACTTTAATGTAGCGGATCTATATATCTCAATTACAAGTACATGAATAGTATCGGGCAATTATTATCTTTTTTGCAGCTTATTTACTCGGGTCTCAAAAGGCTGACTGCCCCTGAAGGATGTTCTTGCTGATTGTATCGTATCATTTTACCACTTAAAACGGTATCTCTCAATGGAGAAGTAAAGTGAGGCCTGCAGCCCCTGGAGGAGGCATCCGCCGCTCAATGGTCGCCGCTAATGGACGAAAGATACTCCCATTCATTGATCCAACACCGTCTCCCGAGTTACTAACAACAGGAGTCAATAGGCATACATGATAGATAAGTGGGTGTAAACTGTGTTATTGACACAAATCATCGACAGTTTTCTCTCACTGGAGGCGTTATAAAAGCGCCGGAACGTTTTCAGTATAGGTGAATATCGAGTACGTGTCTGGCCCCAGGATAGTGACAGATTAGTGTTGTAATGATGTGTCAGCTCGCTATAAGATTGATGTTACATGGTGATGTAGAGAGCCTGGATTTATGCATTTATGGATGGGCCAGGAGCAGATCATGAATAACGTTGAAACGCCGTCCCCGTACCATGCCTAGTGCTTGTCACCACTTGATCTCGGGATTTGAAAGTCTTTAGCTTTAATCAGAAAGGTTAGCCCTAAAAAAGCACAACCAGATCGTTTACCTTGGGCGTGAAGAAGACCCGAGCGTGGCTAATCGACGCACGTAGCGGCCTTATTGCGTTCATTAAGTGGGATGTTTCCAACAACCGCGCGGACAGTTTAAGAGGTTCACCGAATTTAACCCTGTTTATGGCTACAGTTTAGACGACTCAAAATTTGGTATTGAAATCCCAGCTTATAGTGGCTAATATTTGACATGTGTTGATCGCGTTAGGACAGATTAATTCCTGTGGTATAGCAACCGTGCTTTCACAACTCACGTGTTTATAGATAAAAAATAAGCTTGTGTTTTTTATCATAGACTAGAATGAATTGAATAAGTTAGAGCTGACCTAGATATTGAGAACGTGCAGTTGTGTCGAGACTTATTCTATTCATAACGGTGTTTTGGGGACAGAAGACCAGGCTAAAGGGTTGACTGGCGGACTGCTTGAGTTTCTCATCTCTAAAGCTAATGCGCTCGGGGGTGCAATTATTGAACAGCTCAAACACAGGCCTTAACGGGTTTGTTTTCATGGGCCTTGGGAATTGATCTTCATACTCGACCTGCCTGTTGCCGTCTCCATGGAATCAAACAGGTGGAGTCGATTGCCGTATACATAGAACCCTGATACAAAACATTGCACGTGTATAATTAAATCAATGCGCATGTTTTGATAACATTTCGAAAGTATTAGCTTACGCAGAGAAACAGTTTACGAGTCCAAATCATGGCTTTGAAATTGGAAAATAGGCCAACGATAAAGGAAACAACTGCCATTTTTCCACGAAAGCACAAACAAAAACCTAAATTTTACTGATGAGCAAACCGCATGTCCACACTTCACTCCACATCTCCCCTGATTACCCCCAGCCACGAGGGGGGTTTGTGTGTACTAAACACATAGCAGACTGCACATTGCCTCCTGTGGGGCCCGATTGGGGCCTGTTCCCACGGCGCCATTAGTGAGCGTTTGTTGATGGACTGGGAACACAGGCCCACATCCTGGGCAAATTGTCCGCCCAATCAGAGCGCTTTTAGCTCTGGTTCTATGCAGAACAGTTCAGTCAGGCGATGTGGTAGTGTCTATAAATGTTGGCCTTTTATAGAGTTGTAAAGCCTCGACGCCTGACCCCTGATTTTCATACCCAATCTAGTCATAATTTCTGCCACCCTTTTGCTGATTATGCTTATTGATGAGTATAGACAGTCTTTCTAACTCGCATGAATGGGGAAGCCAATATTGCTTCCCAAGCATCACGTTATGGTGAGCAAATTATTCATTGGCAGGCTGTGTATTTTGGCATGCAGCACAAGGGCTAGGGCAATCGCAGCCTCGTGTTTGGCAGGTTTTGCCTGTTCTCCTCACAGATACAATTTCAGAGGCACACACAGTCAAAGGTGATACGCCAGTCATTTGTCAGTGCCGGTACACCTAAGACCTCAGGAGTAAAGGGCCCGTTAGTAGTACGTCGCGGCACCTGAGCCCCGACCAAGGCTCTCCTCTGATGGTCGATTGATCGGGGCATGGCTATACACCATCTGTACCCGCTCCCCTCCCCCGGTAACCAGAACCATCAAGGTGGGGCCCAAAGCCATGCCACACCATTCTAGATGTACACCAAGGCTTGAAAAGTAATAAAACATATATAAATATTTATATGTCTTTAAAGTCATGAAAAATATAAATATTGATATGGCAAACCGCTGTGGTCTGGTACATAGTTTTCATGATGATTGCAGATTCTAGGCACGTTCGTCAAATATTTTGACCGAGCTTGTCCTGTCTAAAACCTGAAAAGTACACACCTGTTTAACTTCACGAACATTGTCTTACCATGGAAAATAATATGATTTAAAACAAATCCGTGTAACATGACAAATGATTACGATATTATAATGTCAAGAAGCATGTGATCCATCAGGATTTAATCAGGGTAATAGCAGGTTTGGGGATACTAAACTACCTCTGTCCCTCTCGGTCTGCCTGGCCGAGGCTGCGGCACGTCACGGGGTGACATGTCAAGGGTTGGCGCGGTTGGGGGGGGGGGGGGTGCCCCCGTCATGGCCCTGCCCACATGGGTGGGATCAATGCCACCAGAGACCGCCACCCTCAGTCTGCGGACAGAGGCCGTCTCCAGCCCGCCCCATGCTTTCTGCCTCAGCGAGTCTCCTTATCTACTGCCTCACATCTCCTACTTTGTGGCTGACCCTTCCCATCTGCCCGGACATTGCCTCTACCGCCTTGCATGGGCCTTGTGTCTTATTTCCCTGCCCTTAGCTGGTGCGCGCAGGTAAAAGGCCATTTGACTTCATCCGCTGAGACCTACTGGGAGACGAGTGACTAGCGTAAAGTAGGTGGAGCACGGAGGAAACATGGTAACTGGTACTGGAGAAGGGATCCTCAAGGGACCTCCTGTGGGAGGAAGGAGAGTGGTTCCTTGGTGAGCAGTACGTTAGGACGTATAAGGGAGGTGTCGGCTTGTCGCTGAGTGGTGTAAGTCAATCACTATGTGGGAGACGTCCTCCAGGGAGTCGGCACCTTCTGTCACCTCCCCATATCGGATATACCTGCCTATATACACGGAGGGGGATGTCCTTGTGACAAGGCTTTTAGGCTGTGTCTTAGAAAACGTGGAGAAATCTGTAGGGAATAATCAATAGCATTAGCAGGGTGGGGAAGACAGATGATACACATTGTTGCACTTGATGAAGTAACAAGCGGTACCATAAAAGTCGTGGGGCTTGAATAACCTTTTTACATTCTGGTAGATTAATGTAAGGCCGTGCTTTGAAATTGGGTAGGGCCTATATCTAATTTCCGATATTTTTCATTAAGCACAAAGTTGTTTCCTCTCATTTTAATTGCGTATTTTGAAATAGGTAACACTATATCTCATGGCAATTTTTCTTTTTGGTCTGATGTAAACAGATTTTATCAGGATGAAGTAAACAGAAATTTTAAGGATGAAGTAAACAGATATTAGTAGTGTACCTGTTGTGGCGAAATGGAACAAACAAAGGTAACCTAAGGTGTTTACAAAGGACAGACTGACCACTGCCCCCCTATACCTGACCTCCCCCAGGCCATTGTACAGGTGCCAAAACATCCATAATGGCCTCTCTGGCACGTCGAAATGCTCGCCCCTAACCGGCTTGGATATATAAGAGACAAGTCCCACTGAGTGTTGGAAAGAACACTAATATCCGATTTTACTGCTGTATGTTGGCAAACCCAAGTGGTTTCTGTAAAGTCTGATATAGATTTATTTCTGATGGTATTGATTACTCCTACTGACGTCAATCTATAGATCTCTTCATCGATATCCAAGTCCAATAAGCACCTTTATCTGGGCGGGCAGAGGCTCCAAGGAGACGGGCCCTTCAGGTATTGTATAAGGGACAATTGTATCTTATCACCGTGTTGAAGTATCGCTACAGGCTATCATTTTGTGGGGTATTTGAGTAGATTATCGTGACTGGATGAGGACTGTGCCAGTGGTCATGAAACAAGAACACCAACAATGATCTAGGAACACTACTAATCAAGTCGGAAGCTGTGCTGAGGTTGTTGATGGGATCAATGCGTCTTGGAATACCTGCGGACTGGGCCTGAGCTGCTGCCACACTCTGGGCCTGAGGAACTCAGTTGGCCCAGTATAAAATACGGGAGACATTAGCGGCTCTGTAAGTGTAAGACTGTGGCTGGAATAACACCCACCGGACATTCCCTCCTTCGGCGAGCTGCTCCTGTGATAAGAGTTGGCTAAAGGAGCTGCTCAGTACGACCACCCAAATCTAGGACACTGGCAAGGAAGTTACCCAGACATTACAGGTTCAGGATTTACCCATTTGATTGAACCAAATTCTCATTGGATTCCGATGGATGTTATTCAGTAAGCGGAGGACGGTGCTCTTGATTGGTGGACTCAGGGGAGAGCTGCTCGTGCAATCTGGGCCTGTGAGCAGCTCATTAGTGGCCTCTTTATTTTTAAACGACTCAACCCACCCACCTTTTGCACGGAGTCCACTACCCAATGGAGTCATGTTTTTTTTGTGTCGCTCTTCGAATATAAACACCGGTTGTTATCGGGTTAACTTTAGGATGTGACTGTGTGTTTGGAGGGAAAGGACAACCTGTAGCCAACATTTGTTTCTTTCTTTGTGCCTAGGATACATACCGCAGTTCATGTTCTAGGCTCACCATTACTTCAGCGACAACTGAGACACTCTCCCCACTATTTCTGTGCGGTCCATTAGTGGACATTTTGTCAGAGGCTGTACTCTACTCGCCATGAACCTTTGCATTGTATAGTATACAGTTCTCTGTTTTGTAAAAACGCCACTGAAATCCGGGAAAGTCCAACCCTTACTACGACATTGCGGACCCCAAATGATTATAATTATAGAAACCAAAGATCAAATGTTATGTAAAACGATATTGATAATTTCATTGGACTTCAGAACCAAGTTTTGGAATATCAAATCCCTGTAGATTCTTTAATGTCAATGCGGAAAAATTATCAGAACTAGAACGCCTAATGTCTGATGATATATTTCAGACAGCTTTTCAGCAAGGACACCGTTTAGTTAGACAAAGTACATAGTAAGATGACTTTGGTGTTTGTCAGATGAGTGTGTGATCTGTGTCGTGTACGTAATACATGGACCCACCAGTGGACATGTCAAGTGGCCCTCGTGCCTGCTGACATTTGGCCGCGGCCTTTGACGGATGGCCACCTGTCTCATGTTGTCACACCACTGTACTGAATTATTTAACCTACCCACTAACGCCTGGATACACATGATCATGTCCCATGAATATGTCATTTAGACTGTACCCGCATGTTGAGTGTTAGTTGAAGGTCCCGTAAACAGTAAAAATCACACTGGTAGCAAAGTGCACGCTGGGAAATTACCACAACTCGATTGATTACACATTAACTCACGATTGATTACACATTAACGAAATTGTAATAGACCATTTCCATAGTATATGCAAATGTACATGTATAGTGAATGAGCTCCCTCTTCGAGTTAAAACGTGCGCTTACTTCCTGATTTAGAAAACTGAAAGTCCAATAGTAAAGCTATATATTACTATTTGGCTTTTTTGCTTTTAACAAGAAGGACATCTTTAGAATTGGAAGAAAAGCTTTACAAATGATGTCATTTATGCTAACAAAAAGTCTTCAGTCCGCCCCAGATCGTGTCAGTTACCAGTGTTATCGTTACTTTACACACGTTTCCTCCGTAAAGAGTTCAAATTACTGAGTATGCGTCATTACAGGGAGACTGTGAGAGGATTGCGAGGAGAACCTTCGGAATGCTCAAAATGAGATGATCTGTTTTAGAGGGCTGACCGCAAGATCTAAAAACACGCCGCGACAAAGTTGCTAGGAGACCTGAAGGGCACCCTCAGTTAAAAGAGCAATGTCGAGGCTGACGTCGGCTCAATAACATTGACAAAACAATAAAAGGGCCTATTTTGGTCGCATGCTTCCGACCCAATAACCTGCCGGACGGGGAGGGGAGGCCAAAAACTGATTCTCCATCAGTGACGTCACAGGTCACGTGCTTGTTGGTATTTACCTGACCCAATAGGGTACTCTCCAAGCACAATAACCCACGCTCATTATTATAGTACCCTGGAAACTAGAATAGAGGCCGAAATCCGCCTGGAGACAGGGGGAATGTATCTGAAAGGACAAGTATCACTCTTCACCCATTGACAAATCTACTGCAATCCCATTAGTAAACCCCCAAGGTGTGTGTGACTGATACTCTGCTTGGAGAGTGAGATGATGAAGATGAACTGTGTACATAAGTAGGGCGCACATTGGGCCAAGATAATCAGGCATGGATCCAGGGCAGCCTCCTCGTGGAGCCTCCTCGTCGATGTAAATTTACCCCGAGTAAACCTTATCGGACTACTGCACCGGCCACTTTCTAATCACAATATTGACTTTTGATAACAGGACTGACAACGGGTATCGGCGGACGCACGATAATTGTAACCGGATTGGTCTGTTGGTTTTGCATCTTGTGGATCGGAAACACTTTGGTCTAATTATAACCCTTCCTGTCGTCAAGGATACATATATCAGACCCGACCTAGATGGTGTATCTGACACTGAGACATGTCTAGGTCACAGCCTGTGATAGATGTTATAGTGAAGCACCCTCAGCCTAATAACTACACCTACATGATTAACAGGTAGTTCACTGACATGATTAAAGGCACAAACAAAAACACCTGTTGCAATGAAAGGCAGCATTAATATCTCATTGCTCGCCAAACAAATATTAATTATCCCACCCGTCAGTGTTTTATAATCGACCGTACAGGTTTCCCTGTGCTTGTTGATTAGTTATATCCACCTGTTGAGTGGTTGTTACAGGTGGGTCTGTACAGGTAGCCCCCGCCGGCCCCCCCCCCCACCTACCTGAGCCCTAATCGGCTCATCTCGTTAGGTGATTACCGGCCTGGACGGGAGAGATAACCGGGCGGTACTCCGTGTCACAGCCTACCGGAGGGCAGGACTAAGTGACTGACAATCATGGGTTGGTACACTTACACAACCATGCATGTCAACCCGGGATCACTCGGGTTGAGTGTGCGGTAACCGTGTCCGGGATATGTGTCAACATCCACCAGAAGTTCAACCAAACTTAAAATTAGACCTTAAACTCTTTATACCTTCTTCGGTGTGACCTGATATCAATAAACGCAACAAATATGAAATTAAACAGAACACTTCAGGAAATTGTTTCGAGAATAAAAATGAATGAGGCACGGTATTAGAAGACCTAGGAGCACTTCATGACAGTAACTGTGACGTCAATTTTACAAGTAAAAGTGGTGTGGACCAAAAGACACCTTCATAATCACCGCATTTAGTAACAGGTGGAGGACATAATAACACCTAAGTGGATCACTTCGGACTAGCAATATCTTGCCGCTTGGGCTTGTGAGTTATAATTGAGTTGCTCGGGGACTTCTGGTAGTTTCTAAGGCCTACGCTTCATACTGGTAACTTCCAATTACCTGAGCAGTGACTTCCCACTAGCCGTGAGTGGCGTTGAGCCGCTGTGAGCAGTTCCCCGGCCGGACTGCTCGGCCCGGTGAGTTAGTAGTGAGCTGCTCGTTACGCTGGCGGCCGGCAACATGACGTGGCCGGGAGGAGGTCAGCAGCAGCAACACCTGCTGCCCCCGGCCACCGACCACCACCACCACCTACACCACCACCACCAGCACCACCATCAACACCACCACCACCTGCAGGTGTCGCCACCGGCCGCCGCCCTGCCCCAGCACCACCACCACTATGTGGGGGCAGTAGGAGGAGGGGACGGGGGAGGAGGAGGAGCAGGAGGAGGGGTCGTCGTCAGCAGTAGCAGCGGCCCCCACCGAGGCGCGACGACGGTGGCGCCCCCGCCGAGGATCGTGGTGGTGGCGCACACTAACCACACCATGACGGAGGACGCTTCGGGCGACGTTTTCTACGACGACGTGACCACCAGTGACCTGGACCCGGAGCCACTCGGCTGGAACATGTGTTACCGCCGGCTGAGACGGGCGTCGGCCCTCATGTAAGTGTTGTGTGTTAGTAGGGGGCGGGGCGGGGAGCTGGGTATGTGAGTAGAGGTAGTACTAGTACCGAGGGGTAGCCGCGGTAGGGCGCCAGTCCCATGATCCTCCCCCATGATGTTTACCACTTACAGTCCCTACAGTTTGATGTAAGCACTCCACTTAGTCCTTGGATCACTAGTATATAGAGCATCCGACTGCCGTGACAAAACATTGCACGCGGCTGGCCGCTTCAGTAGTTTAGTCCGCGGTTTATGTATGAGTTTAGTGCTGTCTGTACGTGTGCTGTGGTCGGGAGTCGGCCGTGCGTGGAGTCCCTGACCGGCCGACGGCGGGCCAAGCCGACGGCCGGACCCTGGTGGTCGGCTCAGGACGGCCCGGCCTAGAGTCTGTTCTGTGGATGTTGGACTGGGTGGAAAGATGTGACTTCCTGGAGTTACTATACACTATATTACACATCTAGGTTCACTCACATGGGACAGTTGTTGTCCAGGAAGTAGTCCAGTATTTGTGAGTGCATGATCAAGGGAGGGGTAATAGTCTATGAATTTGATTCAACACATACATATGCAACAAGGGAAAGCAACCTTGGAGTGACACGCTAGCTGTGACACTTAGTGCTTCGACACCAGCACACTTTTCGTTTTTCCAAGTAAACCACACGATAATAATGGTACCGTCACGTACAATGAATATCAATAAGTAACCACTGGTGTAAAATTAATGATCGTCAACTTAACGGCCGTTGAGTCTAGGTTGGCGAAGCCTATAGTCGTTCTCCCCAGACCTATCGTTAAACATGCAGTGATCGTTCAAAGGGCGGCCGACCCGTGCAAAGGCTGCGTCCATCAGCGGAAACAACGAGGTTATAAGGGTGCGAAGGTTGGCCCGGAACAATGAGGTTAGGGGTGCGAAGGTTGGCCCGGAACAATGAGGTTAGGGGTGCGAAGGTTGGCCTACTGATCGCTAGTAGTTCAGCTAGTTGGGGTGAGAACCTTAAAACCAGGGAGTGAGAAGAACAGATGGGAAGGTAGCCGGGGGAGGGGGGTAAGACTAAGAGGAATGTTCGGAGGTATGTGAGGTTAGGATTGGGTGTTATCTAGTCTTCACGGTCTTTGTATAATGTCCGTATGTTTTGTCAGGACAGAAAGGTCAGGGGAAACATTCGGTTAGCTTTAAACGTGCCTATTGTAAATCAAATTCTGATAGTAACTGGCAAAATGCTAATGCAGCCTTTAGAGACGTATACTGGTATGTTCATAACAAGGTGGGGATAACGATAATAGCGGATAACGAGATCCTTATACATGCAGTAAGAAGTTATGAAGTTAGTGAACGATGATTGAATAATCAATAGCTGGTATGTTGCCAACAGAAATGCCAGTGCTCACACTGCAAGTCACAATACATTCACATAGATTGCATGCAGTGGATATTCTGGTTTTCAGGTCTCTGTTAGTTTTCAGGTCTCCTGTTCTGTTTTATTAGTTTTCCTTGTTTTGAACTTTTCCCCTGACGCTTTCTCTAAAGACAAGCATTCGATTGTGATTTCCGTGAAAACGAGGATTTATTTTGGACTCATATTTGCAAAATGGGATGGGAGGAAGTCGGGAGTAGGTATGGAAACCTACCATTTTTTCCAAGGTCTACAATGTCATCCATGGCTTAGGGCTTTTGTGAAGGGATAAGCTATTTGTATATCAGTTGCTATTAACAGTTTACACACAGGGGTTTGTTTAACAGGAGGTATAAGTACGTGAACACGTTGTATAAGCACCCTCCCACCCCAAGCCGCTTCAAAGTCCTCTTTGTATACTACTCACGTCCTTGAGCCCCGGGGTCATTGGGGTAAAGGGCGGGGAGACCCTTACCTCCAGTACCCTACGTGTCGGCCGGCACATACACCCACAGAACCCCTGAAACTGATGACCACCACACCCCAGTCATTGTTACATCAGACGACCAATAAGTCCGGTCCAATACCCCTAGCATTGTCAAGAAATGGTAATCCAATATTGGCAAAAACTTCGCCGTCCCGCACCGTGTAGTAAGCCGATAAGCGGGGATTATGTTACTGTGTGTTTCTTTTACCTAATACCTACGTTTTTGTGGGTCCGTTTTTAACGTTTAACATTTGAAACTTATACTGTTGCCTTGTCCGAAATTAAGGGCACATTGGAAGAAAGCACAAACTGATAGTGGGACGTTATTTGAAAACTGACATATGACTAAAACTCGGGAAGCTGTTTGAAAGCAAGGAGAGGTAGAAGTAACATCTCTCATATTCCTATGGTTAAGATATTTTAAATATTATGAAATTATATTTGCAATAAATGATAGCCAGATTTAAGAAGAACGTTCAAAATGAGGATGCATTCTTTCCTTGTAAAACGTTTTTTCTCCCGTGGACATATTGTGAGAGCAAATAAAAGCCATCAATTTTGAAGAGTTAAAATGCGAATCATAATCGAGCGCGGTATATGATAGGTATTTATACGGTAGGCCGCGGTCAGGTCGAGCTGTGGTGACAAGGGGAGGACCCTTGGGGTAAGGGTGCCGACAGGTCCAGTCAGTGAGGGTAGTAAACTCTGACATATTAGGGCTGTGCGTTTGGGACAGAGCAATGTTCAGTAGAATGTATTTAATGGATCGTTTTTTGTTTTTTTTTATTGTTGCCTATCTACAGTATTATTGATGTTGTATGAAAGATATTTCCTATAAATGATAACAAACGTCGATCATCCATGATCTGATTTCGTAGCTCAAGCTCATCGTAATTGTCTATGTTTTAATGGACATATCCTAGACTAATTGCTCCTATGGTGTTTATATCCCCGTCAATAAGGGGGTGGTCCCTAGATACATCATGTTGTTTTTCCCACCTTGATTGTACCGGACTCAGGTAGATGTAGGGATAAGGCGATAACAGGTGTGTCGGGCAGATAGCAGCGTTCAGGTGGGAGAGGGTGGCCCCACACAATACAGGGGCAAGAGATAAAAACTGGCTGATACGTGGTTAAACTCTCAGATAAAGAGGCTGAACCTTCACTTTACTGCGTATCAGGAAATTATCTATTTAACGGCACAGCCATCAAGCTATAATTCAACCGCCAGTGTTGTCGATGTATTGAGGATTTGAGTAAACATCAAAGAAAAAAGTATCCCCCATGTCGTCCTGATGTGGCTCTTACAAGTATAGAGGGCAACTCATATAAATACGTTATATTGGAATTGCCATAACGCATTTATAAGAAAGTGCCAATTTCCGGTTTATGCTATAGTAATTATATCCCCATTCTGCTTAGCGGGTACATAAAATGGTACTATAGGATTATCCCACATAATTCCTCAGAACACCCCTCGACAAATGCCACCAGAACATCACCCCACAAATGGTTGACTCTATATTCATAGCTCACAAACAAACCGAACTGGGTCAAGGTTGTTTGGAGACATCTACATATTTAAAACAGTGACCGTCATCCAGGCCTACGTGAACACTGGCCTGTAATTGTTTTTTATCACTCCTCTTTACTTTAGCTCAGTCCACGTTGGGATGCACACATCTCTGATGTTATCTATTGATGGTATATATGTATTAACTTAAGGGTTATTTATGTGTAATCCATTTGTTTGTATTTCTGAGAAGCCATAGGACAGATATGGCAAAATATTATTTTTGCGCTCCGTCAATCCCATGTCTATGTAGGCCTACTATCTTATCCTAGACCAAATCTATCTTCCAGTCGACTCTGCATACATTTGTAAAATGCAAGTTAGAGGTTTCAGTCCACGAATAATCAAGTTTTGCTGTTGTCACTGTCAATGCAGCATCCAATTTGTCTGTTTAAAAGTTAATTGAAAACAGTCTCTTGATTTCCCTTGTCACCCTCCATAACATTGGTTATAAAGCAAATCTTCACTTAGCGTCCCTTTCTGACAGAATGACCCTTATCTAAATTGACAACAGCAAAAATTGAGTGACTTTTGAAAATTGACAATTGTTTCCATCAGAAATATTCTCCCGCGAAATGCAGCTTGTGGTAACAGAGAAAGGTTGTTTGTTGGGATGTCGCTAAATCGACCGGTCGCATGCCCATGACAGTCAGAAGTAATACAACCCATAGCAGTTTGTTCCCGTTTAGCTCGAACTGAAAATAACACGAACAATGTGAGTGGATGCTGCTAAGGGTAAATATTTCATCGTTTTTCAGCATCTGAATGAAAAGCATGTTGAGCCCATAGCATTGAAGCTTCATATGAAGATGTTTACGTAATTAGAAAAGGGAAATTGAATCTATTAGAATTTAGATTAATTCTTCTCCTATATTGTTTTGGAAGTTTATATAATGAGGAGGGGTAGGGCCTGTTAGAGCCATAAAATACAAACTACATGTAGTTTATTCAGAGCCCCACAGGGAAACCAGTGGCAGAGAAAGTGCCCGTTGTGGTTCACATTTAAACCATGCTGTACCCAGTGTCCCAGAAAAGTACTCCTCCTCATTGCAGAACGATGTTTGGGTTAAATCTGGAGCAGTCAATTTATAAGAAGTAAACTATATCCTGGGAAACATTCTGTTGATTACATAAGGGTATCAAAGGGGCCAAATAAAAGTCCAACGAGGAGTGCTTCCTTCTATCGGATTCTTTTCCCTTTCCTTACCTAGCAGTGGCCGTAAAATACAATGTGAATCAGGGTGGTCCTCACCCTTAGAATGAATAAAGCCAGGAGCCCTCTCCGTTAGCTGCCAGTCCCCTGAACCGTGCACACGCCAAAGGTTACCGCTCCCGGCCCAGGTGAAGCCCACCAAATAAATAGGTATCTTGGCTTAGTAAGGATTATTATTGGATATGATTTTACGCGCATATAATAGTGTCAACACCTACACTTAAGTGTTCTACCAGTTTTTAGTTGGGGATGGATGTTACATAATTATGTTATTACAGGCATTAGCGAATTTAGTATTCACCTTGAATCCCAAATCTGTTTAGGTTTCCATAAAAAAAACCTTGTTAACGGATATTGGATAATTAGTGCAGCTGTCAATTGTTTTAATGTAGCGAGAGCAAGGCCATAGGGAAGAGCTATACAGCTTGATTGATCATACTGTATAGTACCCCCTCAACCCTTACCTGTCCACCTGGTCTGATCATTGAACTGTACCTAGCTAAAGTTCAATGGTCTGGTGTGGTTGCAGGGTGATGGGGAGGAACTATATATATTTACCCTGCATGATTGACCACGACCTCCATTATGTTAATTTTATTCATTCAAATTTCAGGAGAAAAAATGGCTTAAATCTAGGCTGCCATATCACTCTAAATAAGAAGCTGATAGAAGCAACATTTGGTGGTTGTGTTTCTAGTATCGTTACTTGATACGGAGTACATCCTAGTCTTTACAAAACTCGATTTGCCCGAAGGCATAAGCCTTTCAGTTAGCCAAATATTTTAATGTTGCCAGCCAAATATGTTTTATGAAAACATCCAAGATGAAAAGAGTCTGTTGTTCTAGCTGTCAAACTGTGGGTGCTTGACCTTATGAAAGTCCTGTTTGGTCGTATACAGTCCATACACGTATTTGGAGTTTGGCCATACACGTTTCTTCGTGTGTTGTAAGTATACATGTACTTAAAAACAGATCCCCAGTCCTCGATACTGTATTCTAGTGGCAGTATTTTACTTACTTTTGTACACGATATTTCCACCTGATGTGCACAATTTGTTTACCAGTTATTTCATATTGCATCTGTAACACCACATACCTAACGCGCTAACATGCGTTAATTCCTTTTATTAACACGCATGCCATCTACCATGCTCAATCATGATTGGTATTTCCCAAACACCGTTCCATAGTCCGTACAGACCACCATGGGCGCATAACTCTTATAAGACCTGCCGCGGCCCACACACTTTTACAGACCAGGCAACTGCCATGTAACAATTAATTTGAGCTGTCTACCTGAGTTCAAATGTTGCGTATCACCTAAACAATGTACCATCATATTTCTACATTTCAAAATGAAATTGGCAATTAGACACTGACTGAAAACTAATTGCTTTCTGATCCCCCCTAGAGGATGGGTGACAAAATACAGCTAAAATTCTTTAATCAAGATTTCCATACTGCATTTATTGAATTAAAGACATACTATACTGTTTTAGCAAAACTAAATTTTTGGTTGTGGGTTGCTCATTTATCCCATAAATTTATATAGTTACAAATTCTATAACACATTAGCCGACTCCTATCTAACTGCCGACCATCCCTATAGAGACACAGGCTGGTGTACGTGTACTGGCTGACTTAATTGCTCAGTGACCTCCCAGGGGGCTGCAGTGTGCTGGCCCTCCGCCGAGACTCCAACCTAACTGGTCCAGATAACCACAGCCTTGGTTATAATCTCATCCCGCGACCTGTGCCCTGATATGTTCAACGTATAGGCCCATCTACTTACATCTACCTGAGCTGTGATATGTTTTACCTTGTGGCCTAAACAGGCCAGCCATCAAAGGCTATTAGGTGTTGTGTGTCCTCACCATGGGACATTGCACATCCCTTGACACTCTTTTGAAAGCGTAGGGAAGTCATCCTTGTGGCGGGTTTCTCCAAAATCATCTCATAGATATGATCACCAGCAGCTGAAAATCATTACCTTTTGCGGTCTGCAGAAAGCCCTAAAGTTTTTACCGGACGATAGACTATACCATCAAACAAATAAACAAATAGTTTTAAGTATATATCCGTTGTACCTCCATACTCACAGATTACCCGATCTGCTCACTGAGCTGCTCACGGACGTGTCTCGGAGCAGGTGTCGGGCTGACTGTCGGCCGGGGAGTGGCCGGTCAATATTGGAAACCAATAACAGGGATGGATCATGTTAGACTCGACGTGCGTTTTCCCGGAGACGGGCAAACAAGCATTGGTATACCACGGTATTTAATGATTTTACAGCCAGTTCCAGTAATGTATAGGAATCAAATAGCAATGATTTCTGGTAGTGGTGTTGCTAGTATTCGGGATTTTCAATGTTTTTGGGTATTTTATTTACGTGAAGATATAGGGTTTATATTTCCACTTCATGCACAAGGTTGCAGTGCAGTCAGGACAACGATTTTGAATATTATCGCTAAATCTGAAATATAAATTTGTCAGTGGCATCTGTGACGTAGTTGACCAACATTGTACCAGAATTGTCCCTTTATGTAGGGCCAATTTACCACCGTTTGTAAGTGTCCATGTAGCTTAGCTTGTTCACTGCAAAACTCGTATTTTCGAAATTTCACCCAATATCATTAATGCCAACGACAGTAATTGACATTGGTAATTGACGTTTCACCCCGAGGACGTCATGGATCAAACAGAACCCAGACACGGTGTCCCTGATTGGAGATGGGACATGACAGGTACCCGCGGGGGTTGTGTTTACCGGCATGTGGGGGTGTTAGTGGTCGTCCCGGCCCGTATTAACGTCAGACTGATGGCCCTCGGCCCACTACACCCACACCACCCAGGGTAAGGTCTGCTCGTCCCATCTGCCCTTCACTGCTCCCGGGGGTGTTCAGAAACCACCGTTTATGGGGTGAACGTACTATTTAGAAGTGTCACCACTGTACTGAAGACACGGGGCATATTGGTACCCCTAAAAGAATCACAAAACACAAGAAACCGAGGGAAAACCTTGAAAACACGGGAAACGTATTAGGAAATATTTTGATCACTGTTTGTGGAATCCCGGTTTTCTATGTGATACCACATCTTGTGGCTCAAATTTTTCAATGTTTTCTGGGAACGTGGGCTTGACCTTAGCAATTACCTGAAATAAAAGCAACTATCAAAATAACATGCATCAAACGTCAGTTTGGTAAGAAATGTGTCTCTGAAACCTAAATATAAATGCTGGTGAATCATAATGAAGAATGCCAAAAGAGTAAATGTACGTTGCCAAATACATAGTTTGTACCCATGGAAATAATCAGGGGGACCCCAATAAAATTAATCTTCACAAAACCCATCTAATATCATCCCTATACTGAAAAGGGAATTGCCCGACTCAATATGAATTGCAACGACCACTACAGATTATAACGTTGTCCACCGAGCCCCCTACATTATGTATTGCCCGTTGCCATTGCCGGACATCAGTTTGTCGACGTCCCAGATATCCAAACAGTGGTGTTTTCCCAGCGTGCCGGCAGGGGGAGGGCCGGACACATCATCTACTGTGTACACGGAGTGGGGATCGGTTAGCCGGGTCTGTCAGGGTCCTGGGGACAGGAGGGGGTGGCCGCTGGGGGGGACTCGACCCTCTGATACAGCTCCACTCCCACACACTAATACACTTCTGATAGGGACACGGGTAACAATAGGGAAGGAGTAGAAAACAACTGTAAGAACTCTGATTGTCATTGATAATGTATATCTGTGTCTGAACAATAGTCTACTGGCCACATGCAGATTTTATCCGGAGATTAGGTAGCATCTCAGCTGTTTAGCCAACACAATATATATATAATTGACCTTTCATTGCGATCCCAGGCAAATAGGTTTTTTTTTTCTTATTGCATTTTTATACAGGCTGAGTTCACTTTATTGAATATTAATGAACGAGTAATAACTAAAACATTGTTTTGATATAGCTTAGACTATTCTAGACATCTTTAAGACGATATAGGAATTTTTAACACACCATTTCCCATGAGCTGCCGATCGCCTGGGAATAGATAATTGTTGGAATCCGATTTCTAACTGAAAAGCATCTTGATTATGAAGACAAAAAAGACAATTAATCGTGGCCAGGTGTGACCCTGCTCCCAGAAACCGACGCCAGTCAGGAAAAAAAGTGAAAAGTTAACTGAGCGAAAAAGTTGGCCTGGAAAAAGCGTGGCGGAGTGTGGTGTGCGGGGAGGCGGCCAGACCTGTGGTTTGACATTTGGGCCTGTTCACGGGGTCCGGAGCACCGCCCTGCCGACACGTCTAGTTAACAGTACTGCTTAGAGCAGGGCAATAGATTGACGGTCGACCTATTATTGCTACAATGCACAAATATTTACTTCAATTATAAACAGTATGCAGTTTTCAGGAGAAGATAAAAACCGCAGAATTTAGCGCTGGAATGATGATAATAGCTCGTAATGGTGGATATTACCTTACCCAATTATGGATGTTCAGAATATGAAATTGTAAAAACTGGGGCATGTTGTTGCAAGCAAATCTTACTGTTATACTGCAGTACTCAATGTACATTTGCAGTAAAAATCGAATGTATATTAAATTTCCGTTAAATTGATAAAAAACAACAACCCAAATATTCATTTAACCACTGTTAACCTGCTGTTACCTTTCACAGTGATTATACTCGTTAACTGTGCTGGGACTGTGGCCTTGTTGTCGTCTCCCACCTATTAGTACGGCCCGTCAGTCATTACCGGTGCCTACCTGACGGTGACCCTGGTACCGGCCACACGCCGACCACCCAGAGTAGACGGCAATTAATCAGAGTCGTCGGCCGTGTCTGGGTTATCAGCGAGCTGCTCGGAGCACATTCTGGAGTCGTCACTTTCCTTATAGGCTTTTATTAAATATTTTGCATAGGTCTACCTTGGCAGATATTAGATTTCAAGTCGCCCTATATGGTGCCAAGGTTCTAGGGAACAATATTGTTATGACCAAAATGCAATCATCTTGCAGGAGAAAAGGCGCTATAGGATATATATACCCTGGGCAAAGAGTTGACGGTAACGTCATCGAAATGTAATCTTGCTTAACCACTCCTAGGATATTATTGATAACAGTGTCATAGTAACGGAAGTAATTACAGTTGTTATAAGCAGAGGTGATTGGATTCAGTGTGCTGCTGTCAATTCTAGCTTATATAAACTATGGGCCATGATTTGTGAATTAATGTATATAGGTTTGACCGGCGGTTTTCAATACCAGGTGCGCCCATGTATAGTACAACTTTGTCCACCCCCCACCCACGACAGTTTAGGTTGCGTCAGTGATTTTAAATTTATCCTATGTTTACGTCTAAGAGCTGCTCCAATTTCTGAATAGTAAAGTCTGTTACCGTAATTAGAAATGTTGAATTCTAATAACAATTTTTAATCTATTCCTTCACTACATATAAAAACTTCGCCCAACCCCCACCCACGGCAGTTTAGTTTGTGTCAGTGATTTTTAGTTCACCCTATGGTTACGTCTAAGAGCTGCTCCAATTTCTGAATAGTAAAGTCTGTTGCCGTAATTAGAAATGTTGAATTCTAATAACAATTTTTAATCTATTCCTTCACTACATATAAATCAAAGACAGGTTTTCGAATTTCAGGCTTGTTTACAGACTTGTTTACAGACTTGTTTACAGCGTAGCGTTATCTGCGGTGTTTGTTGAGATGCGCCCGAGTGACGGGTTATGATGAGGTGGTCCTCGACAGTCAGATCGTTTTACACCGCTGCTACTTGTCGGGGCAGGTTGTAAATCACTCGGCCTGGGCTGGGTACGGTGGGCCGCTGATTGGCAGTGCCGTCAGAAGGGCCTGGCCACTTCTACCTCCGACAGGACTATAAGGCCCACACCGACCTACCTTTGGAGGCCTGCCAAGGCGGCTATGATTAAAATGTCCTTTAAGGCCACCCAGTCGTCCGGTTTACGTTAGGTGAACGGCGCATGGATCAATATGGAAATTGGTGTATTGACTATTCCGTGTAGAGTAATGGGATGAATAGGGCATTTTATGGGGGTGTACCAAACCGGGCTGCCGAGCAGGCCTCTTCGGGTCTTCTGCCGTTAGTTTAAAGTGCACTACTTCAGGAAAAGTATGAATTCTGTTCCCATCAAACAAAGACCATGCAGACTGTCAGTCTGTGGACACGAGAGGGCCCTCGGCGTGCATACATCACGTTAATATGAACGGGGTCGTTCCCCGGGACGGTCAGTACTTTGGAAGATATCCCACGGAGGAAATGAGCCCCCGCAGTTAAGTACCCCTCTGCCGTGCCAACCAATACACACCGTTTGCTGAGGTGCTCAGTCGCCGAGCAACTCTCCAAGCAGAGATATTCTGTATGTGGTAGCGATTATTACATGAGAACCTAAGCTTGGAGATTGCCCCCACCCTCCGCTAGGGGGAGAGTCCCTACCCGTTACCACGGGGCTACTTTCAGCCGGTCACCGATTGGTACTTCCGGTGATTGCGACGGCCCCTTCCGGCGTGGGGCGCGCTGGCCGGGATCGGTAGGTTGGGTTGGGATATAGACCTTTTGCAGACATGGGCACTCGACTACAGCTTAAGGATCACCATTTGGTCACTGAAAGTACATGGCCATGGACAAATACAAATCATTCCACATACAGTGGGGGTGTGCAAGACTTGTATTAACAATAAAAAAAAAAATTATCACACACTTGTCATAAAAGTTTGCATTTTTGCCATCTCAATTTGTATATTTGGATATATAAATTAAAAAGGTCATCAGGGAGTCATAAGGGATCACCCTATCATGATCACTAGACAAAACTAGCACATCCAAATTGAAAATTCGCACACCTAGACGAATTTGCGATGTTTACCACACCATGATACAATAATAACATCAGTAATAACTGTAGATTATTATTCTCTAAGATTTGTATATATAGATGTACTGTTAGCTTTTTAAGGGGCCGATCCTCTGGGAGCCCTTTCTAGCCCTTTACTTTATGGGCCAAGACAGAAGTGTAGTAAAAATAGCTGTATGTCGTCATCTGCACAGCGTCTATAGTCGGGTTCTCGGGAAGGGAGCTCCTTGTCCTACTTCAATCTGTTCGCATTTGTATCACTGGAAATACTTGGCAAGCGGAAGGAGGGGGAGATGGCAATGCTTACTCTGTCGTTTGCTGCAGTTTAGAAATTCATCAAGTGGGTTCGTTCTGGCTTTATTTAGGCAATTTAGTGATAAAACAGTGATTTAGTTTGGAACCTTAGAATTTACCACAGATAATTCTAACTTGATGCTCGCGATGATTAAAAACGTAAAATATAATATCACTCAGTATGATAGCTTCAGATTCAGAAATCTTAACACATGTGCTTTTCTCAACCTTTAGCTTTAAATAATAAAACTCCCCAATGCTCGTACAATGATACTGCAGATGATCTTGTTGTCAGGCTGATCCACGTTATAGTTACGCACCCTGTTCCCAAACTGACCAAGGAACCATCTCGGTGGTATACATTTCCTGTACCACCTGGGAAATCAGCTTCGGAAGTCCCCCGTTAGTGTCTGGTTCATCAACTAATTGAGCGCCGCCTCCCTCTGCTACCTGCGTGCTTGATACATTTTTCCTGTGTCCGAAACTATCTTAATGCGCTGACAGGATGTTCAAGTTCTTAGAAAATCTGGGTTCTTGGATGAAAGTAGTATATATAACTGGGGGCATGTTCCTGGTTACATTTTAATTATAATTAATTTATTAGGCTTCAATAAGTTCGGAGAACGTTTAATAGGTTCTAAAATAAAAACCGGCCAGGAAGAAAATGTGATTCTATGGTTTAGGTTTCATTTATTAAATAGTCATAAGTTTTGAATCTAATCACGTTTTTTGTTTGTTTTTTGTTTTAAAGAAATGTTGGATAAAACTAAGTAGTATCACGAGATGGTATAATGGTGCTGGGTGCAAGTTTCAAATGATTGATGTGTTTAGCAGTCAGGAGATTTAGGTTCAATATGTATGATAAGCGATTTCCCGGGACAGCCTTATCCCCCATGCATGTAGTTCTCCCATAAAATGGTCCCCATCTGTTTTACCCCACTACATTGAAGCAAAATATGGAATTCCCCAAACTTACATTGTCGGGATACTGTCGGATAATGATAATGTTAACTCAAATGTGTGGATTAATTTTAAGAATTCATCCGCTACATGAGATATACACCAACCAATAAAGATGCAGGCACTTTGTATATTTGAATTAATGTCGCCAAATGTTCCCTATATCATGTTTTGTATCTAACCTTTTTCCCCTTTTCTCTTTGTAGGTAAGTGTCCCTTCCGTTTGCGAGTTATCTACGTTAAGGTAGGATCCATCTATGCGTAAAAGTATAGAAGCCCAAGGTTAACATTGGGCATTAAAATACATATATGTAAAAATACAGGAAAATATTGCTGTTGTTTTCCTCGTCTGCATAGTCTAATTATATGTTTTCTGGATGGTAATTAATATCTGTCACATGTTTCAATTATGTGTCTGTTCTTTGATTTTGAAATGTTTTGCTGTGGCCACAAAGTAACTAGACTTAAAACCTTAACGTCAAGATCTGCATATATATATATATATGCAAGATTTATAGGTAAGTATTCATGCGTGTTGAATGGTTTCGGTTGGAAATACTTGAGAAGAAAATATTCAGAAGAAACTCTTAAAATTTGAGCCAATTATTCTGTGGGACTTTTAATTCTGGTTCCACTTATACCAAATAATTACCTAGCTTCACCGCCGCTCGATAAAAGTATAAAATCCGTTTCGTTAACCGAGATCACCCACTTTCCTGTCTTTAGAGGCCACCGGCCTGGTAGCCACCTGGCGAGAGAAACAAGCACTAAAAGCAACCTGGTTCTGTGGCGCCCCCTAGTGTATAGTATAGAAACTATAAGTCCCAATTTGTCAGGGACTGTATATCGAGAGAGACGGTCCACTCCTCTTTAAGTCTATTTGATCGCCTTACTCAGAACTGGTACAATGAACACCAGTCAGTGAGATGTCACCATCGAAAGACTTTTGGCCTCACACAAGCTACCCTGAACTTTATCACACAAGATGGCACTGCAGTAAACCATAAAAGCAAGACTCCATAGTGCCCATTCTTGCTAATCTAAGTTCTTCAGTCTCAATGTTGTGGAGGAGGCGAGGCCGTCCCCATAGCGACTGGACAGCCTCTCCACCCTCACCCACCCCCTCCCGACACCCCGGGGGGAGGCGGCAGGGCGCTGGTTGTAGCCGTGGTTGTCGTGGTGATAGCGGGGCCCGCCGCACCCAGCCATGTAGAGCATGCAGGCTGCGCGCGGCGGAAGTAGCGGCGGGAGCGGCGTCGACGGCGACGACGACTTAAGGTCAGTGAGCGGGTCGGGGGATGGGGGTAGAACAGCTAGGTGGGCAGGAGGGGATGGGGCGGCCCCTCTTTACGGAGATATGAGGGTATAGGGAGACCAGGCCAGGCCTTACCATTCCCTGCCTACACCCAGGCTTAGCATGGTTCGTCCAACGCATGATCGGGTGCGGGAAGGTGTAGGGCTGGAGGAGGGGGTACAGGGGATGGGGAGGCGTACTTCCCAGCCCCCCCCCCCCCACCTCCCCCCACCTCCTCCTGCTGACAGCGGCCCGGGTGATTACTACACCTGTACGTCGAGATCCTCCTCACACCTGACACGCTATCTCTGATACTGCTAGCGTAGGCATGATAACCAGTTAACATTGAATCAATGACCAGGAAGTCATTCTCCGTTTTACCTGTATTTGTATAGACCCCCTGTCGACATACCTCCACCTGCATACCTACGTGCGTTACAGGATGGTCTGCAATACTTATTCTCTATTTGTCTCTATCTACAAACGTGTAAGTGTGTCATTTATAAATTCGTCCTCTCTAAAGGGACGCTATACAGTTCTCACGTGCCCGGATAAATGTTTTAGGCCTCTTTGCTATTATGGTTCTCTTGGGATTAGACGCGATGAACGTTTTATGGGTTTGTTGACGACGGTCCTTCTTAACGTGGTTATGAGGACGGAGACCACCTGCTCCCCCTCCCCACTCCCCCCCCCCCTTCCCCTAACTCCCACCTTATTCCCCCGGCTTTATCCAACTAATAGGAGCACTTATGTAGGTGCTGAACCAGTGAATTGTGTCCATAGTGGGCCCGTTTCCTGGGAGTATTTGCTCTAGAACATTGTGAAATTAACAGTGACTTGAGGCCTAATGGTCAACCAATAATGAGATTAATATTTAGGTGACACATCAGTAAACAATAGCACTGGGCGCCTAGTGTTCTTATCTAGATGTATGCTCTGTGCCTGCCTTAGTTGTGGCCCATTCTTCATGGAGATGTCGCTTTCTTCCGGATGTTTGCGCAAATTAATTCAAAAGTGGGAAACCGTTGATCATCGCCAAGTTCCAAAGTTTGATTTCTAGGCCTGCGACCAAGAGTATTCCCATAAGAGAAAATACCAGTATTAGAAACTTGCATATCGACATTCACAAACGATAAGTAGCTGAGATTCTTTTCTTGTTTTTATCAAATCTTAGCCTAGGCTATACAACACTGGCATTCAGAAAACGTTATTCAAGAGTGTGGCCACAATGTCGTGCGTACACATCGTCAGGTTCTAGCACCTGTGGTTTACTAATCCTCAAATATTGACTTAATTCAGATCATGCGCCGTACGGTGACTATATGGAGACTGAGTTGTGTGTTTTTGTCATCAGGTTGAATGCAGGGGACAGCGGAGTGAGGAGGGGGAGTAGGGGTAGGTCAGGGGGTGGTAAGGCGCCTGGAAAGCCCAAGTTGTATTAGGATTGTGATTCGGTTACGGGCTCACCGGTGTAGTAGACAAGGAGATTATTGCGTGAGATTTGTGAAGTCGTGCAGGAGAGGTTTGGTTGGTTTGTTATTCCGTTGCGTCATTCACAACGCAATTTCCCCTGACCGCCTGGATTTTCGAACATCATCTTATGGTAGAAATGAAACGGTACTAAAAATAGAAAGCATGTGTTTAATGACAATTTAAAACCTGGGCCCCTCACTTTAGTATTAAACAGAGAAGACTTGGCATTTTAGTTCGCGTGCGTATAGTTTAAAATTTATGATAAACTAGTACCTTCAGCCTACGACAAAGTGTTAGTCTCACTTTGCTTACACGTAAAAGGCCTATCCGGGTGCCGCTGCTAGATCTCACCTCTCATTGATTTAAGTATTAGTTACATAGGAGCAGAATGTTGACTTTCAGGTAAAATGAGAAGGTAGTGTACATCATTAACCGTCAACGATGTCCGATACACGCCTCTAGTATCAGTGCAACGAGCTGGGTTCATCGTTGTTTGTTGTCTTTTAAGTGTATTTTGTTGACGGCAACCTGGCAAATTCTCTAGAATTACCCCCACACACGAGCTGTTTTATTGTAGAATAAGACACATATAGATATGTAGTTACAGCAGACTTAATTAACATACCTGTATTTTCTTCCCGAGGTTAAAGACATCGTTTGTTAGAGGCAATGTGGATAGCTGTCGGTACTTTCTAACTAAATAGGTAAAAAAAAACTCGAAGAGTAAAAACAGATAAACAGGCCAAGAACGCCATGGTTTCCAGGCCTTGCATCATTCTTTCCGTATCATGCTACGTCATGTTGTTGACCTGACCCGGGGAGTTATTATAGACAGTTATAGACGCCTGACTCATTTCACAAGGACGAGTAAGCAGTGACTTTTTTTTAGCAATAATTATCTACCCTCGGGAATACATGTACTCACATGATATCCGCATTCGTGACTTTTCCACTTATTACTAGTTTTTCTACAGTGTCTTGGAGGGACTTGTATAGTCCAGCCAACGGTCAAATTTATTTCTAGGATGAGTGCGGAGACTAAAATTCAGTTCACCATGCAAACTCAACTGCGGTCTATGATGTCAGCATGGTATTTTTAGACATAAACCAATCAGGCTGAATTAGTGTAGCTATTTTAGTCGGCAAAAAGGAAACGAAAGAGCTTGTAGACCATAATTATCAGATTCTTCGTCATACTGCTTGGAATTAAGAGCCGCAGAGATTAAGCTTCTAGTGCTCATAAGCCTTTCTGGGCGTTGAGAGCGAGGAAATTGTGAACGTGTATTGATGAAGTCCTTGCCAGGAAGCTAAACTCCAGATGACAAACAGAAACGGTACGGCGACGACAAGGTACAGGTATGATCAAAGAAGTGTGTTCCCTTGTACATTTAGCTGAATCTGCACATACACATGCTGACTGCTTTAGTGAGCAAAATAAAGGATATGCAGGTATCTGGAAAGTTTTAATTGAGTTTAGATCTAGGGCCTTCTGACGTTTGATACATTAAATCTAACGACGTTAGACAACCCTACTGAGAAATAGGTGAAGGGTTGAAGAAAACTTCCAGGTGTATGTCTCCTACCCCCACCCTCCCACCTGTGTTAATCCGCCACCTGTGGCCGGCCACACCCCTCAGCCCTCACAAACATCCGCCTCTCCAGGCCCCGCCAGGTGTGCTTTACGATGTTTACCGCCCCTCTCCACCCCCGGACCTGGACACCGTGTGTCAGGTGGGGCTCAGAGATCAGACCCAGCGGGCACCAATTAGAGGGCACCGGGCGGGGACAGACACGACTGTCTGCTCAGTGCACGGCCATGTTATAAGAGGGTCTCATACACGCACCTCCAGCTCTGTACTTAGGTGTATCCGTCATAGTTTGGTCTAATAACAACAGGTGGTGCTGGGGTAGGGAGCTGCTCTCAGACAGTGAGCGACTCATTCTCAAATTGAACAAGCTGAGCTTATCGGCCCCAGCGTATTCCCACATATTACTAAACAAACATATTTTCTTGGAATATATGAGCATGTTTTTGAAGAAAAGCACTGCAAATAAGATTTCTAGGAAAGTGAAGGGACCTCCAAGTACATGTAAGAGGGGCGTAGTCGGGTATCTTGACTTCCAACGTGACTTCATCAATATTGAGTTGTCATATTCTATATAGAAAGCATGTGTCTCTCAGCTACGTGTAGTAGTCTCTGGGTGGTTTTGATTTATATATGCGTAGTATACCAGAGGTCAGAGGTCAGACACTAAAGTGAATCTGTCCACTGGTTACCGCCGGTTACTGGTAGTTGTGCGTTTTTTTCCCGCCATGATGGTTTAAAAAAGCCTCGTCCTTGGACCTATGCCCGGTGACATGGGGGGTGGGTGGGGAAAGGGGGGTGACGGGATGGCCTGAGGGAGGTCAGTCAGTGGACTGACTACATGGGCTTCAGTGTAGGACAAGGGGGTAAGGCCAACCTTAAAAAAAAAAAATTGTTTCCTGTTTACCGCCCGACTGACTATTTTAGGGCCGACTATAATTCTTTTTTTCATATTTGGAAATTTTCTTTTTTTTTTTTATCAAAATTTTCAGTTATAGCCTTACCAAGAAAAAAAAATTAGGGAAAAAAAAAGATTTTCCGACCTCCCGACTGGAAATATTTCTGGTCACCCGCTGGACAGGAAACAATATTTTTTTTAAGGTTGGCCTAAGGGAAAGGGGTTAGACACAAGAGTGTTGGGGCTTAACGTAGAGTGTTGTTGTTGGACTATAGGTAGATTTAGGGGTTGATCCCACCTGAGTTAGCCCACCAGGAGGGGCTGTCCGAACCAAAAGGTCAACGACCGTGTTACTACTACTACCACACCTGCCTCCAGCGCCTCCTCCTCCCTCGTCCACACCACTAAGACCTTCATCCCGGCTTCCCTCTTCTACCACTGTACCAGCAAGAAAGGCAATCTTCCAGGTGTATGAAGATACATGTCAAATAGAAGGTGGGAGTTCCCAACCCCACAGTGTGGACCCCACCCCTCTGATAAGACGCTGACCCCTGCCCTGGAGGAAACAGCGCCCCCTACAGGGCACCACCTGACGCTGGAGGAGAGGGTCACGTGACCTGGGGAGGTGAAGGGGCCGGGAGTGCGGTTCGCTGGTTATTAAACGGAGGGGCCGAGTTGTGTAAGGGTAATTGGTACACGGAGCTTAGTCCGGCCCAGCGCCAGCCAACTGGGGGTAGGTGTGAGGGTGGGGGGATTGGGGGGAACCAGTACAGACCGATATATCACCGTTATGGTGGACGAGCTGTTTTGCTCAACATTCTGCTGAATTGCACCCGGGAGGTCTGCTGCGAGCTATAGGTATAACCCTAACCCATACGTCCCTTCAATTCTCTCCATGTGTGATATCATGTTTGTAATTAACCATTATAAAAGAGGTGTTTCATTTATTTCATTTTAACAGCTTTATTCCTTGTGAAGATTAAAGGTTCTCCTGCTTTAGCTTCAGCGTTACTACAATTAGATATTACCCAGATAGTTTGAACTAGACCAGTCTGTGTGTAAATGTGAGCAGGGTGCCACTATAGGCGCCTGTTGTGACCGAGTGGCTCGATCAGCCCACCGGACATGGATTGTATTGTGAGTGGCTCTCAGTGAAGGAATGCTCGATGGCTGGATCTGTCCACCCCACCTCCTGCTGGCCAATCTATCACTACACACTGTAAGGATAGGACCAAACCAGTCAGTAAGGCTTGTACAATACAATAATACCTGCGAAGGGATAGCACTTTGTGGCATTGGTTTACACCGCATGAGAATCCCTCCTCCCAGCGTTCACGACAGGCTATATCTATGCAGCATATCTGTGAAAGAACCACTGCAACTAAGAAAGTCCTATGAGTATGAGCTTAAAATGCAGAAAAGTATCCCTCTCGACCTTTTTGACAGTTGTATAAAAAAGAAGAAGTGTCTTCTTTAGAACAAAACCAACTTATTTACAGTGCAATAAAATGCCATAGTTACCTAATCTAAATGTTCTTTAAAATAAACGAAAGGAATTTTACCGGAAAAAACATTTCGTGAATACTTAGACCTATGTTACGGATGGTACCAGTAAACATATATTCTTTATAAATAGTCCTCCACGAGATGCTTGTTATGCGTGGACTACAGTCTCTCCCACAATTAGGCCTGGCATTTAGTGTTTTTTGTCCGTTAATTTGCCTGTTTTGGTTGCAACAGGCGCCCACAGTCTTCTCAGTCACATGGTGGGAGTGTAGTACGCTAGGTTAAGGGGGCACTTTTGTTCCATAAATGTCTGTCAACTTTGGACTTCCAATCAATAGCATTAGATATTAATATCTTTCCTTTATGCACCTAGTAAAAAAAGCAGTATATAACCTAATACTCATAGGATTTGTTTTAACGTTCTAGGCTTCGTATACAGAGATGTAAAATTGCAAAAACTAAGACTTGAAGTATTAAAAATGCAATATGCATACTTCTTGTCCCATTGGTGCATAATGTAAAGGTTACCGCATGGTAACTGTCGGGGTCTATGTTCTATTCATGACTACGTAAGTGAAACCGGATATCATTGACCAAAACCTAACAATTTCTGTTTGTTAAATTGTAAGCTCCAACAACAGCACGCATTGTCCTATACAGCATTGGTGCTTCATTTATTCATCTTTACATGTACCTGCCCATTGTAGTTGTATGTGCATGACTGGCGGGGAAATCGACATGATATTGATCCATGTTGCCCATTTGAAGGTTTGTGTCAAAATACAGATTTACAACTTGTTTTATATCATTTATATTGCTTCGTCTGCCTTCAGACCTATTGAGAACTGTCCTACCCCGACCCACAGGTACTAATCCGGCATTGAATACGCACTCCCTGAGTATGTGCTACTCCCTTAGTAAGTCTACTCTTGTCGGTAAACAATCTCGGGAGAATTCTCGTTCTGTGCGACCAAAACAAACCACTTTTCTAGCCTGATACACACTGATAATATCAGAGTGTCTGTTTATACCCAAGAGATTAATGCAGAAAAGTATATCTTTAAAGCAATTTTGCCAAAATTACTGAGGTGGGTATTTAAAATGTATCATTTGTTTATTAAATTGATGAGGTATCAAAAGACTGGTCCTGTTGAGGACATTGCCAGGTGTGCACCCCCAGTCCACCCATGCAGCTCGCTGCAAGTGGGCCTTGACCAGAGGACACTACCTCCCTGCACGCCTGGCACGACCGAGATGTCTGTGTGATCAGCCTCCTTTGCCCCTGTGAACACTTGCTGGTGGCATGAGTGGACTAGACCTCGCCCCCCAGACAGTACCCCGCCCTCCCCCTCCTGTAATCCCCGTACGACACGAGGGGTCCGTCTCCGGGGTACCGTACGGGGCCGGGGGGGGGGGGGGGGGGACTGAAATTGTTTATTGGAGACGCAGTGCCCGCCGTTTCAGACTCCCCTCTGGGGGTTGGTCGCACCAACGTATGTAACTATGGACACCTGGCCTTGTAACAGTTTAATGATAAAAAATAGGACATATAGTTTTGTGCATTATGTATCTCTATGTTGTAAGCTATATCCGAGGAATGGGTATAGATCCTGCTTTTTTTTGTAAATATCCAACATGTAACCAATTGCCGAGTTTTCAGTTATGATATACTCAACGAGATAATTTTTCAAAATAAGTATCAAGTCATCATATTTCAGGATATATTATAAATACATTGTATATGGATGCCCCCATTCCATGAACTATTTTACTCGATGTACTGCCTATCATATATATGCAAATTGGGCGAGGCAAGCAATAAGATAGGATTAGCAGCACTGCACAGCCCTATCCGTGGCCCCAGGGTACTGTTTTAGCTAGCGCAGATACCTCAATTATTTCTGCACAATGACCATGTCGGAAACAACGGGTCCCTGCCTCACCGACCTGTTCAGAGGGGGCGCCACCCGTCTCATCGTCATGACGACCACGTCACGGCAATCACTCTCCTCCCACAGGTAATCACTCTCCACCGGAACTCGTGTGGAGGGGAACTATTCGGTATCCTTTCACTAGAGTAAGGATTAAGTGATACATGGCGAGCTGCTCAAGACGTGTTTAATTCTCGATGACCACTGCATACAGAAAATGGGGAAAATTGCATTGAGGTAAAACCATAATGGAAGAAAAGGGATTTGTAAATCTATCCAAAACATGGGGAAAATAGTTTTCCCAGAATCTAGATTTTAAGATTCTTCAATTGCCCCACATTGGACCATTTTGTTCTGGACTGTGCGTTTGTGAGTGGTTCACTGCTGGGGCGAGCAGCTCTCACAGTCAGCACTGACCTGAGGTCATCAGCCGGGGGCAGCGATGTGTCGGTCTTAGGCCGACGGGGCCCGCCTCTGGGCTGGTGTAAGCCTGGCCGGATCGGGCTGAATTGGCCTGTATTTGCACTGAGCTTTCCGGGCATTCGTTCTGGGGATGGAGATGCTTTTTTCGTTGGTTAGAGGAATGGGTGGGGGTATAGGGGCTGGGGCCGTGAGTGGATTGGCTGTTGGTGCACACAAACATCGCCCCCCGAGTGCCCCTGTCTCGGGACACCACGCCCTACCCTCCGGTCTAACCCAGCCTGACAGGCGTGACGTTCTGGGAATATCTTCCTGCCAGTGGTATTTTTACACAGACTCACAACATCAGATTCTTTTTTAGTCCATCCGTTGTTTTCAAGCTGTTAAGTCATGATAATTTAGAATCGAAGCCATTTAACACTGATAATATGTGTATAATACACTTGTTTTGAAAGAACATATATAATGTATGAAAAGATGTCACTTTTGATTGAAACCAGTAGATACGATGTAAGCCCAGCCAATGTGATTTGTGTTTGGCATTACGTGTAGTTTGTTATTCTGGACTAAAGGGTCCCCAGAGATTGAGTGGCCTATTTCGGGTGGTTTTTGGCCGAGTGAGCCTCCCGGAGCAGGGTGTTAGACTGGTTACAGAGTCTGTGATCCCCGGCCGTCTGGGGGGCCCGCCCCTTAGACTGCCCCCCGCCACATGATCTACGGCTACCCATTAGGGGAGGACGTGTATTGGGGCGGGGGGGGGGGGGGGCAGATACTACTTAATCAGGCCCAGATCAGAGGATCAGGGGGAGATGTGGACCTCATAGGTCGCCTGGAGCAGGGGCTTTAATAGGGATTTGCCCGACCAGACCTGGATATTCTGTTTACATCAATTTCTGCTGAAATTTTGTAAGGAGATTAGAGAGTATTCAAACTGGTCGAATAGAGTATTCAGACTGGTCGAATTTGATATGGGATAATTCACGGTCGCAGTCCAGGTACATCGTTTTCTATACATTTGATGGGATCGGATGAAAAAAAGTTGATATAAATAATAAGGCTTCAGTCCATAGCAGGTCAAGTTGCTTTGATTACAGCATTTGAAGGTGTTTGCCGATCGGCTAGTTTGCATGACTAGAAGCTATCATTTGTATAACTATTAGAGGCCTAGGCTGTTGTGGACACTCAGTGCCTGATGGGACCCACTTCGGGCAGCCACGCCCACAGACAAACACACATGTATTCTGTTGGGTATCTATACGTTGTGGTATGGCAGTCACATGTGAATGTTTTTATTCAAATGTTAAAAATGTTGACATTTTATGATTTATGGCTGTAGCTTTAAAGGATTATATCCTTGTTGGAAATGAATTTCGGAATGTGAATGTCATAGAACCAGTAAACCTGGGATTCTCCGTCGTCACAAGGTATTGGTTTGCTCAATTCAGAGCATGCCCAACGACAACAACAGGCTAATACTCCAAGTAAATAGAGACAGAAAAAAACTAATCCTTACCCTCACAGACTTGCAGGAGTGTTCATTGAGAACGGTATAGCCCCTGATAAAGTAAGTTATTATGAAAAAGTAAATTAGATTATATAGAAAGTAAGTTAGCCGGATAGGAGTACGGGAGGGAAATTGTCCAAGGTAAAGAAAAAACATGAAAAACAGAAAACACGGCATAGCTGGAGGGTAAACAGGCAGTGTTAGCTAAAAAGAAATATAATAAAAGCTAAAAAAAAAAGGGAGAGTGAAATAAACAAGCTTGGTATCCATGTGGCGAACAGGCCTGCAGGTTCGTGCTGTAATTTTACATATTTATTTATTCAAACGAGAGAGAGGGAAAAACCTCAACAGCGCGAGCCGCCAGCTACGCAGCAGTTGACCATTTCGGTTCAGCCCATTCTAGACAAAGTATCTTTATAACTGTAAACAAGCCTGTTTTTTATCCCTGTAATAGAGGTATATAAGTGGTAAACCAGACCCTGCCTGCCGCACGTCTTGGTTAGTAATTGACTCCGTCTCTGTCCGTTTTCCAGGCCGGGTACTTTTTACACCCCTTATCCCGCTGGGCGAACCCCCTGAGGGTGGGATCGCTGCGATCTGTGGCCGACTCTCTCCCCGGCCCATGCAGCAACGTTATACGCCCAGTGCTGGGGTCGGGCGAGCATTATACGGGCTGGGGCGACAGCCTGATACGTGTATGCCACAAAACTGATCTGACGTATGACAGTTTAGATTGCAGGATGTGCACCAAGTGATATGGAGCCGATTTCTATCGAGGTGCGACACGTTAAGAGCTCATGGAAATCCAGGTCTTTCGTATATATACCGATTAGAAAGTTTCAATAAATTATGATTGAAAGAATATAAAATTTAATAAGAACCTTTTTTTTCTAATCGCTCCGTAGAAGGCATTGTGGGCTTTCAATATCAAGTGTTTACTTGAATCAGGCCACAATTGTTTTGGCAATACCCAGGTAGCCTTGGAACACCCCACCCCCCTCGCACTTACCCACGGAGTCTATGATATACCCGACTTTTCTCCAACCCCAGCCAGCCCTCCTGTGCCCGTACCTCCCCACCTGTTTGGGGGGGGGGGGACTCTTTCTCTCTCTCCCCGGCCCCCCTTCACCACACTGCGGTCTTTATTAGGTCAGAGAAGGCCGCTACTTCTCTGCCATCACTCTCCGTGTGATTCGCATTTCATATCTGACTTACTTTCTGGCCCGATCTCGAAGTGATTTCAATACTAGGGTTGGCAGATGTTTCAGGAAATAGGTGAAAGTTAAGGAATTATTGGGGCATGACTTGTGAGAATCAAGTTTTGTTGTGGTAGTGCAGGAACCTAGTCAGGGTGGGAATGTTGCGGTGAATGAAAAAACGATTATATCACATATATCAAGAACAGTGAAGGTTTTCGATCAAATTCCGATCCCAGGTCGTTTTATGAAAATTACAATCTTGATGTTTCGCTCCGTAATAAAAATAGTAGAAATATATGCTTGATTGGGGGGGAAACATTGTTTAGAAATATGTTTTCTCGCAACAAATGGCTTCGGCCAGAATGTTGTCCACTGAGTGGAATAATTGGGAGTAGAACCCTTAAAACTCACCCTGTGAGCAGCTCACTGTATGTACTGAGGCCCTCACCTTATGGAGCTGCTCCCCTCGCCCTGCCAGCTGTCGGCCACAGAGGATCAGAAGCCTTTTATATATAGACCGCCATTCACTCGGCCCCATACACCCACCACCCCAGACTCAGGCCTCTACCCATTACTTCCTACCAGTGTTTGCATCACCAGATCTAATCACTAGATCCCTAGAACACTGCCTCACTATTGCTCCCCTCCTGCCCACATTAATACTTTTATCTGGGAGCCTAGGATAGTTTGTAAGATCCGGGAGGTCCCAGGGTGGAATGGTGGAAGCTGAGTGTCCTCTGGGTTTGACGTTAATTGACGTGGAGAGCGTTAGGAATGGTACAGAGATGGGGGATGAGGGAGGGGATGGAGGAGTGGGGGTACAGGGGTGGGGCAATGTTATGGTGGAGTGTTGTGGCGCCGCCTGCTGGCTGGATGTGGCCTCAGGTGAGCTATTTTTATCTCAGCCACACTCCCCGAAATCTGATTGGCTACTTGGGATGCCGGGCTGCGGCATTCAGGCCTCCCCCCTCCGGAAAATGCTGACTCCTGTTATTTACATACTTACGTACCCACACAAAGATCGGCCGATATAGCCCGGGATGTCAATGTCATCCCCTCCATCATCTACCCCAAGGAGGAATAACACCAAAGACAGCCCAGTACACACTGTATACCAGCATAGGCCAGGTCGAGAAAGTACTGGGAGGATCCGAAGTTTTCAGCGCCTGACGACCTGACCCGTTTTAAGTAGGCTGACCCGGTGAAAACTCCCCGAAAAAGTCGGCATCGACAGGCAGGACGTTTTAGGCTGGTGTTGTTGTGTGCAGTGGCTGAGAGGAGTGAGGGGCGGTAGACCGGTCTCTGCAGCAGTAGGAACTAGCAGCCCTCTGTGACCTCTCCATGGTTTGACCTGGTTAGTCTGACCTGATCAGGTCAACTGTGACCTGAGTGGGAGTGACCTGACGTGACCTGAGAGAGGACTTGACCCCTGTACGTGCTTCTACAACACCTCTACGTTACCCTCAGTAGTGGACCGACACACCTGGCCAGGTAACCCACACAGGTGTGTCTGTGTGTGTCAAGTCAACCTGCTGTCAGCTGTCAGGATCCAGGCGTTGACAGTGGAGTCAGCAGTACCAGCAGTAGTAGGGACTGGTAAGTGTCAGTGCTGGGCCCCCTACTGTCAGAGACACCTACGTACAGTATGGGCTTACCCCAGCTGACACAGGCCTGTTAACCTTCTGAGCTGTATACCAGTGACTGGTGTGTGTTTACAGTGTAACACTACTGACCTACAATCAGAGACATCTACGTACAGTACGGGTTTACCCCAGCTGACACAGACCCATTAAAAGTCTGAGCCCTATACCAGTGACTGGTGTGTGTTTACATAATATTACCACTGATCTACCGTCAGACTTCTCTATACAATATGGGCTCACCCCAGCCAACACAGGCCAGTTAACGTTCTAACCCTTATAGTGACGTGGTGTGAGTGTGTACATTAAACGACCACAGACCCTTCCCGTGCCGTGGGGAATGTCCCAGAGCACCTCCGTTGTCCCCTCTTCTCACCTGTTCCCGCGGTGCCTGGGCCAACACCAGTGGCCCCTACCTGATGCTGCCCCCTCCCCCTCCCCCTCAGACGGCCGCCACCATCAGCACCACGTCCCTGCACACCCCCCAGCCCCCTGTCTCTCCCGCCCCGGTCCCTGCAGCCCCTGCCCCCTCAGGGGTCCCAGGGCCGCAGGGCATGCAGGGGGCTAGGGGCCTCAGCCCGGGAGGAGACTTTGTGCCCCCTGAGACTCTACGTCTCCATGGAGGAGTGGGTGAGAGCGCCCTCCAGTGCCGCCAGCACGGCCGGGCGTGCCAGCAGGGGCACCACCTGCAGTGTGTGCACCACCACCGCCACCACCACCACCACCACGTGCAGCACGTGAGCGCGTCATGTCACCATGCCGAGAGTCTGCTCAACACGGCCTACGGCTTCATCACCGTCCTCAGGTAGGGCGCCACGGACCACCGCACAAAGGGGCTTTTTTTAAAGTTAAAAAAAAAAGTTGAAAAAAAAAGCCATGCAAAATATCTATGATAAAACAAATATATATAAACGCATGACTATATATATGCAGCATCAACAAAGAAAAGGTGACCTTCTACAGTATTCCCAACTATAATACTGTAGGCATAGTTTGTAAAAGCCTAGCACCAGTCATTATATGTAATCATAATTATTTTCTTCCTTAATAGGTTGGTTAAAAACACTTAACACAACAACAATTTCCATATGTATATTAAATTATTATCTTACCAATATAAGTCAAGTTAAACAAAGTTATAATGGAATAAAGTAGGAAAACATAAATAATGTAGAATGATGAGGAACGTTAAAATGCATTAACTTAAGTCAAATCAAACTCCATGCAGAAATACTAGTTCCACTTTGTAAATAATTTTTTCTAAAAAAAAAGTCAAGTTGGATGTTTCATTACTTTAACTAGAGTTCATGGATACCACACTATATTTAAAGTCGTGTTTTATCGTTTTAAGAAATAATATTCTATGGCTTACGTGATAAAATGTCAAAAAATGGTTCGTGTTTTGACAAAGAAGACGACTATAAATAGTCAAAACGTTTCAGCTTGTCATACAGATCATTTGATAATTTTATAAAACATTTGGTATTCTACTCAATTATTGCCCCGTCCCCCCAAAAATAACAACCAAGTTCATCTCTTTCCTGTCGCCATGGTTACCTAAAGAACAGGTGTCACCCCGCCTGTTATAGATAGGGACACTTGCAATCAGTCTTTGAACACTTTATACATGTATAGTTAAAGCCCCACCTATGGCCTATCGTTAGACTCTCCATGCTGGGATTCCATCCATCAAAACCTAGGCCTGCCATGATCTAACCACAAGGTTCAGAGGCCTCCGTGCACGAGGGGAGGCGGGGCGGGCAGGGCCAGCCACCATACTTATTTCAGGTAGAAAACGTGGTGTCCCACTTTGTGTTTTTCTCCCTGTGGTTTTCTTGTGCTTTTTTCCTGCGGGACCGTTCCCTTTGTAAACAAGGCCGATATATCAGTGACGGGCTGCCGTCGTCAACAAGTCGCCCGGCCTCTCAAGTGTTGTGTTTTGGGTGGGGAGAGGGGCGGGGGACTCTTAGAACAAAACTTGAGTACCATTCCGCTATTGGAATTCGTTTTATAACAGGGAAGTTAGGTTTTGTTTGTTTTCAAACAAGCCACTAGTGTATTGAATGAGGTTTATCAATACAAGAACAAATATAATCTGAACTCAGGGTATTCAAGGTTTTCCAATTTTCTATCCGATAACTTATATGTAAACACTGAAAAATGTGTTTATGAACGCCTTAGCCTTCTTTATCAATACTAGATCGCACCAATGACAGTGTATAACGACATCTTGATTAAGCAGCTTGTAGACTGAGAACAGTCAGATGTCCTTCTATCAGGATATACAGTGGTCCATCTCAAGATAAGTGAATGGTTATTCGTTAAATCTTCTAGCTAGTCTAGGGCACTGAAATTCAAGTCATGTCTAGTGCTATTTAAGTAATGTGAGTTCGTGAGGAGTTTTAAGTTGCCTTTAGTGTTTTCGTGAGGCAAGGGTATTTATCTAAGAGTTTGTTGTCGGTGTACACGATAGAAACTTATCAAAATACTCATGGAATACATGGGTCTGGGGAGGGAGGGAGTTGCTACTGTCACAAACAAACTAATCTCTGATTAAAAACACGTTTCTAGTTTACAATTGTTATTTCACATCACAAAAGAAAAATACTCATAGCCCCCAATAAATGTTAACAAGTCTTTATGGATCGTTAGCTTAAGTCTTATTACTATTAGCATTGCCCAGATCTCCTACCCATGTCCTGGGTCTGTCCTTGTTACCCTAGTATAGGTGAGTTATCTAACTGGCCGTATTAACTCCCGTAGACCGTGGCAGGGGGTCTGCGGCCTGGGCCAGGTACGCCGCTACTCGAGCAGCTCGCCAACTGCTCAAGGGCGGGGTGAGAAGTGGGTCAGGGAGCCCTGAGGGATCCCACGACCTGGTGGGGTCTATAGGGCATAAAGTAAGAATTAGGGTAGAGAAATAGGACAGAATATTGTACGAGTAACAGCCGAGCCTAGATCCGAAATGTGAAATTGTAAAGGTGTTTATTAGGTGTCCTTGTATGTTGCCCGTTTATAAAAAGAGAAGGTATTGGAACTCATAGAAATATTGCCATTCTGAAAATGTGACCTTCCTTAAATAATTCATATTTCGGAGTGTGTTGCAATTGTTTCGACCTGAAACTCCGATTAGTAAGAAATTCTACGGGGAACCCCCAAACATCTAGTCCAGTCCATTTGCTGCCACTCCTGTTAGAGGCGTTTAAAACGTGAACGCGGAAGGTTCACAATGAAAATGCAGCTTGAGTCAAAAATATTCGCTCGGTCACAATGGTAGATAAAAACGATACAGAACTTGAAATTTCTAACCCAAGGTGATTGTACAGTACAGAATTACTGAAGTCACTTACTGCCGTGGATGAAATAAACCAAGAACAATTAGCTTTACTCAATCAATATTGAATTTATTCAGGGAATGATGATAATCAATAAGAAATAATCAATATATATTACATTTTGATAGTCGTAATAGGTATTTGGCGCTGAGGTCATCCAATCCTCACTACTCACCAACCTGCGAAATATAGAGGTCATCTCCCAACCCCCGCTCACATTAGTTTTGCCCTTTGAGAAATGTGAGGCATTACTGACATAGTAAGATTCTATTACTGGCCAGCCTCGACTGTCACTGATAGTTGAGTACTAAACCTTAAATTTATTGTCATTCCAAATAGAAATGCTGGAAATATAGCAACAAAGCCTTACGTGTTTAATGTCCTGGCAATAAAGCTGCACCCGATCCCCGGGTCATCTACATATTCAGCATTAATACAACTCAGAGATTCACATTCTTGCGCCCAAGCACATTCCTGACATATACGCACATAGCCGAGATGAAGGTTGTTGTATTTGAAGTCACCTTGACTCATGTGTATTATAGGACTGTTTACATCTATCCACACATTCAGGTCACGATTGGTATGTATGACTACCTGACAGGGGTGGTGAGCGATGGATTATCAGTCAGAATATGTTAAGAATGATGTAGAAATTAGTGGGTTTTTTTTCTATCTAGCATATATAAATAATGCGTGAATGTAATGTTACCAATACGGCCCAGGAAGAGACTCAACTGTCTCATATTTACAGAAGAGATTGATTTAGAGCAGCCAGTGTCGGATCTGGGAATTTGATTAGAAGGGATGCGAGCGCTCCTGGGGGAAATCCCAAAGAGACTGATATATATTTGGAAGGGATGGAAGGATCTGCAAATCCTCTAAATCTGCCATTTCTCATCATATGACGGATGTCTGTATGTTTGAAGCCATTAACGCTTAACACATACATTGAGACATTGCTGAGACATTCCTGTTACAGTGCCTAGAATTGGTCCCCGCCCAGCCCCACCCCTGCCTCCCGTAGGCTGACTGGTACGTGGACCCGGTAACCAAACCCAGGAGGCTGCTAATTCAGCACGTTTTAGTTTACGTCTGGTTGGACGTGGGCTAGGCGTGACCTGCATTTAACCCGAGTAACTCACCGACAGGGGGAACTGACCTCATTTACCTGATGAGCAGCTCACCCGGTCAGGGGACGTGAACTTATCACGGCAATTTTCACCGATTATAGAGGACACGGTCAAAATTATAATAGGCCAATTTGCCATTTACTAAGGATGAACATGCTCACATTTCCATCGAACTCGAAGTCGCTGCTTCCAGGAAAATTCCAGCCTGTTTAAATGCAGTTTAGCCATAGTGGCATGGCCGTAGTTTTACATTCAAATTATGCATACGTAAACGAGTTAGGTTAACAAAAAGAAGTAGAGATGTCCCACTTATCAGATTTGCTTGTATTCAAACAGCGATTCCCGTCATTGCCGAAGTAAATTACATATGTTATTAAAGGGACAACGATTTTGATTTCGAAACCCTCTGAAGAAAATCCATTAAGGAAACAGCTAACCACAACACTACGTCGTGGAAGAGTACAGTACGCGCTGTTCATACGTTGGGGCCATAAACTCTAATGTGAAAAATAAAACATGTGGAACTTCATAAAATGGCAATCTGGCAGGCAATAATGTTTGAAGGAATGGTGAACATTTTGTCCCAAAATTGCATGTCTCACTGTCAGTTAATGGTTCATATAACATACTACATTACAGTAGAATCACACACTCAAAATGTGTGCTATGCGTATTCTTGCTTAGGTGCTTAGACTCCTTTGAGGCATTCGTGCTGGAAAGTTGCTTACGCGACTTTCCTAGAAGTCTGGTACTAATTACAGGGCCGGCGACCTTTGCCTGGCTTCAGTCGTCGACCATACACCCGGTGAACCCCACCCCGGGGACGACCGCCGCTCGCCATGCCAACCGACTCTCTGCTTACCGCGCCAAGTCACCGAGGAGCACTCCATCGGACGCAGATGGCAGGAAAAAGAGTTGTTCTTGGATTTGATAAATTTCTGAGAACCCACAGATTTCCCATTGCACTAATTTTCACATGAACAGATTTTCCCAGGGTCTTAACTTTGAGTAGATAGGCCTACAAATTAACTTTGAGTAGATAGGCCTACAAATGCCTTATAACAGTGGAAGTGTTGTAAGAAATCATTCAATGCTGCTGGATATATTGTGTGAAAAGTTTCCGTCTAATTAATAAAACTCTGCTAGCCATTGTTAAGCTACTTTTGACGTGTCTGAGACTTTCCCAAGTTGTCGTAGATCCGACATGGGTGGGCGTAACTCAATTACTGCCAGGTACAATGAGTGGCTTACGGCCTGTGGGATCTACTAATTAGACGTGTCACAATATGGCCCTAGACACCTGAAGGGCTCCTACAATCTCCAGGGACGAATCTGGAATCCTTCTTACCGTGATGGGTTCTAGTGATTTGACTCTGCCCTCCTTTTAATCTTCCTAGAAAAAGTAAATGATTAGGGGCGGGCTCAATACAACCGACTTTGTCTAATTGATAGAACAATAAAAGTCTGTAACAAGGCATATTCATATGAAAATTAAAAGGGCCTGGAATGTAGCTCCAATCTATGCTCCCCCTTCCCCTACGTACGTTTCGTAGGGAATTTTAATGATAATAACAAGTTCTGGTTTGATCGACTTTATAGATTCTTGATGTGGTTTAGTAAACCAAAATCTCCGTCTTATCCATTCTTTGGTTTATAAAACGAAATGAAATGTACTTGACGTTCCACTATAGTATGCACATTAGAAAACGCTTATGTGGCGTCATCGTTTCGCCGAAAAGGGCTTCCCCAATTCTATTTTTAGATTTTCAAAATGACGTCATCTCGTCACTCTCCTCATACAGACTTATTTATGTTAATTAGTACACTCTCAAGGCATTTTCTATGGAACGACTTTCAATCTCCAAACAGATCCTTCCTATCAGAAATAGCACGATGTGTCCCCCCCATTTTTAACACTGATCTCTATGAGAGTTGGGACAACCTATTACTCCGATATATCGGACTATCGACGTTATCCACTCATCGAAGACGGAGAACAAATTTTTAACACTGATTCCTATGGGACTTGGGCCAAGTTAAGACTCCGATATATCGGACTATCAACGTTATCCCCCTAGCGAGAGACCGAGGAACTAGCAGATTTTCAATATGGCCGCCCCCAGTGGAGGAAAGGGGTATTCCCGACCTACTTTCGTTCTATTTTTAGAATATCATTATGACATCATCTCGTCAATCTCCGAACACAGACTTATTTATGCTAATTAGTACACTCTCAAGGCATTTTCTATGGAACGACTTTCAATCTCCAAACAGATCCTTCCTATCAGAAATAGCACGATGTGTCCCCCCCCCCATTTTTAACACTGATCTCTATGAGAGTTGGGACAACCTATTACTCCGATATATCGGACTATCGACGTTATCCACTCATCGAAGACGGAGAATAAAGACAAGACTAAAATATTGTTGTGCTAATCTTCTCTGTAAAGTAAACTAAGGACCGTGATTGCCATGTTTACCACCGTCAGTATGAGTCCCCTTTACACTCGTCAGTATGAGTGAGCCGCATGGTTGACTGGTCACTGCAAATACGTCAAACCAATGCCGCCAGTCACAGAGATGCGTACCCTTTTGATGTCAAGTGTCGTGATTCGGATCGGCCATGTTACTACATTAGTAAGAGCAAACCATATGACTGACTGACGTACCACTGCAAAATCCGAGCGGCGTACTCCTTTAGAGTAAAAGTTGAAAAAAGCGATTCAAATGCAGTTTTCGTAATTTGATGCAAAATTATCTCAACCAAAAGTCACTGATGTAGCACTTAGCCACCGGCGTTTCAAAATATTGGTCACAGGCGCAGATTTAGAGGGGGGGGGGGGGGCAAATACAATGTAAAATTCATGTGCTGGGGGCGCAGGTGAAAATTTTGCTCAAAGCACGCCCACCCCACTTTCTTTTTCAAAATCCTGGATCCGCCCCTGGTTCATGAACTCTACATCATCCAGCCGGACGACTCCACTTCCCGAGAAACAACCAAACTTTGCACTACGTTAGCACAAAGACAGATAACACGGGTCGCATCTTGTTGTCGTGTGGCACGCTGGTTGACTCTCCAAACCACCGGAAATAATAGGATGTCAACTAGACAGTGTCCCCCATGGCCCTGTCCCCATCCACGACTCGAGTACAGTTATTGACCCAGAAAAACAGGATGAGCAGGTCTGAAGTCACACCACCAATCAGCTGAGACTCGAGCAGCTCTGGTGATAGCTTGTTAACAGCGAGTCACTATACTGCTATATTTAGGACCAACAAAACGGATCTTCTGCTCATCTCTGAGTAATTAATGTGTGAATAATAGGGAGGGAAAACTTGATTATAAGTGACTTAATAGTGTATTTTCCCTTTGATTGTAAATCTCTGAGTATAGTGAATTGTGCGTGCATATGATCAGTGTGACTTCATTTACCAATCGTTGATAGAATGATCTGAAGTCTTTCCAAGACCAAAATCCATTAAAAATGCATGATATATCTCGTTATTTTGGGTAGGGAGGTTGGACAAATCTTTACCTTTTGTACCTTATACTGCAAACATAAGATCCCGAGCAAATCCTTTAGATTTACATGATTAAATATAGCTCCTATTTGAGTATGAGCAGGTAAAACAAGGCGGTACATCTAAAAATAAGCCGTATCTTATATCAAACGTCCCTTCCTGTAGATGAGATGTTAGACAAAAGCCAGGTAGAACAGCTGGGACTGCTCTGCTCCCCCTGTGAGCTCCCTTGTCGTTTCTCTCACCTGACTGTCTTCGTCTCGACATTACCGACCTCCCACGTTGCCCAGCCAGGACGTCAGCCACCCATTGCCACCCGGGGATGGGGGGTGGAGGTGGGGGTCCCAGGGGTACCTGGTCTCTTGGGACCCAGTGGGGGTAACAGCCATGTTTGACATTGCAAGGCATGCACTTAATATTTTGCAGTAAAATGATATGATACGAAGTTTTTATGGCACTCATTTAAAGCCATGTACTATATATAAATCGGATGTACTGCTTCGCTGAAAAGGCATTGTCGCTATAAATACATGTACCGTAGGAGATTGGTTGATAATTCATGAAAGGTGTGGTGTTGTACGTATCTCGTATTAGATCTTACTTTTACTCACCAACATTCGTGGTACAGCAGACCTGGTTATCAAGGATCTGCGCAATACCAAAATCTGGAGCCCTACTGTCAAGTCAAGTTTTCAAAAGGCCTAAGAATGTTTTGAATATATTCTTTTAAAAGGTTTACAATAAAACATTCTTAGGAAGGATATCTTAAACGGTCTTGAAAATCTAAATTTTTCATCTACCCTGTAAAAGAAAATATAATATATTTTCTTTTACAGGTTAGATGAGCAACATATTATGTTGCTCGTCACATTTCTAGCCATGTTTTGATTATGCTTTCAACAACTCGTATTAGTTGTCAGTGATTCACATCTTTAGATATATGTTTGTCTCAAATTTGTATATCTGTGGTTACATTGGTCTTGAAAAGGTCTTAAGTGATAAAAAAAAAAATCGAAATCTGGAAGCATCCTGCTATAATTCATAACTGGCAATACCGGACGAGGGCGAATCTCCTGAGTAGCTGGATGGTCGGGTCACAGAGTGCAGCACCGACGTCCAGCTCTTCAGAAACTGTATTAAATTGTCTATTATTCATATGCCTCACATGACAAAGCGGCCAAAAACAAGAGGAGTTTTTTATTCCAAGTTCTCCATTGTTTTAACGGAAAGTTGTGCATGGGTTTATTTTTTTACACACCGAAAAGAATCCCACAAATTCAGTGTGTATTTGTCGACTGTATCCCGTTTGTATAGGACTTATTTTTCTTCCAGTTTTTTCCTTCGTTTTTTTCGTTTTTTTTTCGTTTGGCATAAATATACGTCTTCGATGAATTCTGTGGATACATATGAAGCTGCTCAGTGGATGAGTTATTGAAGGAGAACCCTAGACACTTTACCCTGGAAACACGAGAAGCCCATTTGCCGAGGCCGGTCTTATACATTCACAGGGTACGGGCAGGCATTGATAAGTGCGGAAGTATTGGTCGGTGTTTGCCTCTGAAGGGCCCACTGAGAGGCCACCACTGACCCTTAGTGGGGTGGAGGTGTGCAGATCGATGGGTCGTCTATACTGACCGCACATTGGGTGCCCATATATAGGGTATGCTTGGACCATATTCATTTCTCTGAAGTACTGTAGCCCTTCTTTAAGCATCTGAGTTTTTCTGAAGCCCCAAATGATACAAAATTTAACTCAATTTCTGCGATAATGAAGATTTCATGTGGCCATGAGACTTTCCAGAAAATATACTTGTGTTTGTTTATAAGGCTAGTTGATTATCCAAAGAAGTGTCTAGATACAGCTTTCTGCAAACCTTATCTTACCAAGGTACATCATACGTTTCTAAGAAATGTTTATAGGAAGAAAAATATATATCTGAAAGATTCACTTTTTAGATTCAGAGGAAATTTAGAAAAAGATGTTTGGGAGATAAAGTTACATACCTATAAGTGTCCTAGATGCTGTCCACCCCCTGATTGAACGTATCGCACGCCTCTGTTTATCTACAGACCCTCTCAGGTTTATGGACTTTTAAAAACATCTGATGGATGACGGTCCTGGCTGTACTGGTTAGAGCACCGTGAGGCCTGCCAGCAACCAGCAGAGTACCTGCCCAGGGTCACGTGATCAGAGACAGAGCTTCACACGCCTAATGCTTTTCTGTAAGACATTATCCACCTTGATATTGGTGCTGAAAGCCACCATTTTGTTTCAGGAGCTACACGTAGACTCAGATTTAAGAGTCAACAGAAATATTATGCTATTCTCCGCACATAAACGCATGCACGGAACTCAACCCGGATATTTAGTAAGCACGCAAACCAGATTAAGATTTGATGGCCGTCTCATTTGATGGTGAATCTGCACTATAGTATGAGTTTATTTTCGGGGTAAAACATATTTTATAAATAAATGCACAGGTAGATGTGCAAGAGCAAGCTTGCCGTGAAGTTATGTTACCGCAGTAGGGAGTGAAATGGGAAGACATGCTGCAGACCTATAGAAAGCAGAAGAAAATGTCATTTCGGGTCAGATTTACCTAGTAAAGCGCAGACCTGAAACTTTACAGGAAGAAAAGGTCATGAGGGTAAATCGATTACCCTTCTCCGAAAGGGTCATTATGGCTATAGTCCCAACTGTCATATTGAAGAGGGCACAGTTTCCAGGAAATGCATCTGGCGTGAATTACAGCCGTGTTGTCACCCACTTCAGCATTAACAACACCTTAGTCAGTGCATTCTGGCCAATTATATGGTCAATTAAAATATGTTGACGCTTCTAGGAAATCTCAAAGGGGTTGACTTTTTTTCTTAACCTTTTCCCACATAACTTGCAATTGCATACTGCTATAGAAATACATATTCCGAGAACATGTGAATAAAATAAAGGAATATATATGTATATGCAGTACCACTTCCGGGAGGGCCTAGTAGTAAAACAATCTCCTTCGGGGGTGATAACAAACATCTTCTCCCTGCCTCAGGTGGCTGAGGTCACGTGGCTATATACCTGTCACATGGCGGCCATAGTCTTATCTGTAACTGGTGCCCGGCGTCGACAGGTGACCTATGAGGAGCAGCCAGCAACCAGTGCAACATGCCGATTACACCGGCTGACCCCTCCACATCGCAGGCGGCGTCCACAGTACGGACGGAGATGTTTATGTGGGGCTTATTTATCCCAGTTCTTTCTATTGGCCGACCACCTCCCTGTACGTATACCGTTGACGAGGTTAATGATGGGCTCCCTGGTTTTTGAACCTGTCCATTTTTTTTTTGTACGGGAGACTGTCTGGCTGGCCTATGGCACACACCTATTTGATATCTCTCATGAGGCAGTCAATAAACTACGCTTCTTATTTTTCGCCCTTGGAAACCAAAGCGATCAAAGGAGTATGAAAGCAAACCAAAGCAGATCAGGCGAAATTCTCTAAAGGACAGCGATCGGACTTGAGCGTACGACGACAAGCAATAAACTAGAATGAGTGACATTTTGCAGACTCGCCGGGAACAGACAAAAAATTACCATAATACTGGTGCCTGCTTAGCTTACATATGATTTCCTCTATACTTCTATCATTGCGGCAACCAGCTACCCATCTCTTGTTTACCGATGTTTCCGGTAAAGCGGTCGTGGCGCGACCCGCCATTGGCAAAATGCGACTGCATAACCTCGCAAAACCGCCGAAAACCTGCGGACCCGCTCGTCACGTGACAGCTGATGGCCGTACTCATATCACAAAACATACATAATCCGATAGAATTGATTGATTTCCTATCTGATATGGATCGTACATGATGTTTGGGGTCCTGTAACACCATCAATTTATCATTTATACCGATATTTGAGCAAATAAGACCAGAAATCCGCTCGTCATCCGACGCCGTGTTAACCGGGTCAAGTAACGCCCCCCAGCCTCGCTTTCGATCGGGGAGGAAGGGATCTGGGTCAAAGTCTGAATATTCATCAACTTATGCAGACCTATTTCACCATGAAATCGGTCGTTCTAACTTTAGTTATTGGTATCCACAGATAGATTTCGATCCATACATAAGCATCCCACTGTCTCATGATCGATAATAACGCGTCTAAACGCGTAAATGCATCGCGCCATTTTCTTGCAATTTCTTCGCCTCCCCCGGTCACAGAGCCCAGACCGCCCCATGCCGGTGGCGGGGACGGTTGGTTGTTACGGGGGCTGCGCCTTCTCCGCGTGGATTACAGCGGTATCTGATGCTTTCAATATATATATTTTGGACGTCTGGATACCCTTAAACGCATACAACGCATTGAAAACTCATGCGGGAACCATGCGTTCGTATCGAAGGGGAAACATTGGATCAATCGGACACGTGGAGGCCTCACGCTGTCAGACCGTCAACATGGAGTCAACCCTTCGCCGGGTTCTCTCCCCACACGCCTGCATCGATACATTGAACTCAGGAAACCAGGATGATATTAAATGCATCAATTGTGGAGGATATACGCATTGAAACGCATTGAGGACTCCAGGTAGGTTCATATCTTTTTTCCAGCATTTGAAATTATACCGTTGAAATCTAGGCCTAAACTCGGCCTAACACGCATTGGAACGATCGGACAGGAGGAGGACACTGGCAATTTGAAAAATAATTATTTAGACCTTATTAGGCCTATCAAAATGAAATTCATGTATATATCTATGTTCTCATATATGTGAGGGTCCTAAATATCAAATGGTCTGATTATTTTAGGCCTGGATACGTTTGCAAGAATATTTTACAGATGGTATGAAAAAATGACTGGACTCAGATTGGCCTAAGCCCCCTCCGACACTGTCAATCATGTATTATGGCGGCTCCGAAAGCAATTATTTATGATCAAAAGATTAAATTATTTGTTGAATTGTCACTATAGTGTCACTTTTACTTACCTACCATCAAAATATTCAATCTAAACTTTAAGATGTCCAGGCCTAACTCACTGTCAGTGTCTGAATCATTCTCATTCAATGTTAAAACATAGGCGTCACACTGTCAATAAGTTCTCCGGTGCTGTCAGACAGATTCAAAGATTAAAATGATTTGTGAAATTGTCACTATAGTGTCATTTTTTCGGACCTACCATCAAAATATTTTATTCATTAATATCTCTTCTTAGGCTTAGCTTCCTGCGTTAATTCCAATCGGGCGAAATTCTCATTTCATCAAATGATCAATCCTTTCAATCCCCTCAATCGGCCAACTTGTTCCTCGGCAGGCTTTTGCACAGCCTAGTCCGTGTGTCGAGGAATCGAGAAAGAAAGTCAGTGAAAAAGACGAGTTGCTCAGATAGATAGAGCACTGGTCTTGGGATGTGAAACGAACAGACGTTTCCTACCACCCCTTGTTAAGTGTGTGGAGATATTGTGGTCTGTCACCTGTCGAGGTGAAGTGTACGTCACACCTGATTCTAACCACATACTGAGGTGTGGTGGGTGATAGGTGCGGTTAGAGGTGAAGCACAAGAGTTGAGTTGGCCTTGATCAGATACCCTCAGCAGCTAAAGCACCACACCAAAAATTCAGCCCAAGCTGTGAAGCAAAATATCTTTTCTGTTTACACCTTTTAGTAACATTATTTCTATCACCACTTGAATAAAATGTCATAATGTACTCATTGGCACTTGACGTTCAGTTAAAGAATCTGGAATACCTAAAGCTTATTTGAAATGGCCTTAAAAGTCGACCGTTCTTTACATGGGTCTATATTTTCAAATATGGAACGTAGGGAAGTTGGTGTGATCAGTCTATGTCAGGATACCGCTGTTTAAAAATAAAAAGACAAGTTGTCGTCGCATGCATGCGAAACCCAGCAGCGTATATCTGTATGTAAGGGTTATACATGTAGTTCAAAACCGACTTAGTGGTCGCTAATTGACGTCGGTGGCTTGGTGTCATCATGGTTGTCATGTAATGTGCCATGTTTGACACTGCGGGTGACATGTGAGGCCTGTTTTTACGGACTGTGGAGACGGATCCTGGTCCCGCCGGAAGGCCCTGTGGTCGGGGAGGCCGCTCTCCCACCCACCGCCACTCAGCACAACGACTACCGTTAGACAACGTCTTAAAAAAAAAACAAATAAAAAAACTGTAATTTTCTTAAAGCCCTGAGGAAGTTGGTCACCTCCGAAAATACTTAACTCATAACATTAGAAAGCTGAATAAGGCGTTTGGTTGTGCTTTGAGAAAAGAAAACACAACAAAAAACCTAAATATTGGAGGGGGGACATAATAATGGGTGTCCTCATGAGAAAGTGTCTGCACTAGCCGTCAGCCCTTGACGAGCCAAGTAGTCGTACCTTGAGTAGGCAAGTGATGAGAGGTGCGGGAGTCCATCTCAACCTCACCATAATGAAACGCCCTTACCACACTCTGAGTGAGGGGTCTTCGTATTAGTGCCCCATTAGGTGATCAAAGTACACCACCTACACGTCCACTCACACTGATTGTCCGTAGGTCTATATGAGGTAACAGGGGCATTCAGCTATATGAACCGTAATAGGAATCTCTGTGTCCTAACACGAGCTCCTGTGATCCCTGCAACCTTTGACTTTGGATCCGGACTCGTTAGGTTATTGTATTGGGTGGGGCCTAGAGGCGATTGGGTCCCACGCCCTGGCCATAACATAGACAGACCTGGCCATTGAGGTGGTGCACCGTCTGTTAGTGGTGTAGAATAATAACATTGTGCCTCATGCGTATCCTCCACAGATTGAGATAATGCCACCATCAGCTGTTTTGGCAAGGTGAATCATGAGGTTTTTTTTCCATTTCACCGCAATAATTGAAGTGCTTTCCATAATTTGGAAGTCGCTGAGTCAACATTGAACATAAACAACTTGTTGAAAACGGAAACCATGGAGTTGATTTTCTTCCAACAGAGTATAGATAATTGGCACTTTGGATTATGTTGTTAAGTCGTGCTGTCCGGATTGAAATTGAAGTGGGTGTGGAGGGGAGGGGGAGTGCGGTTTTGGTGGACGTACTTTGCTCGTCCAGAGGAATGCTATTCACTCAATGCTATGTATGTTGTCTTAAAGATAGACCTACCATTTTGTAATACATGGTATACATCATAGGAATTTGTAGATTCTGCAACATAATACATTGTCATACGTGGAATGAAACCTTATTCAGTTATTGAAATGCTGGTGGATAACACAAAACGCTTTTATCAGTGATATCTAAGCTCTTTTAAGACATGGCAAATTGTTCAACTGAAATAATTTTGACTTAAAATTCCAGTTTTTTAGGTGTCTCATCTTATTTCATATAAAGGTGGTTAGGAAAAATAATTCGCCTTGTGATATATACTACACAAAATCACAGTCTAAGTATCTTTTCTAGTTACTTCGCATAACCTTAAATCACGCATCGACACCTCTATGGTACCCTTAATAAGTACAGGCACACAAGACCGGTTGACACTGGTTGGAACCAGCCTGGGCCGGCTGTGGGCGGCTGTGGACCTCCTGGCAGGGTGAACCCACCCTCTCAGTTCTAGGGGACATTCCCTTTATGTCTACTGCTTGTGAAGAGGTCAGAGGTACATGCAGTTTCCAACGACCGTTTAGTCCATGGTGTTTTACACAAAAACTGTCTTGGCAGAGCGACCAGAAACTGTCATGTAAGAGTGGTGGATCATGTAAGATAACAAAGCGTGTTGATAAAGTGGTATGCGGTCCCACATGGTACTTCGGATACTGCGGATTCATGTGCTTTATTGGGAGCATAAAAGGCATTTCCTGAGAGACCACTAAATGCTCAAACAGTTGACTTCCGCATTCTTGGAAAGTCATGCGTCATAATAAGCAGCTAGGTCTTTCCCGAGTTAAAAACCGCCCCTGGGACTATTATCAGGGAAGATTCTGTACCCACACCCACCTGACCATTAACGTTCCTCAGGTGCAGCCAAGCTTGACGGATGCTGACAACGCTGTACGTTGTGGTCAGCCACATAGTAATCGTGTAAACAGGACACAGGGGGTAGTGGTACAGGCAGAGTAGGGTACAGTACCGGGCCCTGGGGGGGGGGCTGACTTCTGGGGGAGGGGTGTGGTCAGTGGGGCGTGTCAGGGCGTAAACAGGACACAGGGGGTAGTGGTACAGGCAGAGTAGGGTACAGTACCAGGCCCTGGGGAGGGGCTGACTGCTGGGGGAGGGGTGTGGTCAGTGGGGCATGTCAGGGTACTGGTGTAAACAGGACACAGGGGGTAGTGGTACAGGCAGAGTAGGGTACAGTACCGGGCCCTGGGGAGGGGCTGACTGCTGGGGGAGGGGTGTGGTCAGTGGGGCGTGTCAGGGCGTAAACAGGACACAGGGGGTAGTGGTACAGGCAGAGTAGGGTACAGTACCGGGCCCTGGGGAGGGGCTGACTTCTGGGGGAGGGGAGTGGTCAGTGGGGCGTGTCAGGGTGTAAACAGGACACAGGGGGTAGTGGTACAGGCAGAGTAGGGTACAGTACCGGGCCCTGGGGAGGGGCTGACTGCTGGGGGAGGGGTGTGTTCAGTGGGGCGTGTCAGGGTACTGGTGTAAACAGGACACAGGGGGTAGGGGTACGGGCAGAGTAGGGTACAGTACCGGGCCCTGGGGAGGGGCTGACTGCTGGGGGAGGGGTGTGGTCAGTGGGGCGTGTCAGGGTGTAAACAGGACACAGCGGGTAGTGGTACGGGCATAGTAGGGTACAGTACCGGGCCCAGGGGATGGGCTGACTGCTGGGGGAGGGGTGTGGTCAGTGGGGCGTGTCAGGGTGTAAACAGGACACAGGGGGTAGTGGTACAGGCAGAGTAGGGTACAGTACCGGGCCCAGGGAAGGGGCTGACTGCTGGGGGAGGGGTGTGGTCAGTGGGGCGTGTCAGGGCTTAAACAGGACACGGGGTAGTGGTACAGGCAGAGGAGGGTACAGTACCGGGCCCTGGGGAGGGGCTGACTTCTGGGGGAGGGGTGTGGTCAGTGGGGCGTGTCAGGGTGTAAACAGGACACAGGGGGTAGTGGTACAGGCAGAGTAGGGTACAGTACCGGGCCCAGGGGAGGGGCTGACTGCTGGGGGAGGGGTGTGGTCAGTGGGGCGTGTCAGGGCGTAAACAGGACACGCGGTAGTGGTACAGGCAGAGTAGGGTACAGTACCAGGCCTTGTGGATTATATGGGAGTATTATACGTAACAGCATATGTCCTAGTTTGTCCGCAATAATGGTTGCAAAAATTTTTAACAATCACATCAAACATCTGCTTTTTCTGGGAATATTTGTAGAATCTGTTTTTATCGACAGCTGATATTATGATATTGTTTCATTCATCAAAGCAATAAACATAACCGAAATACCAATTGCATACGCGGAACTGGTTCTTGCCAGAAACCTGCTGAAACCGGCTTCCGTCCCCAGTGCCCTCAGCCCCCTCTGTCCTCCCACCTAGCCCCCCTACCCCATCCCACTCCGCCAATAGACACACAGACGCACGCCCCGCCCCGCCCCGCGTGCTGTCTGCTGGGGTGTGAGCAGCTCAAAGACACCAGGAGCTGCTCCCTGTCTGCTCTAAGCCCGTCCCCCGCTGCGTGCAGCGTGTGTCTGGTCTGGGCGACGTCTGGAGGTTGTACAGGAGGAGGGGTAGGGGCTAAGGGTGGAGGGGGAGGGGTCGGTCTGGTGGGGGCGGCCTACCCCGCTATTGACGAGCGCTAGACGCCGACCCCCGCTGTGTACGGCCGTCCTTCCGGTGTCGGCGGTCGTCGGACGAGGACGGGTTTAGTATGAGCTGCTCCAGACGAGGGCCTCTCACTGCTACAGGAGGAGGCGGGGTTTGTACGTGCCCTGGAGGAGACTGGAATAGGACCTCGAGGAGACTGGAATAGGACTAAGGACAGAATACATTAATCATCTTTGAATGCACATTCTTCAAATACATAACGACGTTGGATGTTTTTTTTTAATTGCTCCCGATTTGACAAGACTAAGCGGAGAGAGACTGCGCCGTTCTTTACAGTTACTGCTGCTGCCCTCCTATATAGGAGGGCTTTGGCGTAGGGCCCTGGGACTGGCCTGGACGGGCCGTGATAACCAACATAACGAGCTGCTCAACAGGCACTCCGAGCTGCTCGTAGCCGCTGGTACCCATCAGGATCCGTCATGGCGGCCGTCACTGCGGACAGACTTATTGATCGCTGTTTCCCGGCGTGTGCCGTCAGCGGGTCTAAGTGAGACCGGTGGGTCATCTGAGACCCCCGCTCTGCACCCAGACCGCCGGGGTCACCTGCACCGGGCCGAGCTACCCAGTGAACGACGAGTGACCGGTCACTGACCAGTGTCAGCACTGACCACTCAGCATAATGCGACGTCCAGACAGATCAAAGTCTGGGCATTGTGTCCTCCTGTCCCCCCTCTAAGCTAGAGGATTTACACCCTGGACAGTCCTAAATCTCCTCATCAGCCGAACCTCACAGCCTACAAATCCCATTTAGGAGCCACCTGTGTCAACGCCGGCTATTTGTCGCCGATGTTGGTCGGACAAATTAGGTGAATTAGGTGAAGGTGTGAACCTTAACCTGCTTTCACCTGGTTCGGTCCGGTCTGCTGGTCGGCCAGGAGAGGTGGGGAAGCGGTGGTGACTACTAGGAATGGCCCTCTCTGTTGAACAGGGGACAGTAGACATTCAAAAACCACAATTCATCCCGATTAGTTGGCGTTTCTCCTATCTTTTCAGTAATATTTGCATAGGGATATATAATATTATGTGAATGCTCAATGACCATAAGGGCAATATCACACTTACGGATGCTTTTGTTGTGATATATAATCTGCTGGTTCGATCTGCCTTTCTGATATTGGAGTGACGTTTCACTTATTCATACCCAGTCGCGTAATCGAATTTAGTTACATCTCATTTTAAAAGTAAAGGGAAGTGGACCTGAATTTACAAGTGACTTTAGCCTATGTACAAGCATGCTATAAATTATGTACATTTCTATCAGAAAGACCTTCTTAACGATTTTGATATGATATAAATCAACATCAGAAATATAACTTCACCAAAGATGGACTGGCGACGGTGTCAGTTAATAAGGCTTAGCGACGCCCATTGAGACAGCTTTAATGTGATACCGGCCTTGTTACAAAGCCTACACAAGCCTATCGGTGTGTGACATGCATTCTGAGGTCAGCCTATAGTATAGGCCTGCTGTCTGGTCGGTAAGAGCCCTCCGCGCGGTGAGGGGGTGAGGGGGCGTGGGAGGGAAGAGTGGGGGCGGCGCCGGTCATGCTAACTTCCCTGACGTTCAGCCAGAGTCTATCAGCAGTCAGTCAGTCAGTCTGTGGCCTTAGACAGAACGAGTCGTACTATCGAGTTGTACAATATTACCACCAAGTGTGCCCAGCACCATACGACGCCGGAACGACTACTACTAGGATCTACTACTATTCCTAGTACTCCGAAATTCCCTCTGACGATTTTGTACTACTATAGGGACTTCCCCTCCAGCCTCCAGCGTTCACGGGCTAAGCGTTAGCGCACACAACCAAACCGGCACAGGCCTATTCCCGTACACTGACGTGTGGGGGGGACCAGTCACTTGTCGACCCGGATCTTACAGAGTCAACTCGGCAGATCACAGGAGGAGCGGGGGACCTGTGACCTTAACGGAGAGAGACCTGACTGACCAGTATGCACCTGGAGCACTCGGCCCTCAGGCTGAAGCCCTCCGAAGCTACCCCGTGTGTGACCATAGCAACCGACGGAGTGACCATGGCGACGGACAAAAAATCGGTCTCCTGCAGCGCCCTGCTCAAGGACCTTAACATCAAGGAGGTGCTGGCCCTTACTGGTAAGGGCCTGACCCAGGACCTGGGGCTGAAGGGCAGGAGGGAGGGCCACACCCTACTGGAGGACGCCAAGCCCGGAGCAGGGCCCCAGGGGCCGCAGGGGGCCCCCACCTGGAACCCCAAAGTGATGGGCGCCGTCAAGACGCTCGTCCTCATGCTCAGGTGAGACATAAGGCAGATGGCCGGCTAACTTACACCTATCGCGTCTTGAATGAAAACGAAAGTACCCACTGAAATAGTACTTAACACTCAAGAAGTTTCACCTTGAATTCTTGAAATACTTATGCATTCATTTACGCGTTGTCGATTATTGTAGAGAGTGGGTGGGTAGGGGTAAACATTAATAAAGAAGAAAAAATAACACTCGAGCTTATCAACTGTGTGGTTAACAGAGAGGGTCAGTATCCCTGATAAACTGATAGCCTTGAGTACCACCCACACACTATTGGTTTGTCGAACATTTAACTTCCCTTTTCGGTCTTATCTTAAATCGGCGAAGTCTTTATACATAAAACCTTATCCATAAACTTCCTGGAACCTATATACATTCGTTAGTTCACACAGTACACATGGATATAGATCATAGACTCCCTCACGAAAATGGAGGTTCACGTCCCATTCTGATGCACACAAATAGTATTCTAAAAAGAGAAGTCAACGACCTGTAACATGTTTGTCAGGAGGAGACGACGGTGTCCAGTTTCTAGGTACGCCCATTGATTTCTCGGCTGGTGTATTGATTTCCTTGCGTGGTGGGTCGATTTCTAGGTGGGCAGGTTGACATCGAAACCAGCCTATTGATCGGCTGTTTACTACTGTGTAGGAAGTGAGAAAGGGAAGGGAGAGAAGTACTGTAGCTCAATCCATTTATTGCATGTGCCACATTATGGAGACGCGAGTTCTACATTGGGATCAGTGTCAAAAATCTAACTACAAGTCACTCAGTTTTCTCGTGAAATAAGTATTACAAAATAATTGAAATCCATTTTGTCTTTTCCTCCGCACCAAACCCAAAGAACTTTATGTCTCTTTTTTCTTAAGTCCCCCTCCCCCCAAAAAAGAAAAGAAAATAGAAAAGAAAATTAAATCTCGGACCATACCGTTAACTATCAGGGCTACCTCAGCACATCTCAAGAAGAGCCGGGGTTGCATCAGAATGTGTGGGCCTCCCGATGCGACACGCCCCAGGTATGCCCAACCCAAACACTCCCCCCATCTACAAGGGGCCTGGGGGGCAGGGGGACCCCCTCACCAGCGGGTTACCATGGTAACGACACCTGTAGAGGGGCCCGCTGTTTACCTGTTTACCTGTGTGGGCGATATAAGGGGCTATAAGGTCACCGCACGGCCAGCTGTCAAAAAACGGCCATGATGTAAGGTGAATGTTGAGTGAGAGGGAAAAGACCCAAGGATTGCGGAGACAGGGGAAAACGTTGGGTGAAGTTAGGACGGGGATTACTGAGAAAGGGTGGGCTTTGGGACAGGCAGTTGACTCTTGAACCTGTATGGCGATGGGTGGCGATTGCTGATTGAGACGGTCAGGAGGATGCAAGGAACTACTTGTGAGAGAGATATGTGAGGAATTCTCTATCCCTGAAGAACCTGCCTCATAACCAGGTACTGGGTACCCAAGTCCCACCCTCACCCCGCCCCTCCCCTCCAGTTACCCCTTACCCCCTCCACTGCCTGCCTGTCTCATGCCCCAACCATCCCCGACGTCAGAGAGCTATAACCTTATACCTGGACATCTGCCGCACCTGTTGTCGTAGGACCATTAGGGCGGCAAACAGTTAATCCATCTTTCCTACCTATTGCACCAACAATAAAGATCAAATACTTTAAGTGCCCCCCCCCCCCCCTCCCCGCCAACACACATGCACACAAACACATCTTATTGTCCTTGGGACATGTACCCGCCCACAAAATATCGCATTCACTTTCTTTATTACCCTTGAATATTCATGTTATCTGAAAATAATAGAACGTCGTAGTTTCCACCTTGTTTGCTCAGGTGAGTTTCAGGTAAATCGGAGAACCCCTTACGTCGAGTATGTTAGCTCAGTCAAAGGTCGATAGCTTGTTGGTTTGTACTGTGTCGCCCTCTTGTAGTCGCATCACGCACTATTGCCTCATAAGGACCGGACCCTACGGCCACCCACGTACGGTAGAACAGATCTGAGATCAGTGGGTTAAGTGTTGGTCCGATGGTCTTCATGTGGTGGGTTTTATTCCCAAGGTGGTCTAGGCATTGGGTTATTCAGTGGTCGGTGGGTGCATGGAAATTACCAATAGTTTGTGAGCGTAGATATTGTTGTCTGGTGCAAATATCAAAAATGTGAGTTAGATCCACTAGGAGTCACTACAAGTTATGTTTAATCTCAAAGATACCTGAGGATAATCATATGAATTACTATGATGTCATATTGATTTTTGTCAGGAAAATCTATCAAAGAGTGAAACTCTTTTTCAATGCGAATATCTCTACATTTTATCGTTAAAAGACCCTTGACAACACAGAAAAATGCACTAGTGAGAATAGATGTTTAAGGTAATATGATACGGGTGAGATCAGAGGGGCTGGGGGCGTGGTTCAGCTAAGGTGGTTCCCCGTCACGCCACCGTTTACTGCCTGGGACCACGCGTTCCTAGAAGTACCTAGAAACAGGCGAGCACCCCGGCCAGAAGCAGTGAACCCTGTACAGGGGTGTGTACAAACAGACTCCCACGGGCCCGGCAAGGCGCGAAATCACCGGCCATAGACACCCCCACTATAGAAACTGAGGTTTTTTGCAAACTTAGAATTCAACCGCCTCCACCAAAGTCATCCAAAGTATTTTTAAAATGTGTTTCCCGTCTCTGTCAAATCGGATCTGAATATTAGATAAGCAGCGGTATATTTGATCAAGCTTAAAGAGGTCATACATGCTCTCTGAAAGTAATGAAAGTACCAGATACGTGTTGTTTAAGCTATACAGTTTTAGAATGCAGTGAATATTTATTTCTTAAAATGAATTAAATATGCGTTTTATTTCTTAAAATGAATTAAATCTGCGTGAATAAGATCCTCTAGAGGAGGATAATAACTCTGTATGGTCATGTTCTATAACTCTTCAGATCATGAGATGTATTCTAATCAGTTAATATTTTCATAGCTTACGTAGAATTTCCCCAATAAAACATCATAGAGGCGACCTTTGCCACTGTTTCCGGAATATTCCCAAACATAGTGTGTGTCTCTCGGCATGTCGTAACTCGATCACAATACAAGGTCAGCAGGATCTCAACCTTTCCCTTACTCCAGAATAACATGTTGTTGTGAAATTGATTTTAGATTGTTTTGGGGTTTTTTTCGGTCTTGAATGGTAGGAAGTATGTTTTCTTTGTGTTCTCGAGTGAATGATCCACATTACCACACAGCTTTAGGTTTGAAATCGGAAACGCTTCATGGAATTCTTTTCAGTAGTTCCAAATTTGTTGAATTACGCTGATTTTGGAATGACGCCTCAACAAATAACTTCAGCAAATCTTCCAGTTGCGCCTTTGTATTACTTTAATCCTCGTGATATAAGAGATGTGTAGAGAACTTCTGAGAAGAAAAATACTGAAAGGAACCGACGCCTATACACATGTACTGCCATCTGAGAAGTCCCAAAAACCCACTCTGAAATCAGCTCGTGGTCCGCATGGCGTCAGTCAACACTCTATGCGTCATAAACACGGAATAAAGAGTGGGAAATGTTGACGTCCACTCACTGGGTCAGGGCCATGAAGGGGCCTCCACACCTCTTACAATCATAAGAAGGTGGTCATCACTCTAAGATGACCGTTACCAATGTGAGGGGGGGGGCATGGGGTACAAGGATTCAGCCACGCCCTGCTAACAAACAAGTACCAAAGGAGGCTCCTTCTGTAGACGAGTATCACGTCTCAGCTGATAGGCAGAAATACGAATGATGATACATGTATATGTGTATAGGTCATGATATGCGTGGATGTAGATTCGTGAGTTAGACCTGAACGGACGATGGTATCAGAAGTGATGTATTTTCTATATGTATATCTATATGCACACTTTAAGAAACGTTTTTCTCTCAGGAGATAGGTATAGTAGTATTATTGCGATGTCGGCCTGAGGAAGAAAAGAAAAAATATATTCCCGTATGCATAAAAATGTGTATAAACTATAATAAATCTGACTAGCTAACGTAGTGGTTAAGGTGCAGCTCGCTCCCTGATCCTCCCGGATTATGAGATAATCCTGTTGCTCAGGGGATAATCCAAGTACCCAGGTACTTTTCCCACCCACGCCCAGGTCAGGGGCTACCTGTTGGCCCCGGCCCATGTCCCCTCCACTCACGGGGACACGAGCACCCACCTCCCACGTCTCCTGGTTCTGGCCGGCCACACCAGGGGGAGGCAGGGTGTTCAGTGCAGGCAGCACCGCCCCGGACCCACCCAGTCGGAGCGGAGATACTCACCGAACCAGACGTACACTCAGCTGCTAAACCTAAGAGGACCTACTCACTGAGTTCTCACCGCCTATTCCGTCTACTACTGACACTACTACTACTATGATCATGGAGGTGGCCAGTCGCCATTGGGAGCATAACCTCTACCGTTACGGAGGGGCTAAAACAGGGGCTCCGGCCTCTCCGACCGGGGCGTCGTCGTCGTCGGCGGGCGCCCCGACCCTGCCCTCCAAGGGACGACGCCCCGACCTGCCGCTAGAGGCGCTGGTGGCGCCCGTCCTGTCGTCCCCGTTGTGGCACCGCTGCCTGGGCTCCATGCTGCAGACGTTGTGTACGCCCAAAACCTGGTAGGCAATTGGGGGTTGGGGCTTTTTATGGGGCAGTGTACGCCCAAAACCTGATGGGGTTTGGGGCTTTTTATATGGCAGTAGAGGTGTGTATGCCCATAAGTAGGCAATCAGTGCAGGGGCGGTTTGCAGGGCAGTAGGGTTGTGTATGCCCAAAACCTGGTAGGCAATCAAGGCTGGGGGCTGTTTGCAGGGCAGAAGATGTGTCTGTGTTTACAGGGCTCCAGGAGTGTGCAAGCCCAATACCTAGTAAGCAATCAGCTGTTTGCAGGGAAGTAGGTATGTTATTCTATACCAGTATTCCAATCCCTATACCTTTAGTATTTTCCTGTCTTCTCAAAAGTGTGTAAATTAAAGTTCTCTTATTGTCCCAGAGGGCATTATCTGTTATTGCCCCCAGAGGGCAATGATAAAGACCATGGGGGCACTCAGCAGTTGTTATATCCCAAGTTTGCACATACCTATGTCTTGGGCTAAAACCCCCAATGTTGTGTAAGCAAACCAGGGCAATAACAATGTTGTGCCCCTTGGTCTGTACTGTGTATGTATGCCCAGAACCTGGTAGGCAATCAGTGTTAGTGGGGAGGGGGGCTGTTTACAGGGTTGAGTTCTGGTAGGGATGCCCTGGAGGAGCTTAGGGGGTGGGACATGGGTATTGGGTTGGAAGAAAGGGCAGTGTATATGGGGAATATAAGGAGGACCCTGGATGGGGGTAACAAGTAATAGGCACCCTTGTTTATCACCCACGTTATTTTGCGTCACACTGCTCATTCCACTTGTTGCATCTCAATGTGTTTGGGATTTCGTCTGACAAAAACAACTTTTTTTGTCTGTAAAAAATCTGTTTGTCCCAGGTTTGAGAGGTCGTGTTTATTGACATGAAGGTTTGTTGATATTGAGGTTGAGGAAGCACTCTATCAAGGCTGCGACGGATTTTTATTATTGCTGTTAAGGTTTGCAGAGGAATTCAGATGAGAGTGTAACACCACATATTGATATAGGTGTACTACTGCATGTACAGCTGGGTCGATTTGGAAGAGGATGAATTATTTTTCTTCATTCAAAAAATCCATCCGAAAAAAACGACACCCCAGTCCTAGACTCCTACTGGTAATGCTTCAAGTATGACCACTTAAAAGATAGGATATCAACGTAATCTAGGCAATTAAACCCCCTTGTTTAGGGTAGGCCCTATCTCAGTTTGAGAAGGACACCCAGTGGATTACTGGCCGTAATGTGATGCGCCGTGTGTGCCTGTTGCAGAGACAGGTAACCGGTTGGGGCCAGTCTAGGCCGAGTTCTATACCCCAGCACCGCCTCTGCTGGCACAGCATCAAATAGTTCTGTGGCACGGGGTAGCTTCACAAAACGGGCAGCAATACGTATCGCACGGCTGAAGGCACGTATGGGCTCGTATACAGATACACTGCAGGGTTTACTTGGTGCAACTAAATACTGGGATTTGATTATTTAGATGTTTAAATAGATGGCAGGCGGTTGTCAAGTTTTCAATCATTTAACGATATTTAGGGATATTAAGGGTCTTAAAGATATTTAAAATGAGGGCCCTTGCTGATTTCTCGGGACAAAGATGGTACCTTGTGGATACCAATCTCATTAATATCTCGACCTGCGGAAATTGTAGGTTCTTGTTTACATAGTATCAGATTTCGGTAACGTTGGCCTCCGTCTTCGGATGTCCGCTAGTGACCGGTTCACTACTTAAACTGGAGTTGGTGTCAGTAGTATAGGGCTGATGAAATAAGTATAGGCAAGTAGTATAAATACGTAATGTTTATCTTCTGATCTATATTAAACATATTTGTTTAACTTTTCCATACAGAGAAAAATATCCTTTGCAAACCAAAACGATCTCACAGACTGATAACTGGATGTTTGTATTCTGGGACCTTTTTCTAGTGACCCAAATTTCCCTCTACACCCTACCTATGTCAGAACCCCGTGTTCTGGGCCCTGACGTCAAAGTTCCTCTACAAACACAAGGAGGCAGTGATCCGCCCGGGCCTGGTACAACCAACACCCAAGGGTCTTTGGTTTTCATGGGCCTGGCCAGCCCCGAAAAAAAATAAGACAAAAATGTCACCCCCTGGGGGAAGAACGTCAGCTAGTTCGACAGGCCCCTGGATCGTCGGTCTTGAAGGAGAATTGTCATAATTTCCTTGAAGTGATCCATTGTGCTATTTATTTTTGATTTCATGGAAGGAAGGTGAATTCATGGTGTTTCTGGAAGTATTGCATGCATCAGTTCCATTCGTCTTCGGGCTAAAGACTAAAAGGTTTCAATGCGCGATTCTTCTATTGTTTTTGTTTTTATCAAAGATAAATGGGGCTTGAGAGGAAAAAAAACCAACCATCCTTAATTAATATTTTCCAAGAAGCACACGTCTTTTTCGCGTCATATTTGACGTCAGGTAGGGTATGACCTTCACAAATCATATACGCAGCAGTAGAGGCTTATGCCATAAGAGAGTGCTCAATGTGGGTTAATACAGTAACCCGGGCCGAGGGGAGGCTGGAGGAGGCCTGTTAAGTAGGTGGGGCAGGCCTGTACCAGACCTCACAGGAAGCGGGGCGGGGCTGGGGGTCAGGGGTCAGGGCCCCGGCCCCGCCAAGGTAGTGGTCAGCGCCAGGCGTGGTCAGCCCGGGGCTAAAGGTGTGGTCAGGTGTGGTCAGCACGTCTCCGTTACCATGGTGACCGACAGGCCCCACCCCTGCCAAGTGGCCAGGTTTCTTTGGGTGGACAGTGTCGAGGTGAATATAGAGGGGGGAGGGGGATGGGGACAAGGATAGGTACACGCGCCCTGACAGGAATAAGGGCACCCATAAAGCACCGCCATGAATATTTATAACAGAGAAAAAGTGTAATATATGCCGTAAGTGTGGGATCAATGGGATTATATATTCTATACGCACATCCGGAGGCTTGGGGATGAATGGGGAAAAAATGATTTATCGGATTAAAATGATTCCAAGATTATGTAGATTCTTGTTGATAATCGTAGCAAAAGTGCTCTTTTCAAACAAAACAAAAAGTTTTTAAACACCTTTCACCTACTCAACTCTTCGCGTTGGTTTGATAGCATTTCAATATTTTAGTTTTTCAAACAAGAGTACAAGTACATGTTTACTACGTTTTTGCAAATGAAACATTTAAATGTACCTTATTGTCGCCCCTAAGAACATCAAATTTGAAGTAAAGGAGTGATCTATCGACAGGCAAAATAATGAGTGGTGCGATTCAGGGCCACAGAGTAGGCCTACAAGTCGACCCTGAGAAGTCGACCCGTCCTCCTGTGACTTAAGATTCAGGTGCCCCCCGCCCGGACCGAGTGACTCGTCCGGGGCCTGTGTCCTGAGGAGGCGGGACGTGTAGGTGGTCCGGTACATGGTGTAAGAAGACGGCCAGGGTCACCCATCATCACTGAGGGACCCACCTATATCATAGTATATATAATAACCCCCACATGGGCCTGTCCCAGCCAGCACCCACACGGCTAGTGGTCATCTAAACTAAGGTCATTAGTGATAAATAAGTATGTATGATTCTACAGGGCGGGGTTTCATATCAAGAAAACCCAATGGTGACTGGACGTGGCAAAAAAATCGCCATATATTTTGAACGAGTCCTAAGATGTACCATTAGTTTTGCCCTCATCATAGGCTTCCTTCCCTGTCCATATCTTAAATTTAATTACTCGAATGTAAAACCAACTATTACATTGGGCATGCTCTATGTGGTATAACCTTAGTGGTATAACCTTACTAGTCGCATTGCATAAACCCCCAACATACACCTCATTAACAGCCCTTGTACATTACCCACCCGGGTATTAGCCAATACCACTGTACATAACATTGCTCCACCAAGGTCACCCTTATTGACATTACAATGACAGCCATGAAATGGTCGTTTTTTTCCCCACCCCACACGGTCAGTTCTCACAGATGGGTTTGTGAGAGAAGCCCTCAGAGACATGCCTTGAGACCGCCATCTTCACTGTGTGTACAGCAAACAGGGACCAAACCAAACCGCCGTGAGAACCATGGTCTATACAGATGGTCAGTGGAGGTATGTGTGCTGTGTGGCCTGCTGTCTGGGAGGCTGGGTGGTGGTAAAGATCGATGGGCACTGGTGGTTGTGTGCCCACCCTACTGCCTCCAGACACCCCCACCATCACCCTCTCCTTACTGGTTTAGCACACATTTATAATCGACCACATCTAAGTTAAAGGGCCTTCCGTTGAAAACTCGACAACATTTCTCATTTCTACCCCACCCCAGCACCAGTGTCCCCGTCACATTTATATCCTGAACCTTTTTCTTGATGTGTACATGAGGGCCAGTAGAGGATTTTTGTTTTTGTCGTTACAGGGCCCCTAAATGATAAAACATTTTGTAATCCCAACGTAAGTCTTAGAGACATCCTTATAAGGAACCCTAGCTACCCTATTTGCCTTAGCGAATGCCTAGATAAATAATCTCATGATGACCTTCTTGAAACAGCCAACGTCCCCAGAATAGACCCTAAGGCCAGTAGCCGAAGGCGGGAGAGAGAAGTCTGCTGTGGTGCTCGGCCCAGGAAGTGGGGCCTCTTACCCCCTCCCATGAGTGGTCTACTACACCACCACCCCCACACTCTACCCACCTCTTCCTCCCTCGCCAATTATTGATTAGATTCCATCAATAATACGCCTAGAAAAAGCCGCCGGATTTCCGACTAAACAATCTATGGTATACAGCAGCGAGACCTGATACATATAGGCTGGAGACCATGATACAATGGCTTTGAAATCACAATCTAACCGTAGAACTTAGACCACGTGAGATTAGAAAGGTTAATAGTTTACGTTGAAGAAAAATAAATGTATATCGACCGACATGAAAGTTTAAATGTCAATGGTGCATGTGTAGAAATCATAAAAACCGACGCTCATTTGCTTTCCCCCATTGCCTCTTTGGCAAATTGCAGGCCTCCGACTCATTGTTGAGCCAACAGAAGCGCTAGTTTTGAGACTATACATAATTAATTATTGCCACTACAGTACAGGAAGCTGGTGGGCGGATATATATAAAGAGAATACCAAGGTCTCATCCCGCTCTGTACCTGCCAAGACGTGCACTCTGAGGGGGCCGCACGGGGCCCATCGCATGTTGAACTCTCCGGGTAGAAAACACGACCAACGGGGGGAACTGAGAAACACTTCTTGTAATTATACAGTGTCTAGAAGCTGGTCATCCAGACATTGGGTTAAGGCTGCTTTACACTACGCTACCCTATGGTGGGTTTAGCCATAGACATACATCAGATTATGTATATCTATGCATTAACTTAGCTACTGACATTTCCCAAAGATAAGGAATTATCAGGGAAGTAGCCCATGGTCCACTGACTGTTCCATGACTTTTTGTAGGCTGGTATACATTAGAAATCCTCTTACGGAAAATGCTTAGAATTTTGAACAGAATTTGAGCTTTGATCCGAACGAAATTCTTCAAGATAAGCTAACCAAGACCAAAGAGAGCTTCATAGTGTGTTAGAAATCTTATCGAAACTATAGGGCAACTTCTGAGGCCGTCGTAAGGCCAATATTCATGAACGCTCTTAAGATGTGATCCTAAAAACATGGCCGTAGGTGTTAATGTGGCCTAAGGGAATACGGCTTGTTGTATGAACCCGGTCTAAGTACAGAAGGTCTTGAGAAGTTCCGTGTGAGTTGATGAAACGCCGACTACTATCGTTAACACGCCATGTGCCTGTTCCTCTCACTTTTACGAGCAACAAAAGCACTTTTGTATTGATCTTCCTTTGTGAGAAGGAAAAACTTTGTAACTTGGCACGTACGCCAAGGAAACCGAACAACTGAAAGGAAAAAGCCATCGTATATATTGAAAGAAAAGTTAATTTATTTGGTCCCTTATCACTTTAGTCCACAAGTTTGAACGGTTTTCTTTCCCAAGGAAAGAAGGCAATATCCTGTTTTTGTTTCAATCCCTGAAGAGTGAATCATACATTTTTCAGAAGTTAACTTGTGGCCACAGCAAAACTTAACCTGTTTTTTCCATGTCAATGATTGTATTGTTCAATATACTGAAGTCAATAACCGGTGCTAACAAGTGTCCTTTTCTCTTTACAGTGGAGCCAGCACCGTTGCCATTGACAACAAGATTGAGCAGGCTATGGTAGGTCCATTTAACAAGTATTTGTATTATTTGATAATTCATAGAATTACGTATCATCCATATCGATTTAAAGATGAAAGATTAAAGATTAAACATCAACATATACTTTGGAAATACAAAATTATTAATGATTCTGAATGGATATGCTGCATGAACTTATAGACAAAGATTTGGCTATTGATATTATTCGCATTCTGTGCTAAGTAATTAATGTTCAACATTTCAGGAGTCTTTATTTTTCAACCACAAAACTTTAGAATACATTACGCACTAGAAATTGCGCATTGATTTGTAATTGATAGCATAATTTCGTAATAGGTCCAAATATCCACTCAGGAGATGGCCCAATCTGCCTTTACCCGTATGGGAATGTCTCTGTACGATGGCAGCGGGCCTGCCAGTATCTTTTTCTGTAGAGCATCTTAAATGGTCCTAAATGATGCATGTGTCATTAGGCTGTGGGCTGATGCTCTGTATGCCAACCATCAGCTCCGAAACTATGTACCATTAGTGGACAATATACATCGGTGTAGTATAGGCTATATGAAGTATATTATTGGTTTTAACCAGAATTTAATTAGAAAACGTAGATTATTGTTTTATTCTATTTTTACAAAGAATTAAATGAAATATCCATTTTGTCGGTACTTTTTTTTTTGATTAACTAAAGTATAAACAGAAAAATATTGGCTCTTTTCATCGGGATAAAAGACAAATAACATGCTGGAAGCTCTGCCAGATAGCTAGGTTCCTGACATTTCAATTTGTGTATCTCTAAAATCGAATGTATTCAGAAATATTCATCTCGGGGCATGATTTTTGGTATATTTGACTAAAATTTAGTTTATCAAACAATTATGATTTTTGCCTTGTTTTACCATAGATTTGTATATATAAAAAATTCACAATAGATACTGCTGGTTCATGACAAAAAAGCAATGAAAGAACACCAACTGTCAATTCCAATGCGGTTGCTGTCAAACGCACGTCTAGACACGTCTCACACATAGATTTATATAATTGAGAAATTGAGAAATACACTTCCATTTTAGCGTTATGGTAGCCACATCAATAAATGTAATGGTAACATTGTTTTTCTTCTGCCCTTTCAGGACCTGGTCAAGTCGCACTTGATGTTCGCTGTCCGGGAGGAGGTGGAGGTGCTCAAGGAGCAGATCAAGGAGCTGCTCGAGAAGAACTCGCAACTCGAGTACGAGAACTCCATCCTGAAGGCTGCAGCCACGCCCGACACCATCTCCAAACTCAAGCAACAACAACAACAACAGCAACAGCAGCAGCAACAACAACAGCAACAGCAACAGCAACAACAACAGCCACAACAACAGCCACAACAAAATCAACAACAACAGCAACCGCCTCAGTCGTCGTCATCCTGATGGGATATGTCGTGATAAAAAGCGGACTCAGTCGTTGGACTCGCAAAGCCCACGGCACTATTCTTAACTCCATGTGATGCTATTTGTCAGTATTGTCATTATTTTATCATTCAGAGGCGTACACAGGCTGCCTGCGTGTGAGCAGAAGAAGTGCTGGTCTCTCTCTGCCTCGGCCATTAAACCACTCGGCTGTTACCATGGTGACTGGTTCCTACACTGCCCGACAGGCGGAGACACTCGTCCCCTGGTGGGACGCGCGCGCTGCAATCACGTGACCTGGTCTGGTGCAATCACGTGACCTCATGGTGAAAATTAATGTAACGACCAAGAGGTCAAGTCATGTCGACTTGGATTAGAACTTCACATCATGAGGTTTGACTTCCAATTCAAGAGGTGTGACCTTTAAATCAAGGTCTTGGTCCTCTACATTCTGAGGACTAACCATGGCATCCTGAGGCCATCCAAGGTCTGCCCTTACCGCGTCAGGCCAGCTGAGGTCCAAACTATTGCATAGATAGGTGCAAAGATTGACCTCTTTTGGGCATCAGCAAACATAGGGATCTTGGATTCCTACAAATTTGACCTGTGACTTCCCATGCCAGACCGGTGACCAGACAAAAGTCAGGTAGTGAGGGTCACACCTAACCAGGAGACGGCCAATGCAGGACACCCGACCAGCAGAGTATTGTGATGACGTTTAAATTTGGTGCTGCAGATAGGAGATAAGAGAAGACAGGGTAAAACATAGTGATAATAAGGACAGGGTTCTCCCAACACCTTGCCCTCCCAACAGAAAGTATCTTTACCAAGGTCAGTGTTCGCAACCATGGCTACCATGGGCATTCAGAGAGATAAGAGCCTCTGTAGGAGTTCTAGATTGCTCGTCTAGATGGTTAGTGTCATCAGGTGTTTGAGGGAGAAGCCCGGATTGTGTGAAGGTATCTTAGCATGCTGGTCTGGGGTCGGCCTGGTCGCCTGCAGTGGAGGATATAGGCTGAGGTGTTGAAGAGAGAGTGGAAGAGGTTACAGGTGGTAGCCAGAGAGGGCATTTAATGAATTAAGTCATAACGGGAAAATAACGAGACTTACAGGCCATTTAATGATTTATGTGTGGGACTCCTACTGCGAGTTAACCTGATTTTACGTGAAATGTAAATATGAAATCTTATGTTTTGACCGAGTGAATACTAAATCCCTTAAATGGCCGGTGTAGTATAACCACACGATGTACAGTGTTACGGTTTGGGATGATGGGATCGGTGGTGGTGAAAATATCTGACACCCTTCTGAAAAAGTCATATCACTATTGTTCCATGCATTCCAGGTGTTGAAAGAAAAAAATCTTTAGTTGTCCCACATGTATTTACCGCAATTTGAACAAGAACCTGTCACAAAAATACAAAGTCAAGGTAGTCGGAATTTCACTTCACCCCTGGATTTTACAGCGATGTACGTGCAATAGCACCTTGAAGTATTTGTTGTCAAAACCAGTGCTTTTCTGTCTGAAGCGTGAGGGATTGGTTATATGAACGTTTCGGAGAATGTCCTAATACTCGTCAGAAGATGCTGCTGGTTGCATCACTCCACCAGCCAGGGCAATCAGCCAATGAGAGAGCTCGTTACATAAGGTCCGCAGGGGTCAGCACTGTCTCATCATCCTATTGGTTAAGGGGAAGTCACGTGATGTAGCCGTCATGGACGCCTCCATCCCATGTCATTTGTTTGAGCATTCCTCCTTCATTGTAGCCGTGTGCGCCTACATCAATATCACAAGGTCGAGTCAGTTGGCGTAGAGCGCGCACCAGTCCCTGGGCCCCTATCCGTGCAATACATAGTCAGTGTGGCGCCTCTGGCCTCTCTTGTATATAACCCATTCCCGCGTGGATAGTTTGGTGTGAGGAATCCTGAGGGTCTATCAAGAATATCAACCTATCACTAGAAACCACCACTCAGTGTTCCTGACGCCAACCTATGCAGCCAACGTTTGTACATATTGAGCACGTTACACATCAGTCTGTGAATATAGTCGACCGTCTTTGTGAGATGGCGCCTCTTATATACTAGACACCGGGGAGGGGGGAGGGGGATCATACATATACTGGATGGAGCGGGGGGAGTAGGCTGGTAGTAGGGGGTACGACGGATCCTGACCATGTGATAGAACGGTACACTTGAAGTATCAGAGGTGGTGTGCACCCATTTACAGTGGATTAACTCGAGGTCACACCCGCCTGATGACAACAGTAGGTCAACATCAAGCCCCGGGAGGACTTTCCTCTTCTACCGGGGCGTGTATATACTTCTTTTTGTATGAAGGCATTCTGGTCTACGTTAGAGATGGACATTTGCCCTAATACCTTTAAAATTGGATATATGAAACAATTTGGCACTGGTGAAACATTGGGCACATTCTGTGAACTGGGCCCAACACTGTTTGCTGACTAAGCAATATACTCATTCACACTTACATCACCACCATGTATTATGATCAGTATCAAGACTAAAATTAGCTTGTAATCTTCGGGAACAGGTACTACTCAATCTATATTCACAATCTGTTTGAATTGGTACCCCTTTGATTGAAATAAAAGTGACCTTTCATACGGTCATTCCTGTTTCTCTACTGTACTTGTGATGAATTTGGCTCGCCGTGCACAGATATATTTGGAATTTTGGTGATTCTGCGCTCTAGCCCCTTATCTATAACCTGGCAGGTCTTATTTCTATTTTATATTGACTAAGAAAATGTGAAAAAAATATATGAAAAGCAACTATGACAATTTATATCGTAGAAGGAAGAGGACACCCACAGTGGAACCCCTTATCCCCCAATATGTGCCGGTTGGTTCATGGATAAAAACATTTCGGATTTGGTACAAAAAGCAATATACCGTACCTAATTTGTTGACTAATTTCGCCTGTTTTGAGGGTTAACAAAATTAATCGTAAAGCATGGATGATGTGTAAAGAAAAACGTTAGGCATTTTGACCTTGTGTGCGATATTTTGGTAACGAAACACTGGGTTGAAAATATTGTTTACTATCAAATGAGGAACTAATTACAGAAAGAAATTGTGTTTGAAAAAGCATATTTGATTTTAGTTACGAATAGTTGTACAAAGACGGCAGTCAAGCTGCGTACAGTTGCTGAGTAACTCGGAAACTATTTGTGAGGTGTTCAGCGATTGTCCATGATAAGGGAACCTTTAGAAATAATGTTTCTGCAACTTAGTTGGTACGAAATAGATGAAGTTGATAACGTGACTCTTGAATCCATATTTTCTAGAACCTAGCAGAACTATGCTTAATGGTTCTACACCCCACTGACTTGTTTCCTGACTGCTATGTAGTTGTTTAGTACACGAACATAATACAAATGCATTTATTGAAATCGAGCTGTATAACAAGGCAGTCGATTCCCGTGTAAATTTACATTCGGAAGGAATCTTGAAGACTTGTCAAACTCATAAGGTTTGCAGCAACCTTGGAGAGAGAGAAAACAATAAACGTAAAACATAGCCAACTTAATTTACAAGTTAGTTTAGTCAAGTTACCGGAAATGTTCAGTTTTAGGGGATGCTGACTGTATTTGATGGGTTTCCGTGGTGCTTCAGTCTCTGCATTGATATTGTCAAATGTTGTCATTTTGTCAAAGAAGAAATTGGTAGTTACAGATAACCTACTTTAAAATAGCCTGATTAAGCAACAGAATTATTTGATTTCAAAAATACCATGATGTTAGATTTCCCCTTATGCCTTTTCCTTGGTAATATAGCGATATTGAACAAAGAAAATTGAAAAAAAAATCCATAGATAATTTGTGGTACTGATTGAAGGAAATAATAAGCAATATTGATTGTATATGGCGCGCCACCTAGTGTATAAAAATACAAGGGTAGTGCCGTATAAAACCCACGATGTAAAGGCGTTCTTGTCACTGGGGGAGTGTAAGTAAGGTATGTTACAAGGTGTACAGATTGTAAAGTGTATAGAGGCCAGTGGGCCCACCCCAGCCCTACATTTGTATTATAGTTCGCATTACCATGTCACTGGCCACCTCTCGTTCACCCGCTGTACAGAGCTTCTTACCATATTATAGAGGGAATCTTCCTGAATGAAATTTGAAAGCACGACATGGTGAAATCTCCAAGTACTGTTGTGAGGCCGACTGTATACGATGGCTTGCACATTATTTTTCGCCCACACATTTATATATAATAACATGAAAAGAGATACAATGAAAAAGAGTTTAGAAAGAACTATTTTATCTTAGTTTGACTTTGTCTGAACGAAGCCATTTTAAATTTCTGAGCGGTAGTAAAAGGGAAAAGAAATTGGATATGAGTGGACCTTGTCATAGAAAGCTGTAGATATTGATCAGAAGGTCTGTTAGTAGCTGCTCGGGTATCCCAAGGGACGAAAACAACTGTGTTTTGGTAGAGTCCATGTGGGTACGTCCAGTGTCTATTTGTAACAGGCCTTGAAGGTTCTAAAAGGAAATGTTGGTAGAGACCGGACCAGAAAATGATTGTAACTCTGTACCCTGCGTTAGAATGGGGTACGAGTATGTGAAGTAGTGATCTTCACCTCTGGTTAGAGGTCAAGGGTCAGGAAAATGATTGAATCACAAAAAGCCGGTCTCTCGTGTAGAATGTCAAATTCAGACTGGATCGTAGAGGATTTTTTCTGTATGGATTGCCAAAAGTCTTTTCTGCATTTTGCTTCCGAAGAATAAAACAAGCGCTATTATACAGATTTGTGACTTTGCGTTTTGTCTTTGTATCGTATGTAAATGTGTACACTTCCAGCACCTAAACCAAAGACGTATAGATCAATATTTTTCAAGTTGAGAGATATTTTTATGCGAGGACATCAAGCTATAGGGCCTAGTGTTTAGGCCGAAATCCCACAACTCAAACGAAAAACGACTCCTATGAAATCAATGAAACTAAATTGATTTTTAAAAATAAAATTTAACCAATTTGATACAAGAAACTGATGTTATTCTAACAAATACGGTAATCAAGAAGAAAATATAAAAGTTAACATAATAAGTTAAGTGCGTATGTCCACGTTTGGAATGCTTTGAAAATAATTAATATATGGTTAGATCTACTTTATTGAGCGATTTGTGAATGGTCATTTTACAATCAGATTCATAGCACAAGAACTACACATTTATTATCAAACTTTTCATAATGATAGTCTATTTCTTGGTGTTAAACCCGTTTTTATTGCACTTAATACATATTTTATCAAACATTATTATAAAGTAGGCCCCTATTTAATTTTTTTGGAACATTAGATTGAGAAAGAGTAAGGACCCATATAAACATTTTGACCCAAAGAAGATGGGTGAATGCTAATAAGTGAAAAAAGGAGTTTTGTTTTAGAGAATCTTATGAACCTTTCGCATACCAGTAAAGTATTAAGATTTTTCTGTGAAATTATTTGATCATGGAAAACCAAATATTGCTAGAAATATTCTAAGGTTATTCCAAATGCAGATAGAGTTGTCTGTTTTATGTATTTGTAAGGGGAATTCCCTAATTTGTGACGACACAAGGGCATTAATTGGGAATTTCTAGCTTTAACCCTTTGCTGTTCCGTGATTTTGACATTTCTTTACCGAGAATGGTTCCTCAGGGAAGTAAACTTTTATTTTTATAATGAAATCCCTGTTCAATTTTAATAATCTATATATCATTTGAAAGCTTATGACCACAGCATTTTATTTTCTGCTAATAGAACAAAAAATTGATACATATTGGGTCACATGACCAGGGTCACGTGACCCCAGATTTTACAATATTTTAGGTGAATTTTGGGCAATTTTCAAGAAATTCATGAAAAATTCATCTAAATATTGATCTGAGAAAAAAAAGTTATTTTGATGGAATGTAGCAGATTAAATAAGGATCAAAATAAGGTATGATGTGGATTTATAAGTCCAATATTTCTAATCAACTGCACGGGCTGAAAATGGTGTAGTTTAGATAGAAATTTGCAATTTCCCCCCCAAAATACCTATGATTTTATTCATATAGTATATATTTAGGCCAATATATTACATAAAATTACCCAGAAAATATTTTATTTGTCAAACAAGTATATGTATTAATGGATATGAGTTCATATATGCAGTACAATAATATGTTTAGATAATCTTATATGCCAAACAGCTGGATATTTATTGGCAATTTAAGTTCTAAGCTCATGATACCAGCAAATGCTGTCATTTTCCTTCATATATTCAATATATGGGGAAATACAGTGCAGTACCATCCAATTAATAAACAAGTTCACATTAAAATCTTTCTGAATAAATTGATTTTCTGAGCATCTAGTAACTTTGTCTTTGATAGAAAAAGTAGTTAGTATTACAGTCATTACTAAATTCAATATAGTAGACTGATATTTCCAGTCAATTGATATACAAAAATAGATTTAAACCAAAAGGCATTTGTCATCTTTTAAAAAAAATGCTTATGTAGTCCCTTCAAAGTCATCAAAATCATATAAGTTGACAATAAAATCTAATGAAAATCGTTATATGTGTAGAAAATTACTTAAATATGAATTAACACTGAAAAAATCATTAAAATTCATTGAGTGATAAGGAAATTATGGAGATTTTAAAATTTCGGACATATATGACCGAAATTTGCATTAGGGAACAGCAAAGGGTTAAATAGCCTATGGATCGCCCCTAATTTAAAAAAAATAGGTTATTGATAATTTGTGTGCAAGGAACCCTTTCAGAAAATTTCTCACATTTAATCACTACATTGCTTTTGACTCCTTAAACTTCTAAGAAACGACAACCACAATAACAAATCTTTTCGTATCAAAATATTCATGGAAACTGCAATTACCAAATATATACGTCGTAATATCTTCGCGTCCTAATCAGTGATAGGCTTCTAATGCAAGAAACGTCCCACTCCTCTTGTCCATGGGGATGTAGCTCAGCGGTAGAGCGCTCGCTTCGCATGTGAGAGGCCCCGGGTTCAATCCCCGGCATCTCCAGATGAGGACAGTTTTACGTTTTAGGCACATACTATTTCCGCTAGGTGGCAGCACTATCACTCAAAATAGTGGGTCAAAGCAAGTGAGTGGCGCCATCTGTTTCAAAGTCCAGTACTGAAGGCAGAAGCAAGGAGGAAAGAGCGTAGCTATTATAAATCTTTGACAGAAGTTCCCCCTCCCATATCGCCTTTGCAAATTTGCAATTGGTACGTTTTAAATCAATGCATGATTAGGCTTATAGATTATGCTCTGTACTCTACTCTTATATCTTGTTCTTAGGAATCTGAACAATTATTCTTTCAAGCAAATATGACCCCACATCACTAAATGAGGCTAAATCACTGTAAAGTTCTGAGAACATTGCATGGGATATAATAACAAGAGAAAAAAGTCAATGTCAATAGTCAGTTTTCCTTAGAAACCACATAATAAGTAGCTCAGCAATGTGGTTTACTAAGAAATTTGTAGGAATAGGTTAATTGATTCTAAAGGAACTGGTTATAGAACCACCTGGTGAGAAAAAAGTGTGTAACTTTGAGAATCAAATTATTTTTATGAAAACACTGGGTAAATTTGATTTCTGATTAAGACCAAGTTAAGCTTGAGAAATTCACCTGCCTAAATCAAATATAAAGTGGCACAGCAGTGCCCCCTGGTGTGAAAAATGAAATTCCTTAAATTTTAAGGAATAGTTTTGGGGAAGCAGGAGTAGAGGAAGAAAAGATAATGGAATGTACTGAAACCTTCATTCTACACATTGATCCAGCAATTCCATTTCATCAGTGACCCTCACTTTTTTTGCTTTTGAACTTTGATATAGGCCTAGGCCTAATTAAATCTAAGGAAAATTATTATGAGATTTGGCGAGGCTGTAATGGAATTTCAGTGCTCTAGAAACACTTGAATCCAACTTGAATAGGGCAAAGTTTGGATGTTCCCATAGGCTCCATAGTTATATTACACATTAGGCCCTATAGCCTATATCAAATTTGCTGATACTTTTTTTTCTTAGAATTAGATTCATTAACTTTTGTATTTGGAAAACCCCGTTTTATTTTGTGTTAGGGGTATATTGATATCATTTTTTTTCTCCCTAGCCTTAGCCTTTATATAGCCTATAGGGACACAAATTGCAACGAACTAGGTAATTTAAGGCCTTGTATCGTGCATGTCAGGCTGATATCATGCATTCTGAATGTTTTATATCGCTTATCATACTTGAAATGAAATCAATTAAAGGTCATTTTAAACATCTCATAAAGAAATATAGGCTAATTATGTTTCTATAGACTCAACGTCCATATACAAAATCATCTTCAATCAAAACCTTTCACGTTTTGTTTTGAAAGTTAAGAAAACCGTTTATGATATACCATCGCATACAATTCTACAAAATATCATTTTAATTTCATAGAAATATTCATAAATCTATAATTTCTAGTCCAAATTTCATGTTTCATTTATTAGTTTCTTCAGGGTTGACCTCCAATTTTACTTTTGTATATATATTTATATTAGGTGTATCTGCCGGGGATATTTAATATTTAATATTTTTTACCTTTCATAGGCTTATACTATCGGCGTAATGCATAATGCATCATATAACTTTTATCCAAGTAGGCCTACATCAGTTTTTTATTGGGAGATTTTCATTAGGGCATAGGCCTATATAGGTCTATTCAGGGATGGATTTAGAGGGGGACACCTCAATGAAGCGCCTGCCAGCTCCCCCCCCCCCCCCCCCCAGCTAATTTGTGCAAAAATTAGATTTTCTAGACTGTACTGATGCAGGTGTCAGTCCATTAGTTAATTTTAGTCATCTTGCAAAGAAAGCAATCTCGGGGCTAAGAGTGTAACTCTCAATAGATGTTGGAGAGTGCAGGCTACATCACAGGACTGTTTTGAAATAGTGCTAGGGACCAAGAGTGGCTAGAGTGTAGTGCATAAGCAGAGAGCTAACACCTCAGATAATGTAGCAGGCCAGTGCAGCGGACTCTGGTTACTATTGGGGGAGTCAGTGGACTGGCAGGCAGGAAGGCTAGGAGCATTGTCTGTGTTGGGTTGAGTGGACTTAAGCCTCTTAGACTGGTCAATGGGAGCGCAGTGACACATATCACATGTTTGGATTAATAAATACTATCCTTTCACGCAAGTGTTTGTCAACTCTTAATGACAAGCTACATTTTGAGATAACCTGAAGCTGAGATGAAAGGAAGACTGTGATTGGAGCTAGCATACTGGAATAATTAATGAAACATAAGGCTAAAAGCACCCCTATAATTAACGGTAAATTAAAACTCCATAGTTGAAGACCATGAATGAGATGCCTCAATTTTTGGGAGTCCCTAGTTATATCTATATAGTATTGTAGCTAATGTAGGGGACTCCCTCAATCAGTCATGTCTTTAGCCATTTAATTCTCTTTGTTCTCAATTACTGGTTACACAATTTCATGTTGAGCAGTTGAAGGGCATTGTGCTACAATGGTTGTTAGAATCAGGCAGTGTGAGAAGCCAGAAGTGGGTTATGTGAAATTCATAATAAAGAGCACCAGGAATACTTGATAATCTTGTATTAATCTTCACTAAGTTACAGAACACATATGCTGCTTTCGGGATGCCGCTACTTGCACGCCCGATGTCACGGTGAATGTTTTCCGGGGAGTGCGCTTCACGCATACACCACAGGTTACATAACCACTACCTGAGCCAAACAGCTCTCGCCCCTTCACATTAGGACCTCCACTGTCACCTTCAGGTGGGCAGGTCTAGGTGGGTGAGTGATAGGTCACTCAGTACTAGGTGTATGGCAGCTGTACATGCAGGGACCTAGTAGCAGCCCTTTCTCAAACCCCTCCCTGAGCTGTGTGTGACAGCAGGAGAGGTGGTGGTCAGCACCTATAGCCCATATTTCACATAGCCTTCTGGTATTAGGAGGGCCTTCAGTTTAGTGAGGGATGACCATGGCTCATGCATGAGCGAAACTTTGTAGCTATTTTGCTTCTTGTTTACATAAGGGCCCCCCCCCCCCCCATTCTTCTTTTAATATATAAATCTCTGGATCTGTCCCTGAGATAACACATATATGCAAGGATGACCTTTTGCTCCATGTACTGAGAATTACACATTAGGGAGTTTTAGCAACCATCACATACCTAGATACGTTAAGGCAAATCCAAATTGATAAATTTATTTTTTTGACAATAATTCTATAATAAATAGACTACTTTCTGAATCAGATATGCATAAGGATCCTATATATACATGTATATATATATATAATATATTTACGTCGCGGCTAGAACAACTTAGAATAAATACAGGACAACAACAAGGTAAATTGATTTGGACATATAATAAATTACATTTATTTTAATCCTCCCTGTAACAATAATTCTAAAGTTTAAAATTCTGCTGCGATGGTAAATCGTTGGTGGTTAGAACGAGAATGACCAACGGTCAAGCTCGGGCGATTTATATAGTCGAGGTACAACAATCTCCGTAGCGATGGAAACGGAGGGCGATGACGTCACGCTCTCTCCGAAATAAATAAATTGCTTAGGTATCGCTACACAATTTAATATCATTTACGTCGCGGCTAGAACAACTTAGAATAAATACAGGACAACAACAAGGTAAATTGATTTGGACATATAATAAATTACATTTATTTTAATCCAAAACCTCCAAATCAATTACCTAACGTAGTGATAAAAATTTATCATAATTAATTTTATCGGAGATTGAAGGCCTAATATATTTGTAAATACAATCAGATGACCATTGGCCTCTCTCCTTAATATAGGTTAAGGAAGCACCCTTATTATACAAGTCTGTGGTGCCCCCCCTCCTTAGAGAATGGGTTGAAAAATTACCCTTAATTTTTGAATTTGCTAACATTTGTTTAAATTGCTTGTTAACCACAGTGTAGGATAAATAACCAATTTTTTCTGTAGAGAACAATGGATCATCCCTGGACTTTGGATGAATTTTAAATAATTTCTCCAATAAATACACAGCGCAGACTCTTTTATTTTCTAATCTATTAATTGGTATCTCATGTACCTGGCCTGGCTTTTTTGTTTTTGAGGATGTAACCTTTACAATACAACCCCATTTATGAAAAATAACATTTTTTCTCAGAAGCATATGTTCCGACCTCACAGTGTGTCCTACTCTGAGTAGTGTCCTAAATAGGAAAACAATTACAATATATACCAATATCCCTAACTGGTCGGACCAATCTACCTTCCTATATAATTTTTCTAAATGCTTCTCTTTCAGTGGTTCTTTACTATCCACCTCATTAAAATTGGAATTTTTAATTCCCTTTACAACCATTTTTATATTTACATCGGACCAGCCTGCTACTGGCTTGGCCCTTACATTGTGATAATAAATTACCGCCTGGTAATAATTAATAACGGAGGATGCTTTCATAAATTTAGATAGGTAAGATATATATAAACAGCCTTGTTTAGAGTTACATTTAAAAGGCTGCCAATGAAATTTTTTACATACCTTCAAATAACATTTCCACTGCATCCTCCTTAACTTTTGTGTTGTTTTCCCTACGGCGGATTTTTTCAACGCTATCACTCGCCTCATCAGGCACATTTTCTCTGCAAAGTCAAAAATAGCGTTAGCGCAACACAAATTCGCACCCAAAATGCACCTTTTAACTGCGTCCTCACTTTTAAAATATAAAAGGCGTGACAAAGTGTCAGCAACCAGGTTATTCTTTGTGTTAATGTAATGAGGCACCAGTCTTACTTTATATATTTTGCATATCCAAAAAATTTCCCTTAACCAACTCATGCATGTAGGATTAGTACTTATTCCTTTTCTTATCATATGAAATACTTGAGTGTTGTCTGTATAAATATTTACACTGTGACCTGCCAGTTGGCTCAGCCATTCTTGCAGGCCACGTACTATAGGGAATAATTCTAATTCATTAATATTTTTGTTGTCATAAATAATATCAGAAGGGCCTGCTATAATATGTTTGCAATCAGATTCTGGAAAAACAATACTATTGTCCCAGCTACCTGCCCTCCAGTCACTACCCATATATACTGCAAAGCCTCTCATAGAAGAGTCTGATACCATTGGGAGGGGAAATTCTTTATATTCTATTTGTTTTTTACCATTAAAATTTTCCAAAAATTTTTCCCACCAATTTAAGTCGTCCCTACAGGCTTGGCCAATTTTTATAGCCTTTAAATTATTATTTAAAAGGACTTTATACAAGTTATAAACCCTGCGACAATATATTCTGCCACCATCCACTACATGAGCACAATGAGATAAAAGCCCCCCTAGGCTTTCCAATTCCTTCCTGCCAATAGTAGCCTTTTGCCTGTATTTACACACTAAATTCTTGAGTTTTTCTAACTTTTCCTTTGGAAGGCGTATTTCCATTTTAATGGAATCAATTTCCAGTCCCAGGTAAATACATACCTGAGATGGAGGGGTCACTTTTCCCCAGCTAATATGAAAACCTATGTATCTTAGAACCCTGATAACTACTTGTTGGGCCCACGTTGCCTCTTCCAGGCTTGAACCAATGACAATAAAGTCATCCAAATAATTTACTGTCTGAATACCATAAATATCTGACAAAATATGATATATAAACTCAGAAATTTCATTAAAATACATTGGCCCTAGCCTTAGACCAAATGCCAAGCGGGAATCCTGTATATATTTATTTTCACCATTAATTTCCCATCTGATTCCCAAATATTTTTGATGGTCTGGGTATATTGGGACAGCCCTGTAAGCAGATTTAATGTCAACTACTGCCATATAATCTCCAGGATTTAACAATGCGACTACATTGTCTACACTCTTGTATTTGAATTCCTCTATAATATTATCACAATAATTATTAATTGAGATTTTCTCAGGCATACTGCAATCTGTTATTGGCCTTATATTACCATCAGGTTTAGGGACTGCACCCATAGAGTGAATACAAGCAGGTTTTTCTTGCACTATTTTTAGATAGCCTTCCGCTAGTTCTTTGCCAATAATTTTGTCCATTTTTTTCCTATTATCACCTTCAAAAAGAGAATTGTAGTTTCTGCAATCATAACTCAGACCCCCGCTTGGCACCGTGTCATCAACAATTTTAAAACCATCAGTTATACCATCAACCATAGGTCTAAATCTGCTTTTACAGTCATCAGACCCCAATGAAAGGAGATATTCGAATCTACAAGGCCTGAGTTGCGCTAATGCACCATTAATATAATAATTGCATGTGCATTCACCCCATGCACATTTCTCGAATACATTGACAGTTTGACCACTCGGCGAGTGCGCCGAGACCAGAAGTTTATTTTCAAAATATTTAATATCTCTGGAACTACCAGATAGATTTTCCTCAAATTTGGAACAGACATCGGCAAGGACGTTATCTCCCTCCCTATCGACAGTTAGATAAGAAGTATCGGCTAGAAATTCTATATTTTGAACAAAGTTACCTTGTCGATTGACATTTTTGTCCTCCTGCTCCGACACCGCCTGTGTACTTTCGACACGGAAACCCGTGACGTCAGCGGTATCGGTGCTTTGACCCGGGCTTGACCCCGGCGATGCAAAGTACCGGCGTGTACCGATCGTACCAATACTGGAGATAATATTTGAAATACAACACGAATCGTCGTCTACTTCGACTGGATTAATACTTTCAACCTCTAAGACACGGAGGAAACCACCATTACGACCAGGATTTCTGGATTTACTGTATAATTTAACACTTTGAGCTAGCGAGCCCGCCCACGACTGAGAAGAAACCCCTTCATCCGTGACGTCACTGTCAGATAAGTGTTTAACGCCTGGAATCTTCTCAGATTTGAAAGCGAAATCCTATTTCTTATCGCTACCCGCACGTACACAATCTTTTTTGCTGTGTCCTTTCTTGTCGCAGATTATACAAGCATGGTTCAAATTACATTTGCCAAAGCACCCGCTCTCAGAGTTGAAGCGAAAGCAAATTTTTTCGGAATAGGATCTACCGTTTCCCTGGCTTTGTTTACCTTTGAACCCCCCTCCAGACTTGTTACCAACACCTGCCTTGAACGTGTTGTCGAATGAAAAAGATGACATTATCTCCTCCTGATCGAAATTGCCAAATTCATCGTGTCCCAGCCTCCCAGCTCTTTCCCTTACTGAGATATCATATTGATTAAACGTGTCAAACGTGTACAATCGCTTGGAAGCCTTCTCTGTCAATAGTTTTACATGCTTGACAGCGGGGAGTGGATCTTTTTTATCCAAAATTAGTCTTTCGATTGTCTTTAAGCCAACAAGCAACACTTCCTCTACATTCTTAGGCTTATCGCCGCTTTTGCAATACAATTTCTGGGCGTATTTCTTTGTTTTACCTTTGTCTTTTGTAGGTGAAGTGGACCTATCGCTGGAGCGGCTCGACTCATCGCTCGACGACTCGACGGCGGGGCTGACGGGTTTGGGCGATGATTGTACCTTCCCCCTCTTCTTCGTCTTTGGCCTGGACTTTCTTGGAGATACTTCTATCCATCCATCGCTGTCATCATCAGAATCGTCTCTAGGAGGAGCCATCGCCGCCTCTTGCTTCTCCGCCAACCGGTTGACAGCGCCTACGAGTTTAGAGATGTTCTTCTCCATTACGCCCATCCTACTGTTGAGGACTCCAGTCTCCGCAGCCTTCGGAGGCGATTGGATCGCCGCCGGGAAATTGCCCAAAAGGCTATTCCCCATCTCAATTCCACCACCACCATCGCTGAACAGGTCATCCGACCCGCCCGGTGCAGAATCATTGCTCGTCTTCAGGCGATTGCATTTCTTCCCCGTCGGGGCGATGTGTCGAGTCTGACACTTTTTACAGAAATTCTTCTTCTTGCTCATCTTCGGTAAGTCCAATTAATTATTTCTTGGAATGATGTGTAGCAATAATACGGTTTAAACCCCTTAAAACCGCTGAGAAGTTCAAATAATCTCTCTTAAAATTCTGCTGCGATGGTAAATCGTTGGTGGTTAGAACGAGAATGACCAACGGTCAAGCTCGGGCGATTTATATAGTCGAGGTACAACAATCTCCGTAGCGATGGAAACGGAGGGCGATGACGTCACGCTCTCTCCGAAATAAATAAATTGCTTAGGTATCGCTACACAATTTAATATCATATATTATATATATATATAATACTCAAATTTCAAGATTGCATGTTCTTTCGCTCATCTCTCACGAAGTGTGTAGATGTTGCTGTGTTTCGTGAGATCCGTCATAGCCCCTATTTGGCCGGATAATCTTTTTTTCAAAACATTTAAACTTTAAGGTGTATTTTCTCTGTATAAGTCACCCTGTTTCATTTTTCATTTTTGTAATGAACTGAAAAACAGAGGCAACTCTGATGTTTATTACTGAATAAAATTTTGTGCACAAAAAAAATTATACTTGATCCAGACAAGATAAAAATGATGTAAAGAAACCTATAGGAAACGTGTAACGTGGCATTTCTGAGGCCTCTGTTAGGTGTTATGGGGCCTTTGCCTCACGGTCTAGTTAATTATTCGCCGTTGCCATGGCAGCGGATTACATTTCCCTGTCCTTGGGTTTCGAGATGTGGACGCTGCGTGAGACTATTCATGGAGGTCTTTCTAGGAATTGGCACGTTCGGAAATGTGCTTCTGTGCAAAGCATATGATTATCATCATAAAAGGATCTTTCCTACTCGGCAACAGACTTGAGATACTGAGTATTATTTGAAAAACAATATCGTGGAGAAAGAGGGGTCGCATGCCTATATCAAGGGATACAGAAAATGTTATGCGAATGCAGAAGAAGTCTCAAACTCCCGATACTGAAAAATTATTTCAATTATTACGAGTAGAAGAGGAAATGCGGATAACTGAACGTTATCTTTATCATAATTAATTATACCCCTGGTAAGGGACTGGATTGCACTGGTATTCCTCCCTCGCCAGCCATAATTAACTTCATCTAATACGTCAAGATCCTTGTGTCTTGTTATCTGGTGTGATACGTAGTACAATATCAGAGATATGGGATAAGTGGGGTGATATACATTGATGGGGTGATATACATAAGTGGTGGGGTGATATACATATTGGTGGGGTGATATACATAAGTGGGGTGATATACATTGATTGTAATGTTATATATTGTTATAATTTCATAAGACAAAGATGTTACATAAAAAAGCTAAAAAGAGATAGATATAGGGCCCGGAGTAAGATACTTGCAGCATGAATCAGAATTTTGGTTAGATACTACAATTCCTATATAGTAGCTTTCAAATCCTTCGAATTCTTTTCTGTGTTAATTTGTATTTCTATAATGTCTGTCACCTGACTAAGGTCCAATACCCACTGGGGCTATATTTTTTTACCTGGCTAATCATGATTCTGACCAATCGCCTTTCAGTGTGCATTAAACAATAGTGTTGGGAGTTAACTATAGGTAGTGCGTTTTTAGAGTATAGACATAATACTCTCACAAGTCTCATATAATGGACTTTACCAAAACCAGAACCTCGAACCGGCTTTTTGTATGTATATGTGTATGCCAGTGCCGAGTGAAGGTCTGTCGGACCTAGAGTTGGCAGCTACGTTGGCAGTCGGACTAAGGTTAGTAGAGAACTGCTCTGGGTGCATGTAACTTGCTGATATAAGAAGCTCGCAGGAGTTTTCGGCTATCATTCATCTGGATCACACAGGAAATCATTAGGTCATCTAATCCTGTTGTTATAGTATTAGAGGGTGGTCCCTCATCCCCTGTTCCAGCTCTGACAACAGTCATAGCAGTAAATGTAGTCTATAGTTGTCAATCACTTTTTATAGGATAGGGTCCTGGGTGAAGTTTCTATGACAATTATTGCCCCTCACCCACACCTCAGGGCAATGATGATAATAATGATAATAAGGTTGGCCCTTTAAAAGTGCCATAAAACCCGGGAGGTGTAGTAAGAGGAAGTAGGGTGTTCTACGGGTTTTAGAACCCGCAAAATCCCTTTGATCTCCCCATCCCCCATGTACTTAACCCAGGAAAAGTAACTTCTCTTCTAGTACTGTAATAGATCTTTAGGATTCATACCTGAAATTAAGGCTAACTCCACAGTGTGTAATGGGAGGAAACTGAATATATTTCCTGGGCAACGTGATTTGCAACTAGACCCCAAGGTAATCATTGAACAATTTTTGCCGCCTAGGCAGTTAGGGGATTAGGATGGCTGGCATCCTAAAGTAAACAACAGAGGATTAGTTGTGGTCCAGTCGAGAATGTGTCGAGTTTTCTATGGCTACACTCGCATAGTGTGTGGCTGGAACTTTACTCTCAGATAGTGCTGAAGCCTTTGGGACTTGAGAAAATCAGTGCAAACGGTATCCATCGTTATGTTAATGGGTCCTCATAAAGGCACTCAGCGTTTACACCACTCTGAGATGTGCTTCACTCAACTGATCACACTGCGGCACATATTGCCCAGCTCCTCGACCTGTCCAAAATTAACGAAAGGCAAGGCAAGCACATACTTATCAGGGACGGATACAGGATTTCCAAGGGGGGGGGGGGGGTCAGTATATATAGTCTAAGTACTAGAACGACATGTATTTGCAGGCATGTGCCCGGCTTTTCCCCTCATTTTGTAGTTTTTGGGTCCTCGAAAAGGAGCGGGGGGGGGGGGGGGGCATCAGGATTCCCTGGACCCCCCCCCCCCACCCCCCCCCCCACCCCACCCCCCACCCGCTGGATCCACCCCTGCGTTCAATTATTGGATTCCGAAACGTGACGACTCAATGGTACAAAGGGATTAATATCATAATTATGATAAAATTGACAGCTTATTCTATCGAAAATAGCAAACATTGTGATATTGATGCACTCAGGATCGTCTGATAAACTAATAGGCTATCATCATATGTGATTTTGGAATCATCGGATCAGATAAAGTAACCTGACAACTTTACAAAGAAACTGACAGACAAATACAAATAATTCGTAATAAACGAAAAATTATTAATTGTTAGTATAACAAAGTTGTTTGCAAACAAACTACGTTTTATTCATATTTTTTATTGTATTAGGTCATAACCATTTTTGAAAAAGTTGTTTTGGGAGATTTCAACATACATAAATTATCATAGATCAAGATCAGACCTGAATACATGAAAGAAATTTTGAAAGAACACATTACTTAAAACAGTAGATCTATATAATGGAACGAGCTAGACATAGTGAAAACAAGTCTACTTATATCAATCTGATGTTTACAGATGCATCATTCATCACCAATGCGGAGTTCTTAATGAATTATTTAGTGATCATCATGTAACGTTTCTGGTTAAAAAAAACAAAGAACGACTACTTCCAAGTATAGCAATGGACGGAAGTTACAGTGAAGGTAGTGTTGAGATATTATCGCTATATCTGATGGATTCTGAATTACATAACAAATTATCTATTGATAATCTAGAATATGACTGGAGCCTACATTTTGAGATTGTATCACTACATACGTATATTGACAGATCGTGCCCAGTGCATGAGATCCAAGTAAGAAAACAAGGGTCTGCCGTGGTTGTCACAGGAAATTATAGAAATGACAGATGGTAGAATTTTCTAATGTCAAAGGTAGCATATCTGATAAACAGCTGAAGCCTAGTGACTAGTGGGCAATTATGCAACCAAGTGAATAGAATGACATGATATTCAAAACGAAAACAAATTTATACAGAATAAATTGGCTTACAAAGCTACTGGCTACAAGAAATTTTGGAGAGATTTGAATTGCCTCCTAAACCCAAATGATGGCAGTGTAAATAACATTGATATTGTTCAAGACAATGGAGTATTGATCGATAGAAAGATGTTGCAAGACATCATGAACAAATTTTATAAAGCAGACGTAGGTAAACAAGGTATTGGGGATATACTACCTTGTATGCATGGATAGAATACGTCTTAATTACGAATTATTATGACTAACTAATTTTTTTTAAATATATGAACACACACACCGGAATTTAAGTGACTTGGGGTTAAGGCTAAGTTTATAGACACAACTAAAGTTCAGCAGAAGGTTCACTCCGGATCCTATATTTTGCCACATGACGTGGAGCAACAACTATAAAAGTACACCATTATCTGTTTTTGGGTGCAACAGAAGTTCAACAACCAGTTAGTGCATGTGACCAGACCTCTCATTTTAAAAACATCGAATTTCAACGATTCCCCTAGATTACAATACATGGAGACCCTATATTAGACTACTCACTGTATGGTCAAGGCGTAAACTAAACCAATATTTTTAGTTGTTACTCTCTAGATATTACACCCAAAGTGAAAAGGCAAGCAAGATTACTAGTGGGGTCTGTTAAGGGCATTTTTTTGAGAAATCGTTACGCGGCGGATAAAAGCACCAAATTTGGTATGAGGCACCTCTGAGGCATAACTATCAAATCTGGAAGGGGAGCCACGTTGAAATATCAATAGGACAGATGTGGGGGCCCAAAAACCAATATGGCCGACTTTTACTATAAAAATTCTTATATCTCAGCTTCTAAAAAGACTAAAGATACATGGTTGGTGTCAAAATTGAGGGATTATGGGTCAGGGAATTCAATTATTTATGTTTTAAGTCAATGCGGAAATCCAAAATCCAAGATGGCTGACCAATTTTGAGAAATATTATGATTTTTAGCTACTAAGGCATAAGGCCAGGGGAAATGGTTCCAATATCAGTTGTTAATAGCCTAGAGGGCTCAATAAATATGATATTCATCCAATACAATACCATAAATTTCAAAATGGCTGAATTCATTAGCATGATACCTTTGATAATGACTGCTGGATTCCAAAATAATGCAAAAGAAAGGATATAGACTTAACTCTTTTGCCACAAGATTTCTTGATTCCATTTGGTATGATGATCCCCTTGGACCCCTTCATTGAATTTAAAAGGGGAGCCACCTTGAAATATCAATATAACACGGACGGGGGCCAAAAATCCAATATGGCCGACTTTTATTGAAATAATCTTATATCTCAGCTTCTGAAATGCCTAGAAACACATTGCTATTGTCCAAATTGGTAGATTATAGGACAGGGAATTCAATTATTTACCTTTCGAATCTATACAATAGGTCGAATCGAAGCTAATCAAAAGTTTTGGTCAAATACCTTAAATTTCAAATGCTAAAAACATACAAAATTTGTCAAAATTTCATTTTGGTATTTCAAGATGGCTCCCCTTCTAGATTCAATAGTTATGCCTCAGAGGTGCCTCATGCAAAATTTGGTGCTTTTATCCGCCGCGTAACGAAAATGTTGTTAACAGACCCCACTATACTGATTTCAGGGGCAGATACAGAATTGAATAAAAAAACAAAAAACAATAAAAGCGGAGGGTCCACATAATTTTACCGACTTTTACTAAAATGTTGCGTATTTGCAAGCACTTATACGAATCCTACTTTTTTTTCTCTGTCAAGGTGAAGTTCCAACCCTGGATCCTGCATTTCAAAATCTGTTCTATAGAAATCCATGACCTCATTCCTGCCGAATGAGGAAGCAAGTCTCTGCATGGAAGTGCGCTTGTCTGACAGATCTAGAAGCTTATATTTAAGCTAGAATGGTGTTATTATACTTTACTTATTATATCTTGATTGCACTGTATAATATTTAGTCTAGTTTGGTTCTTATTGGGGATATGCTCGATGTTTCGACAGACTGCGTGATGTTAATAAAGAGTCTTACTTGCTTGCGACTTGATGATGATTAAATAAAGATAACTGTAATAATTATTGGGGAGATTCTTCTTCATTAATCGTTGTGATAGCTAGCTCTTCATTGTTAATCCGAATAGATCTGACTTTGAATGTTAGTTTCTTCGTAAGTGGTAGAGACTCTAAGCATGGCAATCATTCCCATACAAAGAACACGTGCTTGGCAGGTGGTAATTTTATTATATCCATTGAGATACCTGAAGATACAAGTAAATTGCCAACTCCCTTCAAGGTCCGTAGGTACCCAGCTGCTAGTGGGAGCATCACCTCCCTTCAAACCTTCACCGGAGACCATCGGTGGGATCTCCATTTCGTCCAGTACTCCATCCATAAGGCTAAGCCTAAGCTATCCTGATCCTTACTATCACCAATGGTAGCCACAGCTATCACTTTTAACACTACCCATGTGATTCTGACTTGTATGTTAGACTATTACTCCTGTGTGTTCGTCTTGAAGTCTATGATGATCTGCTCGCTCGTCTTAAGTCTCATACCTTTATACAGTGTATATTTATGAGAGGAAGAAATTTCCTTTTGTGTATTAATATTTGTAACTCTATGCAATCTTATGTTATATGTATTTCGAAAATAATCTTTTCAAACCGCGATTGTCTAAATCGGTTCACAATTGGGCAATAATAACACCCCGAATTACCGTTTTGAGTTTTGAAGAACGCATCTATTATCCGTACCGAAAGTATGATCATTTATATGAAAACAGAATTATCATTACCAGATTACATATAAAAACGGGGCTATTAGCTCGATATCTTTGGTCATTCATTTTACATACTATCCTTTAAGTGACGTGGTCAAGTAAGATTTATAAAATGGCTACGTTTCACAATAACATATTGCACAAAACGCCTTTAAAGATGAATATGTTTTAATGGAAAAGAGGGGATTAAAAGATCGTATGACACCGACACGCACAGATAAATTTGAGATTCAGGAATAGAATTCAGTTGCACCTATGGTCAGATGAAAGAGCTAGAGATTTTGGATGTATACGAACATAATATTATGAGACATTGACATTTGGACAATAGTTCTAGTCGATCACATCAAAGTGTAAATTTTTAACAGCAGTATTTCTGAATATGGAGCGTGGTATTATACTATCAAGTCGGTACTTTCTGAACCTAGGGTAAATGATGCAGTTGCAGATTTAAGGGGCATTGTTTGGCAAAAAAAAAGTATTACTTTGAAAGTAGAGGAGGGACTTATGGATTCGCCCCTGACAGAACTATATCTCGCAGATGGGATGAATATAAGGCTAATTTTGTTGATGTACGTCTACTGGTGTACAACCCTGAGATCCACGAATGCCATGTCCGACCACTCCGGAATAAACAAGATATCAACAAAAATCTTAGCAGCTGCAGTAGACCAGTGAGGCAGGCTTATAATCACAAAAATAAATAAATAAATACATAAATACATAAATTAAAAAAAAGGAAAAGAAACTGGTTAAAGTAAAACCTTTAGGACCTTGGCAGTCAATATCTCCAAGATTAATTTTCGTTAATCAAAACTCAAAAACTATTTATTAATTCTAAAATTTCAAATAGAAATAATCTTTCCTCGAATTAATCCCACTTATTTTTTGTTGTTCTGTAGGCCCACTATAATTATAGTTTCTATCTATTAGAATTAATATCTAACCTCTGAAAGTAATACATTAAGGTATTAGATCTACACAGATATTTTCAAACTATTTTTTCATAATCATTATGTTCGTAGGTGTCATTACATTACATGTACCTGTAGGCCCCTATATGAAAAAAAAAAAAAAGACTGGGTTCAATTTTTCATTAAAAATTTCCTTAGCGTACAACGTATATTCTGGCCCTTATTGCGCGAAAACTGGCACCACTACTTCTTTCATCTAGTCTATGTGCAAATTAACGTGTTACAAACTTGCAAACTCCATTGTTATTGTATGAAAGGAAAATGTCAGAGTGACTGGGACTCGATGGAGTTGCATTCACAAAATAAACCGCCTCACTTTCCCGTGAAACAGACCTTAGCGAACATGTCTACGTGATGAACGTGACCCAGTTCAGCGGCGGGGTCAACGACCGGTCGTGCACTCACCTCCAGCCGGGGTTAGAGATGGTTCAGTCGGGCCGTGGACACGGACGGGGAGACTTCTCTCAATGACGACACCCGAAATGGGTCAGATCCACCTCGAGATTCACTAGAATAGACAAGGCAGTGGGCGTGAAGCTGCGGGCGAGTCGAGGCCCCTCGGAGAGAGGGCGGATCGAGCGGACTGCGGCGGTCGGGGAGAGAGTGGAGGGAAGCCGGGCGGCAGTCAGCGGGCGGAGACGGTCTCACTCTACCCGGAGGACGGCCAGGTAGGACCGGCTACAGGCAATGTTACAGGCCTCCTAGGTCATTTAAAGTTGGACTGACACGCCCACTTACGCCTCCAACCCAGTTAGATAAGTTAACGACCTAGATTTGTATCTCCTCCTCAGTTTTTATGCACAGTCGACCTAGAAACAGGCTCTAACTAAGTGTGAAAGTGCATTCTAGCGTTATGGCGACCTGCGTGCACTGAGTCTGAGAGAGCCATGGCTGGTGACTGGATGTACGACGACATGATGATGATGATGACGGACTGCAAACAACTACCACCTCCAGCCACCCCCTGTCAGCAGCAGCAGCAGCAGCAGCACTTTTAGCAGCCCCTAAACACCTCCCTAACCCCGTTATACACAACCACCTGCACCCAGGACTAGCAGGCCCCGTGGAGGAGACCGATATTTGTGGGCGCACACATCCATTAATCATCGGGCGCATCCCCGGCGGTCGCCATGCAGGAGGCGGCCAGCTGCACCAACGACATGGGCGGCGACGGGGACTGCAACAACACCGTGTACGGTAAGCCGCCACACAATGCTAAATCATGCTGATCTCTACTATCCTAGATCTATTACAGTATAACTAGTGAATGTGTGCACTCCATGGTGATCTAATGCATGGAATTTTGTCTGTGATAAGAGTGCACCATGCTCATGTACCAGGGGGTTAGATAGTAAGATTAAGATATTTGGGGTTTTAGATCTATATTGCTTGGCGCTGTGACACTGAATGATTTAGCAAGGTCTTTTGTAACATGTGAATACGGTATGGAATGCATACCTAGATTTGTTTTCTAGAATTGACAGGACGGAGAATTCGCTCTCCCTATAACTGATGAATAGACAATGTCACATTCATACTTAGACTTGATTTCAATCATTATTGTATTTGTCATTTTATTTTGTAACTTCAGGTGACAATGGTAGCATTCCCTATTATATGTATCTTTATTTATGGCAATGTATTATAGGGATTCTTTCTTTATTATTTTCTTTTTGGAGGGGGGGGGGTGGTTGAGATAACTCATTTGAATTTCCCAATTTTGTCTAATGTTATGAGAATATCGCATAATCTAAAATGCACATAATTCCATATTTTCAAATGTATAGGCCTACATTAATTTTTAACATTCTCTGTCAGTACGCATATAAAGAGGATGTGGCATGACAGACAACACGCTTCAGAAAGTTTCATTTGTATCTTTGATTGCAAGCATGTAGAGAATCTACACAGAAATAAGATGATGTTTCAGTAGATGACAGTTTCAAGTAATGTCTCAACAGATAGGACATTTTTCTGACAGTTTAGTTTGTTATAAAGTTCCTGATTAGTATTATATACCCCGATTTGTTCCTGGCCTACTTCTATTCCTAATTAACCTTACAATGCCAAATATTTATTACCTGAAAATAAGTCAGATATGTAGATATTATTATGAATTATAAACAAGCAACAAAATAGTCTACATTAAATTTTATGTCTATTCTATAAAGCTCAGTTAATCGACGGCCTAAGTTATTTTGGTTCAAAAGTCATAGCCAACATCTATATTAGGACAATAAACATTTACAAATATGAAAAGTACTTGAATTTTAGTTAAATTATTTGGTTCTAGTTCTCGGCATCGCTGTCGGTGCCGTTGTCTCCGGTCAGGCCCGGAGTGTTGTCTTGGTCATTTAGGCTGATCACAAGCTCTAGTCTTCTATAGGTGAATTCATGCTCTCACCGGTAACCAGCTTCAGTCAGAGAGGGTGTTGGCAGGTTGACCCTGTGTGTGATTGGAGAGTGTTGGTCTTTACCATTGCCATCAATGGGGATTTTTCTATCTAGGTCACACCAAGACTCTGCTTGCAGATTGACAGACTGCTATATATGGTAAGGTGGCATTGGGGAGAGGCCCACTGGGCGCCGCCATCTTGCCCCATGTCAGAGCACCAGTCTGGGCTCAGAGGATGGTCAAGTAACACCTTCCTCCCACAGTGAGCCTACCTAAGGGCTGATACATAAGAATAATTTTCATCAAAGTAAATTAATCATCACAGCATTATTTGTATATCATGATCTTCAGAATACTTTTTGGATTTTCTTAAAGTGCTTGCTAATAAGAGAGTTATGGCTATGTAAAGTTAGGTGTTTTTTCTCCCCACAACAACTTTCCGCTGAGGTACCCCTAACTGGGTTGTATGAACAGTGGCTTATCTGTAACCAAACAGGGGTGACGTCACAAATATGGGGATTTCCCTTTAAAAATTGAATAAAAAGCAAGTTTTTTAATATCCTAGTCGTCTCAAAATTATGAATTTTCTTTAGATTTTCCTCATATCAAAAGTGGCAGATGTTAATGACATGCTACACTTTTCTCATTAAAAAGTAACTATTATGTACTTATGTGCAAGGTTCCCTTTGAATTCCTTATCCTTCAGGACAATCAAAGGCTGACCAACCTATATCAATTAAAGTTATAGAAATAAAATTTGCAGCATTGAATAGGAGATTAAATCAGCTTTTAAACGATATATTAGCCATTTTTGTAGGTTGATTACTCATAACAGTGTTGTCATTGGAAAAATGGGCATTTTTCCAGGCATCTATGGCCGGATTGGGGAATACACCCTCAGGCAGCTATTGCCAGATTGGGGTATAAAGGGTTAAAGATGATGTATGTGGCTATAACAGAGGTGTTAGAACCACTGCAACCCCCTCCCCCAGTGCACCCACACCCTTATCACACCTCTACCAACACACACAATTACCTGAGTGTAGGTGTCAGACTATTTGGGCTCCTGTGGGGTTCTACTTAGGCCAGGCATATAGGGGCACCATATAGGGACTCCCAAACGTTGTAGTTTGTTCTGTAAAATTCAGGTCCTTTCCAAAGCAAGGTTAATATACTTTCCACCTGTCAGTGAAAGACAATGGGGGAGGATGGTATCGGCATCGTGGTCATAATTCTTTTTGTTTCGATACTTCGGCCGATAATTCATTTTCCTGCTGCATATTCGATCAATCTTTTTACTATCATATATTCAAAATAAAGACGAATAAGCCGGAGTTCTTCGGTTTTCTAACCGAACTTAAATCTACAAGTCCACCTGGGACCTTGTTGGCTTATTCATCGAATCTCAAAATGATAAAACACTAGAGTGACTGTCTTGGACGCAAATTAGGATAGGAGACTGAATCCCTGGATCGATTTGGCATATGCTCGAGTACCGGTGGTCATATATAGATTTTACGATGCCCCCTAAGTGTCCGTAGGCGTCTTTGTAGTACACCAGCACTGGGATCCAAATAGCATTGGAATTATTTCTGTAAGTCTTTTTAAAGCCTTTACGATCGACTTATGTGAGGCAAACACTGGCACAAGGAGACAAGAACTATAATAAAAAATATACTCTTCATATAAACCCTTTACTGAGTAAAGGCAATTTTAATATTACACAGCACGTTTTAAAACATGAAAATTGCGAATAAATCAAAATTGAAACTTTGAACCATTGGCTTGATACATGGAAATATAAAGTTGCAAAGCTGTGGCAACTAACAGGACCTGACAAAATCGCGAGATAATATTAAAGGTAAAAATTGAATATGGTTAAGCTAGAGATAGGAAGAAAGTAACAGGAACTTGCATTGGTAATATAGTTTGCGTAGCAATAGGTAGAGATAGACAGACGACAGTGACCATAATGATATTGACTTCAGATGTCGATCCGTTGGGATCCGCCCACCCAGCGGTAAGGTATATATAGAGCAGGGGCTAACTTAGACCAGGGTGCGAGCTATCAATACATGTCGTGAAACTGTACTAATGGCTTAGTACTTTTAATATATTGTCATGATATATAATCCAACAAGGATCAGGCTTAGCAAGTCTACTTCTAGTCTACTTCTAGGAGAAATATCTTACGCTCCTAGCGCCACCTGTTAACCAGTATAAAAGGCGCTGCAAGGTAGGGAGCGAGGAGTTAGTTGGTTAGAAGTTAGTAGTCACTTAGTTTAGTGAGAACATCAGCTAAATATGTTTAGCCAAGGAGTGATACCTGGAGTAAGTACATCGACTCCGTGTAACAGGCTGGAGTTTACCAATATCCACTACCTCGGACATAGGATTGTGTTAGAGCTGAATACTAGAATGGTCTAGAAGGTGTTGGAGCAACTCGTGTTCTAAATGTGGTTGATTGCTGATAGGAGATGGGAGGTGGACTGATGAAGACTTATACATGGTGGCTTTGACTCGGGATGAGATGTGTACTGAATAAAAACCCTTTCATATTAAGAAGCTCCCTCATCGTTCATTTCTTTTGAACTATTGGGAAGTGAATGGACAAACTTTAAACGCAGTCTGAATTACTCAGGCATTCTGGAAAGCAACTCATGAAGACTTGGATATACACGAATCTTACGCAGTCTAAAATCAAACATTAACAATAGTTCAAAACCAGGAATTTAAAATATGGGGGCTTGCTTTAACCAATTTTCGCCCGGGCCCTCTGGGCCTGAGAGTTTTACATTAAAGAATTCAATATTTGGCCCAAAATAGGGGGGGGGGGGAGGGGGACGTGCGCCTGAATATAGGAAGGATAGACATGAGAAGAACGTACAGAAAAGCAGTGAGGCAGGCAGACATACAACCAGTGGCCATAATAGCATATAAAGACTTTCAATGGAGTATCAGAGGCATTATTGTGCGTTTCAATTGGTATTGCAGAGTTAACGTCTAGTTTGAGGTTACTGGTCCTACAATAATAGCATGTGACTCAGAAATGCAGGACTTGTGGCATGTTTGGCATGTAGCTATTCCTCTATAATATTGGGGTTTGAGTTATTGGTCTACTGAAGATTGAAATTTCTATTATTGTAGAAAATCTAACTTAGATTACTAAAGTGAACTGATTGTGCCTCCTCAAGTGAGTGATCATTTGTGGAGTGTTAAACCATTGAGAGTAAACTAACTCAGTAAATGATTGAAGATTCCCAAAAGCATTACAAAATAACAACATAAACAATTTCTGTAAAGAATAAGTTTATTGGAACCTGTAATCAGTAATGTATACATATCCAAACACTAGCTGCCTAGGGATGTAAGTTTTCCGATTTTTATCCTGAGTTTGGAAAAATTTAATTCTTTCTATGTTTTATGCCCGCTGAGGGTAGGGGCCATAAAATTGGTTTGTGGACAGAATTTTTTTTACACCCACCAACTTAAATTGGTCATCTGAGATTTTAGGTTATAGTTAGTGTAATTGGATAGAAATTCTAATGCTATAGGAAAGGAAAATGTGCGTAGCCTACTATCAGTGACAACTAGCAAATTGACTCCCAGGAATTGAATTATGGTCATCCTCATGTCGAATAGATTGTCATGAATATTGGTAAACATTAGATGATTCCTTGAACAAAATTGAGGTTGAGATCTCTTGAAGTATCAAGTCTTTTTTGAGCCTAGATATTCTCGAATATTCAACTTATTTCAATCCGTGGATTTTCTTGGAGGAATATTCACAAAACTTCAACCTATGGCAGGCCCGACTTGCTAGTTTTCGCCGCTTGAGTGTATTCAAACATTTCATGAAATTTCCTTTCTTTTCTAGCGACCTACATACCCGGGAACATTTAATTATATTATTTATAAGCTAAAGCTCAACTACCTTTACAACTCTTGAACATCGAAGAAATATACATCTAACACTTGTAAAGGGATAGTTATAACATAATGCTGATTAAACATTACAACAAAAGTTCCAAGGAAAAAGCCCATTCTTCATTCTACCCTACATAGATATTGAACCTGCAAAAAGATCTTACCGATTTATCTCTGAAATCACGCCTGTCATGTATCTCGGACAATATCCTTCAACTGTAAATAAAAGAAATAGATAGAAAAATCATGGCTAACAGAAAGCTATTAGAGCCAACAATATTATAGCAAAGTTGGCCCTGTTGGCGACCACCCAAAAAGTTAAGGTATAAACAAGTGCATTATTATGTATATACAGTGTTCGAAATTAAGCTTTTAAACTGTGCACACACCGGGTGCACAGCTCTCAAATATGTGCACTCAGGAGCTTTCTCATGCACACCCAGGTGTATAAGCCTAATCATTCTGACAAAAATGTGTGCACCCACCGGGTGCACAGATCTAAAATTCATGCACCCTGCAGCCAAATTGTGCACACCGGGTGCAGGGTGCGCCCTTAATTTCGAACACTGATATAATAGACATTGAGCTGATGACGTCACATTTTAAGCGTTCTGAGACTAATACAGACCAGTCTGTAAAGGAAGGGTACCGAAATGGTTGCCTGCCGGCCAACTAGTTGTTGATACAGCACGTTTGTCCGTCTCTTCATTTTGGTCCGTTGGTTGTCTTTTTTTACTCGATGTCAAAATCAATGTTCAAAATCCTCTTAGTTTACCACGTCGAATGATATCAAATTATTGACTTAGATATTCACCTTTATAAGCATGCCATATGTCGAGAAAAACAAGGACAACCTTGAGACAAGCCTCCTTGAGGCATCAGATTTTTCTTATGATCTATTTCAGATAATGGACTTGTAGTAGCACATGTGGCGATACTCGTCCATTTTCCCACACATAGCTGGCATTATTTCTGGTTGTCCCGGGCATCCTGGCATCCCATTTATTTAGTCTATTAGTGTTAATGTGTAGAGACCCGTATTATGTAATCAGTGAGAACAAACAATACGGGGCAAGTGGTGGCAAAATGTTATCTCAACCTCTGTCTGGGGCCAATAGACCCTGGTGCCCCGGCCCACATAGGCCTACAAAAAACGGGACCCGGATTAAATGACCATGTTCCCCAACTTAAAATGACCTTTTGAACGAGATTAAAAGGCAGTGTATCCCAAAAAATTCCGGAAAACCGGACATATCTGACAATTTTCCCGTCAATGTCCGACGTTTTACACTTTAACATCGGACATTTTTTCCGACAAAATTATCATCCTTTGTCCTTATAGAATGACATGTTTGTCATCATTATTTTCCTGGATTTTTATGTATATTAATTTGATTCAAACATGTCCAGGATGGCATGGAAATGTCCGACGTAGTAAATGTCGGACAAGTTGTTCGCTGTACGTGTCAGAAAGTTTTGGGGATATGCTGTTAAGGTCCTAGAACACCCGGCCTCCTTCTTAGCAAAGGCTGATCTGTAGGGGTATAATTTAAACATCTACGGTTTTCTCAAATCGATTATGCATCATTTAATCACTGAGTGGTGAAGGTCATACGATTCCCACGTGTACCCCGATAACCTTGTTATGGTGTCAGACAGTGAACAGACGGTGTCAACGTCCTTTAAAGTACATATGTGACCCTCTCTATCAGACAATCCACTTCTCTGTGTTATACAGTAGTCTCATGGTATCACGGACACGATCCACTACTGGAGTGCAGATAGGTCATGAGTGAAGTTGGAGGTATACCATAGGTGTTGGAGGTAGGCAATATGTTTGGATTTCTATAAAAAAAATTTAACCTTTTAGACCCCACCGATTACGAGGATGAATTGCTGGATTCCCCCAGGATTTCCATAGATTTCCCTAAGGAATCCCTTAATTTGCTATAATTGAGGTTTAAAGCTTTACACACCCAAAAATATTAAAGTTAGATAAATTTGGTTTGAATTGAAGCATGGGATAGAGAATTGAATCAGCTTGTAAACGACATATTTGCCATTTCTGTACCTTGGAAACTATATCTATAGTGTTCTCTTTCGAAAAATAAGGAAAGATTATGGAAAAATGGCAGTTTTTCCGGGCGGCCACGGCCGGATCAGGGAGTACACCCTCGGGCGGCTATGGCCGGATTGGGGTCAAATGTTTCTGATAAACTATCAAGAGCACGTGCGCATTTGCTCAACAAATGCGATGCATATACACACACATATCATTTGCCCTCTGCATATAAAACAGTGCCAAGGGTCATAGCAGATGTATTTCTTTTTATCTAACCACACTCATTTACAATAAATGACCTTCCGTATAGGTCCAGGTATACCAGGTAGCACGAATAATAGTAATTTACAATTTTAGCAAAATACACATATAAATCAATCAATTACAGTCCATGACTATTATCTGATTTGCCCTGCACTAAAATCATTGCCAATAGTCATTACCGATATTTATAGTTTTCTCTCATACAAATTTTTATCATAAATGAAAGGCTATACTTTCACTGTTTCCCTTTGGAACATGTATTCTGATACTCAAACACCAGCGAGGAGCCCAGGTTATAAAGGTAACTCCATTATACTCAACAGCTATAGGTGATAAAGGTCTAAATAACCTATGACCGTACAGTCCTAAGGCCTAAAAAGAATTGTTGTGTTTTGGTAACCTTACCTACCCTAAATGTTTGGCCCTAGGCCTATACCCTTACTTTTTTTCAGAATTGTTTTTCAATTATTTTTGTATAAACCAACAGATTTGACCGTAAGGTCATGCATCTGCTTAAAGAAGTCCAGAAATATGTATTTAAGATGCTAGAAATTGTGTTACAGAATGTTTGGGCTAATATTTACATTTTTAAGGCTGCCAGAGTCCATGTTTGTAAGTTAAAAAAAAGTCGACCAACGTACCCTAATTTTTTCGACCTATGTTACCTGAACACAACAATTTTTTTCGGGGGGGCTTAATGAATACTTGATTTAACATTGAAGTGACCAAGAAGGCCTCTTTTAGTACCCTCTGTCTGTTACCTTTTCTGTATAGATATTGAAGTAAGTGTAAGCGGTTATAGCATATTTTCAAGACTTAAAGGTAAATGTGGGTGTTAGGGGTGATTTCTTAAAAACCGTGACAAAATTCTGAAACTCACAGGGTGGATAGTTAGATGTAAAAGGAACATAAAGAAACTTTAAAAACCATATGTCACCATATCAATTTCAGAGATATGCGCATCTGGAAAAATAATTCTTTACTATTGGAGTCTATGGAAAAAAATAGATTTTTCAACATTTAAAAATAGATAACCGTGATTTTTACTTTAAATGCTGACAATAGGTGTGTATAAGCACCCAAATGAGTATTTTATGCCAAAGAAAACCTTAGGTCGCCATGGAAAATCTAATTTTATTCTCAAAAATGAGGAAAAAGTGAAGAAAAACTACTTAGTTAACCACATTTGACTAATTATCCCTAGTTTTTTTCCATTCAAAAATTCACATTCACCATTCCTAAGTGTTCCCTGAAATATTTATGAAATTTCAAGAAATTCCTGCAATAAAAATAAAATCACACCAGGTGGCACTGCTGTGGTCACCCATATTAACCTTTAAGTAAATAGGCATAGACATGCGATGTAATGTCAACGTTCAGACAAAACACATATCTAAACCAGCCACACTATGCGATAAAATGGCGGAAGTCCTGTGCCATTGAGCATCCGGAACCATCGCAATTTAAGGCATCGCAATTATTCATAGGTAATCTCAAGTTGCACTTGGAGCAATGGAATGATTTTCATTATATTTCCGATAATTTGTGGTTACTTAGACTCACAATGACATTTTGAAAATGCATGTTGTAGTATGAGGATATATGTATTATTTCTCAGATCTAATTTCATCCTATATCTTCAGTTAAAAACTTTGTGTAAATTGGATGTCTACGAGCAGAGACATAAACAAAATAGAAACCATCGAAAACAGAATACATTCTTGGTTGAACCTTGCATCGCAAGCAAGTTTGAAGTGGTGAACTTTTTTTAAATTTTCTTAATTTTACTTTTTGTTTAACCACATTAATCATACAATGACCCTCCATGCAGGTGAATTTACACTGCAGTCTATAAATAGACAGTCATTGAGTTTCAACAATAAAAAGACTGATGAGAAAAAGTTATATAACATTCACAATTAAAAGACAAGTACTATTCTGGGAAACCGTCTGAGTTCAGCTGGCATCAAGCACATGTAATATGTGAAATAGTTATGATTAAAAAAAAGAAGAAAATTAAACGATGGCGCGAATTGTTTATGGCTGAGTTCTATACAAATAGCAGGCTATATGAGGTCACTGAGTTTAGTCTCCTTATAAGGCTGTAACTATCACATAATTTGCATTTATTATATAATAACAGTTTAAAGTATAAGGTTTCTAAGTTTAGAAATCCACACATATTTACTTAACACTTATTAACACATACATATTTACTTATCTAAGGATGTACTTACAAATCGTGTGCATATAACATAATTATTACTCTTTGGATTGTCCTTGTTTGTGTCAAATTTCCCCTCCTTAGATCAAATGTATTTCCTTGTTTTTGATAGTTTGGTCCATATTTCAGATCCTATGACATAGGGTCAATGCATGACTATGTATAAGGTTAAGCTTGTCTGTATGAAAACTTACGGATGCTGAAATGCGTTTCACATGGTGTTTATGTGGTCTTACTCCTTACATTTCTCTAAATTTGTACATAGAGCACATGAGATGGTAAGGTCTTCTAGTATCCAATTAAAAGCAGTTTCACACATTGAAACTTTAGTGTGCAAGCTAGCGATTGCTCATAATTCGCTCACAGTTGCGTGTGCACATTTAAAATGATGATAGGCTTTCCAACAATATATTATTACATACACATTTTCTTGGGTATTTCTGTGCACACGGTCTGCTGTGACAAATGAAGATCCCGGGTTCAGAGGCGGGGACCGTTAACCCTTGCAGCTCGAGATGAGTCTTCAATATGGGTAGAGCGGCAGCGAAGATGGACCTTGATGGGCTATAGAGTCAACCAGTAAAAACATATGAGGGGACCAAGAGGGGTTGGATCTCGTAGGTTAAAGTTTTACATGCCCCCAAATCCTCCGATCTCTTGCTTTCTTTTTCTCTTTTTAAGATATATATCATTGACAAACAAAATCCATATACGATTACCGGCAATCATCTGATTTATCATAGCAGTGTGTGCCCGGGCTTTCGGGTTTCATTCGAGTCTAATAGATCAGTTCGTATTTTACAGGTGGTTGTGGCAATATGAGTGAGTGATCCTCTCTTAGACAGTTCAGTGGCGGATCCAGGATTTTGAAAGGGGGGATGGTGTGGGGGGAAGGGGGGGGGCTTTATTGGAAAAAATCTTCCTTGATGACTTTTTGGCAGAATTTTATGTTAAAAAAGTATGAAATTGGCCCAAAAGGAGGGGGCGCGCACCCCCGCGCACCCTATGAATCTGCCACTGGACACCATCACATAGTCTTATGAGACATAATCTCATATGGCGATCTGAACAGCTGTCTGTACTAGTGCTACTCTGTTATCTGTTATTTCTTATTTTCTATGGGAATAAGCTGACATGCTCATGCTGCTCTATTAATCTCACAAATGTCCTTCTTCGTATGCATTTTGAGAGGAGCTCACCTGGGCTCAGTAAGAACACTTTGGTGTATTTTAGATGTATTTTAGACGTAGCAAATGTCTGCCATGTATTGTTACAACAATATTGTGCAATAAAGCAAATAAATAAATAACATACCTCTACTACAGTGGTTTGGTTCCTGTCGTGATGCATGATGCAACGTGCCTCCTACAACGGTGTCAATACATTCAGAGGTTCCCGTCGCTAAAAACAGACCTAGTTATAGCCGCAGACTAATTTGAAGCCCACTTCAGAGAACTAAGTGAATAGTAAATGGGTCTAATGATGGCCCGTGAGTTGAGTAACAAGGGCGAGGGTCGGGTCGCAGTGTGCATCCTACCGTAGAGAATACAGGGAATTAGCTCCCTAGATTCTAAATATAGATCCTTTTTATACAACAGGAAGAACACGCACTTACTTATTACTTATAAAGTTGACTGACAATTAAAAAATATTTGTAAAAAAATGAAATCAACGGGTACGTCAGGGAATGCGTCAGATAAAATACACATAGAATGAGTATACTGTTGGCCAGTTTTCTGGGATAGTAGTATAGGCCGTCACCAAGGGGTTGGTGGACTGGACGCTGGGACATATAGAAAAGAGCAGCTTTAGACCACAGATCACGCTGGGACATGGAGCAAGGAATGTATGCTTCAGCTTATAGAAAAGAGCTGCTTAATATTTAGTATATTCACAGTTGCCTCCGTGCCGAAACATGAGTTTATAGGCCATGTAGGTCAATGGACTCGTATGTCAGCCCGCTTCAGTCAAGTAAGTGAATAGTAAGTATAAGCTGTAACTTAATAAGGACTAATGAGTGCATGTGAGTTCAGTTACCAGGGTGACAGTCGTGTTAGACCGTGTATCCTGCTGTAGACAGTAAAGCAGATTAGCATGCTAGATTCTATGTGAATGCATCTTGTACAATTGGAAGAATATGCAGTTCTGCGAATTGGGGGCCTTTTAGAATATACTTTGATCAGTATATCATCAATATTTACACAGAAAATGACAAAAAGTTGTAAAAGAAGCTAGAATTTGATTCTTAAGCCCCATACCCACTAGGCGACTTTTTGCTGAATCGGCCTCGGCATCGGTGCCGGTCTCTGCGTCGGCGTCGGCCATCGGTGAATCGCCTAGTGGGTATGGCCCTTTAACACGAATTTTGTGTAGTTTCATAGGAAACTCAAAATTCTTTCAAAATTGCCCATGTTGCCATGGTAACGGAAATGTTTATTAAACATCAAAACATAGAAATACTGCTAAGATGAAGAATTTGGTTTCCATGGAAACCAGGTCATGTAACATTTATTCAACAATTAGTCAAACCTAATGGTATCTACTTTCATGGTACATTTATGCAAAAACAGCTTGTAGCTATCTTTACAACTGAATGGAGAGTATAATGTTTGTATCATAATCAATTTTTTTCGATACCATTTATAAAGTATTTCTGATGGATTTGAGGTGTCTGAGAGAAAACCCTTCTTATAATACAAGGGTAAATACCCGGACTTTTGAGAGGAACTAAAGAAATTTCGCAACTTTATGCAGTGCCATAGATATATATCTTATATATCAATGTGGCTCTACTAAGCTTTAGGCCTACCATAGACAACTATCATTACATCATTTTATATATATATATATATATATATTGTTACGTTTGACCGAGGTATTGCTACCAGTTGCCATTTCCAGTTCCAGTGTTGATAGCCAATGTATTGTGAGCCAGATCTTCTCAGCAGTTGTCTAGTCGACTTAGCCTAAAGTTCGCTTAAATACTAGTAATATAAGTGATATCCAAATTACCACTAGCCAAGGATAAGCCAATCTACTATAAGTTAATGTACTGTGTCGCGAAAACCATTTACTGCTAGGTTAAATAGCCTTGACTATAGCCAATATACAGCCTTGCTTAACTATAGCCAGGATAGGCTTTTCAGTGATAAGGCATTTGATGTGAACTGCTTGGAGGTTTATTGCAGACTGAACAACAGCTCCAAGGAGCTTCCTTTTATAGTAAACCCTAGGTCACATGACTTTACATAGAATGTTTCTCCGGTGGTTCCGGTGGCACCGGTGGTTCCGGCGGCACCGGTGGCTCCGGCGGCACCGGTGGCTCCGGCGGCACCGGTGGCTCCGGCGGCACCGGTGGCTCCGGCGGCACCGGTGGTATCGGCGGCTCCGGTGGTAGCGGTGGCTCCGGTGGTTCCGGTGGTACCGGCGGCTCCGGTGGTTCTGGCGGCTCCGGTGGTTCCGGCGGTTCCGGCGGCTCCGGTGGTTCCGCCGGCTCCGGTGGTTCCGGCGGCTCCGGTGGTTCCGGCGGCTCCGGTGGCTCCGGCGGCTCCAGTGGCTCCGGCGGCTCCAGTGGCTCCGGTGTTACGGCAGCACCGGTGGCAATACCGTAACAATATATATATATATATATGACAATTATATATATAACACTATAATATATATATATGACAATTATATATATAACACTATAATATATAACAATATGATAATATATATGACATCATATATATATATTATATATATATATATATATATTTATATATATATATATGATACCATTAATACACAATATATGCAATTCCGTGAATATAAAATCTAGGAATGTAGATCGAGATCGTATTGCCATGATTAATATAATATAATTCCAGTCCCGTGAAAGGTAAGGTGTACTTTTATAAGGTGAGACTTTCTACAGAAGCTCAGGTGAGTGAATAGACTCCCCAGGGCAGGTGATGTGCACACAAAGGCCGTGACGTCATAGCTATCTGAGTACATGACACGGGAGGCCCCCCGCAGCGCTCAACCGAGCCCTATTATTTCTGACGTCACACCTGTTTCCTGATCTAATGGTCGGATCACTCGTGGGTTATATTAGCACGGGCCATCAATAGATGTATAGGTTAGACCTGGTGTTACACATTGACTTCCTAAATAGAAATAGGTGCAGGTCCCCACCATGGCACTGCATCCTGAGCAGAAACATAGACATACATAAGATGTATCTCTATGGCAGAAAGCAGTCCAGTGAGTGTAACGCCTATTGACGTACGTTACTTGGAAACAGAGGGGTCGGTTGCATTATAATAACACCTAGAGACGCTGTACATGCAGATGTCATTGTGTGTGTCTGTCATAAGCAAGGGAGGATCCAGGAATTTGAATTTGCCTGGCACGTCCCACCCCCCACCCCCGCACCCTAAATCCGCGCCTGATAAAGATTGTTGAATATGTAGGTGTCCTGTGATCAGTTCGTCGTCTGAATTTGGTATAGTTCATAAAGGAATCGAAATTGAATATTCTTGATTTTATGGTAAATTGACATTAATCAAGCATCCTTCTGAAAATAGTTTCAATGTTGTGCACATGGTCACCGAACTGAGTCACGTTTATGTATCTTCAACCAGCCCAATAGGTGTCACCGTGCAGCCTATCAATTGGAAATGATTACATTGGCAGATTCGTAGAAAACACATAATTATTAAACCTTTGAACACGAAGAAAATCACCTCAGCTGCGTTGGACAGTCTGTTTAATACCGTTAGCCTCCGACAGGTGTCAGACCGCACAAACGGAAGTAGATGCTTCCTAAAACAATAAGTCCGAAATATTTGATTTTGATTTGATAGTCGCTTTGGGTTGATCTCTACATATGTACCTATTCTACTTGTCCACCATGAAGGTGCTGTCTGTTTGGAACATGCAAGTAATGGCCGAGTCATAATGTCGAAAACCAAATTTTACGTATTCTTGTGATGAACTGTGGTTGGAGGGGTTTGACCCAGGACGGACCATAGGTTGAGGTCTCATCAGGTGTTCGTCCCGTAGACGATAAGGACTGGCGGATTTAGAGGGGGGCGAAGGCGCCCCCCCCCCCGCCCTTATTATTTTGTAATGTAAAATTCTTGGAGCCGAAGGGCCCAGTGGAAATTTTTACATTAGGGCGCCCCACCCTTTTTTTTCCCTTTTTGTTGTTGAAAATGTCTGTATCCGAACTTGCTTAGTGTGTTTTGGAAAAATCAGGATTGGATCCGCTAACTCAGTGGTTTTACATTGGCCTGATCGTATTGGGGTGAAGAATGTGTGCTCTTAATGTCGCAGGTGGTTTGTGCCCAGGGTTTCAGGATCTAGCACCCAATGGCCATGTCGGTTGTGTTTTACCCGTACGTGGCTCCTGGGCCACTGGAACTGGAAGAACATGCACTAATGTACGTGAAGTTGGTTAAATAGAAAAAAAATTAAAAAAATTATTCCATGGGCGTTGCGGTGCATTGGACAAGGGGCCTTCCATTAAGTACGTACGCAGCGGGGGGGGGGGGGGGGGGGCTCACATTTGAAAAAAAAAATAATTTGCGTACGTTCCTGTATAAATCCAATGTATATACTTTAGAACCTGCTACAGGAGAAAACCATTACTCAAAGATACAGTGAATCCCTTGCGACTCTGCCACATAGAGGTAGAATTTTCAAGCATTATCTGATATTAACTGGTGTGACGAAAGGTTTTTTTTATACTTTCATTTTAACTATTTCGATTATATATAGTACATGGGCACTTCATTTAAAGAAAGCCACCAGAGCTTGCTGTGATATCTATACCTGTGATATAACATGTACTCGCATTTCTCCCATTAATTTTGTATCGTTAAAAAGTCGAACGGACACTTTTTGTATGCCATACAAAAGTCAGTATCCATATGTAACGGCCTAACAGTCTTTTCCTCGGTCCCGAGATGGGCGTCTGTACGAGGAAAAAAAGCTAATTAATACTCACATATATGGAATAGGAACTTAATGCCCTGGACGTCCGTGCTGGGTATTATATGTGCATTTGATGCCGAGTCAGCATCCCTTATTCAGCATAATCTGTGTAGATCCAAATGCACTTAATTCAAACGTGGATGTATGGACCATCAGGGCATTGACCTTTTCTGGATGACTGAACCCTTGCGCCTATATATATATATATGTATATATATATATATATATGTATATATATATATATATATATGTATATATATATATATATATATATATATATATATATATATATATATATATACTGAGCAGAGGAAGACATTTGGGAAGGGGGGGGGGAGTCCTATTCGCCCCAACCCCTATCCTCTTTTAGTAGCGGCTTTACAAAGAGTGGAATGTGCGACATTTTAGTACGTCACCCTTACGATCCACCACCCTCTATCCCCTAGCCCCTTTTCAAACTCCTGAATCCGTAGCCACCCCCTCCCCAATACAAATATTTCTGATCGGGACGTAAACGCTAAACCTTGAGTGAAACGAGCTGAAAACAGTACATGATACACATAGGATTACTAAAGTTTTTATACATACTTATTACATTTCCAATCTCCGAAAGGTACTTATTAAATTTCCAATGTCCGAAAGGTTTATATAAGTGCAGCTGTCAGGTGCGTGCTTATAGTGCACAGATGGGAGAGTCAATTAGGCATATTTGAGCCTCTGTTCAGGCTATGCAATTTGGTCGGTTTTTGGTGACTTTTGCACATGGCCGACCTCTTCATTCCCGCAGTTCTTTATACGAAATTGTGTGAAGTCAGTGAGTGCGGTTTCATCAAATTGAATGAGGCTACATGCCTATGCTTGCAGACTTTGACAGCCTAAGTACTTTACTGGAAAATTTATGCGCACCTACTAACATTGCTCTTTTGTGCATGTATAATGATTCCCATGTGGATGAGGGCGTATTCACCCTTTTTGATACATAAAGATCGACGCTTCAGAAAATACAATGCTCTCAGATCACTATATTGCTGATAATCCACAATGCGATTTTATACCGAATATGGACTCGTTTCTGGAAATTGGTTAGGTTAAAAGAGGTCACTTGTATTGTAAATAAGAATAATCAGTTATAGAATTGGCTATGATTGTTTTCATGAAATGGGAGATGTTATCGTATCGTGGGCTAACCCATTAAGGTTTGCCACAACCGACCATCGTCGGCCATGTGGGCCGAGAGCCCCCGAGAGCGCACCACGGGATAACTCGGCTATCAGGTATATCTATAGTATAATCTAATTTCCTAGTAAGGATAAATCCTTTCTTGAGTAGGGACTCTCTCAAAACCTTAAACCTTATCAGCTCCGCTAACATAGAACCTTATCTTGAACGCTTTATGTAACTTAAACTTTAGTAGACTATGGTAAAGAGTACTACTTACTATATTGACGGTTCTTAGGCGACTTCTCAGGTAAGACTTTTCTGTCTGCTTATGATATATATCGGATGATATGTTATTTAATCGCCGGCTTCTCAGTTCAGGGAAATGTGACAACACGGCCACATCGTATCCCATGAGAGACGCTTGCATTTAGAATGGCCAGTTAGGATATGAAATCCGTGTATACGTTTTCTATCAAACAGGAACACATTTCAGTGCTATATTAGAGTAGAAGTCTTGACCTGAAGCCCCTGGCAGGCTTTGTCCTCAAGCTTCGGGCAATATCACTTTCCATATATACCACTGGAGGCTGTTTCTTTTTGTCTACCCACTTTTTTGATAGAAAGTTTTTGTTATTTTTTATGAAGATCTTCTATTTTCAGCTGAGCAGGTAGTATATTAAAGCTTGGTTATAATGCCCACTGTGTCAGTGGGCAATGTATAAACACCTGTATTTCCTCATATAGCGTCGATATTCCCCCTGTACAATTTCAATTATGAAATCAACCATTATAATACGTCAACACATATATACTATAGCCATCCACTTATTATGAAAAGGCGAGCATTCTCACCTGTCAGAGAGGCTGAGGGTTATGTGACAGCGCTATATGACAGGGCTTACAGACCTAGGACAATAGCAAGCCTACTGTTCATTGATCAGAACCTCGCATGTTCTCAGGGGAGTTCACCTAAGGTCAGGGGAGTAGTAGGCCTACATCAATAGTTAGTAGCTTCAGCATAGCTCGCTTGGACCAACCAAGTGAAGGGGGGTTTACAGGTGCAACCAAGCTTATCACAAATCAACAGGTCAGTGCACATTTATAAAGGGGATGGGTAATCATCATACATAAATTGGGGATAGCAATAATAGGTTTGTCATGTTGTTGTTGTTGTTGTTTTGTTTTTTGTTGTTGTTGTTGTTGTTATTGTTGCAGCTGACCTAGTAGAGAGGTATAGGTCATGTCCCGCATCGACCTGAATGTGAATGTGAAGTCATCAGTTTCTGTAATTTTCTACTATATACATAACATTGACCTAAATATTCCCTTCCTGTCAATATGTGAATTTGACGTCATCAGTTTCCACACTGACTTAGATTTGCCATTCATGTCATGTCGCTTTGACGCGAGTCAGTATCTTAAACCCTTTACAGACTCGGCTCAAAATGCGCTCATAATGGCAGTTCAATACAGGCATAATGCGCATTCCGCAGCTAGTCTGTTAAGGGTATAAGGGACCTTCCATTTAGTATGTATGCACATTTAAAAAAAGATCTCAAACCCGCTACCCCCACCCCCACCCTTGTGTAAAAATACGCATAGGATATGTACTAAAATGTACGCACATTTTCAAAAATCTCAGACCCTCCCCTTTATGCGTACATACTTAATGGAAAACCCCTGAACCCCGCTGATAATCGGTTCTCACGAGTACCTGGGGTACAGGAGAAGGCTGTAGGGCTGGATAATGTCCTTTGATTCCGCGAGGAATATATATTGACTTGATATGCAGCTCCTTCCAAACACCTCTTATTTCAAAGTCTAGTTTACAAGCACAAGTTAAGATTAGAGAAGCACTGCATCACTTCATGACTCCTTTCCCTTTCAGTCCAAATTGTGACACTTCAGATTAATATTGTCTAATAGAGGTTCATCATCATGACTGATGTTCTATGGTGAATCGGTGGCTAGCTTCCTGAGATGGAGTTGGACATAGTCGTGCGTTTACCCCAGATATGAATTACCATCTAAGATCATAGGTGAAGCAGGTTAACAATTGTATGCTCTGTTTGATACATAACGTGATTGCACGTTGTCAAATATACATGTCTCCTCTGTTATAACCATGACGTTAAAACGGGCCAAAGTCTGACTGTATTTTCTGAGCATACTTCTAATCATAGATAATTGCAGGAGGAAATCTTTCAATATGAGAATACTTCTCAATCCCTTTAAGCCCTTATACCCACCCCCTCCAAAGGTTTTAAAACCAAACCTACACCCTGAACTGTTTGGAAACTCTTGTGGAAAGTAGGGCAGCTGCCACCTGCTCCAGATTTACCGGCCTGGAACGTGTACCACTTATATATATGGGTTCCTCAGGGGACGTCCCACTGGTGTCGCCAACACATGTAAGTGGTTTGTTATACCATCTGGACACTGACAACAGCATTATTTAAGCAGAAGTTACCAATGTTTACGAATGGTGGCCTCATCATGTAGAGCTACCTACCAGTAATGAGTATCCACTCTGGACGCAGGTCAGTTTTGGGATTGGATGAGATAGATTTACTCTCAGATTTACTCTCAGACTATAAGGTAACAAACTAACCTACGGCATCTATATTAATTTTGCTGGGGCATGGCATCCAATTTCTTTTTACCATTAATTCTTAAGAGAAGAATTGGGCCCTAGATTTGGGGGGGGGGGTCTGTTACAGTGGCGGATCCAGCAATTTGAAAAGGGGGGGGCGCGCTATTGGAAAATTTTTTCCTTAATGACTTTTTGGTCGAGTTTTACATTAAAAAATCACAAAATTTTCCGAAAAAAGGGAGGGGCGCGCGCCCCCGCGCCCCCCCTCTGGATCCGCCCATGCTGTATGTCGCATGTCAAACTTAAGAAATGGCGATGTCGCATGTCACTTATCTCCCCATGTCGCATGTTGCCTCTAAGATGCTGCAATGTCGTGTGTCGAACTTAAGAAACATTCTATGTCATGTCGTTAATTTTTTCGCTCATGTCGCTAGGCCTCATGTCGCATGTCGATTTTAAGAAATGTACATGTCGCCGCGTCGAATTTAAGGGTCTAGGGCCCCAAGAATAGTTATCCAGGAAGGCTTCTACAATATGGAAACAATTTATATGCAATGAACTTTGTTAGGATCTTTTAACAGACAGGAAAATCCTGACATTGATTACAGAAACAACAGAACCGTTTCTTACGTTTGTGTCATTATATCTAAAAAATAAAATCCCCTTGCATAATCGACATTAGAAATAAATTAAATTGTGAAACCGAACCTTACTTTGTGTATAAAAAATACAATACAAGAAATATTGCCACTGGTCTTTAGAATCTCACTGCTTTTTTTTTAACAGATCACCCATAAATGCTAGACTTAAAGAAACAACCTTTGACTTAGTGCAACCTGCCGTGCTTCTACACAAAAGCTGCATGAATGATACATTGAATGCCATGTCTACCATTATCGACGTTTTAGATACGATACAAAGTGATCACATTAATATTTACTCTTAATAATGTACATCCATGGCGTGCACCAAAATTCACCACGCAATGTCTTTCGATAAGTTGTCGTTCAATTTCCCTTGTGGTCAAAACTAGACTGGAAAGCCCATACTATAACCCATACTGTTTGAAACTTTGTGCTTTTACTTCCTGTTGCTGACGAAAAAGCTAGTAGAGAAAGAAAATAAAACCAGCTGTTTATACACAAAAGTTCTTCTACTCGTTGACTCGGACAGTCATCAGGGCACCGACCTGTCCCCGGGCAGGGGGGGGGGGGGGGGAGTTGACTGTCAAGGCCCGCATGGGGCACTGTCAGTCAAACAAGCCTGACATGGATTCAGAGATCAAGCCGTACATGCGAACTCTATTCATGTTTTTGGGTCGCAATTCAATGAATATGAATGGGGTTTTCTATGCACATTACCACAAGATCTTAACAGGAGGACTTGTCTGGGGTGTGCTGTATACCAGTATGGGAGTCAAATTGCCATTAATTCCACCTTCTAATGACATTTAATCAACTATATCGAATCCATGAATGAAAACGTGCTCAGAACGGTGCCATTTGATAAGGGTCCCATTGACAAATTAAAGGCCTGCCAGCATTCTATGCACATTCAGATTCATGATTTTGAAAAGGGGCAGATCTGAAAGAAATTGAAAGTTGAACCTTCTCGAATGTCCAATCATTTTGGTAGGTGAATGTCCCAAAATTCATAATTCATCTGAAGTTTTAAGTTTACTCAGTTTGAATCTGTGCTGTCAGTCCTCCTGACACTTTGGGAATTAAAAAAAATGAAAATCCTCAAAGATGAAGCTGCATTATATGAAGACTTAATTCCTAGAGGCAATTCAAATCTATTGACTACCCCTTTAGCATCATTGATGACATCACATGCCAAACCCCTGGATACACAACATGTTACTGTGTTAGTTACTAGTGTTCCGCTTGTGACATATTACTAAGGGTAACTCCGGCCTGGGTATGAAAAGGAAGGACCGAATTGGGAACCTCCCATTCATGTGGTTGATGTACGTTACACAAGACACCACCCCACATCCAATACGATCCATAGGAAAGGATGGGCGTTTTCCCGAACGATAAGCGATGAGGAGTACCTAAAAATGAATTCCCCGCAGATGCACTTCAAGTTAACATTCACCCCAAAGTAAGCACTTCGAGATCAACAAGAAATATCGCGACACAATTTCCATTTTTACCACTCATGTGCGCCCCAATGTTTCCTCTCAGTCAAGAGGTCTCCCCACATTCAACCTGTAAAAAGGGAGACTGTATGCCCCTGTTTATTGGGGCCAAGGTGTCTACTCTCATGTAACATGAGTACAATCCATTACCAAGCATTCAGCGGCCTCATAGTTTAGAAAAATCTCCCGTCCTATATCGACCCAGAGATGCCATTTTTCTTACTTTTGTAAGGATTTCCCACTTTTTTTTGGTGATTTTGGATTTTCCTATACCTCTTAACCATCTGATATTTTAGTATTTTTGTGGTTGTAAGAAGCTATGCAATTAAAAATCTAGTGTAAGGATTATCTTTAAGGTCTTTTTTTCTCTGAATTGCTTCTGGGAAAAAAATTGAAAAAATGTTTCTTACTTTTTCATCAGACGGGAGTCATCTCTGAGACCTTAGTTGTCTGTAGATCAGTTCTCCTGAGCAGGTTTTGTAGATGGCTATGTGCGCCCCCCCCCCCCCCCCCAATGACTACAAGTTATGGAAGTCAAGTTACTGCAGTTATATTTAGATGATAGAATGATAAAAAATGTTTATGGTAATTTCATGGTCTGTAAGTGAAAAGTATAACTGAATCGAAAAATAATTGGATAATTCCTGACGCACTTGTGAAATTGCTTTTTGACGCCAGATATTGCCAAATGTTGCCCCGTACGTATGACGCCAGTAGCAACAATTCGACACATAACGACATCATGTGTCCTGATGCAAAAGTAATCCAAGCAAAAATTCGCAAAGATAATGCAGGGATGTAAGTTTTCGGATTTTTGTGTGATTTCAGATTTTTTTTCACGTCATCACCTCAAATAGTAAATTTTAAGATTAATTTCTAACGTCATGTTTTAAAGCATTTCAAGATAATTTCAGATTTCCTTTGTGGGGTTTCAGATTTGGGGCCTTCCATTAAGTAAATACACAGAAAGGGGGATGGGGGGGTCTTTTTTTTAAAATTTGCGTACGTTCCTGTATAAATTCAATGCGTACTTAAGCTCAAGGGGGGTGGGGGTAGCAAAATGTGCGTACATCCTAAATGGAAGGCCCCTTTTTCATTGACCCTGACTTAGCCTACATCCCTGATAATGAATCAAACAAAGCAAATGCGCATTTGGACTGACATCCTGAAGGGCTGGCTTCACTTTACGTAGTTTAGTGACTGATTGACAAGTTGTCCAATGAGCTACAAAAATGTATATTATGAAAGATTTGTGCAGAATTTCCGGATGGAAAACCACCAAAAGCGTGCGTCGCATTGGCGGATCCAGGGTTTTGAAAATCGGGAGGTGCACGAAATAAATGTTCACTAATGAGTGTTTGATTGAATTTTACATTACAAATACTCAAATTTGCCAGAAAAAAGGAGGGGCGCGACCCCGCGCCTACCCCCACCCCCACCCCCGGATCCACCCTTGCATACCTCGGGCAGGGGAAATGTGCGCCTCGGCCGTTAATTTAGCACATAGATAATGTGTACGTATAAGCACTTCTTCACTACTTCTCACATATCCACAAAGAACATATCAGAGAGACTTGTGTTGATTAGCCATCGACTCGACGGCCGACCACGGTTAATGACCTGGCCCCCTGTAGTGCCAGGCAACTTCCAATGCTTTATGAAAAGCCTCTTCGCTGCACCACTCGACCAAGTTTCTGCATTCATTAAATAGTTTTTTCACTGAGATTCTTGGTAATGGTAAAAATGTTCAGAAATAAGTAGGGGGGCAGTACATAGGCTTTTTGTTCAGAGGGAGCACTAATCAGTCCCAATATTCACCGTGGTTTGTATCATGCCAATATGATGAAGGGTCTGAAACTAGATTCACCACATTAGCAAAGACCAATGAAATGTTGAGGCATGGAATGAATATTGCACCAAAGTACTTTTACCAGGTAACACACCATCTTTAACACTGTAAAGAGTACCAAACCAACTTCCTAATTCAGACGTATTGGTTTATAAAAGGAAAAGTACAATGACTCAGATGATAAAGTAAATAGATTCTTGGAAAACACAATATATGTTCTAGTCTATTAATAGTAACTTTTTCTAAACGTGTAAAGTTCTTGAGCTGGGCTGAAGTCTAGATATTGATTCACATGTACGTGTCACGTACGCCCTTTCCCTTCTCCTAGCTCATTCACCCCTATGAACTTTTTATAAAGTTAAGTAGCGTTTCATCCGACAGGTCATAACTTCGTCGTTTTTTAAAAATAATTTTGTACTTTGAAAATGTGAAAGATTCAGAGGTGTATTCACTGACCATCACTCTTCCTTTTTTTAAAGGTTGAAGGCTACTTTTATATTACCACTACGCGGTCATACATTATGGAATATTTACCAGTATATATCAAGTGAATGTGACCTATACGTACACTTTAAAAACAACTTTCTGATGATAAATATTGCTTGCTTTTATGCCCGAAATTGCTCAAAACAAATAACGCATATAGTCATTCGGGACCCCGGGTTAGATTTTTTGGACACGGTTGACTATTATTACTCCATGTAATCATAATTGATTTACGCCGACTGTTACATTGGAAGTGGTCTCAGCACTACTGTAGTCTGAATGGCGACCTAAATTTCAGGGTTTTTTTTCTGAGCCGTAAGTTGAAATAAGTGAGTGCTTAAAATTGTTCTCAGAAGATAAATATAAATAAAGGTAAAAAGTCGCAGGTTGTTGGCCTTGCTGTCCAGCAAAGCATGGCGTAACCGCACTCTAACTAAAGCCCCAGCCACACCTCCCAACCCAAATCAATAGGTATATATAAAGTCGCAGCTAATAGTGGTGGCAATGACTATGACTGTTCAGTTTTAAGGCCTGGTCTCACTTCAGGGTTTTAGATGATGACCGATGGTCATCGGGTTGTAGGTGGGCATATGCATGCTGGGGGGTTGTATATATAATTATGTTCGATATTGGCCATAGTTGCGATAGTACAGCTATATCTTATAGCTGCGACTAGACAGACATTATAGGCTTTGGCGCGACTTACAACTACCACTGTTTAATTCAGTTGAGTTGGTACATGTGGCCGGACCTTAAGGCCCGATGATCCAATCTTACATCTTTTGACTTCTCAAGATCTCTGACCGCCACTCAAAGAAAGATTTAACAGCCGCAATTGACGATCGAGTTGAGTTCAGTTAGGTAGTATGGCCAGCTCTTTAACAGCTGCCTTGCCATTGGGTAAGACTAGATAGTCGTAGTCTTTGCCAAGTATATTTTTATCTTAAAATCAAATTGTACAGGTACACCCAAACAACCCGACGATGCAGTTGTACATTTTCACTTCTCAAGATCTAGAACAAAACTCAACTGTTGTGGAAAACACGAAGACTGCATATACGTGCAATGTGAACAACCTTTAAACTGCCGGACATTTTGTCAAACATTCGTGAGCTTATCGGGGATCTTTCTATACACTCCCTGACATTTTAAACATAAGTAACTATTATTTTCATTTTACTTGCCAGACATTTTGTCAGATATTTTAGGACTGTGTGTCAGACAATCTGGATAACGGTTGGAAATGTCTAGCAAAAACGCTGTTTTATAAAACACTGTAGGGCACACCATAGTACTGAGCTCAACTCAACTCAACTCGAGTTGAGTTGGGCAGTGTGGCCGGGGCTTTAGAGTTGTCATTGTTAAATTGTAATGGCTACAGCAACATCCGGAAAAATTATGCCTAAGGTTAACCTTATTCATACTGCACACCAGTTGTATTAAAAACTTACGTAGTTATGCTCAATTTTCATTGCGCTACACTTATTGGCGATTAAGTTGTATTTAGGGTAATTGCTAAACTGTTTTTATGGTAGAATCTACGCTTCTTCAGGGTTACTCTGCCCGGTTAATGTGTGCGTGGCATGCAACTCTCCAACTGTGTGGTGCTCTTGTGTTGCTAGATACACATGTATTATATCACCGTTAGCTTACCATGAGGGTACCTCAGGATATCTCATGGACATCACTGTCAGCCTCCTTACAAGTTACATAAGCCTTCCTTGGGATATCACATGTGTAGCACTGTTATCAACTTCTTACAAAAGGGTACCTCAGGATATCACATGTATATTACTGCTCCTCAGGATACCACATGTATATTACTGCTCACATATGTATCACCATCAGTGCCCCTTACATAAAGGTACCTCAGGATATCACTTGTACATCACTATCAGTACCTCTTTATCAAAGGTACCTCAGGATATCAAATGTATATACCACTATCAACACCTCTTTACATAAAGGTACCTCATGCTATCACACATATATCACCATCAGCACCTCCTTACATGATGGTATACCTGAGAATATCAAATATTTATCACTGTCAGCCCCTCCTTACAAAAGGGTACCTCAGGATATCAAATGTGTATCACTGTCAACACCTCGTGAGTAAAGGTACCTCAGGATTCCAAATGTTTATCACTGTTAGTAGCTCCTTACTTAAAGGTACCTCGAGATATCACATGTATATCGCTGTATACTCAAGAATACACTGTAGACGTGCTTTAGTGAGAAATCAATTTCACCATAGAGATGCATCTTATATAGATCTATGGTTTCACGTGTCGTTCGTTTTCTCGGAACTCCAAATCCCTAGTAGCCGAGACACGTCAGAAGCAGGCCGTCATCGGAGAAGGATGCAGAGAAAGCATTGCTTATTTAACTTATTTCGATAAAGCTTTCACACAGAGAGGAAAATAAGTAGTTTTGCGTTAAAATTTTGCGCAAAATTGTTTGTAATCCCCCACATTAATCGCACGTGAATAGAAGGAAATACTGACTTTGTGCATTTATAAATTCTTACGAAAATAAATACGACACAAATGGCTTGCTGCGTCCTTCCTCCTCAAAGAAGGGGCGGGCCCTACTCATGAAAGTGCCGTCAAGTCAAGCCCTAGAGGTATTGCTTTCTCGTTAATTTCCATGTACATGTCACCTACCTTTTGATTATCTAACCTGTAACGTTTGGAAATTGTTCATACATTATGTATGTGTTCCTTCCTAAAACTTAAATGATAATGTGAAATTGTTTTTAGTGATTATGAAGTGGATTACTTGCCAACAAATAATAGGGGGTTACATTTTGTTCATCTGAACCTACAAAGTATAAATAATTGATTGCTAAGCACACAAATAACCAAATAATAATTTAAGGTCCTCTCGCTTAGTGAATTATGGCTACATAATATTAGTCCTAATCCCTTGATATCCAAAAGTTTTATCTTTTTTGAGTAAAATGAAAGCTTATCAGTCGCTTCCTTTCGGTCAGAAAGTACGCCCTTATACTAATACTTATACATATATCTAGGAACCCTGAAGCAAACAGACAATGAGAGTGTCGTATTGGAAAATGGTTGTAATTGTCGCTATCTTACTGTAATTGTCGCTATCTTACTATCTTACTCATCTTACTCGTAAACAAGACGAATTTAAAGACGTTGAAACGTTCAGAATTCAAACTTTGCAGATATTCAGAGTAAGTCATTTTGTGCAAGTCTGCAGCGTCTTGCAGAGAGAAATAAAGATATACCATAATCCGACAATTATTTAGTGGCCAATTTACGATAATTCTTGTTTAGTCCTTCCAGAGAAGTTATCGTAAAGTGGTTTGTGTCGTATCTTGGTCAGTATCCGCACTTTGAAATAATTATCCGTAAAAAGTTATCGGCAAAATAATTATCGGCAGAATTTGTCAAGGTCACTATAACTTCGCGCCAAATTGGTTCTTACGTCACATCCGGTAGAGGTCAAATCGGCTGGTTCTCAGTGACTCTCCCTTTAAACAAATATAACCGCCGGGTACCATCCTAAATTCGCTTGTTCCCGATATCCCGTCGCTGTTTTATAGTTATCTGCCGGTACTACGTCATCTTCTTCGTCTCCGCCATATGTCGTGTATCGTTGTTGTCACGCTTCTCGTTCTAGGCCTACACTTCGCAGTACATCCTCATTTCCAAACGGTAAATATATATTATTTGACTTATTATAAACTTGTGTTACTTTGTGGTACTCGTGGTACTAAGCTATTTCTTTTCGACACATGTCTTTTTCCCTGAAAAGCAAGTAGTTTCATCTCCTGATGGTTACAAAAAAATAACACGCTGTCCGTAAATCTTTAAGCTTTCTGGTGACATTATAAGCACACATTAACTCATTCACACTACAAATGTATACTGAAAATGAAAGTAAGCCATCTTATATTGTTAGGGTATAATTACCATCCCCCCCCCCCCCCACCCACCCATGTGATCCGCAAATTTCTAGTGGGGGTGGGAAGGGGGTGCAATACAAACATTATTTAACTGTGGAGCATTGGCCAACTCCCCCAGACCCCCCCCCCCCCGGTTCCATCCCTTCTTAATCCTCTAATCTTTACATAAAAACATTCCAAAGTACATGTAGCAAAAAAGGAATTTTTAATGCAACTTCCAAATATCTCGATTCCTGTCATATTCCGTTATGCATTTATTCTATTTCTTCCTTTTTTTATAATTCAGATGGCGAGCAATGGAAATGGAAGCAAGGAGAGTACAGACGTACGTTCTATACGTGTCTTACTGGCGAAAACAAAGTCTGATGTAGAAAAAACACAACTTGAAGAACTGTTGGAGGCTGCTTTGGCAGTGGACCGAAAAAAACAGATAGAGGAACTCCAAAAAAAATTATTAAAAAACAAACCCACCACTTCCACTTCTATTGAGACTGCTCCAACTGAAGACACTACAACACCATCAAAAGATGACAGTTACGTGCAGGTTGACAACGATTCTCCCCTACCGTCCTTCGATCAATCTATACGGAGGATAGCCAAGGCTGCTGCAGCAGAATCCTTGTACTCTAGAAGAACAGTAGTACCAGGCAGTATTGTTCCTGAACGTAATTCTGACGATGATTTCACTACCGAATCCCCCTTTAAAACTCCGTGCAAAAGACGAAAAATCGGTCGTAGAGGTGAAACTATAGTCACAGAAGTACAGCAAGAAGAACCAGAACAATCCGAAGAAGATGACGAAGACAATGATGGGGATGAAACTTCAGAGGCCTCCCATACATCCCATGCGTCCCAATCTACTATCGATACACCTGCCTCAAAAATCAAGAAAAAGACTTCTACTAAAAGAAAAAAACAAACAGCTGGTAAGAGGAAAGACTTATGTTGGTGTTCCTCCTGCAGTGAGGATGAAGACGCAACATCCCACACGTGGTGGACAGACACTGAACTTGCAGCCATATACACTACAGCTGAAGATTTCAAGTAAGTTATAATTTTAACTGCTAATCATAAGAACTCTATTACATACATGTAAAGTTTTGAGCAAAAAAATAATTATCATTAACTTTTTCAGAATTTTTCCCTAAACAAAGAATTTCTCAAGAAAATAAAATAGTGGGAGGCAGGCAAGTAAAAACAATAATGATAAAGAGTCAAGGAATTTATTTGTTGGCAATCTATAACTCTCTCCTCATATAATTTTCGTATAATTAAAAATACATCTTTCTTTCTTCATTGACATGTTTTTTGTGTCTTTTTTTTTTAATCCAGGGACATAGTTATGGGGAACTTCGATAAAGCAAACACCACCGCACAACAGAGGAACAAAATGAAAAATACGGCCTTCCAAGTCATAAAGGAGCGGGTAAATTCGGCAGGGGGCAAAAAGAGACGTAAGAAGGATATATATTACAAGATGATCACATACAAATCCGACTGTCGGTCTAAGGTAAGTTACTTTTAATATGATTTATTTACACACTTTTCCTTAGAAAAATAGATTACAATAGAGTAACATTATTATTAGTAGTGTCCAGCTATTTAGAGATTTAGATATTTATAAACTGCAAACTAATTAGTTACAAGATAATTATAACAGATAATTATTAAGATAATTTTATACGTACACTTAAATATATTTGACAAAATAATTGACACTTCCTTCAATTCCCCACCCATTTATTAATCCTATTATTTCCTATATTCAGGCGAAGAACCTACAGCTGCTACAAAAACAGTCTGGAGGCCCGGCAATTGCGGAGAAGGACAAACTGACATCTTTGGAGGTCATGGTTCTCCAATTCTATGGACCGGAGTGTTGTGGAGGTATGTAAACTTTTATATTTAGATTACTTCTTGAAGGAATGTACATCATTATACAATAATTTTTAAGGCGGGCTTTTAATTTTGACATCCTTTATAATTATTAATCTTTTTTAACTTTCTAGACGGTGAATTTCTCTAGTGTGAACTTGTTCAGTATGAAGTGGTTAAAACAAATTTAGAATATTACAGTATATATTTTGTTCTTCCTATTCAGTTATCCCTGGTTCATGGAAGCGCCCACTCGACACCGATCCAACTCGTCGGGCATGTGTGTCTGCCAAAAACTACCTGAAGCGTATGAAACGTGCGGAGGAAGAGCAAAAACAGTCAATAGATGCGTCGAAGGATGACACCAAACGACAAGTTACAAAGCAGCAGGATGAGTATGGTATGTATTATATAGTCAATCCGAAAAGCGCTAGGCCTAACAGGCTAAAAAAAAAAGTAATCCCCGCGGACAATTCTGTTTTTATCCGGAAAATATTTATAGGCCTGGCCCGCCATCTGCGCCTAAACAATCTTATACACGATTGCACAGTTTACCTTATATTGGCATAATAATTTCGAACTCTACAACAGACAGGCATACCAGAGTTCCGCGGATCCGCGGATTTCCGCGGTTTTTGAAATATTTTAGGTCATCTTTGAGATTCGTCCAGATCCGAGGAAAAAATATTTTTTGTATAGGGGGGGTAGGGGGATCCTGATGAATTTGATGACCAAATTACACACATTTTAGGTTTGTTGGGGGCAATTTATTTTTGTATTTTGATGGGAACCCACTCTTTCCATGGTTTAAATCATAATAATTCAATATCTCCTTTAAAAAGGGGGTTTAAAGGCGTTTTTGATAAATTTCCTTAATTTCCGCGGAAATGACCCTCAATGACTGGCATGCCTGAACAGATCGGGACACCCCCCCACCCCCCAACCAAATAATACCAAACCGATCGAACTACACAAAGAGAGGAGCAAGCCGGGCACAAGCTTCAGCGAGCGATCGGCGAGCGAACGTTCGCTCAATATTCGCTGAAATTACCACTTACAGAGCTTTCACATTACAAAAATAACTTATTTATATTATATTGATCCTAGAAATGCTATTTTTTCATGCGAAAACTGAGTTTGGTGCTGCAGTAGTGGTTAACTGCTTACATGTGAGGTTTAGACACCTTTCCTGTTGGGTGAAAGAGAGGCACTGGTATATATACTCAGAGATGGGAATGTACTTTCGGGTAGCTGGGTAGTGCATCCAATCAATTCATTACCTTGATTTGTACAGAGCACTCAATCAATTGGCCTTAGGCCCCCAGCTACCTGGGTGCTGTGAGATGAATGTTAGAAACCCCACTCATCTCATGGCACTCTAAATTTTTTTATTTTTTTTGGACACTTTCACTTGTGGGGCCTAGCCTGTTTGGCATAGGGCTAGCGTGGGGCCTAGCTTTCGGTTTCAAATTTCAGTGAATTGTCGGCAGGCATTCGGGTATCCCCGGCTTTCGATCTGGACGTAAGCGCTGTCGAAATACGTAACCGGCTGTCCCCGGCTTGCGCCTCTCTTTGTAGAGTTCGATATCAGGAAAATATTTATAGGCCTGGACGTAAGGGCTGTCGAAATACGTAACCGGCTGTTCCCGGCTTGCGCCTCTCTTTGTAGAGTTCGATATCAGGAAAATATTTATAGGCCTGGACGTAAGCGCTGTCGAAATACGTAACCGGCTGTTCCCGGCTTGCGCCTCTCTTTGTAGAGTTCGATCAGTCTGGGGTGGACGTAAGCGCTGTCGAAATACGTAACCGGCTGTCCCCGGCTTGCACCTCTCTTTGTATAGTTCGATCAGTCTTAGGTGGACGTAAGCGCTGTCGAAATACATAACCGGCTGTCCCCGGCTTGCGCCTATGCACAGAATGACTTGACCTTAGGCCCCCACCTACGTTTGTGTTGTGAAATGAATGAATGAAACCCCAAATTATTTTGTTTGTGCAGATATTTCAAACATGAAAAGTATTGTTGAATATAGAATGAAAACTCAATAATTATCGGTAGTAATCAACACAGACAATACAAGTATCCGGCTATGATTCCCACCCCTACCTCCCAACATATTTCATCGTATTGTATAGTATTTGAACTTACATATTATTGAAGGTATGGACGTGAAAACTAAAAAGAAGGGACCACCAGTTAAGAAAGAAGAAAGTGAGAAGGAGACCTTTGAGGATGAGGACGACGACGACGAGGAATATAAGCCTGAGAAAAAGAAAAGCAGCAAACTCTCAACACGATCAAGAAAAACCAAAGCAAGAAAAGGTGACGCATCTTGTCCAATAGTTATAGGTAGGGATTCATTTTGAAACGAAATTACTAATTTCCAAAAATAAAAAACAAAATCATTGTAACTCTATTACCACTTAACTTGTCATGTTTTTCTGATGAACAAATATACTGTACATATCTTGAATAAAAAATAATTTTGAATACCTACCGGGGTCACAAGAATAGTATTACTAAGTGCAGATAAGTTCTATCATTTTTTTGTTATCTTGATATATACAGACGAATATATTTTAAGACAATGTTGTTCACATTAGAAGGTGATGCACAAACGACTGGAGAAAAGAGACGGTCCCCACGTATCAAAGCCAAGGAAGAGGCATCGCCCGCAAGCCCCACCCCACCTTCAAAGGGCTCACGTTCGAGTTCTAGAATACGGGGTAACGATTCTAAATCCGGATCCATGACAGCCACATTGTCCGAGGTCTTCTCTCCGAAACGACAACTAGATTACAACCAAGATGAAGGTAGGTAATGATTTGACATATTTATTATGTGTAGATATTTTACTAAATAGGTTACAGAAATGTGAAGAAAAAATTATTGCACCCAGATACAGAAATAAACTATAACTTCTCTTTCAGACAATATTTTCTGAGATAATAATAATTTATGGTAGAGTAAAATATTGCAAATAACAATACCAAGATAACCGTATTTCAAATACTTATCCTACTATACTACAAAAGTACTTTATACATATTCTACAAATTATCTTCAACTATCGGTTTATACATATATTCCTCAGAAGCTGACGAGGAGCCGGAGGAGGAGCAGGAACTCCCTGATGTTCCAGATCTTGGAGGAGATGGTATGACTTCAAGTACACCACTGAAAGAGCTACCAGCCGACGATGTGAAAACAGACTACCGCATGAATGTGAAGAAAGTGGGTCCTAAGAAAAATGGTACCAACATCAAAAAGGAGAACACAGAGTCAGACACTATAGATTTAACAGAGAAGTCCGACACACACACTGAGAAACCAAATAAGGGTTACCAACCCACAAGTACTTCTACAAAAACTGGCAAAGATCCCAACATTATAGGCACAGTGTGTGCGAAAGAATTCAAGGGCACCTTGGAGGACGGAATAAGCATTGTGTTAGACGACCTGAAAAGAGTCAGGGCAGACACAAAAACTTTAGATGCACTGAATACAGAGACCGCCACTATATCTGGAGAAGTGAAGAACCTTGTGCAACAGTTCTGGGGACTGAAAGGTGATTATGACAATGTTCATTCCGCGGTCATGTGTATGAAACAAGACGTCAAAACTAACAGAAAGCACATTCAAAGTGTACGTGAGAGTACTGATTCCCTTAAGGGGGACTCACATGTTATAAAAGGACAGATGGGGGTGATATCATCGGACGTGCAAGATGTAAAAGTAGATGCAGCATCCTCGTGCTCAGACATGAATTGTGTGAAGTCTGACGTGGGTCTGATAAAAAATGACCTTCAAGAAGTGGAAGCAGATGTCCGAACCGTAAAGCTTGACATGAAAAAACTGAAAAACCGAATGTCTTTGTTGGGAGGTGATGTTGCTGGGCTCAACAATGCGGTGGAGTCTATACGCAAGAAGATGCCACTCTTGGTGGAAATAAAGGATCTTCTTACCGCTATTGCCAGCAGCAGAGGAGTTGTATCCCCAACCTTCAAAAGTGACACCGATGAAGGTGAATTACAACACATAGGGACCGTCGTTATACCCACCAATAATCCAGACCAGATACATGCCGATACAGGAGAACAAGAAATGGAAACTGATGAAACACACCACCAAGACACCATGGAAACCGATACACACGCTCCCGAGAGTGAGAACCAGTCAGTGCAGGCTCGTACACAAGATGATAACAATCAGAACCGGCTCACAGATACACGTACCCCTCACAGTGACCATATATTAATTGTACCAACCTCACAGAGTGTGGAGGATGGCAGGGAGCCGGTACAGGAAAATGAAGAGCAGAACATTGAGAAACAAGTACTGACTGTACATGGAAGTGAACAACCTTCAGAAAAAACAGAGCCTACAGGTACATTGCCGCGTTCCGAAAACATGAACATGGAAGAGGTAGAACAAGCTTTAATTCAAGGGGCACAGATCCACTATAGTGGTGAGGAGGTGGTGATGGATCAAGCAGCAATCATCAACAAAGCTTTCACTGATGCTTTGAAAGAAGCAGTCGCAGACAAGAGCATGGAACGTCAAACTGCCCGTGTCAATAAAAGCAATGAAGGAGAAACTGAAAACACTGAGGGTTTGCCATGGCCTGATATTCCAACTTCTACTCAACATGCATCAGCAGGTATCTCAACCTCACAGAGTCCAACAGCTAAATCTTCAAGTGGAAGCAGTGCTAAACTTGGTAGTACATCGGTAACCTTCTACGAGCCTCCGACAAAACTGGTAGCATCGGGTGAAACGGACAGTGATGGGAGCGTGGCTAGTGCAGCCTCCTCTAGACGGTCTACAAGGACGAAGAAGAAATCCCGGAAATTATTGTCCTAGAGGTCTGACAAAAGAATTTCTGCTCCAACTTTAACTAACTTTGACAAGAGTAAAGTACTCTTTTTATAATCATGTGAAACGTATGAAAGCTACAGTTAAGTGAGAAATACTCACATTCAAGACATTGCTTTTATTTAGTTTGAAGAGAGTACTTAAACAGAAATACATGTGTTATATTTAATCTAAGTTCTATTTCTACCTTTGTGGTAGATTAAGACAGTACCCTTGAATTATGGTGTGTAGGTGGATGTACGAATCGATACTTTTTCAGGAAGAGTGTTTTTAGCATGCTTTTAACATGTTTTCGTACATTGTATACATGTCAAGTGTGATGTGTCCTACTGCGGATAATTCGCATTTAGATATCGGGATTGAAATATAGAAGTCTGATAATACATGGAGACTTCGAGGAAAAGTAGTATGCATGGTGGACTGTATTCCATGTATACGGGAAACGTGTGATGTTAGATATTGTGGGATTTTAAGATATTGACATACTTGTCGAGTTCATAAATGTTTGTTGTAATGTTACTTTAATGGTTAAAGATTTTAGAAGTTAGATATTTTGAAGTTTTTTGCAGTTAGCTATTAAAAAAAGACCATTACTCGGATGTAGATTTCCGCAAAAGAAATATACTACATTATGAATAAACATCTATTGAAATGTAAAACCGTTAAGAAGCTACTGCTTCAGTCAGGTACTTCCTAGAGTTGCAAAAAAACACATGCAGATTCATGTAGTACGAGGTTTTGTTCCAAATAGAAAGTATGGTTTTATCTAGTTAATAAAAATTTCAAGTTTACTTTGCTGTTCTGTTCATATAATTCTAACGAAGCACAGTAAGCCCTAATGTATACAGAATTATCGGGAAAGTTAATATAGAACTAAGAAGTAAAGAGTACAAGTAATGAACTAGTGATACCGAAATTTATTGAATATTGAGAGAGTTCATTTGTAATATAAACATACACATTGTAGCAAGTTGATTTGTAATTTTTTTTAGCAAGTTGCTAGTTGATTTGTAATCGTTTTTCTAATATGATTAGAGAATTAACTTTTTGATGACGCAAACAATTTTATCCGGATAACTTTTTGAGTATTACACGATTAGAGAATTACAAATTTCATAGCCTTTCAAGTTAATTTATGATTACTCCTTACTCAACTAAATATGTAAAAATGTAAACGCTAGTGAACAGTAATTAACAATTTGAAGATGACTGCTCATAGGTATAAGTACCAATATACTTCGATAGACTTCTGTTAGATATGGTACATGCATATATAACATGTCTAGGTTCTACCTCCACAGACAAACTCGTAAGATATGGTGAATCTATCGGTTACGTGCGCGACGGTTACGACGGTCACGAACATTTGGGCGTGGCCCACCATAATTATGGAAGATATATTTTGCTCGTTTCACAAATCCTGCACGGTACAGTTGGCTCTTGGTCCTCTCCCTAACAGGGGCAGTTGTAGGGTTTGTTGCTGGTAGACGGGCTGCCTGTCGTACAGATCTGAATATACGGCGCCTTGCCTCTTGTTGAATCTCTTCCTCCATATCAGGATCTTTGTTTTGTCCTGGCTGCATCTCTCTCACTCCCCAAGCAATGCACAAATTGTGCAATGCGCAGCATGCCTCTACAACCCACGATGCATGTAGCGGGTCCAGGTCAAGTACACCCACTGCGTTCTTTGAGAGGCAACTGAAAAAAAATAATAGAATTATAAATATTCAGTACCAATTAACCCAGAAAGATTATATGAGGGAATATGCGATAGATAGCAATTTTCAAAATGAACATGTTAGTATCAAAATTCAAGATAGATTAAACAAGTATGTATTATCTGTCTAACTAAATAAGAAATACACATATTTTCTAGGACAAGGTTATAAAGAATTATATCCTTCCAACTTACCGCCATCTCATTTTCAACTGGCCAATGGCCCTCTCTACAGAGTTCCTTGCGTGTACATGGGCCTTTTGATATTTCTTATCATGTTCGGGCATACTGTCCAAGTCCTTGTACCTGAACGGTGTCATTATCTGGGGGCAAAGGCCGTAGCTGAAAAAGATAATCACAGACGATAATTAAAATTATCCTAAAATGTGAAGATAATTCAAACATGAAAAGTATTGTTGAATAATAGAATGAAAAATGAAGTCAACACTTATATACAGGAGAAATGAAAAGCAAATTACAATTTCTTAAATAATTTTTAAAAAATTTATACATAAGACATAGCACGTTTATTACATACCCACTGTCACCAAGAAGGAAGTAGTCTTCCAGACGATCTGTCCCCAGTATCTTTGGCCCTAGATCACTGGTCTCTAATACATGCATATCATGGTTTGCACCGGACACTGACGTTTCAACAAAAGTGAATCGCTCCTCGCTGTCAGTAACGACCTGAAGAAGGGGCATCATAACTATTACTGAAGAATTCAATTAGAGCTAACTAGAAAGAGTGTGAGTTCTTTTATAGACAATCTCATTATATTTACATATATATAAATGTATATTATTATTTATTTCAAAAGGGCAATATCGGGGATAATATTGAAAAGAAAATGAACCAACCAGACAGTTGAGGGAATGATACCCAAGTTATTTATTTCAAAAGGGCAATATCGGGGATAATATTGAAAAGAAAATGAACCAACCAGACAGTTGAGGGAATGATACCCATGTCGGTTCACGTATGAGACTTCATTGGTGACCGGCCGTTTAATAGGCACATATGTCCCATCCAGACATCCGATGCATTGGTCCATATTGAACCTCCTACTGAAACGTATGGCATGCTCGTGCAGCTCGTAACGCTGTTCCAAAGGAAAGGAAGCATATCTTAGAACAAATGTATAGATATTAACTTTTTTTTATCGGGAAATAATTATTCTTCTTCTTTTTTAACAATTGAGATTTTTAGTTTTATGTACTATTACTAAGTTGGTTCTTTCTAAGTGTTCTTTCTTAAAATACATAAAAAAAACCAAAAAAAACGAAAGAATAATAAAATAATAAAAAAAAAACTCACGGATGGGAATCTGATAACGCCTGTGCGCGATTTCCAGACGAGGAACATAACGAAGGCATTGACAGCCCGTGAGATGGAGGACTCGCTGCACCCTCCTTGTGTGTCCCTAATCACCGTGTATGATGCCCCTGAGGCCAAGAAGCGCAGAGCATAGCATACCTGTAAATAGAATGCAGATTTAAATACAATAGAAAATGTACATAGACTCAAGATTTTTGTTTTTTTTGTATCTTTTTTGTAGTAATAAAAGTTAATAAAAGTTTAATATTAAGAAATATATATGCATCAGTTTAATTCAGTAAAGGAATGTACATTTAGTCTTTTTCTGTACTTAATTATATAGTACTTATGAAGTCACATGTGAAACTTACCTTATTGAAGATAGGAATGGGTCGCCCCTTACCCACATTTTCTTGATTCAATCTAACGTTCTTTGTTGTGCAGAAGGGACTTTCTGCAAATTCCTTTGCTAGGTGTTCTACCATGTCGGGGGGCAGTCTATACCTTTCCTGGAAGTCTCTAATGCGTGGATACTCAATTCTAGGATCGATTCGCTGTTTGTAGATGCGGGTTGACTTGCAAATTTTCTTCCCTGGACCAGTGTATCTTATGCGGCTGGGTTTGTTCAATAGAACAGATGGCAGTAACCATGTTGAGAGCTTCTCACATCTGGCAGCTTCCGCCTGCCTTTTCGAAGGAGCCATTCTGAAGGGAGAAAAAAATAAATATTTGATGGTTAGACTGGTTAGACTGATAGATAATAAATATGTACATGCTCACAACACCTTTATTAATAAATTTCAACTAATTTCTATACACTAAAGTAAATATATTATTGTATGGTAAGTAAACTGACCTTGACGAGGTGCTCACACTGCTCAGTGAGTAGTTACTTTTGAAAATGGCGCCCAAAGTTAACGTAAAAAGTGAATCATATAAGAAGTAAAACAACACAAACAATTATATGCGGATAACTTTTATCATTTACGGATAATTATTATGGTGCGGTTAGCAACTTTTGCTAACGGCAGCAGATACTTCTGCGGATAACTTTTTCGATGCCGATAATTATTTTTGAATTATCGTGAAATATTCTGTGGATGGATCATAATTATCCGGAATTTCTCTCTGACGGGAAAATAATTATCGGCATGAAAAATAATTATCCTAAATTCTCTCTGCAAGTGGGTGCTGATTTATGACAATTAGTATTCAAATAAGTGACATGCCAATTTATAGAATTTATTTTTTTTCCCTTTACTTTACTACGAATGGCAAATTACCCAGTTCTCTTAGGTACGTTTATCCTGGTACCAATAACGCTTCATCCCTTCTTGTATCGTCTTGTAATTTACTGCGACTGTAGCTGCTATTGTTGTAGTAGGTCACTCACCTAGATCTTCGCTGTAATCTCCCTGAATAATCTCCGACTCTTCTAACTTCTTTGTATATTGATAGACAGCGCGACCTCATTACTTGGGAACTACCTATGTATTTCCTCCTTAAGCTGAAGGGATACAGTCAGTGGACTGGCAATACTGAAAGCGTGGGTTTATCTACAAGGTTAGGTTATCACTTAAGATCTGCGAATGTTTTAGTATGCATGAAAACCTCAGATTTCAGAACCTTCTGTTTTTGTTTACTACTTATAAAATCTTTGATAGGTTATAAGACATAACCAAATTGATTGCTTAACTTTAGGCCTCCCCGAACGTTTATGTGAAGCCCCAAATACTTTAATCCACTTTAAGCCTGGATACACTCCTGTATGGCTAATTAAATTCTCTTGAAAATTGTCATCGGTGAATAACTGTTGTGAGTACATGTAAATATTAACTGAGGCCACAGATCATCTCGACAAACCTTGTCAAATTAACAAACTTTTGACAGATCTATGTTTTGGGCGTATAGATGAGGGGGGGGGGGGGGTCCCATGTGACGTGTCGAATTTAAAAAAATGGCCATGTCGCCTGTCCATATATCTAATTCAAGACTCATGTCCTACGTCGAATTCAAGAAATAACCCTGTCACTTGTCACTATCTTTTTAAAGCCCAATTTAAGAAAAGGGCCATGTCATTTGTCACTAAGATGCCATGTCACCTGTCGAATTTAAAAAACGGCCCTGCATGTCGCCCTGTCGATTTTAGGGATCCACACCCATTGTTTTCAGTAAAAGGCACAGCAAGTATATATGGTGCGGAACCTAGAAGCCTGGCCGAAAAGTTCACCAGATGAGAGTGAGGCCTACAGGGACAGTTTGACAGCAAGAGGCACGTCGACATCTTATTCTTCGCGTTGTATTAAGTTTCACCAATGGTATAAAGTTTGATAGGCGAAGTATAGGATGGCTTTTTCTTTGACTAAGTGAAAAAGCCAGTTCACCCTATTATCACACATTTAATCTCCTGGTTCCTGTCCTATGCTTGGAGAGTGGATCCATGGGTTTTCTTGTGAGGGGAGATTTTAGTTACATTTAGTTACGTGTAGATGTGTCCTATGGCCTTTGACAATTTTTACATTAGAATGGTTTTTGTGTTCTTACAATTCTTTAAACAAATACCTTAAATGTATTTTACATAATTCTCTTATAAGTTTATATGTATTTTGCTTGTTTTCATGTTATTTGATCAAAATTTGCAAGTTTCAGGATAGTTAAAACAATAATAAACAACTTTGAGTTTTGGGCAACTCTAGTGGGAGAGTGAAGCCCAGGTGAAAGTCAATTGCCTCTCATGTTATTAGCTGTGCGGCAGACCGGAACAGACTGGAACAGAAGTGTCAAGTAAACAACTTTGAGTTTTGGGCAACTGTAGTGGGTAGAGTGGAACCCAGGTGAAAGTTAATTGCCTCTCATGTTATTAGCTGTGGGTCAGACTGGAACAGAAGTGTCAAGTCCTTACATTCTGTTGTTATGGTGTGCCAAATGAGAAAAAAACAAGTTCACAATTTCAAATTTGTATAACATTTTTTCTCAATTCCAACATTTACAGAAGTTCATCAGACATGTTTGTCAGCATGGCGGCTATGTTTTTATGATATGCAAAGTGCCCAAAAATGACTTCAAAATTTTAAATTTCCAAGAAATTTCTTTTCACTTCCAAGTTTTAGACAAAGTCATCAGACATGTTTTTCAGCATGGCGGCCATGTTTTTATGATACGCCAAGTGCGCAAAAACAACTTCAAACATTTTTTCTTCTCATGAAATTTCTTTTTACTTCCAAATTAAAGACAAGTTTTAGACAAGGTCATCAGACATGTTTTTCAGCATGGCGGCCATGTTTTTATGATGTGCCAAGTGCACAAAACAAATTCAAAATTTTTTATTTTCATGAAATTTCTTTTTACTTCCAAGTTAAAGACAAGTTTTAGACAAGGTCATCAGACATGTTTTTTCAGCATGGCGGCCATGTTTTTATGATGCGCCAAGTGCGAAAAAACAACTTCAAATTTTTTTTATTTTCATGAAATTTCTATTTACTTCCAAGTTTAAGACAAGATTTAGACAAGGTCATCAGACATGTTTTTTCAGCATGGCAGCCATGTTTTTATCATGCGCCAAGTGCACAAAAACAACTTCAAATTTTTTTTATTTTCATGAAATTTCTTTTTACTTCCAAGTTTTAGACAAGTCTTAGACAAGGTCATCAGACATGTTTTTTCAGCATGGCAGCCATGTTTTTATGATGCGCCAAGTGCATAAAAACGACTTCAGTATTTTTGATTTTCGGGAATTTTCTTTTTACTTCCAAGTTAAAGACAAGTTTTAGACAAGGTCATCACCATGGCAGCCATATTTTTATGATGCGCCAAGTGCCCAAAAATGACTTCAAAATTTTTAATTTTAAGGAAATTTCTTTTCATTTGAAGTTTTAGACAAGGTCATCAGACACGTTTATCAGCATGGCGGCCATGTTTTTATTATGCGCCAAGTGCGTAAAGACGACTTCAAAATTTTCAATTTTCAGGAAATTTCCTTTTTATTTCTTAGTTTTAGACAAGGTAATCAGACATGTTTATCAGCATGGCGACCATGTTTTTATGATGTGCCAAGTGCATAAAAACAACTTCAAAATTTTTGATTTTCAGGAAATTTCTTTTTACTTCCAAGTTTTAGATAAGGTCATCAGACATGTTTGTCAGCATGGCAGCCATGTTTTCATGATGCACCAAGTGCCCAAAAATGACTTCAAAATTTTTGATCTTTAGTAAACTTATTTTCATTCCACGTTTTAGACAAGGTCATCAGGCATGTTTATCAGCATGGCAGCCATATTCTTATGATGCACCAATTACATAAAAACAACTTTAAAATTCTCGATTTTCAGGTAATTTCTTTTCACTTCTAAGTTGCAAACAAGGATTTCAGACATGTTTATCAGCAAGGCAACCATGTTTGTTCTCACTCTAATACAGTTTCTATGTAGGATATCCCTTTTTTCCTTACGAGTTCCTCTTTGTCAATGACAATCTCTTCTTTATACAAATATATGATTAATTTACAATTATCTAATTCAAACTTGAGTAGTTTTTTTTTCATTAACAGGCGAAGAATCTCGTTATTTTAATAACGATTCATTTTTAAACGAGATTATACAGTTGCACTTGTCTAAGTGTGTAAAAGCCGACAGGGCGGGTTGGGGGGAGGGGGGGGGGGGTTCTGAGATGCAACGTGCAGATCGGTTAGGTAGTAGTAGTAGTAGATATTTTATTGACAATCAGGAAGTGAGGTTTGACTTATATGTCATTTTACATTTTCAGAGATGTAATAACAGTAACTACGTACTAAATAATATAAGATAGGCAATACACAGCTGCCTTTTTTCAAACATTTGTACAAGGGTACAGGTACACTGTAAACAAACTATAAGATAAACACAGCTTATCTCTTAAACTTATACAGTACATACATGGCATAAAACATGAATAAGCAACTATTTATACTTTGTACATGTATCAGATTTCTGATTAGGTTAAGTGCACCATTTGACAGACTGTATTTAATAGTCTAGTGGATTAGTAATATTGGAGCACCAACATTGAGATCTCATCAATACACAGGAGCATAGCAGGACTAGTTTGAGATACTGACATTATGACTTGGCTAACGGTGATGGGTTAGTACAGGGTGCTATTGAGGCTGTACATGAGCGGTGCTTTTTTAGTGCACTGTAAATGAATTTAGAGAGGGCCTTTATAACTTTAGCATTTTCACATTTTAAGATAAAAATGAATCTATTCTGTTCACTTATATGTGGGAAGTCTGGATAAATAGAGGTTGTAAAGTTGAAGAGTTGTATCCTGTCTTCAGTGTGTGCGTTGCAATTCATGAGGAGGTGTTTCTCATCACCAAGTTAGGCTTATTGGTGTGTCACATTCTGATGAGGGTCGAGAAATGATAATTGGGTTAGTAGAAGCCGGCGCTCGACTCAAATGAAAACCTACAGCTGTCTTTTTTTTTAAAAATAAGTACTCGTTTTCTGTGATTTTCTCAACTTTCTTGTTTCTTTCTTTTAGAATAAGAAGATGGGATTTTAGGTACCAGTGCAAGTCAGATCAACCTAGGGATAAAAAGATGAACACAAGGTGCAGGAAAATAACCTGGATCCTGGACTTTTTAGTTTAATCAATTATTTGAGCTGGGGTCCCTGGTCTACTGCGTCCAAGTTTAAGACTATTAAGTCCACACTATATTTAACTCAAGAAATTGGCTGTGAAATGAGAGTAAAAAAGTAATTCACACGCTAAGCCGAGTCATGAATTATGGGGTTGGCCTACAACCATTGAGTAAACACTTATTTATCAAACTGAAAGTAGGCTTACTTATTTACTCATTCATTGTTTCTGCCAGTTCAAAGAGTTTATTTGGCTGTCGGGAACTAGCTGACCTAGCTGTCAGCGCCTCCTGACATTTAATTTCCCCTCTACGGTCTTATGGGTCAGAGCCCATATAAAGTCACTATTGGTGGGTAGGCTAAGCTTTAATTAATCTCGTTCTCGTTTCAGACATGGCCGAGGGATTCAACATGGCGTCTATACTGGTTCCGGCGGCGTCTCTCTCCAGTCCGGCCTTCGCCTTAGACATAGGTAAGTTGGCTTTTCAAAGGTTTCGCCAGAAGAAGGTACGGATCTAGTGGAACTGCTGATCTTGAGTCTCCTCTAACCAGGTCTCATCCATGGTACACAGCAATTAAGTCCAAAACATGTGGGGAGCAGCGGCCTTTTTGGGAGTCCGTAGTTATATCTTTATAGTATTGTAGCTAATGGTGGAGACTCCCTCAATCAGTCATGTCTTTAGCCATTCTCTTTGTTCTCAATGACCGGTTACACAATCTCATATTCAGCTGATGAAGGGCATTGTCCTCCAATTGTTGTTAAAATCAGGCAGTGTGAGAAGCTAGAAGTAGGTTACATAACCAATGCCTGAGCTAAACAGCCCTCAACCCTTTAAATTAGGACCACCACTGTCACCTGCAGGTGGGAAGTCCCAGGTGGGTAAGTGATAGATCACTCAGTACTAGGTGCAGGGACCTAGTAGTGGCCCTTTCCTAAACCCCTCGTGAGTTGTGTGTGAAAGCAGGAGTGGTAGTAGTGGTCAGTACCTATAGCCCATATAAGCTTCTAGTATAAGGAGGGCCTGCAGTTTACTGAGGGACAACCATCGCTTATGCATGAGCGAAACTTTGTAGCTATTTTGCATCTTGTTTGTTTAATTCGATTGATACCAAACTACTTGTTTCCTCAATAGACTTTTCCCCAGTGTAATAAATGTAACATATCATAAATTGATTTGTCGCTGCTAACCTTAACCGGTTGACTGGCCTTATTTTAATTGAATTAAATGTGGTACATAGTGTATCCTCATTATGGGTGTACCATCTCATTGCCCGAATTGCATTTCGCAGCAAGTCTATTTTAGGACCGTTTAGCTGAAAACCTTGTCCTCTAATAAGTTCAGGAGTTCGGTTCATTATAGGTAGCCAATTAAAGACCATTAAAATCTGCACAGCGACAGGGGAATTTCTTAAATTCTGTACACAACATGGCGGCCTTGTGGCATTAACGGAACTAAAGAATACATAGTGACTGTGATGATAAGGAAATTGCGATGCTCGGAAGTTTATAGAACAGTGTGAAAAGGTACAACACGAATTACATATAGTCATGTGACCGTGTAAGTAACCAATCGGAAGGGAGTTCAATCTGGAAAACTGAAGGCAAACGAGAGACTACTTTTCTTCTTTTTTTAATTAGATTTTTAATTCAGACATAAAATAAGCTGTTGTAAATAAACACATGTTGTCTTTTCACACGAGTTATATGAAACAACAGTAGAACCATACTAATAAGAAATAAGCAATAATTGTCTTTATAATTTGTAGAATTCACAATTAGATATAAATCAATTAAAACCCTATCTAAAATACATTCCACAACATATGACAATCATAAGATTTATAACTGAGAAATGAGGCCACTCTCATCCATCCATCATTTCATTGAATTTCATATAGTATAAATAATATTTAGACAATTTTTGTACGTGAATAAATCAGTTGCGTCGTGATTATTCCGAGGAGTCTACTGAGCCGACATCTCATTGTATTAAGTGACACATCATATTCCATTCACATACTGAGATAAAACGTAGAGGAAAGGGATTTTATAAATATGTGACTGGGTAACTGCGACTTAGAATAAAGGCACTAGTGGCGAACCTGACAGGGAGCATGCCTACAGTGACACGCAGGGTAGTAGACACACACGTGGACTGGTATGAGCATCTGGCATGAAAGGACAAGGAACAGAACGGATCCTCCCCTGTGCCATTAACATTAATAGTCCATGGCGTAGCATGACCATACCACTGACCCACTGCCACACACCCATCTGTACGTGAGCACACAACAACCACCACTTCCCTCCACGCCCATTAACTAAACTACTGTGATAATCATATTATTATAAAAAGTAACTCGAGATACTTGAATGCTGCAATTACACGAATAAGGAACTAAATGAAAAGTGACTTGAAAAAGTAAGTACTTGTAAATAACTATTTACCTTTTGCCTTTAAAAGGCGGACTGTCTCCCCAAAATAAACCTTCACGGCTCTTAACTGTGAACATCTGATCTGTTGGTGTCTTATGCTTGAGAAGTTGTACGACATGACAATCACAAACACGCAAGGATGGATCTTAACTGGAGGCTGCCATCCACTAGTCAACGTCCCATAACATAGGGGATTAAGGACCGGTCGGTCGGGGTGGGTTCAGGTTCCCGGCCTTGGTTGGCTGATGGTTGTATAAACACTAATGCGTTGACAAACCTATGTATAATATGGCATCGTAGTGGGTCCGAAACACCTTACGGCGGCCGTGTCGGGGCGGCTCCCGGCGGACCACTGTCGGCACGTTAAAGGCACAATCCACGTTAAGTCTTGCAACGTAGTCGGGGTTTTTCAGAAAAAGTTTCCCATCATTGAAACCCTATAGTAATAAGCACAATCTCCAAGCAGATTGACAGTAGTAACCGACAAAAGAAAAAAGCTTAGCTGGTTTCCACAAGAGATGATCTAAGATACCAAATTCTCTGCCTTTTTCAATGACTGGTAACTCAGATTTATCGGAGGATGACCGGATCGCTTTGCGATCCAGAGAATAACTAGACTAATAGAAATTCTAAATGAGACCTCTACACATATGAAATAGGTGAATATACATTTTAAAGAACAGAAGAAAGGTGGAATGGTTATAGGATACAGAATCTTGAAGCACATAGTACGTCCTCTCTCCTCTGTGTATCAAGCTTAGTGACTGGCCCAGGACATCCCTATTGTACTTCCTCGGTGCGCTTTCTGGGCCTAGTTTGTCAACGCATTCTACTGCTGTGTAAACAACCCCCACCCAGGGGGACCCACTGACCGGCGACCTAATCCTCTCTAACCCAAACACTCCCGGATTATCCTCCACCAACACGTTGACTAGCTCCCTAACTGGAACATGGAGATCATAGGACGACTCAAGCACCTTCTGACCAAAGGTCGGGCCAGACCAAACTTTGGTCCCCGTGAAGGGGCGTTCGGGACCAAGACAACCCAATCCTCTGAGGAAATTATGGCTATGTAACAGAAAAAAACAGCTATGACACAAGAGTAGGATAGTTCCCCCGACCCCACCTTTCATTATCAGATCGTCTTGGGTAGACTTCTCATAGCCATTAAACACGGAAACCCTCAGGACCCTGAACAGTGTCAAGTCCCCTGAATCCCCTATTTTTCTAGAGCACATCCAAAGAGCAGGCCCCCGTGGGGGTTCGGGTAAGAATAGGCCCTCAGTAGCCCCTGCTGATCGTATGAGGCGACAATAGGGGGGACCCTGCATGCACTGACCAAGTGGTTTTTGGGTTCAATTCCCGGTCAGTGCTTGGTTCACTAAGGGATGAGGCACAGCAAAAATGTTTGCTGGGTTTTGATTCCCTGCTGTTTGCCTGCCCTGTCACCTTCATCTTATAGATTCGATCACCAAAGACAGAATTCGTCCCAACTGGTTTTCGCCGTGAAAATGACCCTGGCTGTCGGTACAGCATAAAACACCCAACACTCACTCACTCACTCACTCACTCACTCACTCACTCACTCACTCACTCACTCACTCACTCACTCACTCACTCACTCACTCATTTACTCATTTACTCACTCACTCACTCACTCACTCACTCCAAAGAGCTGGCCGGGCGTTTACACTCCCAAGCCTCTAATCTCCGAGCACCACAGAGCACTCCTAGGCCACACCTCGCCTTCCCGGCCCACCTTTCCCCCCACCCTCACGACACCACCTGCTACCCCTGCCGTCCACCACCCGGGAACATGAGCACAATTGCGTCACGATGGTGACATGCGACATGGAGATTGATTACATTGGACATTCAATATTGGGATAAATAAGTGACACAGGCACACGATCTAGGCAATTTTTGGATTTGACATGCAACATCGGGACCATCCCCCCCCCCCCCCCCCGCCCCAACGAGATCCCCCAGTATACACAAGGATGATGCAATTAAGTTTCCTAGCTGTCCCACCTAGCAAATGTGTTAAATCGAAATTACGTTCTTTCCCATATACCAACAGGAAACGTGGTTAACTATAAATGGCAGTCTTCTAAGAAACAGCGATATTCTTAGAGGACATGAATCGCTGCTGAATCAGTGAATGGTGTGAGAATCTGTAACACTGTGCCTGTAAACTTAATTGATAATCATAGATATTGGGTCCCCGAAAGATACAGGTGTAGCTATTACCCTAGATGCATACACACATATACATCACAGATCATCGCTTCCAAAGAGGAGGAGGGGGGGGGGGGGGTCGATACATAGAATTATAAGAAATTATCATCAATTAATCACTTCATTTCTGTATCGCGCAATTAACGTGCACGGCCTTTCAGAAACGCCTTTTACTTTGGTTCTGGCTTTTGCCTATAATCATGCCAACCTCCCACAGAAATTCACTAATAATAAAACCCCAGCACAATAAATGTGTATGTTCTAGTTGTGAAAATAGCTGAACATGGCTTCCCTTTACTAGTATTTAATTGACAATTTTCGGAATGGATTGTGGCGTTCCTAGAAACCTTTGCTATATTGAGGGATTATTGACGTCAACGCAGAAAGTGATTGCTTTGGGGTATTGCATAGACGAGACAAAGTGAGCCTTCTGCAGTGTTGTTTCTAACTACTCGTGATTAAACCTGGTACACATAAGTCAGCCTGCTTGGTTATTTAAAAAGCATTGTTAATAAATCATACACAAACACAAATATACATACATGCATGCATGCATACATGCATGCATGCAAACATATATAATATATTGTTACGAAGCGACCGGGAGAAGGATGATAAAGTTACCAGATTAAAAAATAATAGTGTTTCTTTAATCATTACTTTCTTCAGGTGTTCTTCACTATAGAGCGCTATGGCAGGCATGTTATGTATAAAGGGCTATGGCAGACGTGTCTTAAGTATAAAGTGCTATGGCAGATGTGCCTTAAGTATAGAGTGCTATGGCAGACGTGCCTTAAGTATAGAGCAATATAGCAGATGTGCCTTGAGTATAGAGCACTATGGCAGGTGTGCCTTAAGTATTGAGCGCAATGGCAGGCGTACCATTACTGGATCTGCTAGCTGGTACAGAACATGACTGGAGGCATAGTCTTGACATCCCAATTAAGGTTTTTGATCAAAATGACAATGAGTCAGTGCAGTTCAGCCTTTCATAGGAAAACAGTTACCCAGAATGCATGGATTCCAGGCTTGTCAGGCGTGGATTCAAGGTGTGTCAGGCTTGGAATTCACGTGTGGAATCCAAGGGTGTCAGGCGTGGATCCCAGGCATGTCAGGCGTGGATCCAAGGCATGTCAGGCATGGAATCCAGGTGTGTCAGGCATGGAATCCAGGCGTGTCAGGCATGGAATCCAGGCGTGTCAGGCGTGGATCCCAGGCATGTCAGGCATGGAATCCAGGCGTGTCAGGCATGGAATCCAGGCGTGTCAGGCTTGGATCCCAGGCATGTCAGGCGTGGATCCCAGGCATGTCAGGCTTGGATCCCAGGTGTGTCAGGCGTGGAATCCAGGCGTGTCAGGTAATGATTCCAGGCATGTCAGGCTCGGAATCCAGGCATGTCAGGCGTGGATCCAAGGTGTGTCAGGCGTGGAATCCAGGCGTGTCAGGCGTGAATCCCAGGCGTGTCAGGCGTGTCATCCAGGCGTGGATCCCAGGTGTGTCAGGTGTGGAATCCAGGCATGTCAGGCGTGGATCCCAGGTGTGTCAGGCGTGGAATCCAGGCATGTCAGGCATGGATCCCAGCCATGTCAGGCTTGGAATCCAGGCATGTCAGGTATTGATCCCAGGCATGTCAGGCTTGGAATCCAGGCATGTCAGGCATGGATCCCAGGCATGTCAGGCTTGGAATCCAGGCATGTCAGGTATTGATCCCAGGCATGTCAGGCTTGGAATCCAGGCATGTCAGGCATGGATCCCAGCCATGTCAGGCTTGGAATCCAGGCATGTCAGGTATTGATCCCAGGCATGTCAGGCTTGGAATCCAGGCGTGTCAGGTATTGATCCCAGGCATGTCAGGCTCGGAATCCCAGGCATGTCAGTTGGGATCCCAGGTGTGTCAGGCGTGGAATCCAGGTATTGCAAGCGTGGATCCCAGGTGTGAGTTGGCCTGTAAAATATGGTAGGGGCGAAACAACTGTTAAGTCTCTTACAGTTGTTACAATATACATAAATACTTACATACAGAGTCATATGTGTGCATTCAGATGTGCATGCAGATGTGCATGCCTGCATGCATGCACACACATTCTAGTCTTACGATGTAATAAAAAACAACTGGTATAATTGATTCGATGACACCCATTCCTGTTTAATATGTTAGGCAATATAACTTCAATTTCCACAATAAAAGTATCTGTCATGCATGTATTTCTCCTATGCTCAACCGTGAGCATTCAATTGTGAGTGTGGTATTCAACTGCAAATAGGTACGAGCTGTATCAGAAATGCTTGCGATGGCCTTAAATAGCTTGCTATGCCCCATCGCAGGTGTATAGCAAGTAATCAATTGCAAACGTGTGTTAGTGTAGCGGGGTACAGCCGAAGGCATAAAGAGAAATTGCACAGTGAGGTAAGCTTGATCATTACAGTTTTGTGAGGCTTCATTTATTGAAAGTCCATTGTCAGTGCTTGACAATATTAATTTTAACCAAAATATTGCCTGATATTGTTCCGAACAACATTGTTTGTAACAGACCTTACCACTGAGTACAATCTTTTCTTGTCTTTTTCTCTCTATAGGAGGATCCCTCGCCAAACTGGCTTATGTCAATGGATGTAACAAGGTTAGTAGGCCATTTCACAGAATTCCTTTGCCACTTAAATAAAAGACATTAAAAAACTTACAATCACTTAAAAATATTTGGCAAAATGCCAACGTGACTGAGCAGAATATAATGTGCAAGAGAGAGAACACAATAGTAGAGTGCATTAAAGTTATTCAAAGTGAAAGTAATGTGAAATGAATCTCGTAGTGACACGTTCCCGGAAAATATGGATGCTACAGTTGCTTTTATTTCTTTAAATGCCAAGTCATCCTTTCGGACTTATAGAAGCGTTCAGGTGTAAGCTTACGTTGGACAGCGTTCTCGGTCTCTAACTAGAACGGTATTAATGTAGCATGTCTTTCCGGCAGCTCTACATCAATTATCAATTTGTATACTGTAAACTTACAATAATCTACCTGGTATTATTCAATTAGTTAAACTCGCCAGGGTCGCTGTAAATAACTACCTATCTCTTTATCCTTAATATATAACAGACATTAAATGTCATTAAATGGTAATTAAATATTCGACCTTTCCACATAACCCTTGAATATTTCTGTTCAGCTTGCCGGGGGGGGGGGACCATTTATGAAAAATTTTCTTTGTAATTTGTACTAATTTTTATATCTATTGGAAGAACATTATAATTTAGGCCTAATTAAGTCTTCCCACTTTTTCTTTAGATTCCAAATGGGGGATTTTAAAGTGAGTTCTAACAAAAGAATGCAGTAATAGCGGTTTCGATACCGCTTTAAAGTATTTGTATAGTCTATATTATAATAATTTCCATTTTTTCTTTTAAAAAGGTTCAATTTTAAACTTTTTAACGAATTATTGTGGGCCGGTGAGCCTTGAGCCAGTCTACCTTATTTGAACATTCAAATCTGGCGCCACCGGCCTACTAGGGCATAGACTTTCATGGGTTCCACTTGTGGTAAAGATGTTGCTTCCTGGCGAGACATTTGTTAAGATTGATTCTGAGCTTAAATAACCTACTATTTAAGCTTATTGGGGCTTATATTACACCAGATATGACCTATAGAACAAGCAGAAATCATGAAAATTGTTTAGTCCTTCTTTTCATCAGATATGATCGAAATTGATACCAGAAATACAAACTGCATTTTGCTTCACTCGGTAGTCCGTCATTGACCCATTTTCATTGTATGTATTCAATGTGAACACCTAGCGAAAATGGTTAGTAATACAGTCTACCGGAAGATTTCGTCGAAATGTTACCCGGCTTGAACTTATCACTTCTGAGCTTAAATAACCTATTATTTAAGCTTATTGGGACTTAAATTGCACCATATATGATATATAGAACAAGCAGGAATCTTTTCATCAGATATATGATCGAAATTGATACCACCGCTTGACACTGTCACTCGGCCGGGTGTAGTCACCGCGGTCGGACGCTTTGGCGGGAGGCTCCTCTTTCGCCGCCTGAATACCTGGATTACGGCGGTATCTGATGCTTTCAATATATATATTTTGGAGTCTGGACCCCCTTAAACGCATACAACGCATTGACAATTCATGCGGGAACCATGCGTTCGTATCGAAGGCAAAACATTGGATCGATCGGACACGTGGAGTCACTGCTGTCAGACTGTCAACATGGCGCCGTCAACCTTTCGCCGGGTTCTCTCCCCATCACGCCTGCATCGATACTTTGAACTCAGAAAACCAGGATGACATTAAACGCATCAATTGTGGAGGATATACGCATTGAAACGCATTGAGGACTCCAGGTCTTAACGGTAAGAATATTTTACAGATGGTATGAAAAAATGACTGGCCTAAGCCCCCTCCGACACTGTCAATGTATTATGGAGGCTCCGAAAGCAATTATTTATGATCCAAAGATTAAAAGATTTGAGAAATTGTCACTATAGTGTCATTTTTTTCTGACCTACCACCAAAATATTCAATCTGAACTTAAATATGTCTAGGCCTAAGTCACTGTCAGTGTCTGAATCATTCCCATTCAATGTTAAAACATAGGCGTCACACTGTCAATAAGTTCTCCGGTGCTGTCAGTGTCGGACACAGATTCATTTTCAGACCATGTTTTACAGATTTAAGATTCAAATGATTCGAAGATTAAATTATTTGTGAAATTGTCACTATAGTGTCATTTTTTCTTACCTACCATCAAAATATCTTATCTAAAAAATAATAGTTATCTAGGCCTAAGTCACTGTCAGTGTCAGAATCATTACCTCTCAATGTTGAAACATAGGCGTCACACTGTCAATAAGTTCTTTTGCTGCTGTCAGTGTCTAGGCTTCCAAGTTTAATATTTTTTTCAGATTGTCACTATAGTGCCAGTTCACACCTACCACAATAAATCATCATATTTTTCTTTCAAATTCATATATATCTAGGCCTAAGCCCCCTCCATTGGATCTTGGAATTCACCGGCCCCTAAGTGCCTACAGCACTTAACTTGATCTATTAAATCAATGGCGCTTTTGATCTAGTTATTAAAGAGAGATTGATGAAAATAATGGCCAAAGTTAAGGTGCAGCTTGAATTAAGTGTTTTACGGTATTGAGTCCTTTACAGACGCCCCGCTCACTTTACTTTAAATTAATACACACCGGTAACCTGAGGAAACCTTTTCAGACGAAAGCTAGCACTTTTTCCTGGAAGGGTTTTTCCCCACTCGCTCAGAATCACATTGAGTGAAAACCTTTTCGAACTCAAGGTACAACTGCGCATTTAACGTGACAGTCTAACGCTGATATCCCAACACACTTTGATATATCAATTTATCGTATGTTCTAACTATTTCGCAGTGTTACTATGTAACCAACACCTGAAATAAAGAGTTGGTCCTTCTTGGCCTGAAAATATTGCTTTTCATTCTATATCGCTCTTTTCGTAATCTGCCCATAAGCTCTCCCATAAATCTTTTTTTTTTCATTTTAAGTCATTTAAAGTGTCTTATTTACTATTTCTTAACGCGCGATCTAAAACGTCAAATTGTCTAAAGCGGACGTACAATTCCTCTCAGACTCAGTCACGTCCTGTAAATTAAACTCAAATTAGTGCATCAAAAGACTAATTTCTAGAGATTCGTGACGTATGTGTTTCGTCATAGCGGTGAAAATACCGAGTTTTGCTTTACTTCGTGATTCAATAATGGATCTTAAGCTACGTTGGGTCAAAATATGACACTATTTTTGCAAACTCAAATAACTATGATATGTATACATATATGTATATTTACGATCAAAAAATCGGTTGACCGTTGTAGGTACTTTGGTAGATGGGCCTGAAATCTCTGAGTAGAAAACACTGCGCTCCAGGTGTGTTTGGTACTAAATGGTAATTCAACGCCCTGTAGAGGAAATTCTCAAGATGCTCTCTGGGGTAGATCAGCTGGTATACTCCAGATTAGGACTCAACAGGTGGCAGCGGCGGGCCGGGGGAGGTGCTCTTGTTTAATCATTGCCTATTGGCAATTAGCCATGTAGTTTCTAAGAAGCTGCTGGATGGTTAAGACCGTTAATTGCCTTCACGCCTATTTAGGTAGAGTCACTGTCTAAGGTTAAATCTTTTCCCCATAAATTGGTCAAACGATCGATGGCATTTTTGTGGTCTTTATTTTTACTCTGAAGTAAAATTTTTGTTTTTAATCCATGTGTATACATGTATTTGGCCCTCTTGTCTTTGAGGACATTGTTCTCCAGGATCGCTGTCTCGATCCCTTCGGGATCGGTCAGCCCCGGAGTGTTGTGTTGGTCATTTAGGCAGATGTCTCTATTGAACAACAGTGAAACTCTCAGGTACCAGATTCAGATTTGGAAGGTGTTGGCACTTCCAAACCAAATATACGGTGAAGATTGTAGGTTTAACATAGCCTTCCTATGATATCTAGGTCGCCAAGTCATCTGTTCGAAGATTGATGCATGTCCATATTTGGTCATATCAAACCGCCGGTGCACCAGTGGTCCTTTAGAAACTAGGTCATGGATGCTGACTGGCATTCTCCAAGCAGATACTCAGTCATCTTTTGTATCTGAATTTCCAAAGAATCTGCTTGGAGCAAGGCATTTGTCAGGTTGGGGCAAACTTTCCCACGGTTCATGACATTCACAGATCAGGGCCATTGACATAGGATTGGGACTTAGATTCATACCAAACTGTGGAATTATGGAGGATTTACTGTTACTGGACACTATATAACTCAGGCATGGAAGGTGGGTTCATAAATGATACTTGCCATAACATGTAAAATATACTTTATCTATGTCATAGTTGCCAACTTTCTGAAAAAAAAATCCAGAATCACATCCCAAAATATCATGGGAATCGAAAATCTTTGTTTTCTTTAGGTCTATTTAAGTCAACATTTAATATTTCCACCTTAATACTGGAGGTTTTATTTGATTTAGTCTGAGAAATTGAGGTTTAAAATTTAAAGGAAATTTCTAGGAAATATGGACCTGTTGGCTATATAGGCAGTGTTTGATCTTAGCACTAGCCCACTAGTACCAACACTAGTGCAAATCTAGTTAGTGCATTTTTTTTAATAGCTAGTCCGATGGGCTAGTATGTGTCTAGACCGCTAAATTCGACACGGTGACACGGCTGTTTCTTAAATTTGACAGGGTGACATCAGCTTTTCTTAAATTTAACAAGTGACGTGGCATCTTAGTGATAAATGACATTGCCCTTTTCTGAAAATCGACATGTGACATGGTTATTTAAAAAAGATAGTGACATGGTTATTTCTGAAATTTGACAAGGGACAGGGCTGTAAAACGACAGGCAACAGGGCCGTTTTTTAAAAGCGACACGGGACACTGGACCCCCCCCCCCCCCATCTATACCCCCGCTAGCGCACATTGACCCACCCCAACCAGTGCCGGATCCAGGATTTTGAAAAGGGTGGAGGGGGGCGCTATTGGGAATGACTTCAGGCTAGATATAAGGTATTGAATTGCAAATCAGATCTAATATTTTTATGTTAGATCCCCAGAAATAACACTATAGTGAGCAGAATGTGCATCTTTTTGTCTAATTCGATCGATAATTCGCTCGATAATTCGTCTGAGTATCCTTATCTGACCAATCTGTTTAGTATCATATATACGAAATAAAGACGAATGACCCGGAGTTTTTCGGTTTTCAAACCGAACCTGGATCTATAAGATCACCTGCTACCTTGTTTAGATAAGGTAGCTGCTTTCATTCTAATTTTGTCGTAATGTTATCAGATAATATTCACTCAAGTAGCTACAATCTCGAGAAAGCTCAAGCCGTATTCTAATTTTATCCTTAAAATAAAAAAACACCATTTGTCTTGCTAAGGAAGCCAGTCGACGCAAATATTCACCCAGATAGACATATATATATATATATATGCATCCCCATCCCAAAGAGAAAATAAAAATTCAGACAGATTTAATGCCTTTAATACTGTTGGGAATTCACTTCATAATTAAAAAAAAAAAAAAAATGAATTCTTTTTCTTTTCGACATTGTCAGAATGTGAATATTTTGAAAGGGGACAAGGAAAGATGTCTACTTGAATATCACAAAGGCTATCTCAGAAAAGCCGCAGGGATTTCAAGAAATAGAAACTTTAACCGCTACTTCCTCATATAGAAAGATGACATTACCAATAAAATAATTGTTCTCTGACCACAGAAGGTAGTCAGTTTGCGTGTGAGCCATATAGCTTAAAAACTAGCTTTGACGCGGTTTATACGCCTAGGAGAAGGAATTGCTCTCCTCACAGGACTAAGGACAAAATGCCTAATCTGGTCGGCGCTGCCTAATAATAATCTGTGTATCCGGTGCCCTACAAGCCTATGTCGGGGGGTAATGACATACTCAACTTTATAGGTTGGCTTCCAGGAAATTGACATTTCAGTCGGAGAGACTCCAAATGTCATTGGTGGGCGGGGTGTGTGTGTCAGGTCGACAGGAGGACGAGGAGACAAGGGGGCTTAAAACGTAATACCCGACTGGAGGTGGGATATGTGGCCGCAATATGAGATATGTCGCAGATAAGTCACACAGAAGCGATATCAATTTTTGTTAGTACTTGAGTACAGATCCCTCCCCCCCCCGGGGGGGGGGGGCCCTCCCCCCAAGTCGCCGAGACCTAACTACATAGCGTTGGGAGAACGCAGTAATAACATAAAATGCCGCCAAACAATGTCGCCCCATATATGATATGTCATGGCGTGTATAAACTAAATGGCTATCAGATAAGCGGTCATTCTCAAGAAGAATCTTTTTTAAGGCGGAAAATAAATCTGAGGTAAACAAGTATGCCATATCTCTTTCAAAAGGTAAATATCTGAACTACTCCTAAAGAAAGACATTTCTATGGGATATAAGAACAATAAGTCGTTGGGTCAGTTACTCTGTTGCTATGACAACCAAAATTGACTTCGGAATTGAGCATGATTTTCTTTCATACTTCTGTTACCAAACCAACCACAATTATGAGTATAACGGAGCAAATCTACCTCATGTGGAAAGTTAACATCCCTAAATTATGAAGTCAGAGGTTTTCTTAAAATAGATGGAGGGGAGTAATTTACTTGTTTCCATGAAACCATTAGAAATTCGTGATTTTTCAAAAAGGTTTTTTGACTACGCCCCCCCCCCCCCCACATTTGGGATAAAAACATAAATGAGATGTCAAGTTGATGCCCTCTAAGATAGGATGCTAAAATTGGTGGTCTCGGTTGCACTCTTGCCAAAGTAAATGATAACGATCTTAAAATTAACCATAATTTCAGTTTCTCACCCATTTCTCTTACCATGCATAGCAACCATGAACATAGTTATTTAAGTATACACCCTATCACATCTGAAGGGTATATCTCTAATTCATAGACTGGGGGTTGGGGTCAAATAAGTTGAATACTAAGCCTGGCTTTCATGGCACAACTTCAAAAAGTAATTTATAAGCATCTCACCAATTAACTTGGTTCACGAAGGGAGACTTACATGTTGGCCAAAGGAATTTTGGGTAGGACTTGACCACATTGTTATTGTTTGTGGACTAATTTAACGATGCCTTAACCTGGAGCAAACAGCAGTGGTAAATCAGTATATATATACTGAGTGGAGAAACAGTGTCAGCATGCAGTAGTATTTCAGTGGGAAATCAGTGGAAGTCAGTGGAAATACAGTGGCTGAGCAGTGGGAAATCAGTATAACCGAAATATTTAAATTAGCTAGGGTGTGAAATTAGTGTATAAATATAATCAGTAATCTTTCAATAGCTCATTTAAATATTTCGGACATACTGATTCAGGAAGTCAGCAATTGTTAGTGGAACTTTAGACAGAATTGATGCCTTTAAAACTGTTGGGAATTCACTTCTTAATAACAAAAGCCCAAAAAATTTGAATTCTCTTTCTTTTCGACATTGCCGGAATGTGAATATTTTGAAAGGGGACAAGGAAATATGTCTACTTGAATATCACAAAGCCTCTCTCAGAAAAGCCGTAGGGATTTAAAGAAAATGAAACTTCAACCACTACTCATACGTAGCTCATTTAAATATTTCGGACATACTGATTCAGGAAGTCAGCAAAGACACCTATAGCAAGCTCGTCCACATTATAATTCAGGAAGTATACACTGACTTCTGCTCCGGGAAGAAAAGACCAAAACGGAGGGTTGGGGGAAGGGAGGCAAACACCATAGAAATCGTTCAACAAACCGTATTTCCTTGTCTAGATATCAGATTCTTGTATAAATCTTGGCCAACGAGATCCGACCCTTCTTAATCATCTCATGTTGCGGTTAGTTGACTACTGAATGATCGGCAAAAATTAGGCTTGCTTGAAATAAACGTAATAGGTCATATAGTTATTGATATTCAAGATAAACCTACAATAATTAGTCCAGATAGTTCTATTGGATAGATTAAAACTGTTTATCATGGTTATAATTATGCATCTCTTAAGACCCGAATCTCCCTCCCCATTCTTCTTAAAAATAACAGAAATAGAAGAATATTACTAAGGACACAAATGTTGTTTAGTCAGGTGCAAGACGTTTAAATAAATCTTATAATTATATCTATTTTACTATCAATTAAATCATCCTGCCAACAGCCAGTCGTAGCTTAGAAAGTAAGGTCTGCAGCTGTATTTCATACCGATTTTAGTACCGCCGATTTTGTATTTATTTTGGTTTTTTTTCCCGAGAATATTGCATTGAATTATAACCTCATAATATGCTATTTAAAAGAAAACTATTAACCTTTCCAACAATATAATTATGATAATGTCTATACTTAGAATCTGCAATAAAAATCGGCAGCAAAATCGGCATGTGAAATACATGTGTAGGCTAAAAAGTATAAAGGTGTGGTTTTGCCGGATAGGGGTACCTCAGAACTAGACCCTTCTCCCTCTAAAGGATCCAGCCCTGGATCTCAGCATTGTCTAAACCCATCTCTCCGTGTGTGTTTCAGTGTCACAGGGCGGCCGACAGCCAGGTTTCCCTATACATGGTTACGTTTCAGGCCACTGACATGGACGCCTGTTTAGGCCTTTTATGAATTATAAAGTCGTAATATGCCATTTAAAAGAACACTATTAACCTTTCCAACAATATAATTATTATAATGTCTATACTTAACCTTTATTTTCCCTGCCAATTTTTAGAATCTGCAATAAAATTCGGCAGCAAATCGGTATGTGAAATACATGTGTAGGCTAAAAAGTACAATGGTGTGGTTTTGCTGGATAGGGGTACGTCAGAACTAGATCCTTCTCCCTCTAAAGGATCCACCCATCCATCCAGTCTCAGCTCTCTCTAAAAGATGCACCCATCCATCCAGTCTCAGCATTGTCTAAACCCATCTCTCCGTGTGTGTTTCAGTGTCACAGGGCGGCAGACAGCCAGGTTTCCTTACACATGGTGACGTTTCAGGCCACTGACCTGGACGCCTGTTTAGGCTTCATCAAGAAGACCCTCTTCTGTGAAGGCCAACCCGAACCCCGCGGCCACGCTACAGGGGTGGGCTGCGTCAAGCATAAAGAGAAAATCCTGAGGACGCTAGGATTGAGGTGAGTGGCCGTGTCGCCGTATGTATATTCCGTACCCTAGACGTGGCGGGTTACCTGGAATGTATGCATACAGATCTCTGCCTGCGTTAAGGTTGTCCTACCCCATGAGAATATTATGTCAAGGATTCCGGTTCAGAGAACTATTAGTTATAGTCATAGTCTATTACTATGAACAGAAATGCTATGAAGCTGTGAATGACATGTTTGTAAGTTTTAACTTAAGTGCCATCTAGACCGTGATTTTGTCAACAGCAATAGCGTGTGTTTTTTTTACATATTGGTTAAACATAGGAGGCTGTACCCCAAAGCATCCTTCTTCTTTCCTCCTTTTGTTTTTTAAGTTACTTATAAATTGCTCCCTAAACATCGACTGACAGAGTTGGTCGAACGACCAACTTAACACAAGCAATATGAGATTATTGTCGATCAACACGTTGACTAGTGAGGTGATGCCCATAGTTTAATTTACTCTGAGATGAGTTTTTCAAGTGTTATTTTCGCCAAAAAATATTCCAGTGATGGGATCCTAGTCCGTTTTAGCGGAAGCAGCAATCAAAGGCTGGTTTCCTTCTGTTTTCTTTTAGATACATTAATTATCCAAGCTATATTCACATTCTGCTACCTTACTATTAACACAATTTTGTTTTACGATTTATTCTTTCATCAATATCAAACAGATGGAGCTTTCACTGTTTCAGTTGGTTAAAAGAAACTCATATACTATAGGTTTCCAAATTTGGGACCTTTTGGAACCTCTTTGGTAAGTTCTCTACCAGAATTCACTCAGCTATAGATAAAGGTGTAAAAGGACGAATTAAATTGTTCTCAAAATGGTCTTAGATTGAAATAAAGGTAATACAAGGTTGTGAATCATATGTCCCTATTGGGCCGACATACATGTAAAAGAATGGTGTAGATTGTTTTACCAAATTTATACAATGCGCCAATTTAATTCAAACCATGTTCTTTCCCTGGAAAGTGAATATAATATATTAGGGATGTATATTTTTACATTTTGTTACGGGTCACAGATTTTCTTCATTTCAACTGCTCGATAAACTTAAAATACAAAGCAACGCTAAGAACACTAAGTTCAAGGTTATATTATATGTTATATTTTTTAGGATGTCCTTGAATTTTCAGTGACCCGTATTTGCATCCCTGATGTATAATATGACCTCACGGAAGGGGCTTACGTGAACAATATGTTCAATGTCTGATGCTCAGAAAAGGAACGCGCACCGCGTCATACCTAGTCCCACGGGGGGATGTGAATGGCGTACCTTGTGTAACGCAGACAGAGCTGAACGACCGGCGATGTCTAGTCTATACATGGCATGCCCAGGAGTCCTTTTTACCAGAGTAATAAATTATGTATCCCACTGGACTGATCGAACATACTTTCGCTTTCGGTCTTTATCTGTTGAAGAACGGTTTAACAGCTGCATATAGCTCAACCCAGTCAAATATACTTGATACCATTTCGAAATTCATTTCAACATTTCATAATATTAAATGGAGTTTAGATGCCTCTTGGGACATTAGCTCTGAGACTGAGTGCACCAGTATATATTTACAATCAGGAGCAGAGCCAGAAATTTGAGTTAGGGGGGTGGGCGCTCATATTAAAAACGTCGTGGCGCCCTCTCCATGGTCCCAAGTTTTACATGAAAAAATCTATATTTGATCCATAAAAGAGGGACGCACGCCCCATGCGCCCCCTCTAAATACGTCCCAGACAATAGTGAAGAAACTTTGGCTCAGTATAATGGGTGCCTGGATCTGATATCGGGCTTTAAGGCTGTATTACACGGAGAGACCTGAGGACACCGCCGACCAGCTCGAGTCGGTCTCAACCCTTTCCTTTCTCACCAACCACTGTTTCTTATTCACGCTTTCAGAGGTCTTAGTTGTAGATTTGGGTTGTCTCAAAAAAGAAATATTCCCGCTTTCATCTTAGAATATTTTTGATTTTCTTTCTTCTTGTTACAACTAGAAAAAAAGTAGGAAAAGAGTTTCCTACTTTTTCATCATTCGTGCGTGACACTTCTGTAATATTCACACAAAATTATACATTGGGGACCATCCTAACCTGGCTGCCCTACCTATCAAATGGCCTTTCATTAACCTTTGGTAATTCTTCACTATTTCTGACCACACACCCTCCGCCCATCCCTCCTTGATACGTACATACTCAGTTTAAATTCCCTAAGGTCTTAGGTCTCAGTTACCTTTCCCTTTTCCTTGTTACCTTTCCTTTTCGCTCTACCATCTACACGAAAAACTTACGTGTAAGATGTAGCTCTGAAATAAAACAAAGTAATAAATTGTCATATGATTTTTCAGCATAACGCCTGACTCTCTGGAGATGATGCACGCGACGAAGGGCCTTGGTTACCTGTGGCACCACCTGGCGGCCGACACGTTACTCACTGAGGGCTCTGACCGGGGCGACCTGTCCTTCTGTACGGACATCAGGGAGGGCGGCCTCCTGCCCTGCCTCCTCGTCAACCTGGGGTCGGCCATGACCATCGTCAAGGTGGGGCCCTAGATCCTGAAATTTGACATAGCCATTTATTAAAATCGACATGTGACATTAGGCTAAGCGACATAAGTAAAATTTGACGTGACATTAGGCTAAGCGACATAAGTGAAAAAAATTAACGACATAGCATACATTTTAAGTTGGATATATGACATGACAGCCTGCGAAAGGCGATATATGATATAGGGAGTTAATTGACAGGCGACATTGCCATTTCTTAAATTTGATATGCGACATAGGGACCTCATATCAAGGACCCCCAAAGTGGGGGTTCCCCGACATGTCTCTAATTAAACAGGGTTAATTACATGAACTAAAATTAGTATGAAGAATGTCTCTGAAAAAAATGGAGATGTACCTATTTTTTTGCGTTAATTGCCTGATGTTTTTATTGGTTAAAAAGATTATAGGTATGTCATTATATCCATGGATATTATGTGTTTTTTTTGTTAATGATGAGACGACATTTAGCATTTTCTTGGAAATACTTAAACGAAACAGAAATACAACTGGTGAAAATTAGAAATTTATTACATGTGCAGCTAGAGTGATCTAGATATATGCATTTACAAAAGACAGCAGTAGAAAACTTTGATTATTTTGAGTCATGCCACTGGTACAAAAGTTAATTCAAGTCCTCATAGAATATGTTATTATTCTGGACGTTGGCCTGAATATAATGATTAAGTTGTGTGTTTTCAGATCGACGCTGAGGGGAACATGAGAGACATCGTGGGAGGCAGCACATTAGGAGGCCTGTCACTACTCGGTCTGGGGGCACTATTGACTAAAGCTAAGGTAACTCTTTTAACCGTTCTATTTGCTGAATGAATGTACATTCACTTGACCCTTCCCATCCCCAACAGCTCATAAATCTCCAGCCTATCCTTCGTTTTAGTAATCTTTTTAGTTTTCATATGTTTTTGAGTGTAGAGGCGCGTGGTGTTTGGGATAGGTTAAAGCACATCAATGGATGCTATTCTTTTTCGTCTTATAGACTACAGAATGTTTAAAGGATTAGCTGAGTTTGTAGATGAATCATCTTCCATTTAATGCATCCCCCGATACGATGGAACATCTGAAATACTGTTAAAAAAACACCAACTAATGCCGAAACGTTCATGTCGTTTAGTAGTTATAATCTTCTAATTCTCGAAGGTTTGGCTATGGGGAAGACCTAATACTTAGGTCAAAGTACAATTTAATTCAACGTGTCAATTTATCAATTGAAATATGCAGCATAAATATGAAATTCACTTGTTTTATTTCTAAATCACTATTTTCACACTTGAGAGAATTCCTGTAACAATTCTAAGTTTTTTTAGTAAGTAATTAACCTTCTCTTCTAAATAGTTTCACCCTCTTACATTCATCAGTTAAAATCCTGAAATGTCCTTTGGCATTTCTGGATTTTTCATCTCTCCTGAGTGGCATCTCCATTTCAAGCCCATGAACCTACAAATCCAAATGTGTGATGGTGTAGTACAATTCTCTGTCTGTGTCCCCGTGTCCTTAGACCTTCCCTGAGTTGGTGGAGCTGGCCAGTCGGGGCGACAACCGTAAGGTGGACCTCCTCGTCCACGACACGGCCGGCGAGGAGTACAACATGTGTCCACAAGAGGGCATGGTCAGCAGTTTTGGAAGGGCCGCCATTGCAAGAGCAAATGGGGAAAGTAAGTTATTACATTTAGTTTTAAAAGGGGGTTATATTTCCCTACATTATCTCTTTAAAAAAAAGAGCGTTCGTTTTTCTTTCAAAAGTAGCAAAAGTTTAACGTTGATCACTCAACCTCTCTGTCTTTCCAACTGTCACATCCGTCATCCCTCCAAAATAATATGATAGAAAATATGAGGTAAAACAATCCAAAGTTTTAAGCTAATCAAACGTAGATTTAAGGTCAGGACTCTATTCCTAAAGGTCACACAGTTGCTTTCCTACATGTCCAACTTTTTCATCAGTCCAGACTGACAACCCTGTTTTGAAATTCCCAAATGCTCCGAATCTAATATATTAAGCCATGTAATTTCCACTTGGGCCCATATTCTCGTAATTAATTAAAATGATAAGGTAAAAAAATGATTAGGGTCTCAAGATCAGCAAGTTTTTCTTTTATAAAATTATTGAAGTTTTAGTAAAACAATCTCAAAGTAGGATTATTTAGTGTAAAATTAATTCATGACAGACACAATTTGTAATTATGAAATTCTTATCAAATTTTCCCGGATTAGCCTAATTGGTTATGAAGATATACCCCCTAGACAAACCCTTCTAACCCCACTCCCCACTTTTCCCTCCAGGGTTGGACTTCTCGGAGGAGGACCTGGCCAACAGCCTGGTGAAGGCCATCACGGACAACCTGGCGGCCACCACCTTCTACGTGGCCCGGTCGGAGGGCCTGCACCGGGTCGCCTTCTGCGGCTCCTTCATCGGCAAGAACCGCATCGTGCTCGACGCCATCGTCAGCAAGCTAAAGGACGCCTCTCTTTACATACAGGTAAGGGGAGGCTTTAAGACTGTGTAATGAGTATTTCACTGACAACAAGGAGATTTTGTCCTTCAGGCTAAATACAACATTATCACTACCCTATCCAGGGACGGATTTAAATTTATGCTTTCCTGTTGTATATCATGCAATTTTGGTACCCGGTTCTATAGCGTCATTTTTGAGACATAATATAGCCTACGTCTAATCCATGTGTTCGAGTATGCGGATCAATTTGTATGCCTGTTCATGCAATTTAGGTTAAACTTTAAAAGTGAAAGCAAAGTGATCCAGAAAACAAGGGTCTCTGGATCTATTCCATTAGGGCTTAGCTTAGTGGTCTCCTAAAGGCATCTGTAGAATGACCGTTCAGTCTCATGTAAACAGCTTACAACCTGAAATCATGCAGTGTGTTAGTTTTTCTAAAATTAACACTGCAGCAGAAAATGTGAACATAATTAATACAAATTATTTTCTCTTGTGTTTAGTATGAAGTGCGGCCGGTCTTCCTACACCACGAGGGTTACCTGGGAGCCCTGGGGGCGCTATCCAGTCTTCACAAGCCGAGTTCTACTAACGGGCGACTAGACTGATGGACCAGTCTGTACACGACCAAGCTTGACAAACATTTGAGTCAACTGGGGGACCAGCCTTTACAACTCAATCTCCACCAAAGATGGAGAAGACTGGGGGACCAGTCTTTACAACCTGGGCTCCACGTGTGGGTGATTACACTGGGGGACCAATTGTTTCAATTTGAGCTCAACCAAAGTTTGATAAGAGACAGCAGGACCAGTCTTCACAATCTGAGCTTGCCACACAATTGAAGATACTGGGGGACCAGTCTTTATAACGTGATGTCTACCAACATTGATGAGTGTTTGGGATCGGTGGTTGACTGAAAGCTAATAAGACTGGGGGATCAGTCTTTACAATCTAAGTTCAACCAACAGGTGCTTAAACTGGCGAACCAGTCTTCACAATTTGAGCTTGGCCAATTGGTCATCAAACTGGGGACTGGTCATCACAAACTGAGCTCAACTAATGGGTGATCAGACTGAGGGACCAGTCTTCACAATCTGAGCTCAACTGATGGGATTGGAGTTCAGGCTGTATTACGCTACGCGTTGGCTGATTCGCGTTTGTGCCGTTTCATATGCGTTTTTGCCGACGCGAATAGCAAACACGAATCTGGACACCTAATGCGCAGTGTAATATAGGAAAAAAAAGGTTCACGGTAGTAATCGCGTTGGTTAACACGTTTGCATTCCCAACGCGATCCAAAATGCGTAGTATAATATATACTTCATGTTGGGTCGCGTTCGGACCCAACGCGTAGTGTGATATAGCCTTTGTGGACCAGTCTTCACTAACTGAGCTTGACAAATAGTCGCTTAGACTAGAGGACCAGTCATCTCAATCTGAGCTCAGCCAATGTACACATGTTTAGACTTGACGGACCAGTCTTCACAATCTGAGCTTGACTTATGGGTGAACAGACTGACGGAGCAGCTCACCGTCCTGAGCTGTTCCTAGGATAAAACCGACTTCAGGCGCCAGCTAGGGACAGCAGGCCTTGCCAAGCATGATGCCAAGTATAAACAGTGAGGGGCTGCACTGTAAACAGTCCAAAAAAACTTCGATTACAGGGTATACGTCGTTTGCTAAGACTTCTATAAGAAGCAAGGAAGATACTTCATTCAGAGTACTGCATGTTTGTCCGTTCTGGCAAACATCAGCTTTCTATCCAATGTCCGAGGAGGATTCCCTCGATTGCTGAAAGATGTCCGAGCTTCGCTTTTATACTTTCCTCAATCGTGGGGTGATGCCACTTTGTATTGTTTGTATGAAATCGTCAGTTACTGAAATATTGTACACATATCTGCGTATATATACAGTATTCAGTGGAGTAATTTTGAATAAGTGTGTACGAAAAAAAGTGGTATTGACTAAAGGGTGGAGAATCAGATTTGTTGCAGCACTACTACCAGCGTCATGATATTGCCGAGAACTAGGTAAAGGGAAATAAATGAGTAATTTGTTAAGATTCATACCAAATACATGTAAAGGGTAAACGTTGTGTCGTATCTAAATACCTCGATGATTGTTGGAATGCCATTTTGCCAGGGTAAAGTGTACAAAACGAAGACTACTTGTATTCAATCCGGAGTTAACTTTAAAAAAATGCCTCTGCATCTACACATGGGATATATCAACTAATTGAGTGAATACACCAAGGCATGAGATTGACTTGTCATCAGGCACTGTATAGTTTGGTGCGCATGAATAGGGAATCAGAAGAGCGGGAGAGTCTCCCACTTGTGATCGATTAAAAAGTTCCAATAGATCATGTCAGCGGGGGGTAGGAAAGGATGTACCTTCTCATCTTAGCACCCCAGGATGGCACGACAACCTGGTAATTGGATACAAAACATGAGTAGTAAGCCACGTCTTACCATTTTCAGCGTATCACTTTTACATTTTAATACTTTAATGTACCTAGCTTTCAAAATGGGTGGTTCCAATTTGACGGTAGATATAAAATAGGGCCAACTTATTCAAAAAGCAACAGCACTTCTGACCACAACCTGCAGATCGGTCGTAATCCTATTTTGGTGCGTCTGGTAGAACTCGAAAATTAGTTTATGCTTATTGAACACCTCCCCCCGCCACAAATAAAAAAAAATAAGTGTGTGAATAAGTAAGAAATGGAAGGGTCGCTCACCCCCGGCCACCACTGGAATGTAGCTATACATGGATTAGAAAGGATTTCAGTCAATTAGAATCTTGATGTTAGGTCCATAATAATGTGTGTCCTTGTTCACTTAGTTATAGACAAGGGTCGCGAAGAGGCAAATGGTTGACATAACCTCGTGTGACAGATATTCACGGTCATGTTTCAAGTCCTTCTTCGCAGTGGTGTAGATACGTTACACGTACAGACACCACCGACCAGGGGCCATATCTTCGTAACTGATTTGGCTAATCATGTAAATTTTGATCAGAGCCTCATATTTTGAAATTCTATATTTCACAAAAAGTAGTAATTTCATTGAAAAATAACCCAAAAGGGGAAATAATTAGATATACCTTTCTCCTAGATATAATGACTAATAGTGGAACACTAAACAAAATTCATCTGATGACCCTGATTAATTACTAAAATATGGTTCCAGAGTGTATACGTTTTTGTGGATATTTGTTATAGAAACTTAAGTTCTAATGTATTTGATCGGTGCTATTTTTCTATAACTGGGTGTGTGCTAGTGTGTTTGAGAGCAAGACCAAGAGAAACTACAGAGAAAAGATAGAAAGGTATCACATATTGTTTTCTGATCATGAACATTAAACCGAGGTGATCAAATCATTATGCAGGGCGTAAGGAGGAATAAGATTGCCAATGATATTTTGTTTTTTGATTTACAATTTTACATGTTAACAGAATGAAGAGTCACACTGTAATTAGCAAATGCTAGCCTTTGGGGTGTTATTACTCGGCACGACGCGTTGCTTTTGCGATCAGGTAACTTGGTTGTCCTCAGGTAGTAAAGAAGGCAATTCGATTAAGCTCATATGATATCTTAGAAGCTTCTAAGTTCTTAATATGTCTTAACAAAGAATCTGTAAAGGAATAATCAAAAGATTCTTTTCTTTACCACAAGCAAATATCTAGTTTCTGGTACCTATAGGTTAATTTATACATACACATACACACACCTAGATTTGTGAAACTCAGGAAAGTCCAGCTTTGGAAAGTTCGCATAATTTTAACATTGTCATTATCAGGATGGGTAAGATAAGTACCCCACAGTGGGTGACAATGGTCAATGCCGGCTTACTAACATTGCTTGGTATAATGCATGTATGTTTACTGTTAGATAGATAGAATATAGTTATGAACGCTATCCTGTAAGTTGGTTATGTATATAAACATGAGGTTTTCCTGAAATCCATTAACCTTCCAGGCTGATGACTTCCGTATGAGATACCATGAGGACAAATGTAATCCTGTACTTTATGAACCGGGTAATCTTTCGCTGGATTACGAAAAAAAACAACTCTGGTTACAATGTTCCAGTTCTAAGTGAGAAAACGACTCCTTCATTTTGTATTTATCTCCATGATACTATTGGGATAATCACATATTGCGTGGCATCACTTACGGATTTATGTCTGGTAGAGTTCTCCAGAATACTTCAAACTGTTTCTGCATGAAAGTGGCGTCGCCTCGTGTGTATCTAGTCGTCGGTACCGGCAAATACACGTAGCACATATCGTAGAGTTCGGTGTACAAGTCTTGACATTCATATGCATGAGTGCGCTGTGTTTCATGCTAATTCTAACTGATAATTGAACAGTTGGTGATATGACATTCCCCACTCAAAACCATTGACATGAACAGTTTGCAAGGTTGCCTAGACTCTAGTAGAGAAAGGTGAGATTGAATTGCCCTGCTCATGTTCTGTTACTAATGCATTCAACCACGTGCTGTTAACGTCCCAAACTGTGCCTAAAGAACTACATCTAACAACAAGGAAGTGTTCATGGGATATCAAAGCATAAGATGTCATCTGTTTCTTGCAATTAGGCCTATACATTTTATTTTATTTGTGATGCAAAATCAGACACTTATTACATTAATAGGCCTAGAGTACATGTGTTGGTTTCTACAGAGTTTCAAATAATCACGTCTGTAGGCACGGGCCTTTGTTTTTTCACGTCAATCATCCAAATTCTCTGCAGTTAACAACTCCCTGATGTAGCAGGGCCATATTGGCAAATGTTTTTATTTGCATAAAAATAATTCCGTACACACGATTAACTCTTCCCTTATCCCGAAACTTTAAAAAACTCAACTTCACGTTTTTCAGGAAAAAGGCAATAGGCCTACCGGCCTTCATTTGAAATCACTTATTGGAAATGATGTAGACATTGTAATTGATTTATGGTAATGTGTCCATAATAGTATAGATATAGAGTTTGTGACGTTTGATGTGCACTATGTGCACTGTTTCTGTTTTGTTATTTTCTTTCCGAGCTTCACAGTATGCCCACTTTATTAACAGTCCTATCAATTTAATTCGGTTTCAGTATTGGAGAGAAATGTATTGACTTTTTTTTTCGTAATTCCCCGTTTGAGTTATTGCGCAAAGTACATGTATATGTGTACAGTAAATATAGCAATACCTAATTGGTTATCCACAAAGAAATAATATGATATATGTTACTATTTATACGTCTCATTTCCAATTTAAAGATACACTAGTGAAAAGCAAGATTGAAAATAAGATTTTTATCAGAATGCTGAATAAAAGATGTCATACTATGTACATATAAAAATATTCATGCCTAACCATAAAACACAAGACGGGTTTATTATCAACTACTTGTTCACTTCATCCAGAGATGAAATCTATCGTACTCATCAAATATTGCACACCTATGTAGCCATTTCCATCAGCAATGTCATGATTATAATTATGGGCTCTCGTACATAATACTTCCCATGCCCTCCTCCTGTGTCCTAGAGCATTATTCTTTATGATCACACAGTGACTAGGTCACATACAAAGCCTGTGAAATTCTACTTTTCCTACATCAAACCAAACTATACTAGTTACAGTAACCAAGGGACTGCAAAGTCAAACATTGCCAGTTCATTAAGTTACTGCATACATTTCTGAATAATTAACTGAAATCTGATATAACTGTTTAGGTTTAGACGACAATGAGTTCGCCCCCTTTGACTCAATGCCTGGCCGAGTTGATGTGAAAACCTTGTAAGAATTTTACGACATTCACTTTTATGTTATCAAAATGACATACCAATGATAGTGCCCTGCTCCAAGAAACGTGCGTCTTCATACAAACTGGTGTATGACGTTAGTACTATCACCGAGGTTGGAATTTAAGTACCGGTATTCTAGTTCTAGCCCACTCCCCCCTCGTTCGTTGTTTTGTATTGTTTACTGGTCAACTAAGTAATAGTCTTATGGTTAGACAGGGTTCCCACATGACTTTGAAAATAAAAAGGGCCGTGGAAAAGTCATGGATTTTTGAAAATGTGCCAAAAAGCCATAGACTGTTGTCAGAAGTCATGGATTTCACTCAATTTTCTCCAGATATTTGAGCAATTTTGAATAATTTGAACCTCTAAAATAAAAATAATAAAATAAAATGCATCAGCCTAGAATGTCTGTTCTCCTCGATGTCCAGTGAAATAATATTAAAACAATATTTATGTGGAGGGAGCTATCTGTAAACCTAAAGAATATATTCAGGGAAAAATGTTATTGGAAAGGACATAAAAAAAGAAATGTGTAAGTCCATGGTAACTTAGGGCACTCGGTATTGCGGTTGATGACAGATTTAATGGAATCGCGATCTCCTAGAAACTAATGAGTCCTATTGAATTAGTGATCCACCATGAGAAGCTGGTGTAGTTTTTCAGATTTTGGATTTTCTTTAGTTCAACACCTCTAGCTGATAATAACTTTCAAAATGTATTGCTTAAATAACATTTTATTACATTTTGAAATCATTTCAAATTTTATTTATACTGTATCAGACTTCATTTATTAACCCTGACTTACATCTTTGTCTGCCTAAGTGGTTTCATTAGGAACTAATGAAATGTTCACTTTCATTTTTGACATTTACTTTTTACTGATATATAAAACTACGAAATGCAATTTCTAAACATTTGTTTGGAGGGAGCCAGGGTATGATTAACACTCAGGCCACAATAGTCTATCCCTAAGGTAACCATAAATTTACATCCTTGAATGCTCTTTTTTGAATGGTGCCGTGAAGGTCTATGTCAAGAAAATTCACAACCCACCATTTACATTTATGATATTACATCATCACTTTCATGTATTACATAAGACATTGTTCCAGCTTGATTTGAAAAGGAAGTCGCAATAAAAATATTGAAACTATTACACTTTCTCTTTTTAATGTATTAATTAGTCTACCTAGCGTGCAATGATATGATGGAACATTTGTATAATTTTATTAACTGATGTAAGTAAGGGGAATAGATCTAGGTTGTGGTGGTCCTTTCATAATAGGAACCTATGGGAGAAAACTAGTTATTTCACTCTTTATTTCCCCATTGAAAATCCACATGGTGGTTATATGGCCGCCAGCGGGAGTTATATCATTTATAACCCCCTCTGGGCCAGCAGGAGTTATATCCAGAAATATAACTCCCTGGCCAGAAAATGACCCAAAAACATTGTTTTATGATAAAAAAAATGGTGAAATGAAATAAAGAGCACCCTCCAGGGAGCTATTTTAGAAGTTATAGCCCCCACGAAGCCCCAGGAAGTCCACCTGGGGCTTCGCGGGGGTTATAACTTCTAAAATAACCCCCTGGCGGGTGTTCTTATTATAAACTTTTCAAATATTCGTCCAATCTTCATACAGTACAATCGCGAGCAAAATGTAGGAATTAATCCCATAAATGCCATACAAGGCTTCAAATTTTCCTCATATTTCCGATTTGTCCACATTGGCCGACATTCTGATTTTCCTCATAGGCGCCAATGTTAAATAGCCAACATACAGAACCCAGTGTTTCACTGCGCGATGACGGAAATGACGGCGATAACGCTAATTTACTCCGTAGATCTAGAGTAGTGGCGTGTATTATCGGCAGGGGTGTATTATCGGCACCCCTGATATAGATTCTGATATTACAAGTCATTCTATGTTTTTGAAATTTTATGATTTACAGAAATTGATAGTAAATCGTTATTTCATCATTTTCAGCACCATATTTTTCAGCAAAATCGTTCTTAGATAGCACAGCATCAAAGCAAACTAATTAGGTTCATAGATTAACTACAAAGAAATGGCTAGTTTATCTGACATGATAAAAAAGAGAGGATATACTATTTCATTTTTTGGACTCACGACATAAGAAATACCCTAAAGGTTTGATTAGTATAGGTCAAAATAAATGCAAAATGACATAATCTTTCAACAACAAAAGTCTAGGTACGGGAATAATTTAAACTGGGTGGGTGCCGACAATACACTCCTTTAAATGTGCATGTCTTGTATTATCGGCATGGTTAAATGATTATGATAAATATCAGGCCGGTTATTTTAGAACAAATAATAATAATACAAATTATAACCAGGAATTCAACAAAATACTGTTTGACAAAGTAGTGATCGTGATTTTAGTGGTGAAATCAATTGCACTACAATCCATACAACAAAACCAAGCTGATATTGCTTAAAAAAAGGCCAAAGTATGGTTACAAATCATAATAGGAAAATAAGTTTCTGCATGACAAACTTAAGACTGAAATTGCATCAAATAGAACCTCTATTTTGGAGTTCGAAATAATCTACGATGCTTAGAAGACATGATAGGTAATATTTTCTGTCAAAAATGATAAATTCTGATTTTTATACACTAAGAATTAATTACTAATATCATAGGGTGCCGATAATACAAGACAGGTGCCGATAATACACTCCAAAACATAAGTAAATAATTGAAGTAACATTTTCCATATTAAACACTGAAAATCATTTAATATAACATAGGGGGGTTAATACAAGTACAGACTATAGGCCTATCATGGAATACATTATTATCAAAATCAAGAGAAAATAAGTATAAAATTATATATTTTGCCTTAAGGTGCCGATAATACCCGCCACTACTCTATAGCCTATTGAGGAAAAAAATATATGAAAGGATAGGAATTTTAAAAAAAAATTATTAACTGCAGATGGGGCACCCTGATCATCTTTCTTTCTTTCTTTCTTTTTTTTTTTTTTTGCTGGGAAATGAGGGTAGACTAGGCCCTAGACTATAGTTCTTTGATTTTTGCCAAATAGAATGGTAAAAATAGCCCGGCCATCGTAATCAGTCACCGGCTGGACCTGGGCAATAAACATGGTTCTCTAATTTAGACCTAGATTTGTTTTCTTCTAAATCTAAAGTTCTAGCCCCATCTGGTAGGATCCCAAGTCTCCTTATTCGCGACCCTTTTTCAGGGCAAAAATAAGTACATGATAAATGAGTAATCTTTCTTCTGATTCACTGAAAATTGTTAAAACAGCTGCTGCCCCTCTATCCTTGTGAGAACTAGATCTATACTACACTGCCACCTGGTGTCATTTGCACACAACAGAAACTACTGGTTGAAACGGTATGTGAACATGTTATTTTACCTATATCAACTTAGCTGGTTTTCGGTGGAAGGCACCATGAATAAACATTCAACATGATAAAAACCAGCGGACCAGGACAGTTCGTTGTCCACTTGTGGGATGTACCGCTCGGTGCCAGTGTCCTATCTGATTAGAGTGGTTTCTGTGGCCGGCCGGCGCGCCCTCGCTCCACTATCGAACTCACGGTCAGCAAGGGGCTTCTGCTCTCTGGACCAGGCCAAAACAAGACAGGAGCAGAGTCCAACCAGACTCCGTGAAGAGGACAACATGGCAAACGTCGACTACAACTTTCTTGGATCATGTGGACTCAAAGTGTCCAACATTTGTCTGGGCACCATGACGTTTGGGGCGCACCCGGTGAGTTATAGTCTATTTCCAACACTCAATCTGGATAGTCTAGATCTAAGATCATCATCATGATCATGTGATTTGTTCCTAATCTAAAATTCATTCTGTCAACTTTAGGCCAAAAAAAAAAAAAAGAACTTGTGTTCAGGTAACATAGAGTCTAAGTAAAAACAAAAAGAATAAGGCTAGGTAGGTCGTTTTTATTTATTTATTTATTTATATTTTATTTATTTATTTATTCATTTACTAGAGTAGTGGCGGGTATTATCGGCAGGCGTCTATTATCGGCACCCCTAATACTTATTCTGATATTACAAATAAGATTTGTGCTCTTTTTTGCAATAAGATTCGTATACATTCAAAGGAACTTATACTCTTACCATTTATCATTAGACTAGTATAGTACGGGCTGTGCAAAGATAATATGGTATCAACGAAATATTTCTGTAGATTCTACAACATCACCTATCCAGTAATGGCCATTTTATGCTGCTGGATAAACATACATGGGTGCATAAAAATCATTTGCTTACCTCTAAAGATAAGTTAATCATTTCATTTTGATTTGTGTGAGCTGGAAAATGTCCAAAGAGACATGATCAGGGAAAAAATAACTTTAAAAATATAGGTACTTCTTTAATTACATGGGTGCCGAAATTACACTCCATTCCATGCACATGTCTTGTATTATCGGCAGGGTTATATGGGCATTTTAAATATTAGACTGGAAAATATAGAATAATGGCTGGAAAACAGAAATCATAATAAAAAATTAAGAAAAAAATAGTGTACCAATGTAGCATGTTGATATTTTGAAACATTAGTTCTTTTACTACAATTTATCATTATATGAGAATAAACCAACACTAAATGTGCATAATGAATTCACAAATAAGGTACCATAAAAACATTGATTTGATCATTTTTTTTGGGAGCTGAATTTATCAATTATTTAACCCAATGATGGACTCGAAATTAATCAGTGCGCTAATTCAACATCTTGAACAAGTTTTTCTAATAAAAAAATATCAATTTATTTACATAAGCCTAAAAGTTATGATGATTTACATTATAGGGTGCCGATAATACAAGACAGGTGCCGATGATACACTCCAAAACATGAAAAATAATTCAACTGATATTTTCCATACATATTTCTGAAAAGCACCTGCTCCATCTTCAGAGGATGCAAAATTGTTCAGACTATTATGTGGGACACGTTTTGTTTAAAATTTTGGAAAAATAAGTTGAAAATGCTACATTATGCCCTAAGGTGCCGATAATACCCGCCACTACTCTAGACCTGCATGGACTGTTGAAAATGAGAAAAAAATAGCTGGAATATCCTCTAACAAAATTGTAAAATATATGCATGCCCTGAGCATCTTTATGATATTCATTGCTGTTCCATGCTTTTCTGATTTTGAAGGGGAAAAAAAAAAAAATTCCTAAAAAAAAAAAAAAAAAAAGAAAAAATAGGGTAGACTCTATTGGTAGAACAAAAAATTTAGTTTTTTTATTTGTTTTAGACCCTTTCTATCTTTGTAGAAACCAGTCAGTGACCCAACAAACTGTTGTGTTCAGATAGATCTATCTAACATGGTTCGAAAAATTTAGGGTAGGTAGATCTAGTAGATTTATTTATATATTTTTTTTTTGCATTTTATTTATACTTACACAAATAGGATCTTGAAAATTAAGAAACTATCCCAGACCCCTCCCAATCAATTTTTTTGTTCCCCCCAAATAACATTTCTTTCTCTCTCTCTCTCTTTTTTTTTTTATTGATTTTATATATCTTTTAAAAATAATTATCCAAAAAAATAATAATAAAGGAAGGGCCAAATCATTAGGGTATGTCAGGTTGCCTGAACACAACCATCTTTTTTAGGCCCAAGGCTGTCCTAAAAAAAAGTTTGATTTTTTAAAAACGCCCCACCCGGCTATAAAATAGTCTACTCATGCGGCTGCTCCACCAGAAATAGAATTTCTTTTTAGGATGGCCCATCCCAATACAAGGCTAGTTGTTTGTTTACAGGCGCCCATCTCCGCTGGCGCCTGCCCAGAATCATGCCAGAGGAAATAGCCTTAACAGGCGCCCCCTTTACAAACTGTGGAGTAGGGACGAGCCTTTAAGGTATGAATCCCAAATATGTAGAAGCTGAGAGGGATATGATGATATTTAGGTTGCTACCCGTTACAGCTTGATACCAGTTACACCGTGACACCTGTTACAACCCTCTTTGAGACTAGACAAGTTCCAGCCGTGATGGTGAGCCAGTGGAGATGCGACAGTTATATGTATATTTAATATGATGCTATCTTGAATTCTTTGTGACCGTCACGCTTGGTTGACTTTGAACAGGAGGGTCGGCCTGGTTGTGACGAGGCGGAGGCACACGCCATCCTGGACCGGTTCGTCGAGCGGGGCGGCAACTTCATCGACACGGCTGACCTCTACCAGAATGGTGTCTCCGAGTCCATCGTCGGCACCTGGCTGAACAAGTAAACTAAAATTGATTTTTCAATTATCCCCTCCAGGACCCCTCACATCTATATTCCCAAATGTGTTGGAAAACGTGTAGAAAATGTAGGATTACATTTGGTTTAGAATTGCAATATAGGTATTGATATGATATTTGATGGGCACATTTGATATTACAGTAAGAAGACACTATTAAAAAGACTGATTCATTTACCGCTGGCTAGATTGAGAAATTGTGCCAAAGGTAAATATTACATAAATATATTTCTTTCTTTATTTCATATATTTGATTCAAAGATGAAAAGTCATCAATTTATTTATAAAATGGCGATGTTGTAGATCTATCGGCGATGTAATCGTAGCGACATGCTCTATAATGTAACAAAAGACATTAAAATCAACGGCTACCAATACAATTAAGATTTCTTAAGGGATGACGGATTGATAGTGAAGGCCTCATATTATTTTCATGCAGTGAATTATGATAACATGTGTGTGTGTGGATATGAAATCCGACGTGGCTGTATGCTAAGGGCAACTTTTTTCTGTCCACCCAGAATTAGGAAAAACATCCCTCATGTTTTTCCACAAACAAGGATGAAAAATATTTTATGAAAAGAATTATGATAACATGTTTAATACATTTGAACACCTTTGAACATACTAGATTACATTCGCCCATTAGATCTGGGATATAAATATGAACAATACTGTGGCAGTCTGATAAGTTGCCAATTTCATATTGAATTCTATGATGTAGATTAACCACCAATCTTGAAACAGCATTATATTGTGGTACATTGAGTAGTATCAGGTGAAAAGATAAGCTGTCTCTGCAATATATCGCCATTCTGTAGGTTACAGATGTTGAAATAGAATTGAGCAGGAAACACAAATAGATTATGAATGTCAGATTAGATAAAACTATTTAGTATCTCGCCACTGTGTTCTAATGCATACAAGAGGTTATCTCCCTAATCGCAAAGGAGTTCTTGTCGAATACATATAGAAGTATTTCACATCGCATACATAGTATAGTGTATTAGTAGTGTTGCATGTATTGAAATTTACGTTAGGATTATCACTGACATCTAGTGCCTTTTCAGAAAACCTGTTGTACCTTGGTTATATCATCCTTTAAATTCCAGTATCTCCATGAGGATCATCTTTCTGAGTTTCTCCCTCAAGGAGAAATAGACTCAAAGAATAAACCTCTGGTCGCTCTTTGGTCAGCTGAGACCCTCTTCAGTTGCCCTGCAGGATTTTCTTGTTGACCCGTTGTTGTCATTTCCTTATCTCACCAATAAATGTTCATTTATATGCAGCAGGACGTAGGGTTAACATAAATATAACAATAAATCCAATATTATGCATAGTAATGAACTCTTTCTTTTTGTGTGTAGGCACAAGGCAGACCGACACAAATACGTCATAGCCACCAAGTTCGGAAAGATGAGCGTGAAGGGCGACCCCAATACTGTGGGAGGAAGTCGGCACACCGTCATGAACAACGTGGAACAGTCTCTTGCCCGGCTACAAACCAGCTATATTGATCTGTACTACGTAAGTGGATTATCTAGGGCCGTATTTTTCCATATGATTATACTTACCAGGCATTTTACAGTTAGTGTATCATATCTAGTCATTCAGTCGGTGACAATGAGTGGTGATGACATTGCTGAATAACCCTAAATCGATGGTTGTTAATACTCTTGCTGTTAGACAGAATCCCTAACCATTAGGCACTAACCAGAGAATGCCTTATAATCCTAATCAGTTATGGTGACATGTGTACTGGTATAACCAATAGCAGATTAAAAGACAAGAATGGATCTCTTCCAATAGTTCTAGAAATAATATAGATATCTTTCATACCCGTAGCTTTTTTTTGGGTCGAATTTATGATAAAATCTGCTTTGAAACATTGATTACTTAAGTAGCGCTATTTTGGACTACTACATTCTGCTTTTAAGCGAGATACGCTGCATATTGTCACATGGTATGAAATATCGATTTTGCTCAATCATCAGATTTAAAATCTCCCCTTTGTAGTTTAGTTTTGTCATGGGCGTATAGAACATTTATTTTTCTAATAATATTCTTTTCTTTCGTTGAAATGCATTAACCTCGTTAGACTGGTTCTTTTTCATGAACCCTGAAGAAGCCTGGCAAAACATGTCGGTTAATAAAACTGTTTAAAATCTTTCACTTTTTCAACTCTTCGTGTTGGTAGGTAGTTATAACAACATTTTAGTGTTTTTTTAATGAAAAGATCGTCAGGAAACCTGTCGTTGAATCCATCTCCATTGGTACATCAGTACCCAATTTAACCTTCCTCCACTCTAGCTCCATACATGGGACCCGGCCACCCCAGTGGAGGAGACCCTCGGCGCGCTCAACGACCTGGCCCGCATGGGCAAGATACGCTACGTGGGTGTGAGTAACCTAAAGGGCTGGCAGCTTCAGAAAATGGTCGACACGGCCACCTTTAGGAACTGGGCCCCCGTTACATGTCTACAGGTAGGTTGTAGTGTCTTTCATAGTTGAATAAAAAAAAGAAGATTTTAATAAATTATCTTTTCAGTGTAGATCTATATTTAAACTTTTTGCAAGCAATGTGCGGGACTGTACACAAAGACATTAGCACCAGGTTGGCAGGCTCTTATCTCCTGATCATATCAAATAAATTATAATTTATTGACTATATTTGTCGGAAATTAACCATGAAGTTTTGATTTTCTTTTTTTGCACAGCAACAATATAACCTACTATGCCGGAGCACTGAATGGGAAGTCAGCGAAGTGTGTGAGAAAGAAGGGGTTGCCATGCTGCCTTGGAGTCCCCTAAAGGGGTAAGACATTAGACAGAGTTCAGAAATGTTAGTTTGACTTTTACAAATCATGTAGAGCCATGCTTACCAGTACCTGTTATATGGAGCATACCGGTTTTGTCTATAGTGACCGTACCATTATAGGTACAACACATGCCTTTATAGACTACCGGTAGGTATACCGCAGTAGGGAGTTTGGCCCTGGGCGCGGCCATATTGTGTCACGTGGTACAATTGGATACTCCTCATTGGCTGGCAGGTTGGCTTGACCCCCGAAATCTATTGGCGCCAAAGCACCACCCATGCGCAGACATTAACTCCCGACCTCGGTATAGCTAGTGGGTCCGATAAGCATCTGACCCCCTCTTCCCATCCCCTCCTATCCTTTTTCACATTTTTTCCCCTCCTTCATTTTTGCTGCGGTGGCGTTTCTAATGATATCAGATTAAGAGCAACGCCAACGAAGCCTTACTGTCGGAGGTTTTTCATTGTATAAAGTCACTGAGCCATGAAATCACTCTATTGTGTTGGCCCCTGCTCAATTTGTACCAATTATAGGTTTCAGCTGGGTGTCATGGCTGGTTGGACTTGACTGACCACCCCTCTCCCCCTCTACTCCTCAGGTGATCACCTCTCTGCTCATTGGTCACTGGTGGTGGCTGTAGTTAGTAGTAGTAGGAGGGGTAAGAGGTATGACTGACAGGTGACGCACGGCTGGCTGATTAGTATACACCACAGAAGTCTGACGTCATCGGGGGCCGACACGCGACGGGTGGTTCTAATTATAGCCCGGGCTCCTACACGGCCGTGGTCAGTCCCGGCACCGGGTATGGGTCTAGATCCCTAAATTCGACACGGCGACATGGGCATTTCTTAAATTCGACAGGGCGACATGACTGTTTCCTAAATTCGACAGGCGACATGGCAATTAAGGGACAGATGACACTGCTCCTTTCTTAAATTCGACATGCGACAGGGGCTTTAAACAGATAGGGACAAGGGACAGGGCCATTTCTTAAATTCGACAGGGGACATGGGTCTAAATCTGGATTTAGGGACAGGCGACAGGGTCATTTTTTAAATTCGACACGGGAAATGGGACCCCCCCCCCATCCATACCCCCACCGGGTGCTCCAGACCCCGACAACAAACCAGGCTGTTAAATAATGACTGATTATTTCTAAACTATACATATTTAAGGGGTTCGACCATGAATATGTATATCATGATGCCCTTCTATATATATATATATATATCTTATGGGTTTCATGGCTAAGAAATGATTATAACCGCATTAGGGAGAGGACCAGTGGGCGCTGCCATGTTGTGTCACGTGGGACAAAGGGATACTGCTCATTGGCTAGTAGATTAGCTTGTCCCCCCACAGGTAGTGGCGTCAAAAGTGTACGCATGCGTGGACCTGGACTCCCGAACGCGGTATAGAGAAAAGCCAGGTTCCGATGACTTGGGGAGGGGGGGGGGGGGGGGCAAGGTGGCCGGGACTCTACTGATTGCCACCGCAGATACCGGACCCCACTGCGGGGGTCCGGGCAATTCTTGTGGTGAAAAGGCCCAACTTAAAACAGCGAAGAAAATGCTTGGTATGAATAATGCCCTAACACGCATTGTTATAGTCCTTAATATTTTCACAGATTCCCTCACTCTTTTAAATCCTAGGCTGTTTTGAAAACATTAGAGGTAGTTCTTTAAGTATTTGATTTAACTTAAATGACAACCCTATGTGAAATAATTTTTTCAGATAATGATCCGTTTACAATTTGTTTACATATCCGATATATTTTGTATTATTCACTCAAGTTAAAATGTTTCATATATAGGGGCTGGCTGAGTGGTAAAATCAAGTGCGGGGACCGAGAGCCACCATCTGACTCGCGGGTGGCCTGGGCCTCCGGGCGGGCCCACCACAGCCACCCTGACTGGGAGTGGTTCTCCTCCAGTGAACAGGCCTGGGCTGTGCTCGGAGAGTGTGAGAGGATCGCCAAGGAAAAGGGTCAGTTATTGATTATCCAGAAGTATTGAATATACGGTTATGTGAAAGTGTATTTATTTTTTTCAGTTTGACTTTTTAAGCGTCACATGTGGAATCCTCTGAGTTACAGACCTTGTTTTTTTATTCAGGTGAGCACATACTCGGCTTACATAAATGCTTTTAAAAATAGAATAGCCACATGGATTTAATTGATTATGAAACAGAAATAGAGCAAGTTAGATGCTTTGAAAGGAACAAAACACACACTGCATGCGGGCTGTCCTCCAGTAGCCCAGTCTTTTGTTTCGGAAGTTAAGTCAAATCAAACAGAAAGGACTGACAAGTTGAACTGGGGCAGATCCAGCTATATTTTAGCAACAGATATCGTGATCATGCAGCGGCCTTATATCCCATATTACTGGTGTAGGAAGCATCCTTTCTAGTATTTGGAGCGATATGGAGGGATATGGGTGCTGTTGTAATAATATTTTCACCTGCTTGCCATATCGTTGAAGCGGTAATACCAGCGGAGATCGCTCTCTATTGTAATTTAATGAGCCTTTAACCTCCACCCTATGAGAAGTGAAAAACTGAAGACATGTCTGTAAAAGCACATTATCAAAAGTTTCCCTAGGCATGCGGGATGGGCCATTCCCGCATCGCGAAGTCAATTCATTACTTGGAACAACGAGTATAGATAAAAGCTTGGAAGGACCCATTTCTGCTTTAATATTTTTCTCAAAAGGCACAATTATATTTCAAATGGACACAAAGTTCTAAGATTGCCCACATGAAAATTTGGTTGAGGGGGTGTGCCAATCTAAAAAAGGGATTTATGACAAACGAAAGCCAATGTTTATTTACATTGAACCAGAAACATAGCAAACGCAAACAAGATTTTACGTTAAATGTTAGTTTGCAATTCCCATACAAATATATTCTATATAAACCTACTTCATTTCCCCAAGCATGCCGTTTAACAAATCATTTTGGGAACACAACACATGTTTCCCAACTGGTGTTATCACTACCCCCGCCGTGGTGGAGCTTATCGCATATCGCAGAGATAATCAGTCCTTTGTTACTTGTATGAACCAGAGCAGGAGGTCTACCTTGTTACCGTATTTTTAGGGGGAAAATCACCCGAATTTGAATTTGAGAAATGAAGTTAAATACTTGTTTTTCTAATGGCTCATTTTGTGAGTAAATATTGAAGATAAAACTAATATTCTTTCTATCGGGGACCCCTACAGCCACTGCATTCTTGCAATTAAGTGACTGATTTAACAACAATGATAAGCAGAATCAAGTAGGGTAATCATTTAACTTGTTTATTTTCCGATAGACATACATAACCTATGTATCTCTATGATTTTCCAAAGGTAACCAACTAAAAGTATATTCTATGATTCTTCTGCGGGACTTCGAACAAATGTAACTGAAAACATACATACAGTTTATTGGGATACCTTCCTTCTCCTGTCAATTATTGCAATCCCGCAGAAGAAAAAATGCGTATGTTGCATACTGCGGACAGTATTGACACGAAAAATGTTTGTGAATGTCAAGCTAGTTGCTACTGTTCATGCTCTATTACAATCTTCAGTAAGACGCTTAGAATTTATTTCCACGGTCAGTTGAGTTTGCAAAATATATCAACTCTATAATTATTACTTTCGGTACCCATTAAGAAAGAATATCTATGAAACCATTCACAATTCTTCCTATGTTTAAGCAATCACATATTCCAGCCCTCTGCTCCCCCCTACAGGTAAGACGGTGGCCCAGGTGGCCCTGCGCTGGCTCCTTCAGAAGCCCTGCGTGCCGTCAGTGGTGATCGGGGTGCGCACCCTACAGCAGCTGGACGACAACATGGGAGCCTGTGGCTGGACCCTGGACGAGGCCCAGGTAAGCAGCATAGGGTTTACAGGGAGCAAAAACAATATAATTGACCACAATTTCAAAACTCAGACTATAGAACTATAGAAATATGATAGATAAATCTAATTAAGGTCAGTGGTAAAGTATCAGCTGTGAAAACTAGCTCAAACAGAAGTAGAATTCCACAAGAGATGGTAACTTGTTTGTAACAATCCCCCTCTTTGCAGATCCACATTAATTCAGATGAGCAAGGTTAATGTGTTTTTTAATGATTTTCTACCATATTTCATGGTTTAGATTTTAACATGGGTCAGAAATAGGCTCAATCACTAGATTTGCATGAGTATTTGAGTTTGGAAAATGTTGTTGAATGTATTGGTTTTGGCTCCCTTTAATCAAACGTGCATTGACAAATATGATTTTGTAAGTCAAGTCAACAAAGCATACAGGGTTTTTTAAACCAGAGGGGTATCAACAAACTAACGGTATGCCTGTGAGGGTAATGCTCCGTTGAATTCCTCGCCCTAAACTATTCTCTGGAGTTGGTAAGAGGAACAAGTAAGTCAAGGAAGTTGGTAACAATTCTAGGGCCATGTTTTCGTAAATGATTATGCTAATCAGCTGAATTTGGATTGTTGTCTCTGTGTTAATGATTCTTCTTACCACAAAAAGTATTTTATCTTATAATTCGTAATTGAGGTTATTTCTCTGTAGAATGATTCTTTGGTTGGTTGGTTTTTGGGGTTTTACACCGTATCGATAGCTATGGTCATATCACAATGAGAACAAGGTCTTGACAATTCTGTCTTTTTGATGATCGCACCTATGAAATGATCATATCTATGGGAGGATAGAGACCATACTCCTATGCATTTACCGAGGTAGGTGTTCTTTATTGTGCAAGGTCCCATAGGCAGGGCCCCACACACAACAACCGATGGTCCTCTAGGGACCTTTGATAACCCAGTTGTTGCCACTGGGGGAAACACAGAAACACGAAAAAATTGCCCTAGAGTTATTACCGGCTTCCGTGATTTAAGATCGTAATTGCAATATTTTTTAGAAATAGCATAGTAAATTTATGGTGTTCTTATGGTGTTAAAATATCGTATAAATCACTTACTAAAAGTGTAAGTTCTTTCCTTTTACAGATGGCCGCTTTGGATAAGGCCTCTGCCACTGCTCTTCCGTACCCCTACGACTATGTTTTGAAAGACACGTTGGGTTTCAACCGACTGCGACCCTAAAGGCATGTTTTTTAATAGGAAACATGGTCGTTTAGGAAAGCATGAAACCTAAATGATCGAAACGTCATCCTTATAAAGGATCGGACCTGTTTCTCTTTTTTCTCATGTAACAGGGTATCATATAAGTTAATCATCGTTAATTGGGTGCTGGTATTTGACTGCTATTGTCTGAGGTGAGGGAGGCTTTAGATAGGTGTAGTGGGCCGTACTGATCTCAAGGCGGGATCTATTGATTTAACTACTGCAGTACTATTACAGATGACCAAGTTCTATATTTGATTTGTTACAGTTTCTTTAGCTTCATTAACTTAAACAACTTCAGGGTTACCCCTTGTTTTCAGATGGTTACAACATGTTGAGGTAACATATTAATGTATCATTAATTACATGAAAGATGAGGTGATGTACTCTTGTTTATTACCGTGATTACAACTACACGTATCTCCGACGTGCTGATTCATCAACTACCGGCACTATTGCAGATGGCCAGTACTATGGTTGAAATGTTTTCATTGTTTATGATGTAAAGGCTCAGTTCGAAGTACATGTTAGATCACATGGTCTCTTTAAAGTCTGACACACTTGAAACTGTTGACACAGAAATGTGAGATGCATGTAATATAATCATCGATTTTATACCCCCATTGTGCTTACTGAATTCCAATTCAATACTCAAATGTCTCGTAATTGAGTATTTAGATGACCTGCGTTTCAAATAGTTCGACCGACTATATTTAAATGTCAGAAAATAAAGTACTAATTGATACAAAATAGAAATGGTTACAAATAAAATGAATAACAAAATAATCGGATGAGTTATGGTGCTGTTTTGTATTAGCTATAATTGTTTTTGTTCTTTTGGGAAACTTTTGTTTCGTCTACAAAAAAAGAATAAGCGATGCAGAAGGGTGTATGAAGACAAATATTTTTATTTAGTTCACATTGGCATACACAGATACATGGCACAATGTTATAACCATGAAAACAATTCCAAACCGTAACAACGTATGATAACACAAAAACGTGAAATCATTCCATTCTAGTTTTCTCTACTAAACCAATGACGGGGAAATAGTAAGTTTTAAGTGTGATCAATTTTAGTTATGGATAAGAACATAAATATAGCTTTTCTGCAAGCAGAATGTAAATCTAAAGGTATTTAACACCTCTCGCACTGGGGATCATACATACGTGCACTGGTTTCTATTTACAATTTAGACGCAATAACACATTAATTGGATTTTCCAAGCAGCATTTCTTAGAAGATTCACTGTATTTTATTACAAAAACGTAGGCATACAGTATTCCATCATTTTACGAAGCGAACGTGGTTATGAGGTATAAGTAATGTATCTTGTTTTCTAAATTACCGTCAAATTTCGATTAGCTTGTAACATTCAGGGATCTGTTTAAGGTCTTCATTTTGGATGTCAGTGGCCATCTCAAATACTTGATGGTCATTACATGTTTGAGCATATTAGCTATGACACTACCATGGCACGGTTTGGTATTAGGGGACCTATAACTAACAATTTTCTTGCATGATTGATTCCCATAATGAACGAAAAAGACAAGTCGATGCTAAGTATAGCCAAGTACATAAACTATATAGCGTTTTGGCACACCTGATTATTTTGACAAAGGAATCCGTATGACAGCTATGATCAGATAATTATTGTATTAAACTACCAAAAATTATGCTGCGGGACTGTATTTTCTAGATGAGATCTTATGTGATGGAAATAAAATTGCTCCCACTACCAGTAGGGTACAGAATATCACAGACTTGAGGAATAACTTATTATGACGTTATTCATCTTTCAACCCATTAGGAGTTTGACTCTGGGTTGGCTGTTTAGATCTCGCCGTCGTCGTGGCCCAGACGCTGCCCGCCCGCCCGGTTTGTCCTCTGGTACTGAAAAACAGAAATTGAGGAAATTCCATTAATCAATTGTAAAGAGGAGGGGCACTATGTGATCGACCCAAGGACATCTACAGTATTATCGTTAATGTCCACTATTAATATTACTACTGATACCTCCAAATAACCACAGAAAAACTATTTGGAAAGAATTTCATATAGTAGACATTCAAAATGGCTGACCATATAGTAGCGGCTTAAATTATTCTCATAATATTATCGCGGATTTCTTTGATCCATACCTAACAGCCCTGAGATTGAGAAAATGATTATTAAATTTAGTTGCTACATAACCTGCCAAACTCAAAAGAAGTAGGCCTATAGGGAATTGAGTGAATAGCGGCGGCACAGATCTGTAAGGGGCCTTCCATTTAGTACATACTCAAATTTTCAAAAATCTCAGACGTAACAAAAGAATGCAAAAAGTTAATAGGTTGATGAGGCGGGAACAGTCTCGCGGGGTAGGACTTAGAAAGAATGTCTTAATAGTCATGAATCACCCTAAAAAAGGCACGAATCGACTTTTCCGGAATAAAAGTTTAAATCACTTTATGGACTTATGGTCTCGAAAATATACCAAATCGCTTTTACAGAGAGACATCTGGCTAAGTTTGGGTAGCATTATGCTTAAATTCTGATCGCATATTTTTCAACACACCCTAAAACTTGCATGGAATTGTTGCGCGACACAATTGCGTCCTGTTACAAATTCTCAATTCCCTATACTACTATCCTTGGCATAAGAAAAGCTTTCACGCGGTAGCCCGATTACTTCATTCTTTATCTACTTCACAGAACGGCGTGTAGCACTACAGGTTAATATTGTTTTCATAGTTTTTGATTCACTGTTTACTAAGTCGGATCACTGTCTTAAATTGGTAAATCATCAGTCTTAACTGAAAGTAAGAATAGATAAGCACTCTGCCTGAAATTACAAAACATTAAATAAACTACTGCAATGGATGACTTACCTTTCCTTTGTATCGATAGTACAGGCACTCGGCGACAAATAGGAGTCCACTGAGGAGGATCCCTAGGATTAGGATGAGCAGCGGGCCCCAGAACATGGTGAAGGTGATCTGTTTTGGGGTAGCTAGGAAGAGAGTGGACAAGACCGACTTATCCTCCTCCGCCTTGGTTTCAGCTACGCACTCATCTGAAGTTTAGACAATGGTATTACATTGGAGGTATTATAGCATGTATCTCGACACCAAAGAAAGTATATTATATAGAGAAAGCGAGATTCATTTGAAACGTGCATCATTCATCGTTGAATTCCATTGGCTGAATCTCGGAGACTCAAACACATTTTTTAACATTATGATTGCCACCTGTGTATGATTGAAATACAGGCTTCGATATCGGGCTATCGTCATGAAAAACATAGGACAAATAGTGGTAAGTCGATGTTAATTTTGCTGGTTAATTACACGGATCTTCCCCCCCCCCCCCCCAAATCTCACATCTGAAGGGTTTTGAAACCGTTGGACAAATAGAGCTCTTTGTATCTTTAAAAATATTATCTGAAAGAGTGTTTGAGAAATGTCGAGGGTATGGGGCTAGTGGCAGCTATTATGCATGCAATGATTAACAAATGCAATCCCGCCGCTGCCCCGTCCCTTTATATCATAAATTAATGCATAGTAAACAATGTCATATTCTTACCCTCCCGCACAAACCACTTTTGGTGCAACGCGTCCATGTCGCCTTCTTCTATCATTTCTAAGAGTGCCGTTGACATGGCCTCTTTTACAGTCTTGTCCATGGTTTTAGATAGCGCCAGGGCGTAGGCCTTTGGTGCTATAACCTGTAAATAAAACCAGAAACGTTAACTTTCATCAAAGTTGCCATATGCACAATTAATAGGATCGTAATATCTTTGAAACAAAGACAATGATTGGCAAATACACGGGTTTCCAAGCTGCATTACAAGCCAGCAGACCAATACCAACGTCAAAACTATCAAAGGGTTGTGGGCATTTGATGCACCATTGTGGAAAATTATATTATATTATGCTTACTGTTTTATACCTATTCAGATTTATTTGGAAATTATCAATGCAACATATCATTACTGCACAATATATCATGTTTTGAGGTATAACGTTATTCTGGCAAAAAATTAATCCGTATGTTAGAGTCTTACGTTCTTAAGCATCATGAGGTCGCAGGGTTTCTGGCTGACGAAGAACTTGGCCGTCATCTGCTCGGTGATAAAGACGTACTTGCCCTGCCGGGCCCGCGCTATTCCATGGTTTGTATCTTGTACCAAGTTCTTTACCCCTAGAAGAAAGAACCACACTATTGTTTATAAATCCAAAGACAAAAAGCATTACTAATTTGGTGGAATTATTGACTATAGTTATTCCTAGTTGAGAAATGGGAATACGGTCAATATATTATCCTCTCTAAAACATGCACTGGGGAGCTTGTGAAATATGGGACTTACAAAGGCAAAACGGGGACGGGGGCAGTTAAATGTCTCTTCTTAATCAAACTTTCTATTTTTCCATGCAATGTGTCTTGCTCCACAAGGAATTCCAGGATATTTCCCCATACACAGAGGCAGGTAAATGAGATGTTACAGTATTGGAGTATTAAGAGCCTTCATGCTAATAATGCATTGAGGACATAGACCCTCGTGCCCCATACCTATATTCCACTTAAATATCGGCATCAAAATCACCATGCAGGAATTAATGTTTTAAATAGACCCCTCAATAAATTATGTCACTAGAAAGATTTTTCAATGCTCTTATACATGATATAGCCTACAGGAAGTATATTGTGATGCCATATTTTGGGAGAAAATCAAAAAGTCTGAAAATCAAACAAATACAAAATCGTCCGCATGAGAATCAGTATGTGGAAAGCAGGTTTTATAAGTCGTACCTGTGCTGATCCAGTAGTTCCTCATGGCGTCGTACTCCATGCCCCTGGCCTGGCCCATCAGGTAGTGGTAGGTGGGCCCGCCGAACTCCATGCCGTAGTCGTAGTGCAGCTCCTCGTTGGCCGTGGCCAGGTGGGCCAGGTCTAGTACTGGAGCAGCCCTCAGGTCGCCCTGCCTGGTGCTCGCCCAGAAGAGGTGGTTCATGACGGACGCCATGTACGTGACAAGGGTGAGCGTGACGAAGGCCATCCAGAAGAGGGACAGCAGCTTGGAGGCCGACGACCGAGGCATCCGGTCAAAACCTGCAGCGGGGGAGCGTGGATATGATTAGATTGTATACCATTAGGGTTATTCAAGTGTCTTTGCCATGCATGCACAGTTAAGCATCTCTGATGGTATAAATAATAGGCATAATAGGTGCGTGTTAAAACGTATGTGTCAATCAATAGGTTATTTGCTTGATCTAGAAGTATTGCCCGAAATATAGAAATGTTCGAATGTGGCAAATGACAATGTGGCAAAAGATAATGATTGCATCCGATTTCTTTATCTTGTTAAAAAGGTTGGGAGCTTCTATCAATATGGCTGTACCTGTAGATGTAGGTTGCGCGACACGCATGGTGTCCTGCAACAAGTTCTCAATTCCCTATACTACTACCCGTGGCATAAGAGATGGCAGCGGTAGTCCGAATAGTTCATTCCGGGAATAGCGTTTACCATTTCAGCTAAACGTTTTATTCATTGTTTTTAATTAAATCTTTTACAAGTTAGACAATCTTAAAGTTCGACACATTACAAAAGGTAAACAGCTGAACGCCAACATCAATGAAGGTCGATGGGCATAGCATGAGGATTTCAAATCTGGCGTTTGAATAATTTGCTACTATTTGTTTATAGATAAATTTCAATATCACTGCATAACGGAGTGCCTCGGGTGATATTAAGCCGATCAGACATATATAATTTTGTGTATATATATTACAAAATTATGGCCTGGCATGTGCATAGTAATATAATCATTATTTGGCCTGGCATGTGCATAGTAATATAATCATTTGTGTAGTAATTATCTTGTGGTCGATTGACAATGAAATGAAATTGTTGCAAAACTCCAAGGCAAGTGTATTGGTTAATAGTAAACAGTTTGTCAAAAAATATCATTGTAATTATAAATATTCTAGCTGTTACGTCAGTTTGTATCCTCACCTTGCCACTGCAGCGTGGTGAAGGCGAACCACAGTGCCCCGGGCAGGCTGAAGGCCTCGCTGGCCGCCTCCGTGGCCCTGCCCAGGTTGTAGCGGGTCCCCCACTCGTACGGGTTGAAGTAGTTCAGCAGCCACAGCCCCACGGCCACCTGCATGGGGAGGAATTATGAGTATTGTATTTCAAAAATAGAAGGTACTTGCCCTCATTTATATTGTCAAAAGCTTTGCACACTATCAATATTTACAAAAGCGAAGCACATGCATGTCGTGACATAATTTCCTTACATAGGGATATATTAATGCTTCTAAATTCTATATAATCATGTTGATTTTTCTACAGGCCATAATTATTTTTTATTTTATTATTTATAATATTGAGACATAGCTACGGAATATCTGATATATGCATTTCTCTTTGTACTTCTAACGGCTGGTGGCTTGTGTATAATGAGATATTTCTTCTGACTACAAAGACCTCTAATTTTTTTATTGTTTTAAATTGCTTTTATTTTGGATTTGGGGATTCACCATATGTGATCTCACTACCCCTCTGCTTTGCATGGTAAAATACATCAAGGTGAACATTTTCATTTGTACATCATTTGGGCTTTGTTTCTGATACAATTATCTCTTGTAATGAAAAAGTAATCCATCTTACCACGACACAGGAGAAGAAGACGCTGAGCCACACCCCGGTGCTGAGGGGCCGGAGCACGTTAAAGTAGATGCTGTCCAGGGGGTGCCGCAGGTGGTCGTCCAGGTAGGGTTTCCGAACGACCCCGGTGAGGCCCCCGTGGGTGAAGGCCTCCAGGAAGGACGCCACTCTCTGCCGCTCGGAGGTCACCGTCATCGGGGCGGCCGCCAGGTCGGCACCCGACGGGTCGCCACTCTGTAACAATAGACAGTTCCCATATGGGCATCAGGCTCATTCTGGCTTATATCGTAAGACAAGTAAAGCAGCCATGTCTAATATGGAAGGATACGGTACTTGGAGTTGTTTGAAATCATTATCATCAATTCTTATTAGATAGGGGGCTTATGACATTATAAGTATCTTCATGGATTTACATACATGCATACATACAGGATTCCTTGTAATGGAAACTCTGGATCCATCCTACATAACAACAACAATATTGTAGAGCCCTCATCCGCACCCCTCCTCCTCAACAAAAGAACTCACAACAGCAACTTCTATAATTATATCAGATATAATCTCAATATACTCTTCCTATACGAATACGAATGCGTGCACACAAGAAGGTAAAGAAATTATTTCCTCTTTCAATTATTATTGTATTACGTTCTATAACTGTACACCAACGAATAAGCCCACATGGTGCTGCATTGCTTTCTTTATTCATGTCACACAAAAAGCAATGATGATACCATAATGACCAATTAAGCTATACGCCCTACCTGTCGTTTGACGAGCTCGCCCATCATGCCGTCCCAGGTGCCGTTGACGTCCCGCGTGCCGTACTTGCCGTCGGCCACCAGGTACAGGTCAAAGGTCAGGTGAAGACGTCGGCCCATCTCGTGGAGGATGTCGGGGACGAGGCCGACCAGCTCGTCGTTAGGGCCCTCCATCATGTACGGGGTGTGCTGTGGGCGAGCATTTGAATATGGTGGATGACATATATGAGATGCAATTCAAAACCTATATTAACTGTGCTATAGTTTAAAAGGGTAATTAATCTTAATAGCAATGTTATAGCTGGCAACATAATGAGGTTCGGATTGAATCACCGAAAATGGATACCTTTGAACACCTGTTTTAATAATTCTATACTTATGTATAGATTTCCTCCGACGAGGGCATTTAGTTACCCCTCCCTATATATATATATATATATGTATATCAAATACAACCAGACGACGCTATAGCAATTTCTATGGGTTTTCATAGATCCAAATGGAAGGCTATAGGACCTATTTCATGGCAGCAATTAACAATGATATATGCTTTGCTCTGCTTTGGCAACACCGCCAATACAAAGTAAACCTAAACGCGTACTGCACTTCTTTTCCCCTCATTTCCAAACTGTACTGGATCCCATACTGATGTTTCCTTATCACACATTTTTCTGCAATTCTATACTTCTGTCTTTTAATGACATTGATAGGAAAAGGGAAATGGACTAATTTGAACTGCAACCATGATTTTAAACATTCATCTTTTTAAATTTACCTACCAGCACGGTGGCGGCCCGAATGGGGTTCTGCGGTTTGTTCATGATGTCGGCTTTAGCTTTATCAGGCAGGTCGGCCGGATCTGCAAAGAACAAGAATAAAACGTTACCTATGGCATTGAAACACTATCAAAATATACGGCCCGGTTGAGTTCCACCATATTGGTTTTTAGAATGGCTTCTTTTCCCTTATAATATTTTGTTTATTATTATTGCATGTATTTTCGGATTTATGGGTACCGAATGTGATATTGAATAAAAAAAAAAAACACGCACTAACATCATTAAATTTTATGTTTTCAGGATATTCTTCATAACATAATTATTTTTTACTTCGTGTGGCTTCCTTTCCCTGCGAGCCCCGGTCTGAACCATATAACTTGCTGTGTTTCTGATAGACTATAGGTATGTATATCATATCAGGAACTTCCAGCTCATTGTGTTTGGACCTTTTGTGAGTCGTTATGCCCAGTATAGAATGAGGAGATCTGATTCAACTCTAAAATTGTCTGTTGCATATCCATGAAGTTGATTTCCTTTGTATGCTCATGTACATTCATAGATATAGGCCTAATATAGTTGTAGTGACATATGATCTATGTATAGGTTAGTTTGTCCCAAACTAAACTGATATTACTCCATATATTCTTACGTCTAGTTGGTTGGGTTAGATGTAATGTGATATGATCAGTATATTAGAATACATTAAATTTAGAAATACTATATTGCATATTTTGTACTCTTGGATGCAATTATGATCTTTACATGTAATGACGACTTTTATATACTGAAATAGGCCTATGTTTATTGCTGTTCGATTCTACACATAACCTCTATTGTTGATCTTCCATCGATCAATGACATCAACGTTTAATTCAACACAGCTGGTGTCTGTTCGCTCCACTCATTGGGAAAATACAGATGGGACAACAAGACTCTAAAAAGTGATTAAACTGGCACAGCTTCCAGGGGCATATACATGTATAATACATGTCAGTAACATGCCTGGTATAAAAGTAGTCCTATGCTGCAGATAAAAGGTTAGAGATGCATAATAGATATAAAATTGCATGTAATTCAACCTGAATATAATTGCTTGACCAATACAGCTAAAACGAAAGTTGCCTGATAGGATTTAGTGATGGAGGATTATTATATATGAACTGGCTCTAATCAGCGTCAAGCGTGCTGAATAGTGATGTTAAGCAATACATGTATATGGAAACACTTATTGTAATTGGAATAGAAGGTATCTTTTAATATTATCGCATCCCCTATAAAATTGACAGTTTCCCTAAGGAAACCCCAACCATATCAATATATTAATAACCATGTGAGCTAATAAATTAAACGTTGATTTTGTCATTTATAATCCATATATAATGCTATGTATATTGCAATTTAAAGAATATCATAGCGACCTAGGTCAAATTAAGAGATGCTAAACTATAGACTGGGAGCTTACCCACACACATTCATATAGCATTGGATCAAGCTCTCCACGTATTACGTGCACGTGTGTACGTGCTGTTATACTCACCTGTGAACTCGTCATCGGGTTCCACCTTGGTCTTATTGTCAGAACCAACGGTAACGTTAATTCCCTTAAGGAAGTCCCCGGGTACACCCGGCATAAACGCCTGCCCTGTGCTGGATGGGCTTTTATCAGAGACAATGTCCGTCCCCGTCCCATTCAGATCCTGTTCCTTTACGTGGGGAGTTTGTCCATGGGTAAGAGAAATGATGATAAGAAGGTGTAAAATGTGCCGTAAGACTCCAGTGCCCTCCATGGCGGTGTTGGTAGTGGTCGACTTGAGCCACCTTAAGCCTTAAGCAGAGGCCGGCTCACACCACCCTGGGCGTGTACACACTCGCCGGTCTCAGGGGGTCTCGCCGTTTGCCGTGCTAAACGAGAACCTGAGTGATCCGCCCGGACATGTGGCCGATCCCTGTTTGGTCAGGCGTGACGTCTAGTTCACAAGTGCAGGTGGCACCAGGGTTAATGGACTGGCACGTTTTGTAATGGACTCCTGGATTAAAATTTGGATAACAATTTCTACACTTTGAGGTTTGAAAAAGTATGAATAGGATTCCAAGGCACGCTGCACACATGATTAATTTTATATGAAATATTTCGCCCACTCTCATTTTACTGTTAAAGAATAGGTTTTCAATATACTCGTATAAAACATGCTTCCATCATAATCTGGTTGTAAAATAAGAGAACTTTCAGTCCATAGTTCCTAATTTTTTGGATATGTATAATTTATAGTCATTGGGAAACGTATGATAGTATTAAAGACATATTTTTATTTCAAAGTGCTTTCATTACAGTTATCATTCACTAGTGGTACATGAATATAGTGATAATATTGAAGGCATTGCAATGGTAATGAATTCCTTCAAAGATGGCTAAATTGTAACTGGTCGATTGTAATCTCTCCTCGATCCTGTGAACTAGAAAATACCCATAAAAATGTCGATTTGTGAATTATCAGTAGAGAGCGGAATATTAATGAAATTGTTGATTATTTTTATATCATTGGGCCTTACCAGTCAAAAATCAATTGAGCTAAATAAACAAGCTAAGCGGTCACGACCTTGTAGAGCATATATGCTCCAAAAAGAGGCGATCGCAGTATAAGACCATGGTAACAATTTGGACTGAGCGAACATTGACCACCTGGTAAACGTCATGTGTACCGGAGAAAGGGCCAAGGAAACCCGTGGTCTTGCTGGCGCGGAAAATGCAATTATCTATGTTTTTTTTTTTTGTCTTTCCTGCATGTCGTTATGGCCTGAAGTATGATCTGTAAGAACCGATGAAACAAGTACTGCGAAGTGTTGTGCGATCACCACAAAAAAAAAAAAAAAAAGAGGAAAGGAAGCGTGTGTTCAGTGGCGTCACATATATGAAGTGTGCGCAAGCTTATCCAGTCTGTCTATAAACTTTGTGCAATTGCAGGTAGACGAAAATATTGTTTGTAAAGACTGAAATGCAAGAGAACAACATATGTTTTCTTGTATCAACAGATACAAGAAAGTCGACAACATAATCTGTTTAAGCACTTGTCTTTCAGTTCAATGTAAAGTGTGTGTACTGGTCCTATGAATTCCTTGCCATGATGCAACACCCCCTGCCCTGACCATGCCAGCATTTCACTCGCTGATGCAATACCACCATCTAATATCCCCACACATTGCCTCCCAGCATGCTCTAGTCAGTACAACACTTTCTATACCCAACTTTCTGTGCCTATTTCTCAGCCATGACTCACAGCATACCTTATTGGCTCTATTACAGGTTACACTTCACCATTCTCAATACATATCACCCCATCTCATTAAAATCTACTGATAAGGCCAATCCGAGAAACACTTACAAACTTTCTCTTTTTTCAGCATGCAATCTGCTGTTATCCAGCCTACAACAAACACCACTCCCACCCATTAGTCACCACCAGCCTTGGACCGCCGGCACCCAGCTGACCTCCTCCCAAAATAACCATGACTCAGACCTCACGCTCCTCCCATTACAATAGAAAGGCGATCACTTTCAGTGATCGCCTCTCAATAATCTTCTAGTTTCCAGTGTTCAGTAAGCCTAGAACCCATGAAACCATTCGAATACAACCAACATGCAGTACTTTTATCTACTCTCGACATCGATATTTCTTCAAAGAGAAGAACAACTAGGATTTTGTTTTATCAATTTTATTTCTTTGGAAATGTTCAGTATCTTACATTAGTGGTGGTTTTATCCTCACATGTCCTGACTGCAAGCACTCGTTTCACGAGATGAGGACAACCCAATCAGCTGTTTATGTATGTAATGATGCATGCTAAGGTTTAATGCACATACCCGGTATTGGTGCGCCTCACACCGATTCTATCGTAATATCACAGATCTATCAGATGTAGGGTTATCTTTCATGGCAAGCTGCGCAAAGCCTGTACAATACAGCCCGATTTTGAGCTGCCGATTTTGTATTTGTTTGATTTTTTTCTGAAAATATTTCATGCAGGGAACGATGCATCCTAACGACATTCGAGAGAGAATTATAACATCTTTCTAATGATATACAACATATCTATACTTAAATATTATTTCCCCTACAGAAATCGGCAGCAAAATCGGCTGTATGGTATATAGGCTTCAGTCAGAAAACAGCATTGATATCATATCTCTATACTCCTGCCTTAACAACAAGTTATCAAAACACTTAAATGATTCTCACATAGAAAAGTAAACATGAATTGCGCTAAAGCTACAAGTCTCCATCTTTTGACGTTAAGGTTGGATACAAACCGGTATCCATGGCAACTAACGATACAGATCTTTCATATAAAAGAATCATAAGCACCCTAGGCTAGATTTATGGTTTAATGATGAATTCGTTTCACGTGAATCACAAACTTTGAGTCAGTGGGTATTTGCTTAAAGCGCTTATTAGTTTTACAAAATATTTAGAAACCGGCAATTGTTTCTTTAAAGATTGGAACAATGTGCGACCAATTTTTCAATTTCGAGCATCAGTATATACTTTATCCATATACAACAAATGTCAGCTATAATATCCATGCGGTACAACAGGTTAACACGAGGCATAAGGAATGCTCAGATGCAATTATTTAAGATATCTTTAAGCTTCGCTTTGTTTAGTCAGTGAGAATAAAACTGGCTGATCACTACCTTACTACTTGTAGGAGACGCTTATGTGTATTCGGCGAAAAAGCCTGCATGCATGGTTAATTAATGATCACTCATGAATTATATAATCTTACAATACACACAAAATATACCCTGTCCAATATCTTTCAAATTTGAGCAATTCATAAATGCAATATTTTGTATAGGATGTTTCTTAAGCATACAAATATACCCTTCTATCTTTTTGTGTTATCATTTGTAAGTACACGTATCTTTCGTTCCTCTCGACGTTCAAATAATGCTATTTCTCTCATAAGCAATACTGACTGGTAACTTTTGACATTTTTCAAAGTCTATGGCAACTCCTCCGCAATAATCGCTCGAAATGTACAAATCTTACTAACGGGTAGAACAACTAAGAAAATGTATGTACAATTTCGGATATGAATGCCCCATCTTAATAATTGTTATTCTGTCATCTGTGTTTTTATACAAAATAGGTGTTATACGTCCCATAGACTGTTTGGTACCTGTCTTCACTTTGTTCATGCTTTACCACAAAGTGATCACCTGCTTTCCTTCAACCACTGGCCGATAAGCGTGCTGATCTGGGTACGGGCCGCCTTCAGTTGTGGGGGGTCGGCCGGTAACTCGGGGTACATGTTGGCGCAGTGAGCCGTGCCTGAAACATGCACACAGACTGGTCAGATTTATAGCCTGAACAGACAAGATTAAATGCCAAGAGAAATCTGAGATGATGATATTGAAAAATTACATTTTCCCTCTGTGTTATTTTCTCTCTTATTTTAAATTAGTAATTTTATGTTCAACTAAGCCTTTTCCCACACGGTTGTAGAGCGGTTTTCTATTCCAGAAGATCTGTACTGTTCTGTCTACCCTTTCATCTTGATCAAAATATATCATCTAATAAAATAGAATTTGTAACATTAATGTTGCTAACACGGTGCCTAATCATCTCCAGATTTCGCATACAGAACCCCCTCAACTACGTCAGTTAACCGTCCTCATTCTAAACAGACACAGTGTGAGTAGAATGAGGACACTATTACTCACTCTTCATGTATTATACATGTACATGGCTGATTCTTAATTTTGACAGCCTAAAATTTCGTAGTTACCAATATATTTACCTTGTCAAATGAGTGTGGTTTAATAAATAAATTAAAAAATAAAAACCAAAAAAACAACAGAATTAACAGAGCGTGTACCGTTGATAAAGATGGCCGGGGTTTGTGGGGACAGGGCCTTGGTGATACTGAGCGCGTGCCAGGGGTCTATGGAGCCGCTGACGAAGACGACCCTGGAGACCTGCAGACCGTACCCCCCGTACTGCTCGTTGGTCGCCTCGATCCCCGCCTGGATGAAGCCCTGGTTGAACTGGTTCCCGAAGATGTCCATGCACTGCTGGATGGAGAAACTAGAAACACACAGAGTTTTTAAAAATATGTTGTTTTTGTTGATTTTATTTTATAATTGACAAAGGTCCAGGCTTACAGTCTGGTATTCTACCGGGACAAGCACAAGAAATATAGTGAGCCAAATTAGTGAAATTAAATATAGCAATATTTGAAGTATTTGTGACAAACTCTTTGTAATTTCATTTGTAATTATGTGTGAGGTCGGGAAGTATTTCTTGTCTGTATGAAAATGGTTGAGTGAGATTACTGGTCTCAGCACTCGGATGAAGATACAAAGTCGTATGTGTATGAGGTATTTTTTTCCCTATTTGTCTTTATTCGAGTTACTCGTAATTGTATGAGGGGTGAACTGAAACTTCATCTACTTCTCTGTTATTATATATCTTAATTCTTAATGTTCAAAGTATTTGACCGTTCTTACTTGAGTGGGAAGAAGTGTCCAAAGGGCTGTTTGTCCAGGTCCGACGTTTGGTAGTAGCCGAACTCTGTACACGTCTGGTAGGTCCACTGCCGACCTGGTACCATTGTAAACGAAAGACGACATGACATATCAATATTTGCATACCATTAAGAAATAACGATACACCTAAATGAAGTCTATAAGAACAGAAATCACTTATCTGTGGTAAAAGAATCGATATTCTATCGTTTCATCTACAGTACATATCTCAAGGCACGTCATTGATTTCAAAATAGCCTCTTTTGTTATACTTATAAATGGTAAGATCACAGTACCTTTCTGTCATTTTAAACAACACATTCTCTTCCTAAATCAGCTAGGGGTTCACATAAGTGAGTATTGCAAAACATCACGTTATCTCTTCAAAAGTGACCACGTTTGAAGTGATCGTTGGACAGTTCTTATTACCTTTCACACAAAAACAGTATCAAAAAAATAAATTAGAACTAGAATAGATGAAGCCATAACATTTATATCACTTGAAATAGTGCAATCTACTTTGGGTGTGTGTCCTAAGGCTCTCTCTGTGTGACTCACCTCCCTCGCCGGCGCTGGCCGTCCACTCCTCCCGCCGCAGCTCCTTGACCATACTGTCGTACCCAAAGTCAAGACACTTCTGGCCGTAGGCCTGTAGCAGCATATTGTTCACTTTGCCGTACCGACTCAGGATGTCGCCCTCCTGGGTGTCGGTCATCGTCTTACACAGCAGGTCGATGGTAATGTTTGTTGCCTTTGCACCCTGTTGAATTGTAAAGGACGGTTTAGAATACTTAAGTAAACTAAATATTTCATTCTATATTGTGTTGTTGCTTTCTACATTACATTTTAAGAAAGACAGCGCAATTAAATCTCTCGATGTGACATGTTTATTCTGTATGTTTCTTTCTAGGTGATTGGTCAAACTGGTCGTCAAATTGACACTTGTCTGTTTGCCAGTGAGGATCTCCTGAGGAAGTGATTACGTGGAGCAAACACAGACGTCACTCCAAACTGACCATAGAGTAGAAAAGTAGGAAATATTTTTCCAAATTTTATTTTAGATGCAACTAGGAGAAAATGACCCTTTTGAATGGCGTTTTACCCATGAATCTGTACTTTGACACCTTCAACCTATAATTCCTCAAAGTTTTAGGGACATAGAATCAGACATTGTTTGTTTGTTGGGGTAGTTTACCGTCCGGTCAACCACACAAGGACAATCTGGTATTCATCATCTACACACATATTTACGAACAATATTGATGTGTAATGTTTTGCACGCCAGAACTTATATTTCAACAGGTACCTCAAAGCATAGAACTGTACGGAGCAAAGCAAAGTATAAGGTTTATCATCATCCCAAATGCTTTTTGAGCAGAGATAAGAACTGACCTCAAAAGCGCGGTTATCCTTGTTGTACTGGACGACGCCCTCAAAGTTACCGGCGAGCAGGGAGTGCAGGTTGGTGACGTCCAGGGGGTTGGACGGGTCTATGTCGTTACACAACCTGAGGACAAGGAAACACTTGTAATACAGGTTTCTTCATAAAATAGTTTTGACTTTGCATTTCATTATAACCTGGGTTACCACAAATCGGAGATGTCAAAATTTCCTGATACTTCCCTAACAAATTTAATTTTTCCCAAATAAATAAGATAAGAAAATCTTCATTAAACGGCATCTAACCACTCCTACAGACATCCTTTCCTCCCATTAATTTTCATATTTTGTCATAACACCCTACCCAAGACTGTTGCGTTAGCAGGGGTGGATGGGGGTGGGGGGGGGGGGGGTGTCTAGGGGGTCCTGACGCCCTCTTTTGGTGGAGACTCAAACTTGACAAAGAAGAAATATAGCGCAAATGTGTGACGTTATATCCACACCCTTCCCCCGCTTCCTCGGAAACCCGTTATCCACCCCTGGTTAGTTATACTTACTGGAAGGTAGCCTTGATCTGTTGACGTCCCTTGGCCGTCTTGAGAAGGCCCTCTAATGTAGCCACGGCTACAGAGATCATCTGGTTACACATGACGCCCGGTTTGGTTGTCGCCAGGGAGGCCTGAACCACCCCTAGGTATTCTGTCAATAGTCACACAAGTTGTTTCTGTTAGAGTATTTCTAAGCATGAAGAACCAACATTCTGTACACGGGTTGGTTTTCTTGACGGAAAAGCATTAAGTCAAAATTACCTGGCCTATTTTTGTGGATTTTTTCCTTTTCTGATACAAAACTGAAAACATACAGTAAGCAAAGAATTAATTTCAAGTAATGCGATTTACGCATACCCATATATTTCTCAACTTTCTTGCACTTAACGTTTTAGAATCCAATTTAAATCTATCTCAGATAACCTAGAAAGATGACCGAAATACAGATTCACCCTACAAACTCGAGCCTTTCTTTGTATTGCACAATTTGGATTTTCCTTAATGCTTTACCTTTGAAGTTGAGTTGGGCGATCATGGGGGCGCTGGTGGAGACTGCAGCGTGCACGAGGTGCGGGTACTTGGCCCTAAACCAGGCTGACAACGCTCCTGGAAAACAAGAGGAAAACACCAATCACTAACCCTCTAACCTTTAACTTTACTGAAAATGCCCATCGAGTATTGTTCATGCAACATCTTATGAAAACGTACCGACAAGCCTGACAGTCCCTATAGCTATATAAATGTATGTGACTAACTTGGATATGTTTTGTAAGGTAACGGACAAGTTAAACAAATAGTGTACGTATTTTTTAGAGTATCACTTACACAATCTGATAGGTTTTGGCGCATAATGCTAGTCAACAAATCACCAAGGTCATTCGGGTGAGCGGTTGAAACCAGAAAGCTGTAGTAATGATGGAGTAAACCATAGAAGACCCTTTCGAATTGCATAAGTAGACTATTAAATTGATCTAAACTCAAGCTGTATAATTACAATTGAATATAGATGTATGAAATTTAGATAAAGGATCACACAAGATTTGATACGTTAACATTAGGTAATATATATAATTTTCTGAAAACCCCTTCTCGACCACTCACCTGGGTAGGAGCCGCCGAAGGTGACCCACTTGTTGGTGGTGAGGTTCATGGCCTTACTGATGTTCACCCTGAAGTGGGCCAGGTCGGCCAGCGCCTGCTCACTGCTCAGGTGCTGCAGGCTCGACACGCTCAGGTCTCTGCACAAAATGACGTACATGGAAACTATAGCAACATATCGAACATTTCGTTTTATACTTGTTAATTTGAATGACTTTATTTGCATGGTCTCCAGTTTCACCTTTGAACATATATATATATATACTTAACAAATACCACAATATAGCATGGAAAATAAAGCGCTTATATTTATCTTGATTCAATTAAAGTTCTTAGAAACTAGTTGTGCATGTACTTGTAGTTAACTGTACCTAGGGTATTATTGGTAGAAATCCAGTGTGAAAGCCCATGGCAAGGCTATTCAAGATATGCAATGATTCAATATGCTCAAGGCCTTATGCAGAGTATGTTACCCTCTCTATTTTCCAGAACATAAGGAGAATACGTTTGTCATGTTTCTTTAGTTTTGATCTTTCCTTCCCTTGACTAATTAATCATTTTCTTATCTTTCGATATTTCCAGTTGTTGAAAAATTGCACTTAATTACCTTGTCCTATATGAAAGTAATATATTTTTTTCACTACGAAGCATGCTTGAATGATGAAAGATGGGGCATTTTTCATACGACTCAAGTTCGAGGACCTACTTGGTGGGGTGGCTCTTGCCGTAGTAGCGGTGCTCGAGCTGCAGACAGAGGGCGTTGTACTTCTGGGCGTAGGCGATCCACTGCCCCATGACCATCCACACAGGGTCGGCCGTCCCCTCCCCGCCGATCATCAGGAACACAGGACCGCCGGGCTTGAAGAAGGTAGCATTCACGAAGTAACGCTGCAATGTAACACCTTAAACTATAAACATCAATCTAGTCTTGATGGGCACCAGGGTGTTTATGCTCAATCATTATATCTATTTGTGGAGGCATGGCTTCTGCCCAGGGAAACATGAATGTTTACCTTCATTCAGATAGAATGAAAAATGGTTCAGGCCTGTTTCTTTTGTATTTCACCAATCTTATTTACAAAAGTTCTCCCTTGGTATTTCAGCTGGTACATGAGATGAAGTAATGAGAATGATATGAAATATGAAAAAGTAAAATTAGTCAAATAATGCAAACATTATTGCATTTTTGAATGACTTCCTATCTTCTAGTAATTGTACCTCTACGGTCCATTTATTCTATAGTTCAACTCCTCTATAATAACAGCTGTTTTGAATTCACGTTAATGTTGTGAATTCTTGAATGAATTTAATCTTATTACTACTACGTGTTAAATATTCCTATTTTCATTTCCATTTTCCAAATAATAATCACAGTTTTTCATTCTATGCATAATCAACAGAAACTGTAGTCTACACCTTCTTTTATGAAGTTCAAAAATGTTGTAGCAACCAAATGATAAGTGATATCGGCCATGGGCCCATGTCTTCATAAGTGATATTAGTGATTAGACTAATCAGGTAAAAATTGATTAGTCTCATCGTGACTGATTCTGTCTTTCACCAAAAGACTTGATGTCATTTCAAAATAACCTTGAAGAGGAATGGTTAGGTGTTGTAACTTTGATTGAAAGACAGAATAGATATGAATGGGACAGTAATCAAAATTCACCTGAATAGCCTAATCCCTGAAGTCCATTACGGAAATATGGCCCCCGTTCCAAATCTCAAACCTTCAAGTGATAAGGGAAATCTCCCTTAGATTTCTTTCATGTTACTTAGGGAGAGAAATAAACTAGATTTTCGGGTACTGCCGTACCGAAGGAGGCGGGCGGTGGGCGAATTAAAATTTAAATTCTTTCATTCAACCCTCGCAAAATCACATAGGGGGCGCTGTGATCTCGCGAGAGTCACCATCTTGAACCGGGTAGTCCCCAAACTGAACTACAGAGCTCCTTTCCACACCATCTGCCTACCATGAAACTATGATTTCGTAGCAATCAGAAGCTATTGGTAGTGTGGGTAGTCCCCTGCCAAATCTCCGAGATTCAAGGTGGCTTTATACTGAATCTGGACAAGGAAAAATTCTCATTTTTGGGTTATATCATATACATATCATAGTGTCTGACCTTGTATAAGGAATAAGACCTACAAGTTGTCTGTATATCTTAACCCCAAATGTAAACAAACCTTAAAAGTTACAAAAAATTCACCCATTCAAGATAGCAGAGCGACGTAACGTTGGTTACGTCGTGTCGTTTTCCAGTCATGTGACAGGAAATAAGTGAAAGAATGATTGCGCAATCATTATAACAAGTTACCATTTTAGTGAGGAGTTAAGCACTGAAACCTTCTTTGTCAATCTCCATGCATCCCTATCGGAAAAAGATTTGCTGTGCGTGGAGAGTGATGAACTACTTCCTTTAATATAGAAAATTCCTATTTCAATTTTGTTACAAAAAACCTATGAATTGTCCCCCAAATTACACGAAAACAACCAAATATTTCAGAATTTTGGAACCACCATATACTAGAAACAGAACTACAGAAATAGTCTATATATAGTTTGAAGATAATAATACTGGCATTACTGAGAAAAGTGGAACAAAAAATTGGTCACAAAATTGTAACAACTTTTCTGATCCTCATTGAAATGCCTTGACTCAACCTGGTCAAGAAAGAGTGTAGAGAAGGTCGGCGGCCTAAGGTCCGCCTCCCAATAACTCAGATAAATCATTAGAAATATATTTTTGGATATTATTTCTTAATGATTTCTATAGGTATCTATGCCAAAGGCCGTTAATGCAAAAAATCCAAAACTTTTGAGCTAAGCTGACCCTCATCTACATCCTTGGATATATATATATATATACCACATCAATAAAACAATTATAATATCGATGTTACAAAGATATGGGCCCAGGGTTCTTTCCAGACACACAAGGTACCGTAGATCTAATGCCTAATTTTATGCCACATGGGCAGTGACCAATCTATGAGATGAGGTGGCTATTATTAATTTTTGTAGAAGAGGGTTTCTGTTGTACTTGTAGATCTAGATTTTAAATTGTCATAAATGCATATATATACATGAATTATATTTATGTAGATCTAAGTATAATACATTTACAAATTTAGGGAGTGGGACGTCGACTTACACAATTCAGTCCTAGAACTTTAGTCACCCTGGCCTAATACAACTTTTGAAGAAAAAAAAAAAAAAGCCTTATCTATCTTTAGCAAATATGAAATAGAGTCCAAAGAAATTAAACCCATCTGTGCCTAATAATCTGGGTTGGATCTAGCAACGTTTGTGTGACCGGCCATTAATTGATTAGAGCACAGACTGTAAATTCTTCCTGGTAAAGCAAACCCAGATACAGTACCTGCTGCCATGTCCTTGTGTCGGCGGCGTTGAAGTGGTCCAGTCGCTGGGTGATCCACTGATCAGGGGGCAGCCTCCCCCGCCAGGTCCCCGCCGGCCTCCCCAGCTTACCACCCCTCGGCCGGCCGTGGAGCACATGAGGGAGGCCTGCTTCGACCACCAGAGCATTGTAGCCCACCAGAAACAGTAACAAACTGAGGAATTTCATTAGGAAACTGCCGGCCGGCTTGACTTTCCCAGAACTTTTCGCCATGTTTGTTATTGTAGGTCATGTGACGTTGGGTCAGATCATGTGACGCGGTTGACAGAGTTTGACACCAGATGGCGCAACTGTGCTTTGGCGCTCTCTTTTTTGGTTGAGTCTCCAGAATGGGTAGGATGTTATTGCTCAGTTGTCAGTATTGCAAGCGCTCTGTCCGAAGTTTGAACAGGCCATCACCATGTACATAAGGCATAAATAACATGGTTAAATGCCTTTGCATTTTGATAAGTGCATTTTATTTAGAGTAAACGGGTTTCTTGAAATGATTATGAGTATTTTGGAATACTGCAGGTCTACTAGGCCTAATGGCTAAGTGAGACTCTTAGAATTTTTTTTCAGGGTTAGGCCTATTCAAGTTTGCAAAAATCGATTTTTTTCTTGCATTTACCATTTATATTTTCCTGTTGATCTAATCATCCTCACCAAATGTCAATTTAACTGTAAATCTAACTTGTGTTCCTCTACAAATGAATATTACATTTTATTTTATTCAATTTTATTTTGGAGGAGGCTAATATCTTAAATAAAACGGAAAAGAAAAGAAAATAATCAGCAGTCTGTTATCTCATTGCTGGGAACCTTATAGATTATAGAACGCGGCTTAAGTTAGAGGTTTTACGGCAACCAGTTTAAAGCTATTATAGGCCTATAGTTAAACATGTGCGATATCCACCAGTGCCAGGAAAGAGTAAACATTGATAGGCGTTTGTTATAAGGAGAGTGAGTACAACCTTCCAGTTTTATCTTATCGTTAGGTCAAGCGTTCCTAGGTAGGGATATTTAATAAAGCTTTACTCCGACTTCCTCATTGACGTTTTAGAAATATCGAACCAATAATAATTTGTATTATTTTTATTTTAAAAGGATATAAAATTTAGCAATGCACAAAGTGCACACATTTTTTCTTGGTCTGGTTTAGGATTTCAATATGATATTATGGACGGTAACAATTTGTCAATGGAATTTGATTATCATGAAGAAAATGATGCAATCTGAAAATGAAAGAAATCATGTCTCATGATCCCATACGCGTATACGTAGCTGATAAGCAACCAGAAAATAACCATATGTAGGGCTACCTATGTACTTTTATATCAGATCATTATAAATGACTTTTCTCACAATTACTTGTATAATTATGAACACATAATGACTTTTCCTATTTTCAACATACGACATGCAACGTTCTCTTCAGGAGCCCATCTCAACAATGTTTACACTTTTCTTATCTCAGAGTCCGGGGACAAAGACTTTTAAACATCCGCTTTTCCTGGTCATATCCTACGAAATTTTGCCACTAGTTTGTACGACGATGGACCGCACGCTCCTATGACCATTTTCATGAAAAAGGGGTAATTTTATAAGGCTGGCAGACGGGTTGTGCTTCCATTGTTGGAGTAAATTGTGGCTGTTTACCCGAACCAGAGATTGAGGGCATTCACAGGTAGAGTAAGATCATTGTTATAGTTATTTTGAAAGTTTTCTTTTAAAGGTCTGTTTTCAGCACATGCAATTATACAATGGGAGAAAGACTTTCTATTGCATTTAATGTTTTACAAAATATGTAGGCCTAATGAATCTGTTAGAAATGACATAATTTCATATGATATTTCATATTTATATGGAGAAATTGATATAACAATGTATTCAGATATCAAAAGATGTATCTAAATTTATTTATTGAGCCTCTCACCTCCAACTCATTTTTCCACAGTGATTTTATCCAGGAATATTAAATTTTCATTACTATAGAAAGGGGACCACTGCCCCAGACGCATGTCCCATGGTAGCATATTCTACAAACTGGTCTATTGCACCTTAATTTTCCCATTGTGGTGTTACTTAGAAACTGGTCTAGATTTCTCGACACACATAGGCCTATATTTTCCCATGGTGCTCATGGTGTTTTCCGAAAACTGGTATATATGGCTACTGGTAGCAGGATGAGTTTTTGTTGGCAGAGACTGTTTCCCCCACCTGCATAAAACAACCTATAATCTCACCTGGATGCAGGTGTGGTGGGGAGAATTGCACCTTTGTCTAATGGCTACAGGTAGTCGTATACACTGTACTTGGGAATACACAGAAACAGTTTAAAATCAGCTTGTTCAATGTCAGACGGTATTACCAACTAAATTGTTCTTTTATTTTACTATACCTATCTACACATATACCATACCTAGAACTGTAAAATTGTTCTTGTAAATTGCTTCCTATTGAACTCAAATAATACAATAACAAACTACAATGTAACTTGCATGCACTTTGGTGATATAACGATGTTCTAAGGCAGTATACCTTGAAACTCTGGAGAGTGAATTTTACATTTAAGAAAATTACGATTGGAACCTCTTAGATTTGCTCATAATCCTTCAGGTTTTTGTTGTGGGTAAGTCTCTGTGCTATGTATATTAGAACATTTAACAATGAAGAAAGCCAATATTATGGACTGTGCTACAATAGTTCAACAAGAAGGAATTGTGATATTTGCTCAAAATTTAATTAGTTGTCCTTGACATGGCATATAACGTGCATATGGAACATGATAATATAAGCATGTTCATATGTATTGTGTTTCGTTTAAGAATTTCGTGATTCTGGGGGGGGGGGGGGGGGGGGTTAGAGGCATCAATACGGTGTCACCAGTGGCCGTATGTTACACGTACATAACAACCTGCGTCCAACAATGCAGCTGACACAAAACAATTACACAATCCATATAACAAACGTAAATACAATGAAATAAAAAGGGAGAAAGGTAGGCCTCTCTGGGAATCTTGGGCAACAACGTCGTCATAGTATTATCAAGTTTACCCATATACCTTTCTCACAAGCAACTGATTTTATATAGTTCAACCACAAAATAAAGCAAACACGAAAAGTAGAATGCGCTATGCTTATGTACATGTCCGTTAATGTCGTCCCAGTACAAAACTAATCATAGATAACAAAATGTATACTGATAAACCAATTATTGATTATCGCTTATATAAGCCCATTAATCAATTAATAGCCAACTTCACATTACCCAAATATAATATTTTTAATTACATAAGTTCATATTCAGATAGTGAGTGGCACCAGCAGACAGAACCTCGTCATGACCCGTGCGGCCCATGCCGTATTCATTACACCCGAGTAGGACATCATTGATAGGCCCACGGCATATTACCTCATTAATTCAATAATCCTCTCGTAGGTCAACACGGGACCACCTGGAGTCCCCAGATGGAGTGGTGTAGGGTCCCACCACGGGGGTCCCACGCCCGGGGGGAGTACCCCAAGTGTCAATATTGACCCCTCTTATTAACAGGAGTTTCTAAGTGGGTAGTGACCGGGTTAGCTGCATGTAGAATTATGAAGAAGAAATGCGAATAACCACTGCATAGCCAAAATGTTACCACTCGGAGAAATGAACAGCATTTCAGTACTTTGTTTCCACCATCATACTACAAAATATACCTAATCAGGCCCATATCCAGGAATTTTTGTGAGGGGGTGACCATATCCAAAAGGTGGACCTTTTTCAATTAATAATGGAATTCAAAGTGTAGGAAAGACATATAACAGGCATAGATTTATGGGGAGGGACCTACTTTGGCCCAAATATTAGATTTTCAAAGTAAAGTTCCACAGATAATGAAAACATTTTTCCAAAAAGTGGACCTATAGCCTAGCCAAGGGGGGAGGGGGGGGGGGGGGGGCTGACGCATACCCCACGTCACCCCCCCCCCCCCCCTGGATACGGGCTTGCTAATGGTCAATCAAAAATGATCCAATGGTGATATCAGCTACATATATCGACACTTTTATAATAGGAGGTTGCAGTTTTACCTTTCAGATATGTTACCCTATTGAGGACTTATATAAACCTCTTGAATATTGAACGCATTGCATATCCCTTCATCATTGCACATATAAACATGAGGCGGATCCAGTGAAAGTCAAAAAGATCTGACTGATCCTACAAAGGTTAGACATAGCAAAATGACCCATATTCTGCCAGTTCAGAACCTCGCATATTAGTATCCGGCCCCTGCAGTAACACTACATGTTGGGAATGCAGATCTATATCTTGAGCTATTCGTTTCTCACACCATAGTGTTACTGCCTGTCAATCGAGATAATTATATGGGGGTTAAACACCAGTCCCTGACAATGCATCTAAACCCCGGATTCTATCGATTCTTTTGGTCAAATGCATGAATCGAAGGGTACGTTTTGTGTCGTTTACCAAGTGAACCAAACACGAAATTTGCTTGAAGAGAAGAGCGTCTCAACCCAAATGCTTTCTGAACTGTGAAAAATACATTGCTTGAGATTTGAAAAAATCTCCACATTATGTAATCCCTAATTATCTGAAGCTTTAGATTTTGTTATCATTTCAGACTGTGAGACAACCGGTTTAGAATATTCTATTCTTGTGACATTATCCTTATACGTTTGGAGCAAACTTATGCATATATGCATTTTGTCTTCATTGAATGAGGCGCTAATTCAACCACCTCAAGATGTTACCAGTACTCCACCAGGGCACCTCATATGCATGTAAAGCGATGAATAAACTGTGTAAAGGAGAAATGGTTCGCCGATGTGACATACCTCCTCATAATAATTCCCATTTGTAGAGCCTCAGTAGGTCAATTAAGTCAGTTAGGGGCCTTTCATTAAGTATGTACGCATCAAGGGGGGAGGGGGATCCGAGATTTTTGAAAATGTGCCTACATTTTAGTACATATCCAATCTGTATTTTTGGCCATGCGGGTTGAGGGGTCTGAAATTTCTGAAAATGTGCGTACGTACTAAATGGAAAGCCCCTTAAGAAAACGTTAATATGGAAAAAAACACCAAAAAGAACAGAGAACACGTCTTTGGCATTGCACAGGAGGCTTCCCCCGGCTGTATAAGTTGTGTATATCTGAGGATATATGTAATTATATAGTTAAATAATTACATGAAAACATTTTGTTTTTCATTTCTTACTATTTGGTTTCGGTTTGCCACGTATAATAACCATTTAACAAGGCATAAAGTATACGTTATACAGCCTATATATAGCATAATTATATGATGCCTATTTCAAGTTAAATCATTGGCATAGCGACAGACTTCGCTACTTTCGCAATAAAACCAATTGGCAGTAACAACCGAATGCTCTGGAACTTAAGCGTGAAATTAAAGGCTTAAAAATACGACCTCGTTTCAGCGACAAGAAAAGCACATAATTATTGGTACAATTAAAGATATTTATTCTTTGTAAGGATACATATATAACCACGACTAGGGCAGTAACGTTTCCACTGAATAATTCCAATTTAAAATATCCTCAAAGGCAAGCCATGTGCACAAAGTCCATCTTCCTGTTTTCACTTGAGCCAATGCAAAATAATATTGCCTTTATATTCTTGGGATGCTTTGAATAAGCGGTGGCGCCCGAGGCTTTTCTTTTGCAAATGACTTCAGCTGAAACCATTATTGTCATATATTCTCTTTTTTTCCCTTCATTCTTTTTGTTGGATCTTCACGAGAGACAATCAGAACCTACCTTATATACAGGAGTATTTATTTCCTGCATATGTAATTTGCACTATCTTGCAGAGTGCAACTTATGATCTTAGTTGTAGACCGGCATGTGTCACTTAACTATGCTACAAGATTGGGCTAAAGCTACAACCAGTAATTCTAGGAAAGATCCCTGGTGCTCGGCCTCCCCAACAACGTGGGAACGAGCTGCAGGATCCAGGCTTAGGGCCCATCTTTTTTATCATTATGATTCACTATCTCTAACTATTCCCCCCTATTCCCTTCCTTTTACCAACTTCCTATGGCCGATAGTTTTTGTCTGACCTGGAGCTATGTATACAGATTTATTCGGAATTTCCCCAAGAAAAACATATGCCTCGCTTACCAACCAGAGGCATCCCAGTTACTATTTATCTGGTTTGAAGGAGTTCTTTTACCTGTCCGGGAGAAGTTCTCGGGTCGCCCAGCTGCGTTCCCCGGGGCGGGAGGGGCCTCCAGCCGGCTTACCGGGCACCAGTCACGCCCCCTGCCGCGAGCACAGGGACTGGCGGCTGTATTATTAAGATGGGATCTGTATCATGAAGATGGGATCTGGGTTAAGGCTGGGGATGTCATGAGCAATTTGGACTGATAAAATAAATTAAAATCACGGGACGGCCGCTTACTATCTTGGGTTTCTGTACTTGTCCGGTCTTCCGGTCCCAGGTCGGACTTCTAACCATTACAGGCCGTCATGCCATCTTTTGGTCTCTCAGTCATTCGGTCTCCGTGCTTTCGTTCTACTTATACTCTAATTATGTCCAACTTTTCCTTAATTACTTGAGTTCGTAAGGGTAATTAGCTACTATCTTATCATCTTGTCATCTTAGACCCCTTCAAGGGCTATGCTATTGGAAGAAGACACATGTGAACACAAGGAGTACCAAGATAGGACTGTTTATTCCGGGCCTTACCGCCCTCTTTTATACCTTATTACTCGGCTCTGATTGGGCACTTCAGATCACGTGACTATTATGATGTCATATTCGGTTTACAATCTATTTCGTGTTTTCGGGCTTTCGGGCTTTCGTGCCTCCGCAAATATACTTCTTCGATTACATTTTTTTACAGTCTTATATCGATACCTTGTTTTACAAAAGATGAATGGACATTCATCTCATTTGAATAACGATTAACAATTATAATTGTTTGTTGTCTTAATATTTGAGAGATACAGATAAGGAATTGTGTTTTATGCTTTACAATTTTAGAATTTTTACTGTTGTTGATTTCTTTCTCTATTTAACAAGTATATATTTTCATAGTGCGCTATTCTTGTATGCTATTTAGTTTAAGAAGCAGAGAACTATTTAGACAAGAACCCAGGATTTTCGTATTTATCTCTCTTCTTATGAACCTGGACAATGATTTACGTATTCAGGTATTGGTGTTAAGGGAACTTATGTACCCACATCTTTGGGAGATTGGGGACCTCTTTAAGAGCAGATGGATGAAAGTTATATTTAAAAGCCCCATTGCCTGAATAAGGCTCTTAGACACTTAGATCAGGCCGAGAAGTGCTCTGTCAGATCCCACAAACTACTTCCTTCCCCACCAAGTCCCTCCTGACGACTTTGCAAACTCTTAACACAAACACAATTATGACCAACACGTCTTTGTGAGACAGCAATAGGCGCGCGACACGGCCACCAAATCCCGCCCAGTAAATCAGACATAGTGCCTCAGCCAATTAAGGAGGTATTGCCTGGCCTCGGGTTTAGGGGATTTAGCTAAAGACTTACCCAAACAGACCACAGCTTGCCCCCGTCAGGCTAAGGGGCTATTCTGAGGAGCAGCACTAATAGGAAATGACCTCATTGGTTTCAGAGGTTCTGTCCCCGTTTTTCTCTTGTTGTACATCAAGAAATTTAAAAAGTGGTATTTTCTTAAGATATATTGTTTTATCAGATTTATACCATGATGGGGAAGTTGCCAGTACACTAATTTATCTGTAACATAGACGTACGATTTGCTCTAGTTTACTGGCCGAATTTCCATGAACATATGGCGAAGTGGGTCAAAGAGTTAAAAGACGACTTTGGGTTGGAGGCTCTTTGCCCTAAGGCGATGTTTCCCAAGTTAATCCGGCCCACTTTGGTTGAATGGCGCCCCCTGCGGCTGGTGAGGGGGTGGGGCGGGCTGTTTTTTGTGTGTTGTGTGTTCTGGGACAGCCCATTGACAACCCCTTCTGCTCCCGCTGGATACTCCCCATCCCACCCACTCCCTGTATAGTAGGTGGTTACTGAAGTCTGAAACCATGCAAATAACACGTCCATCCCCAAGAGATATTTTCAATTTATTCTGCGTGTTTAGTGTTAAGCTGTGTGTGTATTCGGCTAATATCGACTTGAGTAGGCCCTAATCTGCTAATCATAGGCTGCGGAAATTGTGTGAAATCCAAAATCAGACATTTGGTATGCATATTAGGGTCTTGCCTTAGTGGCTACCTTTTATTTGTATATATAATTAGATTTCTATGTTAGTATCAATAAAACCATTTATGCATTTTATAATTCAATTATCAGATTATGGCCTTCCCATCTCAAAACGGGGCATACAATATGTTCTTGCCGTGTTCTGCTGATAAAGTTTCATAGGTTCTAATCTGGGAGTATAGATGAATGATAAAGTAACCCCCCACTTCCCAATCATCCCATCCCTGTAGCTGAGTCCACCACTTGAATCACGTTCTCTTATAACATACCAACTGTGACCTGCGCAATTCAATAGTTTCCATTTCGGGAAATCGCACGCGTAGGGTAAGGCACCAGCATGGAGCAACCTCTCATTGAAGGTGTTGTATGAACCTCATGTAGACATAGGGCACTTTTGATGAATGGCCATCATGAGGACAAGCACCATTCAAGACGTTGGCTCCTTTAATTTCAATGATCACAAAAGTTATCCTTGGATTTCAGACTTCATGCAGCAATGTGCAATGTAAACATAGCTCTCTGTCATATGGTTAAAGTATAGATCACAGAATCATAATTTAATGTACAATAAACAATACAATTTAATGATACATGTAATTTTGAAGCATTTGCCCCTCTTTTTCAACTCGTCACCGATATGATGTCACACTTCTTCCAGATTTTGCCATCCCTGTTGCATCTAATGTCTTATGGACAATGCCCATTTAGATTGGTTACCATCATTTGCTCAGACGCTGCCAAGACCACGATCCCTGATCTGTAATGTATTTTACCACATATCTTTTAGTAATGCAAATCTACAATGTATTAAACGCAACCAATAATAAGTAAAACTTCTGAAATACAGCTGTCCGTAGGCCGTAACCAAAAAGGGTGGTTTACATCTGGTTGTCTGTAGCCCCAGCCCGACTCACCTGGCCCCTGACAGCGGCAGCTGGCCTCCGCCCCACCCCGACCCCCACCCCCCTCCCCCCCACCCCTGACTCCTCCCCTCCGCCTCCCACCAAACACTTACAGCTAGAGTCGGTTCTGGGTCCGCTTACTACTACTGACTACTACTGACTACTACTGTCACACACACACACACACACACACACACACACACACACACACACACACACACACACATATATATATATATATATATATATATACTGTTGCGTGCATATTCACAGGCATATTGACATGAGGTGAACGATTAGGAACATTTCGTCTTTTAGAATAATTAAATAAATGTGATTGCTAAGTTTTCGAAAGTAAAAGTTATCTACACATCGAGTGTAGTTTATTCATCTTCACGCACTGTACATTGAGACAATAATAGTTTTGTGTACATCTTGAGGATGATCCAGTTGTACATAGACTTGATCTTTTGATAATAGTAACATCAGTTTGTTTTTACCCGTATTTGCTCAGATTCATTTTAGGCACAGAAGACCACGTCAAAATCATGTACAAAAATAATATCAGGGGGAATCCTAATTGGAACTTGGGTGAGTGAATGTGTGCAGTTGAACAATGCATAGTTAGTTATTGTGAATCATATACAATCCATATCTGACCTTAAAGATTCGTTATCATGTTCCAATGTAAATGGCTGTGAATAAACACAAAGTTCTTTTATAATGTATCAATATTAACTGTGTAACAGCTCAGTGGCCAGGAGAACGCTCCCGGAACAAACTATACCCCCCACTCACTGGGACGGCGCCACCCCCCTCCACACAGAGGGAAGGCCTCTCCCCTCAGTCAGAGCACACACGCCGGCCAGAACGGACATACCCTGAGAGTAATACACATCATCAGATATCGGACTACATACACAGCCGTACTAGTACCCGTTAGCACGGAGGATCCCATAGTGCACCAGGTGCCATAGGTGTGGGAGTTTAAGTTGGCGGATTGGGGCCGTGGAGGATGTGACTGACCCAGGAAGGAGTTTACCACTAGTAGCAGCAGGGAGACCCAGGTACGGGAGTTACTCACACCCTGCAGGACGGGCGAGGCCCTGGGTGGAGTAAGCTAAAGGTATGTAGAAGCTACATCCTAGAGACTCTTAGAGAATTCCAGGTAGAACATCATGTTCTTTTATTGATAGAGAAAACATGAATCACAAGTGAATCAAAGAGTGAGTTAGGAATCTTTGTTCAAAAAGGCGTAGAAGTTCTCAAAACATAGTTTTCTGAATTCTTAACAGACTTAAAAAGTGTACATTCATTGCTTTTTACAACCCCCCCCCCCCTTTCCCTCAGCTGGTTTTGAAAATCTATAGCAATGTAGTTAGAAAAGTATAAGTATTTAACTCAGCTTTAACTCAGCCTTGAATAGGGTAGAAGAACAACTATATTATCCAGGGCTGCTACACTGGGGTGTTTGTATACTTGTGGTGGGCAGGGTCTCTGGGGTGTAGGGTGGGGGCTTTGGGGTAGGGTGGGGTCTCTGGGGTGTAGGGTTGGTCTCAGGGGTATGGTGTAGGGCCTCCAGGGTCGAAGGTGAAGTGGGGCGGGGCTAATCGGTCCCAGACCCCCACGCTGACGGCTGGACGATCGGGGTAGTCGTGGCCGGGGGCTGGGGCCTTGGGGAACCCCAACTTGTGGGCTCACCCCTACCCCTCTGTTTACACTCTATCCCACACGTGTATCTCGGGTTCTGATTTTATTACCATATAACGTACAGAATAGCTTCAGAATGTTCATTTGCCTGGTTTCGAGCAGGCAACACATGGCCTTAGCTGTAAGTGTTTTGCAATGTGTATACATTGTAAACTGATTTTATCTTTAGGCCTATTAAAATCTACTTCTGGCTGATTTAGATGAGGGGCCCTGTGCAGTATCTGCCCCCGATAATTTGAACCATTTTAGTTTGGATATACATGTATAATCCTTAACGACCATTTTTGTGAGTTATTAATCTCATCGCTCGCACGTCAACCATTAATTGATGATCGACATGAAGCCCATGTAGTTACGTGTTGGAGACCCACAATAAACCTTGCATTGATATTATAAATATATTGTCCTATGATTTTATCAAGTGGTACTCTAATCATAATGCTTAGGATAAAGATAAGATTAGTGCCTATAGATACCAGCCAGGCCTCCGACCGCAAGACAGCTCTTAGTTGAGGTCCAGAAAAATGTTTGGATCCCGTCGTAACTTGCTCCCCTGAGAAAAAACAGATACTCCTGCATGGAGGGAGGAGGGTTCTCGTCTTCTAGGATTGGGCGTCCCTGGAGCCTGATACTGGGACTCTGGGTGAGGATTGAGGGTACCCATGTCCCAGACTGAATTAGGCACCATTTTTAAAAAGGCATGTGATATAATATCTTAGAAACTAAGGTATCTCTATTTTCTACCTTAATTCTATGAAATTGTCATGCTTTATTTGGTGTTGTTTAGAAATACCATTTCTCATGTGTACCTTCTAACCTCGTAATCACGTGTGGAATTAATCGCCGAATGCCGTGTCGATTTAAGGGGTCCATAGGCTCATACTATATAGAGATTATGTTGGAGGTGAGGAGCGATTTCACCCAGAGGGCCATGCAAGGGAGGCTGCATACATGCTGACTGTGCTGTTCTCAATAACCTGGAACCGCGCCCTCTGAAGAATTGATATATTCTCAAATTCGTACATTTTGTTGAATGTTTTGCCCATGTTTCGATACGGCCCGTGCGACCCTTTCCCGGGATTGGTACTTCAGGTAGGCCATCAGAAAGTCCCCCCTCCAACACACACTGAGAGACACTTAACAAAAATATAATATGTACTTATGGGATGGGACATACCCTTAGGTTCTGAGGTAAACGCGCCTTTCTACAGTTCAGTCAATACTCTCTTTGTGGGTAAGCACTGGACTGTGGCCATCTTTGATAAAGGAGAAGGAAGATGAATATCTTTATTCACTTTCTGCCGTCACAGAAAGCAGGGAGGGGAGTTTGTTGTGCAGCTGGGTCATTGTATAGATAGATATACAGCAGCTATATTGGGTAGTTAGGAGGGGCGAATTATTTAACGAATTCTATGCGTTTACTCAACGAGCCTTATATATCTTAAGACAGTTATGGACTCATAAACATTTAATTCTGCCAACGACATCGATATGTATCAGACAGCAATGGAACAGTTTTAAAATTACTCATTGATGAACGGATAATGGGAGAAGTGTGAACAAAACTAACTCCGTTAGGTGATAGAAGTTATATAAAGGAGAAGTTGAAGGCCTATATAAAATAGCAAGAGGAATTCTTGTAAGAGGAGACAGAGCAAACATTTGCCCAACCTACGCTGAATTCCTTTTGGACACTGCACGTAACATAAAAAGACCAAGCTGGCTCTGCCTCACAGAAAGGGAAACAAAACACGGTAAAAGAGATGCGCATACACGACATGGGACATGAGACTGCGTACACTTGTATTGTATGGAGTAGACGTTACCTGGCTACTTGGCCGTTGAAAGGATGTCTTGTCTGTTGTTTTGTAGAGGCTATGGGGGGAAGGGCAGGGGGGGGGGAAGGTAGACTCTGTAGTCGAAATGGTAGACATTCTTTGTAATGTATGAATGTGATAATATACTTTTTAAACTTAAACACATTAATCTATGCATTTCTAATCTGTCTCCGCTCGAGGTAAAGCAGTATGAAATTTTTTAATCGCAACTAGGATGTATGCACACACTTGACCTTATAAAAAGATATACCTATTGCTGATTTTCTAAGAAGCTAAAGACTAAACTGGTTAGTGTAGGGGGACAATGACTAGACTTCCTATGCCGACGGCCCGGATTCAAGTCTTGTTTCACATAACACTCTGTAATTCGAATCCCCATAAAATGAGACACCAGAATGGTCTCCTGGGATAACTGGAAAACCGTTGAAAAGGACAAAAAACTAGGAACAACGGACGTCCTGTTCTGATCCATACATTTGGCTTTCTCCTTTAGTAAGGGATCCCTGGCCGTAACACTCACCGTGAGGTGACTATTTATGGGCCTCTCAGGTTTGGCTATTTTATGTTAACCTCACTTGTATAAGGCGAATAAAGTATAGATCCTTGATGTAACTACCCTCCAGATGGGTTAGCCTTGCCGCCCAGGCAACTACAGATGTAAGAAAATGGTTTCCTAAGTTGGGCTAAACAGGTGGCATTATATCACCTTTGGCCAAGCACTCTATGACTTATATGGATGAATAATGGTTCAAAACATCTCACCATATGCAAGCACTTCAGGATCAGCTACTGTCGTTTAGTCTTCACCTTGATCTTGGGGGTTTACCCCACCATCCTTTGTTTAGTCGAAAAACCAGTATTTATTTTTTTGTAGGGTTGTTCCCACTTTTAAACCTGATACCTGATTTGTTTGAAAAGAATATCTAACCCAACACATGTTTTTGCACACACATTATACGTAAATACAGTACCTTCACTGTCCAACAGTTCAATTCTGAATTGAAAGAATAGTAATACCTATCTATTTGTGTCCATTTATTTATTTATTAATTGAAGTTTCGTCTATATGGAAGTTGGATCATTGATGTTTACTTCGACCATGGAACATTTATATGACATAGTGGGACTTTCCCCTGGAAAATGTAAATGGTCCTGTGTCCTTATATCAGGTGAGATGTATGAGCAAGTCGCAAGTGTCATGGGAGAGTCCGGTGACGGATGAAGTCAACAATATGTGTGTGTATAGAATATTTGAACTTCGCTTTTCAATATCATATTTCACATAGTCACATATAAATGGCAGCAGAATAGTCTCGTGAACAGTCTTGGACAGAATTATGGCATTCGAAGCCATGCAAGTTCATTCAAAATCTTCCTATGAAATGACTTTCTGTGAGGTGACACTGCCCATACCAGATCGACGAATTATCATTTGTTATCATTGCATCTTATTCTTGAAGTACTAGCCAGAAATAACCATTATCTGAGTTTACAGCATTCAGGAGTCATATTGCAAACCGGTAAGCAAGGTCCAACAGCCCCTCATTCCCAATCCTAACTTTCAAGTGGTTTCAGTTTACGTCTGATAGATAAAGAGCGATCCAAGTTGAGTTGAGTTGAGTCGTACAGTGTGGCCGGGGCTTTAGATAAAGAGCGATCCACGTGTAAAGTGAAACCAGGACCACAATTATATACTCAGAATCAGAACAATAGCTTGTTGATTATTCTGTGAAATCAAATGGAATCTGGGCCCATATCTTCGTAACGTTGCACGTTGACTGATTTAGTGATTAGGCTAATCAGGTGAAATTTTATTAGCATCTCAAAATACCTGATGCTGTCTATAGCTATCACTGAAAGAAGTGATGTAATTTTAAAATGATATTGAATAGGATTTGCTAGGTGAAGTTAATTTGATTGGCAGATTGGATAAATAAGAATGAGACACTCATCAAAATTCACCTGATTAGCCTGATCACTGAAATGAGTTATGGAAATAGGGCATCTGGACCCTCTGGAGACACAAGAACCCCCATAGACGCACTCCTATAGGGGGTACCCCTTAGGTCATGACCCCCTGACCTCCCCACTTTACCCCATCTACCTGAGGCCTACCACAACCCACATACCCTACATAGAAACCCTTAACCCTTTGTTGGTGTAAACACTCACGGCCTTGTTAGCAGACACTTCAAATACAAAAAGAATAAGTAAGAGCTTTGGCTTAATGTATATACTCAATGATCGTCTAACATGGAGGCTGTGCATACAATGTGTTTGTGTTACTAAAACATCGCTCTTATTTAGTGACTGAATATTTCACTAACAATTTATCACCAGTCGGGGCGACTTAGCTCAAGGGCGTAGCAAGCCCTACCAATCGTAGTGACTTCCAAAATGTTTTGGCAACTCTGACCAAATTCAAAGTAATATCACAACTTCTTTAAAGAAATGTATAGGGTTAATTTAAGACTCCTTAGCAAGTATAGCCCCCCCCCCCCCCCGCCTGCTGCTTGTAACTTTTAAGTTTGTTTGTAAGATATAAACTATATGACTGTATGAGGGTCACCTTTGGGCTATTATTCAGCATTCATCATACCACGCTACTATTCCCACAACAACAAAATCACTCACGTGATCCTGTTCATTATGTTAAGTTTTAACGGAAATAACCCACAGATATATCACCGTATGAAAATTAAATTAAACAAAAAAGTATAGAAAAAGTTTGGTCACAAATAGAAAGTCGTTTCAAAAGTGTTAAATTTCCTTATCAATTCCGATTGCAAGCTCTCCGTTTACCGCATTGGCCGAGGGTTACTCACAGTTATTGTATCCTGGCCAAAGGTAAGAATTCACGAAGGAATGCCCGGTGTTGCCTCTAGGCAAGTAGCAATTACCCCACATCACCACCGGTGACATTTTCACAGTAAATAACTGGTCGCGGTCGTCCGGGTAACGGTTACAAACAAGGCCCGGAGACACGTATAAAGGGGTGAGATCTCAGGAGGTAAAACTTGTAGTAAGGAGCCGGAGCTGGGGATAGGGCAGGGGAGGGGAGGGGGGTGCTAGCTGAAAAAATGCACAGGTAAAGGCTGAGTATTAGAATATGAAATATCGCTTATCTATGTAGATGAGTGAGGTAGGCGGTTGTAGAATGGCCCGGCGTTGGAATAACGATGGTTGGAGGGGGTTGGAGCGAAAGAGAGTGATGTGGTGCACCGTGCGGGATAGCTAATTCTGTGAGGATGAGACATAACTTGAGCAATTGCGACACAATATACAACAACACAAGTCCCTTGTGTATGACATAACTGCAGATCAAATCAATATACGTTGTTTCAAAAGGTGTATTCCTTCGATAACCTTTTGGCATTTGCCTTAATTGACGTTTCGGTAAGGGACCACAACATTTTCCACTATGAATGCAATATTTCTAAAATGTTTCATGTACCAAATACATAATGATTATTTTTTTTTGGGGGGGGGGAGGGGGGATTATCCTAATAGTTTGTTTATAATATTAATTGCTATTCGGATGCAATAACAACAGAAACGATGAAATCATGACGGTATGCGTCTGGGACAGAATAACAAAGTTAGGAAGTCAGGGCTGCCTTGCATTTGATCCGACATAGATAGTATACCTGGCAGTCTCTGCAAGCATGCCTTCACTTTTACTAGTGTAGAGTGAAACAGTTAACAGTCAGCGGACTGCTCACTGAGTACACTTGTTCTGTGAGCAGACATTGAAGGGCCGGGGAGTAGGTCAAGGTGTGGAGTGACTCAGTCAGGGCGGTAGGAGCAGCTCACCCCGGGACGGTGGGGCTCCAGGGCCGGGCCAGGTGAGGAGAGGCTAATCCACATGTAGGGTATCACTATCACCGGGAGGAAGGGTGGGCAGCAGGTGAGGAGCAGGCGCTGAGGTGGGTCTACTGGTAGTTTTGTTTTGTCATTTATTTACTCATCAAGATTTATAGAAGTGTGTTGGCCTGCTGATAGAAATATGTTATGTTAGGGCAGAATATTAGACGTTTCATATACAACTAAATTATAGGTAAGGTACCAAGAGTATTCCTATTGAATTTGAAATTGAATTGAGGCAAGAATAAGCAATGATCAAACGTGCAAAACCAGTCCCCCTAAAAAAAAAAAAAGTATTATATAATTAGCTTATCAGTCATTCAAAGATATTCAAACGGAGAAGACGTAAACCTTTTCTCCACACTCACACCAGACACCCTTACTTTCCCTTATACTAACATCCCAAGATCCACCCCTCTCCCCTCCAAACCAAATACCTCCCTAACGGGGTCCCTTTATCCTGTACACACCCTAAACTCCTGACAAACCCCAAACCCCGCCCACCCTGAAACAAACCCAAGTACCCGCAGTGTATCGCCCTGTGGGGGAGATAAAGTAACCCCACATGTCACTCACCACCAGATAACGTCTGTCAGTTGCCATGGAGACGACAGCTGGTACCTGTGTCTGTCGGAGATCTGGGCGAGGGGTACGATAGGTCGGGGAGAGGGCTCGACGCTCCCGGAAACATGTGCACGGGTACGCAGGCTCATAGTGATTCTTAAAATGCAATATGGGATACAATATAAACAGTGACCAAACTGAAAGGCTACCAATACTTTATTGGCTCTTACCAAGTCTTCACCTCTAAGTTTAGCCCTTGCTACACCTTAAAGGTGTTTTTATGGGACATCGCCGTGTGCGGTTATTCTACCCTTTGAAACACCATTTAAAATGGCTTTGAAATTAGCTGTCAACCCTTCGTTCTCAATGTAGGATTTTACCTCGTCCAATCACGTTCAGTGTTGTCGAGACCATGCGAGAAGTGAAATGCGCGGGAAACAAGCAGCATATGTGGATTACGCAGAGAGGGAAAGACGCGTTTTCGGCGGCAGTAAGTATTTTCGTTTCTCTAACGTTGTTATTTATTTTATTGTTATATTTGTTGGATTTTCCAACTTTCTAGTCATTACTACTTCTGCGGGAGTGTATAACAATGACTTTTAACGAATTTTAATAGAAGTTATTTGTTTTTTTCGCAGACTTGCTGAGGCAGTGCTACAACGAAAAATCCAATATGTCTACTATGCGAACCACCAATAACTCAGTGGCTTCACTTGACGAACAAACTGAGGTGTTGAACTCTATCCTGACTAGTGAGGCACAGTCGAAGGAGAAAGAGTCTAAGACAAAGAAAGTCTCTAAGAAAAGGAAGGATAAGTCTTTGGAAACTACTTCTAAGAAGCCAAGAACGGTAACAAAGAAAGTAGTTGAGTTACGCATGGCTGACCAAGACGAAGCCGTCATGGTTGATCAACAATGGCCTACTTGGGAGGAGGCTCAGGCGCATTTACAAGCACAGCAGGCGGCGCACTTCTCTAATTATGTGCCAGGTTACAATTTTGGTTTGATTGAACAGCCAGAGTGGGTACAAGAGGAGGAAGACGCACAGCCGGATCACACTATTAGTGACGATGATGATACGGAAACTTTAGTTTCGGAACAAGATTCCCAGGAAACTACTGATGATACAAAGAAAACCCTGCCTGAGGTTAACATAACTGGTGTTTTTGCTACAGCAGTGAAGGAGAAACTCTCTCATGTTAAAGAAGCAGATCGGGTTGCTCCTAAATTGTCACCGGCAGTGGCAGTTGTGTTAGAGAATTTTTTGAAGGATTCCATTTACATGTCGGAAATGGAAAAGTTGTCAAAGGAATATCCGAGGGTGGAAAATGTTCAATCAATGAAGGTCCCAAGACTGGATACCGAGATCTATCAGGTCTTAGAACAAAGGCTTCGCAATCTTGATCATCAATTCCAAACCATTCAGAAAGGTATTATGGCGGCAGTGGGGGGACTTTGTCCTTTGTTACAGCTTTTGTCTCAGAGAGGGCATACCGATAAGGAGTTGGATGAGTGCAGCAAAGACTTGCTCAATAGTGTTCAACTTTTGTCATTTGCAATAAATGGCATTTCAGCCAGGAGGCGTGATATCATTAGGCCTTGCCTTGCCCCCATTTATGCTCAAGTGTTGTCCAGGGGACATGAGACAACCCCAGACTGGTTGTTCGGTGGAAATTTGGTTGAAACAACAAAGAAATGTGAAGCGTCCAAGAGAATCAGTGATAAGATTCTTAAGAACTTTAAAGAAGAAACCACAACAACAACAACAAGTAAAGCAACAAAGATTTCAATCTCCACGTCAGTTCAGACCACGTCAGCAGGGACAAGGTATGATGAGGGCCTACAACCCCTACCATCAGTCTTTCAGGATGCAAGCTCCTCAGGCTTATTATCAGCCTCAATTCCAGTATCAACCATCGCAGCAAATGGGGTTTCAGATGGAGTACGTGCGGCCACAGAGGCCTCAATACACACAGTACCAGGGACAGCAGAGTGGGTTCCCGAAGAAACAGAATCCACCACAGAAATGAACACTCCGGTGAGTGATCAAGGTGAGAAAATTACGTTTAGAGCAGGTCAAATTCAAAATCATGTAAATGATTGGAAAAATGTAACTCATGATCCTTGGGTTTTGCATGTAGTACAAGGTTTTAAAATACCTTTTGAATCTTTACCAGTTCAAAATGTAGAACCACAACCTTACAGATTATCTGCTTCTGAATGTGAATCGGCACCTGTTGAAGTTTCAAAATTACTTGAAAAAGGTGTTTTAGAAAGGTGAAGGATGATCCTGATCAGTTTGTCTCAAACATTTTTCTAAGAGAAAAATCAGATGGTTCATTTAGAATGATTCTCGACTTGACTTTGGTTAATGAGTCTGTAGAGTATGAACATTTCAAAATGTGCTCTTTAAATACAGCAAAACTTATGCTGCGAGAGAATTGTTGGATGGCATCAATTGATTTAAAAGATGCTTATTACTCAGTGCCAGTTCATGAAGAAGATCGAAAATTCTTAAGGTTTAGGTGGGAAGGACAGTTGTATCAATATACAGTTATGCCAAACGGTTTAGCTTGTGCACCAAGGTTCTTTACTAAGTTATTGAATCCTGTCTTTGCAAAGCTACGTGACAATGGACATGAATGTTTCCAGTATATTGATGATACATTTATTGTAGCTGACTCGTATGATAAATGTTTATTCTCAATTTGTGCTGTGAAATATGAGCTCGAAAAGCTAGGGTTTTTGGTACACCCTGATAAATCTATTTTTAAACCTACTCAGAAATTAACTTTCTTAGGGTTTGATTTAGATTCCCGATGTATGACAGTCACTTTGACAAAGGATAAGGTGACGAAGTTCCAAAAGGCTGCTTCTGATGTATTAATGAAATCTTCTCCTTCTATCAGAGAAGTCGCAGGAATTCTGGGTCTAATGACGGCTTTCTCTCAAGCATTTGATTACGCTGAGGCTCACATAAAAGAGCTAGAAAAAGACAAGAACGATGCTTTGAAGCAAAGTAAAGGGAATTTTTCTGCAAAAATGTGTATTTCTGAACAGGGATTTCAAAATATTTTTTGGTGGCAGCAAAATATAATGAAATCTGAAAAGCACATTAATATATCACAGCCTGACCAAGTCATTTTCACTGATGCTTCGGAGGAAGGTTGGGGAGCCCATGTGGGTACTCAGACAGCTGGTGGTGGTTGGACTCATGAAGAGTCTACCTCACACATTAATGTTTTAGAGTTAAAAGCTATTTTCTTAGCATTGCAAACATTTGCAAGGGACTCTAATCAGCATGTTAAAGTGATGACGGATAATACTACTGCTTTAGCTTACGTCAAGCACATGGGGGGAGTTAGATCTCCTGAGGGTAATGCGGTTGCAAGACAAATTTGGTCTTGGTGTGAATCTAGACAAATATGGCTCTCTATAGCTCATATTCCTGGGTGTCAAAACGTTGTTGCAGACTATAAGTCTCGTCATTTTTCTGACAATGTTGAATGGGAGTTGATTGACAAACTGTTTCAACGTATTTGTAACATTTTTGGTACTCCTGAAGTAGATCTTTTTGCTTCTAGATTGAATTCTAAGTTACCTAATTATGTCTCTTGGCATCCCGATCCACATGCCTTTGCTGTGGATGCATTCAGTATTATTTGGAGTGATATTTATTTCTATGCTTTTCCACCATTCAGTTGTATCGCTCAGTGCATTCGAAAGATCGAGATGGAGCAGGCGTCAGGTATCCTAGTAGTACCAGCGTGGCCGACGCAATCCTGGTGGGCGAGGATCAACAATCTAGGACTGAGAAAAATCAAGATAAGATCCAAGAAAAACAATCTACTTCCAGTAGGGAATCCTCGAAATGTACACTTTCTAAACAGTTGCCCTTTGGTGGTTTACCATTTTTCGGTAAAAAACTTCTAAAGCAAGGATTTGATTTAGATACGGTTCAATTGATTATGTCTGCATGGAGACAATCAACAAAGAAAATTTATTCCGTGTATTTATCTCAATGGGCTACCTATTGTATACAGTTGAATATTAATATTTTGTTGCCTACTCTTCCTCAAGCATGTAAATTCTTGAGACAACTAGCTGATAAGGGTGTAGGGTATAGTGCTGTTAATACAGCCAGATGTGCTTTGTCAACTATTTTGCCTGGTTTTGGATCCCCTACTTTTGGATCACATCCAGTTGTTTGTTTACTCTTGAAAGGGGTTTACGAAAAGAACCCCCCTAAGCCCAGATATTGTGAATTCTGGAATAATGATAAGGTTTTCAACCTATTTAAGAGTTGGGGGAAAAACAAGAAGTTGAGTCTCAAATTCTTATCAATGAAAGTTGCTGTTCTTTTATTGCTTGTGACATCTCAAAGAGGACAAACAATTCTTCATCTGTCTACAGAAGGCATGGAGATAGGAGACAATATTGTGTTTCGTATGAAAAAGTTGCTTAAGCATAATCGTTTAGGTGATCCTTTGGACACAATTGTTCTAAAACAGTTTTTGCCATGTAGACATTTATGTGTGGTACGTGCTGTGAAATCTTATTTGAACAGAACGCAATTTCATAGATCATATTCACAATTATTATTAAGTTATTTGAGTCCATTTAAGCCTATTTCGAGAGATACACTTTCTCGCTGGACTTTATGTGTGTTGCAAAAAGCAGGTGTTAGTAGTGCTAAGTATAAGGGTCATAGTACGAGGGGAGCTTCTACATCTGCAGCAAAAAGACTTGGAGTCCCTTTGAATACTATTATGAAGCAAGCCTCTTGGAGGTCAGTTGAGTCGTTTGCTAAATATTATGACAAATCTTTGGAATTTGATTCCGCTGATATGACAAATGCATTGTTGAATGATGTTGTCTAATTATTGAATACATTGTTGTTCATAAAAAAAAAAAAAATTTATTCTTTGTGTTTGATCTTTTGTGGGTTAAAACATGAAATGAAGAGCTATGAAGTTCTCGCATGGTCTCGACAACACTGAACGTGATTGGACGAGGTAAAATTGTTGAATATTACGAGACTTACCTTGGTAAAAGTTGATGTAAAATTATAATTTTACCGAGGACAACACGTTGTGTTGTAGTGATTATGCGCCCACCCTCTCCACCCAGGGTTGAGTTGCTTTTCATTTAAGTCTTATAATAGTTAGTTTTCTATGAAGGCTGCTTGTTTCCCGCGCGTTTCACTTCTTGCATAATCACTACAACACAACGTGTTGTCCTCGGTAAAATTATAATTTTACATCAACTTTTACCAAGGTAAGTCTCGTAATATTCAACAATTATATTTGATGTGGGTGAATGGGTACTCGAGTATGCAGCAATTTCTCAAAGCCGTAAACACCTTATATGTGAGAAATCGCACGTAATATTAAATTGGCCATTTTGCACTTTTCTTATACTCTTTACCAAGCTTGTCTTTCTGACCATGCGACCTAAGAATATCTTCTCTGCACTCTAGGCATGCAGGGAAAGTCGGTCGCCTCCTGGCGTAGAAAAACTATCCTTACATATATATAATACGAGAGCTGGTACCAACAGAAAGTAAAAGAGTTGGTCCCATATCGCCGTCAGACCCCGCTCCCCCTCCCCACATACCGCCCGGTAAAGTGGCCGTGCTGTGACCCCGGGCCTCACCTGGTGCCACTTGCACCCACCGTCCCCAGGTACTCAGGACCCTGGAGGTGGGGTGATCGGTGCGGGAGGGGGACCTTCACACGCAACGCCAGCCACAAAGTGCCAAAATATGGGCTATACAGTTTTGGTCTTACAAAATGCACCTTACATGTCTGAGCTTAAGGCTCAGCTTCCATCAGTCCCTTATAGATTGTAAGACATTAAAATGTTAACGCTCTCTTAGCCTTGTCTGCGTTTGAAATGATTAGGTTAGTGAATTTTTAGTACTATATGATAAGCAATAGGAAAATGATTCCAATATACATGTAATGGAATTCAGCAAGCCATTTTTTTTGCCCAAGCTATTTTTGATTGTATAGATCGCGGAAAAGGATGAAAGGTCATTGTTCCTTTTTCCCGTGGGGTACTTTACTCTGAATCAATGCACCTCATCAGGCTTGATTATAAAATGAAACATTATATTTCATGCCAAAAGATGACTTTCATGTTTTCCACATGATGCGTCCATAGGGATTATTTTCTCATCAGTACCTGTCCGTTACCATGGTAACCAGGTCATTAATCCATCAGGTAGACCTCTCAGGTCGACCTAATGGCACGTGCCAAGGGAGGTCGGGTTTAATTGGTCAAAAGTGGGCCAATTTTATAAACAAAGCTCATATTTTAGAAGGGGTATTGTAGGGTTTATTAGGTTGATAGAATATAAGGTTTATGTCCTCTCGTTAAAACGAGACTTCTGGGCAAACATAATCAAGTCTCGCGAGAGGATGACGTGACGTTACTCAGGTCACATGCCCCCGGCGGAGGGTCCCGGCTGGTGGCGTGATTTGTAGTTTGTGTGTGTGTCGGTCATTATAACAGGTCCTTATTTATCATTTATCACGGCAAATCACGCACCGGTTCGGCCATTGTTAGCAAACTCTGCCCCAAAGGTAGGTCTTTTAATTATCTGAAAGGGTTATGTTTGGTTCACATGATTATGCTTAGATCACGCTAGGGCATATAATGCATTTTGAAAATTAGATGTGTTTAATATCTTCTCGATGCTTATAATATAATTATTATATCTAAATTTAATAAAAATGTTGATGATGTCTTACTAATTGTAGTTTGAAAATAAAATATTGTCTGTCATGTCCTAACTGTTAGTATGGGGATAGGTGGGTTTGGGTTCAGCAGGTACATCATATCAACCAAAGAACCTACTTATCTCCAAAATGACATTCAGTCACACATAACAAATCCGTGAGACCCGTGCACACCAACGGCCACTTTGAGGTGCCGACTTTCCCAGGGCCTCCAGGTTCGGGACACGACCCCTCTGTTGTCGGGAGTCCCCCGTCATCTGTCAGATTTAAGAAATCATTAGACTTGACATGTTTTTTAATGCCCATAGATCATTTTGTACTTAATGTTAAGCTATTTATATCCTGAGGCAGTAGTGTTTAGGTACAAGTATGCCGAGTAGTCAGTATTCTTATTAATCCTAGTAGGCATCTTGGATCTTTGGTCCATTCGGAAAAGAATCGTACACCTCCATAAACATTGAAGGCCCTTCCAAGAGTATTATAAGGTAAAGGATGCATGGTGACCCACGTAGACGTTTTATTATATCTTACTTTTTGCAAGTCCATATACTGCCACATCGACAAGATTTAAGACTAGGGAGTTTCATTAAGTACTGGCTGGTATAGAACCCCATGGCAGTCATAGCTAGGTCAAAGACTGCGCCTGGTATATAGCTCTAAAATAGATTGTTGTCAAGGCCTGGCTGGTATCAAGGAGTCTACTGTAGACTCCCTGCTGGTAGAGAGACTCAGGGAAGTCAATGCCTTTGTTCAATACAAGTATTAGTATTGCACTTTCATATAAATTTTTACAATATCTTTGGGTTAAATGCAGTTTTTTTATGCTTCTTTCATATTTTGCTGCTAAGTGGTCAGTAACTGTCTGGTCAGATTGCCCTTGTTTCATTCCCACCACCATGAGGGATGGTCAAGCTTTGCGATCCTTAACGTGGGGGATTGTCAACTCTATATCGTGTTAAATTGGGCATGAAAGGACTGGGAAATAGAGACGTCCTCACACAAATATGAACACCGCGGGGGTCGATCAAGCCTCAGGGTGGTCAAAGAAAGGCTAAACCACTTGTGTGTATTGTAAGGGCTTTTGGGTGTAGCACTAAGGACACTTCGTCAATGTTAAGGCTGGCCAAGGTCATTCATCTTGAAAGGGCTTGTAGATTTAGCATTGACAACTTACAGACTACGGCTGTTTTATATGAAGAGGAATTAGTCTGGGATCTTGTGATTCAGGTGAAGTAGAGAGGTAAATAACGTTTTTAGTCCATTCATCCACGTGGAGGGATGCTGTAATCTTTACTTTATAAGGCAATCTATACTTTATAATGTAAATAGGTGATTATGAAGTAAATTTCAAATCCATGCATCCAAGAGAGTATGCCTTAGGATGTATGTTTGTATAGAAATTTCCCCTGTCAGAAGAGAGTATGCCTCAGGACGTACACTGTGTAGGATTTGAGTGACATGTTGGGAGCCGTTTAACTGGGCAGTATGTACTACATGTCAGTCATATAAACTCCGGAATGTACGTTTTCTATCCTTTTTTTATATATAAACTTTGTATAGGTTAGTTCATGGTGCCGAGGGCACTATGCGAGTGTAAACGAGCATAGTGGCCGAGGGACTATGAACTAACCAGCTTGGTTCCTGGCCCTTATCACAGCCATTAAGGCCCTCTTATCAGCAGGAAGGGTGGACTATATAAAAGAGTGGACTATGCTGTATAAACCACACTTTTCCTGCCCTCTGATTGGTCAGTTCGTGCTAGCCATGAACCAAACCGTTATAGGGGAGATGGAGATTTTTCAGATGTTGATACCGCAATGTGCATCTCTGTATCACTCCTCTGGTTACAACTCTGTGTTTGGTTCATGGCGCCCCCGAAATGACCAATCAGAGGCCAGGAAAAGAGTGGATTATACCGCCATAATCCACTTTTTTCCCCCTAACGGCCTTGGTTCATGGCTGGCACGAACTGACCAATCAGAGGGCAGGAAAAGTGTGGTTTATACACCGTAGACCACTCTTTTATATAGTCCACCCTTCCTGCTGATAAGAGGGCCTTAATGGCTGTGATAAGGGCCATGAACCAAGCCGGTTAGTTCATAGTGCCTCGGCCACTCTGCTCGTTTACACTCGCATAGTGCCCTCGGTACCATGAACTAACCTATACGTAAACCATCTCTCTCCAGCAGAGACCTGTACCTTAGGTGTGCTGACAGACGGTCTGGTGGTGACATGAACCACATGGCCCCTGGTGTGTCTTATACCTGACAGGTGTATATCGGTAAACGGAGGTATTATATATACACTGACATAAAAGATCCCAGATGATGTCTACTACTCTAGAAGCCAGTGATTTCCTGGTGCCACAAAACGCTAGCTTATTTATTCCATGTGTATAGGCTTCATGTGCACGTCGTTATAGGTTGTAGGTGGTAGATGGCAAACTTTCTTTTTTTTTTTCTTTTTTTTTTCTTTGATTTTTATTGGGTACAATGGGTTCGACATAGTCGTTCTTCCACCCGCTCCCCCTTTATAACACAATAAACAGATCTTTGGAGCGGGTGCACTAATATTTACAACAACAAATTCACATCTTAGCCATAAATATGGCAATAATGAAATGAAATGAGATGAGATGAAATAAACTACATGTTATGGCATACATCACAATCTCTATAGTATCTTTTTATAAGGGTTCGCAACAAGTTGTTTAACTTTATTTTTGAAAACAGACACATCCTCAATAACAGATAACCAAGCAGGAAGCTTATTCCAGGCAATTATCGATCTATACCTTGGTGATTTTGCAAATTTAAAATGTGTATACTTAGGTACATTATAGACAATACCAACTCTCCTTCTGGTTACAATGTCTCGTTGATCTTTTACCCCTGCCTGGTCTTTCAGGGTGTAGGCATAATACAATAGATGAAACATACGTCTATGTGCCAGCCTAGCTAATTTACATGATCGATGTAGTACCTCAGTTGAGTCTCGGTTTTCAAAACCTAATATATGTTGATTGAAAACAATTAATAAACCTTGATTTTGCAATTTTTGCAATTTTTCATTCATATATTTAATATTCTGGTCATACAAAAAATCACCATACTCAAGCACAGGTAGGATTGTTGAAATATATATGGATTTTGCAGCATGAGTAGTCAATGAGTGTCTAATCTTTTTGAAGTAGTTTAACTTCAGCTGAACGTTCCTGGCTGTAATACTATAGTGGGTTTGGAAGGTTAGGTTCTCATCAACCGTTATTCCTAAATACTTATAGGTTGACATCTCGCCAATTGGGTCCAGCTCACCCAACACCTTTCTCACTGAGTCTGCGGCAACCATCCGTGGGTAATTAAGTGGCTAGAATGGTCTATAGGTACCTGATGGTCACAAAAAGCCAATGGAAGGATAGTTTTATTGTGTCAAATTTCCGGTTTGAAACTTTAGAAATCACGTCTTTTTTAAGGTTTTCATTAGTAATAATCGTCAAGGTTTCCCTTGGTTTTCGGACATCTGATTAAATGTCTACACTAAATGTTCAAATATCAATTCCATGAGAGTAATTACTATAATTACTCTCATTCCTGGTTAAAATTCAATAATTACTCTCATTCCTGGTTACAATACAACTCCTTTATATGTCGTACATTAATATAATATACGATAAACAAAGGATCCCTCTACAGACTCCTAGCTTGCAAATACCGAGAGCCCTGGCAAGCACAATGCCCCAAAGATACTTTAAAATGAAGGTCAATGCTTAACTCCCAGCAAATGCCCTCATCAACCCAATTAAAGCTTTCCAACCACCTTAGAACCGAAGCCTCTGTTCAATTCTGGCCATGGGGCTCATCTGTAAGGATATCAATCCACTGTGCGCCCTTTATTCACTGAATCTGTTGATAACCGAAATAAGCAATCGACTTCATATGAATTAATGATATGCAAAATACCAGTCGCATCGGGTGCATGATTATAACTTATTAATGTGCGGTATGATCGAACATTAGGATACAACAATTATCGGAAATGTATTGGATCTGTGCGATCTAATTACTACAGGACACCTGTTCACGGTACAGAGGCAGATGTTGTGAATTATTACACAATAGCCCTCAATATGGCCGTATGTAGTGAGACAATGTCACATAGGCCCTACACGTATTTTTTTGACTGAGAGTGGGCGCCTACTTCATATATATGATCAGAATTCAATCTACTCGGTTTTCTAGTTTAACGTACGCAAATATATACACAGAACTAACCTCGGGGGCACGAATCCCTGATTATTGCCCCTCTGTCGAAGGGTCTCGGGCAGCCCTCGACCCTTCGACAGCAGGGCAATAATCAGGGCTTCACGCCCCGAGGTTAGTTCTTGTTTTATTCTATACCAAATAGCCTGAGAAATAACCCATTAACCCACGAAAAACAAGCTGGGCAATAAGCCATCCGTTATTCCACCGTTGCTACCGGGGCAGGACAATGATGAAGGTATAGGCGCTACGAAGTTGGTATAGAATAAAAGCAGTGCTTCAATCTGAGATGAAGGAAGGGGGGTGGGGGGCTTACCAAGGTGTGTGCGGGTGAGTAAGGTGGGAGGACAGTCATTGTTGTCAATAACTCATTGTCAGAACTCGTACTTCAAAGGGAGACCAACCCTGACGTCCCCAGCGTCCCCCCAGCGTCCCCCCTGTGTCCCCCTCACGTGCCTTATGCCCGGTAGGTGGCGCGCAGGTGTTAAAGTCCGTATGATGCTTTTGCACGCCGTCCGGGCGCGGTAAGCCCCGCCCCCTTTACCATAGGTGTGAAAGTCGCGCAGACGGTCCTGGTGCTCCTTACCTGAGGGGGGACACATGGGGGAGTAAGGAAAAGCTCAGGTGGACCAATATCGCTAAAATAATTGTAGCCTGAAATAGCCTGCGGATTCCTGCAAGACACTCGACACGGCACCCTCACATTGGCGGGTCCTCCTGTGTGGTGAGGGCAAACTGCCCTTAGATTCCCCACAATGCGAATGGTTTTCCCTCCATACATATGCCCTATATCTAGAAATACCACTATAAGAATAGATGCAATTGCTAGAAAGCGCATCTTGATGAAACAAGATTATTTTGCCGGGGGGGGGGGGGGGGGGTGCAACACTCACCCTATATGGTGTTATTCCTCTCATGTCAGGATAGTAAAATCTGCGTGTCTGCATGTCCTCAAAGACCAGAAAATGACTGACGACAATACATTTAGAAGAAATTACTTTTATTTTCCCCTTAATAATCAACCCTCTTACTATCTTAAAATAATTTTAGCCTGTCCCAATATTGTGAATGATCTGTGACCATAGTGGACGATCAGAATCTTTTATCATTAAGGACCCAAACAAATCTGATTTTCTGTTCTTTCTCCTAAAAGTATGAGGTTATTTGGTAATATATTGTAGCTTTTGGTGCTGGTACCTGTAAGTACGCATAATTTCGCTAGGAAATGAGTTTAAAAGAGAAATGAAACGAAAATCTGATTGTTTTACATTGCCCCTATATATATGGGCCGGAAATCAACTACCAAATCCGCGTAATTAATCGGCGCGTCTGGCAGGAGGTCTATTGTGATTTTCACCGTAAACAGATTTATTTTTAAGTGTAGCCAGAGGTGCGTGCTATCCCAACGTGGCTACACCCACAAAACCATAGGCATAGGTGTCTGGTACGGCCGGAATCATCTTCTCGAGTCAAGCCCCATGTCGCCACTACCTGAGAGGATGGGCTGGGTTGTGTGGGTAGAGCACATTGGTATTAACACCCCTGATAAGGTCCCCAAGTTCCCTGTGAGGATGGATGGTGGAATGGCCAGACAAGGCGGGTCACTGTGCATACAGCCCAGTTACAACCCACAGGCTCCCCATACAGACGTGGCCTACATTGGCTAGACGTGGCTAGAATTGTGTAAGATTTAGCACGGTCCATGTATAATGTACTACCGTGTGCGCAGTACAGACTTCACTCATGTAATTATCTTTGTATATTGTGCGCAACAATAATTTTCCCTCTGCTATTTTCGCGCTGTGGTCCACCATGCACTTCTGCCTAGCCTAGCACTCTGCCCCCCACAAATATGTGGAACAGCACCGTCCAGGTCCTAACCAATCAGCGCGAAGCGGGCGCGATGACGTCATCGCGCCTGGACGGCGTGCGAAAGCATCATACGGCCTCTTGCCGCGCAGGTCATGTGACACGCGCATGCGCGTCACGGCAGACGACATTTGGAGTCAAATGACGTCACGCCACGTGGTGTGCTGACCATTTTTTATCCACTCTTGGTGAAAAGAGAGGCGTGGTGAGTTTAATTGTGCTCAAACCTGGCTATAAAGCCGTGACCTCAACAAAAAGTGGAATAAAAGGGCATTATGGCCACATGGCAAGCCGCATAGTGTGTCACCTATTGAAATGGGACTGGCTTTAGTGGGGAGTGTGTCGACACATATTAATCAATCATAGGTTTTATCTGTTGATATTTTATTTATCCTAAAATCATAGCATAGCCTACTGTCCAAGAAAAGGATTCGGACTCATGATATGGCTCTATGATAAGATAGAAATAATGAAGACTTTGAGAAACTAGTGGGTTTATATAAATATTTTCAATGGAAACCTGAGTCTATGCTGCTTTAGATGCGAAATTTGGAATACCATTTCAAATGACTATAGAATAAACCTAAATTCTTAAATATAAGGTGCGTTACGATTTGTTATGGTTCATCGCTTTGCCTTCTTTCTTATTGTTGAACATTCCGTATCTGTTGGTATATCGAGAAATGTCGAGAATAACACATATAGTATACCAAAGGGAGTATGATTAGCATGTTAGTCTCTGTGTGGGTACGAAATGTAGCTAACACTGTCAGTCCAGTCTTTAGGTTCCTGGAAGCACGTGGGTTTCCATGTCAACAAACCCTCGTCCCCACCTGCCCCTCGTATGTGCCCCCTCTTACCCTGACCCCTGCCCCCTGCCCTCAGACTGCCAACCTCATCTCATAGCCATCAACCAATATACATTTGCTGCTTTATAAGAAAAACTAATTATGTTCTGCCAACAGGTTGGGTTTTTTCCTCACCGATATTGATCTATAGTATATAATACAAATACTAAAACAGATCCATGAGATATGTCGCTCTTAAGTAGCAACATTCCGTTGTGCCTAGTACCCGGGAAATGCTGTTGAACATTTTCAACCAAGGTGCGTCTATCTCATTGCTTCTGCATAGAGTAAGACCTTGAACTTTAGGTAGTTGGCATATCTACAAAAAGTCTTTGCAATTTCTAGAAAATCAAAGTCATATTATCTTGAATACTTATCAAAAAACGGTATAGAAAGAAAATGAAGAATGTGATGAATATAAATATGAATGAAAAGATATTTCTTTTTTTTTAAATATGTTTGTTTATGCCCTCTCTCGTCTCCCTCTCCAATACACAATCATGGCCCCAACGCCCAGCCCCCCTCCCCCTTCTTATCAACCCCAGATTATCATTTGACACCTTTTGTCCCCATGACCTTATTCTGATGACCTTCCTAATGACCTTGACCTCCTTTGCCGTACGTGCCGTCTCGCCCTAAGCTGTGCTTACCATGACAACATGGGTTTACCGGGATAAAGGGGTCATTGGGTGTCATTGGGTGTCTTTATGGTGTCCAAATATTGGGCACCCTTGGCCCTAAGGGTTCTCATGAGTTCCGTACTACAGGGTTAGTCTACCGAGAGTTGACCTCATGATATTGGTTCAACCTCAGTTTGAAAGGTAAACGTTGAGGGGGGGGGGGAGGCACTCCCTCTTCTAAAAATACGTATAGGCCTATTTAACAACTTGCGCATTCCACAATGATTCACAGGCACATGCTTTAAACCGCTCTTTTGAGTTTTCCAAGATTTTACAGCTCCGTTTCAGAAAACACACTGGTCACCAGAACTTTGCACTTTCTACAAATTTGTCAAAATAGTTTTATCAAAATTGGAATCTAAACGCAGAAATTCCAGGAATTTCATATTTTGATATGGCCTATGCAAAACCCAAATGTGCCCCAACCCCAAGTTTGCTATGATTGACGCTGCGGCATTTGCAAAAATGTTTCACTAATGACAGTAGGGGGTGAGGAAGGGGACATAATGAGGGCGCTGAGGTCTTTAGGGACTACCGTTATACTAGAGATAATTATCGGTATGAGTAAAATTAAGTTTTCAATATGGGTCCAAGATGGGCCAGATGCATCACTCAGCCCTTGTTAGCCATCATCTGTCCTTCTTAATTCTGCTAATTACTAATGCCGATTTCCATAAACTGTTGGTCCTGTGTATTAATCCCTCACCCCAGCGGTGCCCCCCTCAGACCCGGGGGGTCAGGGCGGTCACGGATGGGTGGGTTTATTAATCAAGATGCTGAACCCAGAGTGAGTGGACCGTGACGGCCACAATAGGTCGTGTGGAGAGTGTCGTGGGGGTCGGACCTAATGGGGCTTTATTAGGGAGATGACTGATTGGGAGGTTTTAGGGAAGGAGTTAGGGCTTAGACGGCTATTTGTAGGAACACGCTAAGACGCTCGCATCTACGAGCAGGGTTTATGGTTAGCATGTTTGAGAATTTACTAATTGAAAAATAGTCTATATATACGCATATCAATTGTATGATTTTTACCAGTCAGTTTGAGCTCTACTTGATAACAACAATCCCCGACAAACTGTATGACATTATCACTGGCAGATAAAGAGGAGGCGCGCCTATCTTTTTTTCGGGAAAAAAATAATTTTTGATATAAAGTTGCCCCAAAAAACTTAAAAATTGTCCAATACTGATTACAGTGGTAAAGAGCCAGACGTTAGTTGCCACAGCTTTCTAGTTATCCCAGGCTACTGGGGACCTGATTTGTCGAGCCCCCAGGTCTATTGTGTTTCTTCCCCTTTCCCAGGGTCCTAACATAGCACAAACATCCCACTTATAGCGTACTTAATAATACCTGTATCACAGATGGCCCTATACCTCAAATCGCTGCTTTTGTCCACGAAGAGGAACGAAAAAAGAGGGAGGGTGAAGTTTTACATAGTCTATAGATCAGTAACGGGCTTGGCAGGGGTCCCCTATTTCAGGCCCAATATCAATCTATAATAAGATTGCCAGACTACTTTTTGGCGTGACCAATCTCTACCTAGGCCTTTTCTAATCTGCTACATGTATCCTGTGCCCTAGCTACTTCATTCTTCTTGGAGCTCGTCGTGCCCTGATAGTGTGTTTCTCAGTCGATAAGTGTCTTCTGAAATTGAACATTATATATTATTTTATATTATTATTCTATTTACTAATTCTATTTTCTGTTTGTGTATTTTTAGAGATGACGTGCCTACAGACTGAGTGGTAGCCCCCGGACCACCCCTTTACCTGGTGCCATGGCCGAGGGTGGGGTGGGGGTGGGGGTCAGGGTGCCGCCCCCTCCTCCCCTCCGCACCACCCCCACCCACCTACCCGCCCACCACTGCCCCCTGCCCTCACCCATCCTCCGCAACTCACTACGTCACAACAACCTGCAGCGTGACGTCATCACCCGCTCCGCGCGCGCCAAGGACGACCGACCGTCGTCGGGATCCAGTTCCGGTTCCGGCGCCGGCACCAGTTCCGTCACCAGTTCCGCTTCCGGCGGAAGTGGCTCCAGCGTCGGCGGCGGAAGTATGACGCGAAAAAGGGTGCAAATTGTCACCGATAGTCCTTACGACGAACTCCCGCCGTACCGGATACACCGGAACAGTATCTACAAGGTGAGCTTTCCCGGGCGGACCTGGGACATCATGATGCAGGGCTTCCGGATCGCCCTGGAGTACGACAACGTGTTCGTCTGCGACCACTTCCTGGGTCGGGACAACGCGGAGAGGGCGCTGACCGAGCTGCGCCAGCTGAAGGAGACGGGGCAGTTCGAGCGCCACATGCGGCGGGGGCCAGGGGAGCCCAGCGTGAACTACGCCTGTCTGTACCTGATGGACCAGGAGGACAGCCACCGCCAGCTGGACGCCCTCGTCCTTATGGTCTACAAACTGGCCTCCTACTACAGCAACCAGTGGGACAAGGTCTCCGTCGAACTCTCTTATTTCCCAGAAGGCCACAGGGCACAGGAAACCAAGCGGTCCGAGTCGGGAAGGAGGCTGCTGAAGTGTGTGTACTTCCCCAACAACGACTGGAACCTGAGTCCCCCCATGCCGGACGTCATGCCGGAGGGCATCACGGGAACGCTGACCATACAGAACCATAACCGGAAGCCGCCCCACCTCGTCGAACCCGTCTTCGACCGCCTCGTCGTCTTCTGGGGAGACGCGCTGGACCACGTGATATCCGAGTGCCCGGATGAACGATATGGGGTCACCATGTGGCTACGGAGGTAGTTGAGGGGCATCTCCATGTGTACGTTGCCAAGCAATCGGGAGCTACTACTTAAATAGATGGCTGTTCAATCATGCAGAAATCCTATCTGTAATTCTAAGCTTGCACTTACAGCAGGACTTTACCATTGAAGGCCTCGAGGGAGGAACAGCTTCTATAGGCATCACCAGCTGCAGGATTACTGCAACAATTATCTACTATAATTTTAACAGTTGCATTTTTCATTAGTGTGGTATCCAATGATTGAATTATTGATTGCATCTATGTTCATGTCAGTTTTGTAGTTTATGTTAAGCTGAGCAATGATATGAGAGAAGGAAATGATCCATAAATAATGAATATGTAATAAGTTATTTGAGGCCTAGGTTTTTTGAAAGAAATAGTTTCACGGTTCTTTGCAGCAGCTATATTTAAATAAATGTATACATCCAAATCAGCAGCCCGCTCTTGGGGCATTGTGATTGGGTTAATGCCATTTCTCACTATATTGCATTACATAAAAGCCGCAGTTGAACTTGCTTATATTTTGGTTAAAGAAAAAAATAATTGTCCACGAGTATCACAACCACTCGGGATGCAGCAAGAACTTTGATGTCTATATGACTATACATGTATTAGATATGAGGATATTGAGAGGAAAGTCTCTACTTTGCATATGTACAAAGGATTCAGTAATTTTGAGAGGCCTAAACTTAAAAAGAAATTACTGCGATGAGAAAGAAATTGTACTTTATTCTGGCATTTAGTTGCATCGTCAGGCTTTGGTTCCAGGGCACGCATAGAGCGCACGACTAGACGTGTATTCCATGGATCTTTTGGTACTTTTCACCTTTATTGCATTGTTTCTCATGTGGTGCTACATATCGCTTACAGTGTCCTACATACGGTTTTGTAACTTGTAATAATCAATCAAGAAGAGATTCCCAATGTAAAATAATAGTTGATGATCTAGTCATGGCATAAGACTTAATTGAGTAACTTTTTCTCATTCATTAGTAAATAAAAAGAAATAGATGGCTGTTCAATCATGCAGCCATGTTATTGTAAATAAAAAGAGTATTTGTTTTTAATTGAGCTACTCTTTTCTCATCTATTGGTAAATGAAAAGAGGATTTGTTTTTATGCAAGGGTACAATAAGCCAATTTAAACAAAATGACATGTACATTAATAAACGTGAAAGGGCGGGTCCAGGGGGGAGTCAATGGGGTCCTGACACTCACCCCTTTCGTTGGGCCCTTAAACAACGAAAAGAAGGGCATTCGCATGTGTACAAGAATATGTGCTTTATATATTACTTAGGATATATGCCTAACTCCCCCTTTAAGACATACTGTGTCCGCCTCTGAAATGTAGTGGCAGTCTAATTCTATGTGGTTTTGGATTTCCATTTGCAAATAATGTGCGGTGTATGTCATTTCGGACGGCCTCTTACGGACCTTTAGACTACTGTCAATTTTAGTATACATGTAGGCTGAACAATTGTGGATGAACATTTTTTTCAAATGTGCAATAATTTATTTGAAACTACTTTGCAAAGCTTCTATAATGATGTTATCGCAAATGCCGCGTTGATGAATATTGTTGAGTGACTGTTATTTTTTATGACCATGTTTATTTTTGAATAAAATCACATTATTTGATATGCATTGTTTGTCATTCCTGTATTCAAATGCAGTTCTCTGCACACACAAACACACATGTATTTATAGGTGTCATTTTCTATATATCAGGGAAACAGTTTTATGTAATGTATTTGATTTGCTTCTATTTTATCTTGATACTTGTATAGAGCTGTAACCAGCACCCGCACGTGCTGGCATTCATACACACACACACACGTCGAGTGGCGGATTTATAGGTTGGCGCCCCACCTTTTTTTTTTTTTTTTTTTTTTTTGGGGGGGGGGGGGGGGACCAAGTTTAGATTTCTTAAATATAAAATTCTGAGAAAAAAACGGCGACTCCCTTTTTTCATTAGCGTTTTTCAAAATGTTCACCTTTTCAAAATGTTGTATGCGCCACCGTATCACAATACAACCATAATATACATGTATACATACACAAACACAATTTATTTACGATTTAGTAAATGCATGCATAATATCATCATAACATTAATAAATTATTAATATTAAATGTTATGGTCTAACAATTGTATGAGAAAGATCCGGGACCACTCTAGTATTAGTCACCAGGCAGCGCCTCAGGGATGCTGAATTGCCTGAGAGTAAAACAAGTGGCGCCACCTGGAAAAATAACCGACACTACTGCCCCCTGGGGGTCTCCAGGAACTAAAGTGGCGCCATCTAGCAGTGTCATACTACCTTTCTTAGCTGAGGTGAAGGGACTGCCTGGCTATCAGTATGGGTAGCTGAAAATGATAAAAGGAAAAATGTCAGAAATAAGTGGAAACCGACAGGGCAGCCCTAATCATTTCTGAGTTATTTGAAGTGAAAAGGTCCCTGATACAGTGCTTTTGGTAAATGTCCGTAGGTTTTTGAAGTGGGCTCTGTGTTCCATGAATTGTCCTTGTCACTGCAAAACTTCAGAAGGGTGGGTTAGTCATTTTCTGGCCATGGGGGCCTTGCTCAAAATTTACAACCTACCCTGATATTTTGAAATTTATGTACCAAAAGGTTCGCAATACATTACACCCATACTTTTATGTTGAGTCAGTTACATGTTAGATTTTCTCGTAGTTAACAGTTATAGATGTCATTTTGGTCAGGGTTGGCCTCAACGAAACATAAACAATAAATCTTACCAAAACAGAATATTATACATGTAATAATGGTGTCTTTTATTGAAAGAATAGAAACCAGAATGTAAAAAGCGATTTAAAAACTTAACGTTAAAACGCCCCCTCCCTTTCTAAAATTTTAACTACACCTCTGAATATGGTGACACAACACTTCCCCGTCCGTTAATTAAGACTCATGAAGATTAACCCTAGGCTTATCCTATAAACCATGATTGTACTATGTAACTATATTTTATATGCCAATTGGACAGAAGAGGCGGAGGCAATCCGTGTGAGCGCCTGATATAGTTATGGTGCTCTGTATAGGGGTATGACTTTCTCTACCTGCATACGCCCTTACCACAAATGGGCCATACACAGGCCTATTTCCCTCACTCTAGATTCTGCATACCGATAAATGACATAACTTTTTAACATGTTTGTAGTTTTTCTCTCGTACAAAAGCAAGTTATGAACACTCAGAAGTTATACTGGTAGGGAAATGGGAACACTGAGTGACAGGGGACCCTTGGTGTAGGGGAGAACCTGTGGGTAATTTGTATCCTTCACAAACCTCATGTCTGCAAACACAGAAGCGTTTCTGTGTTTCTCCATTGGAAAAAGTACCAGACCGCTCGTGTTCTTTGCTGCTGTCAGACAGTTTAACTTGACATTGAATTTTTCTTCAAGAAGTAAATCTTAGTTCGGCATGTGGAAAACTAAGTCAAGTAGACGGCAATTCACATTGGCCTGCTGCGCTTTTATGTTGGTTTTTACAGGACAGGTATTCGTTCACATGTTCAAAGGTTCACCAGAGGAGTTCCAGGACAATGCAAGGTTAAACTATACTCGGACCAGGATGACTGCAGAAGATGTAAGTTATTCACGCACAGCATTACATCGCCGTAACCCAGCAACAGAAGTTGGCATTAAATCCATGAGGTCCCAGAACTTTCGGAAACCTAGCACCAAGACAACTACAACTTTAAAAAAGAAAGAAAACAAGCCAGAGAAGAATAACATAATAATATCGGACTATCTTTCGGATCATGTATACCGCTGTGAACGGCTTATAGTCAAGCACATAAACGACTACAATAAGAAGGAGCTATGTGACTGCGTGCCATCAACCCTGAGTACGTAACCATTATAACTTAATCAGATTCACAAATGACGTTCATTCGGTCTCCTTACGGACCGCAAACTATTTTTCAGTGTGGACATAGAAACAATGAAGACATTGTAATGTTGTATTCAGTTTTCATGGAAGGCCCCATGCATGTGTGCAAAAAAGGACTCATAGACCCCTGTCAACTGTTTTAAGCACGCTTAACCGATTATCTATTTATTTGAAAAAGAAGCTCTTAAATCTTCAAGCACTAGTTTTAGCATTAACACATTTTAAGATATTTCAGCCCAGAAATAGAAGATGAAATCATTGTTCTGTCTATATCACTGTAAACTTACATTTACACAGATGAGTTTTTTTTGTTTTTAAATATTTTATTCTTTCTCTCTTATACAGAGCTCTTCCGATAGCTTAAACAATACATAGTACAATTACACATTGCATCCAGTTTTGCCTTTTTCGTGAAACTGTCAATAATTCCAGAAATTATAGAATCAATAATGATCATTCCAATCACATTATATATATATATATATATATATATATATATATATATAATTAATACAGTGTACTCTTAATATCATCATTTACAAGTAAACATACATTGTTGTTGCCTGTGATACCCAAACAATTATTCAACATTTAAAAATGCATAGTTGTAAGGTCCAAACGTCTTAATGCACCATTAAATTCAGACAATGTATCTAAACATTGTACATTAGCATCTAACTGATCCCAAAGTTTACACCCTAAATAATAAGGGCTTTTCAGGACTCTCTTAATGTCACTAAAGGGTTCATATAACTTTATCTTATTGTGACCTCGTAAAAAGGGAAGGGACGTAATACTACATCCATTATCAAATAAAATCACAATAGGCTCTTGGGAGAATGAAACACTTTGATACAACGTACTATCCAATAAGGTTAAACTGTTAAAAGGATAAATAGTGCTCTCCTGTTGTACGTATACCTTTCCACGTATAATGTACTTCTAGTTCACAGAATCAACATCTCCACCAATAATCTAACGATGGAAACCCTCCAAGCTCAGAATGCTGACGTCAGGCGTGGAGGGCGCTGGGAACCACAGTCATGTCTGCCGCGCATGCGTGTAGCGGTGGTGGTTCCCTTCCGGGACCGACCCGCTCACCTGACGGTCCTCCTGCACTACCTGCACGCCGTCCTCCAGGGTCAGCTGCTGTCCTACGTCATCGTCGTCGTCGAACAGGTATAGACGGGGATATTTATTTTTTTATAGGAATAAATTTTATTTGTAAAAAGCATCAGGCCCTCCCCAGGCTTTCAGATTAGGGTTATGTACATAAAAATAATGCAATACATAATTATGACATAGAGAAAATGCACATCAATATATTTATAATATCGCAGTGCATGAAGTTGCAGTTCATTATACAGAGTTCCTTTAAGGAAGTACTGAGTATATGTTATATCTAAACATACCATCTTTAAAGTTGTAACGGAAGCATTTGTTTCGCATTTAAACCATTGAGGAAATGTATCAATTACTCTATCAGCAAATCATCTAACTGTCTAATAATCGCAAATCAAAGAACATGGAATCAGAGATAACCATGAAATATAGTTCTTTTGGTGGGCTATTAATCATGATTCACAAATATTTCAATATTCATAATCACTCATCTTGTACCTTGATATGTTCAAAAGGTACAGGGTACCAGAAAATTTACACAGAAACGTAGCAGAATGTCACACAACCCAGTGGTTGTATCATATTTGTTCTGATAAAAGTTTTAGAGTTACCTCTCCTTGGATATATTATCTTAAACTCTTTTTATTCCATATACCACAGAACCAACCGAAGGTATTTAACAAGGCGGTGTTGATGAACGTGGGGTACCTGCAAGTGGTTAAGTCCTTCCTTCCTGACTGTGTGGTGTTTCACGACGTGGACATGATTCCCCAGGACGGACGACACATGTACTATTGTCAGGCACATCCTCTGCACCTAGGGGCTTACCACAATAAGCATGGATACAGGTAAGGTCCCTACCCATACACCTGGCAGCTTGACACACTATATACAACTACAGGTAGGGTCCCTACCCCTCCTCCTGGGGGCTTACAACAATAAATATAACTTCAGGTAAGGTCACTACTCCTGAACCTAGGTGCTTGCCACAATAAACATAACTACAGGTAAGGTCCCTACCCCTGCACCTTGCCACAATAAACACAACTACAGGTAAGGTCCCTACCCCTGCACCTTTTTTTTTATTTGAACAAAACCATCTCGTTTACAAAACGCTTTTCAGATAGTTGGAGGATTAGTTACAAGTAATGTGTTAGTACAGGTTTTGATGATGTATTGATGATAAGATGTTGTGTTATGTAATTTCTGAGATAAGTAGGCAAATTATCCTAGAATGAAAGATCATTCATGGATTGTGCCCCATATCATTCAGATTTTTCATTCATAAGTGTTCATATCTAATAACTTTGTCTTTTGTTTAAAAACATTTATATGGTCTATATGTTGTATTTCAGATGGTAATTTGTCCCATAATATACACATTCTATAATACGGACTGTTCATGTTGTAATTCTTTGTGGTAAAAGGTTGTTTTAACTTAATTTTTGCATCCGCACGCAAAGTTCGACTTCCTTGTGTCTTAAGAGACTTCCTTGTGTCTTGCCACAATAAACACAACTACAGGTAAGGTCCCTACCCCTGTTTGTATGCCTATTGACTGTGATTTGCAGTAATATCAAGAAATACCCCAAAAGACATAATGCTTACATTTATACACAAGATAATAAAGGTACACAGATTGATGAAAATTGCGCATCTAGAGACATTCCTATGTTCAAATTTGATAAAAGACAGTCATGACGTTGCACTACACATAAGTAAAAATGCAATTCCTTTTCAATAGCCCTTAAGGCAATTAAAAAAAAGTAAGAAAAATTAATGCTATATTGACATTTCCCACAGTTTTCATTAATGGTAAAAAAAACTTGGACATTTTGCATTATGTTGCCATGGTAACGGGAACACTGATAGAATGGCCAGACCTGTCAATAATGCCAAGACCTGCCAAATAATGCTATGCAAAACGAGGGTTTCCATGGTAATCATGGAACAAAACTAAGTTCTCAAAATTGATATTCTGAACCAAGGGCTTCCTTGGCTATGTTCTGCAAAAATAGATTCGAAATCTCTCAAACAGAAAGGAAATGGCAGTGTATTTCATGAAATTTGTTTGGGATTTCAATTTTTTATCCAGATGATCTATGTTATATCTTTATGAATATCAAAGATTAGATGTTTCACTAGGCCTAACCTAGCATATCAAACCTTCCCATCTTTAAATTAATGTAACTTTTTCTATTTAGAATAGATACATCATTCTTTCATTAATGGAATTCCCAAGACATATTTGTTATTAAATATTCCAGACCACAAGACTGCTTTTTGCAGAGGATGACACATTTGGTGAAGTGTATAATTACATTTTATTGTTAAATATTGTGTGATGTCCATAAAACCTAAAAGTAATTTGTTCATATCGTTTATCTAGAGTTATGAGGTGTTAGCACAGATGCTAGGTTACATCACACACTAGAATATTCTTGAGGTAGATTTAAAGACAAAGAGTTGAATAGATAAAAGAATTGAAAAGATAAATAGAAACACATATTCAAATGTCAGGGTCTGCAAGAAGCATATGCAAAACCTGACATGCTTATTTCTATGTTACAGACTGCTGTACCCAGAGATACTGGAAGGGGTGTTATGGCTAGTTGACCCATCGCCTTACAGTAACCACAGATGCTGGGAGGGATAGTTGCCTTCTGACCATGAATCGTTATTTGTATGTTACAGGCTTCTGTACCCAGAGATTCTGGGAGGAGTCGTGGCCATCCGTCCCTCCGTCTTTGAGGCAGTGAATGGCTTCTCTAACCGCTTCTGGGGTTGGGGCGGTGAGGATGATGAACTGTCCTATAGGTAGGTATATTGCTGACTGTACTAAAACCTATCGGACTCCAAGTTTTCATTTTTATATCTGCTGTGTGTGTTTTGATGGTTTTAGGGTATGCACATTCTGAGTAACTCTTATTTGATCATTAATGTTCACTCACTTAACAATCAAAATTGCTCCTCTGCAGATACCTCGCGAGGATAATTCATTTCTCCTGATTAGTTATTAAATGTGACATTTAGTCTACTCTTGGAGCTAAACCTAAAACTGAAATCTTTCATCTAATGGCCACCCACGGACCATGAATCAAGGCGATTCCGGTGAGAAAATTAAGAAAACACAACAAATAACGCGATTCCAACGTATGTTTTTAATGTCTCTACTGATATAATTAATAGCCCTTATATTTTGTTCAGGCTCCGAGGCCGAGGTTACCGGATTCTCCGTGACCCCCGGCCCGTGGCCGACTACCTGTCCCTCCCGCACACACGGGACAGGGGCAACGTCCAGATGGATAAAAGGTAATTCAATGCAGCCCTTCCTTCTCCTGCCAAATTGATATGAATACATTCTATTTCTTACCATCAGAAAAGTTGATATAACCTACATCTAGGCAAGCAGTGACGTAACAAGCACGTTTTGTGACCATATTTTTTTGATCAGTCTGTTTCCTGCCCAATTTTCAGTTAATATTCACATTACTTTACACCAGGTTTAGACTCTCAACAATAACAGAGTGTTATAATAACGTTATATTATTCTTGTGAAGACCTTACCAAAACAGAATGTCATAATAATGTTATTTTTATGTGACATAAGATAACCAGAATGTTATAAAAACATCACAGTGCACAGTTGCAATATTAGGTACTAACACTGAATTCCTAAAAGTGAAAAATGCAACTGTAACTCTGTGCAACTAAGGTTATGCAGTTGTAAAACCTATAGATCAGAGGAAAATTGTTATAATTGTAAAATTGATTCCTAATGGTCAATGGAGTTGTAAATATTTTAGAATTTACAACTAACTGACGTCATATAGTTGTAATATAATGGAAAAGAGGCTAGAATCCATAAAATTACACTGGTGAGCTAGAAAACCATTCCTAATGGTGAAGTTACACATGAAAATGAAGTTGTAACTGAGAAAATTACAACTAAATCCTACACCTGCTCTGAGGATGTGTAACTTTTGATCATATCACAAATTTCAGCATTTTTCTTGTATTTTTGTGGCCAAAATTACAGTAATTAGAACAAATAATCACTATAAACTGGCATCTGTTGTTTGAATCCATTTTGAAGGGTAAAAATCAAGTTGCAGAATCATGAGTTTTGGAACATGCAACTGCAGCAAAATTTACAACCAGTTGTAGCACTAGAAAATTAGGAATGAGTATTTGTGTAAGTTTTATTTGCATAGTTGTAAATACTGGTGAGTTATGAGGGAGGATTGTTTTTCTTAGTTTTTTAAGATTTATAGCACATGTTTCCACAATCTATTACTTAGTTCAAGTTTCACAGCTAATATTCTATTATTTGTCATTAGATGAAGCACTAAAATGTCCCAGATTAAGAGAAAATAACATTATTTACCTATTTTCATTGTTGTAAGGGCCTATGATACTAACTTACAACTGAGATGTTTGCCAGTCACATAATTACATTCCACTTTAGGAATGACACTTGAAATTTACAACTGGCATACATGGCTGTTGTAGGCAAAGTTGTAAATTTTCCTTAAATTGTTATTTATTTTTAGGAATTCGGTGCCAATACGTTAGTGGGTGCCATCAAAATAATGTAACAAGAACCAAACCAGAACCCAATAGAATATTCCTGCAATGTTTCAATAACGTTACAGTCTTACCTGGGAAGTATTAATTTGTTGCAGAGGATATCAGCATTGGAGGCAGCTCTGTTCCACTAAACTTTTGACCTATAGGCCTACTCTTCATGATCAATCATTACCATTTTCGGTTTTCATAATTTTTCTTCTGATATGATTTATTGACCGTCGTCAGATTTGTCTGTTCTCCACACAGTATATTACTGTTTGTAAACGGCTCATTAAAACAAACTTCCTTAGACTAAAATTCTCTGTTAGCATTCTAAACTAGGAACACAAGATATAATAATGATATTACAGACCCTTCTTTGTCACCAAGACTCTTGGACGTTGATGCATAAAAGTTTATTAAAATTAGCTGTATAATTATCATACTGGAAATAATGATCACTAAACCTGTTTGGTTAATAGTCCTTTACGTTTCCAGGTCCATGCTGCACACCCTGCTGAGGGACGCCCGGCCCCGGGAGGACGGGCTCAACTCAGTGGTCTACTCCCTGAGGGACGTCAGACGGCTACCTCTGTACACCTGGCTACACGTGGACATACCTCTCAACAACAGCAATAACAGCAACAACAACAATAAAAACAGTAACAACAGTGACAATAAAAACAGCAAAAATTAGATTATTTTGCGCATTATTGATTGATAATAAATTGCGCCGGCTTTAAACCCCTAGGCCTAGGCATACAAAATAGTTGGCTTTGAATAGTTTTGGGAAATCTAAATCCTACAATCGGCATACTACTGCCATTGAAGGCATTCCCTATGAAATGTGTCACAACACAGGGCAAGGATAATCCTATGGAATTATATTCTTTACCCTAGGTTCATATTTAGAGAGATATAAATAAAGTGATTAAACGGCATTTATAACACTAATCTTTTGTATACATTTCAATTAACATACCCTAAATGTTCTATTTCATTCCACAATGCCCCGGTTTGGAATGTCAATAGAACGTTTTATTATCAAATTTTACCATACAGTTCGTTGGGTTGCCATGGAAATAAATAATTGTTGTTATTTCTGTAAAGATATTGCGACCTTGTATAATTAAATATAACATGAGCTATTCCAATTCAAGTTAAAGGGACAAACGCTAGCATTTCTGGATCAAATGTTTTGGTCATATTAGTATTTTAGAATTATCAACATGCCTATTTGGGTTAATAGATTATCAAATTTCTCAATAAATACTGAATAATTCAATATAATATTGACATTTTAGGAACATTGAATTCCCACACGAAGCACCAATTCCCCATGGTTCATCACAGTTGTAATTGTTTCCGCCCTTAGGATTATGTTATACAGTGATTATAAGACAGATAAATAATGCATATTCAAAGTGGTAGATTTCTAGAGGGCACTGCGGAATTTCATGTTTGAAATAGAACCTATCCAAAAACAATAAGATGGTGCCATTGAATTGTTTGAGATATCAATCAAGAAAACAACGTGCCCCATCTCTTAGCCTATCTGGTAATATTTCAACACCGCTATCATGACCCTCATTTCATAGTCAAATTAAAACTGTCAGTTGATTTACTATTCTGCATTATAATCAGGTCTACGACGTGAAGGAATTGGCTTGTATTGATATGAAATGAGGGTCATGTTGAAGACTGCGGGTTTAAAGTCATTTTTAATTGTACCCGCACCTTCTAAATATCCCTTAAACAAACAGGAATCCCATTTTCTTGATGCTTTCTAATCTTCATAAAATTTACTACGTACCCCATATAACAGAGATACATGTCTGTGCCTAAACGTAATGCCCATCGTGCGTTCCCTTATAATTCATGTACGGGTCCATTTTGCAAAGGTAATTTGCGTTTAGTTTTGTACCAAACACTACGTTATTAAAGGAACAATACATGTAGTTTGTGTGTGTATTCGTGTTGTTACTGGCATTTTGATCATCATCTACTTGTCATAAGTTTTTAAAGGACATTACAGAATTCAAAAACGTTTGCAATTGTACTGATCATGCCTAACCAAACAGATAGATCAGTCAATAAGTAGAATAATGAATCGTCATCATACATTTGAGTAATATTGGGTCCAATTACAAGAAGAATACACTTCTAGGATGGTAAATGCTATGGTAAATATTACTCTACAAATCACCAGGCGGCAGTGTGAACGTCGGCATGTCCGTTGCAGCAACGATTCTACAAAGAATGTGTAGCTATAATATTTTTGGTTGCAGTGATTTGAGACCCATGGAATCTAGTCCGTTCATTTGGAAGACTGGATAAGGAGAATGCAGAGAACAGGCAGATGCGTTTAGGGTCCTGACTGAGTGTTTGAATCAAACTTTGATGAATCAGTAGAATATTCAAATTTATTAACGAGAACCAAAGGCAACTGGCCATGGTGAATGGCACAAATGGAACTGAACAAATGATAAGTACCTCATGAAAGTAGTTTCAAAATCTAATAATGTGACGTAGGCAGAAACAGAGTGGAGAAGGGATTCCCATAACTTTATTGTAATTACCTTCCTTTGTAAACAAGTTGTAGTTTAATTTGTGTAGACCTGATTTTATTGAAGGAGGCATTTCTATATTTAAGTTATTCATACAGTAAAGTTAATTTGCAAAAAGAAGTCTTGTATATAGTCGGGATTACTGTTGGTTCCCCTATGACCCTTTCGCACCTCCAGATGCCTCGAAGCCTTCCAATCCCATCAGTAAAAATGCCCTGTTCAAGACTGCCTATACTCTCTAGGCCCAATGCTTTCAGGCATTATTTTATTTTTGTTAAGAATGTCTATAATAGTAAAATTATTTGATGGAAATACTCAATTTTAGATCGATTTATAACATAAGCTAACTGCCTCTTTCGAATTAAAACAGATTGTTTTAGGCAAAATGATATATTTCAAATGAAGTCAAGTGTGCAATAATAATCTGAGGGGGGGGGGGCGTTTTTTGAGCGCGAAATTGTATGTGGCATGGCGTCACCTTATTATTACTGTACAGAAAATTGAGTCACGTTAGGAAAGGGATATAAATAAGGCTCTTTTTGAGAATGGCCGTTCTACTTATAATGACCAAATCCCACGTCATGTACATCAGTATAATTTCCATTGGGGTGGGCAGAAACGCTGGATGTAAAGATTATCATCCATCGTACCACAGGGTCTTAACCTCATGGATTAAACCCAGGCTACACTGTATGGTTTCTTACCGTCCTAACCAAATAGTAAAAGTAAAAGGCATGACATGAGCAAATCATGCTGTGGGTCATTAGTTATTCCTCACTCACCATTCATACATTACCCCTTAAAATCACGCAATAATCTTTTAAAAGCTATTACTGGTAGAAGTGAACTCTGGGATATGGAAATGGTCCAAAAGTGGACCGTTACATGCCAAGTGGCACGAACAAGTTACCATGAGGCTAAAATCATGCAATGTGGTGGTTGGAAACGTTTGCAGTATTATATGCATACAACTGAGTGCGACTATCATAAGCTAGAATTAGTAAATTGCTGTATCAAATATTTATTTACAAGGATTGAATACATGGATATAGACACAAACAATATCCTTATTGATCTATATGTATATATATGTAAATATGTGTTTTATTTACACGAATGTCTTTAATCCATTAAATATTTCTACTGAAACCTGATGCATATAGAGACATCGATACAACTATTAAAGATTCTACGGATGCTCTGATTGAGAATGATAAATTACCAAATTATAAGCTGATATCCTTTGACAAAGTAGAGCAAACTGATTTAGAAGCTCTTATCCAAGATATTAATATTTACAAACCATCTGGCCATACTGATATTTCTACTAGGGTACTTAAACAATATCTTAAGTTGAATATAGTATATATATCTTGCAACTAATTAATAGGTGCATTTTGGAGGGTGTTTTCCCTGATGATTGGAAACTTGGTATAGTCTCACCAATACCTAAACAAGGCGATCTGACAAGAATTAGCAGCTGGAGACCAATTGTGATACTGCCAATACTTGGTAAATTATTGGAGAAGATAATACATAAGCAATTATTATTTTATTTCCAGAGCAATAAAATAATTGCTCAAGATCAATATGCCAGCCCGAAAAATCTACTATGCAAGCAGTAATGAAACTGACTAAATATTCATATCAGCATCGGGATAAGGGAAAAGTGATTGGCTGTATCTTCATCGATATGTGTAAAGCCTTTAATATGGTTTCACATTCAATGTTATTGCATAAATTGAAAACAATTGGCATAAAGGAATCTCTAGTTATTAATGGTGTACCCCAAGGCTCGGTTATGGGGCTGCTGCTCTTCATTTATTATATAAATGATTTGATGGACTATATATATATATTTTTTTATTATTATTGACAAAAACCACTTCACAGTAGTGTGATCTTCCAGTAGTTACAAGGCAGGGTAGAGTATGAATATGTACACGTAACAGTGTTATATTTGACAGCAGTGGACAAGATGAGAAATATACAATGTTGTTGACTGACATCTTTGTTATATACAACTTACACTTATGACATACTAATGCAATTTTCAATAGATCTCATACAAGTAAAGCTTTGAATCGTTTTTTGTTCTCAGCTCGTTGTTTTTCCACAGCCAACCTATCCCAGAGTTGAATTCCTCTATAATAGGGACTTCAATGAATCTTTGTTATTCGTGTGAAAGAAGACTTAAACCTAATTTTACTGTTGCTACGCAGAACTCTACTTGTAGTACATGTATCAACATAATTTGTATTATCACTATACCTGTACATTAAGCAAAGCAATTGCTTTTCTCGTCTTGATTCTAGCCTCTCAATTCGATATTCACTCAACAATTGCTCTTCAGTTTTCACCAAATCTGGAGGGTGGTTGTATCTTATCAGTTTGATGGCTTTTGACTGGATTGTATCCAGTTTCACAAGCTTATTTTTCTTCCCATTATCATACAGGAAATTACAGTATTCTAATAAAGGAAGAATCATCTGCTTGTATACTTGTATTGCAGTATTAACTGTAATAAATCTTCGTATTTTCCTAAAGACAAAGAACTTGCTATTAGCTTTTTTATATACATTATCTAAACATTTGTCAAAGCTTAACGTACACTCCAATTCAATACCAAGGTAGTTATAGCTCATAACGGTATTCATAACTGTATCACCTATATAGACAGAATCAGGCTTATCATTGAAGACATCAATCTGGTTCTTAGTACGCCCAAACCACATTAATTTGGTTTTAGTCCTATTGATACTTAATCTATTTAATTCGCACCAATGACTAAAAACATCCATACCTGATTGTAACTTACTAACCAAGTCAGGCCATGATGAACCATTACAATAAAAGACAGTATCATCTGCATACATTACAATCGACAAATTGTTATGCAATAACTCCTTACAAACGTCATTCACATATAGTATAAATAAGAGTGGTCCTAGGGATGAGCCTTGTGGTACACCTAGTGAGATTCCACTTTTGTTTGATAGTGTGATGAACGGCTATTCATCCAAAATATGTAGAGGTCAAAATAAGAGAAAATACGATAATACTATAAAAAGGTATATATGTAAAGAACGTAAGTGTAAAAGAACGAAATATATGAAATATATGTAAAAGAACGAATATGTAAATAATGAACGAAAGTGTAAAAAGCCCGAAAAAAGAGTCACGAATATGTAAGGAACGAATATGTAAGGAACGAAAATGTAAAGGAACGAAACCCGGAAAGATATAAACCGGAAGTGAAATGTAAACCGGAAACGAAAGATATAAACCGGAAGTGACGTCAGTTATAGATCACGTGACCGAAAGCAGCCAATCAGGGCTGACTTCTATAGTATATAAAGGGGCGGTGAGGCCCGAATAAACAGAGTTCTTTAATAGTTCTCCTTGTGTCCAGACGTGTCTTCTTTCCTGAAACAACCGCTAAAGATGAGCTGATTCGAGTAATTAACCAGAAGTTAGGACAAAACAGTCGAAGTTCGAGATAAATAGTAAGAACTTAGGGTAGGGGCCCGACGGCCCGAAGAACGAGGAACGAAGGACCGAAGTAAGGCGCGAAGGCCCGAAACAGTCCCGGAGACCGAGGTGTAGCATGGCACGAAGGCATGACAGGCAGGACGAGGGAACGAAGTCCGCGGGGACGAGGGCGCGGCAGGCTCGGCCCCACGCTACCAAACAATAGGCGACCGTCGGCCCGTCGCCCCCGCGGACCGGAACCGTGGGGTGGACCGCCCGGTGGGGGTGAATGCTGGTCTGGGAGATAGAGCGAGACGAACCCCCGGCCGACCCGTACCCCTACCATAATTTCCCTTCCCCGCAGTCCTCCGTTTGACATCGAGTGCCGATCCCCGACCGATTCGCTCAGCCCCCCCTCGTGCGCGAGGCACGACTCTAGAAACACATCTCGGTTCTTGGCCCGGATTCCCCGTCCGCCCCGAGACCCGAACAACCCCCCCACGTTCCTCTGTTGTAAGAATCGGCAACCCCGACTTACCAGAGAACGTCACAATAGATATGAACCTACTTTTGTTTGTTGTGTTCGTACAGAGAGATAACCTTTACACCACTTGATAGCATTTTCACTAAAACCATAAAGATAAAGTTTCTTACATAATATTGAACGATTAATGGTATCAAATGCTTTTCGGTAGTCTACATAAATGCACCCTGTAATTAAATCTGATTTCATATTGTTATAAATGTCAGTTACAAATTCAAATATTGCTGTTGAGGTACTGAAATTACTCCTAAAACCATGTTGAAAAGGACTAAGAATGATTTCCTCTCGTAGATGATGTACAATCTGAGAATGGATAATTTTTTCCAATAACTTGCTAGGGGTAGCTAAGATTGATATTGGTCTCCAATTACCTTTATCCAGTGGACATCCTGGCTTGGGAATGGGGGTTACTATCCCATTTTTCCATTTTAATGGGAAAACACCTTGTTCAATAGAAAGATTATATATACAGGTAAGCTCAAAAATAATACATTCCAAAGCATCTTTAAGCAACTTATTTGATATGTTTACAATTCCACTAGGTTTATGTATTTCAATTTCCTTAACCAACTTTGACACTATATCTTCTGATACAATGTTGAAGCTAAAACTATTTGGTCTCTTTATGTCAAAGTTACTACTTGGTAACCATTCTCTTTTGAAGTCCATTCCTAGCAATTCCCCAATATTACAGAAATAATTATTCATAAACTCAGCAGCTTCTGACTGTTCAATAACATTTCCATCATCGTCCTTAACTTTTGACATTGATGATGAGTTACCTGACTTACCCATGACTCTGTTAAGTTCTCTCCAGAACCGTTTTGGATTGCCTTTATTCTCCTCAAGTTTACTTTTTAAGATTTCTTCTTTGGTATTAAGAAGTAGTCGCCTAGCATATGAGCGTGGATAAAGGCAAATTGTTATTGTTTGCTGATGATGCGGTTATTGTTGTTTCAGCAACAAATGCTAACTCATTGGAAGTTAAATTACAGAAGTCTTTTGATGGAGCACTTGAATGGTGCTATGAAAATAGCATGAAAACGACCCAAGTAACAGAGACACGTGCTCTGCACGTTTTAGGTTCGGGATTCAGGGGTGTCAATCTCGTGTTCTAATATCGAGTACAACTCGGGATTCTGTGGACTACATTTCTGGTGTTTCCAACGTGTTTTTGACACGAGTTTCTGACACGAGTTTTGACATGCAAAACTCGTGTTTTTTTGTTTTCTAGTGTAAGAAAACACATGGGACTCGAACCCTAGATCCCTCACAGATGATGCCAGTGCTCTACCACTGAGCTATAGAGGATGTACATGATTTAGTTTCAATTACATTCGTCTTTAACCACATTGGACATTGGTATTTATAGAAAAGCCTTTCAATCATATATCCTGATAGTAAGATGTATTTCTATCTAATTTTTGACAAAACTTTTAACCCATAAAATTACATTCAAAAAACCTATACCAGTTTTGGAAGATTTTACACAGTGAAATTTTGGTGTTCAGATAACAACTTTCAAAGTTTATCTTTGTGTTTTTTATCTGAAAACTCAGGTTAATTCTATGGAAAACCTGTATAGAATACATGTTTTACTCTGAAATTACATGTGTCAAAAACTGGTGTCAGCAGAAACCAGTTTCTCCATGTCATTCTCCAAGTTTTACACAAAACCAGTATAACAAGATAATAACACGTGTTAAAACTAGTGTTATATGCATGTTTTTCTTGGAGATTGTCACAGCACCAGAATGTTACCAAAATGTCATTTAAATTTGAAAATTGAAAACATATAAGATATTGTTAATTTAGACTTGACATGATGGATTTGAGCATGTCACTTAGATAAATATTGTGTTATTCATGAAATTGACACAGGCGTATTTCTATGTGAAAACTCTTGGTAAAACCTACTAAGATACCAACATTACTCAAGGATTACAACAACACCAGTATTACATGAATTTAACACGTGGTAAATTGGTAAATACACGTGTGCTGTTTGCTGGGGAATACCAGTAAAACCAAAATTATGGTTATCAATAACAAAACTGCCCAAAACATCCTTATTAAGGCAAAAGATATAGTACTGGAAGAAATCACAAGTTACAAATACTTGGGAGTATGGATATCGAATACGCTGGATTTCCAGAAGCACTTGAACAATGGGTATAAGACTGCTTACCAGAAAATTTACAAATTAAAAAAGTTAAGGAATTGTCTTACTACCCATACTGCTTTAATTGTGTACAAGCGAACTATTCTCCCGGATTTTGAGTACTGTGATATTCTGATTGATTCATGCAAACAGCGTGAAATTTCAAAATTAGAAAAACTTCAATTTAAGGCTTTACGAATTGTCCACAAAATAAGGTCACCTCTTGATATGCACAGGGATGACCTATTGAAGCTATCTAAAAAAAGTACTCTTAAGAATAGAAGGAAATGTCATTTATTATGCCTGATGCACCAATTCAAATTGAAGGGTTTATGGTTGAAAACTCAGAGATGAGTAACCAGGAACCAATTGGCTTCTCAGTTTAAATTATCCAAGCTTAAAACTGAAGCTGCTAAGAAATCTCCTTTTTATAGGGGAGGGAAGCTTTGGCTAACATTACCTATGGAATATAGGTTAATTGATAATAGATATGAATTTAAAACCAAGGTTAAAAAAATACTTTATTTAATTTTCTTTGCGTTGCATTATTGATACTACTATTATAAGTATTAGAATTGGTGTTCTGGGTGCGTGTGTCCCATGTCTGGGGTATGGTTCCAAAATCTGATTATTATATATACTGTTATATTACAAAGCAATAACAATAATGATAACTCATTGTATATACCATCTCATTATCTAAAATTATATAAGAGATGATATACCTATGTACTTGATTTATCACAAAATAGAAATATTGTAACGTCTGGAAGATCAGACATGTGTTTGAAGACGACAAAAAAATATTATCAAAAATAATAATAATAGGACTATGCTTGAATGAAACAGACTACACTAGCATGAATTGTAATATCTGACAGGACTCGTCCACCAATAAACATCCGCGATGTAGCCACCTTGGCCACTCCATGTAAGTTTGCCCAATCAATAATGTGTTTAATGCATCTTCCACAGCCCCTGCACTCTCCATAGTATTGGTGTTAGGGGGTAATCCAGATCAAAATTCAGCAGTGAACCAAAATATGTATCCCTTTGAATGAAGTGAAAAGGTGGTTTCCACCGAACGATTTTCATTGAGAAAAAGTAATAACTGCAAACGACTGTACAAAGTTGTAATTGTCAGTAGATTGTTGGCGGTCAAAGATTTTTAGTTTCCACTGAACGACGATATTTGAACGATTCTGGGACGTCGTGGACGATTATATCCAATGATTAGAGGTAGAAAACAAAGAACAATGAATTGAGTTGCTTTTAATTGCATTTAGAAAAAATCGTTGGCGTCTGCTATCCCAAAACTATTCAAGGGTCTATTAGAGGGACAAACGTATTTTCGATGAACGACAAAATAGAAAGTTGTTTTCTGACTGCCGAGGCCCATATCTCAATTTCACTTTGTGCGACATGCAAAAATTCATTTTGCTAAAATGGGTCATAGAAATTAATGCTTAAGTGTAGTTTTTTGAACAAGCACATTGCAAGGCTCTTTGTGTGTTTTTTTTTTATTTTTTTATTCACTTTATTTTACAACTGTACAGTTCAAATAACGAGGTATCTGGTCTCCCTCTGTATCAGTTTCAAATAATATCTCACAAAAATCTTACAGTTCTTCCAAAGAGTAGTTAATTATACATAGTTAGATCAATATGGTATTGATTTCATACCATGTGCCTATACATATATGCCTATGAGAACACATTAATAATGAGATGAGATGAGTTGAAATATTTTCAATATTTCCAAGTATAGTAAATTATATCACATCAAAGTTATTATTTCTTTCATCTGCCAATCAATCTTTTGGGAAAAGTATTATACAGTGAAGTTAAACAAACTCCCTTCCCATTTGGTTAATTGACAATCCGACGCAACCGCGAGCAAGATAATGCCAATTATATAAGAAACAAAGAAAGTACACAGTAGTCCTTAAATTACATCTAGATAAATTTTCAATTCCCTTTTGAAGATTTCTATATTCTCACTATTCCTAATTCTACTAGGTAGAATATTCCATGTTTTAGGGCCAAAATAACCAATAGATTTTGAATACCAATTTGTGTTTGGTAGGGGTAAGTATAAAACCGGTGCTGCATGCATTCGGGTTCGCCTGCGTGGTACTGTTGGAATTAAGTTCCCATTAGCAATATTGCGATAGATACAACATAAGGTATAGTATTGCATCCTTTTATCAAAAGGTTGCACAGGTGTAGCATTTAACCCTTTCCATAATCCACAAGATGAAATGGGGCTCGGGTAGGGACTTCTCCAATGCAGAGACATATATGACTTGACATCTCACGAACTCACAGTGACACCTGGTAGCACAATTCAAAAACAGCACGGCTACAGTTTTAAGTGCGTTTTCCATTGCAGCGACTCTGGCAAATGGGGAGCAATTGGGGACAGTCTGTTGGCCTGATTGAATGGGAAAGGACTGCTTCATGGTGGGCCAAGAGGTTGATTTAATCACTCCTAGGTTAACACTTTGTCTGAACCTTTTTCTTAGTTTACGACGTGCGCACTGCCAGGACTGGGCAACATGCAAAGGGTTCTAAATTGCTGGACTTTGCTGGATGGTTGTGCATCCACACAACTCTAATCTGTACTGACACCAAGGGACACTTGAGATGCTGTGAGATTATTGGAGGTAAAAGATGAAGGAAGGGGATTTACAGCAAGATAAATGAGTTGTCCTACTACATCTCTTCACTGCGCATGCGCAGGTCCGGACTCTTTGTCTGACATTGATTGGTTCTGAAAAGGTCCACTAGGGGGCGACCGGCGCAAGGGATTATGGGACGGCTGTAGAGGTTTCTAAGATGGCCGCGAGATGGCGTGTGAGAGGTGTTTAACTGCAGAAAGGATTGTATCGACATAATATTCTCCTTTCTAAAGGCCTTGTTGCGACCAAGGTGACAGTTTTCTGTCCTTTGGTTCAGGACACGCAGGCATAGTAGAAAAGGAATTACGAACATGGCTGAACACACGGTAAATGGTAAACGGACATGGAGGGGTTCTGCTGGGCTGAAATGATTAAATAGATAGCTTGAAGTTTGGGCTCACAATCTGTGTGGGGCCAAGGACCTGTGTGGGAAATTCGCAACACAAGAAGATAAAAAATAATATTGTTTTTTGAGCATAGAACTTTGGGAATTACCAGTTTACCACAGAACTAGATCTCAGAAAAAGCGAATGATAGCTATAAGCTAAGTGCAATGGGAGTAAGGGCCGTTCGCCCTCCATGGTCCATGTCAGTAGGTGCGTGCGGCCCGTCACGCATGCGCCGGGCGACTGAAGGTGGGATTACAGGTCCATAAAGCTGTAAGCCTATCTGCTCCAGTATTCATCACTATCAGTGGGATGGCCTGCATCAGGCTATGGCCTCTTAATGGACTGGATCATTAGGGGAGTAAAAACGACGTGTTTTTCTGCATGTCTCTATCATAGACCCTGCAGGTCCTTGGCCCTGTCTGCAATAGAACTGTAGCTATATGAATTATGAACTTGGAAATTACACTGAAAACACAGAGTTGTCAAAAGTGGTGCCAAAAACGACAACCCAAGGTTGTCACAGGCTGTGTCTGTGTCTGTTAGAAAAAAATCTTATTTATGAATATTTTTATGTTGTAGATATCATAGTCATTATAATGGCTTCCTATTATGTTATTACTAGTTATTATGTATGCCCATTACACATAGGAGGCCTATGAGTTGTATGGTTTTGACACCATTCACTTACAACACTGGGTTGATATAGACAGAGGCCATGACAACCTTGGGCTGTCACTTTAGGCACCATTCACTTACATCCCTAGGGTAGTCAGGCAGGACTTTTGACTTCTCATTTTCTTCTCTGACCACCCTATGACAACCCTATCTTCATTTTTGCTTCTCTGATGACCTTTTTGGCCCAAAGCAGTCGGAAGAAAATGACTACCTTTGGATTGTCATCCAGCCTCAAAATTCACAATGACAACCCTCTGACCACCCCAAAATTGTCAAAGGATTGTCACAGGGTCGTCACACAGCATCAATGGCCTGAAATGAGCCCTGTTCTACCCCCAAAAGTCACCTATGAGAGCCCAAAAGTGACCTGTGACAACCCTTTGACAACTTTGCAGTGGCCCTCTGACGACTTTGTGTTTTCAGTGTAGCTTTACTTGATCATTGGGTATATGTTGTTTTCAGCGTTTGAGTTAGGCCTATGCTATCCTCACAATGATTAGTGTGTCTACACGACATCATTGAAATAAGTCTAGTACTGTATTTTGGAATCACGTGCTCTGGAAATGTCTGTCTGTGTTTCCATGTGTGTGATCTGGTTGCTTTGATAAAGTTTTTCATAGTCACGTTTGGTTCGAATATGTACATTCACTCATTTACCTTATGAATTCATACAATATATATCATTACATTGTTTTTCTCATGATTGAGAAGTCACAGTACATAGGGCCTATACACTGTTAATATGTTTCTTTCGATTTCATGGAAATCAAATGGCGGAATTAGACTTCCTAATTATGTCTACAGATTTTTATCATATTCCATAAGATTAATATTTTCTCATTGGATATTTCGCTCAGCGGACTCAAGGAACAATTTATTGTGTAAATACTGATATCTTAGGCCAACGTCTTTGTTGAGCATTTCCCCCACTATGTATCGCTGGTTTCGTCAAACAATGGAAAACAATGGGAAGTGTGAAGAGATTAACAACACATTTTTCTGAAATTAAAACTACAAGAAACCCATCTCTCATTTTTTTTAAAAAGAACTTGTAAATATTCACATAGACGCAGACAAAAATGTGATAATAAAACTTTAAAATTTGATACACCAAAAAGCCTGCACATACCATTTCTTAAAGTTTTCCCCATGAAGTATTTGGACTTTTTTCTTATTGTGCGCCATACATAACACTTGTTTTGTGATCATAAGAACGAACCCCGAAATTCAGCAGCCAGTCTGAAAAGAACGGGCGAGTGGCAATACATGCCATTCCACGTCGGTCGGCTTCTTGGGGCCATAGTTAGATGAAAAGCCCAGGCCCTGTACCCCGCCTTAGGGGTCGGGGAGGGATATGATTAGTCCTCCCGGCCTGTCGCCCCGACTGCCAGTTGGCCGGCAGGCAGAGGTCGTGCCCAGAGTTGTACCAGCCCCAGAGAGCGGGGAAATCATATAGTCCGGTCCGGGCGCCACCTGCAAATTGATGGCCTGGGAATTCTGTTATGGACAATATGGGAGTGGACATGGAGAGTCGATTAAGAAGGAGTGGGGAGGGTGACTATTTCCCCTGGCCTCAGGGTGTGGGTTGTGGGGGTGGAGGTGGAAGGAGTAGGGAGAGCAAAGGGAACACAATTGAACGGGGTGGAAAGGGTCAACGAGATGAAGGGAGTATCTGAAGGAAAGGCATGGTGGAAACAGAGTATCAGACTTCAAAGTATTCTCCTAGAGCGTAATACTCTTGGGGAAAGATTTTCAGGTGCAGATTGAACAGGGAACGGGCAGACATGTTGGTACATGCATATATTATTACACACAGCAATTCATTTGTATTTAAGTATATATGTATACACACATCAAGGTATATCGAAACATACATATAGAGCTACTTTGATAAAACACAGCTTCGATTGAATATCCTATAAAACGTTGCTGACAGGATATTTGTTTTCAATTTTTCTCTAGAAGACAGATTTTGCTTGTTCAACTCTATCAACATACACATACATGAAAACACATAGATGAATACATAGTCATAGATACACACATAGAAACTCAGTATCATCTATAGCCAAATGGTGAGACTACAATTATGGTTAGTCAAAGAAAAGGCTAACAAATGTTCAATCATTGTATTCTTAAGAGTTCAGCTTGGGACTTCAAACAATAATGTCTAGACTATAACTATCTTCATAATATCTAACCTTTTATGTAAAATTATATGATTATTCCAGAAAATATGGCAAATGTGTGTAAAATATCACGAAAGTGAATGCCCTTAAGAGACCCATCAGTATCGATGCTATATAATGGGGAGGTAACTACAGGATTGTACTTACACACGCGATGACTCATATTTTCGATGATCCATGCCAGTCATCAGCATCACCTTACCTACACTGCTACATGGGACATTGTGCGAAACGTGCCATCAACTACTCCCCGAATGAAGTGCACTGGTCGAAGTATAAGTTATTATGCTTTAGATACCTCACACTGTACGCATACAGACAATATCATAATCTAACTTATCCTCATGCCTATTACATACTTTCTATTACGATTTCTATACGACAAGTATACTAATTCATTAGCTGTTCTCGTAGTGAGGACAACACAAGAACGACCCAGAGGCGTGTCTATAGGCTACATTCCGCCTTCATTAGAAGGGGGTATCACGGAGCAGACAATGATCTACTGAGGTCCAACCTTTTACAGACAACGGGGTGGCCCCTAGCTGCGTCTTTGAAGCTCCATGTCTTTGTGCTATTGGTGTGTCCGTATCCACAATTAGGGCGCAGTGGATGTTCAGTAGATGCGAGGACTATAGCGGCTGAAATGGACGCACTTTATCAGTATTTATAGTAACTGTTTCTCAGTGGGCTACCCATTACACGCTGTTCATACTCTTGCCCACTTAATGAAAATAGTTTGTACCTTTCCTTTGAGACTGACTCAATCTTACTAAGATGTAATGATATTGTTTTTTCCCACAGTAAAGTGAATCGGAAATCAACCGATATATGCTGCGGCAATGGCGTATTCTTGGCTATGCGAGTAGTTCTGGAGGTTTGGAAAATGTAATAGATTATGACTTCCAAAATCCCATTATCATAAATTTTATGATGCTAGGTGTCACAATTTCACCAATGTAATTTCCTTATTCAGTGTTAATGTTTCAGAAATATTTTAAATCCTATACATTATGTAAAAGTACTAATACTTGTAGGTAGGCCCCTAGTATCATAACGGCAAAGCGTTCATATTACTTTCAACACACTTACTAACTATGTCTACAGATTTGTATCATATTCTTTAAGATTAACATTTTCTTATTGGATATTTCGCCAGGCCCCTAATTTCATAATAGCAAAGCGCTCATATTCGTTTCGAAAGAAAGTGCCACAGGTTTCCATTGGTACCTCCGTCTCCGACTGACCTACTTAAATGAGCAGCTCTTAGCATGCAGACGGGCATCCCCAACCCCTTAACTCTAGCCGCCTGAGTGGCCGGGTTAACAGCATTATGACGTGACCGTCGGCAGCTCATCAGTGGATTAGGTTAATGCGGGGCACGAAGCACCTCCTTGTTACGTCACTCCTCAACAGGCCGCGGGGCGTTCCGCCTGAGTGAGCAGCTCAGGAGACACTCACTGCATCAAGTGAGCTGCTCAATGTGAGATGAATTCTGGTCTGAGCTAAGTTCTCAGAGGCCTTATCTGTATGTAAGTGATGTGCCGACTGCAGCATCTATCGCAGAGCACAGTTCTATGGTCAGAGAATCCCCTGTCAAGGCAGCCTTGCCTAACTAACGACCCCTGCAGGCATCACATAATAGGAATCAGAGTGAATTGACTTTATATTGGAAAGAAATAGTTTTCTTTTAGACCTGAAACATCCCACTATATTTAACATTAGCCTTTTTAGCTGCTAGGAGCTCTCTGGACTTTCAGCTAACCACCAGGGGAGGTGTGAAGTACTCAGACAATAGTCAAAACGCTCGTTGTCAGTGAGTCGTGTCTCCATTTCTCTGGACTTCATGGATAATACTGACAATGTAGATCCCTGGTTTGGTCGTACTTTGGGTAATTCACAAACAGCCTTCTCCGTTGGAATAGGTCGAGACAAGGGGATTTCGCTAGTTTTCAATGCTTTGCAGCGACCTATACGCAGTGGGCTAGAGTTACAAAGCTATACCTTCGAGAAGAGACATCAAATGAAAATAAATTGGGTTTGGCTCCATTACATATTGAGTGAATAAAAATTATAGATCAGACTGTATGCGGTTTCCAGACCCCATATGTACATTTCCAATAAATCTACAGCTCAATTTGAAAGAGAAGGTAAATTGCTATAGGACAACCACAATTGGGACAGCTACCCTCTGGACAGCTACCTGGGGATATCTACTTCCTAGGACAACTACCCCTTAGGAAATTACCCCTGGCATTACACAATTACTCTTATACTTAGGACAACTGCCCCTTTCCAGTAACCCATGTCAGTAGGACTTTGGTGTCTGTCAAATAAAACATATTATTGAAGCATATGGGGGTAGAAATGGAAACGATATTGAATACAAAGACACTGCCTTTCTCCATCATGCAGGATATAAATATCAAAGCTTTGGGCGAAACCCAAGTCTGACGGAGCGTGTTTTATTCATTTCAGTTGGCCTCCCAGTCACCCGTGTCCCATATCTAAAATAGTTTCTCTCCCCCCCCCCTCCACCACCACCCCATACAGGTACCGTCACACCTTTTATCTGCTGGCAGTTTGCCAATGGACTCTGATTCCCCACGGCCCGTCATACTATCACAACCAGCGTACGCCTCTCCGGGCAGATTTCAGCACCCACCTAAAATATCAGCAGGTGGCATACCCACCACCGTAACTGTGATTGGAGAGTGAGAACGGAGGCTACGTATCTCCGCATGTACTGGTATGACGGATGACCCGAGGGGGACTTTTCTAAATGTTATTTCATTTTCCATCACCAACCTGGGTCCCTTGATGTTCTGCCCCACTCTCCTATTACACCCCCGCCGGGTAGGTGCGGGCCTTTGGGTCTGAATCATCCCAAGATGAATTAACTCTGTTACATAGAAAACATCGGCTATGTCAGCCCAGTTGTCATCAAATTGAAGGTGCTTCTAGAAAGTTGATTTACAGATAATATGCCTCTAATAATAAGGCGTGCTAATATGCTTGTAATTATTAATTTGATTATGATATTCTTTAAAGAGATCCTGATGAGAACCTAGCCATTCAAATTATGTTTATTAATATATAATTACCCACCAATGAAATTAGACTGTCCATCAATCCTGGCGTTTGGTTTCATATAGTACTCTACCTATTGATTTCTTTAAACCTGTCTAACCTATCACGTTTTGTACAAAACTACATGATAGAATAAATATTGTTTTTAGGATCAAATGGAGAAATGATTGTGAAATAAAGGGGTGCTATGTGAAAAGGTCTGACTCTGTCACTGTGGTATTTCTGATCCATGGATTAGTGAGGAATTTTGGCACAGCAGTCCTCATTGTGCACCTGAAGGCAAAAATACCATGTAGATCTATTCTATTTTATGGATAGTTAAGACTTTACATATCAAAGTTTTAAATGAAAAAATCTCAAAACATGATGATGTTATAGTTGATCATTTCCACACGCGTCCCACGAGGCTGCACCATAGAATATGGTCGCAAATTGTATTTTATGAGCTAGAGAAGGTGTTTGCTGAAAAATATGTATATGACATTACACAGGCACGGCATGAAAAGCTTTATAGCAACACTAATCAATTAATTTAGAACGGTCGTAGTGACCTTTAGTGTATACATGCTTTAAATTATGTAGTAAATGTCATTCTTTCTTAGCCTGTACTGTTCATGATACTAATTATTGATAAAATGACTATACAACGTCGTGCCCGAGGTCATTTGACGCACTGTTTTTTATACTCTCAAAACGTGTTTGGTCTAATAGTAATAATTATTTAGCAGAATAAGTGTTTTAATTACACAATATGCATTTCACCATAATACTGCTTGTGCATGTGTCATTATGGGTCAGTATGTGAATGGGAATGGATTAGTAATCCTAGTTAATCTTTGAAGTTTTACAAGGGCTTTTCTTTTGTGGAGGGTCTAATATTGAGACTGATAGCATGCAATTCGAGGCACAGGAGGGGTAGTAGTGCACGGAAATGGGGATTTTCCTAGGGATTTTGACCTATAATTCACAATTTGACTAAGACATCAAATATGTTTCATCAACAGCATGCAATTCACTTATTGTAAGCACCTATGGAATACTTGGAAATGGATTTTCTTTTGAAAGAGGGAAAAACCAACTCGAAGCTCCAACAATGTGTTCTGCGCCTCAAGGAATATTAATACAAAACACATTCTTTTGTTCCGCTAAGAAAGCATATACTTACATTTACTTATATTACCTTGATATAATGGGTACCCCTATCATTATCCTAGGGGCACCCTAAGGGGTAAAAACTAATTTCCTTCGTATATTAAATAGAACACGAACTGAAATATAAAAAACTGTTTGTTTCCATCCCAACAAATGTAAAGTGAAAACAACAGAAACATGCTGTAGGCATTTCCTTTCAAAGTGCTGTCATACGTACCTCCTTAGGGTTCCCATATTACCGTACTTAAAGCTATAATGAAAGGTAACACATTGGGCTTCATATCATTGGCCCAGTTCTGAGTGTACCGCATGGCTTCCCTTCTCTATACGTAAAGGGTAACACGGGGAGATGAGCAGGGAACGATGTACACCTCCCACAACCGAAATAACTCCAACGGCCTCCCAATAATCCGTTCCGGGAAATAGGACAAGGCGGTCAAGGTTACTTTGATACCCTTAAACTTTAAATTCGAAACGGGAACATAATACTTTCTTAAAATCGGCGTAAGCTTTGATAACATGCAACAAGAGGCGTTTTCTTTCCTTTTTTTTCTTTTTTCTGTACAAAAATACCAAAGTAACAACCTTGAGGGCATCACAAGATAACTCCTACATTGGTGACATTGGGGTTAAGGAGCAACAATTTGATACATAAGTATTGGTATTTATTTATAAAAATTGATATACGAGAAGGGGATTCATACGTCAAAGGCCCCTCCTCCCCGTGCCGGGCGGATGGGTGACGAAGCGGTGGGACGGGCCGGTACAGGACGAAATGATGGGGTTGGACAAGTGGAACAGTGTCTGCTGGCATCAACCTACCGGGAGTGGGAGGGGAGGGAGGGGTGGGGGGTGGGGTGTTGGACAGGACTATAGGGAAACAGTAAATTGAAACCCTAGGGGATCTCAGTATTACACGCCAGTTTACGAAGCACTCATCTGGTATTACCTTTCTATTTTGCGCATGCATTTTGATACAAGTCACTGTCCGTGAATCCTCTATATAGAATGTATGTGCACCTAAATAAAGTCTAGGCACTTAAATAAAGTATAACATCGACGGCTACAATATCTATATCATAATAACGATTCTATTTCTGCAAAGGGAGCTTGACCTAAATATGCAGGGATCTTTGAAGGAATAATATTTTACTTGTCGACACTAGGCTAAAGAGGAATTTTTGAAAGCACGTTTGGGAGATGCAACAGTATAATGGTGTTACACTTTCCAAATGCACCGCTGCATAATTTCAGGCTTAGTTACTGTACGCCGCTATATTGTACATTGGCAATGGGACGGCTTCGTCTGCTCACAATGGCTTCCATTAGCTCGTGATGATAGCAGACACCTTCGATTTTATGTTAGTGGCAACATGTGTTCATTGCCATATCTCGGCTAATAATTACCGTGCCGACAAACGGTTCATTGGCAAGAAGAGTTGGAAATAAACCTATCAGATCATATTTCACGTATTATTCAGATAGAATGATTTCTATTGATTCAAAACCCCAGAGGCATTGCCACTGTGGTTTTTAACCCTTAAGACCCAAAAGATCACTTTCATGGATTGCTGTTTTCGCCAGGATTTTCCAAAGCTTTCCCTCCATAATTCCCTAGTTTCATGATTTTTAATTGAGTGCATGTCAATTAAAGTTATTTAAAACTGGGCGGTACATTTGACTAGGGAAATATCAACTTTAACCCTTCTATATGTTATTCCACAGTTAATAATTACTGAAATATTGGCCAAAATATGAAAATTAGTGTTAAAATTGCCTAAAACCTAAATTGTCTCTACATTCCATTGATAGAATTCATTTTTATGTGATTTGGATAAAAACATTCTAAATGTTGGCCCTAAGCCAGTGGTACAAAATGGACTTCCTTGGTGAAACCAAAATGAGTTGTATGATTTCAATTGATAACTGTAAATTCAAATGTGTTTATACAACTACAAGTTTGTTCAATTGGAATTCTGATATTTTCTAGTTAACTGATGTCATAGTCTTCAAAGGACCATATTTCTGGCTCTAATCAGAATTTCATGAAAATTCTTTTGAACTGAACGGAAAATTCTTCTTTTGTAAAGGGGGTTCCTATGGGAATTTCCTATAGAACCACTTTTGTGGCTTCCAGTGCTCAAAGGGTTAAAATGATAATTATATTGGCATATTGGTTGCTTTTGTATGTTGAAGGGTTATGAAAGCGTCCTTCTGGGGCCTTGTGGTTGTACATGGTCAGGTTGTCCTCCAGTGGGACGCGGACACACCACCTGTAGGGGGCGTACACGTTGGGTAGGGCTGAGTTAATGGGGGGTTGGCGTGAGCTGCTCCTCCTGGGGGGCCGCCTGCCCTGCCCCCTGACAGACGGCTGACCCTGGAGCAGGTCGGAGGTCACAGGGGTTGGAAGGGGAAAGGTCAGGGACATGTGCGGTAGGTTGGGGGGTTGGTGGATTTATAAAGCTGCACAATCTTGTGGATTTGTTACTTAGAAATTGTTTGCCAAACACGTGGCCATCGTGGTTGAATAAGGGGGCCCCAGTATTAATAGAACAATTTGTTTTTGTTTTAACTTTCTTATTGAACGAATCATCTTCAAGGACATTCTGTACATGTATAACATGATAATATTATTATAACGTCATTCTTTACTGCACAAAAATACGATCTTTTCATTTGTAGAATGGGCATGGTTTTATAGAAAAGCTCTAAATGTGTCGCATCTATTGATCTAATTGTTTCTGTTTCAACAAATATTCTTAGTGGAAAAGTTGATCTTAGGGTGTTATTTCAATTCCGCAAAACATAATTTACTTTTAGAGTTTAAGAATTGAATAGGTAGGATAATTTCACCTGTGATGTCGCTAAAACAACCTTGCTCATGGTGCCCACGTTTGGTAAGAGTAACAGCGTAAAAAATTATCAATCATTTGATAAATATTTTTTTATTAATTCAGAATAATTTGGAGCTACCCAGTGAACGTTGGACTGGGAGTAATGGAGTTGCTGCCAATGTTAAATGAGTAGAACAGTTAAAGCCAGTTCGAGTGTCTAGTAATTAAAGCAGGCTTGGCTATGTTACTCTGTAATGAGGATATGGCAAGATTGTGTACAACATATCAAACTCAGTCAGCGGTGTGGATGTCGGTTGGGTAGAACAGACTCGTTCCTCTAAAGCTGGTGATCCACGTTGCGACATTTCCCAGACCGACGCAAGAAGGAGCAGTGGACCGATTTCTGACCCGACGACTTTTTATCGGTTGAGAATCGGCTGGCCAATTAAACCTGCCCTTACTAAAATTGGTCCACAATCGGTCCACAATCGGTCCCCTTGTCATGATCCATGTTGAGGTTAAAAACCGATACTTTTCTTGTATTCTAGACTTAAAATTAGTAAAAATACTATTTAAAAAATCGGTTGGTTAATTTATCAAAATTTTACAAGTATTTTTATATTTCACTTCTTAATACAGTTAATACGATCAGAAATATGTAATATTTAATCTATTTGACTAATAAAAAGTAAAATAGTAAAATAATTGTTGAAAAGCAATAAAAAATATATCATGTGAAAGAGAAATCATTTTGATATCTTTTGGAAACATTTTCGTTCCATTACTACCAAAAATGAATGAAATAACACTCAAAATACTTAGACATAATAAAATCGGTTTAAAATCGGTTCATATCGGTTGGAAATTGGTTCAAAATTATTAAACAGGTTTAATAATTTTGTCGGACCATCGTCGGTTGGAAATCGGTTGGAAATCACTTGGAAATCACTTGAAATAATTATGTCGGCTGGAAATCGGTTTGAAAAAATCGGTTGACATGATCCACGTTGCGATATTTTCCAAAGTGAACCGATTTCCAGCCGATTTCCAGCCGATTCCCAGCCGATTTTGGATCGGTTGGAAATCGGTTCAATTTTGTCGCAACGTGGATCACCGCCTTTACATGACAGTAGAGGAGACACAGCAGACCTTTATAATGGTGAGTCAGGAAAACATACGCAGCCCTCGGAAATGGCGAGTATGCAAAACATATACATCCCTCTCAAATGTCGAGTGAATAAAATAGATACAGTCCCCTAAGATGACGTGTGCAAACAGTTTCAGACACAACCCAATATCATCTAGTGATAAATGTGTTGGAATCATGGTTTCACATGCTTTCTAAATTCCTGTTTACAAGATTCTTGCCGAGAGAGCTGATATACTTTTTTTGACACTTTGATACTACATGTACGATAAACCCATCCAAGAGGACCTAGCCAAAGAGCGATGTAACAGTGACGTTAAATGACGTTATAAGAACGTTGTACAACATCACATCTTTGGCTGGGGAGTGCCCCCCCCCCCCCAGGCGTTTGTAGAAAAGTGCGCCTCTCAAGGCAACAGCCCTTTATGGCGACTATTCTTGTTTCCACAAAGTAAATTATTTCAGCCTTCTTGCAGGTACACAGTTATAATATAGTGCAAGAGAATACAGGGGAATCATGGAAAAGAAAGAAACCTAATGCATAAAACTACTCGTTGACATACATTGAATGTTATCCATATCAATGTCTACCAGAATTCCAATTTTCTCCCGATTGTAAAATTAATATCCGATGTGACTGATTATGCCAACTCTCTAGATTGACTTCCGCATCATTAAACATATTCACATTGGAGTTCAGAGAGTAGGTTTGTGTCTGACAAACATTCTAAAAAAAGATTGAAGTTTTGACATAAGCTATGATTCTTGACATGTTATTTCCGTTAGCATTATAACCGGTGTGCAGTGCCCCCTCATAGTATAAGATTGATATTTTCATTACAACTTTCATGGTGAGTCTTTCATTTGCACATTCAGAACATATTAGGTCTGCAGGGCAAGAAATGGCTGGTTTTGTTTTTCAGTTCTATTTCAATTCTACTTTCCAAAGATTTTTTAGTAAGTTTTTTTATATCAATCACATAAGTTTACTGGTGGGGGTGTACATGATTGATGAGTTTTTGAATTTTCTTAACATATTTTGTGTGTAATTTGTGGCCGTTTATCATCTGAACGTATTTTATATTTTTTCTCCTTTGTTCCAATTAATTATTATATTCACTAGCAATGTCACATGGGAGGATGCTCATATTTTGAAAACTTGTGCTGTCTTTGTCAGAATCTACTCCTATTTCTTTATGAAAATACTTGTGCATGACAAACAATTTTGGTATTGAATGATAGAAAAAAATATACTGAATCTAAATATACCTCTTTTGTTTTTATCACAACATTATTAACAGCGCTACGTTTTTAAGACAGGTAGAAGAACCCGATATTTCAAGTTTTTCAGTCCTTTCTTGCCCTGCAGACCTACCTGTTGTAAGAGCTGTTAATTCCAACTTCCATTTACGAAGTCTGACAGTTAATACAAACTACATGTATTCTGTTTTATTTCCAACAGTTTCAACCTCATCTGGGACAGCCCTGTCATGCCTGACCTTCTCTGTATGCTCGGTTATGAGACTTCTTCTGTACTGTATATTTAGTCTTACCACTCCTGCTCGACTGTATTTGCAGTGCCCTGAGCAATCCCTTGTCCATCTGATCCTTGCTGTGGGTGTATTTAGTCAGCATAATGCAGGAGCCAGTTTTCAATTTGCTGTACAAACACTCATGTCTGTGGACAAAGAGTATTCCATGGAATTGCTGTAATTAGAAGACCCGAGATGGTAACTGTTACAGGCAAACAGTAATAGTTTAAATTCTTATATGAAATGGACAGTGCCGCTGAAAAAGTATGCTTCTTGTTAGAGGTGAGAATATGTCGCAGTCTGCAAAAATAAAACAAAATTAAATATATATCGAATTCCTACACAAATCTGTTCTTATGACTGATTGACCTCTGTTCACATTTGTTTGGACGTGACAGAATAATGAAAGGTCAAAATGACAAATAAAAGGCAGAAGGAAGCGTTTAACCTGCAGATATTTTAGAACACTAAGTATGGAAAGAAATGAATAATGCCAAGACTTAGGCTGATATGATGTGGCGACTATGGCAAGCCGAATGGGTAAAACTGGGAAAACAATGTTTTCCGACCGGAAAACAGTGTTTTCCCACCGGAAAACCGGCGGAAAACAGTGTTTTCCGACTAGAAACCCTGTTTTCCGGTCGGAATCAGAGTTATTTTGGGAAAACAGGGTTTTCCGCCGGAAAACAAGGTTTTCTGGTCGGAAAACAAGGTTTTCCCAAAACAACTTTGATCCCCACCAGATAACATGGTTTTTAGTGGGAAAACACTGTTTTCCAGTAGGGAAACATTGTTTTCCCAAATAACTATATGAATATGTAGAGCAGTCTGGTGGACAAAATGAGAAGGAAATCAGATAATTATTTCAAGTCATTTTCCTTGATACAACTCCAGATCTGGCTTCACTAGGGCCATTCAACCATTTTCTTTGCACCCTGGGTGAGCTAACTCAGGGTCTCCTTCACAGTCAGCCAATCAGAAGGCTGCATTTCATTTTCATATTTTCATTCAAACACAATCACCAGTATTATAGTTCTGGGGTTTGATGAGGACCAGAGGGTATTAGAAGTACAATGGTTAAAGGGGAAGCATACAAAGGGTATGGAGGGGTATGGGATACCCCATGTATGGAATGGGTAAAAAGGGTAGTGTACCAGGGTTCTAGGAGATATACCCCCTAGAAACTTACCCCTCAGACACTTACCCCTGGATACTTACCCCCAGACACCTACCCCCTAGGACACTTACCCACTGGACACTTACTCCCTAGGACACTTATACCCTAGGACACTTATCCCCTAAACACTTACCCACTAGGACACTTATCCCCTCAGACACTAACCCCTGGATACTTACCCCCAGACACCTACCCCCTAGGACACTTACCCCTGGACACTTTCCCCCTAGGACACTTACCCCCTAGGACACTTACCCTACCTTTGCTTATAATGTAGAGGAAATTGTGTGGTAAGAACTTAGTCTTTCTAATTGAAAGCAAACTAAATAAATATCCCTCTATTCTAATAGATATCTAGGATTCATACCAAAAAGGTTAACTCATCCCTACTCAACAGTTAGTGGATGGGTAAGTGCCCTAGGGGGTAAGTGTCCTATTGGTAAGTGTCCTAGGAGAAAGTGTCCTGGGGGTAAGTATCATAGGGGTAAGTGTCCAGAGGGTAAGTGTCTGGGGGATAAGTGTCTGGGGGATAAGTGTCTGGGGGATAAGTATCCTAGGGGTAAGTATCCAGGGGATAAATGTCCAAGGGGTAAGTATCCTAGGGGTAAGTATCCAGGGGTAAGTGTATAGGGGGTAAGTAGTCAGGGGGTAAGTATCCGGTGGGGGGGGGGGGATGGAGGGGTATAGGGGATAGTATGCCATGGGCATAGATGGGTATAGGAGTAGTATACCCATGGTATGGAAGGGGTATAGGGGGCAGTGTACCCGGGGATATGCCTTCCATGGGTATACTACATACCCTAGGTACACTACCCCTAAATATCCCCGTACTCTCTCCATACCCTGGGTATTTTACCCCCTCATACTCCCTTCATATACTACCCCTATAGATCTTGTGCAGACATGGTCACGTGACCACTTTTTGGTGATCACCATGTGCTTTTTATGACCACATGGCCATTACAAAGGCCTAGAAATCTTGCATTTTAAATTATATAAATTGTTCATTATGATTTGATACAATCACTTTAGATATATTATGTAAAAATAACTGTTCTACATGTTTGTGAAATGTTGATAATAAGATTTCTAAAATGATCACCAAGATGGTGCCCAGACCCATTTGAAGAGGTATGACGTCATGTGCACAACGTCTATACCCCTCCATACCCCTACATACTCCCTCCATATACTACCCCTATACACCTACATAACCTTGAACCTCTAAATACTCTTGGTTTTCAATTAACTTTTATCTGCTCTGTACCCTGGGTATTCTAGCCTACCTCTAGAATGCTAACATGCCACCACTTTGCATAGAAAAATATCACAAAGGAATGCTTGCTTCTGATTGGCTGCTCTGTAGTATACCCTGGGCATGGCTCTGAAGTATACCCTGGGGCACCTTACAGTGGGTGAACGGCCCACAAGCAAGTTGCTGGGTTTGTAGATATAGGTGAATACATACAACTTGCCAAGTATCAGCTAAAGCGGGTGTCTCATGGAATGTTGCTAACAAAATTATTTGCCATCTAGTGGACCATAAGGATACTACGGGGGTAAAACATTGTTTACCCAAAATAACTCTGATTCCCATGGGAAAACAGTGTCTTCCGGTCGGAAAACAGTGTCTTCCGGTCGGAAAACAGTGTCTTCCGGTCGGAAAACAGTGTCTTCCGGTCGGAAAACAGTGTCTTCCGGTCGGAAAACAGTGTCTTCCGGTCGGAAAACAGTGTCTTCCGGTCGGAAAACAGTGTCTTCCGGTCGGAAAACAGTGTCTTCCGGTCGGAAAACAGTGTCTTCCGGTCGGAAAACAGTGTTTTCCGGAATTTACCCTTTTGGCTTGCCATAACCACGCCCCCCATGTCCCCATATACTTGTACAGTTTTCTTCATATCTATTACTTAAAATTAAAGAGAACGTAGCACATTAGAGCAATCCCACTAACGTTGATATATAATGAAAGAAATCTTAAAAAAAAAAAAAAACCTTTCGATTAACATGGATACAGGACCATTTATTTTTGGTATTTCATTTATGATTTTCAAAAAAGGAAATCCCTATTAATTGATGTCAAAAGGGAACTTCTGGGTAAACTCCGACCCAAAGGGAATCCGTCATCCTAAAAAATGTGCTGAAAAGGAAAACGTTCTTTCACACAGATTTTTATACATTAAATACCAAATTAGATTTTACAATTTGTTCTCCGAGATTTATCAGAGCAGTAATTGATCAACATGGACGGCTTGCCTTAATTTGTCCATGGATGTAAGATTTCAGTTGATATTTTTCCTAATCTGCTACATATCATGTAAGATAAGATGCAGTTGCAGCAGCAAAATCATTGTCCGGATGTGATTGTGTTGAGGCTGGTTTACCATTTATTACAACTTCTTTTAGATAAGGGGGTGGGGTGGTCTAGAGGGTAGAGTGCTGGCATTGCAAGCAGGCGGCCCGGGTTCGGTTGCCGGTGTTTCCTGTTAGACAAGTTGCCATCGTTCTCACCCCCATAGATCCGATCATACCAGTACAGACAAAAACTGGAGTTGGTCTTGATATAGCTAAAAGAAAATGCTGAGTAGACCTTAAACTCCAACACATCATCAAGATCTTTTAAATGAAGAAAACGAAACGTTTGGAACAAGCAATGTGTTTACCTGTTCCATGGATATCAACAAAATGAAATAACAAATGTTGGATCTATACTGACGGAAGCACATTTTTCATACCGTCTGAGAACTCCTAACGAAGAGACTATAAATGTATATAGATCTTTTTGAATTCTTCTTAGGCTTGAGAAGCATTGAAACATTTTACCGCCTTGATGTAATATTTAGTTTTTCAGTAAGTGAACAGTCCTTAAGCTGTTCTTTGTAGCACCAGAGTGTAGTGAAAAAGTATCGTCGTCATACGTGTAACAAAGTCGTTGATCTAGCCTCTGACCTTTCTTTGACTATAGACACCTCGCCTTCATCCCAGACCTTCCTTTGTCTGCTACCTGTATAAGCGTTTTCCTTACCTTTGACTTCTTTTTAGTGTCTCTGTCTGGGCGTCTGTGTATCGTACCTGCTCAGGATATCATTAGATACCATCCACTGCCTTGATCTTGCATCTAAATGAAAACTGACTTCACTTCCTATGCAAGCTTTAGTTTACGCCGCTTTTGGTGAAAGTTTTTTTTTATTATTATTATTATTAATTTAACTTTTGGTATAAGGAGCAGAACCATTAAGACCTTACCATTCCGTTACCCTGCACGTTCTTCTGTTCAAAGAATTGGAAGAGAATTTTGATTAATGTAGATTCTTGTACATAAGAGAAGCTGTATCGTAGCCTATAGGCTATACTCCCTTTATGTTGTAATTTTTATGGTATACGGTCGTGCATACCTTTTATATTCTGGTCATTAGATCCGATCACCAATGTCTAAGCAGGAGCTAATCACATCGTTTGGTAAGACTTGTATTCTATATTGACCTCGGAACAATCATGATATTATATCCCACAGTCCATGGAATTGTGAAAACACTGATCTGCAAGCGTGTTATGACAAGCTGACAGGTATGACTGATCGTATGAGGCTAAAAGAGGATAACGTCTGTAGCGTATTTCTTTTATATAAATTGACTGCATGGTGTGGTTAAAACCAATCTCCACACCAAGGTATTTATTTAAATTCTCCTCCCCTAGTTTCTCATAATTATTTACAAGCATAAATTGGGATGATTAAAAGTAAACTGTTATAATAAATTGACATGTCTGATCTTGTAAGGTAAAATATGCCTTCTTCTTAGGAGTATCAATTGTTACATACACTACAGGCTGACTGTACCCTAAAATCATATGTTTTTCTGGGGGACAGTAGCCGATAGACAGGTGGTAGTCGAAAGGTTTGGGGCGAGGGGGGAGTGAGTGGGCGAATTGGAGGGGAGTCGGGGTGAGACCAAGTCGGGTGATCAATGTTTTATCTTTAAGGAACAGACTGGTCGTGGTGAGGCGGTTATCTCCTCGACCATTCACTTCTTTATCAGACATGAAAAGCGACTAGATCTGTTTGAAGTGACCGACGTTTTCCTGCCGCCGGCCCCGAGATCCTGCCTCCCGGCCCAGAACCCTCTCACTGCACGCCACCGATGATCGATTCGGACGGGGACGGAGATGGGGTGAGCGGGGCTCGGCAAGACCTGCCAACTTACGTGGGGGAGGATAGGGCGTGAGAGCCCTTCGGACTTTGATGGGAATGTATTACAACTCTCGGCTTTGTTGAGGTCAAGCAATGCGTCCCGGTATGAAAGTGATGGGTTTATTCATACCTACTTCTAGAGGATGGGATATTTTATACTTGACAATGCCATTAAGTATATTTTTTCATTTTGCTTGCTTCATATTTGAAAGTGATAAGTGATGGGTTTATCTCTGCCTGGTTCTAGAGGATGAGTTTTTTTAGATTTGATAGTGCCATTACATACTTTTTTTTTCATTTTGCTTGCTTCGTGTTTGAAATTGATAGGTTGTTACAGCCTATAGTTCAAGTGAATGAAATATTTTGACAATGCCATTGTAAATTGTATATCTAATTGCCTCATACTTGAAAGTCATAAGTGATGCGGAGTGAGATATGAGATATTTTGACAATGCCATTGTATGATAAGCAAAAATTTTCGTTTTCTCTACATTTGCACCCTCCTCTTCATCACTTTATCTTCCCATTAAACACTGCATGTACTCATTTTTTCGGCCTCCAAAGAAGCGATAAGTATGTTAATAACATACTATGTTTTTTATTCTCTGTATGATAATATATGATTTAATTCTGCCCGACAGAAGGTCTGATTTGTTTTCCAAAGTTATTCATTGCTGCCAGAAGCTGCCGTCAGATTTTATATTATACAGCATACCTGTAGACGTTTGTCTGAAACTGCTTGTTGTATGGTTATGTACTTAATGCACTGAAAGATGGATCGTTCAGGTGACTAATGGTAGCCCTGTATGCCGACAATAACTCACTCCTTTACTGTCAAAATATATTTGAATCTTGTTGCTTATAGTCCGACAGCTTTGATGGCTTTGAATCTTTACAAGAGCTGAGGTACTGTGATCAGTTATCTCGAGGTGTTCTAACAATGTGTAGAAACGAAGCCTTAAATACGTTTTTGTGTCTGGGGCTTTTATTCGTACACTGAGGAGAAAAACGATAACAGTATCTAAAATAAGATCCATCCATACAAGCAGAGCGAGCGCCTCCTCCACTTGCCTCATCCTATCGATCCTCCCATTGTCGCCGTATTCTGTGGGGTCACTCTATTATCGCCCAGTCCTCGAGCAGGGAGTCACAGGGTGCATTGGGGAGGGGGTGAGGGGGGAAGGAGATCAGAGGCCTGTAGACACCAATGGACCATTGTGTCTGGTATTGACCCACCCTCCACTATGACCATGTCACCCCTAGCCTTCCCCCTCTTAAAGAAGCCCATCTTTCTGAAGCACGTAATATCAGATTGCTAAAGCCTATTCTAGGTATTACTATTTCTTTACCTTTTTAATAAGTAGGCCTAGTTCCTATCTTCTGTTTCTATTCTTCTTCGACAGTTAGTGTGATTCGCTGCGCACTGAGGTAGTACATTTAATAAATGCTCATTCAGCATTATATCTTCTAATGGTATAGGAACAAAAAAAATGTAACAAAAACGTCGCAGTCTGACAAAACTAAAATGATGAGGAATTAGAAGAGAAATGATAAGTACGATGTTCAAATTGAATTGTTTTAACATTTCAGACCTTATTTTCTTGAGTTATATGTTGACAATAAGTGTACCGACGGATTTTCTGATACTTGATATTGTCATTATTGGAGATATTCTAGATTGTTAATGCGATTGATGTATATTCTGTGGTTGACCAAACAAAACAGGAGGCATAGAGGATGGCGATCTTGACCGTCAGAGTTATGCTAGGGCTGGATTTATTTCTTATTCGAAATGAGTATAGGCCTACATGATTAGCAGGGAGCTACTGATTTCGAACGACTTGAGCTATTTGTGTGACAAAACATACATTACCTCCCCGACGGGGAATTGAACCCCGGTCTCCCGCGTGACAGGCGGGGATATCGATACTAACCACTATACTATCGAGGACGACCTGTCTCTGGGTATTTCAATTTTCAATTTGACCCGTTGGACCATACGTAATGTGGATTTCATTGCATGCCATTTGACATACAGCAAGAAGTAACTAATTAAAGTAATAAAATCTGTGTTCATCTGAATTGCCAACTGCTTGCAACCTGAAAATATCATAATAGGCTCACCTATTTACATTTTGTATACTTAAGAGCATAATCATATTGCTAGTAGGCCTATGTGACCTTTAAGCGTTTTCTTGCCATTCATTCATATTATTCATATCAGCAGTTATTCGTATGTCGAACAAAAACAAACAAAGCTGCCATCTCTATGTAGAACTCCCCACCTCTGCCATCTGATTGGACAGCCCTGCAAGGCAAGGCCTTTTTCATTGTATCCACACACATGGATCTTGTTAGTCTTCCCTTATATCTTCCTTGCCAGCTATGGCTAGAGTCTTCATTTCTCCTGGAAATAGCATCCTCAGATAGATCCTCATATGAGGCTCTGTATATTGGGTGGATCATCACTTTTACATTTGGCTCTTGCACTACTAATATGCTTGCCATCAGCTCGATGGACCCACAGGAGATTGTATGGAATTAATGCATTGTAGTATAGTAAATAATAAAAGGAGAGAAGAAGTGAGTGGAAGGAAGAGGGTAGAAACGGAGGAGGAGATTCTGGAGAGCCATGAATAGGGGCGTAGAGCAGTTGGGCAGTAAGGGAATTAGGCAGTGCAGGAAGGAGCCTCCACCAAACAGAGGGCAATCGGACGCACGGTCAACATCCTGACAGACGGGAACAAATAAAGCCCTTGTCTCGGAAAACAGGGCCTGAGACGACAGGATACTCCCACTGGGGATGCTTAAGGGAGGAACCCATTGTACGATCGATCGCGATCGTCTCAATGGGACAAACAAAACTTTAGAAAGTTATCAAAGCCCATGCCAATAAAAGGTTTCATTGAAATCGATGATTAAGTTTGAACACTTTTATTGCTTATATCATTGGGTTGGCCATACTACGATTGATAACTGCAAGATTAGTTTATTAAATTGGTGCTAGATACACACAAAACGGGATGAGAGTATGTCCAACGTGATTGTTGGTGTAGTGCAATAGGATAACTTGCATGTGAAGTTGGAGGTGACCCTTGAAGTCTATAGTATGATGCAAGAACAGCTACAATCAGTGTGTACACTTTAAGTAGTAGTAGGGTAAAGTCGGGTAATATGGGCATAGCAGGTAATATGGGCACTTGTCATATGTATGTCCTGCAACCTCTTATCACAATGTGGGGAACCAAAAAGATGCATTGGCATACACCATTTCTTTTCAGCAAATTACTATATATTTATAAACATATGCTACAAATACTTTAAGGGGGTATCTTAACTTGCATGCTGTCACCTAATCATACATAACATCTGATTGAGTAGGAATATCTTAACCATTAAAATACCACATTGTCATGCAATCTCTCAAGAACAAGTAGAAACCACAATCAAAGTTATAAAAGAAATAGCCTTTATTTTATAGAGGATCTATGAAAGACTGTTTTTTAGGGTAATATGGGCATCCCCAAAAATCCCATAGTATCCTATAGGAAGTCTAATATGGGCAGGGTTCTTATGCTGCCCATATTAGCCTCCCTCATTAGTCACTGTATTACTACAGGGCTAATATGGGCAGTTGTGCCCATATTACCCTAAAATAGGGGGCGCCCATATATCCCTGTGGTGGGTAATATGGATTTTGAAAAATGCAAAAAACTTATTTTCTCAAAATCTTAATTATTTCTTGAGCTGGATGGTCAAAACCCACATATTTCTTCAATTACTGATAACAGTTCCGTAAAAGAAAACAGAAGTAAATTATGATCATTTCTCTTGATTTCACAGCCATGGGTCCTTAAGGTGCCCATATTACCCGACTTTACCCTACTATTATGTTGCTTGACGTTCTCCTGATAATATCCATTATGTATAGATATTATATATATATATACAAAAATGACAAGACGACTTATAACATGACGTATTCCTAATAATATCAATTATGTATAAATACTAAAATGACAAGAAGACTTATAACATAAACTGTCAGATAGCTTCATGCGGGGGTTGGCTTATACGTACTCACTGTATATATATATATATATATATATATATATATATATATATAACAAGATTTTTTATAGGCTGTGACCTTAATATTGATTTTGAAATTATCACTAGTACAGAGTTAATAATGAATTAAAAGGATGTTATAAACAGAAAAGGTCTGAAGCAAATGATTAAAATAAAGCCACAGCCATAGCACATGTTTGAACAGTGACAGATTTTATTACGACTGAGCATGCAAATTGGCGGTACAGGAGTGCTGAATATTAATACATTAGCCACAATTTGCCTGTTTACTGTTTATTTGAAAAAGGCGCTGGGTTAAAAAGACTATGTGCCACTTTATAGGGAAGATGTGTAGACAATAATAATTATCATATGATAAAAAATCTGCTGTTAAAACAGAACTGGAATAGCAATTATTTGATTTATAGTGCTTTTTAAAAAAATAAGTTGAATCATATTTTCGAAATTGCTATAAGGTGCAGATTAGGAATCTGTGTTACACGAGCCTATTTCCATCTGTTAATTTGCTTTGTGCTGGCGATGTATTGCCATTTGTAAAAGGTGAATCAATTACCTATAATATAATGAGAAGTGACCTTTATAGTAGCCTGTATGTACTACAACAAAATGGGCTTCTCTATAACAGATAATTGCCTATACATGTACAGACTACTTGCATGATAGCCTGCTAAATTAACTGCATTTTTGGAAGTGCCAAAATAGGACCTTAGCCAACGGACGTTATGGCTTTAAAGTGACCTTCTTAGCCCCCTTCTAAGGTACACAGTCTGCATGGTAAGTGAAACAACCTCATCACAATAATTTTGTCTACATCCAAATTCAATTTGATGTGGTCCTTCTCTACAGTTCATTTTATTTACAAACCAGTCATAATGTAAAACTGAAAGATATCTAGTCTATATGATTTGATAACACATCATCTAAATGGCACCGTGCGGTATCGGTCATAACTAGTTTGTATGGCTATGGAAATATGTCAGGACAATGTGAATATCTGTTCATTTATGGAATAGCCTATAAGCAACAACGTTGGACCGCCTTTTTGCTCCTTCCCTTAGAAGAATAATTGCCTAGCTGTCTTAGGGCATCACAAGTAACAGTGGGGTAATTTTCATATTTATGGTCAGTGATAGAATGTCCTGCTGGGCGGATATGGCCAAATAATTATTTCCACAAACGACTCACTTATATGATAAGTAAGAGGCCTAGGATCAGATAGATGGGTGATCTGTTTGCAATCTACGAACAGACAGATGGATCCGTTTATCAATAGAAATACCCGACCTTTCTGCAAAAAGCAACTCATCTTATGTCACACACGTTGAAGACATTTATCTTACCATAATCTTATATGCAGTTATTCTATAAATATTTAGGGGGAAGTCGTATGCTAGAAAGAAATTTGTGTCAGCATCGTTGGAACAGCAGCAGAACGACTAAGGTTGTTGGTATAAGCTGTATAAAGCTCGTATAAATTCATGATGTGTGGTGACGACTGCTGATAGGACCAGAGACGCCCTTGGGAGCTGAGCGATAATACAAGGTCTTTCTGGTTGACACTCCGACACATCAAGGTCAGCCAAGGTCAGCCATCCAAGATTATAGGAACAGCTCTGTCACGTGAGAAAAGTAGCCGCCGTGAGGTATAAATCCCACGCACGTGCTCGAGGATGTATTGTCAAGTCTTATCGATGAGGTTAGCTGGTCAGTTTATTTCTCTAGGATTAATGGGGAGTAAACAATAGATGAAACCCTCTTATTCCAATTTTCTTTGGGATAAAGATGATACTACTTCGTGTCCTCTGTGGTGCGATACCACAAGGATTAATGACTCTTCTAAAACTTAAATTATAAGTTTCAAACCCTACACATTTTACCCAATCTAAATTCTTCTAAATCTAATGTTTATCCAAATGTAATAGTCATATTTTACTTGGACCGTAATGAATTTACGTCTATGTTGAGAGTGCCACATTGTAGGAGTTGCGTATTAAATCCGTTGACATGTCGCTTGTATTAATCAACGTACCTAATTAGGATGGCTTCTTCTTGCAGCCTCTAATGACGCGGGGCTCATTAAGACATGACATAGTTCTGAGGTAGGACCATTCTGTAAGGATGAAAGGCCGAAATCTAAGTAGCGAGCAGTGCCAACCCTTCGACTTCCGGTCTACCTGGAGCATGAAAGTGCGTCCCCCACTTAATTAAAATAGTTGTCGGAAATTCTGTGTCGAAACCTAATATATAAACTAGGCGGGTTGATTGTATGGGGCGGGGGGGGGGGTGCAAATGGATGCTTTTCACCTATTCCTATTTTTGGCAAAGACACAATCATTTTTCTTCATCGAATTGGTAAAAAAGATTGAAGGAAGTTATCATGCAATTAATGTGTTTGCAATTGATAAAGGATAGAAGCCCCTTAGTACGAAACACTTGCGCTAAGCTCCCTAAGAAAAGAGACATGTATAATTCACGAACTAGATTTGTCTCTATCCGATAGTGGCTAGGACCAATGGATTATGAAAGGCAGCACTGACAACAATGTCACAGGGTCGTCATACATTTGTGTTAATAACAACTTTAGGGTCGTGATGAGAACAACGTGGTATCATTTGCCAGCAAGACAAACATTCCTGACAACCTATAGTACTAATCCTGACGATGACCCCAGGAATTATTCTTCTTATCGCACTTTTACTGCCAGAAATGTTGTATTCATAAAGTAATGGACCCTCCTGTATGATATCGTCACAAAATTGTCAATCTTGGAACAAAAACGCTTGTCTATCTGACAACCGTCTGTTCAGTGAAACAGTTTTATCCCACTCTTCTGATTTTTGAAGTCTTCCTGATAAATCTATCGCTATATTTCATAAATCTGCAGAAACCAATTAGATCTAAATTTTGGGACGCACTTTCATTTATATGAATGTACCCTAAGTGCAACAATGTTTACACGGAGCATGAATAATAGAGTCAATACATTTTTCTAAACAATCTATTCTTGGGTTTGTTAGATTTCCACAGTCTTTCTTTGCCACCAGCGGATACACTGATGTAACAATTCTCGAAGGCATATCAAAATATTAAACTAATGGGCTCATATATAAAAGGCCTACATAGCCGACGGCATACTTTTCTAGTGCTATCGTAATACTGGTTGATGAGATGTAATGAGATAAGTTAATGAATGAACAGGGATTTCATAGGACATATCTGCAGGAAGTCAATCCGTCTTCTTTCTAACATAATCTTCGAAAAATGAACGGGCCTTTAATTTTGTTTTAGAATTCATAATAACGTAATCTATAACTCTTATGTTTACTTCTTAGTTATTCCAGAGATTACGCTCTATGAAAACCCTGGGGGTGCGATTAGTATATTTTCTATACCTGGATATGTGTGTCAGGGTTTGAAAATCGATCCATTTTGAAGGACAGATATTTCTGTAAAACATACCCTTAAAGAAGGGATGGAGTAAACAATTCATACCCATATTAGGGTTTTCATTGCAAAATACAAAAATTGTTTATGAAATGACTTCACTTTTCACATAATTGGTCTGTTCAACATATAATTAGTTTAGTTTGAGCAGCTCTCTATACAATTTTGTATAATTTCTCAGGAATTATTTACCTATATAGAATGGAGTAGCACATTCTACACCCATTTTGAGTGAAATATTTTCACTCACCTAAACCTGAAAAATGACCCATGTCCTTTACTTTTTGACACACACATTAGTGCAGACTTAACATGAAGTCGCACACCCAGGATGTTAACTGATTGCTTTGCAACATGATCTATTCTTGTAATAGAAAGTGCCAGAGTTACCCGTAGATCTCATTATCAGATATAATATGAGACTGTTTCACCTGTGACCAAGATGGGCCGGCAACTCCATTTTCTTTAGCGATTTGTTAGAAAGCCTATCATTAATGAAAGTTATTAACCAGAACTTTGGTAAAATCTGTTGCTAATGACAGATACCTGATTGGCGCCATTTGTTTCCCCTTCACGGTTGCCTCGATAGCTCAGTTGGGAGAGCGTTAGACTGAAGATCTAAAGGTCCCCGGTTCGATCCCGGGTCTGGGCATCGATTTCAGTTTTACTTCTTCTTAAATCAATGTGAACAACTCCCAAACAAAAGGACCAGGTGATTGGGTATACAATTTAGACATTATTTTTGACTACGTTAGATCTCCAGGGAGATTGAACCAATGTTACACTGCATCATAGATATCCAACGAGGCCTCAGCGGAACGTACAACCTTTGCTTAGAATTTCGTAATTACAACCATATCACAGTTTGCAAGCAGTGACAGGGTTGCAATTAGGAAATCTAAACCAATGAGTTTGACAACCTCCGTATGGTGCAATACAAGGGTAAACCACTATATATTTATGTCACATTCTTCCATATTACAACCTTTTGAGAACCCTTTGAATCCCTCTGAAGAATTTATATTTTCAGTGCAACCTATTTTAAACAGTACTTGAAATCCTGATTGTGAAGAAACTTGTACAATCTAGTTTGAAATGCCTATAAGTGCCATCACCAATGTCTGATCCGTTAAAGGTTACCTGTAACTGGGTGCATGTTAGGTCTGTAGCCGCAAAGCCCCCTGGGAAGGCAGAGTGTGGAGTATTGACTGTACATTGACGGAGCTTTGCTCCAAGGTCTGACCCTGCTCAGTACAGAGGAAGGGGGGGCAAAGTGTAGAGCTCCATATATAATATTATATTAGGGCGATTTTTTACCAAGTCGGCTGACAAATGGGCATTAAGTTAGCTGATTATACAGGAATAATTGTTTTTTAACTGATACAGATCAAGTATTTTCATTATATTACTTTACACTGATGAACAGTCCCTCAGTTGCGTGATCAACGATGTCTAAATCACCCTCTTGGGAACGGGGCAAAAAGGATGTGCATTCAGTTATTTCTGCATTTTTAAATTGCCCTATAGTTATTATAGACATTGAACTTGAGACACCGTCTCTTAAATTTTTCCAACCATTACACACAAATACGAACATTACAAATAGTTGGTCATATATGAGCAATATCAGGCCATAATACAACATCCACAATAATTATACAAAAGACTTCCTCACATGCGTGAGAAATTTCTCAAAAGCGAGTCCCAAGTATATATGTTACCAGCCCTACAGTAGAGCGTGGATTTTGAAGGTCTGCTGGGGCAAGCCTCACGCTAACCGACCATCAACACCGCTTTACATCAGCCTGCCAGTCTGCTACCAACTGACCAAGGACACACTGAAGTAGGCAGAGGTGAGGAGAGAACTGGAAGGAGGGGAGAGATGAGGGGAGAGGTAAGGGTGGGGGAGAAGACTGGAGGGAGGGGAGAGAAGAGGAGGAGAAGGGACGGGAGGAAGACGGGAGAGGGGATGGGAAGAAGGGCAGATAGAGCAGGGAAGGGAGATGGAGGAAAGAGGAAAAGGATGGGGGAGGGGAAAGCAGGAAGGGCAGGAGGAGTAAGAGCAGAGGGGGGAGACTAAGGACAAAGAAACGGGGGAGTGAAGAAAGCAAGAGAGAGAGGAGAGGAAGTCAATGCATAGGAAGGTCATAACAGTAAGGTAGAAGGAAATAACGAGAGTGCTGGGGGTCGAAAGAAGGAGGAAATGTAGCAGGAAGCAGGAAGAGGTGGAAGGGGAAGCGAAGGAAGAGAGGGGACTCCCCAGAGGAGAGGCACAGGAGCAGTAGGAAGAGAAGGGGAGGGATAAACAAACCTACACCCGTCACTACAAATAGATGTTTCAGACACTGCAGTCGAACACCTGTTGAACAATATTACAGGTGAGTAGAGAACTTTTTTGAATACTGGTGAACTCAAGAGAGGAACTATGGCAACACTCAAAAGTCTGAAGTACCCCATAATAGAAATCAATGTTTTTTTTACTTGTCTATAAAGTAACTGTACATAAAAAAACACAATACCTACTGTATAGTTTCTGAATCTATTATTACACATCCTAGCCGACTTACACATGTACATGTAGTTCAACATACTAGATTAAAATGTATATTAATAGTTCGGTTAATCCATTATATACAATGAAAGATTGTGCGCGGTAATACCAAAGATCTATCAAACTATAAGGGTTCCTTTCTCTACAGTAATATACAGAAAAATGAACACTGCTGTGCCCCTACTCTTAAAAGCTTTTGTCTACCTTTAAATCTTCAATTCTCTTGTATTGTCAGGCAAGTCTCTGCGGGTGTTTTCTCGTGTTCTGAGCCACACAACCTACACACGTCACTACAAATAGATGTTTCAGACACTGAGTCAAATAGCGGTACAGGGCTGCATTCCCAACTGAGATTTGTGGACCCATAAGTATTCCATAAATGGCTTTATGGGCTAGTTACCATGAAGATGTGGTAGAACTGTGACTTTGAAAGGTTGCCATTTCTAACTTATGCTGCAAGCTACAATTGTGGGACAAATGTGGGACAAATGTGGTATTCCACATAATCACATGATATTTGTGTGCCAAATGTGGAAATTTCCAGTTTATCAGTCACTTGTGGAACAAATGTGGGGCATTTATAGAAATGCCTTTTCCAACCTATGGAAAAAAGGACTTGTGTGCCCACAAATGCACAATTTTTGTGGAAAAGTTATAGGTGCTCAGAGCACCTATAAGTATTCCACAACTAAAAGAAAAGGACAAAAACAGGGTCTTTACATGGAGGTGCCAACATGATTATAAAAGAAATAATGTCAACAATATATGGCATGTGAAACAACCTTTTCTTAAAGTGAACATGCCAAGAGGGGACTACCCCACACCTGTCTGCACACTCACATGTGGCCTGTAAGTATTCCATATAGACACCACAAAAAGCCTGCATCATTCTGGCAAAACAAAAATTCACTTATTTCACTACTCTACAATGATGCTTCATTACAATTGATTCAACTTACAACAATATAGGTTATACATCTAATTTTCAATGTTATATGCTTGTAAGAACAAACTCCTGACCCATTTATTCCACATGTACCATATGGGATACTTACAGAATATTCCAGGAAGGGCCACATGTAGGGAAGGTGAGTTAGAAACAGGTTTATTTGTGGAGACTGGACAGACTGAGAGTCCCATAGGAGATGTGGAAAAGTTGTCCACAAAGTTGGGAATGCAGCCCAGGGCAGCTTGGCCGGGAGGACGGAATGTAGCAATCCCTGGGGCTCCCGAACTACTGTGGGAGCCCTGCGATGACGCATCAGTTGGCTCCCAGATGTCACGCCTACGCCAGGACTATAGAGTAGAAAGAATCCCTGCTGTATAAGGGAGGACTAGCAGAAAGAAGTCTTGCTGTATAAGCAGAAACAGCGAGGGGACCGGTCTTTAGAGAGGCAGCTGTTTGTGTCCAGACATTCTTCTCAACTGACATTTTCGAAACAGGTTTTGATATTTGGAATTCAATAAACTAATTACATTCAATTAACTTTTGATTATTATATTCTCGTGTAAGGGACTAATGTTAATAATGATTATACTTATATGTATTGGTGTAGATTTTGCAACATAGAGTACACGTTTGATGTAGATGGCTTTGTTTTAGATGAACAGCTTAACTTCAATAAACATATAACGGAACTGTGTAAGTTGGTAAACCACAAATTATATTTACTTTCATACATGAGGAAATATCTTACTAAACATTTATCTTCAAATCAATGATACTATCATTAATTGAATACGGTGACATAATTTACTCAGGTACATCAGCTAAAAATTTAGATAAAATATTTAAGTTGTTTTAGAGAGGTTTAAGGATCTGCCTTGGAGATGGTATTTACCATTTATAACAAGATCGAACTATGTAATGCATGCAATCTGGCCCCGCTGAATATTAGAAATAATTCCCATTTATTATTGTTCATGCATAAACAAAAAAAATGAAATAAGTTTATTACAAAAGAAAACACCTGCCACCAGATTGCATGATGCACCAGTCTTTGTGTTACAAACCAAATAATGAAAGAGCTAAATTGAATGTATTGTACCGCGTTGCTAAAGTATGGAATGCATTGCCTGCTGATAAACGTAATATGGACTATCATGATTTTAAGTTATCAACTATGAATTCTATGAAAGAGAACATTAGATAGGTTATGTATACAACTTTTATTGGATTCCTTTATCCATGTTTTAATGTCGTTATACAGAAAGGAAATTTTACCTGTTTATCAATATATTGTATTCTATATTTCTTAAATCCAGCCTACTTTTTGTTTTAACTTGTTATTGTCAGAGCATGTTATACAACATGTACTTTAAGAGATATATAACTTATTAATATGTATTTTTTGTAAATTAATTGTATATGTACTATATTGAGCATGATGATACGTGCCATTCAGGCATCTAATGTAAACAATTGCGTTTGCACTTATTATTTGTCTGATTAAATAAAGGAATTTAAAAAAAAAATCTGCTCACAGCACTTAACATGACTCTAGCAACTTCCGGCACGAAATAATACTATTGTTTTATTTTGATAGGCTCGGTTCATATTTCCAATTTGTTCTTTTATATTGTCCCAAGTGGATGGTGCTTTTACAATGAAAAATCAATCTGTTTTGAAGTAACATTAGCGGAGTCAAACATTGTACATTGCAGTAGAGTCAACAGTATAAGCATTGCATTTATCTACAAATGACAACACTGAAGATAATATTTACGGAAATACCAACACTCTATGGGATGAAGTGACTCTAGATTGAATCAGACCGGCGCCGATCCAGCGAGAGGTGATCTTAATTCATAGATTTCTGCTACCCAACCCCTTTTTGGTAACCAAAAATACAATAAGAGAAAAATATTGGTCATATACGTGTAAATGCGGAAAGTTAAGCCTATGTGTATGGAACCCACTTTTCATTTCCAAATTTAGTCAGTTGGACAAAATCAAGCAGGTTACTTTTGGCCCTAGTGTCTGTGCCATCTTCGCATGGTTACATCCAATACCGAACAACCAGTTGGGTCCATCCCCTAGCCTGGGGTGGTGGTGTTAGGTGTGGAAATGAGTTACTGAGGGTAGGATTACCTGAAATACAAGTAGGCCTACTCTTCTCACATAACAATCATTCTGGGAGTCTTGCGTGCAGTGGACCGATCACATCTCTCTCATAATCATTTTTTTTATTGTAAATTACTATTTTGCATGAGGCGAGTCTGATCATGAGTGACTTGGATAGTTTTATATTCAAATCAACTGTTGTTATTGTGCCTTCAATATGATACTTTTCAATTTTCTTGCGTGGATTACCTGGTTGAGAGTTCATTAAAAAGTAACTGATGTTCAGCGATTAATAATAATCCCGTCCCACATATTGATTTCGCAATTACGGTCAGATGAAAAACACGATATATCATAACCCGCAATTTGCAACTGATTTAAATGGACCCTGTTTATCCGGTACCGCCTAAATATATTATCATCCTCATATATTTGAACAACTGAATATTAAAAGACTATTCTTCAAATATAGATGTTGGATCCTATAGCAATCACGGATTGAATCTGTATTTTGGGAGAAGATTGAAAGTGCGATGTTTTGATGGTGAACATCTTCTTCCATAGCTGGTTTGGACTATCCCCAATAATCTTATCTTCAAGTGATGAGAAGGATAAGTAGCTAGCCTGAATGGTGTTCCAAAACATATCCAACAGGTTTAATTGAAAAAGTTATGGATATACTGAGAAAACTTGCGCATTGTCATAATATTTTATCAACATCGATCAGAATTTGGTATACTAACAGAAAGATTAATCAAACGTGCCCGTGTAACCTTGACGATGAGATATACCTATACCCCGCCCGAGAACATGTCCATTAATGGGATGGCCAGAGTCAGGGTCATGCATTAGACAGATGTCAGAAGTAATTGATTCTACATTTATAACAACTTATCAATAGTGCTCAATAACATGCCATGTATTACAGCAGCCAATAGAGTGGTTCAGTATATTTCATGTTAATTGTCTTCTGATCTAAACTCGAAGATTAATCACTTGAAATTAGCCTTCCCAAGACTTTGAATTTCTAAGTTGAGAGAGTGAGGAATAAACAGATGGTCAAAAGGAAAAGGTCAAAAGGAATCCCCTGTGGTTGTATACATAGTTTTATCAAAGTGTAAAGTATCATGTAGGTATCCAGACAATGGTCAATCGCCTGGTTATTTGACCCATTTGTATACTACTTACACGATAAAGTTGCTCCTCTATAATTCTTGTTCAAAATGTCAACATACTATTGGATCACACTTAGTGATTTCAGAATATTATGGCTCCGGGTTAATAACGATATTGATTCTATCATTCCAATACCTTTAACGTTAACTGTAGAAAGATGTTGCTGCTTTTCCCTTATGAGAAAAAGATAAGCTTATTCTAGTCTGACGCACGTAGTTTGTAAGCGAAACTTTATCGGTGGACAGCACTGAATAATGTACGACTCTGAAATTGACCGACGCTGACCCATGGTTAAGCCACACCAATGAAGGCTAAGTCTAAATTCTACTATTCGGATCCCGGTCAGAGAGGGGACCTGGGCATAAAGCATGGTTTTATGGGCGGTTTTATTCGGGGATGGAGATGAATAAAGACCTCGGGGGTTAGAGCTGTGTTGTGAATGCCCCTGCCTGGAGAGTGGAGCCTCCCGCTGCCATGGAAACCGAATCAAGGTGGAGTATCCATGGAGAGTTGGTGGGGCCTCGACTGGGGCCGCCCAGGCTATTGAAAATCAGCGAAGTGGCGGGAAAGGCGTTGACCAGGGGGCTACGGGCTCGTCCATTTGGGTGTCACGGGGCCCCTGATTTATTGGGTAAACTCCACAGGGGGTTGGAGTGGGAGAGGGGAGGGGGATAAGGAGGGGGGATCTGGAGGGGCAGGAGTGAGGCCAGGGTTGAGGAGAGTGGAAGGAGGCTTGTCTGAATACCTACAGAAATCAGTTTCCTCGTGTGGGATTTGCCTGGCAAAGGTTATAAATTACACCGTCACGGGAGAAAACGTCAAAAGGTCTTCCAGCTTTTGGAAGTTACATACAGCCCTTGAAAGCCATGGATTAAACCAGACCTCTCGTATGCAGAAATACAGAATGTCCAGATAAATATACTTGTCCCGGAAATGCGAATAACAGTAAGGGTAAGGTGCTTTGAGGGGTTTAGAGTGGGTGGCGGTGTGTAGACACTTGCTTCTTTTGGTAATGAAAGATTCTGCCAAAAGGTCATTAAGGAAGTTTTACAAAACCGCCTCTCCCCAAGTGAGGGATTATTAACCTATTACTTGTTGAAAATGCACAAACCTGTTCCCAAGCTGGATTTGGGAATATCATGCAGGAGAACATTTCTGTATAGCAGATCTACCTACTGTATAGTGTAAGTACGAGTACAGAGAGATGTTTTGCATGCTCTACTCCTATAAAACATGACTTGACTTGCTCATACACAACATATAGGCCCGTCTACATATCTATAGCAGTGTGAACAGCCTTGAGTCAAAGGTCACAGCTCACCCGGATGTAACCGTTGGGACGTGGGCGATAATAGAGGCGCCATCTGTCACGTGATGTACGCCACACCCTCGGTCTGACACCAACCACGTGACCAAATTTATGGTAATTAGTTCGCCAAGACCTACAGCGCCGCCACGCGCCAGAAAGGTGAAACATTTGACTCGTGATTCACGACGTTAGGCGTCAGGGGACCGCTGGCGAGCGGTTAACCCTTCTCTGAAATATGCAACTGCCTTTTTATCATCTGATATTTCTTTATATCATTGCATGCTTATCAATAAGGGTGTACTAACAAAACCTAGACAGACTTAACTTACAAGTTAATGTAGCAGTTCAATGTTGTTTCCATGTAATCATCTGAAAAAGAAAACTTTTGATTTGGCGTGGGAAAGCCGCACGCCAACAGACGTCGACCAATCGACATATCTGTAATCCGATAGAAGCCGACGCAGGACTCGGGCCTGCTGCCCCCTAGCCACCACAATGGGCAATACTCGTCACACATTTGGCGGGTCTCGGGCCGCCCCCAGACAGCCCTCCCCCATAAATTAGCTTATTCTGCTTTGGCTCGATGCCAATTGGCCCCACCAAAAGTAGCCAGGGCGAGGCTGGGACGAGGTGCACGTGACTCCGGGACGCATGCGCAGTCATGCCGGAGGGGAGCGTCAGGAGTTATCCGGTGTCACCACCGCCCATCGTCCTACGTCTTAAGGCGGCGATTCACCATGCGATTATGGAACGATTCTGAACCGATTTCGGAAATTTTGCTAAAAAAATGATTTTTCATATAAATCACACAATGTATCCGATGATCACAGAATTTGATTCATGGATCATTGGCTTTAGAGGGACACTTAATTGCACTATAAGAAGATGGAGTTTGGTCTTGGCTAGGACTAAGATTGAAAAAGTATCTTGTAGTTCCTAATCAGCTAATTGGATTCTCAATTTGTATGGACCAGTCCGGATCCATTAGCTCATTGACCTTTCCAGAACTCGTGGAACTCTTCTAATTTCCTCTTTAAGACTGACCTTAGCAACAGCAGAATTGTGCGGTAGAGTGAAGCCAACCTTTAAAGCCCCGCTACATTAAGAGAATCAACTCAGTTTTAAAGGCTGGAAATTGCAGACATACCCGTCTCAATAAAGAAACTGACCAGTGTTCGCACTAAGTGATCGGAAGGTTTTACGTCTGTATGATGTGTGTATAGCCTGACTTATGTACACGGCATGCTTCAAATTCCCCTTTCTATATACTACTTACACCATTTATAATTGTCAATTCATATGATATTGTCCTGTATATAGTTGAGCTTGTTGACGAGACGTCGCGCTTATATGTAAGCAGAGCCCTACATAGGCCACATACTGAGACTGGACTGTTTAAAGGACAACAGGCTATTTTGTCTTAAACTCGGGCACATCTTGAGATCCGACGCTAAGACTGCTTAGGTTCAAGACATACCAGTTTGAAACTTTTATCCGTTCAAGATTATAGGACCAGACTACTTTGTATTTGTATATACTTGGTTTTGGCTGGTTTAAACATTGCACTATTTACAGATGAAAATATTGTAAATATAATATATTTACAACATTTCTATCTGTAATTGCACTATTTACGAATAGAATGTTGTAAATATATTATACTTACAATATTTCTATCTGTAAATAGTGCAATTTTTAAGCCAGCCAAATTACAACTATTTCCTATAGATTTCCTATAGTTTTTGTCTACAAAATAAGCCAAAATTACCCTGCAGGTACTTAGATACTGTAAATCAGCTATCCCTGGTTGGGGGAATTCAATTAGATGGGATTCAGACGTTGACATGCCCTCGGATGAACCAGTCTTCTGCAGGAGGCACGGCTCCCTTCTGCTCATTAGGGCTTCAAAGACAAGTAGAACCACTAATTACACGGCCCGTAATTTACTTCTGATCTTTACGTTTTTTCCCCTCCGAGGAACGATGACTGCAGAAATCTATAGATCAAATAGCCCTCACTACCGTGGGGAACGTAGTAGTGGGGATATCATTACATCATTAAGGCCAAGGAGTCTCGGTGACGCTGCGCAGCCCTCTTCAATATAATACCATTAAAATTGATTGGACCAGATATCATCTTGGCTCCAACTCCTCACATCCCCGTGGGACCAGGAGCAATGGCGCTCCCTTCCAAAGATAGCCCGATAGCTATGTTCAACGCTCCTTTACGATTCCACCCTCTAATCATCAGGGACATGATGATCTTCACTTTGAGCAAATATCTTTAGTCTGCCTAGTGGAACTTTAAATAAATCATCCTAGCTGTACCTACTCGCCCCAGATTACGAAGTGCAATTACCGATCAGTACATTTTACCTTTCTGAAAATTGTGGCAATTAGGTTAAAGCCAATCAGTCCGTTGAGACACTCTGGATAAAAAATATCAGTCCCTAACCGTCTTATTCCTTGTAAAATTTAAGGATTGAATAATCCTGAAGGGAAGAAGGTCCATTACCTGTTACATAAGGGTTCTATATTGCCAATTCATAACAACTATTCTATTAGAGAGGTCAATATGTAAGAATGAGCACGGTTTAATGAACAGAACGTTTGGAATTTATGGAAATTTTAAAAACCTTGGGAAATGCTTATTGTTGGGATGAAATACCAACGAAGCTTTTCAAGTACGTTGTTAATATTTTTTATGATAACTCATGTTTACTCGATGCCATTGGAAATAGAGAAAATCTATATTTTCACATGGAATGGCTTGCAATCCCCTGCTAGGAACCCATCACATTTATGAATATACCTTGTCAGGAAAACACATACTGAGTTTTTGCACATCCCCCGTATAGGGATTATGGGTGTCATTCATGACATAAACATTATGCATTGGAGGTAAATGTGGTTCATATTAAAATTTGCTAATACGTAGGTTACAAAATGCATGGACAACGTTGGTTAGGCCCTATGGCCCTTAAATGTCTAGGAAATTGTCAAGAAAGGGAAGTGAGCGTGGGAGTTAGGTGGATTGGGAAGGGCTTGTGTTGGGATTAGGCGTGTAGTCGCGGGAAGGGATGCTGTACAGTAAGCAGTTAATTGCCAATATTTCCCCGGTGTTCCGGGCGAAATGAGCCGGCTCTCTGATTCTACTCCAAGACTACGGTCATGTTCACGAAGGACCTACCCCTCAAGAGGCAGAGAGCCGCTTCCTGATTGGTTCGCAGTGGCCAGCCCTCAGCCAATCAGGGCCCGAGGCGGAAGTGGAGGCGACCAATCAGAGTCGATGTCAAGTAGGCACTTGTTCTCGGTGGGCGGTAGAAGAGGAGTGTGCGCGCATACAGAGGGAGGCGGCCGACCAGCGGCAGTGGGAGTAGAGGGAGCGGGGAGAGACGGGGACGGCGGGCTGTAGGGTGGCACTACTTTAACAGGAGTCAGCAGCACCAGCCACACGCCCCCTCACTCCTACAACTACCTGACACGGCCTCCTCTGAGCATCAGAGGTACCCCAGAGGTGCTGCCATTAGCATTCCACCCCTGCGGGTTGTTCCTGTATAACCCCGTCACCCTAGGAGAGAGGAGGAGGCTAGGAGGCCTCCTCAGACCGGACAGGTCAAGGAGTGACCCACCCAGAGTAGACACGTGGATCTTTACCGAGAATCAGGGGCATCAAACATCACCGGGGAAGCTCACTCTATCTCTAATAGCATGCTGGATCTTCACGTTAAGGAACGCCCATTGCAATCGTTCAGGTACTACCCTTTATGAATTATTTTAAGTGTATGTCTGTGTAAAGAGGGCTGATAAAATATCATTCCATAAGGCTTAGGCCCTACATTGTCAACTAGTAATGCACTTGTTACGATTGCTTTGGGGAGAAGATATGTGCATGTTGGGTCCTGTTATTACAATAATCATACTGATATTCCATTACCTTTTCATCATCGAATGCTATAATTTGGATAACACTCAATGTGACTATAATTCAAGGCAACGTGAGATGATTCTAAACATTGTGGTTCTCAAACTTTTTAGAAGGCACTCTATGGATCGTTGATTTTGATGTAGTTAGGCAAATGCTTTTGGGCTTAATACAGCCTGAAGTAAACAAAGAACATGAACAGTTTACACGTGCATTTGCTATGTTATTACGAAGAGTCCCACACACTATTTACACTAGAATTTAACGGGACCATCTTCTGTAGGGCAGCTGCGAAATATATACCAGACTTGAAATCACTCAAACTCATTTGGATAGGGATGGAGGCCCTTGGATCGGTATGTGGTCGATAGTCCTTGTGAGGATTCTGTCATACGCTGCAGTTGAATAACGGGCCTCGTTAAGGTTTAATAAATTGGAGAAAGATGACACGTGGAAAACTCACCTTATTAAAATTAGTTTTTTTACTATACTGCAGTATTTGGATATAATGTTCAAGCTATAGATAACTAACTAAACTTAATCAGACTAGATCCTGGTGAAGACGCATGGTGAAGTTAGACAAAACTTTAACATTTAATATTCTACATATCACAACTCCTCTCAGGGGCCAATTTGTCGGACTCTCTTTAAATAGGTCTATATTTCTCTTATATTTATAGCATGATTATGAGTCTTATAGCATAAAAAATACCTATTTTATAACCCTATTTATCCACATAACTCATCGGTCGTTTTCACCTTTCTCATAAAGTAAACTGAGGTCGCTTTAACTTGGAAATCCCAATAAGTCCGATTAACCTGATTCTACCTCCCCATATACGGCTTACCAGGACAGGCCGTGTCAAATAAGTGTCGTGCTGGTCGGCATAGGGCTTCTGTGTCGGGGTGGGGGTGGGGGGACACAGGTGTGTTATTGGCCGCCTGATGTAATGCCTGCACACCTCACTACTACCTGTAGGGGCCTCACGCCGACAGGTGGTACACAGAGCCACCTCCAGGCAGGCCACGCCCCCCTAGGCCCTGTCAGAACCCCACCTCCTCCTGTGTGAGACCCCACCCAGCCCCAGCCTGTGTCAGAGCCACCTCCTGTCTGACACCAGCCACCGCCACCCCTCAGACACACATGCCCTCAGTAAGTATCGATTCCCACAGGAAACACCTGTTCCTTGTATCCAGTTCTCACGTGGCCTTCTTTAAGGAAATATAACATTGGGCGGGAGTAGTGTGAGTGGAGAAGGAACATCCCTCTTTAAGCAGCAGGTGTTTCACTGCATGACCCCGGTGAGGCCCTGTATGTCGGCAGGTTAGGGGCTTAATAACCTGTTAATCGTCGTCAGAATGTAAAGGTAGCCCTTAGAAAGTTCATTTTGAAAGAGGAAGCTAGATGCCAACCATTCAATAACACAAACCTTATTGCAAGGAATTAAAGAAGAAACTGTACCGATATAGTTCATCCCAACCTAATAAACACATAAACGTCATATGACGATTTCATATTTATCAGGAGAACCAAAGAAACATAAAATATAAACATCCGAGAGAATACCTTCTATCAATATTTTCCTATCACTATAACACAGATGCATTCATATATGGTAGTTGTACCTACCCTGATTAATAATACCTTTCATATGGTCATATATGGTACCTGATATGTCAATTATACATTTGATATAGGATGACATGGCCTCAATCGTAAAGAGGGTTCAAACAATACTACAAGGCAATTTTTTAAGGATCAAAGGGAAACCGCAGAAATCCCACCGATCATGACAAAAAAGAAAATGTTCTTTGTTTGATGAAATCAAATTAAAATAACTACAAGGTAAGCTGAATCAGCTTTATACAATGAAGCTATGGAAGCGTAGATGCTATGCATTCTTTCTAAACGAGATATAGAAAATAAGAAGCGGGGATTAGATTGGGAGTAAGCGCCAGGTAGCATGGACCATTGTTAGATATGGTATCAACCTTCATTATGACTACAATGCCAAAACAGCGGCACGTCCCTCAACTGAACAATTGGAATTTGGCACGGGACGTGGCTGAACGTCAGACACTCAGAAATAGTTAGTCTGATCTTGACCTTGCTTTAACAAGTTAGTCTGATCTTGACCTTGCTTTAACACATATTGAATAGGTTTATAATGATTCCTTTCTTACCGGGGATGGGGGGTTGACTGTAAAAGTAAGCCTGAAATTTCAAATGCTCTAGCAACCTTTGTGCATTGAATCGTACTATACGATCTCAAAATTCGGAGGTCATGCACTGCTATCCAATACCTCTTTCTCATTACAACACTCCAGTGGCAGTTTCCCTCTGCTATCACCAATACCACTTTTCGTGAATTTTTACCTGTACCGCTTTCTCTATCCTTCTACCCAGTGCGGCTTTGCTATACTACTCCCCAAGTGACACTTTCCCTGTAGGCCTTCTACTACCCAAATGTCACTTTCCCTATACTACTACCCAAGTGCCGCTTTCCATATACTACCACCCAAGTAACTCTTTCCCTATACTACTACCCAAGTGTCACTTTCCCTATACTACTACCCAAGTGACACTTTCCCTCTACTACGGCCCATTTCAACTTTCAATATACTACTTACTGGATGCCACTTTTACCGTACTACTACCCAGTGCCATTGTCCTTATATACCAGTGCCATTGTCCTTATAACTACCCAAGTCCTACTTTCCGTATACTACTATAGTGTCACTCTCCGAATCTAACAACCATGATTGTGTCATTTTTCCTAGTCTTCGACCCAATGCCAAATTTCATATACTACTATCCTATTTTCATTGTGCATATGCTGCTTCACGAGTGTAACTTTCACTATAATTATACTACTTTTCACCGCTACTTTCAGTACACTGCTAGCCAAGTGTCGATGGTGGTTTTCACTGCCCATAGCCACCTCCCAATAAGCCGACTTATCATTTTTTAACCATACCTAGTATACGTTGTGCATAGCAGTAACCGAATACAATTCCATACACTTCTCTCAATATAGTGCTTTCTGTACAGCACAAATAAGTGTATTGGTCTTATACATTTAGATTATTGTCACTTCCATTTTTCATTATTCTAGAGGCAATTGAAATCAGTAGGCCAAGAATAACACCAAAAACATATCAGTTTACTAGTTTCAATTTCTGTAAGCTGCTACTGATGCTTCGGTTAATTTTATTACTAGATGGATGAATGCAGAAAAAGGATCTATTTTCAGGAATTGCATTAGCAGCATCCACAGTTTCCATAAGCCACATATTACATGTCAGACTTTCTCTTTTATTTGGCTTACTTTAATAGTGTCTCTCAGAGAAGTGAACGTTATTACCAGGTTGTGGAGGTCCCCCGCCGTTTTCCGCACATGCCCCAACAAGCACAGCACACCTCAATTGCTCACGTTTCGATGATCCCCGGCCAGTTGTAGCAGCAAATGTACTCCCGCACTGGGAACCAGCCAATCGCTCCGAGCAGCTCAGGAGCTGGTTCCCCCCGGACTCTGTAGGTTCGTTTGCACTAACAAGACCAGCGGACCCGGCCCGGAGAGAGGGGGGGGGGGGCAAGATGTGCCCACTAAAGTATTAGTAAAATGCCTATATTGGTTCAATACCTTTAGCGGCCCACTTAGTGAGAAAAAGGTCGCTAAATTTATAAATAATTATCTGACGCAAACCCATGTACACATAATCAAACATGATTTTACTTAGAATCTAATAATTCTATATTTACTTATAGCCATCACCAAAATTATATGGTCACCTGACACAGTCTGCACAAGGTCTATAGGGTCTTCTTGTACTTTACGTGTTTCTCCTTATATGGCGAATTCTAATTGAAACACAGGTCACGGCACTTCCATGACCCCAATCGAAGCAATCACCTGGTTTAAATGTCGACCGCTCCACATGGCAGCCACTTATGATTATTGAAAACAATGGGTTGGATGTTTCCACCTTTTCCGCCTAATGATGCATTGTGGTGAAACCCCAGACAACTATGTTCATTTCTCGGCCCGCCCACGTGCACGACAACCTATATTCGGGCGAGGACAGGCCTACATATGACACCTGATGAAGTGCACTATACCCACCTACAGTAAGAGGACCTCCTTACTCCCCTCACTGTATACTGCTCGACAGGAGCAGCTCGGGCTGATAGTCTCCTGAGCAGCCCGGGGAGACTGGAAACGGCTCGGAGTAACTCGACACAAACCGACCGGCCGATGAAAATAAGCGAGGGTTCCGTAAAAATGGAAGGTATTTGGGGATTCATTTTACTGTATTAAGATCATATATTACCTACATCGGAAAATGGTCAGTCAGAAAGGCCACGATATATGTGTACAAATCAGAAAAGTCGGGCACCGATAATGCAGTTTTGAGGTAAAATAAAAGTCAGTTTCTTTAAGAACGCTTTTTTCAAATCTCGTAAGATCCCCCTCGGGTATATTGAAATATCCATTGCTGTAGTTTAAACCGTTGTCTCTGGTGATTGTCCAAACCATAAACAATGGCTTGAGATAGAATCCATCTAATGGTTTTTTTTCTTGGAATGAAAATAACAGAGTGAATATTGTTTCATTTATAATTTCGACTGCATCAGCACTAATAGCATTGTGCGACCTGTTGCTGATGCAAAAACTCTCTAATGGGAGTAGACATGCAACTAAGGAATTTTCTCCAGTGATGTCACTAAAACATTAATATTTTCCTCTATCCCCCCTTTTGTTCTTATTTGAAACAAAACTGGTGAAGTCCTTTTTAGAAAAACAAATATAGATAATTGAAAATCGTACAGTGGTGGAGACCACGTATAGCACAAGTGCCCTTGCTGAGTTATCTATAATTCAGATTCAAGTGCTTATCACCTGGAGCACTGTACTTCTGTATTCTATTAAATCTGGTGGCCATCTGCTTCGAGTTTCCGACGGGAGTTCTCATCTGAGAGACATTTGAGGAGGAGAGGCTTCGTTTAAACATTCAAAACGTCCCATTTGGCGCAGTAGTAATTGAATTAGACCCACCCTCTTCAGGCCTTGACTGTCTGAACTAATTAAAATGATGTGTGGAATGATGGAAGCACGGGACCACCTCAGGGACTGAACTAGGTAACAGGTGGCAAGGAACCTGAGGTCCTTGTAGAGCGATATAACTATGCTTTGAAACCATAAACTCTTATTGATTTGAATAAGATTTTTTTGCGAACGTTTGCCCCTGGTCACGTCTGCTATTGTGTGTTTGACTTACGGTACTTTGCAAGTAAAGGGAGTAGGATAAACGTGAAGACATAAGCAAGTCTGTCAATCCCATCAATTTTACCCATGGAAAATTTAGGTAGGTGCAAGAACAAACATGTTCTACTTTTCTTTGGAGGGGAAACATCTTTATTTTAGAAATTATAATTGTCCGACTTTGGGATGCCATACCCTTCTGATTAAATCTTCCCGTTGGAAGCTGTCTTCCCTACGGATATAATTTTCCAACAGGCAACTTGACAAAACTACTCTAAGATTAACCCCAACTAATAAAATTTCCCCATTATGACCTCCCCACTGCTGAAACCTCCAACTGGACGCTGCCCTTGGCATTGATATTATCTCTCAACAGGAAGAGCTCTGCCCTTCCCGCTGACAAAACTTGTCCTCGGGGAGACTTCCACCAGTGAAAAACTCTGCATTTGAAGCTGCTACTCCCAACCAATAAAGCCACCTTACCGACAGCTGCCCTCCCCAGTGATACAACCTGCCACATGGCAGCTGCCTTCTTCACTTATGAGGGATGTCAGAATTCCCGACAGCAGGTGGCAGCCAGTGGTCAAAAACATTACAGCAAAAGCCTTCGATCAGGGGTACTGATGGTTGTAGCCTGATGTTATGTGGCTACAGCATGATTGAGAAGGGATAGGGACAATGTACCCAGATGACCTCGTTTCCTTGTCAGATAATTACTTGAGTAGCTTAAATGAGGTAATCAGGGTGTATAATGTTAACAAGCATAAAAGAGAAGCCCAATCCTTATTATTTACATAGGCCTACACATGGTCATGTTTGATACCGATAATGAGATGGCAGAGGGGTTTTCAAAGACTACAGCTGCTTGCTTAGGGATACAGCTTTTACCAGACATCTGACTGGAGCATGCTGCAAGGTCTACAGGTTAAGGTACTTTAAGGTTGGCGTGACCCCTTAGCCGCCCTACTGGCAGCTGATTTCACCACTGTTAAAGCCTCCCTACTGAAAGTTGCCCTCTCCACTCACAGAACCTCCCCATGAGTAGCATATTAAACTTTCCCATCATTTGAGAGTTTCCCTCCCCACTGATTCCTCATAGGAGCTGTCCTCCCCATAAAAAACCTCCACACTAGAAGATGGCACATAAATAAAACCATCCCACTAGTAGCTGCCCTCCCCAGTTAAAAAACCTCCCCACTAAACCTCTCTCCTGTCATCTGACCTCCCCATTGATAAAACCTCCCCACTGATTAAACCATCCCAGTGGGAGCTGCTCGGAGCTGCTCTCCATGCCTCTTTGTGTTGTGGGCAGCTCAGACCTCGCCAACCGCTAAGATCAGAGGGCGCAAACACGTGGTCAGAAAATGGACTCGATTTCCCCAGGTTGTGATTGCAGGGCCGGACTAACAGTGGTCGCGGTGATGGAGAAAGGTTTCTGTTTAAAAAAGGCAGTCCACCCAATTGTAAAGAGCTCGGTGTCTGATTGGGACTGGAGGTGTCTTGGTCTCGTTTAAACCACCTATGTCAGCACAGGTCATCATTGCCTAGCTTCACCTAAAGAGCCTGGACTGATCTTGTTTAGACGACGCCTGATACAGGCGCCAACCAGCCAAATAGCGACCTTACAGTTTTGTTTAACGACGTTCTGATAACGCCCGGAGAAGTTCTGCGACGTCGCGAAAAAATTGTGAGTTGTCGTTTCCTTGGCTAGGGAGCTCGAGGTAAAACGTGCACAGTTTTTCTGCATGCACTTGATATACTTGTACACATAAATCTGTATGCATGATACTAAGCAGCAAAATAATGGATGTCAAAAGTTTTCATTAGTCGCCAATTTGCAATATCTGTCTTGGACGGAGGGAGGTTTTGAGTCTGACCTTTAATCACTCCATATCTCAGATTCCGGGCTCAGATTATATATGACAAGATGCCTATCTACCTGGAGACCTAATAATCTTAATAATTCCAATGCTCTTTTGGCTTCCAATCAAAATGTAACGGGAACTTGTAAAAGTAGCTCCACAGGCCATAATTGTCTACAAGTCCAACATAAATGTACCTTGTAGCACAGCCACGTCACTCTCACCAGTCAAACCTGAGTAGCCCCCGGCGAACAGCAATGTCAGAAGACTTCATGGAATGGTATAAAACACCGACGGTGCCATTTGGCCGACTGTCCGAGCCGTGATTATTTGAGCCTGAATTAGACTGGTGAGCCGGGCCTGAGGGGGCGGTGTGACGGCCGTCACGTCGTCGACACGTCGGGGGGTGACAGCCTACCTGGCAGGGGTGGGTGGGTACTGACAGGTGGGGGGAGATCAGCAGGTGGGAGAGACACCTGAAACAAACAGCCCCAGGTGTGCTGTTACCTGGATGGCTGGCAACCCACTCACACTCGGCGAACTTCGGGGAATAGGATTATGTTTTTATATTGATTACATAAAACTTACAGCAAGAATATCAAATTATATGTGGCAACGGACGGATGATTCGTAATTCTAGCTACCATGGATAGCGCTTTTCCTATAATATTTTACCCGTAGACTTACCTAGAACAAGATGCATACTGGGAAATAATAATTTTTGTACAAGCTAATTACTAGTTAATGAAGGCGAGCTTGCCATCTTTGATGGGAAAGGTCTGCAGAAGATTCTTATCCCGAGATATATTACCCTTCAAAAGAAAGCGTAGACATAAGAAATAGCAACTGACACACTACAGAACGTGCCGTCTACTCCCACGTACGGCGTATACATCCAAGCGTATGTATACACTTTACAGACTCGTGTCAGAAAGTGTTTAGTGACACTTTAAAACAGACATAATGCACATTGTTAGGCTTATCTTTAAAGGGCACTAGTATAAGTCAACTTCAACATACAGTCATAATACCCTTTATATACTAACCTCAAAATGCACCCATAATGACTGTTCAGTACGGTCAGTTAATGTAGTTAAATGATCAGATCACAAATAGGAGACCTTGACCATAATATAGGTCATGTCGTATGTACCCTTATAAAAGGATATCTCTATAGTGAACTAACGCTTGATGGTCAACCCAAAGTTAATCATACCAGCCCCCTAAAGAAGTAGAACAGTCAATAGCATGGTTATCATTGTAGTTAAATGATCAGATCACAAACAGGAGACCTAGTGTGAACCGCCCTTAAGGCTGCGGGGTGCTGGTTACACTGATTATAGCCGTGAGTTGGGAGGAGATGCGACAGGTAGCCCCAGGTACCTCCAGGGTGGGCGGGGTAATTATCCCAGCCCATTTACCTGAGCCATGCCCGCGGCCGGCCCCAGAACTGACACATGGTGCCCACGTGTCCCACTCATCCCCTTGTAGGGAGTCCAGGCTTTGGGTTTAATGAGCTTGCCGCAGCAGGTATTTATAGAGGAGGAACACTTTATCGTTGTAGTTAAATGATCAGATCACAAGCAGGAGACCTTGACCAGGTCATGTCTTTTGTATCGTTATTAGAAGGATATATCTTGTGAACTAGTGCTTGGTGGTCAACCCAAAGTTGATCATTCCCGCCCCCTACCGAAGCACAACGGTCAAATTGTAGACCTCAGAAACCCCATATCCTTTCTGATCTAAGTTATTAAACTGTATTTAAGTCCACTCTGATTATCATGACTTGTAATTGTTTTAAATGTTATTCCGCTGTTCAAAAGGCCTTAAATGTACAGGTGGTTCTGTAGGTTCCTGTCAATGTTTCTATAAAATCTCATTGTTACTGTTTAAAGTAATGGCCTTGAACAAAACTAATGAACAAAATCCAGCCAATACTGCTTAAATATCTAAACAATGCACAAGGCATTCATGCTGTGGCTGAGGTCAGAAATGACAATTAAGTTGGATATGTTTAAATAAAAGGACATAAAATTGTGATTAATTAAACTTGTATAAAGTCAGTATGAAATAGAATAACATTGCCCTTGCCTATCATAATGAACTCGGCTGCTGAGACTCTGCTACATGATGTAATTCGTCCTACCTCAATAGGGTAGCCCAAAATTCGAAGGCCTTATCGTCTAACTAAAGTTTTTGTTTTAGATATTTCAGGACAGTTAAGTGAACGGTTCAAGATTGCTCTGTCAGCATTAACTACTTAGGTACCTAGAATCAAAACTAGACACAGAGCTGGGGTAGCTTTAAACCATCGTAATGAAATCTTAATGAGCCTAGTGCGCTCTTGTGCGCTACAATCGTGATGAGAGAGACTTTACCTAAAAAGTATGCTCAGATAAAAACCCACTTCAATCTATTTTTATTTTACTCTTCCGCTTGATTATCATGAAGGCATGGGTTTCCAGGGATTACGGTGTAATTACGTCTTAATACCCTTGATAGATCCGTTTCATACAGGAGGAAATTAAATGATGCTACAGTTCTATTAAGGGCTATTTATACGTTATCATTGGCAACACTACTAACATCAATTCATCCATGCTATTCATTGACCCCTAGCTCGTGTAATTAGTTCCTTAATCAAGAGTAAACTCCGGGGAAAGGATATACACCTTTTTATGATTCAAAATCACAGCCAAATTAATGAGGCAATAATTGTGCAGCACATCTGCAAAAGAAAAGTGCGAATCCAGCTTCCACTTGCCTGTTATAAATCAGTACCATAATGTTGTAGCATCACACTAATTTATCCCATGAAAATAAACATAAAACTTGTCAATCTGGGTATCGAAAACATACATCAGGAGGGTTCCGCTTTTCAAATGTTAATAACAAAATTATTATTTTCTATATTTAAAAAAATGCAAATAGGAAAATATTAAACACCAGAGACATCTCCCTTTCATTTGGTCTAGAGAGTGTTTAGGAACTAATCGTGACTGCGATATTGATGTCAAAAAATTTCAAGTGTAAAGTCGGTAGTTTTTTAATCTCAATAACTCAGAGTCATTCTATAATAAGCAATTTACTGCCACCGACCAAAACACCCTTATCTACAGTTGTTTAATCTCAATAAACGCAGCCTAATAGAGTTAAGATGCGAAGAGCCAACAAAAACAACTAATTGATAAGTATTCCCGTCGGGCAGCTCGTCGTGGGCGTAATAGCCTCTTTTTTCTAACTCCGCGGAGCTCGTCTAAATATAAACCCTGGGTGGTATCCCCGCAGGCTATCTGTAAACGGCCCCCTCACACCTTGGCGGAGTAATTTCCGGCCTTTTCAGGTGGGTGAAGGGGCCCAGCTAACGGGCCTGTCCAGCCCTGATTACTAGACGTGCCATCCACTGCCATTCCACCTCCAAGACCTATTCAGCCATTCCAGTATTGCTGTGAAATTGGGACCAGGAATGATCTCATTTCATGTTTCTTTGCTTATTTTATTCATGGTTATCATTTGAGACCGTGCTGGCGGCCGATAGATGTAGTTCTCAACACCTAGTGCTTAAATGTAATCTTACATCTGAATTATCAATTAGGACAAATCATATTCACCTTACGTTTTAGTCATACATTACACCAATTTCTAGACGTTACCTTTCTCTATAGCTCTAAAACGTTCATCTATATTAAAGCAAATGTTATGTAAATTCCTTAAGGCCGACCTTCCTGGTACAACTGTTCCATGCTCTCAGCCAAGGAGTAACGTAATTGTAACGTTCTAGGACATCCCTGACGTCGTCCAACGCCATTGGACTGTTCAGCGACATTATATCCTTGGCTGGGACTGCCTGCCATTAAGCTCATTAGCTGTATGCCTTTAAAAAAGAATCTTGGTCGTATTGATGCGTTCAAAACCTCTGCTGGCTGCGCTAAAATGATTGCACTTTTTTAAGAGAACATACGGTCCCCTGTGATAAAATATCACTTTTGCAAGCTTCCACTCCTGAAAAAGACGGAAAGAAATCCAACGTGTTGGATATTTTGTTTGTTGCTACTTTGGGCCCTTTGTGATTAGGAAGACGACAATCTAACATTTTCTGCGTTCAAAGATCGATCCAGAGAACCGCATAGCAAACAGGAAATAATAACGGCTACAGTTTCTACTACAAGATTGATAAGGTTTAATCCATTCCGTGATCCACATAAGACGTCTTCTATATTTCAAATCGTCTTCATATGGACCGTAGGTGTTACAGGTAACAAACAGTATTAGATAGCACTAGAGTAACAAAGTACAATGAAGATGGTCGTTATGGATTGTTTATTTAAGATAAGTTCAAGATAACTCTGTACGTGTAGGTTAGAACTTCCTGAGTTTGATGGTGGAACTTTTTAATGAAAAGTGACAGTACGGACGTATTAACTTTTGAGTACGAAAAATACAAACTGGGGCAAGGGATAATTTGCCTATGTGGATAAACAGATCCTTTTTCTTAAACAGTGTGAAGTATTTATTTGAAAATCACCACAAAAATGAAATGAAATTATAACGAGACACAATCGTGGTGAACAAAAACGGTTAGAAATTAATCTTGGAAGAACTCGTATCATATAGGAGGGTATGATAAATGACCGTGTTACGTGATCCAGCGAATCGTCTCCAAACGGTCCTGAATGTTTCATGGTGGGCGGGAGGGAGTAGGGGATGTACGAGAACTCTAGGATGGCGCTGATTTGACAGTGCAATTCCTTTGTGCAATGTTATGGCCATTTAAGAGGCTGTTTACGTTAGCCCTGTCTCTGTATGCGACGTTCCCACATTCGTTTCGCAATGTCCGCAACGTTATTGCGTGAATTGTTTCAACTATACACGTAAAATGTTAGTAGTATACTGAAATGGGAATTTATCAATGGTCAAATTGTTTGCACTTGCATATAATTATGATCCGCTGTATAGGCGACAATTTATGATTAGTTTAGTAGTACACAAACATGGGAATTTTTTGCTTGTCGTGTTTATTGTAACTGCCTATCACTATCAGCCTATATACGCGACATTACACGAGTAGCATCCACTATTTGCGTGTCAATGTCATGTGGATTAACTAACAATTAACGGCAAGGTGTGATGATGTATGTAGTCTATGGAAATGGAAATTTAAAGCTAATTCCCTAGATGGGTCAAGCTATGCATGCAACGTAAGATTGAATAAATATGAAAAAATGAGGCCAATCAGATATCCATGATTAATATTTTTTAATGATATTGGGAATAGCCTTTTAGGGCTGTATATACTGAAAATACTACTCTTCACAGATTTTGTGGGCTCTAGCAATTTCATTTCATTAGTGACCCTTATTTATTTTGACTTCGGAATGTCTTTATGTAAGTCTTTAGGCTTTGTGGAGGATATCATGGATTTTGAGTTATTGATGACGTATTTCAAGAATGCACAAACTTTAAATTTATCTTTTCATATAGCTGAGACCATTATGCTCCTCCCTCCCTCACATGTTGTATGATTAAACTTCAAAACCCCTTTTGGGTAAGTCTGTCGTAGATTCTGAATTACGATCAAACCTCTAAACAACCCACATTAAACGTCTATATCTAGGTCTCAATTTCCTTTAAGTGACATTTCTAAGCTTAGGGCAAAGAGCCTGAAACATGTTGACAGCCCTAAACACTTAACCTTTAATAAAACGGTAGTGTAGAATCCCTGTCTAAAAGTGTAGACGTAGTGAGGTGTGATCCAGGCCTCAGGGCGGTCCTATGGGAGGACCAGGGGAGGATTGATTGACGTGCTTTATGGTGCACATCAAAGTGATCCGTCCCGGAGACAAAGTATTGACGATCTGATAACTCGGCCTCCCCCGGCCTGTCGTCGGCCTCCCCCGGCCTGTCGTCGGCCTCCCCCCGGCCTGTCGGCGGCCACTTACCCCTCCACGGCCCGCCCTACCCGTCCTGGTTTATGGGCAAAGGTAGCGGCCACCCAAGTCAATGGACACATATATGGGATACAGGGTCTGGTTTTATGGAGAAGAATATAAACTTTGGTTGCATAATGGTTTTGCACTTAGAATTTGAAAAGATGTATCAGTTTCTGTTCAGCAGTTCAGGTAAACATCAATAAGCCCATCCCACAAGGAGTGGGCAAAATAATGACATAAGCCATCCTTGTCTCCAAGACTTCAGGTTCTTGCAATGAACAAGAATTACATTTTTCTCTAGCCAAGTACCGCTAAAACATGATTTCTTCATTCATTTGAAAACTTTGCAAGTTTGCCAGCCAAGCAAAATGCTGTATTTCAGAGAAAGATAGGATGCCACACTATAGGTTGGGCCGACAGGCTTTAAGATTGGTTCCCATGAGAAAAAGGCCAACATCTATAGCTGGAATTTCCCAAATTTAAAAGCAATTAGCCAAACAAATTCCTTCAGTTAATCTTGTGTTATGGAACTCGCTTCATGGAATAAGCATGGAAGCAATTTTGAATATATTTCTTGGTAAACTTTAACGTTGGTGTAAACTAGGATGGGCTTATTGCCACAGTGTTTTGGTGTTTCTTGATGAATCATAACAGTATCTCGGATTTTCATGTGGGCTCGTGAATATATTTGTTAATACAGATTTATGTGTTAAAAGTTGCGCCCTTCCAGAGGCATACATGGATTTCAGCAACACAAAAGAATGATACCAATGTGCTCTTTATGTTGCCACACAGGCATATTTTCGGGTTTATCAATTGCACTATTCAAATTAGAACTTTAGATCCAACAGTGCAGCAAATATGATCCTGTATGGTATGATTATGTCCTTTATGCATTGGGGCTTTACATATAGAAAGTATGCACATTTAAAGGATTTTTCATCCCCAATCTCCCACCAGGACTAAAGTGTGCGTTCATTAACGCACCTACAATTTCAAAGATTTCCCATCCCCCTTTTTGAGTGCAATACTTAATGGAAGGCCCCTATGCATGCATACTATCGGGTCCCAGAGGTCGGTGCTGACCCAATAGAACCAAACTCTCCTCCTCCTCAAATAGAAACCATCACACCCCTTAAAGGTCCAGTCCCATCTAGCGGCCGGAGGGAAACTTCACCGATTCCGTGTCTGACTTATAGACCACGAACACTCCTCTGGTCAGCACTTTAAGATCTAGAGCAAACCCAACCGACAGCCCGTTCAATAGGTAATCTAGAAACGGATGATAGGCCTAGCACTCGGTATAGTGTTGGGCCCAGGGTGTGTCGGCCGGCCGCTGGGTGGGTATAACAGCGGGGATTGGGGCTGACGGGGGTGTCTGACCGGGGTGATATGTACTGCCCGCCCCTGGTTAGGGGGTCCTGCTCTACCTCAGGGGACGGGGCTAGCCCGGCGGTCTACATCCCCAACATCGACTGTTTGCTTCATATAATTTCCATAGAATACCCCTATAACCAGGCAAAAGTTACATTTCAATGACAGCGGGACCTACTGTGTTTCTTTTTGACTCCCTCAGATTGCTGAAAGTTGCGGTCACTACCTCAGATATAGCATTAAAGATCAATACTTCAAATAAAGCAAATTTGTCCAATTTCTGTTTGTTTGAACCACCTCAGACAATCTTCGATTCCGCCCCCCAGGTTCTGGAAACTCCTCTGATTCTCGGCCTCATCCTTAGCACAGTTCGCTGGTATTGACGTAACCTTACAACATCGAAATAATCTGTAACAACAGGCTTCGGCACTAAAAGAACAAGACTCCTTTGCTCTCTGATATGGGAGTGCGGGTGTTCAAGTTACTTCTGCATTGCTTATATAATGACCTTTTGTTTTTTTAAGTAACTGTACTCGCGTTCCTTGTCAGCTACTCAGTTTAATCCAATACCAATCTATAAGTTGCATGGGAGTCTATAGGTTGGCAATAAATGCTTCCAGTCAATGAGGTAGTTATGAAAGTTGTTTTTATCAATTAGCGCAATCAGTAATCAACTCCAACGGCATGCAATATCCTAACAATATATCTCCACTTGTGCCATTCCATAATTAAGCTACTCTTGTGCTTAACCTTCATGGACCTCTGCTTAAGTCCTTAAGGTGTAATATATATCAAACTATAAATGGAGGTTGAGGCTGGCCTCAACACTGCGGTCAATCATTGTAGTCTACTCACTGCTCCCGACATCTGAAACTCTGCATAAGTACTGGCAGATATGTGTTTTGTAGGTCTCGAGTTGCTGTTGGAGTGATTTGATTGGTCTAGCTCTCCATGCCTCTATATGCAACCTTTATCCAACACTCACAGAGCTAAGTTTCTGTGCAATCTGTGAATTATACAAGCTTTCTATTCCTCATTGCCTAGGAGTCAGTGGCTTTCTTGACACCCAACCTGTCCCTCCCAGATAATCACATCCGCTTTAAATTACATTTGACAAATTGTCATTCCTCTAATTAGTAGGCCTACAATAGCAGTGGTGGGCAGTCTCTGTCAGTGCACCCCTTTGTGCCTGAAGGCTGCAGTGGGTAGTCTGTGTTTATAATATTGAAAGTTAGAGTAAATGTTCGTGCTTTCTTATCAGATTTACTGTGCAATTTTGAACCTATGTTCATATCACTGTTGACAATAATTTCTTTTGTAGAGTCTGGTTAGTCCCACTGTTTGTACCCCTCTGTAAGTAAAGGTAGTGGTTATCATATTTTGCCCCTGCCTGTACACTCCTCTCTTACGTCTCTTATGACATTGAATGTGCGATTGAAGTCGCATGTTATACCTTACTCTATTAAATCTGTTGGAGTTAATGTACACGTAGGCGCCTTCTTTGGTCAAATCTTACTTCTGTTAGTATCACTCTTGACAGCACTTTCTTCCGTAGATTCTGGTTAATATTTCACACTTTATTTCGATGAAGCGAATTGCTTGCAGCTGATCCCGGGACAAATATAATTTGATCGTTGTTGCTAGTTTCGAGTATAGACCTAGAATGCAGAAAAACAAGGTAGTGTTTGAACTCCGTTAGTGTTTGAACTCTTCTTAAAGAGCTATGTTGCTACAGGGATGTGCTCAATGTGTGCCTATGTACAGAACTGACGGGATTAAAGGCAAACAGACCAGAATATAACAAAAAAGAAAATATAAAAACATATGGCCAACACCTTACATACACAAAAGACATCTAGACACATTGCCATATATAACTTATCTATACACATACACATAATATATCCGTACATATAAATCCACACAACATATGCACAGATCATGGCCAACGCCCTACTCCTGTTTGACAGGAATGTCCCTGGTTGTTATATGTGCTTATAGTGTACAGACATACTCGGTCTCATTACTCCGTCGGCCTGCCACGTGGGGATGGTTAACGCGCCGACCTGCTAGAGAGCAGCTGATATAGCGCCCACCTCTTAGTGCCCACCATCCCGTATTACACTGTGAGGACGACGCATCTGTCTAGATTTGATAGAAGTAGGACAGCGGCGATGTAATAGGCTGGCCTGTGTACCTTCTAAGGATCTATTTATAAGGACATACATTTTGGTGATATGATAAAAGATAATATACTGATACAGTATTTAATTCAAAACAAAGCCCATGGCATACATAGGCGAACCACACTTAAATCTAGGCAGTACGAAAAGCTGATGGGTGACATTTGCCAGGCATTGTTAAAATGGAAATCAAAACCCAATTTACTCGCCTTTCTGTTAGGTTATACACGTGTTGCAGTGTGTGTTTTTGCTACTAATGCGTTCTGTGCTTGTTCATTGTAATACTTTGGGACCCAAACCCTAATGTAAATAAAATTAACTCACGAAAGAAGAAATGAACAAGATACATTTACCAAAAAGGTAATGTCGTAATCCAGGTCATTTATCAGATATGTTTTACTATTGCAAAATTTGTAGTCAGAATTTACTCTACGTCCATACAGATCATTCGAAACGAACATAATATCCGACATCTTGGATCTTTTTGTCTCATCTATCAGATTCATGAGGAGATTCCTTGCGAAAATAATGTAATCTTATCAGAGGGAACATTGTTTTAGGCTGTTATTGCTATTTTTCAGAGCCGCACGCCTGCGATCATATTCTCCCACGGGAGATACATTTCTCTAAAATAAGTAGACAATCCTGGCAGGTCCTTGCGAAAATGTATCATTAACAGAAGAAAAACCTCATATACAGCGAATGGGAGGATGGAATCCCAGAGTGATATAAGAAGTATAGGGAAATGATCAATGGTATCAGGCCATACGACACACAATGACACAAATACAAGTTATTCACGTTTTTCTGTTTCTCTTTTCAGACCACGTGACCTGATTGGATCATGACGTCACAGCGGCTGACCCCCGACCCCTGGCGGATCAGGATGGTTCACCAGCGTTATCTGGGCAGCGACCACCGCCTCCACTCCCCCTACGCCCTCCACCCCCTGCCCTTTAAGTCCAAGAGGGCGGCGAGCTACGTGCTGTTGGTGTGGACGGCGGTGCTGGCCGTCAGCATTGTGGCCCTGTATCAGAGCATCCAGTGTTTCCGCGGCTGGAAGGACACCTTATCTCAGATATTCTTATCAGAGGAGCAGGAGGCGGCCAGGTCTGACCTTGGCGGCCTGACCCTGGAGGCGGCCTTGACCTCCTGGAGTGACTACAACCTGAGCTACGATTCCTTCTCCATCCAGCAGCCCGGCTTTATACACGCCAAGGACAGTGTGCTGTTCGGGAGGAATGCGGAGAATACTATGATCCTTAAAGGGCCAGGTCCACGGGAACTGCTGGGCCGGATACATGTGATACGTAACGGGACGGTGCACCGCAGTTACGACTGTGGCTGGAACATGGACGTCACCGTCATGTCCAGCACCCCCAAGGGCAGGATCAGGAGGCGGTTCAAGGTCATGGTCCCCCTCCTGGTGCCCCAGTCCAACAGCTTCCAGCACTTCCTGGACGGGGTGGTGCCCAAACTGGTACAGGTGGCGCCCCTACTGGGCATGCGCAACATAACCGTCATGGTGTACCGGCCGTGGGACCGCATCATAGAGGAGATGTTGGCCAAGTTCGGGGTGACGGAGGACCGCCTCCATTACTACGACAACGGTTACTACGCCGCGGACTACTTGGTCAATTCGTGTATCACTCCGCCACTCCACCCCAGCCTCTGGCAGCAGGCCAGGACGAGGCTGGGCGCCCCGGATGTACTTCCGGTTCCGGTGGCAGAGGCGCATGTCATCCTGTTAACGCGGGCCAAAAGCCGCAACATCGGGAGGCGGATCCAGAACATGGATCACGTGACTGGGTATTTAAAGGCCCGCTACGGGGACCGCTTTATGCTGTTCCAGGGCGGATACAGTCTAAAAGACGCCATATTTCTTTTTGGGCGAGCCCGGATTATTATTGGAGTGCACGGTGGGGCTTTTTACAACATGTTCATGTGCCCAGCGCACACTAATATCATAGAGATTATCCCTACACTGAACAACGGGACCTTCGTCCCTGATAGCGTAGCCTATAACATCGTGTGGAAAATGGCCAATATGCTTGAGCAGAACTACTGGAGACTGTCCGAGTCGCCCACGACCCAACGCGGGGATGTGCTATTAGACACTGACAAGTTGGGGAAAGCCCTGGATGAGGCCGACCAAAAACATGGCTTGTAAATAATCTTTTATTCCCCTTGTTCAAATTCATGTTTTGAAAATAAACGACTGTGTTCTTCTTAAATACTCCGTATTATTCTTTATTTTCCTTTGTCAAAGAATTAACGCATACCTTCGATTAAACTTTATGAATGGTTCGAGAAATGTTTGTTGAATTCTTGCCCCCCCCCCAACCAATATATCATATGCATGGTTGATTTTTTGCACTCATACATCAAATGAAAACGCTTTGATCTGTTTTAATGTTACTGACATGGCTCAAGGAAGTCAAGAATGAAGTGAGAATATCCCAAAGGCTTTCAGTTATTCAAGCATCAACTCGCTGTAGTTTTTTTGCTAGAAACCTGAAGTCTTTCAACAAAAGCAAAAGGCATGGCCGTCGGAGGCGGCCCGTTTAAATAATCAGAATCATGCAATACGTAGCAACAGGTCCCTTTGTCTCCACACTGCTTGAAAGTAGCACATGAATGCTTAATGTCCTCGGAGCAGGAACTGTTATTCTCAATGGTCCCTGATTTCTCGAATGCCTTGCTCCCTCTCGTCCTGAAAATACAAGTTACAATATGAGTTGGACAGTTATCATGCATAGTGAGACGTTGTCTAATAACAAGCTCTGTAGAGAGGACACTGTCTGAATCACCCTGGGAAATAAAAAAATGTTAATTCAATTTGCGTAAGTCGTCAAAGTCAATGTATTTGACTTTATACCGTGAAATAGGTGTAAAATCAGTTGCGATGAGGGGCACTCGATCCAATTCTCGCATCATTTTCTTTTCTTATGTCAACCTTTATGTCCCTCATGTAAAATCCAGTGTTAGTCTTGATAAGAGAGCCCCTTGGCCTTCGGTGCCTTTCGTCATCAATCAGCAACACAATCGACCTTCCCTTCGGAAGAAATCCCTGCATTCCATTTAATTAATTCCGACCCTTAAATTAAACCATTTCATATAGTTGACAGCCACGTCACCCCTGGCTATTTTAACTAGAAACCCGATTTCATCTGTAATTTAAACTTCGTTCCTCGCCCTAATGATTATCGTAATAAGGATTATCCTGTCCCAATACAGGACAAGATGATGTGAACAATCATCCCCTGATGTAACTCGGTCTGAAAAATGTCGATGTAAGTAATCCTTGGTCTTTTACTAAATCATTAGACCTAAAGGGGCTATTCAGTAATTCAAAATGTACTCTGGTTGGTTCTGTTCCATAACATGGCTTTATATGTAAACTTAACGATGGAGTCCCCATACTAATACATGGAGCACGCGTGGTTGAGAACCAAAGTCTTCTCATAAAACAGTTTTAATTGAGTAAGTGTATCCCCTGTTATGTTCCATGAGTCATACACAAGGATGGATGCAGGATCCATCCACCCCATCCCCTTTTGGTGGGGACTTCAACTAAATAAAGGAAGGAAATTGTAGCACTGGCATACAGCAAGACGTGGCGTTTTTTCCCTAAGCCTATGACTTGTGTAGATTCCTCTGCCTCTATGGACCCGCTCACTGTTTCTCATTAAGACTGCCGAGAATCTGTTTGATTTCAGAAATAATACTACGGCATTATATCTCCCACTGTCTCGGATCATTTCCAGTTTGGCAACACATACCCCCCTGTCGTCCGTGTGGCAGGTTACATATACATGCTCTGTGATTGAGTCACTCCAGTGACAGGTCTTAATCTACAGACACAGAAAGTGGGAGTAACCTGCAGGTCGACCATTGGTCTGAGAGTATTGTATGGGGCAGGAAGGGGGTGATCCGTCACTCCGACCAAGGCCTGTAGAGGGCGTGCATGGCGCTGTTACGTGGTGGGTGATAGGGTCATGGAATGGGGGCCGGGGATTGTTGTGTGTGTGTGTGTGATGGATATGGGAAGCGGAAACCAGAAAGGTAGACTTTGTAGGTATAATTTTGTTGGGGATGGGGGTATTGTTGCCTTTTCCCTATAAAAAAAAAAAGAGTAAGGGAAATACTATATAGAAACCTTTCCATTCAGCATATCCCACATGAAACGGCCCCTAAAGCTCAACGACCTAATACTTGGTATTTTCAGAAGAAGACTCCGTCTTTCGTCAGTTTACAAATAATAGTTAAACTGAGTCATAGCTTGACACACCAATATGACTGTGAGTTATATAGTGGATCAAAACATTGGACCAGGATACGGGAAAGTTGCTGCCACTGATGAGAGGAGATAGGTAGCCGGACAAGTACGGTATCATCTGTGGCACATCACCCAGAATGTCGTCCACAGTATACGGACACCTCTCACTATGGTATTGGACTTAGTTTCCGCTGAAAGATTTCAGGTCGCCAACTGTCGCCTTCGACGGTGTTGGATGGCCACCGGTTCTTTAATTCACCGAACACCGAACTAATTTCTTATACTTTGCATCATAATACAGCTCCATATAAGACGGTAGAGATTATATTTACACAACGAAACAGCTTAAATTCGCAATAAAATCCTTTTTGATTTCAGCGTAAAACTTTGACACCTAAGCTTTGTACGGCGGCCTACTAGACGTTGCCTTCAGGTAGTGAAGCTAAAGTCACCTTTTTATTCTACATTCGGATTACATTTCATTGGCAATGTTTTTAAGAGACACCCCGTTTTGAATGAAATACGACCTGTCATACATAAACCCTTTCCTGCATGGGTACGTGCACAAAACGTATCCATTATGATTGTATGTGAAATATCACGCCTTTTGTCACCAACTTGGCAATTCGATCATTACTATAGGAAAACATACAGAGGTTGACAGTACAACCCTGAATACGAGGTGGGTGTCGAAAAATTACTGCCCGAGGCCGCTATGCTGAGGGCAGTAATTTTTCTGACATCCCACCGAGTATTCAGGGTTGTACTGTCAACCGAGGTAAGTTTTCCTTATATTATATACCATATTTTGTAAGTTATAAGCAAAAGAGAAAGGAAATTACCAGTGGAGCAAAGTGGGCAGTATTCCAATGTATTGATTATGCACACACTTTGACTGGTGTCAAGCAGTTTCCCCTAATATTCATTATTTTCACTTAAATTAGGATTCTATCATTATCTCCATTTAATTAAACTGCATTATTTTACCTGAAATTAAAAAAATAATCATGCAAATCCATTCAGAATTCACAAAATAAGGAGAAAAACATTTTACACAGTAAAGCAAGGTGGGCAGTATACACCAATACTGCCCACTATGCCAATACACCAAAAATACTGAATGGCAGTGTCCAGTTAGTATTCATCATGTATTTTGGCATTGGTATATAATATAGGGTAGAACCCAGTGATCATGGAGGGTCCATACTACACCGGCGACCACATTCTGCAATCATAATATAACCACACATTATATAAATAATGTGTATAAACCTTAAAACCAATTCAATCTCAGCAAGAATTTCTGATGCGCAGAAATCATTCATTGTATCTGTGCAGTGCGACTGCATTAGAACGATACCGACAAAGCAAATCTTCGCCGCATTGTCAGGGTCATGGGAGTGTTCCCACAAATTCTCTGTGCAGGGACATAGGAAGGCTGCGGTAAAATTACTATACTCAGACTGTAGCATGGCATGTAATATCTCACTGCTATCCGTTGTCTCTTGCCTCTAGAATTATATGGAGTTATATATCTTTGCCCATAATAACCATAGCTGAAAACATGTACTGTGGCATCTAAAAAATAAGTTAAGTTTGAATAGGCCTTATAGATTACTGTTGGTCAGATACTTTACGGAAATTTAAATGTATTATTTTAATGACCGAATTTGGGAAAACAAACACCTGGAACGATACCTCAGGAACATTCGGTGCCTCAAAGGGACGTTTCCACGTACGCGTACGATCAAAATGTATAACATAATCATAGACCTAACCCGAGCTGTAGGCCCTATAACTGAGAAAAAAAAAACACACTTTCCAGACCGTTTTTTCAACATTTCTGGTAGCCTTATAAATGACAGTCCAACATCATTTCCATTACTACATATTGTTATTAAGTGCAAACATTATCTTTTCTAAAGTTCTGTCTAACTCGTCTGCCGGTATTATCATAAGGTTAGCCACAATAATGTGCAAACCAGGCTTAACATTAGCAATTCTGCAGCCTTTCTGTCGCCGCTGATACTCGGCGAGGTACGTTGCTAAGTGAGCACTGTTCTGGAATGCTGCAATCACACGAGATTTCCCCATTTTTTCCGTGTAAAAGCAATTTTCTACTTTGTCCCACCTCCCCGGCCGGCAGACGCTTATTGCCGGCAGGGGCTGTTCGCTGGTTCTCTTTGACGAGAAGCGTATTGACATTTCATTCGGCAATAAAACACAGTCATGCAGCGCGACTTGGCCTGTAGTAAACCTATTCACGGCTGACCCATCTACTTTTAAACCCTCATTTTTCACACTGTTCACTGAAACTAATTTCTTACACATGACTGTGTGAATAGACTATAAGGTATTGTTTTTGATTGGCCTATAGCTAATCAATCTTATGGATTACACAATGTTTGAATCAGTTGGTCGCCGTAAGGTTTGGAAGGAGAAACGCGCATGTGTAGGTACTGGCAACGAGCACATTCACTAATGAATGTAGCATTAGCAGGTAATGTGCTGATTGGAGACCACGTGTTAATGGATAGGGTGGGGTAGAATCGGGCATAATATTTGGAGTCACTTATAGAAGGATTACAACAGAAATAATCATGCTATAGTTGAAGTATAATTTCTCTCTGGTTGCAACGAGGAAAACGGACAAGACAAAGGAAATTTTGGGATATAGTCTCCTTCAATATTGAAGAAATAATGTGTTTCATACCGACATAATTATGTTAATCATTTGTTTTTTGTTTTTAAATTGTTTATTAAGTAAATCACTTTAGGGTTGCCCCTGGTTTTCGGTGATATTACAATGATAAAGTGTAGTAAATAAACATTTCAGGTGTAAACTATAAGTATATACATCAAGATCAATACAATATATATTTGACCTAATAAAGTAGATCAATATAGACACAGTATCTGTGTTTGATCAGATTCATAAATTCATTTACACAGGTTGCAAATTGTGCATCATGGCATAGTTCATCCCAAATGATTGTCCCTTTATAAAATGCACTATTCTGGAACTTTGTGTTCATTTTTGCTGGGACAAGAAACTGTTTCTTATTAGCCAATCTAGTTTCTCTTACTGGAACAGTTAAAACATGATCTTTAACACTGTGTAAGAACATCAGACTAAGAAGTTGTTTATGCCTTCTCTGCTCTAAACTACTCAATTTGTAACCATGATAACAGGAAAATGCCTAAACTTATTGCAAGTGCACAATATATCTTTCCTCTAAGTTTTTTCTGGGCTTTTCCATGTATCTTTCTAAAATGTATCCATAACCCCTTTTCAATAGGGAAGAAGGGGGGCTTTTTCCCAATTTCCGAAAATTCCTACTAAATTACTGTTTTTCTTCGTCTCAGATTATGGTTTCATTATGGCACCAAGCCTTCATTTCAAACTCTGACATGTGACGCCAGTTCTTTTTCTGTGAATCTGAAACAGGCAAAAAGTAAATAATCTGAAAGGAGTCCGGCTAAAACCGCCCTTGATGGCTTCATTGGAGCACCGTACCGCCAAAAAGGGATTCCCCACCACTTGGTTTTGCCCTATGAGAGCAGCAGGTGACTGCAGAAGGGCACAAATCCATGACAAACTCCGCCTATTTCGCCGGAACAGAGCCGCCTAGATGGCACACAAATAAGTCTGAGTAAAAGTTGGGGATTGTATTTACAGAAGAGCTTCCTCTCTAAAAGAATAATAAAAGAAATTGGCCAGTTTCCGAACTCATTACTGAATGAACTTAGATCAGGTTCTGAGAACCTTGTGATGAGCCTTTTCTCATATGCCTTGCATTCTTTACACATTCTGAATATGAGGGATTGAAAAACTATAAAGAGGGGCACAACAAATTGAGGAGAACAACTGCACTTCTAAGGAAAGAAGCAAAGGGACGATTCGGCCTTCATGCTTCACTCATAACACTGTTGTGAAACCTGCTGGCATCTTAAGCATCCGTGAGGATGAATACCATATTCATGTGGTTACCTTTCAGGTGTATATCCTAGATCTATGGGGGAACATTATACACAAAAAACAGTGTTATCATTCTACCCACATTAGCTACAAGCACATAGAAGATCCTTATTAAAATAATTCCTGAAAGTATTATTACCAGAGGGAGTAAGCAAAATCAGTCAATTCTTAATGGTGTAAATACAGAATGGTACATAAAAAATTACAACGTTAATACAAATATACCCACCTTGAAAACCGAGTAAATTGTATGCGTCTTTAGCCAAAGAAGAAGGAAACAGTTTGTTATTATTACAAAACCAGTTTCTCCAACATCACCCAGTTGGTTCACCATACTCAGCGGCCTGGTCCCTGCGGCCACAAAAGGTATAGGCGTGTGTAAATGATGGATCCCGTCCCTGCTGCTGTTATATTGTGTTTGCCCCTCCACACAGGGTTAGGGCGGCAATACCCCAGTGACAGTTAGGCCGGCGCCGCCCTAAACGGCTGGGAATAGAGGCCTAATTGGAGAGTAATGTCGGGGGGAGATCCCATAGTGAGAGTTGGTGTACTATAGTTCTGCAGCAATAGGTGCGAACGCCTACGGTTTGGTGGAAAAACTTGATTGTATTCGATGTAAGGTATTTCATTTATACGTACGGCAATCGTGACAATATGGGTCTATTGTTTAAGTTTTAGTAAGATAAACCCAATCTGTATTAGCAGGAAGTTAGCTTGCTCAAGTTAAGTGTTTCTATACTTGCGTTTGAAAGATATTGCATTTAGTGACACAGATGGAATTTGCATTTTCTTATAGTAAAATAAGATAAATAAGCTTACAAAACGTTTTTTTTTTTCATTAACAAAGTAAACATAAACGTGTAGCAAATCACTTTAGTTTGAATTCCAATGGAATATTCAATCTACAGACAGGCAGGAATTAGTGGGTAGGACAAACCTCCCAGTGTGCACCAATGCTATTGCAAGATCCATCTGTTTTCCCTCTTACAAACGATACCCGTGTGGGACCTATACCATCCAATGCAGGGAATCACAAGGCTATCTAAAATCTCGGACATTTTGATTAGAAGATCGTTGACAAATGTATCAGGCTACCATCATAAAACGCTCTCATAAAACCATCAAAACTCCCTGATTATAACATCGTTGCGTGACCTCCAACTAACTGGTCTACACAACACCGCCATAAACAAACACCAATTCCAATCTAGTAGCCAGATCGACCTAATAAAACATATTGCACCATAACCTCAGTGGAAAGCCTCGGAAATTGGACCTTGTGAATAATTGCTTAGTTTGGGCGCCGCTTCGGAAATTGAACATTTTGATAATTGGCCGACCAGAGAGGGAGTGTTTTGAAATGCCACGTGTGAAAGACCGGACCCCCACTCCTCACGCCCCGTCTGTTTTCACACGGCCACGTGACGGGAGTGCTGTGCGCGGGAATAATGAGAAAGGATGCCTTATTCATGGAGTATTTAAAGAGTTGGGAACAGCGGCCTTTTTGGCCTTATTTCAGGCCGGAGTCTCCTCAAAGCCCAGTGCACACAGCCTGGGGAGCACGCACAACACCCCCAGGACGGGCCGTTTTGTGTGGGAACCGACTGACAACCAACAGAAGTGAAGCCGGCAACACTTCTTTAGAGAAGAATAAACAAAAAAAACATTGTGGGAATCGCAGGGAATGAACACGAAAGCATGAAAATCTGAACAGCAAAAGCAGAATTGGCAGGATTGAAGCATGGGTGTAGTGCAGAAATGAAAACTTATAACTGCATAAAATGATTTCACAGAGAAAGTTCAGCATTGGGGAGGCATTGGCTGGGTGGAGGAAAACAGAGGAGAACGCTTTAAGAAGTTAAAACAAACACACACAATGTGCAAATTGAAATAACTCAAAGACTGGCAGTGATTGGGCAAACCGAGAGTTTCGTTAATAAAGACACGTTCAACACTCTTTTACTTCTTCAGACGAATGTATTATATTGCTTCAAAAATGTGCATGGGTAGTCTAAACATGCATGCAGAAACCAGAATAAGTATCCAATTCATATCATTCTGCCGTATAATCATGAGAATGGATAAGTACCTACTAAATTGTGTAGTCTAGATGAGGTGTATCCTATCATCTGCAGATGTAAATTGGAAAGTAATGTGCGTATACTATACAGCTACCATTCTGCAGCTACATCCCCCTCCAGTGTACCATCATCAAATTCTCGTCTTCTACAGAGGAGCTTCCGACCATAATTTGGTTGGTTGTTGGTATCTATGACAAGGTATCAATGAAACATTATCTAATCCTACCAAGAATTTGATGGTATCATAAACTTGCTGATACATAACTTTCCCTTCTTGTTACACTGAATTGTGATGTTCCAGTAATGTGGATTTGAGAGCTCTAATTTATGGTTCTGGAACCACTGCTCTGATGGCACAAAATTGTGTTTTTGTAAGATGAGTCTACATCAGCATTTCAGTAAGGATGGCAGCAATGTTTGCAATCATTGTATTGCATCTTGGAGGCAATTGTCACCTCCATGAGACATAGCAACGAAAGTCACCTCTTTGTGTTATTGAATTTGGAATTCACTAGCAATGAAGGTCAAATTGCCCAGGTCCGTTACAGTAAGTGACTTATCACCTTCAGGTCAACAAGAACAACCCATTTTCATTGTCTTTTCTCTAGTCAATAATCTCTCCTAATCTCAGTCATCTGCAGGTGTTTTGTTTATATAAGACACCAATTATTTAGTTGTTCAATACTCTACCATAGTAAACCACTCTTGTGTTATGGTTCTAGAGTTCTAGATCTATTTGCCAATGATTGTAGGCCTATCTCTTTTCCTGATCCTAGAAAGATTATGGATATTCAGAGTCTCCTCATAAAGGAACACACAAAAGCAGGATCTTTATCTAATGATGACATATCATTTGGTTTGAACACAAGTAATCTCTGATTATTCAGACCACTTCCCTTGATCTGGTGTTGATAGTCGCTGAAATGACAGCTCAATAGACAGGTAGGGGTAAAAAAAAGCATCTATCAGTCTGGGTATATGGCCCCTAAATATATTGATCACAGTTAGTAATAAGAAATTGGGCACATATAAAACATAAAAACTACACTGTGATATGTCATGTTTCCAACCTTATCAGTTAGAGCACCAGGGGGACTAGTAATTGGTGAATGAGGTTTTCATTGTCAGATAGTAAAGCAAGTATTTCTGAAACAAATTTCTGAAATAAATCTAATTTATGATGATATGAGACATGAGGCTTAGAAGTTATAAGTAGATAGAGCTAATACTAGTTCCACATTAGTCTTTGGCAGCATGACCACATCAACTACCATATACACAGCATCATTGCTGTAAGTGCGCAATCCAAGCACTGTGATATCAAGAAAATGTATAAGATCAACAGCAGATAAAGAGCACCAGGGTATCTCTTGTAAGTGGCAATTCATATTGGATATATGATGTCCTTTCCTCATTGGTTAACATGCTTCCTCTTTTGCGTGACTTGTGATTCTAACTGTAACCCAAAGTTTTTTTTACTGAAACCTGATACCTTTAACCTACTCAAAAGAAAATTGACGATTTTCATTGCTAAGCTAACATCGGCAATGATCCCATTTTCTAGTGTCTGCAGTGAGACTTAGCTGGCTGCCATACTGAGTGTAGTGAGGTTGGGGAAGGGATTAAAAGTTTATCATAAACAGGTAAGGTATAAAAGAGCGGTTTTAAGAATTAGTTTACTGCACACAGACAGGACACAAACATTTTCAACACATGTACAATACTTTCTTTGTCATTTTCTCAAAGAAATGCTTTTGCCTTCTTCTGTAAAACTTTCCAATCCTGACAGTGTGTAAGGCAACATTAAAAACGTTCAATTCATCTACATCTTCAGGTATGAGAGGGATCACATGGAAAAATCAGTAAGAAATTAACAGCGTTTTTAATTTAGGTGAATGGCATAGACACAATATGGAATATGATACATGATAAAAGAAAGAATTACCTAAAGAAAAGACAGGGAATGAGTCTAAAAGCTTTTCTCAAATAAACAGTCTGCCACAGGTGATTGTGGGTGCCTGAATCATAATGTAGGAGAGTCAAAACATGATTATTAAAAGTACACTAAGCATATAGATTCAATGTACTCTTTGTGTTACTCAGGCATAACTTAACCCTACCAACCAGTTTTTATCTGTGAAGGGGGATGGAAAATACTACCCCAGGCAGCTAAAATTTGTATAAATCCCTTTTATCTGTGAAGGGGGATGGAAAATACTACCCCAGGCGGCTAAAATTTGTAAAAATCCCTTTTATCTGTGAAGGGGGATGGGTAATACTACCCCAGGCAGCTAAAATTTGTATAAATCCCTTTTATCTGTGAAGGGGGATGGGAAATACTACCCCAGGCAGCTAAAATGTGTATAAATTCCTATTTGCAGACTGACCTTATGCCTACTTCTACCCCTTCCCTTACTCATATATATAATGAAATAAGATAAATATCAGATGAAAAATATAAATTGTATATGCTGTCGTGATAGATTAAACCATATTTGTTAAACAAAAATACCGTTTGATTAAATTGTTGGAAAAATCATTGGTAAAATCGTTGGTAAAATTGTCTGTCGAATCGTTTGATGGTCAGTTGGTGTAATCAGAAAATTGTCCAAATCAAACGACACTTATGAATGATTTTTTCTGATGATAAATTCATGATCATTCATCAGTTGTCCTTATGAGTCTGTTGGAAAAATCGTTCAATTTTCATCTCGTCTTTGGTGGAAACGGAGCATCATTGGTGATGCTTTATACATCTACACATAACCGACTCACCATCGCGCTCGGTGGCAGTGCCCTGAACATCACTAAATTTTCTGTATCAATTTAAGTTAGAGAACTATAAACGTAGAATTTGGAATGCAGCCTCATGTTTTTTCTTCCATGGACGCCACGTCTTCCGGAATAACTGAGTACAAGGTATGGTTAAGCGAATGTACTTTTGTAATCAACAATAAAGTTTGACGATTCTATAATTATTGGACTATGTGATACATTTTAATCAGAAACACGACTGACTTTAAACACACGAATACAGTGTAATACAGTGGCTTACCGAGGTGTCTGAACCCCTCTCAGTATTGTTGAATGTGATAACCAGATGTATATATTTGAACCATTCTAAGGGCAAACTAAGAATGTATTCTTAGTTTGCCCTTAGAGTACCGCAGACTTGACAAAGCAAACTGTGCACCATAACCTGATTTGCGAGAAGACGCCCACTTTATTAGATCTATCAGGGGAGCGGACCTCGCCCCTTTAACCTCAATGGCCGCACTAACTACATCAAGACTTCATTATAGATGTAGCCTTTCCCGTGGAATGATCGTTCCCCAGCATCAACGTTTCGACAACAAGTTGCAACAACAAGTGCATTCGATTTCCTTTGTTTTTTTCGTGGTTCATCATCGAGCCATCCCTGGTTATGGGAATTATATACAAGAATTAATTTTACATTTTTAATACCAAATATAGAACAAGAGTGCTTATAACTTATTCGTTAGTTAAACATGCTTTGGTGATTCATTCCTCAACTTACTACCTTCATTTAAGGCTTATAAAGAGCTTATCTCCCCCAATGATGTGGCTCGGATTAAAATACGTCGTACTGTACTCGTGAACTAGTTTCCCTTTAGTAAAGTGTTTTGAATTAGGGGATAAATAATCATATTGGATAACTTCATGATCCTCCTCTGTTCCAGGCTCAATACCTAATTATCCCTCTCATCCATTTGATTGAACCGTACATGATCCTTTATTCTAGGAACAAACAAACTTGCAGTGTGCTGTTTTCTTATTCATGTAGGCACATATTATGCCCTGTGCCTTGTGCGATGCCCATTACAACAGGAGGTGTAGCAAAATTAAAGATGACAAGAATTGTACATTTGATGTTGTTCCTCCGGCAAAATTGTCTTCGGTTTCTCTGTTGTAATTTCGCAACTCTCGTGTGTCTATTCATGGGTTACTTTGCCAATTGTAACTGCAGTCAACCCACTTTCATTTAACTCGAATTGGACCCCTGTTGATTGTGACATTACTTTCGTCCAATTTAAGACACCGGCCACCCATTTTAGTTGCACAATGTCTTTTGCAATCAAATGACATTCTCTAATTTCAACATGCTCCCCTTGAAATATCTTTGTTAACTTATCAACGTGTTTTATTGATGCCTGGATTAACTGGCAAGTCCGCAAGTCACAGGATGTTCATTTCGTACTTTAGCCACATTCGCACATGGGCACTTTGAAATTGCTGGGTTAGTTTTTGCTAATTCTCAGAGAATACATTTAGGAAGCATTGGATTTTATATAAAGGGTTCGCCATGCACAATGTCAATGTCCATTTACTTTATCTTTAAAGGCATCGAGTCTCTGCTTTTGCCGTCACAGATCTCCTTGGGTGGTAGATACAATCTAGGTAATTGACCGACTCTGTATAATGATTTTCTGACACAGATAACAATACAAAATAATTCACATACGCGGAAAGTCAACTCAGCAGTACCATAAGCTTTAAGTAGCATATGGAGGCCTGAAAAAGCTAGTCCTGCTTTTAATAGCTTTTTCGTTTCAACTGTACGTTCCACTCAGATTGCCCTACGCCTATCCAATATCCCACTCCCACGTAGATACTGTAGCAGCCGGAAACTGACGTCCAATTTAAGCGTGTGCCAAATTTTAGCCTCATTAACCCCAATGGGAGCTCCTCTCCTCATCTTCACAGCTCAGACTCTCTCCTTACCCCATCTTGAAGTGACGTTCGGATTTTATCAACTCCAGAGTACGCCGACCCCACCAAACTCTCGGCAATTTAAATTTCCAAGCGTTTCCCAGTACACTCGATTTGTCAGTTATTGCGTGTCGTCTTCCCTCTAATTTTATTGGTCGATAACTTGGTCAGGTCGTCCACGTGATGCACCCACGTGACCTATTTGAAGCGTCCCTACTGCAGCGCCATTAGTGGTCATTAGAGGGACTAATTCATAGGGATGTGAAGGTGCATCGGGTTCAGACTTTTTCCTTATAGAATCGTTTTGTGAAAATCAATGTTTTCAAATGCATCTTTCCTTTTTCAGTTCTGCTCTACTAGTCTGTTAGGCATTACATCGAACTCTTTTTTCATAAAATCATCTCTTGAACAAAAAGAAACTGAAGTTTATCTATTCTATGACGGCTTTTTCTAGCAAAGCCTTCATAATTCTGCTAGCCAGAAAAACATAAGTAAGAGACAAATATAAAGAGTATATATAAATCTATTCATTTCGTTATAATTTAGTACTGCAACCTACAAAATGGAAAAACGTTTCATCTATTATGTATATTTTCAAAGGTGTCATACCGGCCCCGAAATCCTAAACTATTTAAAAAGGTCATGACTACCGAAGCATAATTACCTAACTTTTTAGAGATGTTCAGTTTTTTGGTAAAGACGTTGTTATTGTGACAGAAAATGATATCAGAAAATGTTGGAAATTTGAATCTGGATTATTACATTTGCATCTCGATTATTGAATGATGTGACTTAATAACCTATTGCTAGACTTATCTAACTCTGTTATAGATCTAAGCACATTCCAGTTTACACAAACATTCAAGTTTACCATGGAGTATTTTTTAATTGCCTCTGTGCTTATTCCATGAAGATTCATTTGGTTGACTAATACAAAATTAACCAAAGCAGTATGGTTTGGAAAGCATTCAGAAATATACAATTTAGGAACGCGTTCATTAAATTTTAGCATACATGAGATATAGGACATTTCCTCGGTCATCAACATTAGCCAAGGCTAAGGAATGGCTTATATTTCTTACACTAGGCCTATACCTTTAGGCTATAATGGCAGACTGTCACGTGCAGAAGTACCAAAGTGCATTCACCCCACATTCAATCCAGCGCAACTCGTCTTTCTACAGGAGAGGAAAAAGGGGATACTTAGCTGGGTGCTTGGATATAGGCCCTAGCACGCCACCAACAAGTTTAGGCCGTCAGATACTGTTAGAAGTGGGCCAGATGGCCTCCAGTGCCCGTCTCCCCGCCATAAAATACGAGTCTGCACTCTCAGGGATCCCGAAGGGGCGGCTATCACTCTAAAGGGGCAGCATAGGCAACTTAAGAAGACATCTCGAGAGGCACTCCCTAAAGGAGGCCCGGCCAACAACACGTCACTTCTCTATTTCGGATGCTATCTCTTCTTTAGGGGGTATTTTCCTGGTTGTCGTAAAAGTTTCCCAGTTGGTGTCGTAAAGCAAACTCCGACAGTCGGCGCACATCCCCCGTGACCTCAGGTTAGAATGACCCCTGTGAACCGGAAGCACTTAGCTGGGGGATAATGTGTCACAGATGCACCAGTTTCACTCGGTTCTTGGACGATACGTGTACGTTTTCGGTTTGACGATAATGGACTGATTTTGTTCGGCTTGTGCGTGCATTTATGTCGTAAATGGTTATTGTGTTGGTCCGAATATGTGTAAATCTTTCATTCAATGTTTGCACATCTGAATGGATCCCAAATACTCGGTTCCCATTACTCCAAAGGTAAGGTATTTTGGTAAAGGAAGCTTGGGGTGGGGGGGATAAGATAATCGACCAGTGTTTGGGATCCATTCAGTTTTCAATGATTTTTCAACCCGCACATAAGCAGATAAGCCCATCCCAGTATACATGAACATCAAATTTTACCATGAAATTACATAGCAATTTCTTTCTAATCTAATCGCCAAAAATAGATGCGTGAAACAAAATGGACCAAGGTGATTTGGTTGACAAATTGCTCTTAAAACTTGTAAAATGCAGCTTTGTATATTGGCATTTTTCCCATAGGAACCAATGTTAAAGCCTGTCAGCCCAACCTATAATGTCCAACCCTATTTTCCCTAAAATGCATCATTTTGATTGGCTGGCAAACCAACAAATCTGTCAATTGGTAAAACTTAAGAAATCATAATGTTCTATTAGTACTAAGTCTTGGTGAAATAGAAGAACATAATTCTGTGTCATTCCAGTAATCCCAGCTCTAGGAGACAAGGATGGTTCATACTTTTATTTTGTCCAACCCTTGTCCAACCCTGGGATATACCCAATGTGGGATGGGCTTAAAGGGAGGAATCTGTTGGTGAAAATAGGACCCCTTCTCGCATCTTGGACATATTCTATGGTCAATCATTTACCCACAAAAGAGGGGCGGGTCAAGGTTCATTATGATTGTTTTATAACACTGTTTGCCTGTGACATTTGATATCGTTACAACAGGTTGAGAAATATGAGCCCAAGGACTTGGGTGACCACTATTTTATGAGTCGTAGAACACCAACTGGTCGGTTTTATGGGATTTAGTAATTTTAACCATCAAAAGGCGGCGGGGTGGCCTCACCTGTGGGAAACCGCAGGAGGAGACACCTGAGAGGTGCGGTGAAAACAAAGGGTCACGGGTTGAGGTATGCGGCTCCTGGTGAACCTACTGCCAAAGGGGTTAACCAATACAGAGGCGTCTCGTTTCTCCGGTTTTACCATGGTCATCTGCAATTCTCAACAAATTGGGAACAAAAAAGACATCTTCAGGGCAGGAAGGAGAAGTAAATGAATGTTTGTTCCATAACACGTAGGATGATATCCAGCGGCATTAATTTCTTTAACTTTCAAGATGAGTTTTCATTTTACATACGCAAACAAGCCGAATCCAGACTTTCGTAACTGATAAAGGTAAATGTACGTGTATATATATATATATATATATATATATATATAATATATCATTCACTTTCCCATTATTATCCATCTACCATATCTATCATATTTGAGTATGTCCATAAAATATTAACTGTTTAAGATTTCGTAGATCATAAACACCATTACAAGAAAAAGGGCAGGGTAACTTCGGGGAGCATTCAGTTGTTTATCTCATGAGAGATACCTTGTATGTGTATATATACATTATATATATATATATATATATATATATATATATAGTCCAACATTACAGCAGTTATTTTTGCCCAATATGGCAATGCCTGTCTATGTTCAACCTGGGAAATGATCATATATATCGGAGCATGTCTTCTAATAGCATAGGGATTTATATCAGAAAATTGCAATCTGAAAAACTAATGGAGACCTACCATTTAAACGATAAAACGTTACACAAGATACATGTTGATACGTCTGCCTCCTATATCCTATATATACACTCCCCAACAGCCAAGCCATACAACCAAATGACAAGCAAAAGAAGATATGACCTGCTCTGGAATGAGCCGTGGGAAGATTGCATCTTGAAACAGAAAAACATTCATTATCTGGACAATCTGTGACAGCTTGGAATTACATGTGAGCGGGAAAAAAGACAGATACAGGCACGCCGCCCTAGCTCCTATCTCCCACAGACACGGGGCTCTCCACCGAACTCCCTGTCCCTGTTTTGAATTTAACAAAATGGATGTATGGCTATTTAATAGGCTAATGGTAAAAAAAGCACAAATGGCTGTGATCGGATCCCTTTCACTTTCTTAATTATTATTCATGTATTATATCTATCATAATTTGAGTATGTCCATAAAATATTAACTGTTCAAGATTTCGTAGATCATAAACACCAATAAAAGATAAAGTCCAAGGAGCATGCAGTTGTTTATCTCATGGGGAATGAATGAATGGACCCCTCAGATACCTGTGGTTGGAAAGCTTACACCAAAATAAATTAATAAATAATTACAAATTACGTTCTAAGGTTCTTTACAAATTACTATGTCGGAGTATCTGTTTTAGGGGTGTAGGCCCCAAAGTGACGGGGGACGGGCCTGGATCTTAATAAGGCCAATTTAGAACCTAATCCTCGAGCCCCAGCCACTGAAATAAGTTCTGGCCTTAAGTCTAGGGATCATAGAGAAGGTTTTAACAACTTGGTACAATCTACGGCGTCGGTAATGACGGTCCAAAGTAGAGCTATAGCTTTGTGGGTTCTGGTAAAATTCTCTAAATACTGTGCTGATAGTTTTATCAATCTAGAGGTATCCGAACATGATTAAAGAATGATTTAGGATGTGTGCAGCTTGTGTAATGCCGCTTTGTTTTCTATCTTTTGTTCATGAAAATGATAAGCCCAACCAGTGATTCATTGCTGTGAACATTGATTAAAAAAATGATTTATCTAACGATTGATTTCTATGGCATATTTAACGTTCCGCAGTTTAAAGACAGGCTGTGCTCAGTTAGCTGTATAGATACTCCCTGTCCTTACTAATCTAGCAACTCTTTGATATCACAATTAATACTGACAGCATAAAGGAACGGTCGTTACAAGAATTAAATTGGCAAGCCCATTGAGGCGAGGCGTATTAACAGAGTTGTTCCTCTGGACAAAAACGACGCCTAATGACTTTTTTGCCCGAGTTTTCTTGATGAATAATTTACGATTCCCCTGATAGTCTGTGGCGGCCATTCATCGCGTCCCACAGTTCGTTTTGGGCCCTGTCTCCCCCAGAACTTCCTTCTTACAACTTCCCATGGCCCTAACGAACGTAACAAAGGCAATTGAGGCGTCCATGCCGAAACAAATGTGTTCAATTCTAACGGTCGCCTGCACATGGTTCATTTTAGCCTGCCTTGGAGGCCAGTCCTACCCATCCGTCAATGCTGTCCGAATCGATCTACCCGTCTCTCTCCCTCGCCGCTTCCTTTAACTAAACTCCGGCCGGCGTTTGGGGCGAATATGAGGGAATTCAAGGTATAACCTTTTGTTTCCACAGACAGCGAATTGAATAATTCTGGGTGCTGCTGAATCATTGATGGTTGCCGATCGTTCTGCTCCGTGAAGGGAATACTAATAAACGGCCGGCGAACGGAGGTAGTGTTGTGGGGGGATGGGAGGGGGCTGTCTGTGGGGGTGTACCGGGGTGGTACGGGCGACGCTGGAGGAAACGAGCAGGTGCTGTACACTAAAACAATAGTATGTTAGGAGGAGTTGTTTATCACAACAGAGCTGAAAGATTAATGTTGCGCTTTAAATTAGGCAGCCAAATTATGAAGCAACATGCGATTAGAAATAGCTCTGTTATGCTCTGGATTATGTATGACAGTGGGAATCCGTCTAATTCTATAATATCCATAAATGAGATCATGGTAATTGTATTTATTAGTCATTCTCATGCAGTTTTACTACAATTAAAAGAAGGAAACAAGTCACAATTATAATAATATTATAGTCTGTGCCGCCACAGACAAACCAGCTATGTACATGATGTCCTGTATGTGCCATCGTATATGTTAGGTAGAATGTGTACTCGAATGGTTTTAATGAGACTATGTACGTACGTTAAGATCGTGCAAATAACTGTGATTTATACACATAATTGGCAATATAATTTAGATAATATGAGTAAGGTTGTATGTGCCTGGTTTACAATGCACATGACGAACACGTAATTCTCATTTCTGTATACTACTCATGTAATCATTAATTGCCGCATAAACAACTAAGTCAATTAAGTCAATTCACACCTTATAAATACTTTTTTTTTATAATATTTTTATTTGACGTCTTCAAACAATGTCTGATCTTCCAGACGGTACAATCATTGAAAATGATAATCATGGTATTTAAATAAACATAGACATGTGTGTGTATGGTTCATTGTAAAATTCTACTAATGGACACAACTCATTGATCACAATCCCTCAATGACTTAACTAGTTTGTAATATAAAACCTTTTAATTCTATTTTTATAATCAAGTTTACTCTCAATATATCTCAATTCTCTAGGAATCGACAACCATAATTTAGCACCCCCATAAAAGGGTGATTTTTTTAGCAAATTCCCACCTTGGCTTTACTAATTTAAATTACACAGCCGACTGATTTCTAGTAACCCTTCGCTGCCTTTTCAACCAAATTCCCTTCATTTTGTACTGATGCATTAGGCATAGCAGGTGACATTTCCGTCTTACTTTCAGAGTTGTCAACTTTAATTTTGTTAGTAACTCTTGCCTGTGCATATCTAAGGATGACCTCACATTATGAACTATCCTTAAAGCTTTGTATTGAAGCTTCTCTAACTTGGAGATATCCCGTTTTTTACAGGAATCTATTAAGAAGTCACAATACTCAAAATATGGGAGTATGGTTTGCTTATACACTATCAATGCAGTATGGGTATCTAGACAATGACGAATCTTTTTAAGTTTATAAATTTTCTGGTAAGCAGTCCGATAACCATTATGCAAATGTTTCTGGAAATACTGAAGCTTGTCTATGCAACTTCTTGTATAGACAGGATGTATATCTTGTATGTAGGATGTAAAATGTACGAGACCTGCTTCAAATTGCCATACCAATATACTACTTACATCATCATAATGATATTGTCATATATCGATTCACAGTATATTGTCTCCTAAATGGTGTAGCCTAATCACATGCCGGCACTGACACATATGGCCCAATCTCAGAAGCCTCTCCTATGTATAAGATACTATAACTGTGGTTTTAACCAGATTCACGTCTAGGTAAAAATGCCCTACTACAGAAGCCCCATACTGCAGAACTGTTATGGCCTAGATCTTTGATACCGTTATCTTTCCGTCTGGCTTCATACAGAGAGAGTTAGAATGGTTCCAAGTCAGGCTATCAGATGTCTGATCTCAGCACCAAAACTACACCCGCTGTCAAAGTAGTGATTACAACTCCTCTGGATATGGGCAGAACATAGGCCTACTCACCTAAAGCCAATGTTTGCATGCTTCAATGGTATCAGTACTTTGTCACTGCAAGGAAAATAGTTCCTCAAGGAACCATTCAAATAGAAACATACTCTTTTTTTTTTATTACAAATGGTCCTAGACAAGTTCACAAATAACCAACCGTCTGGACTTTTAGACATAGTTGTGATTATCATTAAACATATTAGAATAATATTCAAAAAGTTTAATCCAAGCTACCAATGGGTTTGTAATTGAGGTTAATTTATCATGTTTCAAAAAGTTCAGCTAAAACTTCACAATTCGTACCAGTCACGTGATCTTGTAGCTTTGTCGTGTTTCAGGACACTGAAATGTCGGACAATTTGTTTAATTTGCTGTAGTAAAAAACGTGTGCTATAATTCCCGAGCGACATTACTTCACAATTGGTTCAGTGTTTCAAAGGTAAATTCATTAGGAAACCAAACATTTTAAAACTGTGAGGACGTCTCTCGGAAGCTATAGTTTTGATTTACAAGAGAATTGCCATACTATCCATTATAATGACTATTGCAAGTTAAGTACCGTTATAGAGTACTAGAAGAGGATTATACTTTGTTCTTATTGCATTTGGTGTCTATTCACTAATGTAAACATTTGGCGCGTAATTCGCCCTTGTTAAATGCGGTCTTGGATCCTCCTCCAGTGTTGCCCTCCAGCGTCTCCACGCCGGAGCACACACTGCATATCTAGCGAGTGTTTGAGGCAACAGGTAGGTAGAGTAGAAGAAAATCTAATTCAGTTTACTTAGCATAATAGCTGAAAATACGTGTACATGAAAACACTAAGATATATAGAATATAGATCCAATAATAACTAGTCCAATAATCTCTAGCGGTTTTGACCAGAATAATTTGGTGTTGATGGTAAACCTCTGATAGACTTTTCATAGAGGTAGTCCCAAATTCAGCCTACTTCTGACATACGTGTGATTGGTTGGACGTATGAATACATATAATTCGGTTAGTCCACATCATTTTGAAGAAATGGGGCTTGACAAATCACCTGATTTTTATAGAACATTATTTTTAAATAGAATTTGTTGTGCTGCACAATACTTGAATTGTTCCCTCCATACAGGACTCATGCATGTTTAGCGCAATATTAATCTTTCATCCTTTAGTCTATATATGATAATGTATACACACACATAGTCCTATGTTTAATATGCTATCTGCCAAGGGTATTCTCATAATATAATCCCTAAAGTAGCAAAGCGCACACACACGTAGTATCATATAACTGTACGTAGCCTAGAGTTTTATGGCAGTATGAATGTGGGGACAAATGTAGTCGTTAGGAACAGGGGAACCTACTGGAATCCCCCAACTGCAGCGAGTAATGTATGAGTATTAGAGCGGCCAGGGGAGAAGGATTGAGTTCTAAACGGCCAGACGCCACTGTTCCTGATTTACCATGTATTTATTCATTGCTTTAGGATCAGATAATCCCGGGGATTTACAACCAATCAGGAGACACTTTACATCGTAGCGCAGCAGACGACCAATCAAGAGACGCGTTACGCCGTCTCTTCTTTACAACTAATCAGAGAGCGCAATGCTTCTCTCTGCTCGTCCTTTATACAAATATGGTCTGCGAATTGGCCCTGTAGGTTGCCGCTGTGTACTGCCTTTGTGATATGGTGGTAATACCGTCTGATTGTGTGGGGATAAAGATCCACAAAGGGTCAATTCTGTCGCCCTCCGCAGATAATGCAACTCAGACAATCTCCATAAGCCCTATACATGAAAAAACAGATTCCTTCATACAGGTTTGCCTTGGCGTGAATTTCGGGGTTTCAGTGTTGCATGTCTTTTTAAAAAAAATGGTTTTCTATTGTCGCTACTTTACAGTTTATAATGTTTAATCTAAAGGTATAGAAATGAGAATTTACTACGTCAGGCGATTGTTTTTCTGTTCATGGCTAATCCCATGAATTATCGCATGTATATTTAAAGAAAAGGCGATGGCGTCATATTGAATTGTATGGTGTGGAACCCCTCTCTGTACTTTATCGCAATACACAAGCGACACACCACCCCTCCGTCGGCGTCGATTTACATAATCACATACCCCTCTCTAACCTTATCAGCAATAACGACTATGAACAATACACAGAGATAGGTCCTTTGTTCTGCATATATTCAATAACCGCAGCTTCCATAAAGAAGGGGATAGACCCGTTTCCCAATTACATTACCGTATCACGTACCGCATCTCGCCTCTTGTGTCTCTATCATGTCCATGTAATCTTCCCGATACAATACGTTGTAATCTGGTCCATACCGTTGTTTTTTCACAGTTCATTATTTCCCAGACTGTCATCTTCTTTGTATCGTGTTTATAGATTCACGAAAGCCATTTAAGAAGCATGTGATCATAATTGGACTAGATCAAGTAGGAATAATTATTACGTTACATTTGTTTTTATCCTTCCCTTTGAAAGATGTTATTTCACAGAAAGCCTAGTTTGATTTTCATTGACGCCATAATTCAATTTTGTGATGAAATTAATCTTTGATTTGAACTCGTAAAGCCTGTTTTATGAGCTCCCCTGAAAGGGTTAATAAGTTTATGAGTGGTGCGTGCACGGCTGAGGAGAAATGTGATGACATTATTTTCCATTAAATGTTGTGATTCAAACGTTTTTAAGGCGATTGATGTGGACAGCGTCTCTGTCAATCCCTGTTAAATGTAATGTATTTTCCACGCATAACCGTGCAGTACATCACCCCTTCAGGCAGGAAATACTGCTTCAACTATCGATAAAAGAACCTTCATGTCATTTTACCGGCAATTGCGTAGTGCCATTTGAAATCCATTGGTTCAAATAAAAGAAGCCATACGAATCCAATGAACAGCTGGTAAAGCATGACATTGTAAAAGTTAGAATTCTTACAAAGTCAATTATCCATGTATAAATATATTCAATGAATCTAAAGGAAAATAACTCAATGTTATGAAAACTGACAACTTAAAACCATTGTTGTTGTCTGTCATGTCTGATATCTTGTCGCAGATTGCTAGTCGGTCCACTCAGCGTCGGCTGTCTCAGTGTGAACACGGTCGGCTGATACTCAATAAGCGTAGAAGGGGTGGGGCTTTAAGCATAACTTATATGATCAAACCTGCACATTCCAATAAACTATACTTACAGGCGACCCTAAGAATCGGCTGATTCTCCGAGTTTCCCGTCGCTCGTCGCCGCAAAGTCGCTTAGTGGGTATGGGGCTTTACCACAATGTCCTCAAACTGGCGCCCACGTCACTTTCGGTGACCTCCCACCAAAAACGCTATAGCTGTGGCAAATGCAAATTTCCCTGTGACATTTTCATTTACGTTAATTTCCTTAACATTTATTAAATAAAATTGGGATGAATTAGATATTTTGAAATAAACTATAATAAGCTCAGTTTTATCTACAACCCAATACAAAACTAATATAAAACATTGGTAACGAAATTCCATCCTGCAGTATAACAATTGGTGAAGTCGTATGTTGATAAAAAGTAAATTCCAACGAAAAAAAAACGTACTCTTAAACCCATAATAAGCCATATGCTATTGTAGAACACGCCCGCGTCTGGCAGGAGTGCGGCAGTGGAGGCCCAGTGGGAGTTGGTGAGTAATACGAGCTGCTCACTCAGTCCGAGTCTAACCCCGAGCTGCTCCCCGCCCCTTTACTCTTATATAGGGAGTGGCTGGGTGAGCCGGGCCTTAGCCGGACCCCCTCAGTCCTTTATTCCTATTCCCGCCACGTTCGGGCTGCTCGGGTATAGGGCCGGGTAATCATGTCGGCCCGCCGGGAACCACCGCCAGTTCTGGTGACCAGCGAAAGTGGACATCCTGTAGGGTTAGGACCCTAATATCGCCCACTGTTTGATTACCGGTACGTGGATGTGAAGAGTACTAGTAACTAGATATTTGGGGAAATACCATTAGATAGAATTGGCACATCTGTCTAAACCTTAAAGCAATATATACCTATGACTTTTATTTGCTCTCATTGTTAAAAGATGTTCTTTTCCTTTATGTCAAGAGTAGAACAACACATTTATCCGATCAACACGTGTTTTTATTATACTGGAGGGGTTAAATCAGAGGGATTTCCATGTAAATAGATAATTTATCAAATAATCAATTCGACTGAAACTAGGGTTTGGGATGAATTGCCTCTGGTCAATTTGGGTAGTGACTCGAACATGACCTGAATGTAAATATTCGCGTCCCGTGGCTGGTAATCCGCACCCAGGACCCAGGTGTAAATCTACCCAGTCGGCCGGGATAATCTAATAATCCGTGCACAGCCTCTGCAGCCATACAGATTATCCTTGCCCCTATTCATGAATAATTTGGCTTTCATGCTGTATGTACTGGTGGTACAAGAACCCTTTCTCGGTCTGCCTAACCCCCCGAACCACTTGTACGAGACCGGAATGTTGGTGGTTATTGCTTTTCAAAGTATTGAGGAATATTGGATTTAGATTAATCATGTCTAGCTGTTCACAGACAAGCTATTTCTTTGCATGATGGTAGCATCAATAAAAAATGATTATTATTTTCATACTGTATGATGACAGATGATTAACATTATATTGTGTGATGATTTAAGGCTGTTTTGGATTTAGTTAAGAGAATTAGTTACAGAACTTTTGATTCATTTTGTTGCCGTGCTCCATTGATTTTGTTCTCCAGGCCTCAAAATCTGATACAAATATTTGATATTAATATCACTTGACAACTTGTCAAAGAAAAACAGTTTTGTCAGATGTCCAGATGGAATAGAACTATTTTTGTTGCCTCGAACAACAAACTTCTAGTAGTTTTAGATAACCTGACCAACATGTTTTTCTTTTATATCCAACCTAGTAGAATTGTTTCTAGTGAAATAAAAACTATTTTAGTTTTTCGTGCCTTATGCAATGCAGGTCCAGGTTATATCAGATTGGAACGAAAGTTTGCAGGAAGTAAAAAGTCCACAGTCTGGGGACGGAAACTCAGTATATCTACATCCCCTTCCAAACGGGCCCCCAGTCCCAAACCCCTTCTCCGACCTTACTCTTATTGACTCTGTCCAAGTATTCCCAAGCAGATCTTCGGTATTGCCTTGCGTGACTTCATCGATAATGCTTGTTGTGTCTGCACAATGCATTGTTCCTAACTCCCTTACCATGTTTTTTGAGTATGTCTGTCTGGCCTAGGCACTCCAACTCAAAGGACCTATAGATCAAGAAGGATGGGCATTCTTGGCTTCCCTGTTATTTTCTATTGTGTCCCGGTGATTGTATGTTCTAGTTGTGGTCAACCACTTAGTCTGCAGAGCCATAGTCCATAGCATAATAGGAGTAAGAGAAATTTACTCAAGCTATTCACACAATCATTCCAATGACCCATCCAACTTAATACCAATCATGCCTGCATCTAAGGAAGCTACATGGAGGGAGTGGGCAGTCTCTACATCAATAGAAGGTCTCTGGTCACAAGCTGCCTTCCATGACTGGCCGAGTTGGCGCCCCCTCCCCCCGTAACGCCCTCATCCCCTCATCCATTCACCCCCTCACCCCCGCCCCTCTCTATTTGCCTTCATGTTCTCCAGGGGATCATCTCCCCTAAAGGAGCCACTCCTGGCCCCGCTTCCATGTCATGCTCAAATGCCATGCCCGCCCCCTACCCCGACGCCACCACCAACCCTACTTTTACGGGCAGGATGATTTCACCGCAGCCAATGGGAAGTCCCAGGGGAGCCACTAAGTCGGGCCAGCATTAAAAACGTTAATCTAATATGTATAAGGGTTGTCATAAGCATGTGCAGCCGATGGGTGGGGTTTTATTTGATTCCTTTGGGTAGTGATTGAATCTGAGAGGGGTTTCAACTTAAAGGAGCGTAAATATTTCACGTCCGGTTGAGCGCCTTAATTGATGGAAAGCCCCGCAGGTGGCGCCACCCTGGCGCTGATCAATCTCCCCCCGAGCCACCTGCCGCTCTCCCAGCAGAGGCCAAGGAGGGACAGCCCATTGGTGGCACTCTACAGGCTCCGTATATTCGAGTTAACGAACTCTTGTTTCATGGTGGCTTCTCATCAAACTCTTTACCTCTGTGGACAGTGAAGTGACCCACCATGGGGAAAGGATGCTCCAGGCGGATATTTAACATTTAAGAGGATGTAATAAGCTTTAAATGATACCATAAGTGTGGCGTTATGTCAATTATCAAAGAAGTTATATGTTATAGAACATAGGAACATTGATGTTCCTGAGAATGACAAAAACATAAACTATTCAGTATTTACTGAGGTATTCTGTTTGAAGCTGGGATAACTTCACGTTATATTTTCCAATATGATGTCACAAGTCCTTAAATGAATCACATAAATTAGTGTCTCCATGGTAACCAAATTACAATTGTTTGATAAATTTTGGGAATAAAACATTCTATTGACATTACAAATAAGGATATTTTTGAATGAAATAGAATCTTTTGAGAAGGTTAGATGAATTGTACACAGAAAGGTTGGCCTAAGGCAATTCTAACACTATTTTTCAGTAAATTACTCATATCTCCTTAAATAATAGTCCTAAGGCATAGGACAACTCCCCCTTTTAACATCCTTTCCCTGTGTTGTGTTTTCTATGGAAATGTAGACCTTTGTGAGAAACCCTGCCATCATTGTACATGAAATATTTCAACGAAACCTTATTCTGTAAAGAGATTATGGATTAATGTAAAAAAGATTGTCCGCTCAAGGTTTCAAAGCAGGTAATGAATCGAGGATATCCTATTACATTATGTGAACATTGTCTACGTGGTAAAACTAGCCTTACTCAGTTACAAACACATGAAGGAAACCCTTTGGGCATGTTTCAAGGAACAAGGTGAAGGACGATATTGAGTTACAAAGTACATGCTGTACATACAACTTTATCACATAACAACATACGATCAGTATCCAACTGGTTTGTTTTATTTTCAACATAAGTCTAGCTTTTCCAATTGGCCCATTGAGTGTCCATCCTTTAACCAAAAGTAACCCCTCAGGAATGACCCCATCCCTCCAATCTACCCTGGACCTTCCTCACAACAAGAGGCCGGCCTGGGCTGGCAGCCCCTCCCTGAGCTGCACGGACAGTTCAGGGCCCTACGCCCAGAAGGATCCACTGGAGGACCGCCTGGAGGACTAGCCGGGGCGGCCTTAAGGGGGCTGAGGGCCGGGTGGTAATCCCTGCTAATCGGTCTCCTCCCAGGGGGGGGGGGAGCTGTGGGGGGCACCCTGGAGGAGGGGCCCAGGGAGATGGTTTAAGGGTGTAGGGAGTTGCAGCATAGGAATGACAGGGTTACTGGGGTGTAAGAGCAGATAATGATTATGGTAGAAGTGCTACCGTACACCGATACACTGAGTGGTATAGGATTTCACTGCTACTTTCTTATACGGCCCAAGGTGCAAATATATGGCCAGCAATATATATGCACATGAACACTTTAGGACAAATACATTACCCGATACACTTTACGCACGACAATATCCCGGAGAATTAGTCCGCAGTAAGAAAACGTGCCGTGAGTAGTATATAAAAACGGGGATTTGCTATTGGCCGCTTATATTGGAAATTGCATGCACGCGATATTACTTCATATTTTTTAATATGTACAACGTCGATAAAATGTGCACCGAGATCGATCGTTTGTTATGTAAGTGGTTAATAGAAATGGGCATTTTGAGTGCGACAAGTGTAACTACAGTAAATAGTATACATCCTACGTCGCCTATTTGAGGACAATAGCGCCATTTTCCAGATATCCAAGAAATAAAAGTGTTTCAATTATTCTCATATTTTGCAAAGGTACTCAATGATATTATGTATAACTCACAAAAATTGTCAAAATGAATATTTTAGAGTTACAGATGAATAAAACTACTTTTGTGGAAGTTTTGCAATGTCGGGCTCTTTAAAGTGTACACAAGTGCGCTACGCGCTGCCACTGGGAAGCGAACCCAGGACCCCTCACACTGGAGATGGACACCCTACCAGTTAAGCCACCACTGGAGAGGCTGTGGGAAGGAGCCTGAGTGTGGGTATAGTGGGAGATTTCGCTGGGTGCTGGTGTTCTGCATTCTGTTTCATAGAGACATGTATGAGTTGAGATACCAGCATTTATTTCAACTGGCACTCTGCCTCTGGCCCACACTCACTCTGTGCCAATGGTAGATAGCATTGAACAGACAGAGCTTGGTGAAGATTGGAAGCAACACTGATTTAATATAAGGAAGGTAATTAGCAATTCATGCTTTTTTTGTTAATTACCAGACATCTGAAGTAGAAAGAATTTATAATTATGAGAATGTACGACTTTTACTCCTGACCCAAATTAAGTACCTATCATTCAGGTGTATGATAGCAGCCAATCGAGTAGATGGTAGTATATGAACAATCAATGTGCGCATGTAAGAGTAGAATATGTAAAGATTACTTTGATTCTTGTCGTGTATTTAGTTTTGTCTAATACAGGAAACGTCGTGTACACTATACTTATACTTGAAATGATGTTGCATACACAGCTTCAGGAACTTGGCCTAATGGTTCTCACATAACAAGAACTGAATAGCTAGTTTCCTTGGTTTACAAGTAACCTTTATCCAGACTACAAGTCCTGCATCACTTTCAATATCTCCTAATATCTCCATAAATACGTAACCGTAGAGTATAACCGATGCATCCGTATAGATAACTGATGGGAGTATAATGACATACTGATGGAATAGGAGAGATATGATAGATTGACAGAGGGGCACTCGGGCGGGGGTGGGGGAGGGAGTTGAGCCCAGACCTGAGGCAATGAGGTGAGGCTGGTAACACACACTGACATACCGCCGGGGGGGGGGAGTGTCTGTGGGAGGACGTATACATAATATCCTCAGGCCCCACATCTATGTATTATATAGATGTAGGGCCTGAGGAGGTATGAGATAGTTAGATGTACTGACAGATGGAAAGGGATGCCGGAAAGCTGGAATGAGGCGTAGGGAATGATACATAAGGAGACATCTAAGTCATACATGATGTACATAGGGATGGGCATATATAATTACTATGTGCAAATACACATAACTATAAAAATACTTTTCATCTCAAATTCTCTGATTCCAGTCAACCATTCCAAACTATCTAGTGGCATCAATTTTAAGCCTTTACACTGTACTTTTGAAATAATATTATATTGTTGTTGATAGGAAAACTACTAGCTGAGCTAGAACTCGCAAAATGTATTACTAGTGTTCACTGTATAAACCTGGATTTAACTTGTATCAAAATGACAGGAATACTCTGTTCTTCATTGCTATTGTTCAGCGACTTATCTATACGCAAGTCCTTTGGGAAAATAGATGGCCCATAGTGCCGTTGTTCTCCACGTCTAGAGCCAAGAGGAGTCAGATTCCACATGAGAAGGTCAAGTCCCCCCGGCCCCGCTGCACTGTCCGACCTATCCCAGCCGGCAGGTCCGCCTTTGATGATCTCTTGGGGGACCTTTGTGTTGGGGCCTGTAGTATACACAAGACAAGGGGCTACGTGTCTTGGTCATATTCATATACCTTGGCCATTCTCATCTGTGTATACATTGGGACAAAAAGACTGATAAAATGGTCAGTCATAGGTTTTTGAACATGTTTGAGTAAACGGAAAGCGAGCGAAGGTTAGGAATTTACACTTGAGCTATAGTTATTGTGGATGTTACGCTATGATCTCTTTCGATGCATATGCATGGCACGATTATCAGAAATATTAGTGTGAAAACGGAAAACAAACAGTGTTGATCCAATCATCAAAACGGCTATTAAAAACTTCTAAACTAGGTACAAAGTGAGGGTGCATAGCCTCCACATTATAGACGTTGTGCAGATGACGTCATATGCCTTAAAATGGGCAGGCAGCCATATTGGTGATCAATTGAAAATCATGAGTATTTACCATCTTAAAACATTTTGAAGACAATTCAGAAAAGAAATCACTTGAAAATAACTCACGGAACCATAATGAACAATTTTGATCATTTGGATTTCCTAAAGTTCTGTTCTTTTTATAGCCACATGGTATTGAGAACCATGTGGTGATCACCAAAATCAGGTCACGTGACCACCGTCTGCACAAGGTCTATAGAATAAATCTGTCATTCGACAAAGCGAGGTCTTATTATCTATAGATAGTTTCAATGCTGAGAACATCTGCCATCCAACAAAGAGAGGCACCATAACCTCTACCTCGTCCACCATAGAAAGGTAGGCTACCGTTGCCTCTGCCTAGTTCCCGTAGAGTAGAAATCTGCGGCCCTACATAGAGATGCGCCCACAGGGTCAGGAATTCTTGCCCGTCCCCCTGGGAGGTGTTCCAATAATTGATGGGCGACTGGCGGCTGCTTTTCACAGATGGTATTTCAGCCACCTGAGGGGCCTCTCCCCGACGGGAGGGTCCTGCATCTTGCATTGGCTTGACACGTGCTGCAGAAATAAAGCAGATGAACGATCCGCCGTAGTACGTGGGGGAACGCTTTGAACCACTTTTCAGAGTTTGTTTCTGTTGTGCTTCACTGATAAATGGGCCACATAAGAATGTAAGTGCATTAGTTTTGTAGTTTGCTAGGTACATTTTCCTAGAGTCAAAAATGAGCTCATTTACTGTTAATATGATTTTCGAATTTTGAAAGATAAATGCATCAAGGTGATTTTGGTTAGGGCAGGACATTGAACGGCCTATGGTCCGGAGTATTGTGAATTCAAAAGCATGTACGAGGGAAATTTGTTTGTAGTTTAAATTGATATCATTCGGAATAATACCGTTTTGACTGTAATTTCATACGCTTAATTAGTTCAATCAGGTTTAGCAATTCACTGTTTGATGCACATATCTAAATATACTCTACTTGATGATTAAAAAAAGGGGGATGAGGGTTTACAGTGGATTTCTGAGGGTACAGAAAAACAAGCGTTATCTTCCGCTAAGCTTCCAATAGATCAGTCAGCGTGATAATAATAAGCCTTCCCTGCCTCTCATGACCTTGGGGTACAGCCCACGACCTTGGGCTACAGACCGTGACCTTGGGGTATAGACATGTGCATTGAGGTGGTGCCAACTCTTCCCACGGCGTGCTGTATAAACACGTCTATGGGTGTAGACTCTTAAAATCAACAGGGCTACAAAGTCATTTCTTAAATTAGACATGCGACATGGCTTTAGTGATATGAGGGGGGAACAACTACATCACATGGACTGTTTCTCAAATTCGACATGCGACATGGAAGATTATTAAAATCGACATGGAAATTCAAAATATAGCGACATGCGAAATGGCCATTTCCTAAGTTCGGCATGCGACACTGGGACCCCCCATCCACACCCCTACGTCTGGCAGTAAGCCCCAGGACGTGGACGTTATTAGGCCGCCTGTGACAGTATTCGCCTCGTGGATCCAGCTCAAACGCTTTGACGGCGGTGCCATCAGTCAGACGGGGCCGCACCTCCATGTGACGGCGGGATCAGGCCCCGCGCCCAACAAGGGATCCGACTAGTCATTAGTTGTGAATAAAAGGCCGGGATTTATCTCAGGCCCGCGGCAGTGGGGCTGTAATAGCGGAAAGGTGGCACGAGGCACAGGCAAGATGAACGGCATGTCTGATGCCCTACAACTTTACTCGCTATAGGGATGGTTGTTTATCATTGGATTGCTTTAATGCTAGAGTTGCTTCTGTTTTTTTCTATCCGTCTTTTCCTTTCTTCTCTTTTAAAGGAAGCCGGGCCACTGCACTGTTTGCTGAGGATACGTAATTCATAGGTGTGAATGTTGATTTATAACGTACGAAACCCCTTGAAATGTCTTTGATTGTTATTGACAAATAAATGGTAATTCAAACATCTGTCATTCGCAGAATACATTCTGATTCTGTCATAGAATACCGAAGGTTTCCATAAAAACTAGATTCAGCAGGAAATACATCTAAATCGTTTGAAGTAAAAAGAATAAATTAAATAATACCGAAAGACAACCTCCGTAATATCTAACTATCTAGAACTGCATTGAAGCCCTATATAATATTATGAGAGATTTACCGACAAATGATAATATTAACTCATGACCTTTCAGAAATACACATTGCTGACATTCTAAGTTGTGCAAAGAGAACTTCAATTGAGTTTAATCATAATTCGCCAGAAAATGTCTTTGTAGCCTATGTGTTATTGATGTAAATCCTCCGAATAAGGCCACATGCTTTGCGAGACAGAAAAAGAGGTGAGACATTTTAGCCTATTTCCTCATCCCGGAAAACATTTCTGCCGGTCTGACCAGACAACTGTTTCCTGAAACGGGGCTTCAGGCCTTATTTGAAAGAGGCAGATTCGTAATTCAGCCTTTCAACTTTTCTTTTATCAAATTCATCCTGTTCAAGATATTCAATATGTGAAACTCTCATCCGACCAGCTACTGCTTTTTCCTTTTGACTAAAAGCTAAGCAAGAATGACAACGCGGACCTTAGAGACCGAACAAAAGTTCAGACACACCTCTTTGAAAGATTTTCACCTTTCAGAGAGGTACTGCCAATGCATACACCGCGGAGAAAGGAAATGTCGATATGATCTTTTAAAAAAACATTTCTAGAGAAGCAGAAATAATTACATGATAATCTAGATGGTTGTCTTCAGCAGGACATACACTATGCCATCCAACCCAGCCGACCTAATATTTTCGCCGATAAGTGTATACACAGAAGTAGCCCGTGTCACCTTGAATCGGATATTTGAGTTTTGACAGGCGTAAATAAGATATTATATACCCTGATGTCAGTACCTGAATTTCACAACTTGTTTTGTATGACCTGGGTACCCTGGAAAGTGGTGATCAGTGTAACTACCTTTTACTCAACCTTTCATCACCTTTTATCATGGAAATATCCGACAAAAAGGTGACCTAAACCTGTTCTATTGGACCCATCATGAGACAATCCTACTGCTGGTCGGCACGTGTATATTGGTAGTTGAAGGAGGGGAGCGACAAATGAGTTACCCCTGTGGGAGAGAAACAAAGGTCAAAGTGTGCGACTCGTTGTGCGAGAAATGTCACTGTGTCCTTTAGGGAATGACACATAGGACTAGACACAGAAGGGGCCTTGAAGTAACGGCGGAAGGGCTTCTTACACTCCGTCTATCACTACGGAGAACACCCAGTGCTCCAAAGTAAAGTTTTGTAATCTCAAACAATAAGAAACTTATACAGTAATTCTAATTGCCAGTTTCCCTTCAACGATTATATGGGCCACTGTCAAAGACTGCAACTAGCAACCAAAATGAATAAGAAAAGAATGAGATGAGCGGCAGGCAAACCATCATAAATCAAATAAATTTACATCACTATTTTGATGTTACTTAAAATGGCATAAGGATATTCGAGATTTGGCACGTTACCTTGTTATCTCCTTCTGTGATCTAGACTTTAAATTTCCTTATTCGGGCACCTTTGGTCTGATTGATTATATTTCACAACATCTAAAGATTCTTTAGTTGCTTGTTCTGTCAAAAGAATGACTGCCACAGTATGCGTCAAAATACCGTGTTTGCTCAACTGAAGGCAGGATAGGTGTATAAAAAAAGAATGAGAAGAAGAAATTTGGACGTGCCTGATAAACTGAAGTTTGTGATGTAGGAAAGTCCCTACATTTCTTTTGATGATTCAGATGCTGGTTTACGTAAAACGGTACCGACAGATTGCTTGGCACTCCCCACACTGAAACATTTGTTGGCTTTTACAAGCCAAGTGAAGAGAGGACCAGACAACGGCGATCTTTGGACGCCAGGTCTGAAGCTTTCGAAGCCAGACAAGCGTCTCTAGATTGATGAAATCCTAGACCACAGAGAAAGGATCAAGTGACGTTTTCGTTGATTTTAATGAGAGTTTTCAACGATGTCCAGATTGGTTTCTTGTACTGTATCCAATGAGCTAACATCAACTAAACCATTTCCTTCTCAACATAAATAAGGAGAAGCATTATCGAAGAATTTTAAACCATTGAATACGAATCCTCAGTGTAAAGTTTACACTAAAATAGCCAACCTTACTGTACAAAGACTTGATAATCATTATATCAAAAAGTACCGTTAACCCTATACTGTGAATATAGAATTGCTGTGTACGTTTCCTTTTGTCTCTCTAAATATCAAGTATTATTGGCTATCTTATTTTTTTACAAATATTCTTATTGAATATGTGACGTTCCTCGGTAGTTCGGGGTTTCCGGTTTCTACCGCCGAGGGACGTGGCGGTTATTTTGGTTCTCAGCTGGGCATGGAGGCCGAGCAAGAAGCCGAGATGTGAGATCAAGAGTCGTGCCTCGCGCACGAGGGGGGCTGAGTGAGTCGGTCGGGGGATCGGTATTCGTTGAAGGGGGGAGGGTGTTTTGGTCAGGTCGGGCCGAGGGGTTGCAGCCATCAAGCGCGGAGGATGGCGGAGGCCAAAAGTGTGTTGTGGTAGGGGTCCGGGCCGTTTCTTCTACGTCTCTCTCAGGCCAGCTAGGGAGGCTCTACTCCCTCGTCCCCTGGCCGGAAGTCTCAGGCCAACGGTCGCCTATGTTTTGGTAGCACGGGGCTGAGCCGGTTGCGCCTTGATACCTCCGGTCATGGGACCGCCGCTTGTTATTTCGGGCTTCTTCACCTGGCCGGTCTTCCTTCCTCAGGCCTTCGGTTGGGTAGTTTTGGGCCTTTGGGCCATGATTTTCGGTCCTTCGGGCCTTCGGACCCCATTCTATTTTAAGCCTAAGTTTCCTAGAACTTTACTAATATTACTTCTACTTTCTATTTATCTAGTCCATATTAGATCATCTTATCGACTAGAACCCTCTTAAGGAGCTGCTAGAGGAAGAAGACACGTGTGAACACCAGGAGTACTACAAAGGAACTCTTTATTTTCGGGCCTCACCACCCCTTTTATACCTTAGCGGTCAACTCTGATTGGCTATTTCATGTCACGTGGTCATAGTGACATCACACAGTCATACTGACGTCATTTCCGGTTTACATTATTTCTCGGGTTTTGGGTTTCGTTCCCGTTACACAGTATACTTAAATCTACTGCATCATTTTACATTCACATTCTCACTTTGACACCTGATGAATAGACATTCATCACAAATACCTTCAAATTGCTCAGAGAATCGAGCACACTAAAACTACAATAATATTATGTCCAACAAAAACGATACAAGTTCCATAATCCATGTCTGAAAATATGTCCCCTCTTAGTTACATAGTATCATACATATATCATAGACCACCCAGTATGTATATAAAGAAGGAAGTAAGGCATATATAAAACAGTGCTATCTTAGAACATCCGTTCCCCTAGAAATGCCATAAGATACAAGGACCTCCCATACAATGTGCCCTTAGTGATGCATGAGCAGAGTCAGTATCCCGGGACACTTAATGTTTCATCATCCCCGTGATGTATCGCCTTCCCTCTACAACCCCCGTGTCGCCAGCACTGTGGACGTGTGATTAGAGGGGGCGGTGATATAGTAGGAACACTAAGAGGCTGTGTTCATGACACAGAGACACTGCTTATTACAAAAACTGTTTCTGAACGAATAACAAAGAAACTCCAATTATAAGTTTCAATTCTTCTCTTTCAATTCAAAGGTGAATACCAAAATATTAATGTTAAGACACAGACAACAGGGGCGGATCCAGGGGGGGGTCCAGGGGGTCCTGACCCCCCCCCCCCCACCTTTTGGGGGACCCCTAAACTACAAAAAGAGAGGAAAATGACGCACGCGTACGCGCGAATGCACACCCCGTTTTAGTACTTAGCCTTTATACTGACCCCCCACCCTTTTGAAAATCCTATATCCGCCCCTGGACAATGTAGTACAGCAAACGCTTACTGCACACTGACACGGTAAATTCAGTCGCCACGCACAATAGTGGATTTAATTGACAATCGAAGCTGAACCTTGTATAGTCAGAAATCCTGGAAATGTCGCAGGGGTTCTATTTGCCATATATACGGGAAAACCGTGTTGTTATCTGAGCTTTGTTACTATCAGAATGGATGGCAAACTTCCCTAAGGATCTAAAGGTCGCAAAATTCCCATCTATCTACCACTAACAGTGGAAGCATCATGGAACTGTGTCAGAATACACTGGTTTTCAGCAGCTGTCAGTGAACTACTATGCAAGAAGTGATACAAAATAATTATCATTTTGGGCTCCTTTAATGGCTATCCCACGGGCAGCTATACAGCATATCTTTCCTGGGATGGCTTTAGGAACAATAGAACCATATTGAAGATACATTATAAAAGAAATGAAGAGATCTACCAGACCAGTAATTGGATACTTGCATAGTGCAAATTAGCAAGAAAATACAAAAGCGTCCTTTTTGTAAAATCTTTACCATTTTCCAATTCATTTTAGCAAAAACAAAAACACAGTCCTCTCCAGCCTTTGTAGCCAGATGGAGTCAAAAGCAATTTGTCAGCAATTGTCCTGGAAATCTTCTCCTTTGTTGTTTTTTTATCTGAAATCTGAAAAGAACAGATATCCCAACATGTTAAAGTAGCCTCCACTCTCTCAATAGCTAGCCTCCCAGGCTTGTGGAATATGAAAGCACAGAATGGAACAATGATAAATATGTTTTGAACCGCCGGCCCCTGCCAACTGATTACTGCTCAGCGTACTGGCCTATCATCTAGGTGGACGTATCATGTGCTCGTTTTAGATAAAACTAGAAATAGAACCAAGGGTGGTACTTATGGTTCTGTTATCAATCCTGCAGATGTTATCTTTTGATTAACTTGTCAGTGGGCTGTTCTTCTATCAGACCCTGAGTAGAAATAGTCATCTTGCAACTGGGATGTATTGTTAGTGTTGGATAACGAACTATAAATGCCTCAGAGGGAACAGTTTTAAACCTCTGAAACCTCATCGTTTGGCATTGTAAAGACCTGCATCAGTGTTAACTTCAGTACGACCTGTTTTATTGTATATATTTGAAAGAACAGCCCATTTTATCTACTTGCTCCCTATGTGATGGTCTGAAGGATTATGTTATTCATACACCAAATCTAATAGCCCAGATAGAGCATTCGGAGAGTATTGAGGTATTTCTCAAATTCACCCTATCCCCCTAAAAACGTTATTTCTCCACGTTTTGTCATTTGGTTCCAAAGTTTGATAAAAGAAAGAGGGTTAGCCATAAGTTTAGCTAGTGGTTACATCCACAAACTCTTATTTCAATTCCATTTTATCTTAACTTTGTTAGGTAGACTAGGCATGCTATACTGTTTGTCATTAAACTTAACTACTTTTTGCCATTAAGTGGCTTCCTATGAAACTTGGATTATCAGCAACGTACAGCCGCTCCTGTTCATCGATGGTCGGCAGACCCCACCAAGCTATAGCTAATGGCATCTAATTAGCGCCTTGTAATTAATGCTCGCCCCTAAGTGTGTTTGTTATCAAAGCTACCTTGCACCTGCTATCTGGAAAACTGATTGGATCTACACTGTTGTTATTCAATTATAAAGTGGTGTATGATTGATTCGATTACGTGTATAAATTCACTTCTGTTCGATGTGAATCTAAAAAAATAATGTTATTGTATTTGACAAATAAACTGTGGAAATTTTGCCTGCTTTACATAACATGGAATACAACCTACTCCGTTTTTTACTCCCACGTTGTTTTCTGCAAGTGAAACGTTGTTTCGAAATGGATATAGGGCAATTCTGTCTTTGTTATCGTACGCTACAAAACAACTATGTATGGTAGTGTCCGAGTTATTGCATTATTAGCAAGCCTTTAAAGTAAAGGCTGAAAGACATGTTTCCCCCTAAAGAGCCCATAAAGCATGGTTCATCCTCAATCATTTAAGCAGGATGGAGTTTAAACGACAGTAAACTGCTCGGGTGTCGTTAAAAAGGGCCCGGATGTGGGGGATAGGCTTCCGGCCCTGTCGGTATTAGGCGCGCGCCTCGAATGTTGTGTCAGCCGGCCTAACCTTGACAGAGCCCTCAGTGGGGCCGCGCTGTTTCCGTTTCTGCCCGGCTGAGTACATACGAGTAGGAGGAGGTACTGGCAGGAGATCAAACCTGCCTGTTGCCCACTCTCCGCCTCTGATCCAACCACCTACCAACCACCCACCCACCCCCTCGTCTCCCCCTGCAGTCCTCTGCCAAGATCAATTTGTTCAGCCTGTGGCCAGCGCCGCTGGCTAAGCCTGGGCTGAATGGCCCTCGTCCCGCCGGAAGTGTGTGCCATGTTTCAACACGTCGCCTGTTTTGATTGAGGGAGAAAGCTGAGGAGATGTTGATTCTGTCCGCTTTGGGAAAAGGCCCTATTAGTTCAATACCATAAATGGTTGCACCAATGGTTGTCCGCTGAGATGCTTACACCCCTGCCTGTAATATGTCTCTAACGGATATGCTCCTGAGACAAGACAGGTCCATCAAATGAACCTTTGAGGAATAATGAGTAAAAGGCCTTTCATCTGTGAAAACAGTTTAGTGCTATTTCTAATGTGGTTTAATAACTGCATAGAATATTACAAGTACGCATATTACTTTTGATAATGATCAATGGCGAGGCAGCTATAATTATTATGTTCGCAACGTCGTATATATATGCGTCGTCATGTATACGAGGTGAAGTGCTTACACGACGTTACCTGAATAAGAACTACCGGTAGGCACAAGAGTAATCTTTTCATATACTACTCAAGCTATAACATTCTTCTAATTCCCATTTCTACATACTACTTATATCATTATGGATTGTCCATACTACTTACATCATTATGGATTGTCCCGTATACAAGTAGTAAGTATAAGTCAATTCATGGGGTATTGCTAAGTATACAGTAGAGCCTATTGACGCCACGTCGTACGTATTATGCAGCACCTCAAAGGCGCAGCCCTCACTTGAATTGGTCATGTACTGTTTCAATTATTTACACATTAACTCACCTTTATTTCATTGTTTTAAAGAATAATGTATGTCAAACTGTTTTTCAGTTTCTCTAATACAAGTTTCATTGGACAAAACACAATAGGCGATGCTTAATCTCCTTTAAGGGGTATACATTGTGTCATATTTAGAATAAGCATTACTTGTGTCATTATAATACATGTATATGAATTTACAAGTAGCCTCAGCTTGTAGTTCAACCCCTTGACGGTCATTGATTGTTAAGCTGGTGCATGGTGGACCCCTATTCCCACCCGCCCCCATGCCCCATCCCATTTGAGTGCAGGCCAACACTCACCGGAAGTCCCCGCACTCAGCGGCTTCCCCAGACACTCGACCACCGGAAGCCAATACTCGCAAGGGCTTCTGGGAACGCTGTCGACAGCGGAAGCCACTCGCCGAAGGTCAAAGTTCAAGGTCATCCGCCGTCCCAGGTTGTTGGCCTCTCGCGGAGTACGAGGCTGGGCGAGACTGGGCGAGATCAGAGGAGACGGGCCTGCTCACTTAACGTCAGGGGCTGTCACGTGATCAGCCCAGTATCGCCAGGGCAACGAGAAAATTGACCGGCTAATTGACTCTAATTGCGAAGATCCCTCGTTTGGGTCGACTTACCGGGGTTGAGCATAGGCTTAACTGGGGACATTCTAGACAGCAGGTGTGTCTTAAAGTCCCCATCTCATGCTCCGTTCGTTCCCTTAGTATGTAGCGCTACAGGATAGATGTCAGGGCCAAAAGGTGAGGTCTAGCAGTATCACAGAATGAAATATGCATAGTCGGCCAACGAGAGCACGTACATGTGCGTCACAATTTAATATTGTGTGACATGTTTGCGCTCTCATGCGACATGGTCTGAATATACTGTGAAAACATTGAAAAGTAGGAAAGTGGAAATATGCTTGGAATATTAATATTAACAATAAACTATTGCTATCACAGTGTTCTAACTAGTACGGGGGAGGGGGTGCGAGCCATTTGATTTGCGCATGTTTAAGTATACGTAATTGCTTTACCTTTTAAGGTTAGCCAATGGAAGAAATGGTAATGATTGCTTTGCAATGGTCATTGTAATGTATTCGCTATTTGGCTATTTCCAACGAATGGTGGCACATGTGTTGAAATGAAATATATAGGTTTTATAATTATATTGAAGAGAAATATATTTTGGGGATATTTGTGGACGATTCCCTGCAGTTAAAGATGTTACAATTATTATTTCGCTAACAGATATTTGGTCAGCTACACACTTGACGTCAAGTAATCGAAACAAATGCATAAGATTGGGCTATGGAAATACGGAATCACATATTGAACTACTCATTTACAGATGTTCAATCCATACTGATGTCCTATGTACATATAGATTGAGAACATTTTGATGAACAACTGTAAATGTAGACTTTAATTCTGATACAAGGTGTAACGCCATGCTGCAATACAGCCGAATATAATTATCCTTAGCCCATTCGGTGAAACATATACGCAGAGAGCAGTTGTAATCTCAGGAAACGCCCACACCAGCAGATTACGCCTATCTCAAATAGAAGGGATCGGGTACTCTGAACCATTTACAAGAAAGTGTTCCCTCCACATCCCACGACAGTGGGGCGGCGGAATGTTTTCTAGTAAGTACTAGAAAGGGGCCTTCCATTAAGTACGTGCGCATCTAAGGGAGAAGGGGGGTCCGAAATTTTTAAATATTTGAAAATGTTCGCACGTTCTATCACAGAATCAATGCGTATTTTTTTCCTATGGGGTAGGGGTTCTAAGAATTTTGAGAATGACATTGTAAGTCCGAACTAAATGGAGAGTCCCTAACCCTGACTCTCCACAAGATGTGAACATTACGCTTAAATTCTTATCGTCATGTTTTAGCTGATTTAATTGTTATACGGAAAATGTAACTAATAAGTTAACGTTATTAACTAGTATATGTAATGAACGGATCCACGTTGAGAAGGTAGATAAAGATACCGCTGCTCGGTTTACAGCTGCATTTCACTATCGTCATTCACATCAGGGACGGATCTTGTGTGTGTATCTTGATCAGCAAGTTATCATTGGGGGTTGCTAGATCTTACAAGAAAAGATTCAGGTCAATGATACAGCATAGGTCCGCTGGTTAAGAAAGGGCTGGTTTTGTTCATGTGACTTTATTTTATAAATTATCAAAGGGCTCTGATTATAAAACTATGAGCGCTTAAAAACACCACCAGGACAAAATGTCCCAAGGAAAATATGTTTGAAAATTCTCAGATATAGATTAGACATTCACAGAAAGATATATCATTGCAATTAGCTTTTATTATAGAACATAAGATATTTTGAGTTTTAAGTTTTTCAGTCCTTTCTTGGTCCGCAGACCTATTATACCAACCACCATTCAACCAAGTGATTCAACTCAATTATATATTAAAGCGATGCAGCCCATTGCAACGATAATGCCCAGTAATACATCCCACTGATACAGGCCAGTAATACCACCTGGTAAATAAAACGCAATGATACCACCCAAAGTGCCCACCCCAATGACACAGTCCAGGCAGGAAACAAGGTCTACCGGTATGGTTTGATCAATGAAGACGCATTGATGACATATTGACAGTGGGCGTGCGCAGACACTATACACTGTGCAGGCATGTCCCCTCCCCACTGTCCCAGCTGCTTTATTTCCCACGCTGTTCCACTGTTCCTCCTGCCGCCAAACTGCGGTGGTAAAGGGGTCACTGTTTCTTACCAGTCTGAGCAGTATCCAAGTTCAATTCTAAAGAGATTTAAGATTTTTTCACCAAGGCTAAACGTGTGGAGAAGATATATCATAGCTGCCCCAAACCATGCACGCCATGCAATGTTTTAGTGTCTGTTTCAAATAGAGGGGAACCTAGATCTGTTATGCAAGAGATTGAGTACACCAATTCAATGTCATTTGCATAGAATTCTTGTATGATCAGAGATGCAACCCCCAACTAATGAATAAATGTATCAGAAACAGATGGATATATGAACCCGCCCCAGAGGACTCTTGCATTCCAGCACACGTTTGTGGAAATAGCCATTCTCGTTGCAGTTTGAATCCCAGCAGATAGAAAAAGGGGAACGTAAGGGATGTATACCCAATATCCCCCCTGGTGGATATACTTCTGAAAGGGTGAATACTGCCGGATATTTAGTGTGGTCCCACCCTTGAATATTAGAGTAAGTGGTTCCGTGCTTTGCTATTTAAACATCAGCTATGATGATGGTGTGTGATCAGTATATGTCAGGGTCTTGCCATTTGTTCCAGTCGGAAAGTGCAGATGGTTTCAGACAAACGTAATTTCCTTTCAGATCTTACATTACAATGATTGCATGAATCCATGAATAATTTTGCGTCAAAATCTATATGAGCTATATTGATTTTGCCCTGATTTGCACACACCAGCGAACAGAGCAATAACATTTGTTTGTGTCCCATTTGTCTGTATCGTGTCTTTCTATAGTTTTAGCAAATTGTAACAATTGTATTAATTAAAATTCACCTTTGCAGAAACAAAACCAGAACGAATTTCACAAAGCGTGAATGGAGTCTATAGGCATAAATACGGACCATGTGGTGTGTTCGGCCACACAATTGTGTATGTGTGTATCCTGAACACATGGTCTCAATGACAATAAAAAGATCTGTCGGAGGTACATCAAGACAATTATTATTATTTAATCATATATGGTTTCACTTTTATAAAAAGCAAGTATCTCCTTGTTTCATTTTTGTAAGCATTACATTAGCCCGTGAAAAGACTAGAAAAATAAAACATTGCTTAGATCTGGACATTTTAAGAGCAGCTGAACTTTCCTTTCAACGTTCTACACTGGGCCTAAATAATGCCACAGCCTCTAGCGAAATATAGTAGCGCAATATGCTGCACAACTGTTCCCCGATGTGCCGGTAATTTCATTAAAAGATAAACTCATGTTCCAGCCAGGGGTAGTAATTGAATTGTGCCTGGGGCACCGCCTCCAGCCACCCCTCCATGGTTTATAGTGTGTGAGCTGCCCAGGGCCACACTCTCCAACCACATTTGGAGCATCTCACAATGGTGGAGGTCATCATTTTCACTTTGTCACTCTCCCAGCAGATGTTTGGTTTTACTTGCGGCCTGGAAAGGGGAATCTATACTTGTAATGTAGGACAAAGGGGTCTTGAGGTCATTATTTAAGTAGACACTGAAACACTCAGAACAGAGCCATTACTTTCATGTTTAAAATGTTTCATAACTCATCCTGAAGGTCAATGTGGATTTTTTTAATACTCAGTCATGTATACGGCTACCTGTGTTCTAATATTCCTTACACCTGCAACTTGATATTGACATATCTTGTTGTCAAAAAATAGGTAATTGTATAGGCCTATATGACTCAAGAAGAAATTTCTGATAAACCAGTTGTACACTTGTGTATACTGATCAACCTGAAAGTTGGTAAGGTATATAGGTTATGTCAAGGATATCGCTCAAGGGCGGGGCCTGCAGGTCCACTGAAGGCTGATATCCCTGACACACTGGGGGTAGATAACCCATTGAGGACGTCCTTCCTGGTTCATCATACCCTGTCACTGTTTTAAATTAAAACGTTAGGGTAAAGAAGAGACTATCTGAATAAGCCGTATTGAGTCCTTCTACCTAATCTACTTTCCTATATTACTCTCCAGGGTGATAAAACTATATTTGGTTACCCTGCCAGTATCACTGGGGATAGAGATGAGCAATGTTATGAAATAAATAGTGGTTGTGTCCTTACACATTCATGTCTGTACCAGTCCCAAGAATCTGGGGTTTTCCAAAAGAATCTTGATGGGGGTGTTGATGGGGGGTCCCAGTGTCGCATGTCGAATTTAAGAAAGCTTGATGTCGCCTGTCACTTAATTTTCATTTTCCATGTCGAATTCAAGAACCTCTGATGTCGCATGTCGAATTTAAGATATGACCAATGTCATGTTCCTTATTTTTTTCTTCATGTCACTAAGCCTCATGTCGCATGTCGAATTTAAGAAATGTAAATGTCGCCCTGTCGATTTTAGGGGTCTTTACCCCTCTTGATGGGTTTCAAGTGAATAGGGATGGGGGTAGGGGTCCAAGTAAATCTAAAGGAGTACCCACCAACAATAATAATTAGGCATACGACCAAAATAAATACAATTTAGGTCTTTTGAAAACTGGTCAAACATTTTTTTAAATATTATGCAAAACACCCTCGGCCATTTCCCAATGGTATTTTTTTCCCTTTGGATAGGGTAATTCATTTCTTTTAATACAAGGACTATCTGTATTAGGTTTGTACAATGTACTTGTTTAGTACATAGTACAAAAGCACAACCAACTTAGGTTTCGCCGGGTTTCGAACCCAGGACCTTTCGCGTGTGAGGCGAACGTGATAACCACTACACTACGAAACCGGCTGTGGTTGCACAGATAAATTATAAAAGGAAGAATTTCCAGTTAGACCTTATCTATTGTTTTGCATGTAATATATTTACGATTTAAAGCTGCTTTTCTTTTGTTTATTTTTTAGAAAAATAACTCAAACTCCTGACGACATTGGCGATCATACCCCATTGCAATACAATATCCTTCTTCTGACGTCTACAAAATAATTCAAGGTAATTCAAATTCCGGTGCAATATTTATTTGTATAGGCCTTTGCTGTCAGGAAGCTTAGTAAAAGCTAAATATGAATGATCAAAGAGAAATTGGAGTTCGAAAGCAGCGTCCATCGGAAACGCTGTTGCTATTTTTATCATGTTATTAACAGACAGACCAATACAACACAACATTCCCATGTTTCCTAACAATGAACACTTTACTATTGAAGAATAGTCCAAAGGTCTTAGTTACGATAAACGACACAGTTTGACACAAACATTTATGAATGATAATGGCACTCTTAGAAAGATTTACAAATCATTCTGTTTCGATACAATTAGGTTTATAGCAATGGAGGCCGTTGTGAGACAGTAATTTACTCCAGAAACAGAAAACTCTTGTATGCGCCTTATTTAAGAACAACGTCCATCTTAAGTTTCTTAACTGGCTTATACAAAAATGGCCCCTGCATGGCTGTGTTCAGTGCAATATCGATTAGTATAAAGCGGGTAATTTCATTTCAAATTATTCCCAGGAGACGTTTTATGGGGGATAATATTTGATGAGGATGGCGATTCACGTGGAATAATTGCCGCTGTAATCTTGGTGATTTCTGCTTTACGCCTCAATGAGTACTCCAACCAAAGCCTGCACAGTCGGCGTTTTTACCAGACTTGTCTGCATGTCAGGGAGCATTATTTAAATCCAGTCTCAGTGCCTTTGACTGATGAATCCATGAGAAACCCGTCAGTCATTTCATCTTTTTCTTTCATCGTTGTCATTAAATTTTCATTTGAATGACAGTTTCTGTGGGTTTGTGTGTAAATGAGAACGGAAGAAAGCCGATTGTTCGAAATTTTCTTTCCATTGTGTAAAACGACGGGCAAAAACATGCTCACGTCCCAATTAAGGTCCCTTCAGTTTTGTTCAGGAACAGCCCAAATTTCCATTCAAATTTTAACAAGAGAGAGGAAACCTTTGGAGCCACTCTGAGGACGGCAGTTTGTTCTGCAAAAATAAGCTTCATTATTCAAGTTTCGGGTTCCAGTGGTTTACTTAACTATATTTATTTTTTTTCGTTTTGACAGGTAAATGATAAATCAAAAGAGAATTTGTCTAATTTTTTGCAGTATACTGTCTAGTTTGTTATAATTGTAGGCTGTTAGATGAAAAGGCTAAATAACTAAGTGAAACTCAGATCGCAATACTCAATGCTTAGGCCACACAGATAACCAGTAGTGCAATGTATTTCAGGTGCTTGCCCCCGAACATGTCTTGCGTCTTTTTACTCTGTTTCTGTGCCAATAGTTTTTGTTCCCGCCTTAACATAACAGAAGGTGAAAAAAGTCATGTGACGACGAGGATGGGATTCGAACCCACGCGGGCAGAGCCCAATGGATTAGCAGTCCATCGCCTTAACCACTCGGCCACCTCGTCTGGCTGTCATTACAGAAATACGATTTCAAAATTTTCCTTGAATAGGCCTATATTTTTGCCATGTTCTATGCTCACCTTCTTTTCTCTATAGGCCTACCTATTCCTGTCCTGCCTTTCCCCATTACATTCTCTTCGCTACCCCCCTCCCTCCCACACTCCCTCTCTCACTCTTCTTTCTCCCTCACTTCTTTATTTCTTCCTTTCCTACTCCCTTCCTCCTTCCGCCCCGACCCCCCTTTTTTTTCTCCCTTCCTTCCTTCCCTCCTCTCCTTCCCTTCCTCATTTCCTCCCTCCCTCCAAAGTCTTCCTTCCTTCCTTTCCTCCTTCATCCCTCCCTCCCTCTTCCTCCCTTCTCTCCCTTCCCTTCTCTCGTCCTCCCTTCCTATCTCCCTGCCTTCCCTTCCTTACTCCCAATATACCTCTCTCCCTCCCACCCCCTCCCCAGTCCCACACATTAACTCCTACTCCAGCAGCCCCCCGCCTGGCTCTATCAGTCTGTGATGGTGTTCCCGTGTAGGCTTTCACGGCCGTCTCTCCGCCCCTTTGATGGCTGTCTCTGTTCGTTTTGGGCGAGCCTGGGTGTGTGGGTAGGGCTGAGAATGGGCCGGGGTCCTGAGAGGGACCTTTAGATGTGTGACCTTTCCGTGCCTCCCACAAAGTGTGGGAGGACGGCTCCAGGCTTAGTATTGTTCACACCACACAGAGAGTTCACAAAGGGTATACATGTAGTATTAAGTCCAATTGCCATAGGCGAATTTTCCTATCAGATCCATTGTGATAATTGATATCAGAATCACAAGCATTATTACAAATTTTCATTTGAACATGTATCATAATATACATTGACACATCCATTGACAGTCATAGAATGTTATTTTCCAAAACTATGGCATTAAGTATAAAAGATCTACAAATAGCCCTTATAGCAATGAATTTCGAGACATCGCTGACAAGACATCAGGAGCTAGGCCAATACGCTACCACCCTATTCTCTATGGCACAGACCTGACGCAATCCCATAGCTAGGGGGGATGACGTGGGGTATGGGTCACCCCCCCCCCTAAGCTGGGCCCGGTCAATTTAAAAAACAAAACAATACTTTAGTTTTCCCTCCTCCCCTCTAATCCTGGCTGTCTGATACCCCTGTAAAAACTCTTACCCTGCCAGCCATCTGCTATCCCTGTAAATACTATCTTTTATGCTGTACTGCTCTCTGGTGAGCATGCCACATTTGTGACATGATCAATAACATCGCTGGATTACATTGTAACAGCGCAAAATATGTCATTGGCTACAAAGTTGCTTGGCTAAGGGGTGGAGCCCCTAACAATCACAAACCATGGACAATACCTTGACTGCTATAGCGCTGCACGAAATAAGACCTTTAGTGACCTTTAATTTTGTAAATGGAGCCATTGAGGTTCATTAAAGGCATAGGATATGTCAACTTTCCAATACCTTTGCAAGATCTTTGATGAATTTTTAAAGGTCACCTGAAAAAGTTTTGGAAACTCTTGTAAAGGTGACTTTTTCATTACCTTTAGCCTACCTCAATGGCTCCATTTACAGAAACTTAAAGGTCTTAAAAGGTCTTTTTTCGTGCAGTGATTTTACTTCTAGAAAGTCCCCTTTTTGGAAATAGTCACCCCCCCCCATGAAAAGTTCTGGATATGGGCCTGCCCGAGGTATATTTACCCCACTATTGGCCACAAAATCATCCAAGTATAGAATTCCAGCACGAGGCACGACCTCCAGTTCAGAAATCCCCTTTTCCTCATTCCTCATGCGTCCTTACACCCGGTCATGGGGACATGGAAGCATCTAACCCCATTAGTAAACCACTAGTACAACAGTCGGTGAACCCCCGACACTACATAATCACAGTATTTGGTGAGGTATAAGTTAGATGTGAGACTGCAATAAACTGTCTGTCCCTAAAATGAAACGGGCCATCCAAAGCCCCCACCCCAACACACATACAAAATTGTATAATCCATATGGGGTGGGGGTGGCTCTCATCAAGCTCCTCTTATGTATGGATAATGTATGGGGAATAAGGTCTGCATTGCTGCCCAGTTCTTGAATATGGAGTGCAGGACTTGACACCCTAGGGATATAGGTCGTCATATTATTTTGGTTTTTGGTCTTTTTATCAGTCAACATTGACGAAATGTAGTTATATCCCTAGGGGATCGTGTAATTACATTTCACTCAACTACTTCTGATATGGCACATCTGATTTCAGAACAGCTCCCTCAAGTGGCCAAAGGGCCATTTTGAGCCTTTTGAGTGTAACAGACAGGTTGGTGGATGGGAATGTTTCATACAGTAAATCCTCATGAATACATGATTCTTTATTTCTAAAAGATAATCCTTCATATTGGAAGTTTAAGGTTCACTACTTTGAAGGAGCTCCTTTAAGAGTATTTGGATGTTCAGAATATGTCTTATATTGATCGGACGTTTGCAACAATAATTGAGCACTTTAGTAAACGTCATTCAGTCATTTGTGTATCATGGCCTCTCATTGTTTATTGGAGAGATTACCATTCAAACGGAGTCTCTAGAAATAATCCTACGGCCTTTGGTTATCATATCATACTGGTGACTCCGTCAAGAATAATGCTTAGTGCAGCTACATACACATGTCAGGAAATCAATAGAATACAATATGAACATTTCCAAAAGCATGCAATGTACCCATGTATGCATCCTTTACAGTGCTTAAATTGGGACAATCCTTTTAACTGTTGGATTACATAAAACATAGTTCCGTTTCTAACTCACCGTTTGACTCACATCAAATAGTCATAGAAATAATTTAAAAGCCTATATTAAATATGCAAGGGACAGTCCGTGCGTGGTCCGCCCTTTTAAGATGACGACAAAAAGAAATGAAAACCGAACACTTGACTGGAAGCCCCCGAGAGAGAAAAAATGAATTATCTCTCCGCAAATATTTCCTCATCCGCCTCTGGGAAATAAAACATCCAAAGAAGTCTGAGAAATGAACTGCCAAGACAAGCATACAAATGGAAAGATTTAATTACCAGGATTTGCTGCTTGCCTGGCGCATTACCAGGAGCAGAGGGGGTGTTTGATGACATGGGGCCTCCCCTTTCATCAAAGGCCTCCGGGCCTGTGTAGGCTGGCAAAGGCCAGGCCCAGTTAGTTAGAAGAACATGATTACTACAGGACAAGATAAGAAGATTGCCTTTTCTGTCCTCTCGTCCCTACTTGTGCATTTGGTTAATCCAAGTTTGAGATCAGAGTGACGCCTACGAGTTATATTTCCCTGTCAGAAGTGTTTTTGTCACCTACAATTAAGTCGACTTGCTTCCATATAGCATGGGTTTGTTTCTAATCTGCCTAAGCTAACGTCCACATGGTATAAATGTCTAGCAAGGAAGCCATGGAAGTAGCTGAGAACTGGTTATGAACCAATACAGCTGGTAGCACGTTATCATTTAACACATAAAGTCAAATTCTAAAGTATCTTCTCATTCTGGACTCCTTGTGTTGCAAATGTACATCAATAAAGTTAAAAAGGAAGTATCAATTTACTAATCTACCACCACGTTGATTTGCCTCCCATGTCTTAATGAACAGGAAGTTATGAGAATGTAAATGAATATACCCAAGTGTTCAAGTTTCATGTGTATACCATAGGCGTAGCTAACCTAACTTGAGATAAGTGCTATCAGGTATCCATTGAAATGCATTAATTGTTGAAGAGGTGAGGACACATAGGCCTAGGCATGCACAGACGTCCTATATCTCCCACCATTAAGGCATGTTTTGTAGCCGAAAATATATAGGCCTAAGTAGATAGTGCCCTGCTCCCATCGAGGCTTTCAAAATACAGGCTGCCTATACAAATATCTGGTTGGGGTATGCTCAAACCAACCCTAGAAAACAGAAGTTGGACCCTTTATGCATGAAATATACAAAAATAAAAAATATTTCTAAGTCTACTTGTCGCTGCTTTCCTTTTAGGCCTATGCAAAAAAACAAAAAAACAAAAAAAAACCGCAATATGTCCTATAGGCATGCGTGAATGGAAGATGAACCTATCGACCTTTTATTAATAATGCTTTGTGGGCGGCGAATTCTTTATTGCGCTAAAGCTTAACATCTAGGACAATTTCTTTCTACGGCTGCTGGCAATTTACTGACTAAGGTCATCATGTCAATATATTTTTCTTGATATGCTGCAGCCAACTGCATTAGCTTAGTCTAAACTCGGGGTCAAAGTCTAAAAACGAAGCACATCATCCGTTGTCCCTTACATCACCCTCAGGCAATTTCCGCAGGTGGAGGTATTCATTTCCGCCTGCCCAGAGCCCGGAATCCATCACACGGTGGCCGGGCGTTATCATTCCGGAATACGAGACTGCCGAATACGAAACTACAGCGGGGTACGGGAGCAAGACGGATGGCGCCGTTCACCTGATGAGTCGGCTCTTCCTATTGGCTCTCGGTCGGCGTCCGCTGGGCGCCGCTGGTCGGCTGCCTCTGATTAATTGGCAGTGGGCGACGGTTCGTTTGGACCCGTCCGAATGTCAATTTATCTCCATTAACGAGGGGATATCAGTGTGAAAGGGGTCTAGCGGGATGGGTCACACCCCGGCGTCTGACTGCAGCAGCCGACTTTTATTTACTTCCCGCTCTTTTTGAAGCAGCGTCTTTTGAAACTGGCGGCGTAAGTCAGTGATTGTGAAAGATGGTGGAACGTCAGGCGATGCGATGGGAGGTATGGTAACTGGCAAAGGTCACGCCTTTTTTCCTAGATCCTCCTTTTATAAGACGGGAATGGCTTTAATGGAGATAGACTGTTTGGCCGTAGTTGTGGAGCTTCTTTTATTGGCCGATGTCTTGCGTTTAATATAGAGCTAAGGCCCAGAAAATATATATAGGCTATGATACTCCAAGTCAAAGTCAAAGAGAATTCCTAGAGAGTTTGCAGAGATAGCGGCAAGTTCATTGTACACGTGTCTTCTATGTACATGATAACATTCATGAATTTGACTATTTTCACATTTAATCAATGATTGGCTTGTACAAGTTCATTTATATTTACATGATATCATCATAATAGACAGTGCTATGCACATGGTATCAACAAAATATTTCACATAATATAAGTGACGTCGTGGGCGCCTTAACCAAATCGGCAATAGGACCTATACATGACGTTGAGTATGTGACGTCATTTGTACTAAAGATATATAGTCTATACACGACGTCGCCTCAATAGGAAACACATATCTGCACGACGGCCGCCAAGCGACGACCCAGCTATCGACGTCGACGTCGTGTATGCCACGTCGTGTATACCATCAGTCAATTCCCATTTTCATATACTACTAACGTTTCGCATGTATAGTAGAAACATACAGGCGACAACTTTGTCCATATGCTGGTAGCCTAGTTGGCTGCCCCTGGTTAACTGACTATGTGTGAAACATCGTGTATACAAGACAAAGTGAGTACACGACGTCATGTACACAAGGTACAGTGTATGAATGAGGTCGCCTGAATGAATAAGATGAACTGTGTACATGACAACAATCAAAGAACTCTTTTCACGTTTACTACTCCTATGTGCACACAACGAGGCCATAAGCATGTAGCATACGTCCAATATTGAAGCTTATTGAACTGATGTCCCGTGTGCTAAATAAGCGACGTTGCGTGAATAGGGTACACAGAAGAGGCGACTAGCTTCAAATTCCCATTTCCCTACACTACTAGGGTTGTCGCTTATAATGAAGCCAATTCAAGCGATAGGTTGTCGCCCAAATAGTGCCCCCAATTTATGCAACGTCGCGCGTGTAGGCAATGCCACAAAGGGCACCCTGTTATCAAGAATGTAATTCGGGTTTCTCCATTCAGCATGCTCCAGAGCTGCTATACGACCCAACCCAATGTGGGGAATATATATGGGTATGCCATTCCCATTTCATCAACGGATGCACAGGATATGCCATGACATCAGACAATTTTGCTCTCTTAATAGATTCAGATGTGCCCTGGGATACACCGAGAGTACTTGGATTTAATGTTTCGTGTCTGGAAAGAATATGATGCGTGTTTTCAGTTTGGTATAGTTTGGTCCTTTCAATCCTCAAAGCGGTAATATAAGCGTTTTAGAGGAACATTACAGCAGCTGTTTTTACCGGTTGCCATCAATTTCAGGGCACGTGAAATGAGATTCGGATGTTTTTATTGAAAACCGTCTGTTATTGAGTAGTTTTTTTATAGCAATGATTATTAGGTATTGCAGTTCCCCACAGTCCTGTTCACCCTAATCGTTTTTACTTAGTATTTTAGTTCACGTTATATTAGATATTATCTTAAAAACGAGAAACCATTAAGTATCAGATGTCAGGAGGAAACTCTTTTGAATTAATAAAAATTCAGAATCATTTGTAATGTATTTACTGATAACGTCACAACCACACCTATTTTAATCACGGAGACTCGCAGATTAGGCTTAAGGTCGATTGTAATTACTGTAAACGATATCAGCAAATTATCGAACCATGCGAGGCAAGCCTTATGAAAAGATGTATCCCCTAAGCGTGTAGCTATTCCATTTTCTATTAGCCTAATCCCATTAAACCAGCTTTAGCCACCAGCCCACCTTCTAGTCTTCTTATCAGGCACGGTCCCAAGTTCTCACATAAATACCGTGCCACTGTCATGTCCACTCATCCATGTAATAGAAACAAATGAGCCGTGACTCCCAGGGGGTCCCCCGCCCCTTCCCCCTACCCGTGCCGCGCCCTGGTGGCGGCCCGCTGTCCGCTCCCCCTGTCGGTAGTATATTAATCATTCATGGACTATGTGTGTCTTGAAGGTCTGCGTGGACTCATAAATGGGCCAAGGGGGAGGCCGTATTTACACAGGGACGGCCTTGATTAGGGCTATAAAGCTCCTGGGGATGAGGAGGAATAAGGAGGGGGAAGTAGGGCTTTAAGGATCACCCTTAGTGGGCGTCGGTAGTACAGCTATGGGAGTCTTATAAACGATTCTTCTTCTGCTGATTCATCAGTTAATGAGAATATTAGGTCGCTTACTTTGCTATATATACATATATATTATACATATATGAGCCCTATGATACGGTCTTGTCTTCATTGAAAGTTTGGATAAATTAAACATAGATTATTATATACTTTTTAACAATACATTGTGGATGAGAAGATTTCCCAGTATCATAAGAATAATTACGTAAGAGACTGTTGCATCATAACAACTTTAGCGTAGGATGCTCATTGAGATACTGTCACAGTCAGGAAAAACAAAGCTATTTTGCGAACCACTGGGACTAATAAATCTTATTATGTACATTGCTAGGGGTCTAAATGCTTTCGTATCATCTGCTGTTGTCCGCACCACTATTCATAGATTCCCTGTCAAATGCCTCCGCATTGTGTATACATGTGTAAACGGAACGATCGGTAAGAAAAGGCCCACCTCAAATTGCATCAACAAAAACTCTTTCAAAAGCCGAGCTGTGCATATTGTATTGATTTGGGTGTGTCAAAGGGATGATTTCATTTCATCAGTTGATTCACACAGTCCCATATTGATAGTTTTACTATGTATCACAACGTTACATGTTGGTGCGTGTCATTGATAAACTCGCACACAAAAGGCCAGCTAGTAAGAGGAGATATGCAATCTGATGGGCGTGGCTTGTACCCATAGACCCGCCATATACCTATTAGTGTTAGAAATAAGCCTATACTGTCTGGGCGCAGTAGTGGGCCCATTGCGTGTGTGCAATGTACATAGTCCTGTAAAGTAGTGTACATCTCTTTGTGACGGTTATCTCTACCCTGCAGTAACACGAGAATACCCAACGAGCTGGTGTGACTGAAATGTGGTCGGTGTTGCTCCCCACCCATTCCAGTCCCTATCAGAGGTCGCTCAGTGATAAAACCAACCCGACGCAAAAGCCGTGACAATCGCACTACGCATGCGCGGTCAGTAATCCGAGTCACGTGACAAGCCCAGCCAATAGCAGCGTCCTCCTTTGACAAAGCCGGAAGTTAAAAGCGTTCGCGTCAGTCAAGGGTGCCAAACAGTGTCGGATAGGAGAGACTCAGGGCTTCCGCTATGACATAGGATCCCCCATGTGGCCGCGGGTGGTGGGGTTTTAAGTACTTTGAGTTCTCAGAAATGCCACAATCCATACCACTACAAAGGCCCTTCTCACGTCCTTCGGCTGGGGACATCTTGGGACAGAGGACCTTTCAGAACTCCGTCTTAGTAGGATATCTGCTGCCATAGCCTCAGGGCATTTGTAAACAATGGTATTTCAGGGGGAAATTTACATGACGGGGGAACAGCTCAGTATAATGAGGAGAGTGACAGTTAATGTAGTTTTCAGTAATTTCGTTATCTAAATGAGGTTCGGATTTTACCAACAGAGAGACGGTTGCTTTGGTTTCATTATACCCTGTTCCCGTATTTGTAGGCGCGGAAAATATATCTAGTTGCGTTTTAAGATAATAACTTTCAAATTTATTTGACGTCATGAAGACAAATTAACTCAATGCCCTCCATTTATACGTCAAGCCATTCGACCTTCCCTTGTGCACATGGTTGCGAACGTTAGTCTATGCAAAGGCTCATAAATCTATAAACGTTAGTCTATGCACCGTTCAAAAATGTTCTTAATGACACCCTCCCAAGACCTCTGTAAAAAGAGTATTGCAGGCCATTTACAAGACCTCCAAGATGGTTCATTGAATATTTTGGTACTAAAACAAACACACCAACAACAAATTCTAAATTTCATATACACTTTTTATCCAAATCTGCCTGAATAACTCCCAAATTTTCATATACTACTTACAGACTCAACTAGGGATTTACGGAAGGCCGTCTATAGAAACAGGATGTTGCAGCAAGAGTCCCGACATAATTATATACAAAAGGATGATATTATTCGCTTTTCTTAAAAGTAGATCAGCATTGACTAGAATAGATCCACTCGTTGTACTTGTAATTTAGGGGACTGTGAACATATGCTCCAGTTCGCTATGGCAGATACACTGACCCCTGTGCCCGAAGCTCAGATATTGAATTCTGCACTGTACATTTAACAGAAAAGGGGAGGTTTTTGAAGGGGAAATCCTTCAGGTAAAGGAGATCGTTTTGTAACCTAACACCGTGTTTGCAACCTGAACCCCATTGACTCTCTTTCAGTAGAGATCAATGTAAAGTCCCCCAATGTCTGATCTTGCAACAGAAAAAACGTTATTGTGGAAGTCTTCAACAACCGTAATCTTGAATTACAACTGCAGCTCTTGGAGAGGACGGGTGTAATTGAAATTTTAACACAGCGTAAGACAGTGTCGTGGATTAAAGAGATAAGGTGACTTAATCCATGTTCTCCTGTTCTCCGTGTCACTTTGCCGCGATTACCAGGAGAGTAAGATATACAGGTCATAGGGCTTGGTTAATGTCTTCTCAGATGGCAGTATAAGACAAGCTTCCCCTATGCGCTTAACTGAAACTGCCTTTCCACATAATTAAATATCTATGCCTGTACTGTGAGAAGTACAATTAAGATTCATGTGGCACAACATTGGGAATGCTAAAACGCAGAGGTAAGTTTCAATTTGAGTATAGGCGTTAGAAATGTGGTTTAGATATGCGATCTTAATTTCTTCATTCTGCTGTCACTGTTACTATCAAATGAAGCATGCACATTTATCACATGTATTTTGCGTAGAACGAATCGTTTCATTACAAAGTGTTTATCTATATTATGGACAGTGCGAATGTAGATAAAGTAGTAGTATTTACATTTCAGTGTAACGTCGCCACTACGACTACACAGCATCCGGTGTCAAAAACATCAGAATGAAATGAACATCTGCTAGTATATTTTCATCAAAACTGGTTTCCGTCCTTAAACTTACAGTACCTCATTCGGCTTGCCTGTTATAGTTTCGTTCCTTCAAATACCAATATATAGACACATTTTTCTAAATCCGATTTGGCTGTCTCTAAATGGCAAGAGAGCTATTGCCTGATAGGAAAACAGTTGTTGTTTATGTGACAAGGTGAAGAAGCAGACATGAAACCCTTCGACAAATCGCCCAGGTTTATTGCAATTTCCCCGTGCAAGCTTTATGGAGTATGGTTCATCTGAATGATGCCTATCCGTTGCAAGATAGGAAACTAACGTTTTAACTGGCCTTGCTCTTTTTCTACAAGTCAGTTTCATTTCTTCAATTTCATCGTGCTCATTTAACAGTGTTCTTCCTCTGATTCATAGCCTAACATAGGTTCATACCTGAGCATAGGACGCCTTAACGGTATATTTGCATTGTTTTTCCAGGTACTAAATGTATGAAACAATGTCCAATTTCTAGTCAAATGTGAATCAACCTGGGTCTTATACATCAAATTATATACTTTAAGTAAGGAGGCTACACAGTTTTATGTTCGAATCATTTTGGACAGTTCAACGCACCATCTTTATCATTTCGAATATGAAATCGTTGTTAAAGGTAGTCACGTTGTATGTATTAAAGTTCTAACAGGCATCATCAATGAGATCAATGTTTATAACAAATTCTTGTGGTTCAGACTTTTATTATTATCTGTCATTGTTTCACGACAACATTGTATAAAACCTGACAATTTTCAGCTTTTTTAAAACTTTTGTTTATTATCAGTGTTTGCACAACCAATATGCCCTGGAGAGTACAGGGAAACATACTTAGGTTTGAAAAGACTTCACGATGAATGGAATGTCTTTGTTTCAAAGTCAACTTATACAAGCGGGCGTAAATCATCTGCAGAACCTACTATCAAGTACCACCCCCGCCGTCTGTGTCGGTATCCAGGGTTTTACAAACACTGCCGCTCTGAGCGAAAGTGAGATTTAGCCGGACTAAACATTGAAAGTCGCCGTGCGTCCTGCTCGCCTTACGAGTAGCTCGGAGCTGCTCGCCTGATCCCGGGCCCTCCCAGACCCTGTCAGACTCCAGATAGAAAGCAAAATAAAGCGGGATCAAAGTGAATCCCCACAGACACCCCGTCGGACAGGCCCCGGCCCGCCTTCCCCACTGACGGTATCAGATCAATATGGCCTTCTTATAACGGCTGTGTGTTTTCAGATTGCCCGGTCGGCCTTCAGCCTCACAGGACCGCCCTCCCTATCTGATACGTAGTGAGAACCGTCCGTGGGGCTTCACCCAAACATATATATGTGTATTGAATACAAAAATGCAGACGTTGGCCTCTGATAACTTTCTTTTTGTGTTTGTGCTTTTAGTTCTTCTTCTGATATATTTGAGAGAAAAACTTCTCTTTTTCTTGGGTTTAATGTGTTTTTCTTATGGGGAATGTGAAGAATGAAATGGAAGGCTTTCTGCAAAGCTCAAGTAACAACAAATATTAGATGAAACACACAGCACCATTGTCCATGATTTTTCCAGTGGGAAAATCTTTATTGGCACAGTATTAGCACAAAGGAAATCAAGAGAAGAAATCTTTTGGAATTTTTGAAATGAAAGATTTTTTTTTCAAAAGCTGAATTTGTGTCAAAGCAGAGAGGTCAAAGTCTTTTTTGTCCGTGTTTACGAATGCACCGGCGTCGGACCCTGGATTAAGGTCTCACCCCACCAAATCCTCAGAGACAACAATGCCAATTCGGTTCCCGGACCAAAACGAACAGAAACGGAATTGCATTGAACCTTGGCTGCTTCAGAACTGCTGAGGAGGGTGTGAAAGGTCACAAGTGTGAACAATGACTATTGATCGGCAGTTACCACTAACCTCACGACTACAGACAGTAGGGAGAATGTGGAAATAACAAGGCCATAGTGCTGGTGTCTACATGAGTGGGTACTATTTGTTATCTGAGATCAATCGAAATGTGTGTGCCTGACATATGCAGGCAAATTAAAATTGTGTATTATACAGGGACGGATCCAGAGTTTTCAATAAAAGGGGAGGAGGGGGCGACCTTATGTACACATTTAAGGCGCCCCACCTAATGTCTCGAATTTTATTTTTTTTAAATCTAAATTTGGCAAAAATTAGGGGGGAGCCCTCCAAATCCATCCCTGATATAGAATAAATACATCGTAGGCCACCGGACAGTTATGATGGTATTCTTTGGGTAAATTGTTTGTATCTTCCACCCTACAAAGACTGTCACATGTCGAAACACGTAATAGATTTCCGAATTTGAGACCAAATACATTTTTACATGCGATCCAACAACAGCCTCGCTTGGTATCGAACAATTTCTTTATCTTCACTTTTTTGTATTATCAGTTACCCGTCCTACGTAATAGTATATACTAATCGAAGTGTCATTTCTAGTTGGGATACACGTGGAACAGCTTTTTTATATTTATGATACATATCTAACGTACAATTAAGTGAATCAATTATAAGTATTGTGACACGAATTGAGTTGCTTGATTGGTTAACGTGCCTGGTCGCCATGAATGATCACATAGCTGATTTATAAATAGGCCTACATCATTCTTCTGGGACTAAATTATTAGATCCATGGCATACGCTGCTATGCCACAGAGTAGAACAATTAAAAAATGTACTTGTAAAGAAAACCTCTTCCTGTAGCCTCCAGTAAAACTAGTATACTGAGCTTCCATCGATTGGAAAACCGAAGCTGAGAACAGGCATGTTTTCGCACACCTGTGTTGGATATCATTAGTGAATAAGGTAAATCACTATCTTTTTCAATATTGCGCTCTTTTCTTTGGTTTCTCAAAGAGAGTTCTAAGATATGTAATTGATTTTCTATGTTTTTAACCAGCCTCACTGTGATAGTATCTGTATGTATGTGTTTTTCTACATGTATAGTACAGCATAGCTGTTTTGATTCATGTTGAAACAAGAATTTGTAGGGACTATAGTTATTCTATTTACTGAAACAAAGCTACGTTATTTTTTCGCTTACAGAACTGAGTCTTCGAAAGGGGTTTTACTTATATAGACACCTGTTGCGGACCTTGGATTTCAGAAAGGAGAGTAGGGGTACACCGAGGCAGGTCGGTAGTAAGCATTTGCTAACATGAACGTGGCAGTTTTTCATCTTTTTCTAGTTTAGGTGCCACCACTTCCCAAAGGGGCAGGACCCCTGACACCCACAATGATAATTAGGATGATGTGTCTTGAAGTGTTTGCATTACTATAACAACTCACCAAATACTGTAAGAAATGTCATTACATGAAGATGTTAATAAAACTACTACAACAACAACAACCCAGACTATGTCATGACCATCCTCATGCGTCATCCCTGTTTAACTGGGCTGTGGAAGGTGTTCGAAACCATAAATTATAAAGGATGATTGTTTAATGTTAACTCTAAGGTGGGAGAGAATTTAGTATTTCTTTAATCATGAAAGTCTGTTTATTTCATATAAAGAACGATGCTAAACATGAACCTACATGACAACAAAATAATCTGTAATTCATATTATTGAAAAATGAACATTACCTAGTTTCATAAGAATGCCAAATCTGCAAATTGAAAATGACATTGAACATACTACTACGAATGATTTCAAAATATTACGACCATATAATGATGGAAAGTGCTAACATCATGATTTGCCGCAGCGCATACATGCTGAAAATGTGCAATATATATATATATATATCACATTTTCAGCATTTCAGCATATATATATGTGTGTGTATAACAGTCGGTGTATGACAGATAAGCAAACATTATGTCACGTTGTATATATCACCAAAAAGAAATGTCCAAACAGGACGATGGGACTTACAATCCTACAGAGGTATCAAAAGAGATACATAAAGACTGCATATTACAGGGTGAGTCATTACCTTTTAAAGAGAGGCTTCAGGGGCCGTTTTGTTTAGATGTTGTCTACCTCTAAACTGGTGGGAAATAGTGGGCCATCCTGCCGGAATTAAGCTCGCAGGGCGAACTGTCGCCAAAAAAGTACTAACGTGTAAAGGTCCTTTGATATCTCACTAATGCAACGGTCATTTCCATCTGATGATGTTACATTTTACTTGAGTTTCAATTTTGGTGTTATGATTTGTAATTCTCTGAAACACCTTTTGGGGAGCGTATTTCCTTTCTGAATGAATAACTTTTTACCATTCATTGAATTTCATGTAACCGCAAAAAGCCACCTTCCCTGTGGTGTTCTGTTGAACACGGTTTACCAATGTATTTGTTAAGGGAATTTGGGGCTGTCTGGCATGATTTTTATGAAACCATTATGAATGCCAAGATTCTATGGGAATGCGTCTTCCTTTCTATTTTGTATTGTAAACTTACGTTATAAGAATGTAAGAACAGTAAAAAGCGGAAGTCGCTAAGGAATTATCATGGTTGCATTTCAAGACAGGAACTTTGACTTATGCTCTACATGCTTATATTAATCTCGTCCCTTAATTTGCACTGTAATTTCATTTGCCATTTCATTGTTTGTTTTAGATTTGTCTTTTTTTTATGAACGAAATAAAATTATTTTCTTTTGGTAAGATGATTATTATGCTGTTCAGTCTTTACACGCCAGGTGGTAGTGTGATCAGTATTTTATCGCTTAGTATACCATTTATGTTAGTGCATTTGTAAACTAAAATCCATGAATTCGTTTACTAAAGGAATGTGTAATGTAAGCAACACTATATCCTTTTCACACTACCAGTACTAAAGCATCATCTGGAAATTACTTCCCTGGTTCTTTCTGAAGCGAGCTGCACTCTGTGGAGACTCAAACATCAAAGTGCTTTACAGCCGCGTGCTAGTGTCTTCGCATGCATGGATCATATTGGACGCTATATGGACCACATTTTGTTCCATCATCGGCGTAGAAATCAATCCCTCCGCTGTCTGAACCTATCTTGTTAAAGTGCCAACGATCCAGGTTGGTATGTATCGGCACACCACTAGCACCCTGTGCGGGATGAGTGGGGGGGGGGGGGGGGGTATGCTTGTATCTTCACTGTACCTTGAATATCCTGATATCTTGAATAATTGTCAATTCTTCAGAGAAGTGATACTGAATTTTATATGTAACCGTAGCTTCCATGGCAACTTAATTGTCATGTACTTCTCTTCGCACCATTCCAACTTGGTCAATTTAGTAAATGATCAACATTGTATGTGAGTTTTCGGCGTGTTTATATAAGTGTAGGTGAAAATGGCAACTACCATTTCCTCTAAAGCAGCTTATACTTTTAATATGGCTGGATCGTGAATCCTACTGTTAGTATGTAGTTTTGCTGATTGCACTGAGATGCGTTAGTCCTAATCAAACCCTGGCCGTGTCAGATACGTCTGTGCACAACTCTAGACGTACCATTAATTGTACAATCAATGGCCTGATGCCACATCACATTACAATATAGGAGTGCCTGTATGTAAGATGAGGCTGGGCATACTACACAGTCTCATTTACGACATGGCAGTGATACGCCTCTGGCAAGAGGAGGACATTGGATGCTGCTATTGTTCGTGAAAGGCAGAAAATGAGACTGCACTTTAGGTATTGCAGGACAAACAGCATATATCCATATCTCATCGGCGATGATGCCAGTGCCATTATGCGACTAATAAATACAGCACTTAAGGCGGCGTCATAATTATTGCACCATTAGGTAGGTTCAGTGTGTTAACAGCTGGTTAGCTCCCACTGTAAACCCTGTCTTCTCACTTAAAACACTACGCCTGAAGCGGGGGAACCATCAAACATTACAGTCCAACATTAGTGCACGTACGTCTGCAGGCAGCGTTGAGACGATATAGCTTTGTAAAGTAGAAAAACGTGGGAATTGTTAAATAGCAAAGCAATGCTGAAACTCACTAACTTGAATCACGTATTAAATACGATGCAGAATTCAAGTTTAAACCAGTGACACATGTAAATGGTGTATTACTCGGAATTGAACTGAAATAGTGTTATTTATGGCACATGGATTGATAACTACATCTACTTGATAACAGACTTGACCCAGTCAAAGACGTAACGGCCATGTTCTGCAACGACCTAACGTTTTGTGTCATTCAACAACATTATTAGAATGACGTCACGTCCTTGTCTAGGAAGCTTTCGAAGCTTATATGACACCACAAGACCGCATCTGCTGCGTTTTGGTAATAAGGGGAACGGAGTTTTACATAATTGTATCATCAGTAAACCACTCAGAACCGAAAGGCAATTTTTCTTTACGTATTTCAATAATCTCAGCAATGTACCTCTTGAACCTAGAGAATTTCCGCTCACTGTGCCCATATCAAACATCTTTTGCTGATATACCACACAATGCAGTAATGCTTAACATAATCTGAATATTATCATTCTAATCCAATGTTCACACAGATTCCCCTGGTTTGTCCAACATAAGATACATGGAGTAAAGTTGGAATGACAGATAACGTTGCCACAAAAAAATATCAAAAAGACCCGTCATATACTACACACAAAGCAGAGATTCACAAAAGATGGCCGCCCTCCGGCTGCGTTCTGATATATGACGTCCCTAGCCCCTGGCGGCCGCAATACGAACTGCTCAGTCGGAAGGAGCAGCTCACTTAATGCAATTGCTCAGGACATCCGGGCCTGCGTGATTCTGTTTGCCGGGGCCGGGGGCTATGGCGGGCGTTTAAAACATACCGGCCCGGCCCGGCTTTGTTCTCACCAGGAGGGGTTTTTAGGTCGCTCTCTGACTGTGGTGATTCTGTAGACATCAAAGCAGTAAGGGGGAAAAGTGAGATTAGGTCGCGTCACACGGAGCGAGGGAAACGGACGGTCCTGATCGCCTTGAGTTTGTGTTGGAAGATTGCAGGACCCCATTTAGTCCATGGGGCCGCCCAGCGTGTGTGTATGGCTGTTTAAATTTTCCTATCTCTCCTTGTTTAAAGCATGTAAGGTCATATATACCAGCCACCATGACCATCACTACTGCAGAGGTTCTGTTCGACTTATGATAGCTACACGAACAATTGCAATATACTGTGAGGGCCTGGCATGAAGGTTCCAGCACATTGCCTCAGAATCAAAAATACGTTGCGGTGTTACAGTATGCCGTTGCAAAGAATTACTTTCTTTTTTTTGAAACATTTTATTTACCCTGGTCGTGAATTGGATTTCTCCAGTATTCATTCACGACCAGCTATAACTTAATCTATTACATCAAGTATTTTGAAGATTTTCTAAGGGAATCAGTGTTTAAACATACGAGTTATAACATTTGATGCATTGTAGCTTAGGACATAGATTATATACATGCTATAAATGATTGATGAGAATAATGAGATGGGATGGATGATATGTTAGAATTCCTCAGTTGTACATGTTCAATAAGTAGTAATTAGACAATTCTATAGTTGAATCTGGGAAGCGTACAATTAAAGCATTTCCAGAGCTATGTATTCCTCCATTAGATATTGACGGACCATGTTTTTAAACATATTATGATCTTGAATTGCCCTTAGTGTGACTGGCAATTCATTCCAACAGTTACGGGCAAAGTAAATAGGGGATTTAGCTAGTGAATCATTAAGGGGCACATAAGTTTTCAATAAAGGTGCTTGATTCAGTCGTGTTTCCCTTACTGGGAGTAGTACATCAATACTTTCAGAATAAATCAGTCTATGAAGTAAATTCACCAAGAAATATTTCCTTCTGTACTCTAAGGAAAATAGATTTGCCTTTTTATATTAGTCAACACGATGGATATCTTGTGGGTTTCTAATCCCATAGGCCACCCTAAGGGCTGAATTTAGAACCACATCTAACTTATTTTTATCCTGAATATTTCTTCCCGAAAAGTACATATTACCCATGTCCAGGTAGGGGAGAATCATGGTTTTAGCAATGGTAATAGCTGTAAATTCAGTAATTGTATGCCTTATTCTCTTAAGCATTAAAAGCTTATAAGAGGCAATTACTGTATGTTAGATTTTCACTTTGGCTCAGGGCTATTTTTATTCTATGATATCATAGGATATGATTTTATAAAATATTGCCCATCCGTATATGATATGAAAGTTAAGGCAGACCTGAAAAACCTAAGACAGTGATCCTTCCTAATGAATGTCGATGGCCCCTCAATATTAGCCCTGAAAGCAGGAGCCAAAAGCATGCAGCGACAGATTGGGTAATAACATCCCTTGTGCTTTTTCACACATCATTTTCCACACCGTAAATTGCAAACACGAAGAGAGAATTAAATGAAAAAAAGAAAGAAGGGTGACCCTCACGACCTGTATCAGATATCAGTGTCGACCACTGAATGCGATTTTAATTAGACGAGGGTCGAGGTCTCATACCGCCACCGAGCGGCCCAAGCTGTTTGAGGGGAGTCTATGGTAAAAAAAACATCGAGTATTGGCTTGGCATTAGCCACAAAGAAAATAATTTCGACCAATCAAATAAACTTTCAGATATTCTCCCGGCCATTAATGTATTTTGTTTAAATTGTACATATATAGTGTAGATACATAGATGATAAAGATATTCAAGAATTACTAGGTTATGAAGATAGCATAATTCTACTGACACGAGATATTTTGCATATAACAGTCTTCTGTATTGGTAAGCCTATTCCGGTTCCCTGTAACTCTGACATAAAAGTGGAAGCCCTATACAGAGTTGTCTAGTCTCCGTTGTCTCCAGCGCCAAATGACCTTGACCCCTGACATTAGCCACACTGGAGGTGGCCCCTGCATGAATGTTTAACTTGACATTTCCCTGGGGCTTTCCAAGGTCAAGGTAGTTATCCGCCCCGTTCTCTACTCTTCTATCCCATAAACCATCAGAGGGTGTCAACAATTGGCTGGTTCCTGGCACGTCTGTTGGAACATCACATCAGTGTCTGGCCAGCAACCAGCATGCGAGGGTAAGACTACTTCCGGTCATGTGGTATTGGCTACAACTCAATGAGTTTCTCACACCTACTACCGGACATTGGAATAGGTATGTTTTATGGGAAGGAGTATATTAGTAAAACATTGAATTTATTCCTGAAAACAGCATCTTCTCTCATCACAGATCATGCAGTTATGTATCCCTATGGGTTGGGAAGAAGATTTATCATTAAACTAAACCATTCACATCTGTTTTGTTCACATTAGATCCACATTATTGAGAGAAAAATTGTATTTGATGTAATATAGGCCTATCCTCTCTTAGATTAACATACCCTGCCTGTAGGTTAAGGTACCCTTGCATTTGAGTAGGATTGCCTTCCTGTGAAATAATAATTAAGGTAGGATATCACCCATTGTCAGCTAGAGGGGCACTGTGGACATAGCGCTTACTGTTAATAAAGAATGCATAGGCATGAATGGATGATGTACCTGATATTCCCATGGCCATTCAAACTTTTGATCTTTGAATTTAGATCTAGGTCGTATCCAATTCTGGATCCAATCCTTAATCATTAGAGTAGTCTACACACAATCATATAAAAAATTCAAGTCGGTTGATAACTAAGTAGCTGAGCAAACAAGAAGCATTTCCATTAACCTTAGCCAATAGGAACAACAGAACGAGAAAAAGTAAGAAAGATACTATCAAGTCATAGTTTCATTTTCAATATAGAATTCTCTATCAATAGGTACATGCGTTGCATCAGTGTGTTAGGCACCAGATGCACAAACAGGAAAAAGGTACAAGAAGAGGCAGAAGGGTTTAAAGTGTACAAACAATCTGAAGGGGTCATCTTAGCCTCCTTCGATTTCCTATTCAGATGGCAGTTTGGGCCTTGGCTCCCTCGGGTGGCTGGCCCCTATACGAGAGGCAGGGCGGGCCCAGTAATGATGCTATATTGGCTGTGAGGGTCCCAAAGCATGCATACAACTTCCAGTCACCTCCCCACGACATCTCGACTGACCCTCTCGCGCATTGGGACTGAGATCATTTTTCATAGATCGGGAATAATAAATGTATGTGTCATTGCACTCTGTACATAATGTATGTAATGAATATGGGCATAGGCTTTTTCTATATCTGTGAGTGTCTATATAATGGCGCCTTTTGTAAGAATAGCTTCCAAAATAGTTGTCGTTCACCAATGCAAAACAATCAAGTTGAGTACATTTAAGTTGAGCTCAGGATCGGTGTTAAAGACTATATAGCGGTGTTAAAGTATAGCTCCTCAACTAGCTTTATCTGTCCCTTTGTCTCTATTTTACATTCGTTTTGCAACGAGTTCATAACATTAAACATCTTAGTTCAATAAAACATTAGGTTTTGCTCTAGATGCAACGTCCTCTAAAACAGCTTACCAACTCTACCCTTGACAGAGCCTATGAATGGCATTCCCCGAATCCAGGCAGTTTTTCTTCACCAAAAATAAGTGGCATTCCAGAGATGTCTGAGCCCTCAGAAGCCCCACCGCCGGAATCCCCATGACTTAATCCCAACTATATGGGCCCACTAATCCCCAGGGGGACTATAAACCCTGCAGGATCAATGCACATAATCCGGAGCTACTCAGTCCGACCCTGCCTGCCCCAAACTAAAAAGGAAAGCCTAAGAAAAGAATCCGTGCTCCTATTATTCCCTGCACACATCTCCCTGATCGATCCCCGCCTCCGTGACTGAAGAGCGTCAATGTATTAGTATGCCACAAATGAACCTCCAGTGACAAAGAGTTCTGATGGATTAGACAGCGCGGATCTTTGGAGGCTGTAGATGGGCATTTCTCAGGCTGGGGAGCACCTCAATAACACATCGTCTTCATGTGCTCCTACTTAACACATAGACGTGCCCAGGTTCTGCATTTTTTGTGATTATGTTTAAAAGATAGTCATTGTCAACTGTTGATAGATATGATTAATAATAAAGGGAAATCAGAGATAATTTTTCAGTTTTCCTATAGTCCAAAATACGTTTTGCTTTTTGGCCAAAAGTCAAGACACTGATCCTGATGCCAAATCACTGCATAACATGTATAGCCTAACTGATTACATGCCCAAATATCCCTTTTCGCCTTTATTAATTGTGTGTGTGTGTGAAATGAAGCATTTAGCGTGTAGATGAAACACACATATCATATGGTAAGATATCCCTATTGATTTATTAAGTATAGTCACTGGTAATTAGGCCTAACCATGTGCGACGTGAGACATAAAGATTGTGAATGTGCGTTCAAACGAAAACATGGAATATGAGCATTCTTCAACTACACAGGCATTCCTGAATTCTACATGGACAATTCCTAAGTTCGAGATTGAACACTAGGACCCCTCATCCACAGCCCCAGGTCTAATTTATAACACCACCCCTTTGGCTATAGCTGCCAGTCAGGGCCCGTGCATCTAACTGTACATCTATGTCCCCGTCACGCAGTTCCTCAGCTTCCTGTCTATCTATTTCCGGTCCCGGGACTTTCTATGTCCTACTTAATGAGTCTGTCATAATCAATCTGCACTTTCCTCCATTTCTACGATTCTCCAGACTTGTATGATTTATATGTCGGATGAAATAAGTCCCATTTCTGAACGTGGTCCTTTATCTTTCTCGTCCATTTCAGAATACATTAGAGGATGTTCTCTTCTTTCCATTGACATTCATTCAACATTCAAACTATCATTTATATAATGGGATTCAGAAATGATAGACAATTTGTATTTTCTGCACCAAAGACATTTTTTTTCAATCAAGATAAGGAAATTCTGTACATCTTGGTTAAGGGTTCTTATTCCTTGTACTGCCTCGGGCAGCAGTAAACGTTGCTCTATAGCTCATACGTTCATGCACTTTCAAGATTGTAAGATGTAAATCACATTCAGTGTTTTGACGTTTCAATTTAACAACAACCGCGGCGTTTCAAACCTGGAGTAAGTTGATAGTACCTTTCATCCTTCCCTCGTTTCGTCCCAACCCAAATGATATATCAGGCCAGAAAAGTCAGGATCCCTTGGAGCCACTTTCTGCTTGTAACACGCGTCGGGCTGCACATCACATTGGAAAATAGACTCCTAGTAGATTATAATCTGACGTATTTTGATCAATCTAACCCAATTTGAAATTTATTCTCGCCTATATGAAATGTACCTGACTCATATTGGCCGCTTTCCTTAAAAGGATTTTGTAGTATAGCATTCATTTATAGGATAGAAACAGGAGGTTGATTGTTTTCAACAAGTTTATTGATTTGTTAGATAGGCGGTAAAATAACGATAAAAAGTTCTGTCTATAGTAGTATCTGTTCTTCCGTACAATGCAGTTGATATCCTATACAGTATTTGTGATGGATACATGATATTTTGTATTTAGGTAAGAAATATTATGATGAGAATACACAATGATGAGTGATATATGATATTGATGATGGTATGTTGGCTTTCCCACATATACTACAAGTAGACATTATTTTTATAATTACTGCTGCGCTCGTTCCCCACCTTCTTGCATGTCTGGCTCCTCAAACATTCTATGATTATCTAGATGTGCAACATCTAGATTAATATAAACCAAAATCTTAGATAAGGCACCGCCTGTCTTTGAACCTTTTAACAATTAAAGTGCCTTTTCATGGCGTTCTCTAACAGATGTGTTAGATTTACATATACAGTTCTTCAGATTCTCTTTGACGTGTAAAAGTAAAAGGTAATACTATGTTAAATACAGGAGCTAATTGTCATTTCGTATATGACATGTTCCCCTTTGAATGTCATGCGGTAATCCCTTCATATTCCCCTCCAGTCACAAATGTTTGACCGTAATCCTGACAAATTGCCCTTTTGGGGATTTCCATTTGCTGACTTCTCAAATGAGATTCCATCTTGTAATCCGTGTGAAGATTGAATTCATCATTTTTGAAAGTGTAAGAGATTTAATTTCCATAAGAATTGAAACGTGAAAGGCAATTCTTTCGATTTCAAAGACAAGTCTTTCACTTTCAATTTCAATTAGTGCTTATTTCTGCTCTTACTCTGACCGCGTCGTCCGTTGCTGAGATTTACATTTAAGATAGTCTAGTACAGTGCGAGTCTACAGAAAATTCTGTGCACATACAGTGCTACAGAGCAGCAGTTTATGTTGTTTGTATTGCAGGGTCCCGATTCAGAGTTTCAGTGGGCAAGGCTCTTTCTGATGGTGTTCCAAGGAACGTTCCATGATTTGGGCTTTTCTCTATTGAATTCAAAGACATCTCGGTTATCCCCTCGTCGTCTGGTGACGCTATCCCCATATACGTGTGTGTTCTTTTGTGTCTGGGTCTGATTTGAATTTCATTGTACAGTGATTTATTATCGATTCCCTGACATAACCTTGATGGGCAGAAATTTAAATGTCAATAATTGCCCCTATAATTCACCATAGTTTGTTGGGTTTTCTTTTGTTTATCATTTATATGTCTTATTTATTTCTCGCCTGCGTTGAACTGTTGAGAGCCATTGTAAATTGAGAGAGATTTGATAAAATGTAATATATATGTTTTTCAATCATGTATAGATATTTGGCACACAATTAAGACTATTTTGCAATCTTAATATCTAACAACCAAATAGAGTTACCAAGGAGGAAGGAAGGATCTTTGGATTTACTATACGTCTAATTCCTAGAGGCATATAATTCGGGCCTTCATAACAAAAGTCATGACAGTTTTAGTCGAAAACATGTGATGCAGCTTTGAATCAGGAAGTCAAACTATTCAGCAAGGCTTAAATTCCTTAAGCATCAAACAATCATGTTTGCAATACTGCTTTTAGTTTTGTTCGTCTTGTATATCATGACGTGATCTATATTTTCAAAATTGATTTGAGTATTCTGTTATTGGACATTAAGCAACCTTTGCTCTGCTTGTGTTTCCTTGGATGATATCTGTCAATTTCAACCATCATTTGAATCAAATCCACGACAGGGAAAGTTACTACTGTGCATGGTATAACCTTCGAACCCCACCAATAAGAGCCTCAGTCACTCATGTGACCCTGGCAATACTCATTAGGAAGAGTGGAATAATAGGATGAAATTCGGATTCTCAATACTTCTCCCAACTGTTCCAGTCTTTTGGGCTTACATACACAACTGTTCATGTGATTAAAAGTAAAAAAACGTATTGCCTTTCACAAACTTCAAGGCAGAACAAAATCTAGCAACATTGAGTGAGCCTCAAGTGACCTATGCACTCTTGCACACTGTAGATCCTGTGTAGGGATTTGTGTGTGCAGTGGCTAGGGTGGGCATGGCAGTCATAATGTCTAGACTGACATATTAAGTAAGAACTTAGTAGAATCTAAACCTTGAAGTGGTAAACAATGTGCAATTGTGATCGTAAGAGGAGAACTATGTTACTGTATTGAGTGGAGTCTGAACAATCTTGTATTGATCAGTCAAGTGATATTGTGATTGGTGAACCTTGGATCAAATAAACACAAATCCTCTTATAAGTGCATGTCATCATTGTTTTAGAAGAACTACTGGAACTCATAAATAAAGAATGGAGACAATGAAGGAAGACTAATCGATATTTACATAACACAAGACTAAGAACTGAGGTGGCATTGAATATGCTGAGCTTATAATTAACACCCCATAGACCACCAAGAATTCTCTTGTATCCCCAGGCATTTGCTTGTAAGCCAAGCCCCAAGCCATTCGCTTGTAGCCTCAGATCGTAAACTCCAGCCATTCAAAACTCCCTCAAAATTGTTTGTGATCCCTTCAGATTTTGGAACTGCAAACGCTAGATAAAAAAGACTAGAAAAAGTATCCCCTAACAAGCCTTGGCAAGTCTACTCCAGGGTTGGGTGTGGGGAATGGCCCTCCAGGGGGGTGATCGGTGATTAGAGCCCGGATGTATCACCGCCTGGCCTCATCTCCCGGCGCCCAGCCCCCTGCCCGTCCCACCCAGGCCTATTACTACCTCTATTATCGCCCTACCCCTGACTATCATGTTGGAACCCAGCCTCCTACAGTCAATTGTCTTCCCTGAACCCAGGGTTAAAATTGCCTGGCCGTGTTTTATTACTCTGATGAGTAATAATGTGTACTTGCGGTCAATAGCAATACAATTTTATGGAAATTGAATTTGTATACTTAAATATTAGGAGGGATGGCCTGTCTAACTTGCTGGCTGGTAGATAGTTTGCAGGTCCATATTATCAGGCCTATAGGCCACATATAATTTTAATAAAGGTTCCAGATAGGGATAAGACGTAGAGCCTAGTGACCCCGGTGACCACCAAGCAACTTGATTCTTTCTCTTTATCAAAAAAAAAACTTCAATGTGCATGTGTCTGCCTTTCTCACCACTGATATTTACTGAGGCTTACATAGACAAGGTTTGACGAATATTGGCTTTATGTCCAGCTCAGGAGAATCCAATCGACTGCCTGAGGAAGTAATAGAACGTTATGTGCAATCACTAGCCAATAGCGAGGACACCAGACTGACAGTGTTTGATACTCTATAACAGAATGGTGTTGGAGTAAAGACAGAGACGAGGCCCGATACGGCCTTGGTTATGCCAGTATTTAGACTAAGTTAGCATATTTGTTTATTAATCTTTTTTTTAAAACCAATATCTAATACTAAGCGGTGATAATCTACATAGTACACTTGATAGCCCGTTATAATCGACTAAGGCCGTAATAACGCTGTCTTCCAGTGCTGTGTAGAGTATGTCTGACGGCGCGCCTGTTATTACGCCCGATTGATGAGGCGTCGCGTGATTTCCTCTGCTTCCCTTTAATAAAATCCATAGTTCCCCCGACTTGCAACGATTTGCACTAGGACCACTATTTTATTGTACATTTCGTTATTGTGACGGTAGAAGAAGTTTGGATCCCTATTTTAGTCCATATTGGCTTGTTGTAAGTGCAGTTTCTGGTGATTGTTTTCTTCCATCATGCCCACTCAAGGGGATTACTCGTGTAGTAATACTGTGAAGGCATGCATGTAATATGTCCCGCACTGCGAGGAATTTTAGCAGTGTGTGTTGAGTGGTTACTGTTATAGCCTACGTAAAATAAGATACTGTTTACGAGCCGATGTAATTGGAAACCAGGAGATCATACACCTTTCTCACGACCCTGCGCAGTGCAGTCCTACTGACCAGCAGACCAAGGTGGTGGAGCCACCAGAGTCATTGTATTGCATATAGGCAAACAGTGGAATCATTTTGAGTTTCCCCCCTAAATCTCACCAATACACTAACAAGAAAGTAAAGTTATCATTTTTAGCACTCGTCATGCAAAATATTTGTTCTTTGCTAAAAGTTACATGAAAAAAATAAACCTTCTTTGTGAGTACATGTAATTAACTTGTTTTTTTAGAATGAACCTCCGTTCAAAATAAAGGTCAAGCTAGGCTGAAAGATTTCTTAATGTATTTGAACTACATCGTTTCTTAAGAACAATGGTTTAACTTTGACTTTATTATGATCTAATTGGGCACGGTTATATGTTTGCTGGCTATAGTCTTGGTGTCTCTAGAAAGTCAACAGACTCTTCACTCTGGTGGTTTCTACTGTTACCATGGTGACGTGTCCATCTATGGGGAGCAGAGATAAGGCGAGCGTCCCTTAATAGTACCATCCTTATCGGGCGAACCTCTGAGACGGCAGCAAAATTCCACCAAAGGACATTCAAATACATCAACCTCAGAAAAGAAAAGCTCTGACAAAGCGATGAGGAAGGGGCAGGGAATAAAAACTTTGGGGGAAAACTTAATGTGACTCGTGCATGAAAGGCAAGGGTTTTTAGTGATGTTTCTATCTTTGTTCCGGAAATTTTAGTCAGACCGACAGAACAAGGTCTTAATTGAAGTCGTCGCAGGTCGTTCGGCCGAGGAAGCCAATACCAATTAACTTCGCGGAGAAGAAACACTCAACATTCCCGCAGGCCTCCACAGTTTGTCGCAAACAGGAACTTTGAGAAAGAACTTCCCTTTCCTTTTATCAATAGCACCCGCAAATTTCCGCGACTTGATGCATGGCCTCTAGACAAAAATTCAATTCCCTGCCCTGTTGACGAAGTGTAAAATTGTCGTCTGCTATCGGAAATCTTTGTCCATTCTCCCGCGCGTTCTCCTTTACTCTTCAAGTCCCCTGCAGCGAAGCACTAAATCAATCAGATTCTCAGCGAACTGTTGCTCTTGGATACAACACAAAACTAGAAACTTTAAGCAAGGAGGAGGGATTCAAAGGGAAATGGTGTTCCTTAACTGTTGCGAGGAGAATAATTCTTGCGGGGTTGTTCATTCCCGGCCGCTTTTATCAGTGCCTAAAAACTTTCACCCATCTCAAGTACATTCGGCAGGAATGAAATACTGTTAGATCCATGCTTACTTGGATTACATTTTCAATTAAAGTTTCTTTAAAAATGGTGGGCGGAGAGATTGGACGTGCCATCTAATCATCCTCGGACTCATGTTCTCCCACCATCTTTCCAATCCAATTAGTTCATTTGGCGTTGATCATCGCATTGTCATCTGCTCAAGTTTCAGAATTACAATAATTTTATTGACATGAATTGAAAAACGAGAAACGCAATCCGTAAAAAGAAGGAGGTAATCATTTCTATTTTTGAATAACATTTTGGGAATGAATTTTTACTTAACGAATCAATGTGCGGATACATTCAAGAACCGATCTGTTGTCAACCTTTTGGTAGCTTCTTGTAGTGCATAGAATAGATGACAACCTTTGTGCTATATGTGTCAGAAAATATTATAATCTTCGCTGGTTTTAAACAGGGTTGCCACTGACCAGGGCGTCAAAATTCCCTGACTTTTCCCTGACAAATTCCATTTTTCCCTGACTAATTAGATAAGAAAATCCTTTCATCAAACAGCCTTGAACAATTCCTAGGACAGTCTTGTCCTTCCATTTAAGCTCGAACTTTCGAAACACAGTACCTTAATTTTTCCTTGGCAACTCCTGGAGCCAAGGCAATATTGCTGGATCATAGCAACCAACCTTAAAATCACAACATGCCTTTCAAGGGGCCACAATTTACAAAATAATGTTTGCCGAACCAGATTCTTGTGACCTGATCCACACATTCTAACTTTGTGATTTAAATTTGGAGCTATGACATGTTTGAAAATTCCATTTTTCCCTGACCAGGGCCAGTTTTCCCTGACCTTTTTCAAAATTCCATTTTTCCCTGACCAATTCCAAAATTCCCTGACTTTTCCCTGACATTGAAAAAAAACTTTCCCCTGACTTTTCCCTGACCAGTGGCAACCCTGTTTAAAGGACAAAAACAACGCATGAATGTATTGGAAAGTCTACAAAAACATTGTCAACATAAAATCTGGGTTCAATATAACGTCTAATAATTTGTTGTAAAATGAAAATAAAAATCAATAACATAAAATTGTGAATCGGTTTTCAGGTAAGATATGGCTTACACATCTTGTATGCTTACCTCATACAGTAGCGGATCCAGGGGGAGGGGGGGAGGGGTACGCATGCCTTGTCTTTTGCCTTTTGTAGGGGCGGGGGAGGGGGTGGAAGAAGAGAAAATTAGATTAAGGATGAAAAGACAAGCCCGTATTCAAGGGGGGGGGGGGGTGGTGTGGGGTATTCGTCACGTCCACCCCCTTGGCTGGGCTAGGTCTACTATTTGGGGGAAAAAAGTTTTCATTATCTGTGGAATTTTACTTTAAAAGTTTAATATTTGGGCCAAAACAGGTCCCTCCCCTAAAAAAAATCCATGCCTGCTATATCATTTCCCTACACTTTGAATTCCATTATTAATTGAAAAAGATCCACTTTTTGGATATGCCCCCCCCCCCCCCCCCCCCCCCACCCCGAAATTCCTGGATACGTGCCTGAACGTGAAAGAAAATATCTGTATACGTGTAATTGTAATAATAAATAGATTTTTAAGTGAAATACTCGAAATTATAAATAACGCAAAAGTAATTGGTACTTGAGAAGAGTCAAATATAAAATCTTTAAAAAAAAAGAAAAAAAAGTGGGCACTTGTAAATTGGCTCGAAAATGGTCAAACTTGAGTATCCCAAATTGTTCGTTGCCTCCAGCAAACCCAAACCACTATACATGTACTTTTAGTGGACTTTATACAATGTCATGATCTGTCCTTAGCCAGTCATCATTATGTATCTTTCAGATGCCTATAAAAAGGTGACTTGTTACAACGAAATAATTCGCTTTGGTGCTTAATCATTAAACACCAACCTGTTGAGAACTCATTCTTAGGGAAAATAGTACAATGACAATAATTGATACCCAGTAATGGATCCGAACTGACCCGAGGGTTTTAGTTGACTCTGCCAGCTGTTGACCTTAGGACAGCCCTGACTAAACAAGGGTCCAGGAAGGTGTGCTGAGGACGGTCTCTGACTAGACCCATTCAGCACTTGACCCCCAGTCAATCCATGGATGGATCCCGGGAGGGGGTGTGGGGGCATGCGCCCCTCCATTTTTTTCGGATTTTTTTAACGTAAAATTCGGCCTTGAAGTAATAATGGAAATATTTTTACAATAGCGCACTCCCATACTCCTTAGTCGCGTCACATTACGCATGTAATAGTACATGCGTAATGCGACGCGACTAAGGAGTATGAGCACACTTCCTCCGTTTTAAAATGCAGGGTGCACCAGTGATCACCTCTATGCAATTAGTGAATCCACAGGGCAAACCTTGAAACCCCCTTATCTCTTTCTCTAATAATCTACTCAAGTAAATTTTGACCAGGCATGATTTGAATAGTTTAAACACACACTTGCCTGAAAGCAGCCTTTGGTATAATATGGATTGTTGATGTATATACATAGCTTTAATACTGATGTAATTCTGAACCCAATTAGGGAAACAAGATCCTCTAATAAGAAAAAATTTCTTATACCTGCTAAAACAACTTCAACTTATCAAAATAGCTCCTTTTATAAAGGAACTATTTTATGGGACTCACTTGATGGTGATGTACAACACTCAGTCTGTATCACTGAATTCATGCGAATGATTAGAAAAAAATATCATGTATATGTTGATTTACTGCATTGATCAAAGAATTGTAATTGACTGTTCTCTTTAGTGTGAGAATGGTTATTATATAATTGTATCTGACATCTTACTATTTCAACTAATTCTATATGTACATATCCATTTCTATATTCGTTATATCATAATTTCATCACTGTAATATCACTGAAAACCAGGGGAAACCCTGACGTATATTACTAAATAAAATCCTTAAAAAAAAAAAATAATATCAAAACAAACAAAGTTCCTCTGGCTGAAATCTGGCAAATGCAAATGCAAAAAGAAAAGAAAATTTAAAATACCGCTATTGCTTTACATTTTAAGACATTGTTTTCGCAAAGTTTTACATTTGGCATCCGAACATATTTCATTGGCAGCTTGAGTACACTCTGGTGTCGTCCTCTGTTGTTGGTGAGACGTACTAACATCAAAACTAAAGTGGCCATCACCTTTCTCTGATCTGAAAGTCCTTAAATACGCGTGTAGCATTGTGTCTCTTTTTAAAATTTTGCATTACCAGCATACTGTTACCAAATTGAATATTTATATAAGTCATAATTATATCTTGTAAGAGAATCGGATAGAAAGGTTCAATGTTATCTCTCAAATTTCACTTTCAATTCTGCTACCCTGACCTGCAGCAAATTTTGTTCTCATAATTTATTCGATGTGAATGCATTCAAGTATGGAACAAAATTTAGGAAAAAAATTAAATGGCATACACATTCAGAATCATGCATTCCCAAACTAGGTACAAAAAAAATTCTCGTTTCGTGAATTTTCCGAATCCCATGGGTTTCCACTGGCATTTTTGTTTAAAACCAGTATTGCTGTACGACTTTAAACATGAATTGAATCTCGACTGTGCCTCAAAAAATGAATTCACTACATGATTTTAATTAGAGAGAATGACAATGACGGAATGTTAAAAATATAAAATTTATTCACCGTAGCTCGAAATACAAAGACCAACAGGTGGCAACTCCCCCACTTAACATTTGCAAATAACATGAGCTTTATCCTGCACTCGACCTAATTCATGCAACTTGACGTTACAGCTACTGCAGTACCTAAAATCTCTTCTCCTAATTCATACCAACGTTTTTGGAGACGAAAAATAAGTTTATATCTATCCTAACTGATACTAAATATAAACAAATGCGAAAAGCTGCCTTCAAAGTACAACCATACAAGGCATTATCTGAAGTTACGGTCAAATCTGGTTTAACCTTATTTCACATGTACTATCTGACATAAGACGACTGCAACCCATAAAAGCACAAAAAGATGTATTTCTTTACAAAATGACTGAATTGGCACTTGTCTAGAAATACATTACACCTATAAAACACTTCCAAAATATATACAGTTTTTATGCCAAAATTGACGCCATAACTGTGTTCATAAAAATATTCCGTTCATCAATAAGCATTTTATTTCAAATAACATCGAGATTCATTGAAATGACAAACTGTTCTCAACTAGGATTCACACAGACTGTCAAAGGCGTTTCCATGATTTTTCAGTGGCTATAGGTGATTAAGTTATTTAACCAAGGAAATCTTCCAAGCTGTTCAAAGGTTAACTGCGTGCAAATTTTGGAGTTACAATATTGTGCGTAAATTGTGGTCAAGAGTACGCAAAACAGTCATTTCTGGAGAAAATGAACACAGTTCTATGACACTTTACAGAATTCAATGACTTACAGTTCTTTTATCAAATGCTATGACTTTCCCACGATCGTTTAAATTTTCCAGGTTTGCAGAATTCCAATCTGCGTGGGAGCTCTTATTCCAATGTGACATTTCGTCTGATAAAAGCAAAGCAGTGATGAAACATGCTGAAAACCTTCATTTGGATGAGAATTTGACAAACAATTCATATTTGACGTTAGGATTAAAAGCGCTAATGACCACCATGTTTTCCAAGGAAAAGCATGTCTGCACAGTACAGTTAATTTGTATATCTAGAACGAGACTAAAAACAAATAATTGGATTGGCAGATCGCAAAAGTAAAATAAAATCGTTTGCTGAACTATCTAATTTACTACCATGAATGAGATGATAATAGTTAAAACTAATTGCTTATAAGATCTATTTACAGTTTTGGATAATTGCATTTTGTGTTATTTTTTATGGTAAAAAATTGTTTCCTTACTCATACACGTCTATCCACACCAAAGAGAATCTGTAAGTACATAAACTTAACAATGAAAATGTACATAAGCACTTAAAACTAAGTGATTTTTTTCCAAAGAACAATTCATGTTCCACTGTACATGTATGTGCATTTGAAAATGGCGACTGATATAAATTTCACGTTATGAAATTGTGTTTCCCCTATATGCTGCCTGCGTATGATTATATTGCCTGCTTCAAACAAGATCCCTGCCCCGTATTCGCCGCGCTAACCGGATGTCCCTCTGCATCAACGTCACTCGTTTGGCGTGGATGGCACATAACATGGAGTCTTCAAACAGTTGTACGAGGTACGCCTCTGCTGCCTGCAATAACAATAAGGTGGTTTAGTTCATTTTACCTTCCTATTCATCTAGTATCAAGGTCATAATTACGCAAGACAAATATTATTTTTAAGATGTATCTGGCCTTGGTTAATCCTGTTTACAAATAAGTTGTATATATATTCTATGGTAAATTAAACGAAGTAAACTACGCTAATCAGGGCAGAGATGCCACTCAGGAGAGGTGATCAATCCGGAACAGTAGGAAGGAAAGTAAACATATCCAGGAGAAAACATATATTTTGAGTTAAGTAACGAGAACTGTAAATTCCATAGTTTTTCCCTGAACTTGCAAAAATCCGGAAATCCGCAAAAGAAGGAATAATGGTATCTCTGTTAGGGGTCCATGCGAGATTTTTTTGATTTTTTTTTTTAAATATAAATTTCGTGTAAATGTATGTATACTCTTGGGGATAAAAACAGCAATATCTAGGGAACACAATGTCCGATTTCAATTCTGTTATACAGTTTGAGATATTTTATCATAATAACAAGAAACATGTAATGAAGATCGTAAACGATCTATTAGTGAAAAAATCTTCATCATCTTGACATGCATAATGTAAACAAAACTATCTAAATTAGAACAGGTATCTCTAACAGATCAGCATACAGAATGTTGATACTGACAGTGTACATCATTGGTTTTATAGCAAATATTTTCCTGTTCTGTAGTAGTAGACTCTATGCGTAAATCCACTCCAGTATGCATAAATCCACTCCAGTATGCATAAATCCACTCCAGTATGCATGAATCTACTCCAGTATGCATAAAATACATTGAATCCAAGCATTTTCAATCAACTGTGGGGTGCTGTTCGAAAATTATTTGGAATCATATTTGGATCCGATTGTAAAATCAGTGTGCATATCTCAGGTTCACTATGGCGGTCAGTTCCTTCCTCATTGATTTCCCACCATCCAGTCATGTGAAAAGCGTCCCTGGACTGTGCACATCTGTAAGATTGATTACTACTATGTCTAACCTGAGAGGCATCTGCATGTGTGTAGGCCTCGGTAGGTGGGGATCAGAGTGCTAATTGACCGGTATACTAAATAAATGCTGAGAGGCGTCATGACTCGCCGTGAGGGTACGTGAAGCAAGTCCCCTGTAGGTGGAGGCCTACAGGAGCTGAGTGACAGGTATGCAAAGTCAAGGCTGAGAGCCGTCCACACGGGCTGTGCGTTACTGCAAGCCTCTGAAGGCAGAGGTCTTTAGGCATGATTGACAGGTGTACTAATTATATGTCAATGCTTAGAGGCATCAACATGTGCCGTGTATAGTGCACCTATACCCTAGGGTTATAGGTACTGGCAAGGGGCAGATCCACCCAGCCGTGAAAGTGGCGACCCAGGAACTTTGAAATACAATAGTAGTGTGAAAAATAGTCTTTTAGATCCGTTACTTTCCAAAAAGAACAAAGGAGAAGTCTCATGATCCATTATAGTGAAAAAAAGTCCCTGTATAATTCTGCAAATTTGCGTTAATTTATAATTAAAGGGGATTTTTTCACTAAAAAGAACTGACATATACAAATCTAAGAGAAACATGCAATTCACTGAAATTTAAATCCCTATCATGGTGTTGATAATTATGTAATATAAGGTCCCAAAAATATTGACAACTGAAAAGCTGATCATTAGAACATTAGGTTACTAACCTCTTGTAGTGCTAGTATAGCTGCAGACTGCCACCGTAGAATGTCTGTCGTTGACATGGCTAGTGCTATTTCCCGCACCTAGAACAATACAATGCAAGGTAAATTTTAAATCATGTCTTGATTTGACACCTGGTATCTCTAATCGGCGATGCACATCACACAGGAAACAGGGATCAGAAACAATAATTATAGTGTTCTGAACGTCAGTATTCTAAATTAATGGTCTAGACAAATTGCAACATCTTGCAATTAACTTCCGGCAAAAGTCCAAAGTGTGCACTTATTTCAGACACTTATATTCATCTAGGTTTTATGACTTGCTCTTGGAATACTTATACTTCATAGTGTAAAATAATGACTAATAAGACTGACCGTTAACATCTCCATTGCCAAACCAAACGTTGTGTCACAGACAAACAAAAGAATAACTAGATCTATAGACCTTCTGCCTGCTGTGTTGGTTCTACAAGTTTACAACTCTGCCGATATAAAAAATATACCATAAATTTTGAGTACTGAAAAACATTAAAATGCTATTTACATATTAGATCAAGAAACATGACCAGGTACTTCACCAAGCATGCTATTGTGGAATAAAGATACTTACAAGGCGTGCAAAAGGCATTTTGCGAATCAACAAGTCTGTAGATTTTTGGAATTTCCTTATTTCCATTAGCGCTCTTGTGCCTGCCCGATATTTTCGTTTTCGAGCTGTAACAAGGAGAAAGAAGGCCGTTTAGATGACAAAAACAGGAGAAAGACAGAATCCTCGTTAGTTTATATTTCAATTTCATGCAGGCCTCTTCTTGATCGTCTCTTGATTCTTCAAGTGAATTCAAATTTCAATGCAAAAATCTTAAGGATAGACAAGGGGTTTAGGGGCAGTGCTATGCATTTCGATTCCTGTGTACTCGCAAGAGCAGGCTTCAGGGCAAGGACACAGGTCCTAGACCACAAGCTCATGGTACACAATTCAAATAGCTGTTACAGCCAGCGACTCTAGAGACCTGACAATTTCACAGTTGCTGAGAAACATGTCCAACTTGTTACTTTACGACAAGGACAATGAAAAACTTAAAAAGATTTATCATCAAGGTCAAAGCCTAGATGTGTTGAGGAAACATAGGTTGTAACAAGAGGAGACATTTTTCAGTCCTCTGGACTGAAAAACCTTGCTTTGGTGGCAAACTAGACATCTAGATTTTCGACCCCCCCCCCCTTTTGCTGTCCTGTAACCAGTCCCCCTCCCTCGCTACTGCCTCGCCACTGCCTACACACACCACCACACCGCCCGCCAAAGCAAAATCCTCAGTGAGGGAAAGCATGGACATTATCAGAGCCTGATGCCGGTGGGGGGAGGTGGGGTATGTTTGCTACCGAACTGCCGTGATACAGCCCTGATCCTGATGCCAATGTCAATCATCCCTCTCGCCCCTCCCACTTCTAAAACTACAACCACCGCCAGTGACCAATGAGGAGACTTGACCAATCAATTGGGCAGGGGAGGAGGAGGGGAAGGGGGGAGGGGACAAGGGACAACTGTGACAAATTGAGCAGGGGCCAACACAATAGAGACATTTCACACCCAATTGATTTTATACAATGAAAAACATCCGACAGTAAGGCTTTGGGGGCGTGCTTTACCAATAACCACTAGAAGACGCCCCCAAACCAAAAATGAGGGTGGGTACCCAGTAGGCCTAGGTCGATTAAATCCTTTTATTTTTCTAAGCTAGTACAATACATGCATGCCAGTCATAAAATGCTATTTCCGCGGAAAATAAGGAAATTTATTAAAACCGCATTTAAACCTCTATTTTAAGGATGAAATCGATATATTATGTCATACCAAAGTGACAAATATCCAGCTATTAAAATATCACAAGAAATCTACCCAAAAAATTAACAAAATTATCATTTTCGTCATCAAAATCTATCAGGACCCCCTACCCCGCTATATAAAAAATATTTTCTCCTCGGATCTGGACGAATCTACAAAGTGATCCAAATTATTCCAAAAAACGCAGAATTCCGCGGATCCGCTGAAGTCTGGCATGCCTGTGTAACAAATAGCAGGGTACCAACCAAAGTTCCATTTTCGAATTCCCTGTGTTTTCCCTGTCCTGTGGCAATTTTTCCCTGCGTCATTTGCAGCATGTTGTTAATTTTAAAAGCTTCTGTGTGTAGAAAAAATTTGGACAACCCAAAACCAAAAGTTGAATCCCTAATATCTTGAGAATCAGGAATCAGAACCTGGCCAAATGAAATTCCCTGTGTTTTCCCTGTGTTTTGGCAAAATTTACAAATTCCCTGTGATTTCCCTGTCAGGGATTTTTTTTTTGCCATTTTCCCTGTTTTCCCTGTGTGGTTGGTACCCTGTTTTTTCCTTTTTTGTTTCTTCAAAATCCAAAAGAATTGACCAGAAAAGCTTGGAAAAGAATTTGACAGCATATAAATGCTTAAGCCGTTACGGCATGTATTATAGATGCTATAATTGTCTTTCAATTTTTTCAAAAATTGAAAGATATTTATACAAATTAGGGTGACCAGCTTACCAACCACAAATGACAAATGACAAATGACCTATGATCACTATAAAAACATTGTAACTGAATGACTGACCAGTGGCACCACCTGGTGCCAAAAAACTGCGAACATGATTGTACTGAAAAACAACTATTTTTCAGAACAATGGCAAGAATGGCCCACAATACTCCTGATGAGAATCTATATTCGAAACCACAAATCAGTTGTGTAACAAAACAAAAAAACATGGGTGATCTGACAACTCTCAGATCTGTGAGATAAACACCACCTGTTTATCAAGCTTGGCAACCAACCAGTCAGCCAATGAAAATGCACATACCCTAGTTACAACAACAAAACCTGGTCACATGGCAGTGATCACAGAAAGAGTGGGAATCTCAAACCCCCACCTGTCATTTGTGGTAGAGTAGCCCTTCAGCCACGTCAGCGCGCCAAGCACGCACCTACATAGATGCTATAATTGGCCTTAGATCTTTAGAGCATTTTTTTTTTAATTTCCAATACTGCCCAGGTCCATTTGACAAGTGAAAAAAAAGATAGCTAAAAAAAAAGGGGGGGAATCGACTTTTTCGACCTATATTACCTGAACATAACAATTTTCCCCCTATTTTTATTTATTTATTTTTAATTATAATTATATATATTTTTTTATATATATTTTTTCAATTTAATTTAATTTATTTATTTTTATTTATTTATTAATTTTTTATCTTATTTTTTTTTTTTTTTTTTTTTGGGGGGGGGGGGGGGCTTAGTAAGAACCCCCTTGGAGTTATTGCCAATACCATGAACCCCTCTACATCATTCTGATGATGTCATCAGTCATGGGCTGGAAACATAACATTTAACATGTTACATGAAACCATGAAACCACACTGTCACCATGGGCACCAGTGATCTGTCATAGAAGGCTGTGACATTATTATAACTGTTTCTTCCAAAGCGGTTGCTGTACAGACCTGTTGGTATAGGTACCACAATAGAGCCCGATTTTCTTCTGAACTTTTTCTCTTATTCTCTTTTTAGATTTTAGGATATTTCTAGACCAGATACATACACATATTTGGTATCAAATTAAAGGTCTATGTGCCTGCATTTTCAAAAGTTCATTCCTGTGAATATACATTTTGATTTAATACATGTTTTTCAAGTAGGTATGAACAATTCAACAATTTAGTGAAAAAAACAGATTAGCTCTTTTTCCATGCTAATTTTGAGTGACTTATGTTTGATAAATATAGACAAGTTTGGTACCAAATTGGAGCTGAAACTATCTGGTCAATAGGCTCCCATATGTGTATATATCATGGTGAAAATGCGCAAAAGAATGTTTGGGGGCCAAAAAATGCCAATTTTGGGCCAAATGTCCACTTTTTTTTTACCCCTTTTTGGACATTTAAAAGTACTTGAATTTAATTAATATAAACATGTTTGGTACCAAACGAAAGCTCATTCCATGGCCTTGCTATCTAGTTGCCATATTTGAATTCCTTATGCTGAAAGTGCGCAAAGGAAAAACCTCCATTTGGGGAATATTTTTTTTATTCAAAAAAATATCATAAAAAATATTCAAAACACTTCAATTTTCTTCTTTCAGTTATATTTGTATGTCTTTTGATCTACTTTATTTTTATCCTTTTTCAAATAAATTCTAAGCCCATTTTGAAAAAATCATGTGTGGTACCTACTGTTAGATCTAGGTCTTAGTTTGAGAGATTTCGATTGATAATGATAGGGTCCAGTTCCCAGAACAGCAAAAAAAAAAAATCAACACTGATCCAAGCAAAGGATTTCAGGAAATCTAGAGGAACCGTTATCTAGGGAGAATACACTGCCATGCAGAGGCACCCCCTGGTGGACCCAGAATGCAGTGCCAGTAGAGTGAGTAGAGGTAGCCTAGATAGGTATATTGCATTCCACCAGTTTATCCATGAAAAAGTGTCCCCTGTTTTTGAGGTAAAGCTGTGACCGAGTTTTTCACTTGTAAAATGAAGATATAAAATCAAGAAAATATTTGATGAACCTGCACAAATATTTATCTACATTATTTTCCTTTCAAAATGACATAGACCCTGTGCCAGTTGCGCATTCACCCCTATGTTATGCGCGGAATTGACGTCGAATTTCAAAGTTCGGTCTGTAGGCCCAATGCTTAAGAATTAGTTTTTGCCCCCCTGTATCTCTTCTAGTTACTTGCCAGAGAAAATATTGACATTTCTGGATAGCTCTTGACCTGATCTATAAAATACCAGCAAATCATAGTTAAGTTTTGAGAACTAGCTGAGAGAACTGATGTTTTCTTTCACCTCCAATGCTGTAGCATAGGGCGGATGTCAGGAATCGGCCCGCAGCAAAAGGGAACTGGCATAGGGTCTATACAGTTTTGGTTTGTAATATGCCCCTGACTGAGCTGCACAGCGAGCCCCCTAAATTCACATGTCATTTTGACAGGGCAAAACTAGAGTAACCATGTATAACTGGGTGTAACTCTTGAACCAATGCACATAAAGATAAAATTCAAAAAGCATGTTAAACAAGACACCAAATATGTCTGATAATATGTTCCTTAATATTTTTGGAGCATTTTTCAATTTTTATGTAATATACCTAGCCTAGATCTATCTTTCTTAAAGTGGCCATTGATTTTGCTTGATTTGCCTGCCGATTTAACTAAGCGAGTTGTCGTTATTACCAGGTGATGCTGCTGAGTTGAACCGGTTACTGTCCCTGGAGGGTGTCACCGATCGCTTGCCCGATCCCACCCCCTGTTGGCTCTGTGCCTTAGAGGGGCGTCTTTGGCGTCCTCCCCGATCATCGTCCGAGTCGGAGGAACTCGTCTGCCGCGACCTCTTCTTGGCTCTGGACGGAGACGCAGTCGACGATCTACCTGGTCCTGTCTTTCCCTTACCCGGGACGGTCTTCATTCGTGTCATGATTCATGAAATTAAAACGTACATTCACTTGATCCGATGGAAAATCACAAACAAACAATTTAAATTCTCCCTCTCCGGCAAACCGGAAGCGGCGTCGGGTGTTCTGGGCATGCGCATATGACATAAACACGGCGCTGATTCCCGGCGGTCTGAGTCTGACCGTAAAATACCAGCGAAGTTAACGCTTTTTCGCGGGAGTCTTTCGGTGATGATAAAGCGGCTGTTTCTGAAGGAAATAGTCTTCAAATCAGTACTCTGAAATCAGTAAGTACATTGTACAGTGAACGGACTTCTGTTTCTCTGATTTCATTAACTTTCTCGCCCTTGAACAGGGTTTTTCATCCGTTGCTTTTGTTGACCACAGTTCCAGCCCAAAGTTCAGAGGGCAGCACAGACCTTTTGTAGTTTTCCCATTCACCACTGGATGTCACCAGGGGTCGAGTTTCCGGCCTCTGACAGCTGGGGTCCAAGAACATATATCTATCACATCAACTTGTTCCTGGGTCTGTGTTTGTCACGGATAGATATGAACATTGCCAACGTGACCAATAACTTGAAGAGGGCGGCCTCTTGTACGTGGCCAAAAGTACTGTTGTTTGGAGACTCCATAACACAGGTAGGTGCATATGAAGTTTCACCTCCCCTCCTACTCCCCAGCCCCAGGCCAAGCTATCCCTTCCCGGCTTCCATCTCCTCCAAGACAAGGCAGCGGACAGGAGTACATATAGCCTCGCCCAGGGCATAGATCATAGACCACATGCTGATTTATACTAGGCACGGATAGCTATAGAACCCATTGATAAACGTGTTTTTAGCTGTAAGATCAGTCCGGAGAAAATGGTTGGGCCGAAAAAAGAATGTCGTGTTCAGCAAATATTTTGGCCACACCCTAATTTTTTTTTCTCTAAAAAAAATTCTTCTAGAAGTGTTGAATTCCCAAGTCTATTAATTGGTGTAAGTCGAAAAAAAGAAGTAAAAAAAATAATAATAAATCAACCCAAATAGATCTACCCTAATTTTTAACCTATGTTAGATCTACCTGGACACAGCTCATCTTTTTGGCCTTGTGCCCAGTCTTCCCATGCAGGTAGACACTCTGTAGATTCTAGGGCAAAATCGAATTGTCATTGTACACAAAATATCTGTCTCTTTCATTTTTCAAAGACAATTTTTAAAAGATTGAATGACCATGCCTACAAAGAAAAGTTACTGTAAAATAGCTGTGTCTATAGTCTATTCCTCTGCTTTTTAATATAAGTGTGCTATCTAGATATTCGATATCCTTTTATGATATATTAATGATTCACCAATTATTTAAAGTGCATGGCAACGCTGTTCTGTAACTAGACTGTAGATCCAGGTGTAACCTTTATTTAAGTAAGTGTTATACATTTGATTGAGTCCAGATATTTGATTTCAATATTCTGTTTTTCATTTCAACATGCTCTTTAATTGTCTATAGATAAAGGTACTTGTCAGGTTGTGCTTACTTCTGTTACGGTCTTTGAAATTGTGTTCACCAAAGTCGGAATTAAGTGTCCTGATTTCCATAGAATTAGGAATCAGCATTAGATGAGGGCAAAATAGATAGTTGTGGTGAGGTAACACAGGTTGCAAAATTTAGGATAGGTAGGTCGATTTATTGTTTTATTTATTGATTTTTTTCTTTAAGTTTAACTTGGATAAGAAGCCACAACAGACACCCTCTATAACCAATTTCTATCACCTAAATCTCATGATCAAATATATGCAAATTCCTGCCTTTTAAGTCTTCTTTTTTTATTCTTATAACTTTCTTAATTTAGAAGGTTTGGTCGGATTTAACCTGAACACACCAATCCTTTTAGGCCTAACAGAAGGACCTTTGACCCCGAGGTCTTTGAAAAGAAGGGTCACAGCTACGTATGTTGGTGTTAAACTAGCCGGGGAGGAGGGGTTTTTATCAGATAGATCTACTGCAAGAATTAGCCGGATTTTGCCGTATATTTAATCAACGTCCCATAGACGTGGAAATAACACCAACTCCTTGATTTTTCCCAAATGAAAATAGGGCTGTCTATTAAGCAAAAACATTCGAACTTTTTGATTAAAAGGATCGAAGTGGATCATAAATCATTTTGTCCGTCTCTCAGGAAAGAGGTTTTTATTTGCGCTTTCTAATTTGTTTAGTGAAGACAACAACGTCTTGTGCTGTTGTGAGAGACACAGATGAAATAGTGAGTGTTGCAGAAGAACCCATAAGACGTGTTTTCAAATGACCACATCTCTTATTTCAAACGTCAGATGGCTTCCCAGGTGTCTGCCAGCCCTTGGCCCAGGCTAATTCTGTTTGGAGCATCTACAGTGCAGGTACAATGCTATGCATCTCAGACGCGATAAGGCCAACAAAAATTATATAGTTGTGTTCAGATAACATTGGTCGAAAAAAAATAGGGTAGGTAGGTCGATTTTTTTTTTTTATTAATTTCATTATCATTATTTTTGAACTTACAACAATAGACAGTCTTGAAAATACAGAAATTACACCAGACACTTTCCATAGCACTTGCTTACATCGTAAATCTCTTCATCAAAATGTACCACTTCCTGTCCTTTAAACCATTTATCATTGAATTATAATGTTTTTTAAATAAAGTTTTCATCAAAAAAGTTTAAGATAAAGCCAAAATATTAACTTATGCCAGGTTACCTGATCGCGATTGTTTTAGGTCTTACCTATTTCCCTGCATTTGATATGTTTATCTGTTTGATATATCAAATGGAAATGCATGAGACAAGCATGTAGTGATTGCAATTACAAAAAGTCACAATAATTAATTCCATCTTCCCATTAGATAAAACACAAGATAACTCGATGCATGATTACTGAAGTTTATATCCTAAATACGTTCCGAGGGAAGTATTGTAAACAGTAATTCCAAAATATTAGGACATAAAGTTTGTTTTAGGGGGAAAAAAAAATATTTTGTACAGTTACATTAGCTAGTGAACGATCGTCGGACCATTAGATGTTTGTGGGACATATGCTAGGTGAATAAAAAATGGATGGCTTTGCTTTTTGGCATTAATTCCTCTACTACCTTGTTTATATCTGTTTTGTTTTTCCTATATGGTTTCATAACCATGTCGTTATCATCCAGCGAAAAAAGAAACAGAAACTGCATTATCTGAGACCTTGGGAGTGTTCTTTATTCCATAATGTGACGAATTCCCTATCAAAAATTGTGGGTCAAATTTGAGATTTGTTCAACATCGGGGAAACTTTTCTTCTATAGCGGTTAGGGATCTGGTTGCTCACACACAGGCGTATTTTTGACCTCAATATTCTGATTTGTCTTACACTTTTGGCATCTAAAACCGAAGGCTGTTTTTGATAAGGGCCAAATGTTGTAGATAGGATCTTATTAATCTTTACCTCTCCAATCACGTTTTTCTAAAATCTAGCTCATTGTTTCTGATAATACTTTTCAATCTTAACTTATCTCTATGGACCAATCTGCAACAATTCTGCAGTAACTAATCAGATCTTTGACCAATATATCTAATACGAGAATGTTTTTTTCTATTTGTTTTCCAGTTCAGCTTCAGTCATGATGGATGCTGGGGAGCGCTGCTTGCAGACAAACTCCAAAGGTACTAATTTTGGTTATTTATGGATGCAGGTAGCCATACTCATATATCATTAAGTCAAAAGTCCTGATGGGTTACAGTTGACTCAGTAAGAATGGTCGTATTGCATTATTTATTGATGTATCAACTTGATCGCTTGGTATGACAATAGACAGATAAAATCCATTATGATCACTATTTAATGGCACCATATGGCATAGCCTTACATGAACGCTGATGGTTTCACTTTGAAAAATGTGAATTGCTTATGTGATCTGGTATACCGAAGTAAGTGTTCTTTACCATGCATACAACCATGTTATCGGGGTGGTCCTGATATCGTTCACAAACATCTTATAAGATGTCCACCTCGTAACCTTCAAACCTATTAAAGGATCTCCGTTTACCCTGTTACACTTTAGATTCAGGTTAATTTATAAAGGAGAGACAGTAGGCAGAGCGTGATTCACGCTATTTTACTCTTCTCCTAAATATCTGAGAGCTATACAGAATCTTCAGGCAGGTACCAACCAAATAGGGAAAACAGGGAAAATGGCAAAAAAAATCCCTGACAGAGAAAACACAGGGAATTTGGAAATTTTGCCAAAACACAGGAAATTTAATTTGGCCAGGTTCTGAAATTCTTGATTCTCAAGATATTGGGGGTTTGACTTGTTGTTGTTGTTTTTTTCTGCACACAGAGGCTTTTAAATTTGAACAACTTGCTGGATATGACACAGGAAAAAATTGACGATGGACAGGGAAAACACAGGGAATTTGAAAATGGACTTATGGTTGGTACCCTGTTCAACAGCCATGTTTCGAAAATTAGACAGAATCGTAAAGAAAACTTTTTTTACAGTCAATATGACCTTAAAGGAAACCTTGCACATAACTACATGATAGTTATTTTTCAATGAATTCAATTTAGCATGTTGTTCATAACTTGGACCATCAATATAAGCAAAATCGAATAAAAATTGTTTATTTTCACACAGTTATTGGAGATGAAAAATACTTATTTTTTATATCTTTTTTGAAGGAAATCCCCTAATTTATGATGTAGCAAGGGGAGTTGTTGGGGAATCCCCTCTACCCTTAGAAGGGAATCCCCATCCCTGTAGAACTTGTAATAAGGGTTAAGCTCTCTAACACAAATTATATATATTTGGCCAAATGCACCTCATAATAAGTTAAAATACATACCCATCTACAACCATTCATTAGTCAGGGAATCCCAAAGTGATTTTAGAAGGAATTCCCATAGCTGTGACGTAGCAAGGGGAGTACTGAGCTGCCCATCATTCAGGGAATCCCCAAAATTAAATACCTTTCCTCAATAATTCCCTAAGATCTCAATATTTTCATGTTTTTACTTTTGACATATTTTTAGAATATGTAAGTCAAATTCATAATACAAAAAATAGCACTTCATGAATTTATGTGCAAGTTTTCCTTTAATTGTCGAAACAGCGTAATGTGAAAAATGTTTCGGAACCATTGATATTGCATTGAATTGGTTTGCTTACAGCATAACATTACTGTGTTACTGTAATGAATGCTTATTCAAAATCTAATTGTGACATGCCACGCAGAACCCTGTATCATTCTTATATAAACATTGTCATTTTCTTTATGTATTTTTTAGGCTTTTATTCGTAATAATGATCAAGTTTTCCTTTGGTTTCCAGAATGATTTTTTTAGGTTTTGAAACAATAATGTTTACAGATCTGACCAACCCTGTCCACATATTTATGTTCTTTCAGGAAGTGTGACGTAGTGAACCGTGGCTTCTCAGGCTACAACACCCGCTGGAACAAGCTGATCCTGCCTCGCCTGGTCGACACCTCCTCGGCCGGGGACATCGCCGCCGTCACCATGTTCCTGGGGGCCAACGACTCCAACCGGCTCGACCTGAACCCCCGCCAGCACGTACCACTGGACGAGTTTAAACAAAACCTGACCGACATGGTCGACTACTTGATGGTATGGATATAATATTATGTACTTTTTAAGATTTTAAATCAGCTCAATGATTAAAATGATGCTCATAGTTTGGGATGTTTTTAATTACCGTTATCAGATTTCTGATTTCTTGTTTGTTTTTGCTTCAACATCCTGAATGATTAGATATCATATTGGATGACTGGATCAGACGACTGATATTTTATCTTACCAAAATAAATAGAAGTTTCATTAATGGTTTACGATTTCTTCAAATTGTGAATATTTGTCATTATCTTACTTTAGTAAAGATAATGTCTTCGATCATATTTTGTCGTTCAAATCATCCATAATATTTTAAATGTACACGGTAATTTATCCCAAAGGTCGCGATTTATAATACCACGCGGCTGTAAATAACATTTTTTCTGGGCTTTAAAAACTGATCCTAGATCTGAGACGCAAGAAACAACTCAAAAACCTGAATATTATGAATATATGTCCTGTCAATGTACAACACTTCATGTAGAATACCAATCATAATATCTAGCCAGAATTCTTAAGTATTGCTACGTCACAATAAAGGGAACACAAAATGAGCTGTTTCTTGCTGACCAGATCTATAGTAACTTCATTATCCTGGATGAAAATGTCTCAAGTTGAATACATCTTTTCTGGCGGCAGTCGGTGGGGGTGAGCCGTGACAAGGTGGTGCTGATCGCCCCGCCCCCATGTGACGAGGCCGTCTGGGGCGAGGAGTGCAAGCTCAAAGGTACGACATGCCCAGTAATAGTCTTGTTGTCTTATAGACATGATTTAGCCTTTTCTCCATGTACATATGGATCTTTGATTTGATAGACTTATTGTATACCACAAGCATTCATTAAAATAACAGGAACAGCGCACCTGTGCACTGACTTGCGCGTTGGACTTGTTTGGACTCAAAACTTTTTCAAGATTTTCTTCCAATCCACCACTTTACGAGAAAAATCGGTATACTGTGTGGGCCTGTGTGCTCTCTGAATGAAGGCAACATAACGAGAAAGTTAATCCGGTAGTCTAATTTTAGTTTTGATATGAACTGATGTGTATTTATACATGGACTTGTGGTGACAGCAAACGTTGATGTATAACTTACTCTTTCCAGGAAGACCCATGTCCAAATGCCAGACTCTGACAGAGAAGTACGCCCAGGCCTGCTGCACAGTAGCCCAGGAGAGCGGCACCCAGTGTGTTGACCTCTACACGCAAATGATCAAACGGGATGTAAGTGGTTCTTACCCATTGCTCATGCCTTTATGTTAGAATATACACCATTCACTTACCCAGTCACTGGCCAACTCACTAAAACCTAAGATTTAAAACTTGCGTCATAATTTAAGTCATATCGGCCACTTTTACACTCTGAATTCTCAGAGACAGGGACGTTTATCTAAATGTTTTGAATTTGTTAAATTCTTTGTCATTGTTCCGCTGCTAATTGTTTTTCCTCCCCTATATTTGCACCACAGGACTGGAAGAGTTTCCTCATGGACGGTCTCCACCTGTCTACCGCTGGGTCACAGTTCCTGGATTCCCTGCTCTGGCCGCACATCGAGAAGTTAACAAGCCACCTCCCCATGAAGTACCCCACCTGGGACGAGGTGGATTACGAGAACCCCGAGAAGTCTCTGCTCGACAACTAGCCACTGACTGTCACAGGTTGACAGTTAACAAAGCCCGTGCGGGTCTGTCTTTTTTGACAGATGAGTGAATTTTTCTCTTCTGCGTGTAACCTAGTTGAGAAAATTTGAGGGAATAATCATGATTTTGTCCATATTTGATTAATGTGGTAGGGCAATGGCTAGAGATAATTGTAATTTAGAAAATTGTTAAGATTACTAGAGCTGTGCTTTTACATTAGAATTTTACAAACTGTTTATGATATTTTCCTTATTATCTCCAGAATCTATCATAATATTACTTAGACTTTTGTGAAGTTTATTATGGAAAATTTCGCTTCAAATATTAAAAAGTATGTATACAAAGTAGCAGCACGTCAAATTGACCGCATACTCGGGAATTAATAATTATTAATTAATAATAATTAATAATGCAGGGTAATTAAGGAAATCCATTCTATATTGAATATAGAATGAACTAAAATATATAATCACAATAAAATTAGAAGCTCAATTTTCAAACCGAAAGTTTTACCTCTGTTCGTGATATTGCTGCTATCATGTTTCTAACCCTATAAAGAATCAGTTTTCAAGTCGGCTACACTACAAAAAATGATTCAATTCTTGAGTAGAGGTCAGTTGTATATTTGAGTCAGATTGTTTGATTATTCAGAGGCATTTGTGACGATGCTACCAAACCTTAGCGACCAGCGACTTTACTCAACTGTCTGAGCGTGCAGAGTAGCCGCCCCTGACGTTCTGAACATGTCTACCTCCATAAAGATATAGATAGTTATCTCGACGATCCGTATCCCTTGAACTGAATCGAAATACAGGGTGACACTGCTAAGTGCTTTAACTGTTCTATGTAAACGGTTTGGAGACGTCAGTGTTACTACAGGGTCCTTTTTTGGGGACATCTTTCACAATATCGTCATTTTGTATTTTTTTTTATGTTCTCTCTTTTTGACTACTGTTCTTCCTTCTTTCTCAAACATTTCTAATTCAAAGTAATTGTCAAGCCTACCTCACATAGCACATGACTGCGGTTTCCAGGTTGATTTTGTCATGATGCCCAGTGTAGAAAACCCCAACGTCATACGTTAACAAACTTTTTGAGATTTGTATTTATTTTCACAGGGTTTCAATAGAGGAAGTAATTGATACATGCTCCGGAAGGATACTTCTTACTTCTAGATTCAAATAACTTTACTATTCTCCATCCTGTGACCTTTGACAACAATGACGTATGTAAAAAAGAAAAGAAAAAAACGACATGAATAATCCATCCATGGAGTGAAACCATCTTTTTACAATGAAACATCCATCCCTACGTAAAAATATGTCGAAAAAATACAGTTGTGTAATTTCCTTACCAGAAATAATTAGAACTCTGATAAACTGAAGTTAACAAGACTAACTCACTTAAATAAATCCATATTCTCTCTTTGAATGCCTTGTTCTAGACGTTGCCATGTAGGTGGGAGAAGCTAGGGCTGTTGTTAGATTAGTTATTTGTTGTGAGAAGTTTATAAGAACCTTCACTTTGTTCTTTACATATCACAGAATCGTTCTGAAATGTTTACATGCATGTTCACCGATAGATGCACATGGCTCATGTGCGGTTGTGTCTTTGAGAAACTTTACGCTTTACTCTGTGCAAATGTTTGGGTCTATGCCCGAAGCAGGATCCTCCGGATGGTTGACCATTGCACAACAAATGAGAATTACTGATATCCGCATAGGGATTTCACCACACTTTTTCTGAGCAGGGTTAAAGGGTACACAGGTCATCAAGGTTATGCTCAGATATGGAGTTGATCTGGGTGTACCATTAGTTTCAATGACAGGGGGCCTCAAAGTGGTGGCTCAGAACACCTCATTTCCTGTTTACTAGAATTGTGAAGGTCCTTTTTATATTTTAGTTTTACCCAAGTGCTAGTGATTACAGTTGGCCTAGTGTAAGTAGGTATAGGTATATGTATAAGGCAAGTCTATCATGACAGGTGAGAGTGGCCTTGACATCAGGTAAACAAGTGGATTAACAGACTCACCTGCATTGCAGGCAGCCATGTGGAACCAAGTGGAACCTCTGGCCAGGACTGACCACAGCCATGGTGGATGCCTATAGTATGGGGGTAAGGGGGTGAAGAGGGTAAAGGGGCAGAGGGGCAAGGGTTAGGGTGATGTAGGAACTAGTTTTTGTAAATGACGTGAATAGGTGAAGTTCTCGTTATATTATAACAGTATCAATGTGCCATATATAATGATAAAGGTGATTAACGTTATGAGCTTGTTTAAACACAGCCAGTGTTTAGCTACTACTTACTGATATTTTCATTCAGGGAACCCAGAGAGAATAGAATTGGTTTGGCGAGAAAGATCATGAGGAAGACAGCCTCTGTAAAAGAGAAACGGAAATTATTCATATACATGCATGTTAGAAGTTATACAATATTATAATGTTTCTTCTTAGAGTTGCCCATTTTTGCGTGTTACCCTTTATCTTAGATCTTAGTAAGAATCTATTTCATTCTATGTATACATCACTGCCGGTGACAGAGTTTTGATAGAATCTTATACTCTCGGTATGGACTATAATGTTAGACATAAGCAGAGAAAAGCGTTAGGGAAAGACCCAAAGTCTGGGGACCCCTTCTCTATGATTGCCATGTTGATTTAAAGCGCTGAGATTAAATCACTGTTGCTACGGTTTAAACCACGGGACCAAATGTGGACACTGCTATAATGGTCGGTTTGCATGCCTTGACTAATTCTGCTGTTTAAGTAGATCAATTTGAATGTAATTGTGATATTGCATAAAAATCCATTTTACAAGATACACTTATAAACTATATTGCGATTAATTATTCAACAGTTTGTGGTTGGCGGAATGATTACTGATAGGACGCATGCTCATCTCTCATGCATTTATGAATTGTTAAAGATGTTCATTGTGATAAAGTACATGATATATAGGAGAATCGATAGACCCATAACACCCAAATGAGATCAAAGAGGCTACATTGTGTGCACTATTCACTGTATTACTCTTGTTATATTTCTTCAGGAATAAAGTTGTTATTAATTAGGATTAGTATAATTATGTTGTATTTCTGTGAGATCTGTTTCTGGTTTTGATAGTGTATTATATTCGTCATGCATTGATCAGACCATAGAGGTATAGAGGTATGACAAAGATATTCGTAATGCATTGATCAGACCATAGAGGTATGACAAAGACTCACACGTTATAAGTTAGAACACATACGCGATTTTAACTTTCCCATACTAAAACTGCACCGTGTATTATAATGAATTCAAATATCCAGGGTTGTTCATTACAGGGTTTCCAGTCGTTTTGCAATCAGTAATCATTCTCTTTGTGCTTAAATAGTTCGGTAAGCTGTCTTGTCTCTCATAAGCTGGATAACGCCGGTTTTAACTAATTATCTGAGTAGGGGACTAGTCAGATAACCAGGTTCAGTTCCTTTTAGAACCAACATAGGGTATGTTTTATAGAAACTACCACTATCAATGTCAGAATATGTACATCTCAAACAATGCTCTCATAATTTTCATTCCTGTTCTATTTTCTAAAAATATTAGCGTCTTATGTCTTGAAAATAAGAGAGTCCACATGAAATGTTTTTTTCTCTGCATTTGAAGATTTCTACGTTCAATGTAATTTTTGTCAGACAGTAGAATAGATTGACAGACCGTACTTTTACATAATACTATGTGCCCAGTTCTCTTCCATACCTAATTTCATGATTTAACGTGAATCTATTTTACAATAACGTTTGGGTTTTAGTATGCCATTCTTTCCTGTTGGTGAGATGTGAGTGGTTGTGACCATGTTGCAGACTTTGGTCGGTCGATACTATAGATCCGTCTGCACCACCCGCTGATTCAGTCGCCACTTCCTCGATTATCAACCACTCAATATCATTTTAAGGCCAACAAAATTGCTGTGTTCAGGTATCATGGCTAATAGACCTAGTTGATCGTACATTTTTTGGAGGGGGAACGAGCGATGGGCTATTTTAAAAACATCACTGATAAACTAGATTAGTCATTTTTACTGAATTTGATTATTTGTTATAATTTACAGGGTTCCCACACAACCTGGAAAATCATGGAAAATACAGGTGGTCATGGAAAGTCATGGAATTTGAAAATTTGACCAAGAGTCATGGAATTTTGACTTGAGTCATGGAAAATCAGCTTGAGTGATTTGTATTAGAAGAGAACAAGCTTTAATTGCATTATTTCCATAGGTATTTGGATCTTTCTTGGAAGGTACTGCACTCATTGAATTGTCACATATACTGGTGTGGATAGGACAGTTGTAGGGGTGATGGGAGGCCGTTGATTGTATCTTTTTTTTTTTAATGGTTCTAATTGTTTGAACCCTCGAAAGTCAACCTGGTAAAATCAGAATTGGTCAAAGTAAGTCATGGAAAAGTCATGGAATTTTATTCTTCCGAGTCTGTGGGAACCCTCATTTAAATATTCATATTAGAAAAGAAATAGAATCAGAGGGAAATTTAGGGTAGGCGGGATTATACCTGGACACAATTACAAATTATTTCTTGATTTACTGGCCTTGAATGTAATATTTAGACCATCGATCACTACTTTGTTTTACCCCTATCCCATACCCCCTTCTACTTATTACTGCTCCCCACTCCACGCTTGAAGTTAGATTATAGACGGAATGCCAGTCTGCAGCAAAAGGGTTTGTTGACGTTAAACTACCCCAACAAACCCTTTTGCTGCAGACCTTTGCCTGACATCTGCGCTATGCTTCAGCATTGGAGGGGGCAGAAAACATTGGTTTTCTTAGCTATTTTTCAAGAATTAATTATGATTTTCTAATATTTCATAGATGAAGGCCATAGCTAACCAAAACTGTCAATATTTTTTCTAGGAAATGATGATAAGAGTAACAGGGAGACAAAAAATAATTCTTGTATTGCACCTATAGATCTAGGCCGGAAGTTTGCAATTCGCTACCTGATTTGCGCGTTTGATCGGGGTGGCCACGCAACTGGCACAGGGTCTATTGAAAATATAAGCAACAGAACCTCACCCCCGCCCCGCCCCGCCACACACAGAGACATATTTCACAGGGTGCCAACCACACAGGGAAAATGGAAAAAAGAATTCCCTGACCAGCTGCAAGAAAACATGGGGAATTTGCAAGTTTTACCAAAACACAGGGAATTTCATTTACCAAAACACAGGGAAAACAAAGCGAGTTTCATTTGGCAATGTTCTGAAATTCCTGATTCTCAAAATAGTAAGGATTTGACTTCTTGTTGCTATGTCCAAATTTTGTCTGCACACAAAGTCTCAGTACCGGTATGACACAAGGAAAAATTGCTGCGTGACAGGGAAAACACAGGGAATTTGGAAATGGATTTTAAGCTGGTAGATTTACCCTGATTTCACCAACACTACAGACGGGACCTTCCGTTTAGTATGTGCGCACATTTTCAAAAATCGTCGTCATATATTATACAGAAACCAAGGGCGCCAAATGCGCCCCACCTGCCGGCCGGATAACAATATTGTTGTGGCCATAACCCAACAGATGGCGACAGCGCCGCCTAATGCACTGCGCTGCCCTCTACCGGACAACGTGAGAAATACAGGAGTGGGAAGTGGAACAAGCGACAGGTAATTATTCTGAAGAAATTGTTAGAAACCTTTGTCCTAACAGGAATTTTAAAGTAATATCGAGTATAATATGATTTATTTAAAATACTTTTTGGTCTGGCTGAGGCTGACACCCTTACATTTTGATGTGAGCGGTGTCTAGATGTGTAAATATCATATTATCGCCCACGTAGATTGGGATATAGAAGTTTAATAGTGATACGGTAGATCTACTGATAATTAGTAGACTAGATCTATCAGTTTTATAGTGAGACACTGAGAACAGAGTCTGAGATATAAGATTAAACTTCTGCTGGGTCATGTCACAAAATACAGGGCTTAGTTCTAATGAGGTCTTATTCTATAGAGCTATGTCATAAATGACATAGAATCTTTTAATAATAGATCTAGTCACAGAGATACATAAGACTATGTATGTCTATGATCTAGTCTAATAGTCTAATAGGTCTATATTTTATTGACAACTGAACTGACTGTCTGAAAGTCTACAGAGGCTTAGATCTATGGGTCATTTCCATATCTAAAAACATCTAGATCTACAACATTATAACAGTAAGACTAAAAATCACTAAACTACACTACAGCCACACATGAGTGACAACATGTTATGGGAAGACATCGATATGATGTAGATCTACAAACTTAAATAGACAGTTAAAGCATACACAAGACATTGAAGTTAGGGAACATGCAACAGATAGATGTAGAGTTGCCAGTTTTCGCGCATCGCCAGTTCTCGCGCATTTTACACAGTTTTATGAGCGCTTTTTTTGAATAGTAGCTAGACGATCTGCCCTACGGACGTTCTGCCCCACGGACGTTCTGCCCTGTCCCCTGGACGTTCTGCCCTCTCTCATTGGACAAGCTGCCTCCTTTGAAGTCGCGGGACAAGGCCCAACACCTCCCGTCACTTTTTGCGCCTCCTACGCGAAAATGGCGTCGCGCGATTTCGCTAATAACTTTCAGAGGAGTGAACATAGACTAACTTGTGATATCCAGCCATTTCCTGTGATATTTGATGTAACACTTGTGTATTTAAAACTGGTATATATTTGTGATATGTGGTTCATATTTATGTCACTTTTGTATATTTCAGTGTTAGAAATTAACGTCAGCCCCAGGCTGACATTTTATGATCAGGGCTGACAATTTTGGGCTGCATTTTCATCAATCTTTTCCATTTTACGTGAATAGATACTTTTCTGATTATCATCCTTATCCTGTTTCTGAAGGTAGTTAGTTGTAAATCTGATGGTCATATTTTCAAGTTTTTCATCATAAAAAATCAGGGCTGACATGTCTTTGTCAGGGCTGACACTTTTTCATATATGTCAGCCCTGATGACTGACTTCAAAAAGAGTTAGTTTAAAACACTGTATTTCTATGTTTTTTTTCTGAATAAAGTTTTCTTATTTGTAATGTGTCCTGTTTCCTTTGATAATCTATCATTTTTATAATTTACTGACAAAATATATTTTTTACATCAAAAAAATTCTTTAGATCACCATGAAAAAAAAATTAATTCCTTCAAACTTTACTATAAAATCACTGCAAATACCACATCAACATTGATATACATGTTTCCAGGGATAAAGGGAATATGGCAGATCATCCAGGAAAATAGGGCAGATCATCCAGGAAAAGGGCAGATCATCCAGGAAAATAGGGCAGATCGTCCAGGGCAGAAAGGCAATAGGGCAGATCGTCCATATACCCTTTTTTTATATATATAAATTCTGAACACATCCTTCAGTCATCCCTATAATAAGTAGGCATGGTAAGGGAACAATAATGAGTTTTTGTGCGGATATCTAGATCTAATGGATTTTTCTTGTTTTTTAAGGCCAAAATACGTTTTAGATCTAATACCCCGGTATCCTCTCTTTTTGGGAAAATGGTAGCCTGCGACGCATGCCCTCCTCAGGGAGTCTGGATAGGCAATATCCAGAGGCGAATACTTTGTCTAGGAAAATGGCAGCAGTGTTAAATACCAATATTTTCTGAATTAATCAATAGACTATAGGATCAATTTTTCAATGAAAGAAACAATTTGGATTGCCCAAATCTTCAGCATTTTAGTTCAAAATGATACACTATCGTTTATTAATTACTAAATTAGGGACGGCCATTACTCAGATTGGTACCAGACACCATGGCCGCTCACCTGATTCAGGCCACCCCAGGGATGGCGGGAGACTGGTGGAAGGAGGGCGCGGGTGACATGGAGGCCTTGATGCAGGGGTACCAAATCGACTACTCCACTCAGTATAAAGGTAAGTTAGTAACTGAGGCTTTTCCAACAAGCTAATATTAACGTAGCCTAAAAGTATGGTACAAGTTTCCAAAATTAATGGTGCACCCTGCACCCATGCCGCATGGTTTTCTTGTCGATTGCATGAATGTTTATTAGTGTGCACCAGAATATATATGCATATCTTTGTTTGGACATCATATTTAACTTAGCCAAGAATAAATGTAGGAAATATTGAAAAAGCGCACACATTTTTAGGGAACCTGGGCTGACATCCGATTGCAGTATTTCTTTATGAGGGGCACTGTGGTTCGTTTGAAATAATGTGTAAAGCTCCAGAAAAAGTCGTATAGAATTAGTGAATTTAGATGGTAGTACTAAAGTCAAGTGACATAACATGATCTCTTAAATTCGTACTCTGGATTTGAATTGTCTTCCGTAGATTGGTTTGTATTGTTTGGTTGCATGGACTTAATTACTAGTACCGGTAAATTCAATTATACAAATAGATAATTAAGTTAGTGCATGAAATTATCCCACGATCCATCTATCAGGATTTTAGAAAATTGCCCCTTCTCCTTAAATCCGCCCCTACTGACTTGAGTCTTGGACATCTCGTAGGTATCACCACCGACCACTGGCAGTCGGACGCCTCCCAAACTAAGTGTACCAACCCCAGCTGTAACCGGCGGTTTACCCTCACCGAGAGGCGGCACCACTGCAGGAGGTGGGTGTGGCCAGCTCTTTGACAAGGTTACCTCTTAGTCTACATAGGGAAATTGACAACAAAAATATCCCGTGGGCCCGATCCGGGGGATTTGAGATTTTCCAAATTCTAGACTTCGTGTTAGACTTTCCTGTTAGAAATTGGAACAAATAGATAAGTGGAATGAGGCGAAGTAATGTTTGTAATAGACTAATAATTATAGTTAATTAAGTTACTAGTAAACTTCCTAGAATGTGCATCTTGGATTTGATGATCACCTCTGCATGCATCCTAGTCATAGACTCTGTTGCTTCGTCTTTGATTATTTATATGCACTGATATTCTAACGAGGAGAAATTCTTTCGGGGGCTGCAGCGTAACAGCCATAAGTTACATCTCTATCACTAGGGAATTCCTATGCCACTGGTTCCCTGCGTGGCAAGCTGATAACAGGGCTGCTACTCTGTAACCCTAGAAAAGTACTTCTCGTTCATTTTGCGATGTTTCCCATCCACCATTCGCCTCTCCAATGCAAATTTCGGTCATATGTGACTGAAATCTGCATAATTTTGTTATTTTTTAAAGACTTTGAATTTTTTTGCAGCGTTAATTAAAGTTAATATATTTATCGTTTTAACTCTTTCACAACCTTGTTTAATCTTCAAACTTCGTTAGAATGCCTTCTATTGTCTGCGAGTACTTCGTGCTATTTCTCTGCCTCCGTTTGTATGGTATGTTAGAGCACGTTGTCCTTGTGTCCCATGTGTTAGGTGTGGTAAGGTGTTCTGTAAGCCGTGCACGTCCTACCGCCGCCGTCTGTCCGTGCTCGCCCACCCCGACCCCGCCGGCAACCTCTACAAGGTAACACCACCCCTTTTTGTCTTTTGTTGCCATTGGTTGTTTTGCCACGATCATATCAGTATCTTTCATTGAAATATTTATTATCATATCATATTGCACTGAACATTTAAGTGATCACACAACTGTACGGTTCTAGAACACATGGGTTGTTATTGAAAGATAACGCTTAATTCCTTAGCCTTTGATTTAAATATTCTGTATCTTTAGTTTCATTTAGACATTTATATTTCTGAAAGTTGGAGATTGGTCCGCTTAATCATAGACATATATAACTTATGTACGGTATCTCTATGGGTTAATTTAAGAATTAACCTGGTGCGCCTTTTTATAATGGAACTCTTATTAAAACAGAGGTTAATCTTCTTGTCTATCAACAGTCTACACCTTTTCCAATGATGTTTACCTAATTTATCAGACAATACATAAGGCCCCACACATAACTATTATAACTTGCATGTTAACGTGCTATCTTATAAGCCCGTATGTAGTTTCTAGCAGAGATATGCCTACGTCTCATCCAGTGCGATTGCGGCCGGTTCAATGTAAAACCGTGTACAGTTCGTTATCATCGACCGAAATATTCAAGTTCATATTTCATGTAATTATTAGGTTGATTTAGATATAACTTTCATACGTTTTTTTTCCATTTGTATTTTTGAACAGATTATCTCCATTACATGTATGTTGAGAATGATTGAAGAGTTTTGTATAAATATTGCACACCTACAAAATATTCGGAACACTACATTTCTAATATCTTTATTTGTGGAGTATCATAGAATTGCCACATATTATGATTATATATATAGTACGAAATTTATATTCTCAAATAATTCCAGAAAACGAAGATCCCACAGGGTCTTCATAAGCATTAAGTAATGGTAGTTTTTGAGGCCCACTGGTCTGTGGAATATTCCCTATCCCCTTGATTGGTCCTTTAGGTGTGTGCCTCGTGTTACGGGGACCCTCAGACGCTGGGTCAGGCGCGGAGTATCATGGAGGACTTCAGTACGGCTAAATGGGCGTCTCGCCAGGGGGCACCACCCGGTCAGCGGCAGGCGGGGTCAGTCGGTGCACACATCGGCTCCCGGAGATCACTCAAACCAGAGCTCACCAACAGGTACACAGTATGGCGGAGTGATTCTGGTTAAAGTCCTATCTTCATGAATGCTGAGATACTGTTAAAAGAATAGAAATTTCTAATTTTTGGCCTTTTTTTGCATCCCATGTGAGTATCGAACACCTAATCGTATTTCACTTAGGCATGTGATAATGTACATGTCTAGATATGTTAACGGATCATGCAAGTGTGATTATGAGTCTTTTCCCTTCTTGTATTAGAAAATGTTATTCTTTCCCTGCTTTATGGGCCCTCTGAAGGTAGGGGCCCTGATTGTTTTTCGGACAGAAACATTTTTCCCCATATAGTACGCATACGCCATGTCTGGTTCTATCCCGCCACCTTTCCCTTTTTGTTTCTAGCTAGCTTTATGAATAATCATTATCCGCTCTTTATACAGTAGTAAGAAAGAATATCGTTTAAACCCTGGAATCAGTTGCTTCGTGTTCATCCCTGCTTACCTATTATGGAAATCTCTAAGACTCGTATCGTATAGTACATATTTCAAACCATATCCAATATACTACTCAGCATCACAGCCAAACTTCTAATGTCTTTCCTTACCAAATATGTCTATTTTTCAGGTTAGACGCGTTAGTGGCATGTGACCGGCTGACGACGGGCTTCTATGAGAGTTACAAGGCGTCCACCTTACTTAAGGCCGCACAGGACCTCAAAAGACTCGTCAAGAAACCCAAGTGGCAGCTACCCGCCAACAATGTGGTAAGCCCTTTAACCCCCAATCCGGCCGTGGCCGCCCGGGAAAACGGCCATTTTTCTGTAATTTTTCCTTATTCTTACAAGTAGGACACTTTCAGGAATATTCAACATGCAAAATTGGCTAATATATCCTTTAAAAGCTGATTAATATCCTCTCTGATGTAACAACTCCCATGTACATAACGCTCATTGATAGGGGTTGGTTAACCCTTGACTTCCTCAATTAAGAGGAATTTAGGGAATTTCGGAGGGAAATCTATGGAAATCTGGGAGAAATCAAACAATTCATGAATGCAAAATGTGGGGTCTAAAGGGGTTAAGTATTCTATCCTTAACACCTGACTTACTAATACCACACTAGCGTAAGTTATAATTTTTTTGCCATATTTCACCCAATTATCATCTGAAACAAAAGAGGTCACCCAAAAAGTATTTTATTTATAGAAAATGCATTATTATCATTCTATTTGTATGAAAAGTAAAGCCTGTATAATTTGTTAAACAAATAGGTATAAACGCTGTTAGATGAGGTCGGCCCTTATTTCATAACTTATATCATCCCTCTCTGTTCCTATTTCCGTCCCCATACTGTATGCGGCCTCACCTGACAGTTCTATGTTAATCCATTTGTGCCCAGCGTCCTATATAGGACCTGTTTCCATTATGCCTTTACATAAAAATGCTGATAGAAAAGTTCAATTAGCTGATTTTAAATGCTGAATAATTGCGTTTTTATATGTTAGACGAAAAATGGCATGATCAACTCCTTCAGTTTCAGAACTGTTATCAAAGTATACAGGGGCTTTTCACGTGTTCTTTTCAAACAACCCTTCAGTTCTAGGAAATGACTTTTAATCATTCCTATGCAAAGAAAAAGCTGGGGTTTCTTTTGTATTGTATTTTATCAATCTACCAATCTATTTAGGATACTCAGACTTCGTAATAAGACCTAAAACCAGGGTTAAAATAGATTATTTTCACCGAAGATAAGTCAGTGTCAGAATTGTCAATTGAATTATATTTTTTCTAGCCTCTCGGCGCTTACCTTGCTTTTGATTAGATATGATCAAAGTCAAAATAGATGTTTTTTGTTGTTGTTGTTTTTCTTATTTTTTTCTTTTTTTTTCATTTTTTTTTTTACAAAAATCCGTTGAAAATCTCAAAAGCTCAATTCGAAAATCAAAATCGAAAGTCGACATCAGTTTTGGTTTAAAATTTCGAAAATATATGATACTTTATTTCTTTCATTTTTTAGGTCTGTGAATTCTATTCATACGAGCCTGTCGACGCTCCTCTAGTTCTTCGTCTGATATGATCATATTTCGAAATATGGGTGTGAAAATAGATCATTTTCACGAAAATATATCATGATTATTATTTTTTATAAGATACAGTCTCCTAAGGTCTCACACAGTTTCACAAGGTCTCAACAAGTCTCATCGGGTCTTCTAAGGTAGTTTGATACCCTCTGAATATGGCAGAATTGAAAAAAGAATCGCGACCTTTTTGTTGTCTTACAGCAACTCCTCCTTCTATGAATCCTTACACAACCCGTAGGTTATTAATGTTTTCTTTTGAAGGTCTCTGGATCCGCCCCTGACCACGAGTGTGTAGGTGACTTGTTGATGACATAACAGTAGTCAGGGACAAGATGTTGTATACAGAAATACATATAACTTTTCAATCCTACTCAATCTTTCCCACAGTACGAGCAGCTGGTCCCTGCTTGCCGCGGCTGTCTGACTCAGTTCGGCCTCCTCCTCCAAAAGAAACACTTCTGTACCACCTGCGGTGCTGCCACCTGTACGGCGTGTTCCACACTAGACCTGCTCGTCTACGTCCCCAATGACGGAGACAAGACCTCCGCCCAGTGGGCCATCATCAAGATAATCGGGGTAAGTTCAGACATACCATTTTCCCTACTTTTGTGGGATTTCCTCCTTTTTGGTAATTTTGGTTTGCACAACCGATTCTTTCTACAGCACTTTGATGTCTGTTTTAGAGAATCTTTGGATTAGTTTCCAGCTACTCAAATACAAATTCAATGTCAGATCTCTGTTCCTAAATTTCCCTCCCACTTGTTTCTTGAAAAAAAAGTAGGAAAAGTGTTTCCTACTTTTCCTACTTTTTCATCAGTCGGGAGTGGCTCTTAAAGTTAAACCACAGACCATCTCTTGGCAAACCAACGACAACTGGGTTCCTAAGAATCTAAATGGACTGGATATATAATTCACATTTGATAAAATGTAGGACCTTATTTAAAAACATTTCTGAATGCATCTAAAATGTTATTCATGTGCATTCATTTTTAGGCATGGTATGTTGGTATGATAGCTACAAAGGATATGATGAATTCGTCTTGTAGAAATCTTATCAGAAACAATTATATAACCACATAGAACACAAATTGATTTTGTTTGAAATGTTAAAAAAAATCTTTGCACACTTTATATAGATAGCTACTTTCCATATTGGCCATGCTGCATTGTTGTCTGTCCGTAATGCTAAGACCCAGGACATACATTTTAGTAGTTGAAAAACTTCAGAGCGATTCCTCAATTGATAATAACTCATTGACACCTAAAATCATATCGTGATAATTTGCAAAAGTCTCACTAAAGTGTGATAATTTGCAAAATTCATTTGAGTAAAAAACGCAATAGAAATAAATATATCCCACCACCACTACTTGACGTCCCTTTTAACAAAACTTCTTACATTGACTTTTTACACATTGTTGTCTTTTATCAAAATAATTGTTAATCGTTTTAGTGTCCAGAGAAGGAGCCTGACGCGTGTGTCTACCTCCGTGTGTGCGCCCCGTGCCGCGAGCTGCTGGTCAGTCTCCAGGCCCAGGAGGTGCTCCAGGCCAGCGTGGAGGTGGAGTCAGGCGACGTGTGGGAGCGTGTCGACAAGATCTACACCAAACTGATGACCATACAGGGCAAAATAGACGACCAGCTGCCCAAGGTAGGAAACTAGGTTCCCTTAAACAGCGTCAGTGTGTATAAAGGAGGTGATGTATGATGCGATTATGGGCCGATTCTGAACTGATTTCATAAAAAGTTTGTTAAGATATTGTTATTTGTATCAAATATGAAATATGTCATAGAGTTTTAAACAATTAACATCACAGACTGGACTTTTGGACCAAAGAAATATAATTCCAAGTATACAAAAATGAGTGAGAGGAAAATTAGTTGGTGTCTTGGATCATAAGTGATTAGGATCCACGGTAATTTGTGGTAATGCGATAGAAGTTATGCCTCTAACAGTTACACTTGTTACAAATGGTAAAGAAAGAACTAGACCGTTTGAATACAAATGTAAGAATACTTAGTGGTGATCTTTCATACAAGTTATTTGTCAAATTTTGTCATTAATTATGAAATTGATTCACCTACATAAATTAGAAATGCGTTATACATATTTTCAAAAAGAAGCTTGAAACAATGAGACATTCTTCCAAGTTCTTCTATTTCGAAGGAAATGAGTGCGTCAGTCTTTGGGTAACAATAAAAGTACATTTCGAAAAGTTATTGATGTAATGTGTATTCATAGCAGTTTAATCCTGAGCACACCTTTCTCTCTGAGCACATAACTAAACACTTCCTGCCTCTCCCCTAGTACCAGGACCTAATCGACAGCCTGGAGATTGTGTCCGAAGCGACCAAGGCCCCACCTCAGCACAAAAGTAACACCCAGGTCCTGGCCAAGGCTCAGGTAAACCATTTGTATTGTCAATTCAGAAAGCCTTTTTTGAAAAAATCAAAATCAAGGTTCGCAAGATGCCTGTCCGATACTGATATGTTCTTGCAAACAAATGTTCCTTCATGTTGTCTTTCCGTTGCCTGTTTGAGGTAGGGAATTGCTGTTCTTCACATGTCTTCACCAGTCGGTACTTGGCCGTATGAATGTTTTCTGTAATCAGAATAGGAAGAAAACGGGATTTGTTTTTAAATTTGAGTTAATTTGATTCCACTTCCATTATTTCTCTCATGCGATAATTTTTCGTCATTTTTTTTTTACCATGTAGTCGTAAATACTTAGACTTGCAGGTTTCCTCCTGACATGAATTTAAATCTAAAGGCTACAATCCTCTAGACGATTTCGACTACCGGGAATTCGGAAATTTCTAAATTGGCATAGTGTTATCATACCAAGGCACATACCTTTCGAAAAAGAATTCAAAATGGGTTGTAATAATATTATGTCTTGAATAAACCGTTTTGCCCACTGGTGACTTCTGAAAACACGATTTCCGAAATCTCAAGTAAAAGTTGGCTAACTAAATTAAGACTCAATGGTTCTAATTACCTATGCTGTTTCAGAGTGACCTGTCGGACCACTTCTCCCAGCTGGTGATCACTATACAGGAGGTGAAGGCGAGCAAACCCACCACCAAGGGACAGGGCACCGTGCTCAGGAACCTCCTGAAGGTCGCCTATCATTAACTTAACTGGTCCTCATTCAGTCATGTTTTTATCCATGTTAGCATATTTGTACAATATTTTAACATCATGCCACCTCAATGAAATTGGTTCTTTTTCCCGATGAAACTAACCTGCTAATGTCAATTATTATATGTAAAATTCACTTACTCTTTAAATTTTACCGATTTATATCTTCTTACTGCAGTCTACTGTGATTTCAAATGGCTTATAAGAGATTATTCGTAAAATCTAAAGTAGAAATCATTACGGTTTAGGTAGACTGGTAATTAGGAGAACTACTTTTCTAGGCTGGTTGGTACCAGCAGTAGGTTATCAGTTTAGCGCCCCAGGAACTTTCTTGGTCATAGGTGCCTGGCGTGTACACCATTAGCCTATGGCTTGTACCCAGTGGCCCAGAAAAGTTGTTCTCCTAATTAACTCTTCTCACTTTCCAAAAAAAACACATTAAAAGGACCCTATGGTTGTAGGTTTGTGTCTGTGCTTCATGTTCTGTTCCCTCTGCCCACAGAGTAAGTGTCGCTACTACCAGGAGAACACGTACACGTTCCGGGAGTTAAAGCGGCGGCTGGAGACCATCACCCCTCTAAAAGTACTCAGCGTTATTCAGGACATTGTCGACAGGAATGTGAGTAGAGTCTACGTGAATAATTATTGAATAGATCGGAACGTGTCGATGTACAGTTTAACCATAAATTATTGATACATACAATCTGTCGACCAAAATATTCATAGTTGAATGTGATACAGTTCATCACCGGGTAATGAACATCGCATATTGGACCAGCTTTTTATTTTTTGATTGGGAACAATGTTATATCATGTGAAAAGTTTATTTAAGAAATAGTACATGTATATCTTGAATTTGATGCGACATTTGGTTCTTAACTTCATTCCGATACTATCCTATCAGAGAGGTCAACAATTTTGTTCACATATGCATACAATATTGTTTTTACTATCACCAAAAGTCGGATTTGAATTACACAACATGATGAGAATTCCCTTGATTAAAATGAATCCACCAAGGACACCCTGGTCATAAACACTGACTGTGTCATATGTCAATCCTTAGCTTAAAAACGTGTCACCATGTGAAATGTTCTGCAACTACCATGTCATCACGGGCATATCATATCTGTTATAAAATGTATTGACAGACCGTAGATCGTCACTTGACATTCGGTCACCCTATGCAGTACAACCGTCGCCACGATTTCTAAATTGTTTTCATGACCAATTTGAGAACGTAGAAAATTGATACTGAAGTATTTGTTCCTGCATTTGAATCTAAAATTTTTGTTTGGGAAGACAGAAGATAAAAGTGATTTGAAAGTTGCTGAATTAGCGTATTCTTTTGTTTAAATTGAGATGAGCATATTTTTGTACTTTGTGTTTCCTCCATTAGGCGATAAACAGTTGTTACCTGTCCGTCAAGCAGCTGGCGTTAGAAGTGCTGCACCTGAGTCTTAAGTGTGGTTTACCTGACTCCCTGATGGTCGCCCTAACACCTCTCGAACAGGTATGCACATACATTGACCTACCTGTACCACCACGCTGGGTAGCAGGATTAATTCGAGTAAATGAGGTGTATCTACGTATTTCACCATTACCCCGAACTAATTGCTTCAAACAATTCACAAAGTTAATGATGAAATGAAGTTTATTCATATATTTCAAGCACTATGCTGAACTGATTTCTTTTAACAAAGTTTAATTTGTGTAGATATAATGTTCTACATATTAGAAATGTTTTTAACACCCTTCACCTGCTCAACTCTCCGTGTTGGTTTTGATATTCATATCGACCTGTAGCTTAGAAAGTAGCATTATCTGAATTTGCTGATTATATCTTTTAAAATTCGACTCTCGGCCCCAAGTATATTGGTGGATGTCTTGAGACCGGCGTTACCAATTCTACAACACATGGACATCTCTGTATTTGGGGATTCAAACAGGACATCATGTTATCATTGTTCTCCTTACGGCAGGTGGTCTTCGAGGACCTGGAGGTGTCTATCGTGAGGGCGGGTGAGGACTGGGACGACCACCAGGCCTGTGTCAACCAACTCCTACAGCTCCAACTCAAGGTAGGCTAAAGTGACCTTCAGTAGTGTGGAGGAAAACCAAACAATATATATTATGTTCTTGAATTCAAAGTTTGGTATCTTGAAGTAATACTTTACAAAATTCTTCTATTTTTGCTTTTGGGGCGCCCTCTAGTGGTTATTGGTAAAGTACGCCCCTAAAGCCTTACTGTCTGCAGTTTTTCATTGTGTTCAATCAGTCAGCCATGAAATCTGTCTATTGTGTTCGCCCCTGCTCAATTTGTGACGATCATAGTTGTGAATACCCCCCTTCCCCCTCCTCCAATTGTTTGATTGGTTTGCCCCTTTTGCACCCACAGGTGGTGGACTGTGGTGCCTCTCTTTCCATTGGTCACTGGTGGTAATAGTAGGAGGGGTAAGAGGTATGATTGACACTCATGGCACATGGGTCCTATATATAGAGGTATGTCAATTTTGAGAGACCAGAAAGCCCAGGTTGCCCTGAAAGTAATATCATTTTTTTGTTTCCAATGAATGTACTCGTACATTCAAATCTGACAAATCCTTAGACTATGATTGTTCTAACTATTTTTACTGATAAGCATGTAATTTATCTTTACTAAATTATGTAATATACCTTCATTTCAAATTGATTTTTATCCCAATTTTGATAAGGGCAAAAAAGGTAACAGAAATCCAAATATCCTTGGCCTGACTGGCTCTCTCACTCCTCCACCTCCCCCTCCCCCAACCGCACCTTCCACCACCCCATAGTGGACACACAGGTGCCAGACTCCCTGCCTGACACATAAGGCCAAAGAACAAAAATTGTTGTGTTTAGGTAACATAGGCCAAAAAAATTAGGGTGGGTAGGTCTTTTTTTCTTCTTCTTTTTACACTTACACAACCAACCCAAAAAATAAGGGCAGGTTTGATTACCTGAGCACAACTTTTTTTTAATTTTAGGCCTTTATAGTGGGCAGCAAGAGTGGTGCCAGAAGTTATTAATCAAATTAGATGAGTATTTTTTGCCACAAAAGCAAGATTTTTCAGTCCAGAGGACTGAAAAATATATTTTCTCTTGTTCTTTATTCAGTTTTCCATCATTTCCGATTCCAAAAGTAAATTCCCTACAAATGTAAGGAAGTCTTTTTGTATATACATATATAAATCTATGTCTTGTGATTGTTTTTTCCTGTTTGGGTGTGGCTGTTACATCTAAGGGCATGGTAGCCGCACCCTAAAAAGAGTGTGGCTTCTGTGTCTTAGGGATTGGTGGTCAGCCTTGAGAGGCTTTAAAGAGCTTGCCCCTGAGAGGGAGGAAGTTCTTAAAGGAAGCCAAGGGAAGACCCAGTAGCAACCATAAAAGAAGTCCCTCAAAATAGCAGAGCTTTACAGAGCCTGCCCTGAAAAGAGCTCTGTCCTCCTCTGGCTTCACTCTAAGAACTTCCTCTGCTCTTGGGGAGAAGCCCTAGAAAGGGCCCAGAAGGGATCTTGGATGGGGCATGATAACCACACCCTTTTCTGGGTGAGGGTTACCTTGCCCCTAAAGCTGGCTGCCACATTATCAGGCACATGATCCACACATTGTTTTGGGTGGGGCCACCATGCCCTAAGGTGCAGCAGCCACACCCAAACAGGGCAGGGCTGTCACGCCCTAAGCACAGCACCCAGTTAGGTAATAGGACTTCCCCCATTACCAAAATGGATGTGGCTGGGTGTGGTCATCAATGAATCTACAACTATGTAAGTTATTTATTGTCCCGTCTGGAAGATCGGACTTTTCCAACACGACCAAATAACAATTATATATATATAATTATATCCAAATATGCCGTATCATGTTCTTAATCTGTGCCCCCTTTATCGCCCAGAACCACCGCCTGGTGCGGCTGTCGTCTCAGGTGACCACTGTTCAGGTGGAGGCCGAGGTCCGGCGCCGGTCAGCCCACCTCCTGCGCCAGGTACAGCTCCAGCTGACCACTAAGTGCGCTGACCGCAGCTTCCCGCGCTCCAAGGCCGCCCTCGACACGGCACTGGAGCACTTCTAACGACCAACGCAATAACCAGGGTCACCACTACACAGGGAAAGTGGCAAGATTATTTCCTGTCGGGGAAAGCACAGGGAATTTGAGTTTTAACCTTGAGGTGGGACCATGTGTAACGAGTATCAAACAGTCTGAAAATGCATGTTTATTTTAGGCCAATGTACAGAGGCCGCAAAGTTTAAAGATAAAAGTTCAGATTTTCTCTGATTTCGATGTTTTTTTGTCACTTCAAAAAGTCATAAAGTAGCTGAAATGTATTGATGTTTTTATTCTTAGATGCCATTTCTAAAGTATAAATCAAAACTTTCTTTTTGCTGTTTCCGATTTCTCACATCTTATAAATTGTGTTATGACTATTTCTTCAAAGATATTAAATAGAAAACATGAATATACATACTATGTGACCGTTCGCCTTGATAAATCAGGAAAGGTTTTACGCAAGTTATTCATATAAATGTTATGGCCATATATAAGGCCTGTAGGGAGATGCACCATGGGGGCAGCCATTGCCCCCCAATACAGGCCACTCACTCAGGGGACAAGCTAGATCCCTCCACCACTGATAATCTACCAAAAAGCCTTTACCTTTGTGTCACTGCTGCAGGACAACAGTGTGTAATCAGATGGCATTATCATTTTATTCCAACAGCTACAGTAATGAAAATCATGCTCCTTTTGGAATTCTTTGATAAAACTGAATGATAAGGAAGTTATAGGTATGTAAAATTTACTACTGTGCCTTCCCTCTGAGGGACCACTAAATATAGGTTGTGTGTACAGTATCTTATCTATATTCAGGTGTTACTAATGTTTTAGGTGTTTAGCCATCATGTAAGACAATGCCTGAGTGGGTTGGCTACCAGAACAGCTAGAGATGTAGGAACCCTAGTCTGCCAACTTTATCATGCCACTTACCACACAGGCCTTATCCGTTAAGGGGTCTAAGGTAAACAATGACCAATGGGGCCTGGTATTGGGTATTTGAGAAAGTGTTATAGCCAGCAACTCTCGACCTCCCTATACATGTTCTTGTTTTTTGTTTAATGTTTAGTTTGGGATATGGGAGGTTTATGGAAGCTTTTGTTATTTCAATGAAACTTTAGTTTCGTCTGACTTATATTAACAATGTGTTGTACGTTAACCTGATGTAAACAAAATCGTTGACGAATCTACCATTCAACTGGGGGACAACACTTTCTTTTTTTCATGTTTTGAGATGAGTTTATCAACTGTACTAACGAGTTAATTATAAAACTATGGCAAGGGGACCTATTTTCAGTAGGAAAAAGCTTTAGAGAGAGGTAAGCTTATTGAGATTAATTTAAGATGTAAATTCGATGTGTGCCTGTCCACCAAAGGACAGTATTTTTGATAGGTTTTAAGTAATGCAGGCATTACTCATGTTGAAGCACGAGAGATCTATTTATGTACAAATACATGATGTGCGAATTTCCCCAGGGCCTTTGTGTTGTTTAGATGACGTTATCCATGCTGCTATACACAGTTATGATAATAAGTGTTATGTGTGATGCAAGTTTCATCGATTGATGTACTCCTATTAAACTACATTGGGTCGCTTACTAATTCTTATGCATTTGCATCCATATACATGTGCATTCATGTTAAAGAATATGTATACAGAGTTGTCTTTTTTATCCAGGAAAGAACAATAAAGGCAAAAGTGTTACACTATTGAACGCTTTTATTTTCTTTTATCATAACAACGCAGCTCTATTACGGGTGATATGCTACTGGGTAGGGCAATTAAAATAAGGGATCAGTCTATATATTTACTCATTTAATCTCTGGAGTAGGTATTGGGGACTGATAAATTAGAACTTTGCGCATGAGGCTACATATAGGCCTAGGCGAAAAAAAGGGTATTTTAGGCCAGGCGGGATTGCGGAGCTTAAATCTATGAGAGGCAATGCAGATGTGCAATATTGATGCACAGTCCCTCAAAAGGAAGGATTTACATGGGCCTTCTTTAATTTCTTTAGGAAACAGTCAATCATGGGGGTATAGACGGGGGGGTCCCATGTCACTTGTCGAATTTAAGAAATAGCCCTGTCGCATGTCATTATACTTCAATTTATCCCCATGTCCCATGTCGAATTTAAGAAATGGCTCTGTCGCATGTCACTATCTTTTTTAATGCCCTGTCTCGTGTCGAATTTAAGAAAAGGGCCATGTCATTTGTCACTAAATTACCATGTCGCCTGTCGAATTTAAAAAACGGCCATGTCGCCGTGTCGAATTTAAGAAATGCCCATGTCGCAGTGTCGATTTTAAGGGTCTACACCCCCAATCATGTTCCACATCATATATTTCTATCTTGACAGCTTTCTTTTACTCGTTTCCTGTACAGATTTTCATGGAAGCTCAGTCATTTTTAATTCGAGCTATTACCCTGATTAATAAAATACTATGTAAATATAAATACCAGGTACATGGATGGAGTCCCCTAAAAAGACATACGACTTGAAGGTTGGAGAGATGGGGATGAAAAATACATGACACAGGGTATTTCTTTAATTTGACATTTGGCATGGAGACCTCCCTCCAACACCACCGACCCCCATCTATCATCTACCGTCACATGCAAATGTCATATATAGGCAGCCATCTATCATGTGACAAAATAACGACCTCAATAACGCGCAATATCTAAGCATTATCATTATGTATCACAGTTATATCGGCCATGTATCAATACCCCCTCCCTCACATCCCCGGCCCTGGAGGAAAAATATGGCCCTAAACCCTTAAATTCGACACAGCGACATGGTCATTTTTTTAAATTGACATGCGATATGAGGCCTAGTGACATGAAGAAAAAAATGAACGACATGACAGGGGCGATTTCTTGAATTTGACATGGGACATGAGAAGGTCTTACAGGCGACATGTGACATGAGAAGTTAAGGGACAAGGGACACAACAATTTATTAAATTCGACATGCGACATGGGGACCCACCATCAAGGGCCCCAATAATGATATGGAACCACTACAATACAGCATTCAGCCAATCAGGACCGATGATCTAACAAACCGGAAGTGAGTGGAACCAGGTCACGTGGGTGTCGTTGTAGCGTCTGGTGGGAGGAGAGTGTAGTCTGTGTGTGGAGAGTGAGGCCGGGAGGAGAGAGGCACAGGCCGTATTAGGTAGTCTGCAGGTTGGGGTAAGGAGCAGACGCGCCCGGCGTTATCAGGGTAGGATACATTATGGGACGACTTTCCAACGCCATGCAGTCCACGCCGGCTGTAGGATGTATGAAGGCGCTGCTTATGATATTCAACTTCGTTTTCTGGGTGAGTAATGGCCTTTTTTACTGCATAAATGCTCCCTGCCAAGCCCGCCCTCCCCTCCTCCCCCGCACATCCTTATAGCAGACGTGCCCTGGGCCGACGATGCGAGCATCATGTGTGCGTTGCAGTGGTGGTCGGGGAGGGGGGGGGTGCATCAGTCGGCCGTCCCCACCGCCCCGACGGCTGACTCAGTGTTGTAGTGCTGGCACCAGCTCGACCAGGCAAGGCCCCACAACAAGTGACAGACCTCCTGGTGTAGTATGGAGTCGTGTGGTGAACTCATTCCCCAGATTATTAATGGGGCTTTATTGTGGTTCGGGTGCCATATCATATGGGCTTTTGAATGAGGCCACTTGCCAAATTGTGATGCTTTATCTTATTTATCCTGTATTTGTCTGATTTATATGCTTAAAACGACTTAGAGGGAAATAATATTGAATGAAATTATCAGACGATGTAAATCAATATATTCCAAAACATGTCCATGATATATGAAATAGAAGTTTGTGGAATATTATTACATTGTATATTGTTAATATTAATGCCTTAAACACGCCTGTGGACATTGGGATATGTAGAGACTATGTGATTTGAGATATTTGATTAATCAAACCATAAAGAATTCATCATGCTCTGAAACATGGGGAGGGGAGTATTGACACATGGTCAGATAATGTTATGTTCACGATAAACACAACGTTTCATCACGTTATGTCAGATATAAATGTTCAGTGAACTCCGGTTTTACAGACCAGTGCCCAATTCTTCACTTCTTATACAAACAAATAGGCCTACCTGACTATATAAATGAGGACCAACCTGCTGGGTGTACGTGCAGTCCCACACCAACACGATGGCCTGGACCCAAAACACAGTCACATGGCCCCTAAATGACGCATGGCCAGGACTTTTATAAATATAGTAAAACGGGAATTCTCCTATTTCTAAAAGTTGGAATGCCACATCAGCAAAAACCTAACACCGGTTGATGACATAGACATTACCTCATCTGACTCGGACGCGGTTGTAGACATAGATAAGTCTTTTTTTTGAAAATAGAGATAGTTATAAGTAAAGTAATTGGAAGTATGTCAGGAAAAAGGCCTATATTCAAACCAATCTAAAATATATGACCCATATCTAGGCATACAGATACAAAAGAAGTCATACATTTATGTTATGGTTTGTGGTAATTATCCTTTGGGGAAATTGACCCACAATGCGCCTTGAGGCTCTCTAGGTGTCCTAAATAAAAAGAAAGTTTACAGATATTCCATCCTCAAACTGCAAAGTTCAGTCCCGACCTCTGGTTTATGGAACACTAAGAGTGAAAGAAGCGAGATAAAAATATTGACTTAATTGTGACTGTGCAGATTTTCTCAGAAAAGTGATATACCGATAGGGTATCATGATGATATAATGGTCACGATAAGTACATTATTGCCATGCATGATGAGGTTCACTTTCCTCCGTCACAATTGCAGCTAGCGGAACTAAGGTGACTGATATATTAGGTCAAATAATTAAGCAAGATCTAGAACTATAGAGAATGTTTAAATATATTATATTGACGGTGGGGCTGACCTAAACCTATAGGCCAAGCGGATTAGTTACGTGTAAAAGGCAGCGAGCACATAGTGGACACAGTCAGACTTAGACCTAAGGACCGTGGGTGTTGTGGGGGGGGGGTGGGGGGGGAGGTAACTCTGCTTAAAGATGGTAAAAATGGCAAGGTGGGTCTAAGATATCCCCTTACTCTTCTGTATGGAGTATACAATGAGGATGCGCGATGGGAAATGTTATCCCTCTAAGCATTGGCTGCAATGGGGAAAAGGGTACTGTCCATCAATAGTGAAAAACTTGGACAAAATATATGACAGCACTTGAGACAAATGGGTAACGTTTTCTCGCTTATATATTGTATGAAGAATTGACTATTTTCTCCCCATATGAACCAATTCAAGAACTCAAGCATTGCATTTTGCAATTTCCCCGAAAAGTCTTTAGTTGATTACACTAAAAAGAAACATGAAGTCAGCTAACACAGCGTCTGTAGTTTAGAGTTAAACGTAATCAAGGAGGAAGGAATGATATAACGTAGCGTTTTATAGATCTTTGATGTAATATCATTTAAGCGTTCAGGACGTCTCAGTCGCGAGGGAAATGGTGACTGGCGCAAATACTTCAGATTAATTTCCTGCTCTAATATAACAAAGTAGATGTAACGCCACAGAAGGGTAGTTTTTCCCCATGCAGAGATCAACCATCCCACAACGTACATATGTTAGCCTTAAAATAGATCCACGAGAAAAGAAGTATAAGACAAAAGCGGATCAAGGTATTTTAAAGCGGATGGTCCGTTACATCGATATGTATTCCAATGCAGGCACACAGCATCGGCTTTGTTATTTTCTGATTTTCTGTTTAGAAAGAAATTAGTGTGTTGGGAGGGGGTGATGGTACTTATATCCATTGTATATGTGCTGGTAAGGTGTATCCAAAAACAACCTTATAACCATATATATGCGTTTTCATAGCGTCTTTATTACCTTTCCATGATAGAGGACGGTGGTGACAAGTCATATATCTACTATCACCCATGTAACCTAGTTGTGAAAGTGTACCCACTCCCTTCTCTCCCGGGCCGGATCCCGACCTGGACGTCAACACAAACTGGGCCAGCGTCGACCTACTCACCTCTGTACACCACGGCCACTGGTATGGAGTATAGAAAGGTCGGCTTATAGATACGTACATGCTTAGGTAACCAACTAACTGGGTTGTATATGTATAAAGACATACTTTATGGTACTTGTTGCCATACATTTTACGTGTATTTCGCTGTGGCTACATGTATTCAGTGCATGACTGACAGCTATTTTACAAACCCTAAATAATAGGTCTGTATCATGAGAAGGTATCGTAAATGGTAAGGTAATTGAATGCAATGACCCAGTGGACTCAATATACCTTTCAATTTCCTTTGTGTAGCGATAGTGCCTCTCCATAGCTTACATAGAGGGTCTACAAGAGAGATTGAATACTTATGAATTTGTAAGCAGTCCCAGGTAGTCTTATGGAACTCTTTCTTATTCCTTTGTTGGGTTTGTTTACAGTTTAAATCACACCTCCCAAAATAATTCCCTGAATATTGATTTTGGTCTTATTGTAAACGTCTCTGTGACGGTAAAAGCACTATTTATCGTGAAGCCTTATGGAAATCCTATACATGTATATTGTTAAAGGTTCAAATTATACGGCCCCTGATCTTATTTGAACGTCTCTGTAACGGTATATCTTTTTATACACTGTAGACCAAACATCAGAACGAAGGCCCACTCCCAGTCCCACGTTTTATTACCATCCGCCATGCTGTATTGTCAATGATTTCCCTGGTGAAGCTGCAATCCCGATATGGTCTGTCCGTTTTTATGGGGCAGAGTAAGTGCCTTAATCAACAGTCATAACTATTCCCCTGCCGCTGAGGAAATTAATCAAACGTTCCCGTGGGTGGCGTGGGTGTGGTTTTAGCCAGGCCTATGAAACATCCTTCATGGTGGTTAACTCGACAGGAATTCACTGAATAAAATCACTTCCATTAATTTGATTTCCTGCAAAATTCGATAAAAGGGATAAACAAAGATATCCCCTCCCTTGGTGGTTATTATCAAAATTGAAATGGCTAGAGGAAAGTAGAGGAAACAGGGAACTGCACCTGCCTAACTAACAGTGTATAAGGCTTTTCATACCTGCCCCCAAGCTTAGAACCCTGGCTCAAAAGGTGATCACCCAATCACAATTAAGAGTGGATGAAAATATAAAGGTTTGAAAACGTTTTCTTCCCTTTACCTCTGTGCATATCCATTATGCTTAGCATTTTACACCTTCATGTCCAAGGTGTAGTTCGATCCTGTCTGGTCACCATGAGAAGGCCCTGGTTACCATGGTTACTGACTATACACGTTAACCCGCTCCGTCCCATCGTCCCCTGGGAACGTCCGGTCAGCGTGCCCTCAGAAGGGCCATGTCTGCAGTCACACACCCTGCAGTACTTCCTCTGTTTTCTATGTCAGTTCAGCTGCCCAGAGGAGGGCCACCCCTACCATTACATAAACTGCTGTAGGTTCCTGTTGTACCTCATCTGTTTCTTTTTGGTAAGCCACCAAGAGAAGGAACTTGCCTGCTGTCGCACACTATGCTGTACCTCATCTGTTTCTTATGTCCAGTCAGCCACCCTTAGAAGGCACTTGCCTGCTGTCACACCTCTTACTTTTCTTCCCCTGTATCCTACGTCTGATCAGCAGCCCGGAGAAGGAACATGCCTTGTGTTACACGCCCTGCTGTACCTCATCTACCTACTACGAAAATGGCCACCCATTCAGGCCACAGACCCTACTGTACCTCTTCTGTATTCTAGATCTGGTCAGCTACCCAGATGAGAAATACATCTGCAGTCACGCACTCTACTGTGCCACATCCTACATTTGTCCAACCACACTAAAAGTGGCCATGACCACTGCCATATACACTGCGGTACCTCCTTTGTATCTCACATTTGTTCAGTCACATCTGTACCTCCTCTGTATACTACATCTGGTCAGCCACCCTGAGAAGGAACAAGCCCACCTTCGCACACCCAGCTTTACCCCCCTCTGTATCTTACATTTGTTCAGTCACCTGCCAGGGGTCATGCCCACTACAACACACCTTGCTGTACCTCCTTCCTATGCTACATCTGTTCAGCCACCCTGAGAAGGAACATACATGCCCTCCACACCCAGCTGTACCTCGCCTATATCCTACATCTGGTCAGCCGCCCTGAGAGAAGCCACATCCACCCCCACACACCCTGCTGTACCTCCTCTTTATCGTACATCTAGAGCCATCATGAGAGGGGTTATGCCCACCATCAAACGCATTCTCTGTATCTGTTCAGCCACAGTGAGAGCAGCTATGCCTGCACTAAAACCCCTTGCTGTACCTCTGCTGTCCTCATACCTCTGGTCAGGCATTCAGAGAAAAAAAACACTCCAACCATCGAACACCCTGCGGTACCTCCTCTGTATCCTACATCTGTTCAGCCACCGTGAAAAGGGCCATTTTCAAAATAACACCATACCCTGTTGTATCTCATCTGTATGCTATGTCTATTCATCAACCCTGAGAAGGGTCAGTTCCACTGCCACTACCTCCTGTACCTCCTCTGTGTCCCACACCTATTCATCCACCCTGAGAACGACCAGGTCCACTGCCACACACCCTTCTGTACCTCCTCTGTGTCCCACACCTATTCATCCACCCTGAGAACGACCAGGTCCACTGCCACACACCCTTCTGTACCTCCTCTGTGTCCCACACCTATTCATTCACCTTGAGAACGACCAGGTCCACTGCCACACACCCTTCTGTACCTCCTCTGTGTCCCACACCTATTTATCCACCTTGAGAACGACCAGGTCCACTGCCACACACCCTTCTGTACCTCCTCTGTGTCCCACACCTATTCATCCACCCTGAGAAAGGCCAGGTCCACTGCCACACACCCTTCTGTACCTCCTCTGTGTCCCACACCTATTTATCCACCCTGAGAAGGGCCAGGACCACTGCCACACACCCTTCTGTACCTCCTCTGTGTCCCACACCTATTTATCCACCCTCAGAAAGGCCAGGTCCACTGCCACACACTCTTCTGGACCTCCTCTGTATCCCACACCTATTCATCCACCCTGAGAGGGGCCAGGTCCACTGTCACAAACCCTTCTGTACCTCCTCTGTGTCCCACACCTATTTATCCACCCTCAGAAAGGCCAGGTCCACTGCCACACACTCTTCTGGACCTCCTCTGTATCCCACACCTATTCATCCACCCTGAGAGGGGCCAGGTCCACTGCCACAAACCCTTCTGTAACTCCTTTGTGTCCCACACCTATTCATCCACCCTGAGAAGGCCAGGACCACTGCCACACACCCTTCTGTACCTCCTCTGTGTCCCACACCTATTCATCCACCCTGAGAAGGGCCAGGTCCACTGCCACACACCCTTCTGTACCTCCTCTGTGTCCGACACCTATTCATCCACCCTGAGAAGGGCCATACCTGCCTTTACATAAACTGCTATAGCCTACCTCCCCTGTATCCTTGGGAATGGGCCCTGGGAAGGGCCATGTCCGTTATTACACATCCTGTGGCCTCCTCTGTGCATTCAATATGTCTATTCAGCCACCCACAGGAGGAACACATTCACCGTCACAAACCCAACTGTGCCTAATTTGTCTCCTACATCTGGTCAGCCGCTCTGGTTGCCTTTGGGGCGTCATTGGCTGTTGCCCAGCCTGTGGCACAAATAAGGCCATCCATTTCTAGTGACAACAGACCCCTTATAGCAACTAGAAAGTTATGAGCAGAGGTTTGGAGGGAGGTGGAAGAGGTCTTCTGAAAAAAAAGATTCAAATGAAATTTGCTTCGAATAGAAATCATCATCGAATATACAATGAACGCAGTCAAACTCATAACACAATCAAGGACAACTTCCTTTTTGCCACAACTTTAGATTACTCATGGTCCACAGACGATGGCAGCCTTATCTGAATTTGAGTTTCTGACACAAAGAGTTTGTAAAGATCTACATTTTAACACTTTTATTCCATAACTTTTATTCCATATTCTCATAGCGGAATAGCTTGAAGAGTACATTAGGCTATCTTGGAATATGTCTTATTGCTTTTACCACTCACCCAGCAGAACACACTGATTACAAAACAACCTGGTCTTTTCAACAATAATGTAGTCTATGCTTAAAAGATAACGAACAACATATGTTGTGATAATTGAGTCCATACATGATTATGAAAGCGGACGAAACATAATGTTTTTCTTCTTTCACTTGGGAAGCGGGATATTTTGATACAATGTCTTGATTACTTCATTCACGGGAACGACAGTGAAAAAAATGCATAAGAAAACCTTATTTGAGATTTTCAATTTATGGTGTATCTAATGTCCCTATCAGAGGGAAACAGAATATTAGAAACCATAATTAAACCGGGCGTAAGGTTTCCTGCATCCTCTAACATCTATTTTTTGCCAATTCTTGTTGCCTATCTTCCCTCCCAAGTTTGCTGAGTCAGCGACAGTTTTATTCCTCTCTAATCTACTAAAATCCATCAAACCTATCAGAATCAAGCTAGAAGATGTGAGTTCAAGTGTGTACTATGCTGATTTTACAGTGATTTTTTTTCTAAAAATATTTTATTGGCATCCCTTCATTAAGAACACCTCAGATCCGCAATGAAACCCTTTAAAATTGCCTATTACCACCAAACTTTAGAGCTAGCAATTACACAAAACACAATGAAGCATATTGAAATACATGTAATCTGAGAATCCTCTATAGTTCTCTCTACCGGCCATGAAGTTGTCTGGACGGCTTCAGTTCATCAGTCATTTGCTGTAGTGTGTGGGCGGCTGGCTGTGCAAGTAGTATAGAGTGAGTCAGGAGGATCATATTTGGTCAAAATGTAGTTCTTGCGCAATCCACCAGGTGGCGCCACCGTCGATGTTTATTTTTTTACTATAGAGTTTGGTAGAATTAGTTCTGCCGTTCTCCGCCAGGGGGCGCTGCTGACCGGTATGGTGATGCAATACTTGGGTGTGATGATGCAATATCTGTGGTCAAAACTTAGTTCGTCTGTTTGTCGCGAGGTGGCGCCACTGTTCTCCAAGGTTTGTAGTTCTTGCATCATCCGCTAGGTGGGCGCCACCAGCAATTATTTTGGTTATTTTTTTAACTATGGAGTTTGGTAGATTTAATTAGTTTCGTGGTTCTCCACTAGGAGGGGGGAAAGGGGGCAGTGCTGGACAGGGTGGGGTGATGCATGGTGGTGCAAGAAACAGGGTGTGAATACCTTTGGTCAAAACGTAGTATGTCTGTTTTCCCACCAGGTGGCTCCTCCACCACCTTTTCCCCACTACCTACTGATATGAGTCATCATTTCCAGTGATGGTGCAATAGGGGGATGCTGAGTTTGGCATGTGTTTCAAAGTGGTGGTCAGATGTTAGTTAGGGGAGTGCACCACCAGGTGATACATTGTGCATGGTCCTGGCCAGTGGGCTGGGGATTTCAACTGATGGTGCAACATTTTGTAGAAATTATTTTGGGTGGTTCATCATCACATGGTAGTGTGTCCATGCTTATTCCTTGCACATAAGCTGCCTGTTGTGGTGCAATATTATCATGGGAAATAAAGAAGACACTTTGTAAATGACTATTCTTGAAGCAACTACCAACATGGCAACAGGAGCAAACAGTGGTGACTGTGGAGATGGAAAAGGAGAACCTGGTGCCCAGCCTAAGTACTAGGGTAAAAAAACTTACTGATATGTTTTTCCCCTTTTGAAAAGATAATGTACTGCAGCTATATTGTTAAGTCCTGTATTTCAATTTTAAAGTCAAGGACAATAAAACAAATATTGAGATATGAAAGGGATCTATGCCAGTTCATTGGTTAGGTAGATTCCTGAAGTCTGCATGATTTTTTATCTAATACCCGACAAGTTTTCTTTGCTAAGTTATCATTTCTGGTAGAAACAAGATGACAAAACAAGACTAGTGTTGATGTATTGTCAGTAATAAAATTGTTGTTTCAGTGCAGAAAATGTGGCATGATTTTAATCATGCTGTATTAAGACGTCATCATGAACTTAAGTTAATTCAAGATTGTCAAAACAGGGACTCCATGACAACAGAATATAACGGTGATGATGGCACTAGAAAAGAAGAAAGTGGCTCTTAAAAATACCAGGTAAACAATTGTATTTTCTACTCACAAAATAAAATCTAAATGCATCAGTACTATAGCTGACAATGGTATTTTCATTTCGAGAAGGAATATACTTTGTGCATTAAACAAATTGTGAAAGTATGTATTGTTTTCATCAAAAACATTTACATGATGTAACATGATATTGAATGTTCGTGATACAATTCATTTTATAATTATGTGGGACATGGTTTTCTGTATTTCAACTGTAATGGGTAGGACTTTCATTTAATTCTGGATGGCTTATTCATGAAAGATTCATAGCTTTAGAAAGGAATATTTTCCAATAACTTAAAATAAAAGCAATATGAATTATTTTTCAGCTTTGTGTTAAAATGAGTTTTAATTCACCTGCAGCATTAAAGTATAAGCATGGTGCACTGACATATTTACCATGGTATTGAAATATTTTGTCACACATACAGCCTAAGTATTTTGACATCATTTGTTTAAAAGAAAGTGTCAAACGAAAAGTTTAAAAAATTTGTCCCAGAGTTGAATAAACCGGTAGGTTCCAAATTGTCTTTCCATATTAAACTCTCAGTTACTTGCACCATTAAATGATGAATATGGGGCACTGACATTTCTACCATGGAGTTGAAACATTTTGTCACACTGTCTAAGTATTTTAACATCTTGTTTGTAAGAAAGTGACACATTTTATCATTGTGTTCTATGGCACTTGAATTTTCAATTGACATTGCATTCAACAAAAGATGACATGGTGTTTTAAAAGCCTGTACCAAAGAAGATTAAAACAGCTAATTCTAAACTGACCTACAATAGCAAACTCATGCAAAGTCAGATTTTCACCATGGTGCTGAAATATTTTGTCCCACAGTCAAGTATTTTGAATTTACTTGATTAGAAAGATATATATTTGGACTTAGTTTTTTCTATGCTACTTGAATTTCAGATAAACATGTATGTTTTGTTAAACACAAAATCCTGTTTTTAAAATGGGTTTTAATTTGTTATCACAAAAACTATAAAGGCAATCAGACTTCTGTTTGCTTTTTTGCTCTGACGCAAACTGGGTGGGCAGTCGCTGAAACCCGACTGCAAACTTTTTATCCCTGCCAGACGCAAAGCCATGCACGCACACACGCAGGCTGGCTTGGTGTAAAGTGAAAAAAAGAAACATAAATGTATATCGTTACAACTAAAATGTCCATGAGAATAGAGACAGGCCCGCACATGGGTGATTGTTTTCTTTTCCATTAGACATATGTATAGACTGAATGATCAAGCAACCTTTGAATCAGTATATTTATTTATTTCAATCAAACTTCAGAAAATTAATGTTAGTGCATGCATCATAGAAAAAAAAAAAAGAGAATTCTTGACACAAATATGATCATACCTACATCATGCTTACTGGATACTTAAAATAACGTTTAACAATGACAAGTCATGTATACAGTCAAGTCTTTTCTATTAGACATATGTGTAGGCTAAAAACAAGATCGAGGTAACTTTGAATCAAAACAGATATTTCAGTTGAATTCAAAAAATTTCACTGCGTAAAGCATAGAAAAAAAGCACAAGATTCTTGACACAGATATGATAAAGCTCCTGGATCATGCCTACTGGATACATGAAAAAATGTTTAACAGTTGCGTACGCAAGCACATACTTTGCATCTGATTTGACAAGAAAAAAACTTCAGTGAGACATTTGATAATAACGTTTAACAGTCTTGCATGCAAGTACACACTTTTAATCTGATTAAGTCTAAAAGAAGGGACATGCATCGCTATGTCAAGGAAAAAAACTTCACCGAGTTACATATATTCTTCAAGTTACACATTATTTGATGCGAGAACCTCTTTAACCCAAAAATGTTATACCAAAACACCTTATACAAGTCTTATTCAAGAAAGTTTCAATTTACTGCTTAAAGATTGCTATCCACGGACTCACACATTTCCCTTCTCAAAACCTTATCATGTCTCCAGTACCACATTACTTTAGAATTTGACACATTGCTTGTACGTTATTTGTACACAAAATGCTCTTAAAAATTACTGCCAGCAAAACAAAAATAATAAATTATACATTTTGTCATAACCATTTTACTCAAGATCACTCTAGATGTGCTTGTACCATAGGTCAATTGCTAAGTAAACTGAGTCAAACGTTCCCCCACCTCCAACGTAGGGCCTCATTCCCTATCATACTTAAAAGTAACACCCAAAGAACCTTTTCAGTCAACGGTAAAGCTTCACCTTATACTGTTAAATGTTTTAACATGTATAGCTTGAGACTTTAGAAATCATATCATGTGTGTCATATAAAACAAATCTAAGAAATAATCTCAATAACATTAAAAGGGAAACATACTTTCATAACTTCTTACTCTTTTACATGAAGTTGTTTTTTTTAGTTTTAACAGGAAGGATCACAAAAAACACTTATGACAGCAATTTCTTCAGTCCTACGACATTGACAGAAAAGAAACTGTGAACACGATTAACTAATTAACACGATTCTCTGTCTTATAGAAATTATAATACAAAAAAAAGTTCAGGTGTCTAAGAAATACTATCCTTGAAGTACAAATTTTCTTTCATGCATTCAAAGAATTGTTGACCAAATGTCTAATGAAGAAATTATAGGTTCAAATAATTTAGATTTTGAAACATTTAATCTCTGTTTTGCTTCTAATGGGGTAGAATTATCGTCATCTTTCTTCAGTATATATTTCTACAACGTCATCATGACCTATATTAGGATTGGCAGGGTAATTCGCAGTCTGTGATGTAGGTGACAAGCGTCCTTTACATATATCAGGGTAGCTTCTCCATTCCTCGCATAAACTTCTTTTGTGCGGTGATTCATTTTGAAGCCTGTTTGAAGAGACAGAGAATGGGAAGAATTAATGAGAGTCATCCATTGCAAGTTCAGGTATGCTTTAAGACCTACTTATGTGCTTTTGCAGTAGTTTAGCAAATATAACTAAAGTATGCCCTGAGGTAATAAAAGCAAAACCAATTTAATAGATTCAAACAAAGCTACAAATAGTATACCTATGTGCTTTGAGAATAAAATCTGGTTGATAATTTGAAATAAGAACCTTATTCGGAACAAGCTTTAAACTGATAATGTCGTCATATCCTTCATCATCACAAGATTATGTCACACAGGCATATCATGATGTGTCAGTGTTATTACGACAAATTCGAATTGGGCAGTCTTAGCATATCTTTATATATTTACAAGTGGCTTCACCGGGCAGAAAATCTTGGGACAAAATCCCGTCAGGACTCAAATCTACAACATAGGGGTTTGGAGGCTGGGTTGCTAACCCCCCTACACCATGGAACAACCAATAGGATGAGAGTGGAATTGAATTATAGTGTCATGACTAAATTTGATGATTTCCACAGGTCCTTTAATAATCAGTTTAACAAAATCGGCAACCAAATGGACTGGCTGGTTGTAACCTATTACGCTGGTTCTGGTTATGACCTGAAATAAGTTCATTGCCTAGATGGCAACATGTGAAAGGACACTGTTTAGAAGTAGTATTTATCGTTCATGAGAATTACAGCAGCCTTTTCTTTAGGACCATTAATGCAATACAACAAATCTAAATTGGTCGGGTGTTACCTCTGTGCAACCACAAATAAACAACAGACTGTGGTCTCATGAGGCCTAGCTGGTTCATGATTGTACATGCAATTCATCTTTGTAAATTTCTAATGTTGAGATGCTAGTTTAGAAGAGTAGGTAAACATTTCAGAGAGTAAAATTTATATGTGAGTTCAAGTTCTGAAATTTCCATGCTCCTCTGATTTATATTTTATGCATACAAGCACTTTACTTGTGTCCATCCATATTGGTATTTAGTAAATACCTTACATGACATCATCAAGCTGGCGTCCTCTAAATTTGCACTTAAAGTGTGAGGCTGGCTTTGCATTTATTATAATAGACTGTAACATTAAGCTTGTTTGAATGTATGGGATAATTATGACGGTGTCATACCTTAAGATATATATCATAAGAAAAGTGTTCATCGTAATTCTAAATTGATGTTTTTTTGTGTGTGTGAGCTTTAAGCGTAAGACTACAACTTAAATGGAATAAAATGTTTGTTTATTGCTGATTCTAGATGATTATGTGGGAATGGATAGTGATATAATTTGAATAATATTTATTAAAACATTTTCGTCATATGGTTACTTTATTATCGTTGTTGAGGTAGCCATCTTACTGGAGAGACCATCCCACTTTAACCTTTGTAATCAGTGTTTGTTTACGATATACCACAGACCAATAAGACTATAGCATTTGTACCATGAGGTGTAAATAAACCCAAACAACATGACATGTTTTCTGACTCAGCACACATTTTCGAGCATCTATAATTTTACACCCTTCAACCCTCCTTTCCTGAGACAGTAAGATGACAATCCTCTTGAAGTTGAAAATCTAAGCTTTCAAATGTTGCAAACAATCTTTTTATTTTGTGTTAGAAGCTGATTTAGAAGCTCCAAACCTTGTATACCAGTATGCTAGAACCTCTCCAACTTTAATATTCTATACATTATCGTGATATTGACACTTCGATTGAGCCAACCCCAAACAAAAATTCTTATTTTCAGAATGATTACAAACATTCAAAATGCAATAAGTTTTCAGATAACTGTTTGCTTTATGCACTCTTTGCAGTTCATACAATACAAAAGACATTTCCCACAAAATTCAGGAAACACCTTCTCTGTAATTAACATTCTTTTATTCGTAACCATGGTAATTCTTAATTTCCCTGGAAAACCGTTCTGTTGTAAATTTCCTATTACACAATAATTCCTTACTCTGGAATATTTTTCAAAACAGTGTCAAAAATGTATTTTAGTAAAATGTTTTCATAAAATAGTACGAACATCTTATTTATTCATATTATTTCCCTCAATAATAGGTTCAAGGGGTTGACATCCAGGTATGGCTAAATTTTACCTAAATTGACCACTATAACCTGTATTGAAAAGGAGGTTCTCGAGATCATTTTCATTGCATGGTAAAACACATAGTAGGACAAGTCCTTCAAACTTCAGAGATAAACAGGCATTCTACCTCAGGCTGTGTATCAAATATATTGTTTTTCAAACAGCAGAATAACTATAGAAGTTAGCTCATCGAAATATACCAATGATGAAGTTGAATGCTAGCCTTTTCTTATTTTCTCCTCAGTCTGGAAAGAATCCATAAGGGTTGGCCGGACGTTAAACTACCCCAACAAACAAACAAACTTATTTTCTCCAGGTGCTGAATACCTAAAGTCATTATCAACTACAGCTCTAAAAAATATTATGTCACTTTAAGTTTACTGACCTGAAAACCATGATTTTCACATGGCACTTCCTGGTCCTGGGCAGTTCCATCTTGAGTTCCCATAGTGGTCTTGATACAGTAGTCGGTAGGCTGAATACTGTAAAGACTGAATGAATCAAAAGAATCAACATCGTCTAATGACATCCTTGACCTTCTACCAGAGGATGTCATGCAGTTTTCACTGTCCGAAGTGCTAGATCTAGATGAGTCTGTCCCTTCTCTGTTTATCCCTAAGAAGCACTTGACAGTGTAGTAGATGACTGTGACAGCAACCATAGCCATAACTGCTGTAATTGTTACGACTGCAACAGTCCAAATGCGTGGCTGGGAAATCACCCCAGGAGGTATAATAGTTATTGTAGCGTTCATCTCGGTCTCTTGAATGTGTAATATAAGAACAGTGAATGTTGATTTGATGTCAATCTGTCTAGACAAATCACAAATATCTATTCGCTGCAACACCTTATCTGATTCAGAAGTGATAATCAATCTCCAACGTAATGTTTAGCCTGGTGGTGGTGCTGTAGCATTTGGAAAGTTGGCAAATGTGAAAAGTTGCCGATGGGCATAGTGTGGTATATGCGCATGCGCACCGGAAATCTCAGTGTTCGAGGTAAATAGCCTCAACAGGTACGTTTTCCGTAAACTATGGAATAGGGACGAGTTAGCCTTATAGGTTTGAATCTCAAACAGGTAAAAGATGAGAGGGATATATATCTTATTTGCTACCTATTTCAACTTTGTGAAATTAATTGGCAAAACATGCCTTGAGGCTAGTAACTCCTCCCATGCGCATGCATAGTGACCTACTTCCCGCATCGGCGACTTCTCAAATGCGGCGACTTTCCACATGTGACAGCGCCACCTTCAGTTTCATGAGTCTTCCTGAGAAAGCCTTTATTTGGTTCTTACGACTTAGGTATTTTGAACCAATTAGTTTTGTACTTAATCTTTGAAGTCAATTTGCATGCCATATGCTTTTTACTATCATGGGGTTAAATTGTTGCAAGCCCTCATCTGATGACAAAGATGGACAAGCTGTGTACGAACAACGTCACTCAAAGGGAACTCTGTATTTTCCACCATCTTCCATCTACACCTATGCTGAATCACCGGTAAATATGTTTAGTACTAATGTTTTCATTTATAAAAATGGTAATGGATATACAACATATCTGTGTTAATTCAGAGATAGATTTAAGGCCCCAAAATGTATGTACTATGCATTCAAACATAAATTGATTTATTCTATTTATATTAAACCAATAATTGATGTTGAAATTGTTTAAACTCTAGATAAAAGAACTGGGATAAAAGACTCATGTAATTTAAAAATGTTTGAGACAATCACTATAAATTTTCTGAATTTATTTATAGCTAGGAAGGATACCTATTCTGACATACAAATCATGTTTAAAATCCTTCAGTTTCTCAAAGAAATAACTCACAGTTACAATGCTGTACTTGTTCATCATAATTTTCCTATTTTGTTTTATCATTAGAATAATTCAATTTAAACATTTTCACTTTCTAAGTAAAATCTAGGTTATATTTTTTAAAATCTAATTTCAGTCAAGAACAGTTTTCATTTAAAATTAGTTTATTTTTAATTGTGTTTCTCCAATCCATCAATTTTGCTCATGATTTACTTTTTATCTAGATTAGTCATCCAACGTTATCTATATGTTTGTTTCCTTTAGTATCAACATTTTGATGACTATTCCACAAGTGAATCTTCAGGAAATAATCACATTATTTGTTGTCTGTGGCATAAACAGCATACAAAACATGAGACTTAGGTAAGTTACAAACCCTAGTGCATATAATAATGTTGGTCTGCTGACACATTTAATCTTTCATTTCCACTCGGTTGTCAGCTTTTGTAGTTAATCTTAGAATTACGAAAGTGTTCTACTGAGAGTTCATGGTGTTTCTAATTTCTTGTTCCTTTTTTAAGCCTCTAGGTATTGAACCTAATTCGATAGTACATTTTATGTAGTCTATGCTGCTGAGAGTTTAGACTCATCTTCTCTTGATATTTAATTTCTTTTACATTTACTACCAGTTAGCACAGTGAATAAGTTTCTTTATCTCCTACAAAAAATAGAAAACAAATGTATGAGGATGACATTTCCATTTAGTGACAATGGCTAATAGTTTAAAAGTGATCTGACCAACCCATTAGAGACAATTCTCAATATAATATATACCATATTATGGTTAACGGGTCATTCTCTGGAAATGTCCTCAATAATTATTGTTAGTTAAAAGTAGCTAAAATATCAAACTCCTTAAAATAGAGTTCTTTGGTTATGATATTAAGTACAGTAACAATACAATATAGATTCTCTTATCTTGAAAAAATTCCTAAGTATGTATGTCTTGCAACTAATGCAGTAAAATACCAAAACCTTGGTAATGTAAGTCACAAACCTTGTAATATACAGAACTGAGTTACTTGTAAATGTTTGCAATGTGGAGTAACTATGTCCACTTGATCTAAGCTAATACAGAAACAACAAGTATTAAAGTTATCAGTCTGCAAAATCAATAAATCTATCATAGCATGGTTCTTTAAGCAGAGCTTGGTTCTGTATGTCACATAACTATTTCAAGATATATAGGTATTTTGCTCATAGTAGCCCCATCTTGAAACAAACGATTTTATTTAATAGATGCACTCAGTAGTTGGAGCTTTTCTTGTATCATATTTCAATAATGAAATTACACATTTTGAATAAATAGGGGTTGACTAGAATTTGATTTTGTGTGTTACATATTTGCTTACGATAAAAGGTAGCAATCAATTTATCTCCTAGGAAAATAAATCTTATCATGTATCAAAATGATCAAATATACATTAGCATTAAAAGAGAAAAGGTTGGAGAGTGCTGCAACCACATTTAAGTTACCAAAATTGCATCTACGTGGAAAATAAGTAAATCAAGAAAATAATTTACAATAGCATTTCTTGGTACTTTCCCAAGTTTTACTACCTTTCTTTTATTTTTCACAAACATAATATAGGTAAAACCATACATTTTCTAAATTGTCAATGTCTAAAGTATGTACAAGTTGCATACAGAGTGAATACAAGTTAATATTGTGTCATGCAGAGAGATCTTACTTCAAGTTATGCAGTTTTCATCAATTGAGGGAATTTCTGGAGAACTATTAAAAACAAACATAATTATTTACTTTCTGGCAGAATTCTAAGTAACAATTGATTAAGTGCAAAAATATGGTGTGCTAAATTTCTGTAAGCTTATTTATCTTTATATGCATCTGTTTGATATACTCATTATCCAAGGTTCATTCATCTTCGGCTTAGTAGATTTATTTTTCTGTACTCCATTGTCAATAAATAGATACAAATTTAGGGGGAAAAAAAGAAAATATTAACTGCTCATTGCAAAGGGTGAGACCATCAGGATTACCCTTTACTTCCCAGGTACCCTCCCTTCTACTGCCAAGGATTCCCCTTAAACCCTTAGACTTGCATGCTTCATATTTTTATCATTACAATAATTCAAAAAGAAAAAAATTATCTCCTGCTTTCTTTCTTTACTTTATATTATACAAACAATTTCTGCACATGCACATTTGAAATCAATTTCAAATTCCAACTAAAATTTTAATGAATTTCTAAAAAAAATTCTAAAATGTAAGATGTTAGCAAATTTCATGGACTGTATATGTATATATTAGATGTACGTTTACATCATACTTTCATAGTACAATTTACACCTTGTTTATTTTCTTGTTTCAGGGATGAGGCCCCATCATGTCCTAATCCGTCCCGAAAACAACCACAGAAATACAGCTCACAAATGCCCATGTCTGATCAAAGATTTTGTGGCAATTAAACCTGCACTCTTTACGTCCGTGGACATTCTCATGGACGCTTACTGGACCTTACAGATGGACACTTAAAATAACATTTTGTCTTTGTCCGTTGGACACGTTACCAGTTCTGTTCCACGGTCACTGGACATTGAAGAGAGATTTACCAATCATATTGTTTCTTGGCGGTTAATCATTTAAAACTGACCTAATTAGAGTTACATAAAACATAAAAAACTTGAAAGAAACTGTCAGATGATACACAAAAATCAAGGATATATGTATCCCCATTCACAGTCATGTATATTTTATCTTTTTCCTTATACCGCTGACATTTAATGTTCTGTTTTCCTTTCAAAATAGAACAAAAATGTCATTATTTTTGGAAGCTTTAATGTTTTTTTCTAAATTCCATATCATGGTATATATTCACTTTCAGCATTGCTCATTTTAATTGTGACTTGTTACAACAGATCACGACTTTGATTTTTGATATAAGCCAAGACATTTGTCATTTTATCAAGGAATACAAACAGTTTTTATTTTTTAAATTTATCTGTTCTCACATTAGCCAAAGAAAGAAACACTATTATGTTCACTTTTAGTATTTCAATAAACGTTACACAATTTCAATTTGTTGTTCTATGTGATTGTATACATTTATCTCTTCAATTATTTACACACCTGACTGTAAACATTTCTTTTTTTTTCTTTGCAAATTCACATAACGGCTAGTAAACCTTATAATCATATTACATTTATTCCATGTTACACTGAACAAAGACATGGTGTAGTTTTCCCTAGCCGGCCTGTTGGCCGGCCCTGTTTCCACTGACGGCACTGCTGCCTCTTTCACCGTTGGGTGTGAGTGCTTTAATCTTCTTTGGTACAGGCTTTTAAAACACCATGTCATCTTTTGTTGAATGCAATGTCAATTGAAAATTCAAGTGCCATAGAACACAATGATAAAATGTGTCACTTTCTTACAAACAAGATGTTAAAATACTTTGACAGTGTGACAAAATGTTTCAACTCCATGGTAGAAATGTCAGTGCCCCATATTCATCATTTAACGATGCAAGTAACTGAGAGTTTAATATGGAAAGACAATTTGGAACCTACCGGTTTATTCAACTCTGGGACAAATTTTTTAAACTTTTCGTTTGACACTTTCTTTTAAATAAATGATGTCAAAATACTTAGGCTGTATGTGTGACAAAATATTTCAATACCATGGTAAATATGTCAGTGCACCATGATTATACTTTGATGCTGCAGGTGAATTAAAACTCATTTTAACACAAAGCTGAAAAATAATTCATATTGCTTTTATTTTAAGTTATTGGAAAATATTCCTTTCTAAAGATATGAATCTTTCATGAATAAGCCATTAAATGAAAGTCCTACCCATTACAGTTGAAATACAGAAAACCATGTCCCACATAATTATAAAATGAATTGTATCACGAACATTCAATATCATGTTACATCATGTAAATGTTTTTGATGAAAACAATACATACTTTCACAATTTGTTTAATGCACAAAGTATATTCCTTCTCGAAATGAAAATACCATTGTCAGCTATAGTACTGATGCATTTAGATTTTATTTTGTGAGTAGAAAATACAATTGTTTACCTGGTATTTTTAAGAGCCACTTTCTTCTTTTCTAGTGCCATTATCACCGTTATATTCTGTTGTCATGGAGTCCCTGTTTTGACAATCTTGAATTAACTTAAGTTCATGATGACGTCTTAATACAGCATGATTAAAATCATGCCACATTTTCTGCACTGAAACAACAATTTTATTACTGACAATACATCAACACTAGTCTTGTTTTGTCATCTTGTTTCTACCAGAAATGATAACTTAGCAAAGAAAACTTGTCGGGTATTAGATAAAAAATCATGCAGACTTCAGGAATCTACCTAACCAATGAACTGGCATAGATCCCTTTCATATCTCAATATTTGTTTTATTGTCCTTGACTTTAAAATTGAATACAGGACTTAACAATATAGCTGCAGTACATTATCTTTTCAAAAGGGGAAAAACATATCAGTAAGTTTTTTTACCCTAGTAGGCTGGGCACCAGGTTCTCTTTTTCCATCTCCAAAGTCACCACTGTTTGCTCCTGTTGCCATGTTGGTAGTTGCTTCAAGAATAGTCATTTACAAAGTGTCTTCTTTATTTCCCATGATAATATTGCACCACAACAGGCAGCTTATGTGCAAGGAATAAGCATGGACACACTACCATGTGATGATGAACCACCCAAAATAATTTCTACAAAATGTTGCACCATCAGTTGAAATCCCCAGCCCACTGGCCAGGACCATGCACAATGTATCACCTGGTGGTGCACTCCCCTAACTAACATCTGACCACCACTTTGAAACACATGCCAAACTCAGCATCCCCCTATTGCACCATCACTGGAAATGATGACTCATATCAGTAGGTAGTGGGGAAAAGGTGGTGGAGGAGCCACCTGGTGGGAAAACAGACATACTACGTTTTGACCAAAGGTATTCACACCCTGTTTCTTGCACCACCATCACCCCACCCTGTCCAGCACTGCCCCCTTTCCCCCCTCCTAGTGGAGAACCACGAAACTAATTAAATCTACCAAACTCCATAGTTAAAAAAATAACCAAAATAATTGCTGGTGGCGCCCACCTAGCGGATGATGCAAGAACTACAAACCTTGGAGAACAGTGGCGCCACCTCGCGACAAACAGACGAACTAAGTTTTGACCACAGATATTGCATCATCACACCCAAGTATTGCATCACCATACCGGTCAGCAGCGCCCCCTGGCGGAGAACGGCGGAACTAATTCTACCAAACTCTATAGTAAAAAAATAAACATCGACGGTGGCGCCACCTGGTGGATTGCGCAAGAACTACATTTTGACCAAATATGATCCTCCTGACTCACTCTATACTACTTGTGCAGGGCTGGGTAAAGCCTGTATTTACACCAGGCAATTCTGACTGTCGGTTATTTGGTAATTTCTAAGTTGTTATTATTGGTATTGCAAAAGACCACAAAATCTGTATAGTTATTATTTGAAAGATATAAAGAAGACCTTCTTATGGTATTTAACCTTTATATTGTAAACCATATCCCACTGCCGAGTTTTGATATTAGGAGTAAAATCGACTAGGTGAATACTGCCTTAAGGAGGGCAGACCGTAAGAGGGACGTGGGAACTGGCCGTCAAAATGTGTTTATTTCGGAGGACCACCCCCTCCGCCTGATAGGATGGGGCTGTGCAATTAATTATTTACCTTTTCAAGCAGAGAATAGTCAGTTCCTCCTATCCCTTTTGTCTTGTTTGTAATTGACTCTGAGATCAGCATTAAAAGTGTGTATGATTTAAGCTATGCAGTATGCAATTTTGCAAGCATTTATTTCCCCTTCTCTCTACAATTTCAGTGCCCGATCTGGAAGATGAAATGGGGTTCGGGATTGGGGAGATGTCAGAATTGCATGGACACTCCTTTAGGGCCCATCAGATTAAATTCCTTAAAGTAAGACTGGCATGATATAAAAATATATCAGTTTAACCCTAATTGTACTCTTCGTTATCAACAACCTTTCAATTTGAACTTAAGAATATTAATGCATGGGGCCATCTGGTATATCAATTTAAACTGCATGGGACTATTCATGGGGCCATTCTTGTAAATCAATTGTCACTTTTAGAATTAAGTTCACTTACTATGGGCGTTGGGGCTAAATTTATTCTTAGGTACCACGTAGTAAAAGTACTTTTGGATATAAACCAGATGTGGGTGACATGAAAATATCTCTGAAATACCTGTATTTTGGTACCCCCCAAAAAAAATTTCATTCATATTGCAGAACAATGATTTGTAAGTCATTAGTAAAGATCAAAATTTCTAATTCCAAAAGAGCTTTCAGAACGCTGGTCCCAAAGAACTGGAATACAGGTATCCAAGCAATTTGGGGTACTGTAGACAACTTTTCTCAAGATTTTATGGTAGGCATATACCGATGACAATATGCTATATATCAATTGGTTTTGAAGGAACTCATTGGCCATTATTATTATTGGCTCTTCAGAATTCGTTGCGCAGTCGTTGACTGTCAATCATAATAATCATGCACTGAACAATGTGATTACTGGCCGTAGGTCGTCGTTATCGTTGGCCGCCTTTCTTGGTCGTGTGTTTAAAGTCATTCATATTATTTTATATTCATCATCACAAATGGTGGACGAGGGCCTTCATTGCATCTTAAAACTCATGGTTGATTAGATTCATAGATACATTATTTGGTAGGAAAAAAACATGCATACATGCATACATAATAATTATATGTAATGGCATCTAATGTTTCACCATAGACGATGTACGATGATTCGGATTTTCACACACACAAATGGGAGGGGGGCCGGTCATATTATTAAAATTTGCTTCCCCCCCCCCCCCCTCCGTCCGAATCTGTCATTTCCCTTAAGGCCATGATCCATGTTGCGATTTTTGGCAGACCGATTTTCTTCTCATACATTTTCACATATTTGGAATTAATTTTCCTGATGAAAATACAATTTTTCCGATATGTATCATTCTAAATTCTTTGGAAAAGTTTATGTTGTATAAGAAAAATGATTATTCAACAAACCGATTCTCAAAATCGGCTCAAAATCGGCTCAAAATCGCAACGTGGATCATAGCCTTTATTTGGAACAAAACACACAAACGTCTTTGAGCACGATCCATCATTGTGCGTGTCATGTGCGGTAAAACACGCCGAATCTCTACCCCCACTCTGACCCCTACTCCCATCTCCATTCCCACCCCTACCCCACCCTGGCACGAGCAGGTGTGGAGCAGGTCCTGGCTCCCACCACCGCCGGCACCACCTCACCGAGCAGCTCAGTCCTCAGCGCCACCACTTACAGCCATCACTTACAGCCACCACTTACAGCCACATTAGATATTTAGGGCCAATTTCCTTCCTTCCGTCACTCAACTTTTGCCTTTCTCTCTATCTTTGTGCATTTGTTCTTCATATTATTGTGTTCATTAAAATGCAAAAGAGATTCCTGAGACTGCATATTTCGTGTGTGGAAAATATTCCCCCAAAATTCCAACAATAGACTCATTCAAGTCTGAATCGCTCACACACAATGTCATACTGTACATCAATTTGCATTCACACATATATACACAATGGTTTATTTTGTTGGTCATGTTATTCAACAATGAGCAGATACCAAGTCTATCTTAAAAAGTATTCATCACATTGATAAGAATCCATACAGCTGCGGGATGCTCATTTATAAAATGTCTGCATCCCTTTAGTATTGGATTAGTGTAGGCGTCTAGACAACCTTTTGTGTGCCAGCCCAGACTCCCCACTCTAGAGCTGGTATCATGGCCGGCCCTGGTGTCGCTGGCCGAGGGTGGGCGGGGCTGCTGGTCCCACTAGTTCTCCGCCGATAAGAGGTCCTATAACTAAGCAAACACAGGCTGATTACACTGTTTGTCTGCACGCGGGCCTCTCTTTACTAACCATGCAGGGGAAACGTCATGCACATATTGTCTCATAGTATAATATCATATGGCTGCTCCCTTGCTGCTCCCTGCAGAGGCAGGTGTGTGTGTGACTGTATGAGGGTGGTTACAGTGGATACACCCCGTCTACACGCCACACACAGCGTCTGGTGATGGGTCCACGCCCTCCCACGCGTTATGTGAATAGTTAATACCTAGATTGTCATACCTGACCAATGACGCATAACTATTAAAAAGCTGCACCGAACCTCTATATAATAACAGCTAAATGGGATGTACGTAATGAACTTCCGTGATTTTTTAATCGGTTTTCAGTATCCAAACATGTGCCTTGTTTAAAATGCAGTTATCGCCCAGTACATCATGGAATGGATGGCGGTTTAGTTATCAAACAAATCGGTTGTAACATAAAATCGCCATCCTGCCGTCGTGTTTTAAGTCAAACAGGATACTATGCCATTTAGCTTGCAACTAGAGCGTTTATGTTTTCACCATAACACAGGAAACTTTCCCAACCTAAACATTTAAAATCTACCACATTAGACCGCATCATCTTAAACATTTACATTGCCGACAAGTTGACAGTGTAAACTACTTGACATACCAGTTGTCAAGGTGAGGGTGGAAATTGACCTGGCAGTTGCCAAGGAGAGAGTTGAAACCGTTGGACCTATACCAGTTTCAGAGGCCACAGTGGCAATTGCATGCCATACCAGTTGCCACAGTGACATTGTAAACTGATTGACCTACCAGTTGCCATGGTGGCAACGGGATCTGCTTGACCTATCGCTGTAAGAGTGACAGTGGGCATTGCTTGGCAGCTGACCAGTTGTCAAATAAAGGTGCAGTAAGCTTGGCCAGCATTTCGTCAGAGCAGCTCCTCTATATCCCATGCCTGTTCTCACCGGCCTCTACCAATATTGAACTAGGCAGATTTGGTCCACTTCTTCTAGTCTCCAGGCCTGTGAGTAGGGACCTATTGAGTTGTGGGGGAGGGGTGGCGGTACGGAATCATGCACAGGACCGGAAATTGACATGAGTCAGATTAGGCCTCTGGCTTATGATGGACCGTAGCCATCGTAAGATTCGTTAGCACGGGAGTATGGGCATCGTCGGGGACAGTTTCAGACAAGGGGGCGCCCTTGTATAAGATTAGAGCCGCTTGATTCTAGGGCTAAACTTTACATTAAGAATCTGACAGAAATGTCTCATATCTTCCATAATTGATTGATCAATGAATTCCTTCTGTTTTTCCTATATCATCAAGTATCTTCCACAGAAGCATCATTGGCGGATATAGAATAGAATATAAAAAGAATTCCTCGAGTATATAATTATTCCTCCTTTATAGGTTCCCTGTTGGTCGTCCAAGTGTCTGTACCAAATAATATTTACAATAAGAATAGCTCCTCAATGTCACCAAACTGTTACAATTCCTATTCGATTCACAGATTAGACAAGTGGTGTGCATGCCATTTCTTAGAACGAGTAACCTGCGCCAAGCACGGATTTATGATGCGCTATAGACATTGTGCAGACGTCGTCACGTGATCACTTTTTGGTGATCACCACGTGGTGATCAAGACCACATTGCTATGGGAAAAAATAAAAACTTATCAATTCTGAATGCTGACACTATTACATATGGGTATTTCTAGTATTTGCAGCATAAAATTGAATTTTAAGTGCTTCAGATTTGTTAGTAAAACTGATTATAAACTGATCACCAATATGGCGGCCAGCCCATCCTGTGTACATATGACGTCATCTGCACAACGTCTATACTCATATTTACACAAACACGCACACACATACTTTACAGACAATATTTTGGCAGCTGAATACAGACGTAATGCTCATTTTAACACCAGTGTGTTAAGGATGCACATGTATAATTATAGTTGACGGGAACCGTCTTGTGTACATATGAATGTCTGAATTCACCTTCGCACAGAAGTAGAATATGGTCGGTTTCATTGGCCACCAACACTCAGCAAAGCGTTTTTCAGATCCTAAATCTCAAGATCGTATGATTTTGCCAGACCTTACCCCATATCAGACAAAAGATGGCACTAATAACATAAAGGACTGTATATCTGAAACGTCATTACGGTCAAAGTAAGTTATTTGGATAATCTGATTTTGAGGTAGGATAGGTGTAAGATGCCCCAAGAGAGATAAATACCCTTTACAGATTATCTTTAGAATGGGTCAATATGTTTACAGTGTAAATTCGACACAATGTGTTCTTTGTAAAAGGTACAACATACACGATGTAATTCTCTGTTATGCCCCCTGTGACAGGATGCAGTACGCAAAGAGAAAATAGAGCAGACACGCAAAGACATCACGCATGTGTGGTTGTAGCACACGACTAGAAAGTCATGTACATGCTAGAGACAGGTCGATCCATCTTATATTCCTCAATTCCTTTGTATTTTTCAGAAAATTGGCTTTCTGGGGATTTCATCATTGATGTAATTCCCTACATGTAGTAAATTTAACAAAATCACAGCTATTATGTGCAATATAAAGAGCAATTTGTGGACTTTCCTCTTCTTTATAATTATATTACCTAGCGCATCATATACCTTTGCGTGATTGTATACATTCCCCTAGCAGTGCGGGCAGCATCGATGATAAATAATATCAGTCCCCAGTTGTACGCCTCTCATACACACTATCTTGCCTTCTGCTGGAGCTCTAGATAACTTTAGGGGGATTCGCAATTTCCCATATCGATTGTAGGAAATGCCCATGCAGCATGTCGTTGTCACCAAGGAGTGGCCGTGTGCATTCTCGTAATAATTCATAAAGTCCACATGTCGCCTGATACTAGCATTGATTTCAAAAGAGGGGACAATGAAATCTTAAATTAAAATTATTAACACCAACTAATTTTAGATTATCACAAAATGGATGTGGAATGACGGGTTGTCATATCAGGAAACAGCTTTCATCCTTACATCCTTAATTAGTGTGTGAAGTCACACACTAGAGACGTTATTTTCACATTTATGTATTCTTTGTTATGTATTAATTTTGAAATCATTTTAATTATAACATAGAAAACATTAGAAGATCCAGTAAGAAAGTAATAACTGAAACAGCATAGGCAATATATAGGTATATCTGGTTATTTCCTCATTCCAGCATATTTCACCTATTCTATTTGTGGCGCCATATATATAGATAGCTGCCACACACAGAGCCTAGATAGATGCGTTATGTGCTATAATAGCCTATTGTGTACCAGGTGTAGAAATTGCCCGCTCAGTATGATTCAGGTTAAGAGAAATACTTAAAACAGAACCATTTATACATACAGATACATTTATACAAATTGGAATGATTACTCCCTGTGCAATCAGGATTACTATCATTTACTATCTTTTTCAGAAATGACTGTGGTCTAGACAGTCTAATAAATTATCGGCTATATCAACGTAATTATACCATACACCCTCTTTAGGGCAAAGAATATTTTACTTGGTAAATCCCATGAAAAGACCTATTAGTTTTTCCAGTCCAGACAACACGATTGGTATTGCAGGTAGTCCTATCCTATAGATCAACACTATTTTCTGACACACTGTTCGACTTGCAGACCTTATCTATATCGATGACCAGGAGCGGTCGGATCATAATCAGAAAGGGCTAGATCAAGGGGGTTCTTACCACCCCCCATTTTTTTCAATTTTGGTGCATAACCAAACTAGGCAATGGCGTGAAAATGCCACCTGCGTGCATGCAAATGCGTAGCGTTTTAGTGCATAGCCTATATATGCTGACCCCCTCCCCTATAGAAAAATAATGGATCTGCCCCCGCCATATTCAACACTCTTGTGTCAGCTCGTTTATCCACTGTGTAATCAAGGTCACCAAGGTCCACATGAATTATTCATAATCAATTGTTGTGTTACAATGTAGACCTGCAGATTGTGTGCACGTGTAACGCGGTGTGTATACCTACAGTCTATGCTGATAGGGAGAGTTGGGCTGATATAGGTCCCTCTGCGACCCCACGCTTTGGTCTCCCTAACATATTACCTAACACCTCTGCGTGGACATGGAATTGGCATTGACAGAAGTACAAAACACGCTAATACGTTTGCATAACTGCATATGGTAGAGCCGCTCGGTCATTGGTTGGTTTTAACGAGGAGATATTAGATGGACTTAGATCTTTGTGGAAGTCACGACCTCCATAGACACTGCAGTGAAGTAACAGTCCCATTACAATTGACCTTCAAAGTGTAAAGTGCAGATAGGCCTATTGCCATTTGCTTGTTGAATCTTTAATTTATTTCATACATTTCATATTTCTTCACAAGATTGAATAATAGGTTGAAAAGGAAATTATTAGTTTCTTTTATCTTTTAAAAGGATTCTGCTAAAGAATGCATTACGACGTTCCTTCTTGAATATTGACTAATGGATTTGAATTCATTTAGTTCACTGGGATAGAAGTATATGGAAAATGATCTTATCATCAGGCAGTCTTTTCCCCGTGCAAAGCTTTATCAAAGGGATGCAAGAAAAAACGGACTTCAATACAGACCTGTCCGATGTTTTATAGGGCCTAACACAATATGTGATATGCGATACAAGATCGTCCTTCACAGAGATGATACACGTTCGGTTGTACATGATATCTCCAACGTTCAATATCTCTTTCAAATATTCTAACCATGATCTACGAAAACTGCATTTTTATAAATATCCAGCCCGTTTGTCCTCTCCAAGTACATAGTCCTCAGATCAGCTGACAACTTTATTTGTATATAAATGAAATGGAACTAATTATCATGAATTACAATCATGATGGGTAATACAAACGTATTCAATTTCATCGCAATAGCGACACTGCATAGACTGTCATCAAGTCTACCTACGCATTAGCTTGATTAAATCCATAAAAATTAAGGAAGCTACATCTGACTTTTATTCAACACTCCAGGTGCCTATATTGTCATAAAAAACATACCTGTATTTCTCTGTCTATGAGCTGGGTATATATATATATATATATATATATATATATATATATATATATATATATATACCCCCGGGGAGGGATTATTTCAGGGCAGACGCGGAAGTCGTGTCTTTATCCTTCCACTATGTCCAGGACGGAAGTATTATCAGTGCCAATAGTCCCCGCCGTATGAAACCATTGTTAAGACAGGTTAAAAAGACCCTCAGAGAAATCATGCCAGGGTTGCAGGCACGTTCTGCTGAAATCACCACATTGTCCTGACAGAAATGACTGTCAGGCATGAGATCTAATTAGAAAAGTGCGGTGAAATAAGGCCTCGCGTTACCCCAGGCTCCCTTCGGGATGGAAGAAGGCTGGCATACGGAATAATCATGTGTGTCTATACTGTTCTGTAACATTTGCCGCGTTTTACCCCTTGGGCCCGTCGTTTGAGATTTTCATTTCGTATTTACTAGACAGGGTTTGTAATTGAAATTACTCCTTTAATGTCTTTTCATCCACAAAATTGAAACTGTATGAGCTTGTTCTTTTTCCTTGAAACTGGGTTTTTGAATTTCGATTTTTTGAGGAAATTGCCTTTCTCTGCATGTCTGGCATGCTGAATTGGATTAGGATAGCCGTTTAACGTAGAGGGGTTAGGGTAATTCTTGCATGTGACCTCAGGCTCATCTAAACTCCTTGCTATTGCGAACGTTGCTCCAAATCTTTAATTCTTTGGGCTTGAGATGAATTTGACTACAATGAATGTACATGTCTGTCTGAAGGACTGTCTGTCTGCATACGGTGACAGGTGGATCTGGCCGATGAGACCAGGCAGGCTGAGACGCAGCCTCCCACTAAACACGCCAACAGAAAACCCCCTTTTTGTCTGCATGCAAGGTGCAACCTCTATAAAAGGCCGAGCATGCAAGACACATCTCAACTCACTATTAAAGGAAACAAACATAGCGGGATTGATCACTCAATGTTTCATGACAATGAAGAGGTGTAATCTTTTGGTCAAACTTATGAAAAGTATACTGGTGGATCCAGGATTTAAAAAAAAGGGGGGCCGCTATTGGAAAAAAGAATTCTTAAATTACTTTTTGGTCGAATTTTACATTAAAAAATGCTAAATTTTCAAAAAAGAAAAAAAAAGAAAAAAAAGAAAGAAAATAGGGATCTGAATCCACCACTGTCATTTCACTTTCATACTTCCAAAAACGATGATTTACAAAGGATGACTCACTGAAAACCCAGCCCAAACCTCCAGGAACACATAATTCATGCCGCTGGCTGGGGTCGACCTCTATCAGTCTACCGACAGTCTGTTTCACGGCCTGTCTGGTCAGTCGTACATAAACAATCCGTCCACGTCTCATGTTACCCCAAGGTACACCTGGGAGGTGGGAAACACGAATTGTACATGACTGGTTCCGTACTGCAGCCACCAACCGACCTCCTGTTTACACAGCTATGTCAATGAAGTATTCTGCTCTATTAGGACAGAGAAGTACCTGCTACCACCAGCCCGTATATAATGTACACATACACACCTCGGATAGTAGACTTTAGATCAACATAGTACATGTATGACCTTTTCGTTTTTTTTAAGAAATTGGCGTGGAAAGTTAATGATTTTGGCCCCCGGTAAATATTGTAATACGGAATACAGCACTGTAACACAATATAACTATCTCTCTATTTAATTTCCAAGCTCTATATCATTTTCAGAAATATACATACCATTTGACAATGCAAAGTAATCATGAAAGTTATAAGCGCTAATTATAATATACTGTGAACTTAATTAATGCAGGGCTGAAACGGTTCCTTTTGTTCAGGTGCTGTATCAACCAATTGGTGGCAGCCTACATACTCTAAAATAATAATCGTACCATACGTTATAGACATGCACTTGGTTAGAATGTGTCTAGTTATCTCATTAAACTGAGTAGGGCATAAACTGTACTATTCGTCCATGTATACCAACTGCTCTATCTTATACCGTTGGTAAATATCGAAGGATAGGGTAACCAGCGATGACGATATATATTCCCGATGTCGGCGAGTTTCCATAAGGCTAATCTTCAAACGTTATTATTGTCAGCCTCTCACATGAAGCCACTGGCAAGTGGCTTCGCACTCCAGACGTTGAGAAATCTGGGTTCCAGTCACCCTCGGAACCCCCCCCCCCCCCCTCTGGGTACGCCACTGCGATTGACATTATTTTTTTCTCAAATCTCCCAAGTAATGTAATGATATTGTCATAAACATCATCGTAAAAAGAACCAATTGAGATACGTCAACCAGGCCTATAATATATCATAAGGCAATGGTCAGTGGACGCAGGAGGACACGGAGACTGTGAGGGGGCTGAGATTTAGGCGTCTTATGGTAGTAGAACTACCACCAGTAGGATCTCTGTTAATGAAACAATCCTTAAGGCTCGTGGGCGTCGGCACTGTACGGATTTAGATATCTGATTATGACGCATCACACAATGGGGAAATACCACGACTTAGTACAATAAGGACCAGGCCATTTTCTCCAATTCAGGCATCCCGGCAGAATTCCGTGTCGTTGTTTTTTTTATGTCTGGGATCATTTGAGATTCTCCCAAATCCGAGGGGACAATACGATTGTATAGAGGGAAAGGTGGCCCTTAATTAATTTGGTGCCCGGCATACAAAAAATTGTAAGATTTTAGGGAAATATCTTTAGCTGTTCTTTGATTGGAAATAATGTTTGTATATTTTAGATCATGTAAAATATCTTAATAAGGTTTAAAGATGATTTCCATCAATTTCCTGATTCTCCTGGAAAAGACTTTCAGTGACTGACATACCTACCATATTCACTAGACAAAGCAGTATACACATTCCTTGCTGCCCCCTATATTGCAGCAGAAGTGTCCACCGTGACAATGGGTCCAGCCTAATACTCTATGCGGGGGCGGTCTAATAGCTTGCCAAGAACAATGGAGGGTTTATTTGCTTCCATAGCAGGACCAGCCTCAGGAGCCGAATCAGCCCAGCAGGCTTTGATTTCAAGATAACCAATATAGCTGTTTACTTTAGCTCTGACTCAGGGGTCTAGAGACCCAACCCGAAGCGAGAGACTTGCTAAACAAACAGACACACCCTCTAAAATGGTTACTTTAGTATATCACGCTAATTTGAATCCGACCAGTATTTAATCCGCAAATGTTTCTTTGTGCTTGTATATGAGATCATGACTAAATATAGGCCTAAATAGATACAAAATAAGACCATAAAAAGCGATAAATTCTTAGACGTGTTACTGAATATTTATTCGCTGGCAGGCGGAGACAACAATTCCCCAGGACCTTTATTGAATGTTTGTCCAATATCCAATAAGAAAAAGCCCGTGTTCCAAACATACGGGGCTCGTACATTTCCCAAAAGGATATAGAGAATAATATGCCTAAGTGCCACCGACACAGGGCGTACATACATTGTACATGAGCTTCATTTCCCAAGGGGACATTTCAGAATAACACTGACGTTTGTGGGCCTACCCCGAACTATCCCTTGACATCCCAACCCACATATCACATTCAGGTTTCACCTTTGTTGGCGACATTTGGATGTTTGCTTTTATTTTCAAGTTTCAGTTTAATATTGTATTATTCCTGATATACTTGAATCTAATTGTTCCTTAGCATCGCAAGACTTCATCGACTCTTTGGTTCCTTTTGTATGTGTAATGGCCTCCGGTTAAGGATTCTGTTTTTTTTAAAATTCATTATAGTTATTCTGGTTTACAATCAAGTACACAGACTTGGTATTCTTTGTACATCTAGACAACACAGACATATTGTAAATGCATACGCCTAGTAACACAAACTAGGTAATTGTTAAGTATATTATTAGTATCACAAATGGTCAAGATAATTAATCATACTAGTTGGTTGCCGGACAAATAATACTTTGAATTTAAAGAAATATTCATTGAAAAACCTTGATCCGGATATCAGCATGACGGTTTTCTCTTGGGAAATTTACATGAAAACACTTCATTTTCTATTATATTCATATAGAAGATGTGTATTACGGTTTCTCTATCTGCTCACATTAAGAAGAATAGAAAATTATTGGAATATGTTCTTGGCGGTTATTTCATATGTCATTATGTTTCATGATACCAGTGTCAGATCGATGGTTCTTCAATTTCCCTAGGAAATGGTATTGTGTGCATATATATGCGCGTGCCATTTATAGATCCACTTTTGTGTACTACTTTGTTTTTCCGTGAATAGTATTACACTTATACGTATATATCTACCATCAGTGATATCATTTCGCTCGTTTTTTCTGTCATATATATTCATCTGGTCACATTCTTTCAGAAAAACTTAAGTTATATGTGAGAAGAAATCATACTAAATAATCAAAATCAATAACGCTGTTTTCTGGAAGGACTTATGTCATGCATGTTAGAAGAAATCGTACAAATAATAATGACAATGATAACCCTGCTGACTAATACTGTCTGTTTCCATCCCTTCTGCAGGTGTCGGGCCTGGCCATCCTGGCGCTCGGAATATGGATGAAGCTGGAGCTGTACATGTACATGGAGCTCACTACCTTCTACTACAACAAGGCCCCCTTCATCCTCATCGGGGTGGGCGCCGCCATCGTCGTCGTCGGCCTGCTCGGGTGTTTCTGTACCGTGAAGGCCTACAAGGCACCGCTTATTATGGTAGGTAGGGGCTCAGGATTTGTTGGAATACAGTACTGTTAAAGGTGGGCTCTGGATTTGTGTGATTACTGTTAAAAATGAATGGGTGTGGGCGCTGCCATTGTCTTTGTCGGCCTGCTCGGTTGTTTCTGTACTGTTAAGGCCCAAAGGCACTGCTTATTAGACATGTAGGGTTTGATGGTTTGTGGGAGTACATATATGTACTGTTAAAGGTGAATGGGGTAGGCGCTGCCATTGTTGTCGTTTGCCTCCTGGTATGTCTCTTAACTTGACAACAATGAAGCTGCCTTGTGAAAAAAATGATGCAAGCTATGTCCATTATAAGGAAGTATTTGTGATTCAGGTCAAGAGCAATGGCAGAACCCATGTCCTATAACTCGCAAAATTATCTTTCTGGTGAATTTTGGGGCGTTATATTTGTAGGCTAAACAAATTATAGATTTTTGGAATAGTACAAGATCTTCCGTCTGTGGCCAGCCAAAAGATTCAATGGAATAACACCTGGTAAAGTGCAGGACTTCAGTTCACACCCGGCCCAAGTCTGTTAAATGCCCACAGCTTACTGAAACCATGCAGCTACTGGAAAAGAGTATTTAGTCCCAGACGTATGGATTTTATCGTCATTTCCCTATACTACTTACGGCCTTGATAGTACATGCGTCACTTCAAGGTGTCGCCAGTAGCAACCGTTTGTTGCAAGTAAACCCAAACGGGGGCGCCACAATTTGAAGCTGAGGTCAAAAGCATTTCTGGTATGGACAAGTTCATGGAAAAGCTGACAGGGGCACCTACCCCCTAATCACTAGAAATGAAAATGGGACATAGTTCGTTTTCATTCTAGCAATAGAGATTTCGTTTTCAGAGGGGGATATTATGAAAAAGACCAATTCCTATCCCATAACTGTGATAGAGACATTTGAAATAATGTATCAATGTGTAAAGTAAGATTATACAAATAACATTGGGTAAATATTGGGACAGATGCTACTAGGGTTCCCCTCAAACCAGCCTTGTCCATGGTGAGATGGTGAGTTCAGAAGTCCAATTACTAGGACTAATTAGCACCCTCCTATGGTCAAGTCCCCTAATTGTGGCAACCATTATGTACATAACCCCTTGACCATGGGGACACAATAACCCATTAGGTTATGACCAAAGCTCACACCATTATCTAATTCTGTATCATAAACTGCCCCCATCCCCACAGTAGGTACTAGAACTGAACTCCTCAGACTGGGGGCCACCCCACCCCCATTATTTTAGACCAGGGAGCTATCCTACATTCGGATCCTCAGACTCCCTAAGGGCAGCGATATTACATAATCTTCTAGTTCCCCGAAACTTACGTATTACAATGGACTTCGGTTGTAAAATAATTTACATGTAAAACCTTACTGAAGTATATTCAGGTAATCAAGTTGTTGAAAAGTGTAGTATGAATTTCACACACGTATCATTCGTTCGAATTACCAATGTAAAATGGGTTACAACATTGTAACGAAAGAGGCAGTATGCGGTCATCAATCTATTATATAAAGAATACAACGTGTATATATGATACACAGAAAAGAGGAACTGAAAGCATGTTTATTCAGCAAATCTCGATCTTTAAAAAGAAATATGCATACACCGGCAAAGGAATTTTTGCTCATAATTCCTTCACTCATTTATCTGTAGAGCGGCCCAAAACTGTCCTGCACATCCAACCATGTCCTACACATCCAACCTATACACGGTTACGGGTAACACCCAACCTCACTGCTGTATGGACCACGGGGTCGGGGTTAATGCCCCATTACTCGAGCTAGGCTCTATTCGCGTGAAATGTAAAAAAATAACTACCGCCACCGTCAACCTAAGTACCCCCCGCGACCCCGACTCGCGTCCCGGTCGGCCCGACACGAGCGGAGCGTGCTGAATACACCTTTTAGGTGGGCCCTGAATGATGTGATTGTAGCGGGACATGTGTTTAGACGTGATTTATGGTTCACGGTTGGCTGGGTTTACATAACGGTCGGTGAGCGTTCCGGGTAGGGCGGTCAGAGAGGGGGGAGGGTCGGTGAGTGGGGAGGGTCTGTGAGGGGGGAGGGTCGGTGAGGGGGAGACGTGGCGCCCCCTAGGGAGTGCTCTGACAGGTGACCACGCCCGGGAGAAGGCCGTCAAGGTGAGGTGGGCTTCGTCTGACATGTTTTACACCCGAGGTACTACTCATCTACGCTATTAACGTATAAAATAGATAATCGGAATTGCATGGAGTATGCCTATACATGGTCTAGTAATATCCAGGTATGGCTAAGCACAATTACCTGGGCAATTTTCAGAGTGTCCCATGAAAAATGTATGAAACGTCAAAAGTGTAATTAATCATCATATAAATTGTGTGATATTTCAAGATTTTCTAAATTAAGTCATGGGGATGTATAGTCGTTACTTTGTGTATGTGAAGTAAAGTTGACACAAGGATAATATCTAAACTGTCTTGCATAGACAATTAAAACATGTTTATAGTAATTGAAGTATTATTTCCGTGTTTGTCCCTCAGTTCGCCATCTTCCTGACCCTCATCTTCATCGTGGAGTTGTGTATGGGCGCCGGGGGTCTGCTCTACCGCAACAAGGTGAGTCGATGGGGTAAAGGTCTAGACCAATAAAAGTTACATTTCTACATGACCATTACTTCCATTTCAAGACGATAGAAATAAGAGCAATTAAGGTTTTGCAATTGTTAACAAATTATTTAATTAGGCCTCTAAGTTGTATAGCTATAGTTCTTCAAGGTAAAGACTTTATGAGCTCCCGAAAAAAAGCATTGCAAAGCACCTTTGTGCATTTGATAATCTATTCTACTGTCCTGAGGCATGTTTTCCCACTGGACGTTCCTGTCACGGTTGACCAGTCCTCAGACAGACGCCAACTCCTTGTGACATGACGGATGACCGGCCTCCATTACTGTCACGTGATCACATAACCTTTGACCCCACCTGTATAGAGGTATTATCAAAGTGAGGTGGGGTCAGGACCTCTGGGGTCAGTACCCCCTGGTGGGGCCACGTGGGAGTAAAAGAACCAATGGGATGACCTTGGGTGTTGAACGACGCAGGGGGTCTTCATGAACATACGTCGACGATTGGACATTGAGCATGCTGATATGATATGCGGTTCACTTCCAATATGACAGACACACAAACACAATCATACACACAAAGTAGTTTAAACAAGTATTGGCAGGAGGGGCCCATGTCCCATGACCCTGGCAAACCCCCAAATCTGAGGGTTGTCCAACAAAATCTTAGGAGGTCCCAAATACATTTTCCAAATAGGAAGACTAAAAGTCGCAATTATAACAAAATTTGCTTAAAACTCAGTTCCATTGTCACACATACTTTTGAAGTCTAAGGAGGTTTTAGACACCCCCAGAACCCATTGGAACTACATATTATGTCGCCCCTTGGATGAGTAATGCTGGACCTGCTTTTCTTCTAACAGTCCTAAATTGTTCTAGACACAAAAACCATTATCAAAGATATTAACTAATGCCCATATTCCCCCTTGCAGCTGCAGGACGGGTTCCAGGTGGGACTGAAGGAGGCTCTCGACAAGTACGGCAACGACACCACCAAGACGGAGGCCGTCGACGGCATCCAGAAGGGGGTCAGTATACCCGCCAGGCGGCTTCCACCATACTATATTTCCACGCCTTTTTCATACTAAGTCGATGGGTTCAGAGAAGGACATGTGGTCATTTCTCGCTGTCGAGGAAGGCGTCAGCGACAGGTTATGAATAATTGAGAAAGGAAGTGTCTAAATAACCAAAGGACGTATGTCCTGTTGATATTCTGGTGATATACGACCTTTGGTTGTTTAGCAATGAAGTGATATTAGAAGAAATTATTTTTTCGGTTTGAAAGGTAGAGGGCGCCGCTTCCCTAATCCAAACTGTACTTTATTCAGACATGATTTATTTTCTTCTCCATGGAACGGCATCCTCATGTGTCAACACATGATATTACATTGAATATAAAACCTCTGCTTCATTGGTATAGAGCATTGGGATACCACAGGCAACCATATAGATACTATTTACATCCCTCTTTCAAATCGTGCCATCATCAAAATATCTTAATCATCAATGAACCTTCAGGCCATCGAACAGAAAACTATCAGTATTAATTTCTAGAAAAAAAGAGCTCAAATTGTGAATATACTTAATGCGGTAATTGATGATACAATTCTGTTCCCAGTTGAAGTGTTGCGGGATCCTGGAGTACAAGGACTGGTTCTCTACTCCGTGGGAGAAGTCTCAGAGGTCGCGCAGTGTGCCGGCCAGCTGCTGCCGCCAGGAGGGGTGTGAGAGCCAGCACCTGCCCGCCCGCAACGCCACCACCATCGTCTTTGACGAGGTCTGTACTCAGGTTGATTATACTTTCAGTCTTTGTGTTTTATTATTTATCAACATCAGCAATTACCGCTAAACTATTAACATGCAACGCCACCACCATCGTCTTTGACAAGGTCAGTGTTCCTGATAATACTTTGTGTATTATTGTTCATAAACATCAGAGATTTGCATTAAACTATCAACATGCAATGTCACCAAAATCGTCTTTGATTAGGTCTGTATTCAGGTTGTTTATCCTTTGTGTACATGCAACACCAGTAGTGTCTCTCTTGATTATACTTTGCAATGTATACTACTGATATACATACAAAACACCAACATCGTCTATGACGAGATCAGTATCAATGATTACTTTATGTACTGTTAAAGCACCTAAAACAAGAACAATATCCATGCTGAGATAAGTGTCCATGTAGATAATACTCTGTACAATATTGACATGCAACGGCACCAACATTGTCTATGTGGAGGGCTGATTCAATATTGATTATTCCATGTGAGATAAGGACACAAAACGCCACCAACATCGCCTCTAATGAAGTCAGATTACATATTTGGGTTAGGGCCTATCAAAATCCATCTCCAAAATCATCAATGTTAAAGCCAATGGAAACATCAATTTTTGACATGTCATCCTAATAACATACCCAACAAACTTTATGCAAGAGACCCCTTTTCTTGGTCCAAAATACATCCTGACTTCATGTATACATTGAAATCTCTTTCTACATCTTTGAAAAGTCGTCCATATATTGCCTTGATTTAAAAAAGATGTAATATACATTGTATATGAGGAAATACTTTACCAGTGTGTTTTTAACAAAGTAGAAAGATCAAAGATCTTATGGAGGGCACGGGAAACTAAATTTCATATCTATAAATATCGTGCACAAAGTGATAATTCAAATCTTACAAACATTTCATGTTATGCTATCCTGTTTCAGGGTTGTTTCTCCAAGGTGACTGACTTCATGCGTGCCAACTTTAACTTCATAGGCTGGGGCATCATTGGACTCGCCTTCCTACAAGTAATACATACGTTACATAAAATAAGCACCAATATGCTGAGTCGAATATCGTATCAAAACAACTCACAATAATATAAATTATTTCTGACAAATGACAGCATTCTAGGACCTCACGCGAGCAAGCCAACGCATAGTATATTCTGGCTTTACATCTTCCCTACGGGATAGCTCAGTTTCATTAGATCTATGCAATATACATGTATAGATATATACTATTGTCCTGTAATAGGCCTAGCACATATATCTTGTATTAAATTACTTGATATAGGACCAATTAATTGTATGTGGCTTGCACTAGTTATGGGAAGTAGGCCTATATCTATTAATTTTGTTGAACGAATAGGCCCCAATGATGATTATCTTTATCAGAAGTCGTTGGGGGAATTTCCCAGGGGTATGTACATTAGTTTAGCCCCATTGGTAAGCCTTCGGGGTTGTTTGCTCTATATCGTCTCCTTCTCTGCAATGTATAAAAATCTCACTAAATTGGTATCGTTTGCCTTCAGTTGTTCGGAGCGGCTCTGTCCGTCATGCTCGCCACCAACGCCAACAAGGCCAACTACGAAAAGGTGCAGTAAGATGACGTACCTTCTGACGTCACAGACGTAGGTGGTGACGTCATCGGGATGGACGTCGCAGGCCGAGGCCATCTCACAGCAATGACTTAACATTCTCTCGACGATCTGAAACATTCTTAATCTTTCTTTATTGTTTTTATTTATTCAAACCTTGTTAAGTCAAGGGAATGAGGTCCAACAAAATTCATCAGCGTCAAGCTCTGGGCCTTTATTGTATTACGGATATGTAAAGACTGAACGTTTTCTTTTTCACAAGGATATGTGCAATATTTTACCCATAGTCAGAGGTAAAAATCTTCCGTTCAGGTACCGGTATTGAGGGTGTAATAAATAGAACGAAATGTAACAATGGAAAAAGATATTAGCTACAGTAACTTAAAGATACACACGGTATTCACTGCATCACATCCGGTGAGCTAATACATGTATAAGTTAACGAGATGTACCATTAATATTATATGATTTCCATTTCAACTTCGAGTTCAGGCAAAGATAATAAGATATAAACTAGATTATGGATTCCGAGGAACTTGGTGACAAAACTGATATTATGTCATAGCAATACAATTCTACGTATGATAAAGTTCACTAAGTATCGAACAGGGATACTCAGTGAGAATCCCTTTGGTAAAGTTTTGTTTTAATCGACGGATATTGTCTTAGAGTAAAGGGAACTTTGAGAGTAGCTGCTATAAACTATTGTTTTTGAATTAGGTTAAGGAAAATCTGGGACCAGTCATTCAATACGAAAGCCAGGAATATGTCAAGAAAACTGTGAACTTTGATAATAACTAAAAAGAGAAACTGTTATTTCGTCGTAAAAATTACGCCTTGATGCCAACACAGTTCCGCTGTTATATTCAAATAGATGGTATAGCCTACAAATTGGTGCATTTCCGCTTCTAATCTCAGTCGACAGAAATGTGTTAGTATATTTTATGCTCCTTTGTAAACCCTTTATGTCAATTATATTGTGAAAATGTTGTCTAAGTATTAGGCTATATCAAATCACCTTGTGGGTTAAACTTTCCATATAATTGGACACCCACAAAGCAATATTTGTGAAGAGGTCAACAGCAATATTATTAAAACAATCCCATTTATACCCTTTACAGACTAGTATCAGAATTTGCATGTAATAACAGTTCAATATAGGTATAATTGTGCATTCTGAGCTAGCCTAATCTATAAAGGGTATAGGGGCCTAATTATGCCATAACCTTATGGTCGTTGGGGTGATACATTTGAGAAGCACTGCAGTACAATCGCCACCAGATGAACAGATCTTAGAGGTGTGAGAAACATAATAGTGCATTGGTGAATAGCCAATACAAATTATTATATCGTGGTAGAACATACAATGTAGGCCTACAAATGGAGACAAAAAGACACCACACTGGATTTCAAATGTGTTGTTTGGTAGTATTCGTATAATAATGTGGCTGATGGAACCATGTGGTGGGGTTGTTCTGCTATGCTTAACCTACAGCTCAATATTGATGTCCATTAGACGTATAGCATTCTAGTGTTATGTAGTACACCATTTAACTTATATTTGATATATATGAATTGTATTTTAGAGACTAATACCCTTCACAGACTAGCCTAAGAATTCGCATATGATAATACATCAATACACACATAATGCGCACCATGGGCCTAGCCTGTTAAGGGATACGCTGTCATGCAAATCTTATAAACCATTTACAAACCACTCCCAGGATTCACATATACAGTGACAGTTCACAATAGCTATAAAGAGCATTCTAAGGCTGGTCTGTCGGGGGATGTTAAGGTACACATGCATGCACACGAATTCGATCTCTATATATCTTATTGTGTAGGCCAACTATATATGCTTGTTGTAAATATATTCTTTTACTCTGGCTTTTGTCATGTGTGACAATGGTAGGACGACGTAAAGCTATATGTAACATTATGATAAATGTTTTCGCAATTATTAAAAAGGTTTTATGAATACAAAGAAATCAAAATGTGTTTGCATGTGGAATAAGCTTTGATTCAAAAGACAATCATTGTAGTTAAATTATGCGGTGGAGAAAAGGGGATGAAAAAACCGAAGCTATCGCTGTTTCCTGATTGGTGCTTTCTGCTTTTCTTTCACGTCACTTCCGTCTATCTTGAACTTTGCTTTCCAATGACCTTCAGTAGTTTGGCCTTGAGAGGGGAAGAGGGGCAAGTTCCACTCTGAGCTTTGATACCGAAAGGTATGGGGGGAGGGGGGGATGTAAATTACCTATTTTCATAATAGAAGAGGGTCCACTCCTTCTCGGAAAAAGTAATTTAATGTAAAGCTCCGCGGGAAAGTATAGTTCTTATCTAAATAGACTTTTATCTGCCCAAATAATGCACATGTATAAATAACTGTTTTGGTTCAATATCATATGGATAATGTTGTCATTTCGTAGTTCAAATTAAGGGGGGTTGTTGGTACTTTTAAGAGGGGGCACATCACAAAGGAAACTCCCCTGGCTACTGGAGGGAGGAGGGTGAAAAAGGAAACCATTAATGATAAGGATAATTGTTTAAAAAACACTCAAAGATTGAGAATTCCAAAAGAGCGTTATGTCTTACCCAGATGTGCACAGTACTCGCAACCTTGATAAATGTAGCTCGACTCGTTTTAAATAAGTGGAATTGACGGTTATAAAACCGGTGTCTGTAGACACACATATATTATAGAAAGGCGAGGAAACTCTACCAAACGTAGGTCTCAGTAGACTGGAAATAGCAGGAAGGTGTAGACCGGGAGTGTAGATACAATAAGCGAGATGCTGTAATTGACCATACCCTACATGTTGATATACAATACGTTATACTCTGAACTATAGTTATGTACTGAATCCTCTGTCTTCTAAGTTATAGTCTTTTCCCCTGTGATAAATGAACGCAGAGTATCGTGTTGCCTCAGTGGTGAGATGTTACTGGAACGATCTATATTTCTATCTAATTATTCCATGAATTACAAAATGTATATATGATGAGAGACGCAGTGTATGATTATCTATTTCAAAGTTATTAGAGTGTACCAAATGCTTCTGCAGAAAAGCCCTGAATCATAGAAGAAGGTTGGTATATGCCACGTATGTATCCCACACGCAGGCCTTGAAGAAATTGACTTAGTTTTAGGAATTTCCTATGGTATTGGTGATCTAACAGTATAAGGACACACAACTGACAGAACCTGGCACGACTATGCCTTTTTAAGATTGAGCAAGGGGTATCGGCAGACTGAGTTATTCCCGTTTCGTCTGGTGACTTACAAATGCCTTAGGTCAGACATTCAATAATACCGTTTCCATTTTCTCCAAAGGAGGAAACTTTCTTTTTAAATTATCTTTGAATTGCTTACTGTATGGCATATTGTTGTGAGATCATACTTCCATTAAAGCCTAAATGTCTTCAAGCCTGTATTCCACTAAGCCATTGATTCTGACTGTTTCATTACTTTCTCCCACAATATGACAAAGACCGTATTTCCTACATGCCATATGACAGTGATTACAAACTCATTCTAATGTAATTTATTATTACCATATCCATAATTTAATCCTATTCCTATTGGCGATTAATGGAATGGGGAGTAAAATCGGCTAGTGGAGTACAGCCTTTAAATTGTATGCATAGCTGTAGTTGGAACTATTACGTAGAAGTGAAGGTGAGACCAAACCCAGAGGTAGTATATGCGGTCAGTGAGGAAGGTGTATTGGAAAGTGCGGACTTGAAAACTGAAGTTTGTGCCTTTAATATAATAAGTGGCAATAATAAGAACCAATAACAATGTCCTGAGAAAGTGATAACTATAATTCAAAAGAAATGCATCAGTGTATTATTACCTGTGTTTAACATAGGCAGGTAGTGCTCGGAAATGTCCAATTATTAAAGTATCAAGTGTGTGTATTAGGGTAGTTATTATCACAAATATGGCCCATCTACAATTAGATGGCATACACGCCCCCTGTTTCTGTCAGATATACGTATTGTTATGTAGGTACTAATCTTAGCGTGTCCCTCCAGGTGGTGTCGTGCTGACCTGGTATTACCTTGACGTTGTGGGCCTGATGGTAGACGCTTCTTGTGAGAAATAAAGTGACAAGTCAACCCAACCAGCACTACTCGACTTCTCTTTTATTTGGGCTCGTCAGGAAACGATGATTTTGTCTGCGGATTCGAACAGCCGTTGCTGTTACGTAATCATTTTTTCATCTAAAATATTACTGACGTGTCTAGATCACGTTACATTATCAAAAGAAATTTTCTTGTTAAAGTGATAGTTCGAAAATATAAAAAAAAATCTTCTCTTCAATTTGATTTTTGGCTGTTTAAGTATGTTGATTTGTTGAAAGTAATTCGAGTAAAACATGGAATCAATATTTGGTTCAACTATTAATCTGTAACCTATTATAATATTGTTAAAGCACCATCAGGCCAATAATGAATCTGCGTGCACAAATTAATTGATAGAATAAACTTTGAAAGAGAAGATATTACTGATATTGGAGGTAAAAAGTCTGAGGGCAACCATACACAAAACATAATGTAGGCAACAGGTGTTACTTCTAGATTGTCCCTGTCTAAGATCACTCTTAAAGTATAGACAGCATTACATCGACTGCTTTGAGATCGTGGTGTTACGCCAATAGATTTCAAGTCCGCAGGAAATTCAATTCTGATTCAAAAGATAATAAATGTGACAATATGAGCTTTTTGAGGAAGCACATAACAAATGACACTGATATCTGATTTTGGGCAATTACTTTTATTTATCTTTTGTTCTCCGTATTTTGTAGAAAATGTGACTATGTATAAAGGGTGACGACGGGAATCATGGGAAGACTGAACAGTCAGTGCCCCCTGGTGTCAGAATATATCCAACCCCTGGCGGGCACAACAGAAAACAACCCTTACTCTCATCCATGCAAATGTTGCCAACTGTGGCAAGTCGGACTCATTGGCGATTACCTAATGACTACTAATGACTTGTTTCTTTATTCATGTTCAAACTGACTAATGGCAGATGAGTAACAAATACATATCACATGTGACAGTCAACAGTTACGGCTCCTGTTACCAGCAGCCTCCTACAGACATGGGGTGACAGACTGGGCCTGAAGTGCCCTCAGTCTGTCACCGACAACAACGTAACCGTACCAGAGTAACATTGAGGGAGGAAAACACACAGTAAGTGTCACTTCAAAATATAGGTCTAAACACTGAAGACACTCCACTTAGACTGGACAGTGACTCGGTCAATCTGTAAAGGTGGTTTATTTTGGACCACAAGAATGAAAATCCCAGACACATTCGGTTTTGGATAAACCAGTATTGTTATGACCTCATAAACTGTCAAACCTTAGTTGTGAGTTTCATTTTCTTCTTGGTTTACAATTCTTCTGTAATGACATGCGGTTTAGATTACGATATTCCGGACATACTGATAACATTTTGGCTTATTCTCTAAATCTCCCTTTCTTGACGGTGGAGTCTACATACAGAGATGACATTTGGTAGGAACACTTCTCTCACATACGGGCATCCTCAGACTGATGGACAATGCGGAGGCAAGTTGATATGTGAGTGTCAATAAAGTACAACTCTGGGGGAGCTCTCACACTCTCTCCCCGACTCGAAAGGCGCGCGCCAAGGTCCCATCACAAGCTCATACCTTGGCCAAAACCCTCCTACTTATAACTACAGGGAGGTATATACATGTACATGTAGAGTGAAGAATAACGTCCTTTTTTTATAATTCTCTGGCCATATAATATATATATTCAGGCTCTTAATCCATAAAGAGCATTAATGAACAGAGGCGTGGTATTACCATGTGCTCTATATACAGAGGCATGGCGCCACCATGTGCTCTATAATACAGAGGTATGGTATATCTCTATGAAACAGAGGCATGGTAATAACGTGCTCTTTCGTAGTGAGGCATGGTATGACCACATATTCTATGAATAGAGGGATATTATTACCATGTGCTCTACAATACAGAGGCATGGTACGGCCATGCACTAGTGCTCTATAATATGGAAGTGTCACAGGGTTGGTTGGCACTATCTGGCTGGAAATAGGTTGCTAATGGGTTCCCAAACACTGTTCTATTGCTTCGAGTTTCATGTTTATAATGTTATTAAGAAGAAAATGAATATTTTTCAGCCTAATTCAGATGCCAAAATAGTTTTCCTGGAGGCCAGTTAACATACAAGTTTTTCCCTAAGATTTTCTGAAACTTTGAAATATATGGTAGAATGGTTATTTCGTTTCAATTAAGTTCTCAGAGACGCTACTCTGGACTGATGAAAGATGGGGGAAAAAGACTGGTTAATTTCAGAAGCAACTACATTAATCATGATATCATTTATACAGATACAATTTTGGACCGGTATTTTGTTTCTATAAAAATCCCAATGTAACAGACGATTTGGACTGCCTGTTGGGACCCCCTGGATGGCTATGGTGGATGGTAACTAAGACACAAACCGTGCTGTGGCGGTAGGGGTCCTACCTTGACTGGTTCATTGTACGGTTACCTGAAGGGAGTGGACAGAGAAGACACCCTAACCCTGGAGGAGGGTGACGAATGGACTACAGGCCTCAGTAACAGCATTATACAAACTTCACTTCAGAGTCGGGAACAAGGGAACTCAAACCATTTTCATTGGACTGACCTCAATTTGTCATCCCATATACCGCAAGAAGTATCTTTGTCTGAATACAAAATAGTAGCGTGTTTTATATATAGACACCATAGATTATAATACTCCGTTCCAATGCTTTTAAAGGACCAAGCTTTTTCAGTTGGGCAAAGAGGGACTGTCGGGGTGAAGGGAGAGCCCAGAGACTGTCAACGGTTTACACAGAGAGATGCGTGTCCTCTTGGCACTCAGGACTTTGTTAATTCAGATGCGTATTACCTAGAAAAGTCCGTACACACGTTTAAGCTTCTTCATTCTTTTACATACGATGAATAGTATGAATTTGGGAGAAACCTTTATGATGAAGGAAATGAATCATAAGCCATTAGGCCATTTCTGGTTTTGACTTGGTAAAAAATACAATAGGAACATAGAAGTCAGCTTACAACTGCATGCGGTTGTATACCCCTATTCACCCACAAGCAAGAAAATGCTTCTGTCATTCTGATTTGGCGACAGGGAGAGTAGGAAATACTGAACCATACAAAAATATATTCCAACCTATTTATAATAAGGTACAATCCATGCTAATTCAAGGTCTAGGCACAGCTAGGATACTTTACACAAAACACGGCCACACTGTTTTTCAGTCTGTACAATCTTCTGTTTTCAAACTTTTTATAATTATGTATTTGGTCTGTTACATGAATATTCCCTCAAGCGACGCTCATAATGTAGAAGCTAAGGCATTAAAGACTGAACCCTGATGTTTCATTTATAAATACGGCTTGAAATGTAAAATTCACAAAACTGCATTCTTAACAGGGGTTATAAGATGTCCACATATCTATCCCACGTCAAATGCTGTCTAAGCATGCCATTCATAACAATATTTTATAAAAAAGGTCTAGCAACTGAGCGAGACCGCCTGCATTTAACTTTGTATTAATATCTTACTATAAACACATACAAGTATACAATTCAAGTTCATAATTGAAATTATGATTACCCTCGCGTGGTCGGTCGTTGAGACTATACAGTAATAACATTAAAAACTTTGCAATTTTACTCCTTCATTTTTGCAAGCACTTCTAACTTTTTAAAAAAGTCGGACTATTTGAGTGGGACTGCCAGGCTATAGCTGGCCAGACTACATACACGGGCAAGGAGATGGGGGATTGACCAATGGATTTCTGTGAAACACAACGTTTCACCCACACCCTCACCTACAAATTTAACATAAAAATAATACTCTTTCACACGCTTTCCCCTATAAAAAGCAGAACAGCATTGCCCCAAAACGGAAAATTCACAAGTCTATGTACAGGATGAAAACGATGATCTGTGTTTTACAGGTGTGTTATGGTTACACAAGGGCACACAAATAATAAACTAACTTTGAAGAAAAATCAACTTTAAAATAGTCAGAAGTCTGCATCAGAAAACAGGACTAGGACAAGTCTGACATTTTAATCCGGCTTGTAGAAAGACAAAAGTATTTTTTCTATTTGTGGCTACATCTGGGGGGGCGACCAAGAAAAAGTTACGAAATTTCGTGGAGTGGTTTTTACCCATTTTTCGTGGCCACGATAGAAAAAGCTCCCCAGAAAAAATGTACGAAAATTTCGTGGACCTTAAAGTTCAGTTAAAATCATACTAAAACCATTCATAATATATGTAAATCAAACTAAAACATTGTTAAATGGATGTTTGAAATACATTGGGACACTTTTGGAGTGTAATTTTGAAAAAAAAAATGGAAAAAAAATCCACGAAATTAGTTTTTTCTAAAATCCCACGATAGAAAAAAAAGATATCGTGGGTTTTATAACTTTTCGTGGCCGCGATTTTTCGTATCTTTTTCTTGGTCACCCCCCCTGTGCTACACCCTAAACATGTTTGTCATTATCGTAATTGTATACTGTGGTACTTTCGCGTTACATCAAAGAAATACAAAAGATAATGATTTTATCATAATAACTCTTACAAGTTGTCGTTCATTAAGCATGATCGAGAGAGAGAAAAAGCTTTCTGACTTTTAATAAAAGTATACTGTCATTTAGTTTAGACTCCCATCTCTAGTCAGGGGACAGATGAGGGACTGGTACTGCCTATGTGGCAGTTGTGGTAATATTCAAACTGCTATTCAATTTACATAATTGCTAAATAATGAACAAACCTAAATCCCATTCCCTGTAATTCTTTGCATGAATAAGTTTGGTTGATAATGTAATTTTAAGAAAGAAAATATCTAAAATCATTCTGGTCTGACTGTATGTAAGAACGAGAGCATACTTTAAATATTCTATCCCATTTGAACACAGCAATCACTAGAAAATGCAATTTATGTCTGAATATCAGCTTATGTTGTTAATCTTGGGATGTGCCTTAAAAAAGACAAATGATACATTTTTAAGAAAATGCCAACACGGTCAGACCTTTACGAGGCTGTATAGTCGAATTTAGTATTTTATGGTTAATTTCTTAAATTTAATTCTTTTTTTCTAATGGTAAATACGCTACGATTTTAATCTACAATACTGTTATCTCCATTATCATTTTTCTACAGAAGGACCATATCAAAAATTCCAAGTACACTTTGAATGTTTATCACAATGATCTAATTACTTGGGAACTTATATCGGTTAAGCCAGCAGCAAAAAGTTTCTTTTAAGAAACGAAAGTAAAAGAGAAAACAACTAAAAAACGTTGAAATTCTGCTTTTTTCTTTTGGGTAAAAGGCTTAATATGGGACTTATTATATAAATAATCCCAGATAAAACAAGCATGAATTGGTCCCAGTAGGTCTTTCCTCTCAGATTATATTTTGACAAAAGCTGGAAATGCTTACGGTCTGGGTAGGTTCTAGACACTAGTGTTCACTATTAGAAGCACCAATAAAACTAAGTCAGTAAGTTGATGAAGACTGAAATCAGGTAAAAGAGGCTGAGTGGGGGAGGCTGGACAGTGAAATACATGAGGGTAACATTGATCAACACAGAAATCCCAAATATGTACAAATCTTTACATCTTTAGAAAAAAGACAAATAATGATAAAAACTAAAAGGCGACCATCTCCGTCCCTTTTCAGACCGAGAACCTCACCAATCTGACATTACAAAATAGGATGCAGTTTCAAGCTCTCAGCATATCATTATTACCATTATACCAATTGGTTCTCGACATTTTTTTGTGATTTTCTTTTCTCGTTGATTATTATGAATAGAGTTACCAGATATACCATGTCATTTCTTACACGCTATAAATAGTAGTACTGCTTCCTCCTGGGCAGGGACCCCCGCAGGAGGGGAGGGGGGGGGGGTGACGGATGACGCGGCCCAGGACGGATGACGTCACGACGACGGCGCTCCCTACTCGGCGCAGGCGCAGCTGCTGGCAAGGCGGTGACGTCATCATGTAGGCTGCTTGTGACGTCACACTGCGTCCCGTTGTCCTAGTTACGATCGACCTTTAAAGTTTCAGCCAGACGGTGAGAGTGGACCGCACTGACTGACGTCCGTCTGAAAGTAGACAGTATGGGGACGTGGTCAAGGAACGGTTAACACTCATTCGTACATGATTATTTACATACATTATGTCATAATGTAGATTTGACGTCCAATGACAAGTCTACATGGTCGGATATAGCAAGAGAATTGAGAATAATTTCAACTCGATTGACTTAAACACAGAATTCAAAATTAATTCTTCGATATACGTGCACAGAAAACGGTTCATACATTTAAGCACTGGAACATAACGGACCAAGAGCTAAGAAGTATAGATTTATTATGAAGTCCCCCTAAATATGCCCAACCTCACTATAGTGGTCTATGCAGCCATGACTTTTCCTGACAGGCTTCGTAACAGTTCCTTTAATTCAACCCTTATGAGTGATGCCGAACTCTCTAATGTGGCCAATTTCTGATTTTCGCAAGGATGGCCACACAGGAGGGAGACCTCTGTACATCTTCCAACAGGCCATCCCTGTGTCAATCCATCGTGCACGGCCCATTTCACGCGTACACAACCAACAATGAACTCATTCCCTAATATCCACATATTTGCTGGAACCACCACCACATTAATCGGAGTAATCTTCAGGGGTTTACTTAGTTCAGCACACCCTCATTCCCTAAGGGATGTGATCTCACAGTGCCCACCTTTCAAGCCACTCCATTTGCGGTGCCTTGATTTCTGATGCCTTTTTGACCTGAGAATATTTGTCACTTTTGTGGTTGCTGCGGTACCTACTGAGAATCCCGGATATTTTCTTCAAAGCCCCAACCTAAAGACCTTCCCTGAGCGGTGGCCAATTACCTGAGGGCCTCTGCCGCCCTGCGCAGGGCCCTCACTAGAGCAGGCCCCCATAAAGGGCCTAATGACCCCTTTGTGAGGTGAGCGTCTATAGATTACCTTCAGCCCACTTCTGCCCCCAGCCTCAGGTTGGCATGGTGACGGCAGGAAGTGAGAGGTGTCGCCCGATTGGTGTCCCCCCGAGGGGAGTGGGGCTTTCACTTGTCGCCGGTAGAGGGGGCCTCTTCTCACCTGTGCGCTGGTCGCCGCAGGTGTCTTATCTTTTCACTTGTCTTTGGTGGCGCTGATGATTGGTGAAGGAGGTAATGGCCCCCCTCACACCCTGATGGACCCACCCTGTAATCAACGACCACTTTATACCCAGCTTTACCTGGAGCATTTAAGTCTGATTCTTTTGGAAGGATTTTAATACATAAAAGTGTAAAACCATGGCTTCCAACATGTTGGCCGCAACCCACCTAAATATCACAGAAGATGTCTTTTCGGAGATTTACAAAAATATTTCTGTTTCTGAAATATTGGTACCAAATGTTCGTGAAAATTCAAATAGCTTCCTACATACTTAACGCATCTAAAATGTATCTGTTTAGGTTTATAGATTTACTGAATTTGGAAACCTGGCATAGAATATTGCGCGGAATATCACGTAAAATTACAATGAAAGTCAAATTAGTTTACTAAATTTATTTCGGTTATTTTCACCCAGATTGACCTGCCTCAATCCAAGTACACAATACCGAGATAGCGGGTGGGTGATTTGGGTGGGCCTCCTCACCCCTGTGTGGCGGTGGTGGGGTAAAGGACCTCCCCAATTTGTCACTTGTTTCAGAGATAACCCCCACCAGGTGAGGTGCTAATTGACGGGTAGGGGGGCTGAGGGGGGACGTCCCCTCGGGGCGGGCACACCTGGCAATGTGACCGGGTGGGAGGTGTGAAGGGGGGGATACAAGGGGCACACTCGGTACCGTGGGTAGGTCAGGGAATGTAGGCCTTTCAAAGGACATTCATTTCATGTTTTTACCAACATACAAGATTTTGTTAATCAATGAATATTCGGATAAACGTAACAGATTTAATCTCCGGAAATGTAGGAGGAAACACGGCCCATTCCGGTTAATGTTCCCAGAAGTGTGTCAAAGTTGTGTATAATTGCGATGGCAATGCGACTTCTGGGTAGCCATTACTCCCACACTTTTAATCAATACAAACTATTATATCTACATCACAATTCAATATGTATTTAGAGACGTTATGTGAAGATCACGTAGTATATATGTACTGAGGCAACTGATGCAGTCAGAAAATATTCGACTTGAAACTAGAAACTCAAGGTGACAGAAACAGTCTGCTCCCCCAAGGGTCACCTTCAGACCCCATTACTGTCCCCCCGCCTATAATACCCTAACTTTGTGACCTTTCTCCCGTAGGCCTGGGGGCTATGGCCCTGTCAGCCCCACCCCTTATACCTGCCCCCCCTCCTCCCGCAGTAGTATAGTA